>JBBMOL010000018.1:1687504-3046877 GCA_037954665.1 Laguncularia racemosa | reverse complement strand
CTCCACATTTACATACCCCACATGTTGTCTCATAGGCTCATTCATGGATTTTCTCCCTTCTTCCCATTCCTCAACACATAAATTCACAAGAACTAATGCCTATATAATCCCAACTCCCAACTCCATTCCATCTAAAGTCCATATCCTCAAGTGAGCCTTCCAACTCCAGTTCCATCATTTACTTACAAACATAAATATGTATAGAGTTGTCAACCTTCACTAGCAACGGTGGAAAACAAATATACTAATCCATTGTATTCTTACGTACTCTCTCACATTTACCTGTAGCTCACGGAAGGGAGTGTTTCCTCTAAATTCAGCCAACAAGCTCGCAAGGGTACATGTATGTATATTCACACCTACACACTACTTGCAACAGGGGAGAAGACTATGCCATCGATAAGCAATCGGTGAAGGACTAGGGAGGTTGAACCACACTACGTTCCAACCAAGATACATATATATATACATGCATATACAGTCACCTATAGCAGTAACTTCACACCAAACACATTAAGGACACGACAGGGGATAAGGACACAGCAACAACATCCAACATCCCAACTGTGATAACTATGTATACATATATATATATCCTACGTATTGCGGCACATCATGCTACATCCATTGAACATATATATATATATATATGAGTTAGGTTGACATATTCCACATCTCTTCCTGTACCGTGGAGAGGAAATAAGGAATATAACTTTTCCTTGAGCCAAGATATCACCCTACACAACAATAGTCCAGCAGCCACGCCATACACATGTATATATATAATATTTACATGACAACGTTTTAAATTGAGGCACCACAACACAGCACATACACACATAATACAACACATCAAGAAGTTCTATTCGTTTCGGTCTCATTTTGTCGAGATTTACTTAAAGTAGTTTTTGGGTATCTCTGAATCAAAACCCTCTTTACCTACAAAATCGGGAAAAAATACATTAATACACTTAATACATAGTCTAAATCACTTTATCTAGTGTTTTCTTAGTTACAACCAATTTTAAGTAAAGTATTAATTTTTATACCTATTTATTCTTTGTACACAACTTTTAGAAATAAACTCCATTTTGCAAAAAGTTAGTCTAGTTGAGTTGCAATCATCTCAAAGAACACGTGAATGATTTTGGATCATCGATCGGAGTCGTATGTGTGAGTTATGATTTTTTTTGTTCGGTTCCCTTTTGTTTTCTTTTCCCCGTTCCCATTATCCTACTATCCCCCCTCTATTCTGTCCCTCTCGTCCCTCCTTTTTCTTTTTCTTTTTTTTTTCTTTTGTCTAGCATTATGGTGGTTGTGGGTCCTCTACGAACTCACCTATATATATCTACTAAATATATTATTATTATTATTATTATATTATTATTATATTATTATTATTTAATACTTTATTAGATTAGGGCTTTAAGGAAATCTAATGTATTTTACTCATGCAATGGTCTCGATAAACTTTAAGATTTTAACATTTTATTATGAATTTTCATGCTTAAACTAATTTAATTATTTTGAGCGCAAATATCCACTCGAAATTCCTATTTAACAATCCTTAGTCTATAATTTTAATCGATTCCATCATTTACCAAAAAAATTCTTATGGTCTACCTTTAATACACTTATTTCTTTTATTATGACTTTATTCAGAGAGTGTTTTAAGGCTTTTAATATAATCTTTTAATTATTCTGCTATTATACACAATTAAAATTTTATGGGTTTTACAATGCAATTCCTATTAAGAATGTAGCATCATAGAATGTAATGATTAGATGCTATGGAAAGCATGGTATGGTAGATTAGGAAGTAGAACTATTTAAGGAGTTGAAGGAAGAAGATCTTGAAGCAATGAAGTGACAATCACATGTATTCTTTCTACATACAGTCATGCTGGCTTAGTGGAGAAAGGATTAGAAATTTTTAGGTTCATTAAAGAGGATTACGATTGGCATCAAATTGGCTTTGTATCCTATTATTACAATGTGTAGAGGGATGATGATGACTTTAGGAGAAGCTATCAAATACAAGAGCTCCTTAGATGTATCTAATCAAATCTAAGAGAATGAAGGTGCTAAGTTCCCCTCTAAAGGTGCTAGTGCTAACATTCTTTAAGCCATTACTGCTACTGAGGTTAATAGGAAGCTAAGACGATGGTCAATGAGGTGGAGGTAAAGGAGAAAGAGAAAAAGTAGAAAAGAAGAAAAAAAGTTGGAAGATGGAGAAAGCTAGAATTGAAGACGAAAAAGGGTGAGGAAAAGAGAAGAAGAGCTAAAAGATGAAGTCAAGAGGGTATTGATCCTGTGTATGTGTGTAGGTGAAACTTGTGCGTACATGTGTGTATGACTTTGTTACGATGGAGGTGAGCATGTGTGTGTGTAAGGATGGCTGGTGTATAAGTGTCGAGTTGGAAGCGTGAATGGGGATGGAGACTGGTGGAGAAGATAGGAAGCCATGTTAGTAGAGATGTCAACAAAGGATAGAAGAAAGAAGGTGATATAAAATCTTTAACGATTGCTAATCTTACGGCTTGTCTTACAAGTATTTCAATGAAAGATATTAGAGATAAATTGATAAACGAAAGGTTCAATGTTGCTTCATGTAAAGGAGAGGCGAATTCAGGAAATTCCAAAAAGGAAAATAATAAGGGAAAAGAGAGAAGAAGGAACAAAATGGTGAATATGAGGCATAATGGTTTTGCTTGTAGGATTTCATTTAGTTCCTATTGTTTATCATTGGAATTATATTCCTTAAATGCTTGATAGTTTGCTTTATTGCCTTAATTGTAGATTAGTTTGCAATTATATATTATTTGATCACATCGAACTAATTAACTAAAGGATTGGATTTAACTAAAACTGGGTATGCATTTACATGAGACATTACATGAAATTGAAGGCCATCACTGCTACAGGGCTTGTCGGAAGTAGTAAGAAGATTACTATTCCACCAAGTGCAAACTAAGTGATTAGAGGATTGTCGTGCTTTAACAGTTCTAAGTTCGACCGATTCTTGAAGGTGTTGCTTCAACTGTGAAAAGATACAGGAGCATTGCTTCGACTAATGCAAAGACACAGAAGCATCCAGTATTAAAGTAAAGATATTATAATTATCAAAGTGATAAGATAAGTAAACAGGGTAATGAGACTTAGGCATTGATGGTGGCTTCAAAATTCTTAACCTAAGGTTAAGGGGGCTGTAAACCCTAGACTTCACGTCGGTTACTGAAATATAGCGTGAGATGCTGCATTCATATGGTTGTTCATGCATAGCATATGGTTTGATAACTTGATTTGAAATTGCTTGTGCGTATGTAGCATTGAAAGTATTGCACTCCCATTCATTGAGATATAGTGTGCTCACCCCTCTACAGACCATTTTGCAAGTGAAATTATAAAAGCTTAGGATGGGATAAAATGTGAAGGGTCAAGAGTTTTTGGAAGCTAAGAACGATAAAGTAAGAATTGTGAATGATAGACTATTTAGATGAAATATTATTTTTAGGACCTTAATTTAAAATGTGAATTTGTGAAACTTAGGATTTTATTCCATTTTACTAGTTAGTAGGGGATACCGACTCTCTGCAATTATGGTTGATCATGGGATACGAAATCTATGGTATATTTTATTATGTCATTATATGTAATACAAATAGTAGTAAACGTAATTAATTATTTAGAGCCTTACGATTTCTGACTCGTAAGATAGATTATCATGTAATGGGTGCACACGTACCATGATAATTTTTAGCGGAAACTTCTAGGCTCCCTTTAGGCTGTGACATTGTCCTCAAGCAAACAAAATAAGAATAAGAGAAAAACTCTACCATAAATTATACTCATTATAATCTTCAAATCACAAGCAACATTCTTTACTCAATTAATTATTAGTAACTCGTTAGTGCCTATTGCTCAAACCTACCATAATTGTATGTATACTTGGTATAGAGTAGTTAGACTTTTCAAATTAATCTAAGTAAGTTAATCCAATATCCTCACAGTTTAGCAACCGTTTTCAAAGTTATGAAGGAAATAACAAATCAAACAAATTCCAAGTTGCTTAGTTGCATTTCGCCACTTACCAAAAAGCATATAAACCATTTAATTAGTTTTCAAAGCACAACAACAAAAAGTGAATGCATATGCATCTATTACTCTATTAGATTATTTTCCTTTTTCCTTTCAAGTCGCTTTACAAGTTTTTTTTTTTATTTTTTTATTCTTTTTGCAATTGGATAGAACCAAATAACCTATGTAGTGAGCTTTCAGTTGATAATCTCGAGTTCATCACTCAAGTTAACAAATGTTATTCCCTTAATGGAGGGCATCTCTACATGCTTATTTACTTAAGTTACAAGACTCGATAAACTTGTTTTTTGATATCCCTCAAAGTTATGGTAATTTCATCGATCGGTTGATCCTAAGATAAACGACCTTAGGTGACCAGGTTTTAAAAGAACCCCATCAAACCTCCCTTACCTTAACACATAGGGACTCAATATTGATATTTACTATTTTCAAAGAGACCGCTTCAAGAAAAATTTACCAAGTTAATAATTTCATATGCCCCTTTTACAAAAGGTTGAAAGGGCTTTCAAAATGATTGAATATAAAGATACTAGCTAGTTAACTTAAAAACACAACTAATCCACTTGAAATTAAGGATTTCCATTTACTTCATAATTTTAAATTCAGCTATTAAATACCAATTAGATTTACCCCACTTAGATTTCATCCAAAAACTCTAGCTATGTATACTAAGCCCAACAATAGATGAGTAAGGCACACAAAGTTACTATTTTTACATATGTGTGTACAAGAATGCTATGTCTAAATTTTAATTAGTATAATTTCAAGGTTTCCACTTTTCAATAACAAACAATCAAGATTAAAGTTCAATTGCAAACTTGTAAACAGGGGAAATTTTGATCAACAAGAGCATAAGATACATAAATAATTCATAACCTAATTTCTTCTATCTTTATATCCTTTTCCTACACCCTTATTTAACGCATTGTCTCTAATGTCTTTCCAAAGTAAGCACACATAGGAGAAAGAAAAGAGATAAAAGAAAAATGACACTAAGTACTTCTTCGATTGTTAGCATATGCAAGCATGAATTCCAGCAAAGCAAAAGTCATGCATCATCAAACCTAAAAAAAAAAAAAAAAAAAACTAATAAAATGCAATAAAATAAAGTTATCATATCTATTCCAAAGAATAAAACATTCAATAAATTTAGATAACGAGTCTTCCTATAAGGGAGCTCAATTAATTATAAATCATATGTACAAAATAGAACAAGGGGAGAAATAAAAGAAATAATGAGTGATGCTAGATCGGTTTGATCAGATTCCTAACTGATACGAACCACGCCAACGTGTGACGAAACCCAATACCAATACATTCGGAATTCATTACCTAAGATGCAAAACACCCTCAAGTGGAAACCGTGACCCGTTGTCTATAAGAGAGACAGAACCTTGGTATAATGTGAAGACGCCACAATCGGATGAAAGACCGATTGATAAGTCGAGATGAACGCCACGGAAATAAAATCCGATAAGTTCTAGATTAGTTCTTGAAGAACTAAGAGAGGAATTCCCTCAAAAGTGTTTTCAAAGTTTCAATGTTCTATATTGTATGTTCTATTCTAAACCCTAGGAGCTTTATATTAGGGTTTACAATTGTAAAAATAAAGTCCAAAACGACGTCACTTCAATAAGTGCGTAAAAATAACAAACAAATATGAAGTCCGCGTCGGATACATAGCCGTGTACTTGGCCATGTATGTTCTGGAAATTCTTGTCTCCATACATGGCCGTGCCTTTTAGCCGTGTGTCTGGCCGTGTATGATTCTGTGCAACCTTGAGATTCCTACACGGCCGTGCCTTGAAAATACATGCCCTCTTCATTCCGTATTCGGTATGACTTGTACAAGAGCAAGGGTCTTCCCATGGTTGTTCCAATCCCTTCCAACTTCATGATTGCTCCAATCCTTTCCGGCTTCATAGACATCCTTTATCAACCCGTTAAGTGCTTCCTTGAGTCGTTTCGCTCGATTTCTTGTGATCGGTCCAGGCGGCACTTCAAGAGGATCCACATTCCTTCTTCCGGCTTGACTCTCATCATGGATCTCATCAATGAGGGAGGAAGGAAGACACAAATATATATACATGGAAACTCTGCCCAGGTTCTGCATGACCACACTCAAGGCCATACAAGGCTTTAAAAAGTGTCCAGAAACTTCATTTTTTATGTGCACTACTTTGAGCACTGCTTGTGCTCAAGGTTGTGCTGATGCTTAAAAAGTGTATAGAAATCAAGTAAAAATTTTCCAAGCTATTTGATCCATGTGTTTGTTTAGTGTGCACCTTAACATAAGTGAAAGAGTAAGAAAATAACTTTTTAGTTATACTTGAGAAATAAAGCTTGAATTTCCTTACTTGTCATTGATGCTTCCTCATACTTAAGGATTAACTCTCATTCCCCTCAAGTAAGCTAACTTACTCCCCCACAAATTTGCAATTTTTTAGCAAGAAAGCTTAGGATAGTGAAATAAAAATGAAACAAAAAGAAGTTAATATACATAGATTAGTCATGGGTTACCTCCTAAGAAGCGCACTTTTTTAATGTCATTGGCTTAATATTTTTGTTTATTTCCATCTCCTATATACAACTTCAATCTATGGCCATTCACTTTGAATTTATCATGCTCTAGGTGTTCGAGCTCCATTGCATCGTGTTAGAAGACCTTCTTGACTACAAAAGGACTAAACCATCTTGATTTCAATTTTTTAGGAAAAAGTTTTAATCAAGAAGTAAAAAAAAAAAAACTTAATCCCCTTTGTAAACTCCCTTGGATGGTAGATTCACATATCATGATATTTCTTCATATTCTCATATCCTTGTCTTCTCCACTTATCTCTTTATGGTGAAACTTCTATAGCATTAAGCTACTCAATGAATGTCTCAACCTCTAGGTTGTCTATATCTTTCTCCTCTTCTCGTTTCAAGATTAGTTCTAACTCATCCTTATATAGGATCTCTTCAATATGCCCCTCTATTGAAGAATGAACAACATCGACATAATAGCATAAATCATCAACACAGGCGGAGTGTTCTATAGCTATAACCATCTTAATTACCAACTCTTCGTCGCTTATTTTCAGTGTAAGCTTGCCTTCCTCCACAACAATCACTACCCTAGCAGTGGCAAGGAATGGTTTTCTAAGGATTAAAGGTATATCATTGTCTTCATCCATGTCCAGAATCACAAAATCAATAGGGTGTATGAAGTTTCCTACCTTTACTAAGATATCCTTAAAGATCCCTTTAGGGATTTTCACAAATCGATCAGTAAGCTATAGCCTCATTTTGGTTTAACTAAATCCAATTTCTTAAAGAAAGAGTAAGGCATCAGATTAACACTTGTCCTAAGATCGGCTAGGGCTTCATCCACTGAGATGTCACCAACCAAATACAAAATAGTTAAACTACTTGGATCCTTTAGCTTTGGAGGGAGTTTATTTTGAATGATGGATGAACAATTTGCTATAACTTCTACTATAGAAACATCCTCTAACTTCCACTTATTAGATAAGAGTTCCTTTAGAAACTTAACATATTTTGGCATCTTCGAAAGCACCTCAACAAATGGAATATTAATATGTAGCTATTTAAAAAGTTCAAAAAATCTACTGAATTTGCTTTTTGTCTTTGCTTTAATAGAGGTGAGCTAGATGTGAAATTTTTAGGACATACTCTTTGATAACTAGTGGTGATTTCTTTTCAGGTTCTTTCTTCTCAGGTTCCACCTTCTCCTTCTCAAAAGACTCATTTTAGTTTCTTTAGTAAAAAAGAGATTTTTTTATAGAATAGCGAGAAAGGGTTTTATAACTTCATACTCTCGTTTTCCTTTATATTTAGGGTAGTTTTAGTGTAGTTTTATCTTTCTTTTGTATTTTCTTATATTATGTTAGTGATAGCATAGGCAGTTGATGCTTCACTTTACTTGCACCTATCACACACTAATAAAAACAATTAGTTCCTTTTTAGAGTGAAAACAATACATATTGATTGACTAGGCTTGCAAATTTATAAAAATGGTGGAATCAATGGTAAAAATGGCAAGCATACTAGTTAGAACAATAGTGTAGGGTGAGTAAAACAATGTCATATTTTTTTATGAGGAAATGAAAAGAGAGAAGAAAAAGGAAAACCAAGTACTAGATTGTATTTATAGTAAATTAAGCCAAGTAGATAGAAAACAGGTTTAATAAACATGAATGTAAAACTGATTCAAAGAAAACTAACAATTTCAACTAAATATGGGTCTTAGTGAATTCTTAGCAATTGGAGTCGGATTCTTCCAAGTTACCAATGATAGAGGGTTAAGTTTTCAATTTCTTGAAATTATTGTTGTCTTGCCTTAAAGATATTTGTGTTAGTATAATTATGAATTTTAACCACTCTCATTAGACTCACAACCTACTCTTGTGTGGTGGGTTTATAATATAGCAAGAGCATTGTGTTACCAATTTCTCATCTACACTTTTCAAGTAATTAACTAAGTCCTATCATTATCTAGTCAACTTAGCTAGAATTGAATTTTAATCTTAACCATGTAAAGCTCTATATGAGTGTTAGAATAGTGGTACCCTAATTTATAGATATAACATTGTAAGAATTAAGATTCTTAGTTCTATTTGAGGTTTACGCACCTAGTTTAGTTAGCTAAACCCTACAAGATAACAAAAGTTGATACCTAATCATAGAGAGCCACAATTCTTTTTGTGATAATGGATCACTTTATACATATTATACCTATTTTTCCATAGAACTAGCTAAAATACCGTAATTACACATAATACAATATAAAAAATTCAATAAAAAACACAATTTCAATCAATATTATATAACCTACAACAACAATTAGTCACAAATACCCATATTCATGGAAGACACTCACACAACACAATACACACGAATATAAGTAAGAAATAGCATTAAACACAATAGAAAGTACGTTAAGATAAAATCAGTGGTCATCAAAGCTAACATTGATGAACCTAATACCAAGTGCTCAAATTCTATTATGTTTAAGCTTGAATCCTTTACCAATGCCTTGAAAGTGCTAAAACTTACTAGAAATCTAAGCTATATGTAGCATAATTGAAGCAAAATACATGAAAATTATAAAATCTATGCTAAAACTTCACTATATATAATGGAAAACTATTGAGACTGAAGTTCTTGACAACTCTGAAACGTTAGCTCCTCTATAATCTACTCAAAATGATGAAAACATGATTTTTTCTAGGTTACAACTGTGATCACATGGTAGTAGTCATATCGTCCAAATGCTCAACACATGTCAAATCTTGACACCTTCATTAATTTAAAGGGTGCTTTTTGGGGAGAAAAACCCTAGTGCTACTATCTAGTCACTAGAAATCCTACCATCTAGATAATAGGAGAGAGAATAATTTTATGTGTTTTTTAGCACATTGGCATCTGTACGGCTTGGTTAGTGGCCGATCTCTTATTTCTAGTTACCAGCCAAATGCCATTTAGGCTAGCATTTGGCTAGCATGCCCTATCCTTAGTGTTCTTCATTCCTTTTCTTCCTTAGCTAATTGCTTGGGTTTATCCTTAGACCTACAATGAAAATAAAAAATTCTAGTATTTTGCAAAAAAAAAAAAAATGAAAATGTGGTAAAAAAACTCTCTAAATCATGTAGTTACATGTATTAATCACAAGAATGAAATTTTTACATTAAGTTAGTGCATATTGTTACATTTTCATCCAAATCTTATGCAACTTAAGGAAGAATTAGATAGGATAAATGCGTGATTTTACACATTTATTAGTAGTTAGTGGATTTTATCTCTTTTAAAGCATAGGTTATGGATTCCATTGCATTGATGAAGGATTTGGGTTTCTCTTGGAGAACTCCTCAAAGCAAGTTGTGGGGGCTCAGTTTTGTATTGTTAACTTGGTCTCCTTTATGTTTTGCTCTTATTCATGTGTACTTGTGCTTATTATTATATTTGCCATGAATGTGATATTTAGAACTTAATGTGATATGTTGGATTGTGTGAAGATATGATAAAATAGTTGCTGTAAATGATGTTTTGACATTATATTATGTCTAAACTTGAAGTTTTAGTTAGTTTTAGGGAATAGTAGTTATAACTTGAGTATATGGTGATCAGTTATCACATGAGAAATCATGGCTCTTTACATGTGGGCATCACCTCCTATTAACCTATAAGGTTTAGCTAATGTAATAAGGTGTAAAAGCCTTGAATGGAACCTAAGATTCCTAATTCTTATAATATTAGGTTTGTGGATTAGGGTAACATGGTCTTAGTTCTCACTTGAGTGTTATACAGTCAAGATTAAAACTAATCTTAGCTAGATTATGTAGGTTGTGATAAGACCAAGGTAATTACCAATAAAGTGTAGACGAGGGATCGATAATTTAATTCTCCTACTATATGATAGGGCCACCACATGAAAGCCGGATGTGAGTCTTGTGTTGAAATACAACCTATCTCATTGTCTATTAAAGAAAACTTAACCAATTACTAAGAAATTGATAGGATCTACGATTAGTTTTATTGTTAATTTCCTTTTCTTAGTCTTAATTAATAATCAAAGTTGGGGATAGGGAGCTTTGAAATCAAACCAATTCAATTGAACTTCCCTTTTGATAATTATTTGTAGAAATCACAAAAATGAATTAGCAACAGATAATAAATATTGCTAAAATGTGAAAAGTAAAAGATAAAGTTCATGAAGATTAGGTAGTGATATATAGTAGTTCCATCTTATGCTTCAATCCACTTTTCCAGCCTCCATATGTTGGGGGCCTTAGTTGTCTTTACTAGTTCATTCCATTATATCAAAGAATCAAGTTTATAAAAGTGTTACAACAATCTTCCACTATATAGTCACTCTTTGATATAGTCTACAAAAACACAACAAAGATGCTATGATCTATCTCCTCTTAGCATTCTTAGATAAATCACAAAGCTACAGAGAATATAAACACAATCAAGATTAAAATCAAATTCTTTCAGATAAAAACAATTTGAAAATCCTCTCATTTTAGCACATAAGTAGAGTATTGTTGAAGCGCGATCATTGCTCCCTGTATATCTAATTTAGCTTCTTTGTGGTAATTAGGCCTCCAGGGATAAATTCGCCTATAAGGATGAACACACATGAGCTATTAGGGGGGCACCGAAGGGGACTCTAATGTGACCACTTCAATGCTTAAGTAAAAAATGTGTAGGGGCATTGAGAGATCACAACAATCGCATTCAAAATAGAGAGTGTGTGCGTGTTCAAGTGGGACTTATACAGACCTTAGTGATCTTAAAGTGTCCTATTATCCTCCCAAGGGTTCTTAGTTTCTATGGGTTCTCAAGGGATGGGCGATTGATTGATTTTTTTTTATCCCCCTTAGTTTGTAGGCATCAAGTACCCTTAGTCAAACTTAATGTTTGGCGATCTCCTTGAGCATTAAGACCAATCATAGTTTTATAGATTATCTTATCTAGGGACATTACTCCTTGGTGACTTATTACTAATTGTAGGTTATGGGTCGGATTGAGAGCTCCTTGAGCTAGGGCAAAAGGAGCATTTTGGTAGGCCAAAAGCCTAGCTAGAAATGGTTGCCAACAAATATAATATTTATTTGTTGTATATGTTATCATTTTGCTCTTGACTCTATATTTACAGCTTTCATTCCCAATAGTCATTTTGATCAATATAATAACCCTCATTATTCTTTAAATAAGCTTTTATTACTTTTCTAAATATGTCTTCAGCAAATAATTAACTTTCTAATTCTATCGAGAAAACCCCATGATGTAATAATCCTTCTTCCAATGAAATAGGTTAAATATTCTACCTAAAGATATTTAACTTGTGGAGGTGGATCTTGATTATAATTTATGACCCTTTATGTTTCTATTGTACTTTTAGAGTCTTATTGTTAGTTTGAAATAGCCTCCTAAACCTCCTCCTTATATAGAAAAATATGCTAAGCCCTTCTAAAATTTCAACATATATGCCTTCCTCTAATTCTTTCCAAAATAACACATATATGTTCAATAAACATGGTTTGCATTAAAAATATCTTATACTGCAACATATCTCAAAAAAAAAAAAAGTTAAACATAATGAACACCATATATTATTCATTCATTCAAAATCGTATGTTATCATAAGCTTACATGATCCATATGTTTTGTTATTATCAAAATTTTTATTCATACTTGTAAAATTCTCTCACTTTTTTATGATAACAAAACAACGGTAATAACCTACTAAAAAACTTATTCACGTGCACATAAAAATAAAAATAAAAAATAACCTTTAGATTTCCTCCCCTTTAACTTAATATACTTTTTTTCTTTTTCTCCTTCTCTTTTCCTCCTTTTTGTTATCATCAAAACAAAACTTAAGGTTTAGAAATAATATTCATGAGCAAGCATAGGTATTCATAGATAAAGACTGAGCATCTTGAAAACTATGATTCTTTAAACAAGATTAATTATTAAGCATCAAGGTTGAAATATCTAGAAATAAAATATCCATAAATTAAAAAAAAAAATGTCATTACAAAAGAAGCATGCATCTCAACAAATTATTAAATTATACAAAATTAGATTATCAATAAGGAAATGAGCAAGTTAGTTCAACTGAAAGAAAATATTTGAAACAAAATAAATAATCAAATAAAGTCTTTCTTCTTGTCCTCAATAAATTTATCTAACTAAGCAATAAAGTCTTTTATGAGATTATTGATATGTTGCTTCAACTTAATCTTGAAGTCTTCTAGTATCTACTCCATATATTCTTGAGCCTCCACTTTATTTGCATTTAAATAAACATTTATACTCTCATAATATTCCTTGGGTTCTTCTTTTGGTGCTATTGGCTCTTTTTCTATTGTGGAAGGCCATCCTTAGGTTTAGAAATCTCATATAGAGCTAACTTTTAGTTGTTGTGGTTGAGAAGATGTCGTTTGAAGAAACTCATTAATTTGTCTTGTCAACTCTTCAATATCTATTGATTATGAGAATTGTTGAATTATTTCTTGTTAATTTTCTTTAGGAATTTGAGGAATTTCCAAAGTAAGTTCAAAAAATGATTTAGAATGTGTTATTTTAGGATTTGGTTTAAGATACGATTCCAGAATTTTAGGATGTAGATCAAACATAGGTTAAGGTTCTATAGATGATCCTTCTAACTCTATCATTGGCTTCTTCATATTGATTCCCCTTGCTTTCTTAAAATACGAGATCTTGCCATTTTCCTGTTTTTAGCTTCTCCTTCAATAGCTTTAAATCTTTTCTTGTCTCAAGCTAGCCATATCATACCTTTCACCTAGAGACTTATATTCCAACATCAAGCTTCTGTGAAAATCCAATTACTCTAGGTCTCTTTACATTAACTTCTTTAAATTCTAACAATTTAGAGATCGGATTGCCATGAACCAAGCCACCAAAAATTTTCAAATGATGCATATGAGCTATCAAAATGCTTGAAAAATCTATTGTGAAATCATTAATCAATCCTAAAATCATCTTAGATGATACTCGGTAATTGTTGTTGAACTCCCCTTTATAGGTAAAAAATACTTATTGATAACTCTATGCAACATTTTGACATACACCGAAAAATCATTAAATTTAGTCCTCATACAATCAAAAGATATAGCTTTCCCTGAATTCTTCAACTTAATTAGCTCATTCCTACTTATAGACGTAAACCTACTATCATCAGATTCATCTCTTAATCTAAAGCATGAAATTAGATCATCTTGGATGATAATTATATCTTGACCTCCAACTATAGACTTCAACTAAGAGTCATCATCTACCAAATTCTCATAGAATTCTTTAATTGAATTCATAGAAAATCCATTCCTATGTTTAGCTATAGATTCTAATCTTCTAATGTCTAACACTTTTCCTATATCTATTCCTTTATACTTCAAAAATAATCAAAATCTAGAAACCAAACGTTGACAACTTCCTACTTAAATTGCTTTTCCATCTTCTTACCTTTCTTTGAAGATTCCCATAGTTCTTTCGACTATGGATTCTTCATTGCAAACTTGTTTCTTTAAATCTCTATGATAGTCTAGGTATCATTTAAATTTTCTTCAATCTAAATTGGTTTTGTGCTTTGGATGATGCAAAATCTTTTATTTATAATGTGGAGAGACTTTCTCATTTTAATTTCCATGGTTGTGATTTTAAGTTTTTTAGGGTTTTTCATCAAGAAGGAAAGATTGAGACATAAAGATTGCTTTTCCTTTTTGAGAGAGAGAGAGAGAGAGAGATTCTTTTAATTTATTGCAAGTCTTTTATATTATCTTTAATATTTTGCAAAATATCAAAGTGTAGACAAATGTTTCCCTTAAATTAGTGATGTCTACATTTAATGTTTTAGGAAATTATCTTTTCTGTACTTGTGATCATAAATTATATGTTTCTATATTGATAATTGTCTCATCAAACGTGAATATTACTTATCTTGAGAACATAAACAGACACTATAGACAATATTTAATTTATTGGGGGAAAACATACCTTTTTAGGCATGTTTTGTCTCTTTCTCTTCAAAATATCAATTCCAACTCATTTACCATTCTCTTTTGGAATCCACGCAAACTTAGATTCTTTAAAGTTTGTTCCCCAACTTCTACTATACTTTCTATTCTTAAGATAACAATATTTTTTTATATGACCTACTTTATTGCAAAAATAACTTATAGAGTTTTGGTATACATACCTCGGTGTTATAGACCTTTGATTCTAATTTGCATACCTTCTTTTATTAGTTTTGTTTTGATAGTTAAGTTGCCCTTTTCTAATTGGTTATCTCCATCGATCTTAATAGAAATTTCTAAATCTCTTTCTATGATTGTTTGTACACTCCTTGTCTAACCATCTCTTAATTGGTTTTTGAACAACTTCGCCTTCTTCCTTTATTGTAACGACTTCCTTTCCTTTTCTTGATATTAGCTTTGACAAGTGTCGAGTCTAATTTTTGATTTTTTTTTTTCCATTCCTAATTCGATCTAGACTAGACCCTATGCTCATCTAATGTAGACCATCGACTTGTGTTAGGAACTTCGTTTAATTTTTGGAGTCGCCACCCAACTGTTGTTGGGAAAGATTGAATTAAGACTAAAGGAGCGGATTAGTCTTAATTTGGACCACTAGTCATCGTGATTTCTTCTTCTCGTTTTTGTGAAAAGAGAAAAAGGAAAACTAGAGTTTCTAAGTTCGGAGGCTAACCTATTAAAACCTTGCGGTTACCACCTAATCTCCTAAAATTATCTCCTTTTAGAAATGTCTTTTATTTTGTTTCTGTTGCTTTTTATTATGTTCTTGAGTGAATTATTTTAAGAAAATGATTTTTCATTCATTTTATGGGTTGCCCCGAATGGGTGCCTACATATCTGCTATTCAGGATCAAACAAGTCGTAGTTCGCTTTTCCTGAAAACCTTAAGTGTGTTTGTAAATTTTAATTTTGAAATCTCTTTTGATTTATGTTACTTATTTTGGGATTTTTCTAAAAAATCTAAGCCTAAGATTTAATTTGATTTTTGAAAATGTTTTTTTTTAAGGGGGGAACACTAATTTTGGATTTATTTGAAGAAAATGGTTTTTCTAAGTGCTAAAACTCATTTTTATAATTTTTGATTTTTTTTTATTATTTTTTACGATTTTTTGTAATTTTTATGATTTTTTTGTAATTTTTTTTAGATTTTTTATGATTTTTATGATTATTTCTTATTTTTCTACAATTTTTATAATTTTTCTGAGTTTTCATGATTTTTATAGTTTTTATTATTTTTTTATGATTTTTAATTGTTTTTTTTATAATTTTTGTGAATTTTGTTAAAAAGTTTTATCCTAAGTTATTATCTATCCTATTTTAAAATATAAAGTTTTATTATTATTTTTCTAATTTTTTATTATTTTTCTACATTTTTATTATTTATTACTTTTTTATTATTTTTTATTATTTATTTTTTACATTATTAAATCTAAGAAATCTAATTTCTAACATTTTCCTATTTATGGAAATATAAATCAAACATAAATAAATAAATACATAAATAACAAAATAATAACAAAATACTAAATCAAAAAATAAATAAAATAAATAAACAAAATTAGAAAAATCCGGAAAATCCAACTTACCTGGATCTTGGTCGGTACGCGGGTCGAGCCGGATCGGTCGGACACAGTAGCGGGGGATGCTCGTTGACGGCATTCCGGCGGCCTTTTGCAGCGGGTGAGGTGTCAAATCCTAGGTTATCGAGGGTGAGGAATCCAATGGTGGCGGTGGTTTGCTCCAGAAACGCCTCCTGGTGGTTGTTTAGCTCCTGATTGGCGGTCGCGGCTTCAGTTTCCTCCGGTGCTCTCCAGTTCAGTCTTATCTCTCACTTTCTCTCGCTTGTGATCTGTGTTTTGGCTTCCTCACTTCATCCTCTATTTATAGCATTCGAAATTGAGTTGGATAAGCTGGATTTCCACCGATCGAAGCAAATCGGATTGACGATTAAATGAACCAACTCCGATTCGTGTAAATCATTCGATTTGTGAGATTTGATTCCAATTGGATGATGTTTATCTCAATTTTGTTGAAGATCTGTTGGATTTGTGAAAAAAATCGAATTGAAACGGTCGAAATTTGAATTTTTTCCCTCGCCGGCGATCTCGGACCGAGGTTGAAGACGATCACGCGCTTGGCGTATATGTTCCCTCCAGCCAATCAGATGCTACCACGTGTCCTAGGTAAATGAAAAAAAAATCGCAAAACGCGGAAACTGCTTCCCTCGCGTTTTGAACCCCCGACCTCGCACTTGCACGCACCCACTTAGCTACGGCTCAGACCAGCTGAGCTAGCCCATTTTCCTGATTTTGTTTATTTCATAAATTGCATATATGCAATGCGATTTTTTTATTTTTTTGTATTTTTTGAAATTTCGAAAATTTGTAAAAATTATTTATTCCTTATTATTGCCATTTCTAAAATCATTTTTCAAAATTGATGTGTTTTCCTATTTATTTTTATTTTTTGAATATTTTTCCTATTTTCGCCAAATTAGAGAAAAATTGGAAAAAATTGGAAATTGAATTTTATTTATTCTTAGGGCAAAAATGGGGTGTTTACAACAAGCATTGTCTCATTGATTTCATTAGAGCTTTCACCTTTTTTTATTCTTTTGCAATTCCTTTCTAGCCTTCAAATGATCAAAATCTTTTGCTAATAAGGAATTAGTTTGACTTATAGCATCTTTTTCTTTGTTTAAGACTTGAGTCTTGTTTATATACCTTATATTTTGAGCTTTAGCTTTTAATAATGCATTGAGGAGTTCTGTTTATACATCTTCTTGATTAGATTCAATGTTAGAATCTATTTCTAACATAGACATTAGACATAGATCCTCTATTGACTTTGTTTCTATGCCATCTTCTTCTCGTTTTTATTCTTCTAAATCATTCAAGAGGATAATAATGATTTCTTTTTCTTCTTTTAATACTTGTCAAGTTGTATATTGGCATTAGACATTCATATTTGATGTGTCTAACCTTCTTATATTCATAGCACACCACTTTTTCCTTTTTATATTTAACTTTTTTCTTGTATTTTTATTAGAGTTCCTAGAATTCTTATCTTACCCCTTGATTCAAATGTTGTGCAAGAAATTTGATGTTGTCTCCTTCATCTTCATCATAGTGATTTTACTTACTTTAAGTGCTATATCCTTCTTGTCCTTTGTCATTAACACATCTAGTTCATAAACCATCAATTTGCTTGTTAGTTAACATATGGAGAATTTCTTAGATCACATGTTCCCTCTATGGTTGTTTTCTTTGGAATCCATTCTTAAGGTAGTATCCTTCACATTTTTCTTACTATTACTACATCACTTATGTTCTTACAAGAAAGTTTAGTTCATTTGTTATAGCAATAAATCAATTAAAAGTATTCTTTATCTCTTCATTGGTAAAATGTGAAAGAGTTCATACTACTATAAAAGAGAATTCACTATTGTTTCTTTGATTGCTTCTATTCTTTTAAAAGTTTTGGAAATAGTATCCCAAATTTCTTTTGTTATCTTGCATAAAGATAGTTGATTAAATTTAGAAGAGGAGATAGAGAACATTCTCTTCTTTGATTCTCCAATCATCTTTACTTCTTCTTCTTCTTCATCTTCATCTTCATTGGTTTGGCTAGATTCACTCACTATTTCTTTAATTTCCATATCATCATTCATAATAACTTCTTAAATTTGGTAATCTATGGCTTTGATATATGTTTCCATCTTGTATTTTCAATAAGCATAGTTAGATCCATTGAAAGAAGGTATCTTTTTAGATGAAATTGTAACACTTTTTGCCATAGATCTTTAAACCCAAATGCTATTGAGCTTAGCTTTGATACCACTTGTTGGTCCTAATTAATGATCATTGAGGTGCAATGAATAAGCAATATAACTAAAATGCAAAAAACAAAAGATAGAGTTCAAAAAGATTAGGTAGCAATATATAGTAGTTCCATCTTGTTTGTCAATCCCCTTTTCCAACCTCCACACACTAGAATCTTAGTTTTCTTCACTAATTTGTTCTACTATAACAAAGAATCAAATTTACAAGAGTGTTGCAAAAATCTTCCACTTTATAGTCACTCCTTGATATAGTCTATAAAAACACAACAAACACTCTAATCTTTCTCCTCTTAGCTTTCTTAGCTAAATCATAGAGTTGTAAAGAATACAAACATAATCAAGATTAAAATCAAATCCTTTGGGGATAAAAATAATTTAGAAATCCTCTTGTTTTAGCACATAAGTAGAGTATAATTTTTGTTTGTTATATTTGTTATTATTTTACTCTTGATTCCATGTATTTATAGCCTTCACTCCCAACAATCATTTTGATTAATAAGGCAATTCTCATTATTCTTTGAATAACCTTTTATTGTTAGTTTAAATATGTCTTCAATAGATAATTGACTTTCTAATTCTGTTGAGAAAGCCCCTTGTTATAATAATCCTTCTTTTTGTGAATGGAAGAATTAAATATACTACCTAAATATATTTAACCTATTGAGGTGGGTCTTAATCTATTATAATTTCTAATCCTTTATGTTTTGTTATAGTTTTGCAATCATATCATTAGTTCGAAATAAACTCTTGAACTTTCTCCTTCTATTATGCTAAGCCCTTTCGAAATTTCAACATATATGCATTCCACCAATTCTTTCTCGAATAACATATATATGTTTAAAATATCCATGACCTACATAAAAAATATCTTCTACTTCAAAATATCTCAAAAAAGAAAAAAAAAACATAATAAACATAATATATCATTGATTCATAATCATTCATTCATTTAGAATCATAAGTCATTATAAACTTATATTATCCATTTGTTTTATTATCATGAAAATTTTTATTCATACTTCTAACACCTTTCAACTTATTTTATTTACATGTTCTCAAAACAACCAACTATTTTTGCTTCACTTAGATTAGATTAGTACCAACATAGCCTAGTACTTAGTTTAGTCTTAGTACTTTCCTTCTTCGTGAAAAATATGACCTTGGTCACTCGCCCTACACAACTAATTGCTTAGTATGCTTGCTGTTATTTTTGCAAATTCCATAAGATTTTATTTATTGCAAGCTTAGTCAATTAGTGTGTATCAACTCCACTCTTAAAAAGGGAGCTATTTTTACATTAGTGCATGACTTGTGGAAGAGTGAGGAGAAATCAAAATTTCTAGCACTGTTGCTAGGGAAGTAAAGGAAAGAAGGTGTGTAAACTAATATTAGATTCTTGGTACTATCTGAAACTATGCTTAGTGTAATGTATTTTAGAGTAGCTTAGTTGTTAATTATAGTCATTCCATCATTTTTAGACTTGTTGCATTTGCATTGTAGCTAGTCAATTTTGTTCTTTTAGTTGCTAGTATTGTTTCGATCTCTCTTTTTTGTAGGATTTTTGAAGTTGGTTGGAAGCAAGTTGTGGAAAAGAGAAGTTGTAGGATTGAAGACCAAACCACTTGCTATTTTTTGTGATTATGTTGGGTTTAGGATAGTGAAATCTATTGTATTTAGCCCTTTAGGTTTACCCTATTAGATAGGATTTGAATAACTAATTGGTTTATGCAAAGAATGGGTGTAGTTGAGTTTGAGGAATTATTTGACACAAAAATCAATAGAACATTTCATAAAAGGTTGAGAGCAAGAAGATTCGCAAAATGAATGGTATGAATAGAGGGAATGACAACACAATAAATGGAGTGAACGGAGGCAGGATTGAATGGTGGAAATGGCCATTATGTAAATGGGTATGATGAAAATGTAATGAAAGGCCAAGGGTATAATCATTATAATGGAATGGATGGAAATAGTGGAAATGGAAGGAGCCAAAATATAGAATCCGTATCCTCATCAATGATGAAGAAGGAAACATAATGAAAAAGTAGTTGACAGAAGGAGAGTGGTCAAATAATTATGTGACAACGGTCCTATATAGCAAAAAAAAATGATAATAAATTGTTGAAGAAACGTAAAGGCAAAGATGACAAGAAGATGGGAGTTAAGTGGAAAGAAAGTTATAGGGGGGACCTAAGTGAGTGCAAGCAAGAAGATGAAGAAGATCTAAGTGAGGAGTAGGGGTCCAAGGAAAAGAAAGAAGATGAGCATAAGAACAACAAAAGGAAGGAAGAAGAATAGAGTAAAGAAAGTCAAGGGGAATGTACTTCAAGGGAAAAACCTCTACTTGTTAAGTTGGATGATCTTGATTGAATGACAATTCCCTACACCATAGTTGGACATTATTTTACAAATGCATTTTGTAATATGGGATCATCAATCAATATGATTTCCTTAGAGATGGCAAAGAGAATTAGACCTAACGAGATGATAGAGTAGAATAACATCCATTTGAGATTTGTTGATTATTCAAGAAAGAAATCTATGGTATATTCATGGATGTAGTAATTAATGTGGCCGGATATTGATTCCCTATAGACTTCTATGCTATAAAGATGCAAGAGATGGATGACTCTCTTATTCTTGGTAGACCTTTCTTAATAACAACTAGAGCCTTAATGGCCATCAAAGGGAGAAGATTGATAATCAGAGTTGGAGATGAGGAGATTCAACTGTTTTTTAGGATGGAAAGGAAAAAGATTAGTAAGAAGATGAGGAGGAAAGGGCATTTAATACCTTAGTGTAAGTGTTTGATGATAAGAGTAGTTAAGTAAGAAAAAGAAACTTTGGAGTTGGGTAAGAATTAAACAAGGGAAGAATGATAAGATCCCCTAATTTTGGAACTCCTTGAGGGGAAGGAATGAGAAGTAAGAATAAAGTCTGGTTGAAAGACTTTAACTCAAGTGTTGGGTAGGAGATAACCCACTATCTTCATCATTATTCTACTTTTCATGCATATTTTCTACCAAGTGCTAGGTAGGAGCCAAACCACTATCTTCATCATTATTCTACTTTTCATGTCTTTAGTTTAATCTACTGCTTTAAGCTATAAGTTTTTATAGGTTTTAGCAAGGACTTGGTACTTTAAGAAGTTTTCTTTTCTTTAGTAGATATTTGGATGGCTTGTAAATGATAATAAGTTGGACCTAAAAATCACATTTCATCCCTCTCTTCTGTAATTTGTTTTTAGCAACAAATAAGCACATTTTTGACTTTAAAGTTAGGGGTAGATAGGTATATATTTGAAGTTGGGTTATGTTAAATATATGTTGAATGCAGAATTGTCTAGATTTGTGAATCATAATAATTACAATGTATAGTTGTGCTAATCATCATGGTTTAGTAAGTTTTTCAAATTTAAGTAATTTTACCATGAATTGAAATAGAAGTGTAGTGAACCATTTACATTACTTGAGGATTCATTAACAAAAATTGATTTAGATAGTTTGCCTATCATTTAGCTTATAAGTCATGATTTAAAATTAAGATGATGCCATTAGTGAGAAGTCAGCAGGTTTGTCCATTTTAGAAATTAAATGTGATGTATTGTTTTCTCTGAAATCTTAAGTAGATAGGTGTAGTCTAAACAAGTTGTGAAATAGAGATGGCCTTGAAGAACTTCCTAAGAAAAAAAAAAAAAGAAGAAAAAAAAAAAGAAAACATTGACAAAATTTTAAAAATTAAGAGTAAACCTAACCTAAAAATATAGAGTAAATAAAAGAGGGTATGGTAGGAGAAGTGGGTTGCTTAATAAGTGCCTAGTACATCTCTATGAATGATGAACTCATGGAAAGATTATGAGTCCCTAATTTCCAACTGTGAACATGAGGAATAAATAGCTCCTATTGATTTGTTAGAGGATGCATGAGGGAAAAATAATTAAAAAGAAAAACAAAAATGTCAAAAATTTGAAAAATTCTTAGGAAATTCAAGTAAAGGACAACTTAATTTTGTTTCTTTTAGGGGACTATATCTTGCATAAGGGATTGATTAGGGCTATGTACAAGTTGATCAACCTATAAATTGTAGAGATCTTTCTTTCATTTGATGACAGCTTGCTTGATTATGACTTGTCTAATCATGGGTTAAATGAAAGATGATTAATCTTTTGCATATGCAATTGGGTACACTAAATTACTCACACTGTCAATTCATGATCAAGTGAATCCTTGCTATGTGCTTTAGTGCTTGGAAAACAACTTGAATGAACTATCACTGTTTTAGCTGTGGCAAAACTTATTAAATTGATAGAATGGAGAAATTATACTTGCCTCTTCAAGAAATTGTTCTTTTATTGTTTTCAACTTGCTTGAGAACAAGAAAGCCTTAAAGTTAGGAGTAAGTGATAAGTGGGTAAAACTACACATTTATTTTACCTATTTCTCCATCTTTTATATGTGATTTGTGCTAAAAAAATGGGAGTTAAGTGTTTAATTTGATATGTAAATCACTTAAAATCAATTTGCATAAATGAACAATCACAATTTAATCAATTCAAGCACAAGTACATGTCATTTTATTGAAAAACATTGAGTGTTTTCATATTTTTATAGGTCTAAGGGCTATCATCATGCCAATAGCCTTTACGCTATCTAGCTGGTGAAGAAAAGGAGAGAGTTTTACAAGATAAAGACCTATCATTTGATTAGTACACATGCTTCCATCTAGCTAGTAGCACTATGTCTAAGCCATCCAAATAGTTAAATTTGAGAGTAATGATGATGCAAAAACAATTCTTTACCTTCTAAAGCATTGTTTCCATCACTAACCGGCCAGTGCCACTAAATCTTAACTAGGGTTTAGAAGAATAGAGTAAAATGCAGCATTTAATTAAATGAAGAAGCAAATGAGGCTAACACGTGACTACCATCTAGTTAGTACATATGATATCGTTTGGCCGATAGGTCCAATTTATAAAAAGCTGCATTTCTTCAGCAGAAAGAGAGATTTTTTTTAGAGAATAGATGAGCAAGGTTTTAGAAATTTATATTCTCTATTTGTTCCTTTGTGTTTAGGGTAAATTTAGTGTAGTTTTATCTTTCTCTTGTATTTTCTTAGATTATGTTAGTTGTAGCATAAGTAATTAATGGATTTTAGCTCTTTCATAGCATAGGTTTATGGATTCCATTGCATTCATAAAGGATTTGGGTTTCTCTTAGAGAACTCATCATAACTAGCTATGGGAGCTTGATTTTGTATTGTTAACTCAATCTCCTCTATGTTTAATGCAATGTTTTGTTCATATTCATGTGTACTTGTGCTTATTGTTTTATTTGCCATGAATGTGACATTCGGTACTTAATGTATATGTTGGGTTGTATGGAGATATGATGAAATAATTATTACCAATGATGTTTTGATATTGTATTATGTATAAACATGATGTTTTAGCTAATTCTAGAGAGTAGTAGGTATAACCAGAGTATAGAGTGGTTAGCTATCATGTGAGAAATTGTGGCTTTCTACATGTGGGCATTAGCCCTTGTTAACCTACAAAGTTTGGCTAATGTAATAGGGTGCAAAAATCCCAAATAGACTCTATGATTCCTAATTCTTATAATACTAGATTTGTGAATTAGGGTAACATAGTCCTAGTTTGCACTTGAGTGTTATGCAATTATAATTGAGACTTACCCTTAATTAGATTATCTAAGTAGTGACAAGACTTAGGAAATTACCAGGCATAGATAAGGAATTGATGATACAATGCTCTTACTACATGATGGAGCCACTAGGTGAAGACTGGATGCGAGTCCTATGAATGTGGTTAAAACTCAAGTTTAAACTAAGATAAATATTTTTATGACATGGAAATAACAATTTTAAAGGATTGCTGAAACTCAACCTATCTCATTGTCTCTTACAAGAATCATAATCCGTTATTGAGAAATTGCTAGGATCCATGATCAGTTTTATTATTAATTTCCTTTGAACTTGTTTTATTGGCCTATTATTGAAACAACCTACTGTTTTTTATTCACTTAGATTTGATTAATACCAACATAGTTTGGTGCTTAGTTTAGTGTACTTTTATTCCCCGTAAAAAATATGACCTTAGTTATTTGCTCTATATTATTAATTGAATGGTATGTTTGCCATTATTTTCACCAATTCTATAAAGATTTTATTTATTGCAACCCTAGTTAATTAGTATGCATTGATTTTACTCTTTAAAAGGGAGCTACTTTCACAATAGTGTGTGAATTGTGGAAGGGCAAGGTGAAATCAGTAACCCCCAATTGTCTTCTCAATCGGTACTTTTGTAATACACTATTATAAGAATTAGTTGGATCGATGCTAGGGCTTTCTCAGACTTTGGTTTACTTCTTCTCCTCTATGGATTTCGACTGCTTATATACAGCCTTCTTTAAGCTAGAATGTATTGCAATTTCTTGTACTCGTGCAACATTAATGTTACCATCGTACTTCTCAATATTATACTGGTGGATATCTCTTAAGCACCTGCATCAAGAAATATTGTGGTCTCTTATCTTCCAACCTTGCTTTGATACCAATATATTAAGACTATATATGAATTTCTGGATGCAAATCATAGAGCATATAAAAACAAGAGAAATAATTAGTAAAGAGGAGAATCGACACATATTTTATGTCAAATGCCCCAAAAGAAATAGGGTAAAACTACATGTAAGACTAAAAAGAGTCCACTACATAACAATAATAGCACGATGGTTTGCTCATGTAAGGTAATTCTAGGATTAATCTTGGTGCGGGCATATTATTATTATTTTTTTTGTCTTTTTTTCTCCTTTGTCACATAATTAATATACATATATATATATATATATATTCCAATTATAATATACATTATATTGTATAAGATTCAAAAACTGGTGTTAATACGATTAGGTTATAAGCCTCTGCAACTTAGAAATTGCACAGTATAGACTGAATTTCCAGAAGGCGAAACTCCATGGCATTTACCGCGAAAATAAGAGTCTACTTCGACTGCTGAAGATATTAAGACATTGGTCGGACGCGTGAATAATGATTTGACAGGAGGGGAAAAAGTAGCCGGCCACGTGTGAACAAATAAATAAATGGCTATAGGCTTCAAAGAAACAGGGACAGCCATAGACTTTAACAAAACAGAAATAGCGCGTTTAAAGTCTAAGTTAAGAAAAATTAGAATCTTCTGCATTGGAAAAGTAAGTCTTCTTCTACAGAAAAAGACTTACCAAGACATCTTTCGTGCAAGCAAGCTTTATAAACTAACTCAAGCGCAATTTGCGTTTTACTGGTTACGAAATTTACATGACTGCTAACGAAACACCTTCCTTGAACTTGTGGAGATGCAATCTGCATCGTAAAACAAAGTCTTCTTCAACGCTAAAGCAGATTAAAAATGATTTTGTGTCAACGTTCTAATCCACTAGGCAACCACGCATTCAACCGTGAGTTGAAGGGGTATGTGTGTGTGGCGTTGTATTGTGTGTGTTGTGTAAAGGAATATTGTTAGTGGCGTGAGTGGTGGTGGAGAGCTCTTGCAGTGTAAGCAAGGGAAGTGTGTGTGGCGGCATGAAGTTGTGCATTAGTGTGTGTGTTGAGGTATTGCAAATTGTGAATTAAAGTAGTGTGAAACCAAGGCAAAAAAAGGAAATTTTGAGTAGTAGAATTTGAATTTAAACAAATATTTTAAGTGTGAAAGTAATTGAACTCATTACTTAAACACTTGTGGTTGAATTTAATTCTTAACTATTTGAAAGTGATTATGTGTACTTCATTTATTTAACTTTACTTAAAGTACTTAGAATTATTTCATTGTGTTTTTAAGTTCTTACAATGTGGATTTCATTGTATAAGAGTGGTTGTTAAACGTGTTCTTGTGAATTGGTGTTGTTGAAGGAATGTGCTGTAAATTGTGGAAGTGTACTTCATTAAATCACAAACATATCAAACGATAGTGTAAATGGGGGAATTGGCAAGAAGGCCAATAGCCAGGTTAGTGGAGGTCAGGGTTGTCATACTATAGGTAGAAGAACTTTAGAAGAACAACTTTAGGATTTGATTACTATTGTTGCTGCATTAGCAACAAGGATTGATAGGATGACATTACCACAACCACCAATGGTAAACCCTTAGGCACCACCTCGAGTAGCTCCATAGAACATCCAAAGAGGAGTAGTGGGAGGAGGAAACTTAGGTAGAAGGATGGAGGGAAATCATCACCATTATAGGGAAGAGAGGGATGATAATTTTAAGGTTAATCTTTACCCATATAGGGATTTCAGACCACCTAGAGGATTAGAATATGTGAAGCTGCAGATGCCTTCCTTTGATGGCAAAGGTTTAGCTGATGATTATCTGAACTGGGAGGATAAGGTTGAGGGTCTCTTTGAATGCTATGAAATTGATGACAATACCCGAATTTGACTTGTTGCTATTGAATTCATAGGGTATGCCACCTTATGGTGGAAGAATCTAGTGATCAATAGGCATAGGGATGGTGAGGCTAAAATTTAGACATGGAGGGATATGAAGAGGGTTTTGAGGAGGAGATTTATTTCTGAACACTACAGGCAGGAAATGTTTATGCGTCTTTAGACCTTGAGGTAGGGAGGCAAGATAGTCGATGACTATGTGCAGGGTTTGAAACCCTAATGATTAGATGTGGGTCAGTTGAGCCTCCAGAGCAAACCCTAGCATGCTTCATATCAGGGTTGAAATATGAGATAGTGTGTGTAGTTGAGCAATGGAGGTATAGTACACTTGATGGGGCTATACAGCTAGCCTTGAAAGTAGAGAGGCAAAGGTGATCTAACTCATTCAGGGTTACAAATATTAGGCACGGTACTACTATTAAGCCCATCGGAGCTGATGGTCGATTAGGAGGACCAAAGGTAGTAGGTGAGTCAGTGAGGGTGGTGGATAGAGCTACACCTAACACAGGCAGGGAGAACATGACCTCTGGAAAGGGTAAAGAGGTAATGGTTCCAGACGTTAGGCAGACTGTACTAAGAACTACTAGTGGGATATTGTGCTAAATTAAATGTTTTAAATGCATGGGATTTGGGCATATGGCGGCACATTGTCCTAATAAGAGGGTCATGACTGTTATGGGGGGTATTAGAGAGGACGATGAGGATGAGAAGGAACCAGTCAAACCTACAGACCTGTTTATAGCACTATAGGAATATTATGATGATCAGACTGTTAAAAAATATGAGGAGGGAACAGGTGAACAGTATTTACCAATTAATGTATTGCGTAGGGTTCTAACTTTATCTCCTGATGCTAGGGGCAAACAGAGGGAGAACATATTTCACACTTCTTGCAGGATTAGAGGTAACCTTTATGTACTCATCATAGATAATGCAGTTGCACGAATGTTATATCTACTACACTGGTAGACAAATTACAATTATCTACTAGTCCACATCCTAGCCCTTACAACTTGCATTAGTTGGATAATCGAGGTAATATGCATGTTAAACAAAGGGCAAAGGTGCCAGTGAGTGTTGGGAAGAAATATCATGATGAGATCTTGTGTGATGTGATCCCCATGTGTGCATTTTATTTACTATTAGGTAGGCCCTAGATGTTTGATCGAAAGGTGTTGCATGATGGCTTTAGAAACACCTAATGTTTCGAAAGGGAGAGTCTCGAATAGTATTGGTACCTATGTCTCCATTTGAGGTGCACAAATTCCAAGAGCAAGTCAGGACTACTTCAGTTTCATCTAGTAATCGGGAAACATGACAATAGAGGCATCCGAGTTTAGTCCAAGAAGTGACCCTCTAGATTTGACAGCAAATCTTTCAGAGGCTTGAGGAGATGATGGGAATCTTCCCAGCGATCTAGATGGATAGGGAACTTGATTTGGATGATGATCTAAATCACTTATATGCATAAATGTTTTTCTTTATCTAATAAATATTTGAATGATAATCTAATAGGTACAACAATCTTTCTTCACGGGATGTTAAATGAACTTCACTGTTGGTCAATTAGGGACATCATCGGATTCTCATCCAATGGCCCGCTGTGATCAACATTGACTCGATGCATTGGCTCTTTGAAGATTATTATCTTTTGTACTTGTAATTTATTTCTTTGGACTATTTATTTTGTAAGTTTTTAGGACATTTTATTTGGTTGTATTTTAGTGTTTTAGGACCGGCCACCCTATAGTGACATAGTTGTAATTTTCTAGTCATTTTAACCCTAAACGGAGCAACTATAAATATTTACTTAAGTAGGGTTTTGAGGAGGAGAATACACTTACCTTTTGCTACAAAATTTTCATGGGAGATTAGGGTTCATCCTAAGATTTCATAAGGACTCTTATCAATTTCATCCATTGGAATTGTGGCGAGTTGCAACCTAGTGAATTGTGAGTAATATCAATTCTTAAGTTGATTTTTTCCTTTTCATAACTAGTGTGTCATATCTAGTGTTGATTAGGATTGGTTATTGGTTCTGATTTTTAGCATCTATAGTAGGTTCAATTTCATCCTTATATTGTCATCAATTTAGTGGAATTGTATTCTAGATATTGTCTTGTAATTGCCATTCATCTTTGCGTGGAAATTACTTGTTGTAAGGAGTTCATGCCCATTTTTGTGTTGTTAGTGATTGGAATATCCTTTGATATTGTGTTAGGTGCTTAATTCAATTGAGCACATCATCATTTTAGTGTTGAGTTTCATTGATTAACAATTCGGATTGCAAAGGCATTTTAGGGTTCACGCTCAATTGAAAGTTGATTCGGTTTTGCTTGTGAAGTTGCTTCAATTGTGTGTTTGCATATGCTTTAATTCAATTTAAGGCATATCATCTTTTGGTATCAGAGCTTATTATACTTGGATATTCAACCTTAATCACATCTTTGTTTGTGGAATTAGTTTACAAGAATTAGGGATTAACACAATTGTTGGACTAGTTTGATTGTCATTGAGTAATTGGTCTTTCAATTGGGTTTTATGTGCTTATACTTGGTTTTAAGCACATTAGGAGATGGCAAAGGAATGGTTGAAGTTGGCTTAAGAAGAAGGTGACCCCAACTTGTTTTACAAGCTTCGTTAGTTAATCCTTCCATCCATTTCCTTCCATCATAAGCATCGTCATGAACGTCAATGCTTGGCCACTTCTCCATTCTCCATTTTGATTTTTGTTTCTGGTGAGTCACTACCTATTGAGTCAATTATGTTTGCCTTTCATGAAACTTATTCCTTCACACTACAAAATTTCAAGCTTTACTTTCCTAGCGTTAAATAGAACAAATCATATGATAATAAACAATTGAACTATAACACCTATTTTCTATTGGGTTGTCTAAAAAGATATTAAGTGGAATATGATGACAATGTACACGAGATATGGTTATCCTATTATAATTATAAGATTATGGAGCACGAATTCAAAATGAAGAAATTATAACTAAAATACTAAATTGGGCATAATCAGAAAATAAATGAACCCTACTTAGTACCTTTAGTTAATATGAGGCTTGATTTAGATTCTAGATATTCATTCTATTTTATTTTATTTCCTTTTTAGGTAAAGTGATTAACATTGGAATCGCTCAACGACTATTATGACCTATGATGACCCTAAACAGGTGGGTGAGAAACTTAATAATATGCTATAATGTTGTGATTGGTTTGATATGTTGTGCTGAATCGTGGTATATTGCATATGTGTCTTTCCTTGTTTGTTTGTGATTGCAATTGTGGTGATTTTATTATTTCCTTAGCCGACCATAAGGTAAAGAAGTTAGGAAGGAAGTCATACGAAGAAACCAGTAATCAAGTAAATTATGGATAAACACGAAAGTAACGATATGAAGATTAGAATGGACTGAGGGTTTATATATCATTACCTTAATAATAGCACTTCGCACTATATTGCCAATGCTATTACTATAGGCGTAACCCACAGTTCAAAATCGTTTTTTCAAACTAAACCAAAATATATAAACCTGACTTTTCCCTCTATAGCTACTGAGTAAGTATGCATTGCTAGAATAGGATATATAAATATCATTATGTACACATATCAGAGTTTACTTTTGAATATGAATATATGCTTAAGCAAATTTATTTGCCTATTATATCTATAGAATACACTTATGCAGATAACTATACAAATCATAAGTGCAACTTTGATTTTGCAACTTAATGACTATATTTTCTTGCCCTCTTAAGTAATTGAGGGAAGGTGTCTAGTAAATTGTCCTTTAGTTAAAGCTATGTTATAAACCTATATATATATATATTATATACATAGGTATTTGAGGACTTGGGAAGGATGTATATGTAGCTATTTGTTGACTTTTGAATGTGTAACTAATTGAGCACTTGAGAGGTGCATGGATATAAAGGTGTCAAGGAATTATAATTGTAAATCAATCCCTAGTGATTGATTTGATGTTTAAGTCTAATGGCATAGAGGTGTCAAGTTAACTAAAACCTGGTGTATAGCTGGATTGTTCACATCCACTTGGTTTAGTTTCTTTGTTTATTTTGTGATGTAAAATGCATGATCTTTGCTTGTTGTGGTAAGTGTGAAAATGAAATGTAGTGGATTGTTTATGGGACTTCACTAGGTCCTTACGGATTGTTCTTAGAGTGGTAGACTTTAAATGCTTGATAGCTTACTTCATTGCCTTGAATGGGAATTGGATGCGACTATATATATTGTTTGGTCACCACGAATCAATTAATTAAAGAAGTTGACTCGATTAAAACTTGACATGCTTGCTACAGGATGCGCTGGAAGTGAACAAAGGATCGTTGTTCCACCAAGTGCGAACTAAGTGATTAGGGGATTGTCGCACCTTAACGGTTTTGAGTCCGACTTGTCTCTTAAGGGTGTAAATGCTTGATGTATTGAGGCACTTGAGCCTAGATCATTAAAGCTAAGACATAGTATAAATAAATGATAAGAGTAATGAAGATGTGTCTAAAACCTGGGTACTGATGGTGGCTTCAAAATCCCTAACCCAAGGTCAAGGGAGGCGTAAACCCTAAACTTCACGTCTGTTATTGGAAGACCACGTGAGATACTGCATTCACATGGTTGTTCATGCATAGCATATTTTTTGATAACTTGATTTGAAATTGCTTGTATGTGTGTGTGTGTGTGTGTGTATCATTGAAAGTATTGCCATCCCATTCACTAAGTCGTAGTGTGCTCAACTCTCCACAAACCCTTCTTGTAGGTAGTGATTACGAAAGCTCGAGATGGGATAAGATGTGAAGTGTCGAGATTTTTTGGAAGACCAAAACAACAAAGTAAGAATTGTGAAGGATAGATTATTTAAATGTAATGTTAGGACCCCTATGTAAATAAAATTGAGTTTGTGAAACTTAGAATTTATCCCATTTTATTGGATGGTAGGGGGTATCAATTCTCTGCGATCATAGCTGATCGTGGGATACGAGATCCATAATTGTATTTTATTATCTAATTATATTCACTATGATTAGTTGTAAATGTAATTATTTATTTAGAGTCTTATGATCTTTAGCTCGTAAGACGATTATCATGTAACAGGTGCACATGTACTATGATGATTTTAGTGGAAACTTCTAGGCCCTCTTTTAGGGCGTGACATCTTCAGTATGTTTATTCAACCAAAAATCATTTTGATTTTTGATTTATTTATGTTAGCAAAATAATGGAATAAAAAAGCATTTGTATTCTACTTCATGATTTGTTTTAGATACTGTAATTCTACTCCCTTTCATTTATGACTTTTAAGCAACAAAGATTATTATAAAATTAGGCTTTAGCAAAATTTGATGTGTTCTCTTACACTTGGATCAATTTTTAGGAACAAAACAAATGGTGTATAGTGAGTGCGGGTATGTGTGTATGTGTATGGGTGGTGTGTGGTGTGTCTGAGAATGTGTGCATGCGTGTGAGGTGGAGTACAGTGAGTGCAGGTGTATGTGTATGCGTATGAAAGGTGTGTGGTGTATGCGGTATGTGTATAAGTGCATGGATGGTGTGTGGTGCATGCAGGTATGAGTATGTATGTATGGAAGGTCTATAAGGTGTATGCAGGTATGTCTGTATGTAACAAAACTTTCAATTTTTCCACACATTAGTTTTTTAGTAACAAATTCTCATTATGTTAATGAAGCTTTTAATTTATGGTTTTAACTAACTAATGGTATACTTTTACTTCATTGATCGGATGATTGAATCTTTTTTGACATTCTTACAAGGAAAACTAAAGTTTAACCATCTTTTTTTTTTGTTTAAAATGAATACATGCTTTTCCTTTCAAATTACTTATTTCCATAGCCCCCCACCCAAGTACTTTGCCTTGCAGCAAGTGCTATATTGTCCTCAAAAGAGTTTGGTCTTAATTATATGGATTCAATATCTACATAATCATACTAGATATTCATATACACACCAGTGCATTTCTTCATTATTGGGGGTGCATAAACCAAATATGAATGGGAAATATATCGTTTTTGTAATCATATGTGTTCTAATAATATAGTGATTATATGGGCGACACTTCCAGGAAGCAACAAATGGTAGCTCACTTGAGCATGTTTGAATGAGTTACAAGAAGGTGAAACAATGACTCCATTTTTATCAATTTATAATCTTGTCTGTCATCACAGTGATATTGAAGTGATAGGTGATACAATGATTCCATTTTTATCAATTTATTGCACTTTCTTATCCGTCATCACATTGATGCTGAAGCGATAGGTGAAACATTGATTCCATTTCTATCAATTTATTGCATGATCTTATTTTTCAACACATCGATATGGAAGAAATAGGTGAAGCAATGGTTCAATTTTTGTCAATTTATTGCATGATCTTATTTGTCATCATATCGATATTGAAGTGAAAGATGAAACATTGATTCCATTTCTATCAATTTAATGCATGATCTTATTCGTCATCACATCGATTTTGAACGGTGAAAGAATGGCTCCATTTCTATGCATTGATTGCACGATCTTATTTGTCCCCACATGGATATTGAAGGGTAAGTTAAAACAATGGTTAGATTTCTATCAATTTATTGCATGATCTTATTCCTCATCACATGAATATTGAATCGACACTATTTGTATGGTAGCTATCAATTTATTGCATGATGTTATTTGTCATCACATGGATATTGAAGCGACAAGTGAAGCAATGGCTCCATTTTTGTCAATATATGGCATAATCTTATTTGTCATCACTTGGATATTAAGGATATGAAGCTTGTGGATGAAATCCAACACTTGCCTTAAGCAATGGAAATCCATCCATGTGGCTTATCAATATCATGGACCATTTTCTCTTATTTAAATATTTTTCCTTGAATATTAAATTATTCTTTTAGAACTACCACGATAATTTGCAACAAAGCACAAGATTGTTGGTCCATAGGAACATCTTCTAATCTTCTGCATGTTTAATCAACTAAAAACCATCTCGGCTTTAGATTTATTTCTATTAGCTAAATAATGGAATCAGAAAGAATTTGTATTCTACTTTATGATTTGTTTTGGATATCCCAATTTTTCCCTTCCTGTGTGACTTTTACGTAACAAATATTATTACCAAGTAAGGCCTTAGCAAAATTTAATGCGTTCTCTGCTGCCTGGTTCAATTTTTAGTAACAAAACTAAATGGATTTTGGCTTTTAGCATGGGGTTAAATGTTTGTAGGGCATGCTTCTTTTGTTTCTTTATTAATAACTTTGAGAAATGTACGAAGACAATTCAAATATCTCGATGCGTAAATATTATTTTAATAATTTACGATAATAATAAATTAAAAAAATAATTAGAAAGAACAAACTTTGCAAAGAAAAGAAGATAACAAACGTAATAAATTGAATTATATGAAATATATTACTGAATAAATTTAGGAAGTAAAGCAACTGAAAAAATCCGAATATAGATATATAAATGCTAAATAAAAATAATTGTAAATCCTAACTTTAATTCGAGTAAATTAAATTAAAAGATAAATTCTTCGAAACATAATTTTCTAGCAATATTAAGTTAAATAATAAAATTAATTTAAATCATATATCTTGGAATTTTAAATAAAAATTTAGAGTAAATATTTATGTTCGAGATAATCTGATTAGCTTAGATGTAAGCTTTCATAATAAAACTCTAAAAATGCAAAATTTAAAGATATCCTTATATGCATGCGCAATACTAAAATAGAAATATTTTTTTATGTAAAATATTATATATATATATATATATAACTGTAAAAAAAAAAAAATTTAAATCCGCTACCTCTCATCCATCCATCACGTCAAGCACAGCAGTAGTAGCCGCATTCTTAGCCATCCCATCCTACCCCCTCTCCCTCTTTCCTTTTCTCTTTCTTCTTCTTCTTCTTCTTCTTCTTCTTTGTCCGGGCTGTGTCTCCTTTAGTAGCTTCAAGTCGTGTCTACCCGGTCTTGTTCCCCGATGGTCGTAGCAGTAGGTCTGGAACTTAGCTGTCCATTACGTCCTGTCCTCAACTTCGTCCGGATCATCATCATTGAGTTCGAAGAAGGAGCTGCATGTGGAGGTGGGGATGCCGGCATGCATGATCGCATGCTTCCAGCGACAATAGTAATGACAGTGACAGCCACATAACAACGGTAGTCACGACGACAACCACAACTGCAACAACAGCAGTAACGATGACCTGAACAACGACTACAACGACAGCAACCACAGCGGCCGCACAACAACAGCAGCAACAGCGGTAACCACAGTCGTAACAATAGCGGCAACAACAACGGTGATGGCAACAACACGGTGATGACAGCAACGACAACCACGATGGCAGCAACACCCTACGAGCAACGTTTGAGAAGAAATCCGTGAGTGGCCATTGCTATGTTTAGTCCCTTGCTTTAATGCGGACATGATGGTGATGTGTTTGTAAGTAGTGTTTCGGCGAGAGAGAGAAGTGTTTAGTGCTTGTACGGTGTGTGTGTGTGTGTGCGAGGGAGGAGGAAGGCAGTAGCGACCCAATAGCCACAGCAACGACGACAATAACCACAACAGCAACGGCGACTACGATGCCTGTAGTAGCAGTGTAAGAAGGGGTAAGGGGAAGAAGGAGCCGAGTGTGTAGTGTATGTGAGTATGTGTGCATGTGTATGGAAGGTGTGTGGTGTGTGGTGTGTGGTGTGTGCGGTATGTTTGTGTGTGTATGGATGGTGTGTGGTGTGTGCGGAATGTGTGTATGTGTATGAGGTGGTGTGAGGTGTGCACGGGTATGTGTGTTTATGTATGGAAGGTGTGTGGTGTGTGCAGTATGTGTGTATGGATGGTGTGTAGTGTGTACAAAACGTATGTATATGTATGAGGTGGTGAGAGTTGTGTGTGGGTATGTGTGCAAGTGTATGGAAGGTGTGTAGTGTGTGCGGTATGTGTGTATGTGTATGGATGATATATGGTGTGCGCGGTATGTGTGTGTGTGTATGGATGGTGTATAGTGAATGTGGGTATGTGTGCATGTGTTTGGGTGGTGTGTGGTGTGTGCGAGAATGTGTGTATGCGTATGAGGTGGTGTATAGTGAGTGCGGGTATATGTGTATGCGTATGGGTGGTATGTGGTGTGTGCGAGAATGTGTGTATGCGTGTGAGGTGGAGTATAGTGAGTGCAGGTGTGTGTGTATGCGTATGAAAGGTGTATGGTGTATGTGGTATGTGTGTAAGTGTATGGATGGTGTGTGGTGCATGCGGGTATGAGTACATATGTATGGAAGGTCTGTGGGGTGTATGCGGGTATGTCTGTATGTGTATGGAGGGTGTGTGTAGTGTGTGTGGAGTATGTGGGTACATACGTATTGGTGGTTTGAGGTGTATGTGGAGTATATGTGTATGTGTGTGTTGGTGGTGTGAGACGTGTGTGGAGTACATGTATGTATGCACTAGTGGTGTGTGTGGGGACATGTGGACTCGACAAGAAAAGCGGATTGCAAAGTGCAGTTGTGTGTGCGTGTAAATAGGTGTATAGTATGATTGTGTGTATGCATGTGTAGGTGCATGCATGGTGTGTGGGAATGGTTAGTGTATGTATGGTAATAGAAGCATGAGTGAGGATGAAAACTAGTAGAAAGGACGGAAAACCCTGTAAGTGGAGATGTCAATAAAGGAGAGAAGAAAGAAGGTGATATAAAACCTTTAATGACTACTAAATCCTACGGGTTGTCCTACAAGTTGTTCGTTAGAAGATATTAGAGACAAATTGATAAACCAAAAGGTTTAATAATGCTTCATGTAAAGGAGAGGCGTTTATGTTAGTGTAGATGGTGAAGGGGACGAATCAAGCAACGTCCAAGATGATGGCTTAGGGGATATTTGGAATGAAATGGGTTTCGCAATAGAATGTTCAAAGGATGTTGAGGAAGAACATTCTTAGTCAACTACCATAATGCAAGACCTTTAATTGTCCTTTCTAAGGGTATCGTACATATACGGAAGAAGGAATTCCGAATTTAGTAGGTCGAAGGCGTTCCATTGCTCGACTTCTATACAAGGAAAGCAGATAGTCGATCATAGCAACTTAGGGTGTTAGAAGCAATGTTTCGTAGGAAGGTTGTTCCTTTTGAAAACCTATATTGGAATCACTTTGAAGAAGTGATCAACATTTCTAATCTTGTCTCCCAAAGTTCCTTAAGGAGGTGACTTCACACCTTGCCATTAGATGCATTGCAAGTGGAGTACACATATTAGGTGCTAAGAAAGTACCAAAGTTAATTGGAGATGCTGCCTTGTATGGTTTGGTTGAGGAAGCATTGTAGAAGGATATTGATTTCAAGAGGAAAGTAAAAGGGTTACCCATTGGAATCGCTTGACTCCGACTAGGACTATGACGACCTTAAACAGGTGAGAGGGAAACTTAATGATATGCTACAATGTTGTGTTATGTGTTGATATGCTATGTATGTGAATTTATTTGCTTTGTTGTAGTTGCAATTGAATGTGATTTTTATTAAGTTTGAGTTATATAGTGGGGTTAATTGAGTTTAGAAAAGAAGTTATGAAGAAACTAGTAATTAGGTAAATTACAAGTAAATACGAGTATATTGATATAGAAATTAGAATGGGCTAAGGTAGATAGCACTTTGCACCATCTTGTTAGTGCTATTACTACAGGTCTAATATCACGATTTGAGATTGTTTTCTTCAAACTAAACAAAAATATATAAACTTAACTTTTCCCTCTATAGCTATCGTGTAGGTATGTATGTATAGCTAGAATAGGATATATAAATATCATTATGTATACGTATGAGAGTTTACTTCTGAATATGCAAATACTCTTAGGCAAATTATTTTCATGTTATATCTATAGAATACACTCATGTAAATAACTATACAAATCATGAGTGTAATTATGATTTTACAACTTAACAATTCTATTTTCTTGCCCTCTTAAGTAAGTGAAGGAAGGTGTCTAGTAAATTGTCCTTTAGTTAAATCTATGTTATGAACCTTGATGTATTGAGGAGTTAGAAGGAATATAAGAGAAGACCTTGTTGGCTCTCAGATGTCTAAATAGCTGAGCACTTGAGAAGTGCGATGACATAGAGGTGTCACGAATGATAATCGTAAATCAATCATGAGTAGTTGATTTAACGTTTAAGACAATGCATAGAGTGTCAAATTAACTTAAACCTGATATATAGCTGGATGGTTCCCATCTGCTAGGTCTAGTTCCTTATTTACTTTATGATGTGAAATGCGTGATCTTCGCATGTTGTGATAAGTGTGAAAATGAGATGTAGTGGAATGTTTATGGGACTTCACTGGGTCCCTACGAATTGTTCTTGGAGTGGTAGATTTTAAATGATTGGTAGCTTCTTCATTACCTTGAATGGAAATTGGATGCGACTATATATATTGTTTGGTCACCATGAATCAATTAATTCAAGAAGTGGACTCGATTAAATGTTTGTATGCCATGCTTCTTTTTTTTATTTATTTATATTTTGGTTAGTGGTTTATTGATTTTTTTTTTAGAAAGATGATAGCTATTTTAAAGTCCATCTTGCTCTTTTGTCTAAAACATCTATTTAGTTATTTATTTTATTAGCATTGTTGGTTCATAGGTAGAAAGTTCAAATTTTTATTTTACAATAATATCGAGTATTGAATATGACTTCGAAAAGATAATACAAGAGATCTACGAATCAAAACATTATAGCTCAAAGTAAAAAATCATTTCTTTGTAACTAAAATAAAAGGAAAATGCGATGCTCTTTTAATTATTGAAAGTTGTAGTTAAACTATCCACTCCTTAAATTATTACTCATGACAAAATTTTCGAATGATGATTACTTTACCCATAGGTATTGTGCATTTCTCTTTTAAAGATAAGATATTTCATTTTTTATTGATGATTTTGCTTTTACTATTTCACCGTGTTTTTGTTCCTCTATTTTTTCTCATAACAATAAGGTCGCATATCGTGATAATATAGTTTAACAACATTTTTTAAACTTTATTTTTAGGTATAGCATATTTTCATATGCAAATAAAAATTTGCTTGAATTGAGTAGGTTGCCAAATGGTTTCCTATTAAACATAAAATAAAATATTTGGTAATATGAATAATTTTTCAGTATTTCAAATACATTTGAATTTCATAAATTATTAGTAGGTCTCAACATTATGTAGAGAAAAAAATATTTTGTGAGTGTAAGGCATCTATTCTCCCTTTTCTAGAAGGACCGGTAACAATTTTGTGTGTAATATTATTTAACAAATAAATAGACCAATCTCTATCAACTGTGTAAATTAATGAAATTTGATCTTTATTTAATACCAAGATAGTAATAAATTCTCAATATGCTAACGAAACTTTAAATTTTTGTAAACATTAGTTTTTTATTAATAAATTCTCCATATGTTAATGAAGCTTTTAATTTGTGCTTTTAACTAAAAAAATCTGTACTTTTACTTCTTATATCAAATAGTTAAATCTTTTTTTGACATTCTTACATGGAAAATTAGAGTTTTTCTGTCTTTTTTTTTTTTAAATATGTATATATGCTTTTCCTTTCAAATTACTTATTTCCATTGGCCCCACTCAATTACTTTGCCTTCGAGCAAGAGCTAAATATTCCTTAAAGAGTTTGGTCTTAATTATACGGATGCAATATCTACATAATCAACTAGATATTCATATACGCATCAGTGCATTTCTTCATTATTGAGGGTGCATAAACCAAATATGAATGGGAAATATATCATTTTTGTAATCATATTTGCTGTAATAATGTACATCTACGTGCTTACAAGGGCAACACTTCAACGAACCAATAAATGGTAGCTCATTTGAGCATGTTTCAAAAAGTCACAAGAAGGTGAAACAATGACTCCATTTTTATCAATTTATAATCTTGTTTGTCATCACAATGACATTGAAGTGGCGGGTGATACAATAATTTCATTTTTATCAATTTATCGCACGATCTTATTTGTCATCACATTGATATTGAAGCGATAAGTGAAATGATGATTCCATTTCTATCAATTTATTTCATGATTTTATTTGTCAACACATCAATATGGAAGCAATAGATGAAGCAATGGTTCAATTTCTGTCAATTTATTGCACAATTTTACGTGTCATCATATCGATATTGAAGTGAGAGATGAAACATTGACTCCATTTCTATCGGTTTAGTGCATGATCTTATTCGTCATCACATCGATTTTGAAGGGTGAAAGAATGGCTCCATTTCTATTGATTCATTGCTCGATCTAATTTGTCCTCACATGGATATTGAATTGACATTATTTGTATGGTAACTGTCAATTTATTGCATGTTATTATTTGTCATCACATGGATATTGAAGCGACAAGTGAAGCAATGGCTCCATTTCTGTCAATATATGGCATAAGCAATGGAAATCCCTCCATGTGGCTTTTTAATACCATGAAACATTTTCTCTTATTTCAATATTTTGCCTTGAATATTAAATTATTCTTTTAGAACTACCATGATAGTTTGCAACAAAGCACAAAATTGCTGGTCCATAGGAACATCTTCTGCATGTTTAATCAACTAAAAACCATTTCGGCTTTAGATTTATTTCTATTAGCTAAATAATGGAATTAGAAAGCATTTGTATTCTACTTTATGATTTGTTTTGGATATCTCAATTTTTTCCCCCTTCCTTTATGACTTTTACGTAACAAATATTATTACCAAGTAAGGCCTTGGCAAAATTTAATGCGTTCTCTTCTGCCTTTCAATTTTTAGTAACAAAACTAAATGGATTTTGGATTGTAGCATGGGGTTAAATGTTTGTAGGGCATGCTTCTTTTGTTTCTTTATTTATATTTTGGTTAGTGGTTTATTCAATTTCTTTTTTTTTTTGTTATTTCTTTTTTGTTTGTTTTTTTGTTTGCGTTATTTAAAGATGATGGCTATTTTAAAGTCCATCCTGCTCTTTTGTCTGACACTTTTATTTATTTATTTTTATTAGCATTTGGTTATTCATAGACAGAAAGTTCAAAGTTTTATTTTATAATAATATCGAGTATTGAATATGACTTTAAAAGATAATACATGAGATCTACTAATCAAAACATTATAGCCAATAGTAAGAAAAATTTTCTAAGTAACTAAAAAAAAAAGAAAAACGTCATGCACTTTTAAATACTGAAACTTGTAGTTAGACTTTTCACGCCTTAAATTATTAAAATTTTCGAATGATAAAGGTGAGGGGTTTAATTCTTGATTGATGATTTTGCCTTCACTATTTCAAGGTTTTTTTTTATTCCTCTGTTTTTTCTCATGACAATAAGGTTGCATATGATGATAATATAGTTTAACTATATTTTCAAAACTTTATTTTTAAGTATACCATATTTTGATATGCAAATAAAATTTTGCTTGAATTGAGTAGGTTGCCAGATAGTTTCCAATTAAAAATAAAATAAAATATTTGGCAATATGAATTATTTTTCAATAGCTCAATCATATTTGAATTTCATAAATTATTAGTAGGTCTCAACGGCATGTAGAGAAAACTTGTTCTGTGATTGTAAGCCATGCATTCTCCCTTTTCTAAAAAGAGTGGTAATAAATTTGTGTATAATTTTATTTGTCAAATAAATAGACTTATGTTTATCAACGGTGTAAGTTAATGAAGTTTGATCTTTATTTAATAGCAAGATAGTAATAAATTCTCAACATGTTACCAAAACTTTAAATTTTTCCATACATTAGTTTTTAGTAACAAATTCTCATTATGTTAATGAAGCTTTTAACTTATGGTTTTAACTAACTAATGGTATACTTTTACTTCATAGATCGGACGATTGAATCTTTTTTGACATTCTTACACGGAAAACTAAAGTTTTTCCATCATTTTTTTTTTCAATGAATACATGCTTTTCCTTTCAAATTACTTATTTCCATTGCCCCCCACCCAAGTACTTTGCTTTGCAGCAAGTGCTATATTGTCCTCAAAAGAGTTTGGTCTTAATTATTTGGATTCAATATCTACATAATCATACTAGATATTCATATACACACTAGTGCATTTCTTCATTATTGGGTGTGCATAAACCAAATACGAATGGGAAATATATCGTTTTTGTAATCATATGTGTTCTAATAATATAGTGATTATATGGGCGACACTTCCAGGAAGCAACAAATGGTAGCTCACTTGAGCATGTTTCAAAGAGTCACAAGAAGGTGAAACAATGACTCCATTTTTATCAATTTATAATCTTGTCTGTCATCACAGTGATATTGAAGTGACAAGTGATACAATGATTCCATTTTTATCAATTTATTGCACGTTCTTATCCGTCATCACATTGATGCTGAAGCGATAGGTGAAACATTGATTCCATTTCTATCAATTTATTGCATGATCTTATTTGTCAACACATCGATATGGAAGAAATAGGTGAAGCAATGGTTCAATTTTTGTCAATTTATTGCACGATCTTATTTGTCATCATATCGATATTGAAGTGAAAGATGAAACATTGATTCCATTTCTATCAATTTAATGCATGATCTTATTCGTCATCACATCGATTTTGAAAGGTGAAAGAATGGCTCCATTTCTATGCATTGATTGCACGATCTTATTTGTCCCCACATGGATATTGAAGGGTAAGTTGAAACAATGGTTAGATTTCTATCAATTTATTGCATGATCTTATTTCTCATCACATGAATATTGAATCGACACTATTTGTATGGTAGCTATCAATTTATTACGTGATGTTATTTGTCATCACATGGATATTGAAGCGACAAGTGAAGCAATGGCTCCATTTCTGTCAATATATGGCATAATCTTATTTGTCATCACTTGGATATTAAGGATATGGAGCTTGTGGATGAAATTGAACACTTGCCTTAAGCAATGGAAATCCATCCATGTGGCTTATCAATATCATGGACCATTTTCTCTTATTTCAATATTTTGCCTTGAATATTAAATTATTCTTTTAGAACTACCATGATAGTTTGCAACAAAGCACAAGATTGTTGGTATATAGGAACATCTTCTAATCTTTTGCATGTTTAATCAACTAAAAATCATTTCGACTTTAGATTTATTTCTATTGGCTAAATAATGGAATCAAAAAGCATTTGTTTTCTACTTTATGATTTGTTTTGGATATCCTAATCTTTTCCCCTTCCTATGTGACTTTTACATAACAAATATTATTACCAAGTAAGGCTTTGGCAAAATTTAATACGTTCTCTTATGCCTGGTTCAATTTTTAGTAACAAAACTAAATGGATTTTGGCTTTCAACATGGGGTTAAATGTTTGTAGGGCATGGTTCTTTTGTTTCTTTATTAAAAACTTTGAGAAATGTATGAAAACAATTCAAATATATCGATACGTAATTATTATTTTAATAATTTGCGATAATAATAGATTAAAAAAATAATTAGAAAGAACAAACTTTGCAAAGAAAAGAAGATAACAAATGTAATAAATTGAATTATATGAAATATATTACCGAATAAATTTAGGAAGTAAAGCAATTGAAAAATATTTGAATATAGATATAGAAATGCTAAATAAAAATAATTGTACGTCCTAACTTTAGTTTGGGTAAATTAAATTAAAAGGATAAATTCTCTGAAACATAATTTTCTAACAATATTAAGTTAAATAATGAAATTAATTTAAATCATAGAACTTGGAATTTTAAATAAAAATTTAGAGTAAATATTTATGTTCGGGATAATCAGATTAGCTTAGATGTAAGCTTTCATAATAAAACTCTAAAAATGCAAAATTTAAAGATATCCTTGTATGCGTGTGGAATACTAAAATAGAAATATTTTTTTATATAAAATATAATTATGATATAATATAAATATATATATGCACAACTGTAAAAAAAAAATAGGTTTTTAAATCTGCTGCCGTCTCATCCGTCCATCACGTCAGGCACAGCAGCGACAGCTGCATCTTCTTAGCTATCCTGTCCTACCCTCTCTCCCTCTTTCGTTTTCTCTTTCTTTTTCTTCTTCTTCTTCATCTGAGTTACGTCTCCTTCAGCAGCTTCAAGTCACGTCTTCTCGGTCTTCTCCCTTGATGGCAGAAGCAGCAGGTTTGGGACTCTACTGTCCATCGCGTCTCGTCCTCAGCTTCATCCGGATCATCATCATCGAGTTGGAAGAAGGAGCCGCAAGTGGAGGTGGGGATGTCGGCATGCGCGATCGCATGCTTCCAGTGGTGTTAGCAACGGCGGTGACAACCACACAACAACGGTAGTCATGACGACAACCACAACAACAACAATAGCAGTAACGATGACCTGAACAATGACCACACAACAACGGCAGCAACAACGATGGCCACGACTGCAACAATAGCGGCAACGACAACGGTGATGATAGCAATGACAACCACGATGGCAGTAATACCCTACGAGCAACGTTTGAGAAGAAATCTGTGAGTGGCCATTGCTATATTTAGTCCCTTGCTTCGATGTGGGCATGATGGTGATGTGTCTGTAAGGAGTAGTGTTTTGGCGAGAGAGAGAGAAGTGTTTAATGCTTGCATGGTGTGTGTGTGTGCACAAGGGAGGAGGAAGGCAACAATGACCCAATAGCCACAGCAACGGCTATAATAACCACAACAGCAACGGCGACCATGATGCCCATAACAGTAGTGTAAGAAGGGGTAAGGGAAAGAAAGAGTCGAGTGTGTAGTGTGTGTGAGTATGTGTGCATGTGTGTGGTGTGTGTGGTATGTGTGTGTGTGTATGGATGGTGTGTGGTGTATGCGGAATGTGTGTATGTGTATGAGGTGGTGTGAGGTGTGCGCGGGTATGTGTGTTTGTTTATGGAAGGTGTGTGGTGTGTGCGGTATGTATGTGTGTGTATGGATGGTGTGTGGTGTGTATGGAATGTGTATATATGTATGAGATGGTGTGAGGTGTGTGCAGTATGTGTGTATGTGTATGGAAGGTGTGTAGTATGTGCGGTATGTGTGTACGTGTAAGGATGATGTGTCGTGAGTGTGGGTATGTGTGTATGTGTATGGGTGGTGTGTGGTGTATGAGAGAATGTGTGTCTGCTTATGAGGTGGTGTATAGTGAGCGCGGGTATATGTGTATGAGTGTGAGGTGGAGTATAGTGAGTGTAGGTGTGTGTGTATGTGTATGGAAGGTGTGTGGTGTATACGGTATGTGTGTAGGTGCATGGATGGTGTGTGGTGCATGCGGGTATGAGTACATGCGTATGGAAGGTGTGTGGGGTATATGCGAGTATGTTTGTATGTGTATGGAGGGTGTGTGTAGTGTGTGCGGAGTATGTGGGTATGTACGTATTGGTGGTGTGAGGTATATATGGAGTATGTGCGTGTGTGTGTGTGTGTGTCGGTGGTGTGAGACATATGTGGAGTATGTGTGTATGTATGCACTAGTGGTGTGTATGGGTACGAGTGGACCTAACGAGAAAAGAGGATTGCAAAGTGCAGTTGTGTGTGCGTGTAAATAGGTGTATAGTATGGTTGTGTGTATGTGTATGTGTAGGTGCATGCGTGGTGTGTGGGTATGGTTAGTGTATGTATGGTAATGGAAGCATGAGTGAGGATGAAAACCAGTAGAAAGGATGGGAAACCCTATAGGTGGAGATGTCAATAAAGGAGAGAAGAAAGAAGGTGATATAAACCTTTAATGACTACTAAATCCTATGGGTTGTCCTACAAGTAGTTTGTTGGAAGATATTAAAGACAAATTGATAAACGAAAAGTTCAAAGATGCTTCATGTAAAGGAGAGGCGTTTATGTTGGTGTAGATGGTAAAGGGGATGATTCAAGCAACGTCTAAGATGATGATGGCCAGGGGGATATTTGGAATGGAATGGGTTTCATAATAGAATGTTTAAAGGATGTTGAGGAAGAACATTCTTAGTTAAATATCCTAATGCATGACCTTTAATTGTCCTTTCTAAGGGTATCTTACTTATATGGAAGCAGGAATTCTGAATTTGGTAGGTCGGAGACGTTCTATTGCTCGACTTCTACACAAAGAAAGTAGACAGTCGATCACAGCAACTTGGGGTGTTGGAAGCAATGTTTCGTAGGAAAGTCATCCCTTTTGAAACCTTATATCAGAATCACTTTGAAGAAGTGATCAATGTTTCACTTGTTCACCCAAAGTTCCTTAAGGAGGAGACTTCACGCCTTGCCATTAGACGCATTGTGAGTGGAGTACATATATCAAGTGCTAGGAAAGTACCAAAGTTAATTGGAGATGCTACCTTGTATGACTTGGTTGAGGAAGCATTGCAGAGAGACACTGATTTCAAGAGGAAAGTAAACGGGTTACCCGCTGGAATCACTCGACTCCGACTAAGACTATGACGACCCTAAACCGGTGAGTGGGAAACTTAATGATATGTTACAATGTTGTGTTACATGTTGATATGCTATGTATGTGAATTCATTTGCTTTGTTGTAGTTGCAATTGAATGTGATTTTTGTTAAGTTTAAGTTATATAGTGGGGTTAATTGAGTTTAGGAAAGAAGTTACGAAGAAACTAGTAATTAGGTAAATTACAGGTAAATACAAGTGTATTGATATAGAAATTAGAATGGGCTAAGGTAGATAGCACTTTGCACCATCTTGTTAGTGCTATTACTACATGTCTAATATCACGATTTGAAATTTTTTTCTTCAAACTAAACAAAAATATATAAACTTAACTTTTCCCTCTATAGCTACCGTGTAGGTATGTATAGCTAGAATAGGATATATAAATATCATTTTGTATACATATGAGAGTTTACTTCTGAATATGCAAATACTCTTAGGTAAATTATTTTCATGTTATATCTATAGAATACACCCATGTAAATAATTATACAAATCATGAGTGTAACTATGATTTTGCAACTTAACAATTCTATTTTCTTGCCTTCTTAAGTAAGTGAAGGAAGGTGTTTAGTAAATTATCCTTTAGTTAAAGTTATTTTACGAACCTAGATGTATTGAGGAGTTAGAAGGGATATAAGAGAAGACCTTGTTGGCTCTCAGATGTCTAAATAGCTAAGCACTTGAGAAGTGTGATGACATAGAGGTGTCACGAATGATAATCGTAAATCAATCTTGAGTGGTTGATTTAATATTTAAGACAAATGGCACAGAGGTGTCAAATTAACTTAAACCTGATGTATAGCTGGATGGTTCCCATCCGCTAGGTCTAGTTCCTTGTTTACTTTGTGATGTGAAATGCATGATCTTTGCATGTTGTGATAAGTGTGAAAATGAGATGTAGTGGAATGTTTATGGGACTTCATTGGGTTCCTATGGATTGTTCTTGGAGTGGTAGATTTTAAATGATTGGTAGCTTCTTCATTACCTTGAATGGAAATTGGATGTGACTATATATATTGTTTGGTCACCATGAATCAATTAATTCAAGAAGTGGACTTGATTAAAACTTGACATGCATTTCCATGAGACATCGCATGAGATTGAAGGCCATCATTACTATAGGATGCGCCAAAAGTGATCAGAGGATCACTATTCCACCAAGTGTGAACTATGTGATTAGGAGATTGTTGCACCTTGATGGTTTCGAGTCTGACCTGTCTCTTGAAGGTGTAATTGATCAGTGTATTGAGGCATCTAAGCTTAAAAGATTAAAGCTAAGTCACAGTATAAATAAGTGATAAGAGTAATGAAGATATGAGTAAGACTCGGGTACAGATGGTGGCTTCAGAATCCTTAACCTAAGGTCAAGGAGGGTGTAAACCCTAGACTTCACGTCGGCAATCGGAAGATCATGTGAGATGCTGCATTTATGTGGTTGTCATGCATAGCATATGATTTAATAACTTGATTTGAAATTGCTTATGTGTATGTAGCATTGAAAGTGTTACCATCCCATTTATTGAGCCATAGTGTGCTCACCCGTCTATAGACCCTTTTTGCTGGTAGCGATTTAGAAAGCTTGGGATAGGATAAGATGTGAAGTGTCAAGAGTTTTTGGAGGATTAGAATGACAAATTAAGAATTGTGAAGGATAGATTATTTGGATGAAATGTTATTTTAGGACCCTAATGTAAAATTGAAGTTATGAAACTTAGGATTTATTTCATTTTACTAGTTGGTAGGTGATACTAATTCTCTGTGATCATGGTTGACCGTGGGATACTAGATCCATAGTTATATTTTATTATCTAATTATATGAACTATGATTAGTCAAAAGTGTAATTATTTACTTAGAGTCTTATGATTTTTAGCTCGTAAGACGATTATCATGTAATAGGTGCACACGTGCTATGATGATTTTAGTAGAAACTTCTAAGCCCCCCTTTTAGGGCGTGATAGAAAATTTGGTATAAGAGCTTTAAGTTGTTAAAGATAGGAGCAACCTACCAAATAGTGAGATGGAGTAGAACCTAGGTAGATTGTATGAGTAAAAATTGTAAAAGTCTTAGACGATAGTCTATATATATGTATATATATTTATTACTCTAGAGATCCTTCTATTTTTAAGTTACTCAACAAACACTAGCCCGTAAACCTTATATCATAATTAGAAACTACGTAAAGGATATTATAAAATGTGATAAATGACGAGTTGTAACAATTGAGCTTTGAGGACGACACTACCATCAAGAGGAACGTAATGGCACTCCAGGAAGTAGACGAGGCCAATGTAGTCCTATAACCCATAGGACCTAGGAATGAATCTATGTAGCGTAGAAAGGAATATGAGAACAACTCCTTAGTGATAGGCTTTACAATAGAAAGACCACCATAAAGAGAACTTCACTGAATGGTATGAAGTTCCATAGATCGTAGACGAATACTTTAGGGAAAAATATGACATCACTTTTGTGTTGTCAAAATCCCAATTTGAAATACCATTACCAATAGCACCTTGGTAAACTGTATTAATGTACAATATCATAGTGTCAGAATGACATTACGACCTCAACTAAAACAATAAGGAAAAAAGTATAAAATAGAACTACTAAATAGGCTAAATCTAAGAAAAACCAGATCCTCATTAAAATAGGTATATTAGCAAAAGTAAGAAACAAAAAACTAAATCATTAGGTATAAAAATATATTTCACTCATTACCATAGCTTGATCATTTGATCAATAAAACTAAATTACACAAATATATAAACCCTAAATTTACCAATCTCGTTTACGTATATGGGGTTATATACGAAACACCGAACTTGAGTTCAAAACATGAAAATTTAATAAAAAGGTAAAAAAGTAAAAGAGACAACTATGGTGAAGTTTTGAAGATGAAACCTCTTGAAGGGGGGGAGAGTGTAAAGTTCCAAAAATTTTGAAAAGACTACAAAAGTTAAAGAAAATAATTAGAATAATAAATACTTCTAGGTTGGGGTAGCGAGAATGATAATCTCGCTATATTAAAAACTTTGAGAAATGTACAACAAAAACTCAAATATCGTGATGTGTAAATATTATTTTAATAATTTGTGATAATAATAGGTTTTTTTAAAAAATAAAACAATTAGAAAGAATAACCTTCACAAAGAAAAGAAGATAACAAACGTAACAAATTGAATTATATGAAATATATTACCAAATAAATTTAGGAAGCAAAGTAATTGAAAAAATTCGAATATAGATATATAAACAGATAAATAAAAATTATTGTAAGTCCTAACTTTAGTTCAGGTAAATTAAATTAAAAGAATAAATTCTCCAAAACATAATTTTCAAACAATATTAGGTTAAATAATGAAATTAATCTAAATTATAGATCTAAGAATTTTAAATGAAAATTTAGAGTAAATATTTACATCCGAGATAATTAGATTAGCTTAGACATTAGCTTTCATAATAAAATACTAAACAATGAAAAATTTAAAGATATTCTTATATGCATACAAAATAGTAAAATAAAAATATTTCTTCATATAAAATATAATTATAATATAATATAAATATATATATATATACAACTGTAAAAAAATATATATATTTTTTTAAATCTGCTACCGTCCTATCCATCAGTTACGCTAGGCACAATAGCACCGACAACATCTTCTCAGCCATCTGATACTACCTCTCTCCCTCTTTCCTTTTCTCTTTCTTTTTCTTCTTCTTCTCTTCTTCTTCTTCGTCCGAGCTGTGTTTCCTTTAGTAGCTTCAACTTGCGTTTGCTCGGTTTTCTCCCCCTACAGTAATAAGAGCAAGTATGGAACCCAGCCGTCCATTGTGTCCCATCCTCAGCTCCATCTAGATCATCTTTGTTGAGTTAGAAGAAGGAGCCGTGTATGGAGGTAGGGATGTTGGTGTACGCGATCGCGTGATTCCAGTGGTGACAGTAATGATGGTGGCAGCCACACATCGACGGCAGCTATGAAGACAACCATGGTTGCAACAACAACAGCAACGGTGACTTGAACAACGACCATGAAGACAACAACCATGACGGTTACACAACAACCACAACCGCAACAACAACGACAATAGTGACGGTGACGGCAATGACATAGCAACGGCAACCATGATGGCAGCAACACCTCGCGAGCAACATTTGAGAAGAAATCCATGAGTGGCTGTTGCTATGTTTAGTCCCTTGCTTTGATGTGGGTGTGAAGGTGATGTGTGTGTAGGGAGTAGTGTTCCGGCGAGAGAGAGAGAAGTGTTTAGTGCTTGCGAGGTGTGTGTGTGCAAGGGAGGAGGAAGACAATAATGACCTAACAACCATAGCAACGACAACAATAAGCATAGTAGCAATGACGACTGCGATGCTCGTAGTAGTAGCGTAAGAAGGGGGAAAGGGGAAGAAGGAGCCGGGTGTGTAGTGTGTGTGAGTATGTGTGTATGTGTATGGAAGGTGTATAGTGTGTGTGAGTATGTGTGTATGTGTATGGAAGGTGTCTGGTGTGTGCAGTATGCGTGTGTGTATATGGATTGTGTGTGGTCTGTGTGGAATGTGTGTATACGTATGAGGTGGTGTGAAGTGTGTGCGGTATGTGTGTGTATATATGGATGGTGTGTGGTGTGTGCAGAACATGTGTATGCGTATGAGGTGGTGTGAGGTGTGTGCGGGTATTTGTGTATGTATATGGAAGGTGTGTGGCATGTGTGGTATATATGTATGTATGTGTATGGATGGTGTGTGGTGTGTGTGTGTATGGATGGTGTGTAATGAGTGTGGGCATGTGTGTATGTGTATGGGTGGTCTGTGGTGTGTGCGAGAATGTGTGTGTATGCATATGAGGTGGTGTATGGTGAGTGTGGGTATGTGTGTATGTGTATGGGTGGTTTGTGGTGTGTGCGAGAATGTATGTATGCATGTGGGGTAGTGTATAATGAGTGCGGGTACGTGTGTATGTGCATGGAAGGTGTGTGGTGTATGCGGTATGTGTGTAAGTGTATGGATGTTGTGTGGTGTATGTAGGTATAAGTACATGTGTGTGGTGTATCCGGGTTCGTGTGTATGTGTATAGAGGGTATGTGTAGTGTGTGCGGAGTATGTGGGTATGTACGTATTGGTGGTGTGAGGTGTGTGTAGAGTATGTGCGTATGTGTGTATCGGTGGTGTGAGATGTGTGTGGAGTATGTGTGTATGTATGCACTAGTGGTGTGTGTGGGTGCATGTGGACTTGACCAGAAAAGGGGATTGCAAAGTGCAGTTATGTGTGCGTGTAAATAGGTGTATAGTATGATCATGTGTATGTATGTGTAGGTGCATGCGTGGTGTGTGCGGAGTGTGTATGTATATGGATAGGAGAATGTTGGTGTGTGTATGTGGTGTGTGGGAATGGTTGGTGTGTGTATGGTAATGGAAGTGTAAGTGAGGATGAAAACCAGTAAAAAGGATAGGAAACCCTGTAGGTGGAGATGTCAATAAAGGAGAGAGAAAGAAGGTGATATAAAACCTTTAATGACTATTAAATCTTGTGGGTTATCCTACAAGTGGTTTATTGGAAGATATTAGAGACAAATTGATAAACGAAAGGTTCAAAGATGCTTCATGTAAAGGAGAGGCATTTATGTTGGTGTAGATAGTGAAGGGGATGACTCGAGCAACGTCCAAGATGATGGCCTAGGGGATATTTGGAATGAAATGGGTTTCGTAATAGAATGTTCAAAGGATGTTGAGGAAGAACATTCTTGGCCAAATACCCTAATGCAAAACCTTTAATTGTCTTTTCTAAGGGTATCTTGCATATACGGAAGAAGAAATTCCGAATTTAGCAAGTTGAAGACGTTCCATTGCTTAACTTCTACATAAGGAAGGTAGACAGTCGATCACAGCAACTTGGGGTGTTGGAAACAATGATTTGTAGGAAGGCTGTTCCTTCTAAAATCCTGTATTGGAATCACATTGAAGAAGTGGTCAACGTTTTGAATCTTTTTCGCCTAAAGTTCCTTAAAGAGGAGACTTCACGCCTTGCCATAACGCATAGTGAGTGGAGTACACATATCAGGTGCCAGGAAACTACCAAAGTTAATTGGAGATGCTGCCTTGTATGGTTTGGTTGAGGAAGCATTGCAGAAGGAGACTGATTTCAAGAGGAAAGTAAAGGGGTTACCCATTGGAATCGCTTGACTCTGGCTAGGACTATGACGACCTTAAATAGGTGAGTGGGAAACTTAATGATATGTTATAATGTTGTGTTATGTATTGATTTGTTATGTATGTGAATTCATTTGCTTTGTTGTAGTTGCAATTGAATGTGATTTTTGTTAATTTTGAGTTATATAGTAGGTTAATTGAGTTCAGGAAAGAAGTTACGAAGAAACTAGTAATTAGGTAAATTAAAGATAAATACGAGTGTATTGATATAGAAATTAGAATGGGTTAAGGTAGATAGCACTTCACACCATCTTGCTAGTGCTATTACTACAGGTCTAATATCATGATTTGAAATTGCTTTCTTCAAACCAAACCAAAATATATGAACTTAACGTTTCCCTCTATAGCTACCGAGTATGTATGCATAGCTGAATTGGGATATATAAATATCATTATGTATACATATCAGAGTTTACTTTTGAATATGAAAATGTGCTTAGGTAAATTATTTTCCTATTATATCTATGTAATACACTCATGTAAATAACTATGCAAATCATTAGTGTAACTATGATTTTGCAACTTAAGAATTCTATTTTCTTGCCCTATTAAGTAAGTGTGGGAAGGTGTCTAGTAAATTTTCCTTTAGTTAAAGCTATGTTACGAACCAATATATATATTATATATAAATGTATTGAGGAATTAGAAGGGATATAAGAGAAGACCTTGTTGGCTCTCAGATGTGTAAATAATTGAGCACTTGAGAAGTGCGATGACATAGAGGTGTCAGGAATGATAATCGTAAATCAATCTTGAGTGGTTGATTTAACGTTTAAGACAAATGGCACAGATGTGTCAAATTAACTAAAACTTGATGTATAGTTGGATGGTTCCCATCTGCTAGGTCTAGTTCCTTGTTCACTTTGTGATATGAATTGTGTGATCTTTGCATGTTGTGATAAGTGTGAAAATGAGATGTAGTGAAATGTTTATGGGACTTCACTGGGTCCCTATGGATTGTTCTTAGAGTGGTAGATTTTAAATTATTGGTAGCTTCTTCATTGCCTTGAATGGAAATTAGATGCGACTATATATATTATTTGGTCACCATGAGTCAATTAATTTAAGAAGTGGACTCGATTAAAACTTGACATGTATTTCCATAAGACATTGCATGAGATTGAAGGTCATCACTGCTACAGGATGTGCCAAAAGTGATTAGAGGATCGCTATTTCGCCAAGTGCGAACTAAGTGATTAGGGGATTGTCGCACCTTGATGGTTTAGAGTTCGGCTTGTCTCTTGAGAGTGTAATTACTCGGTATATTGAGGAACCTGAGCCTAAAACATTAAAGCTAAGACATAGTATAAATAAGTGATAAAAGTAATGAAGATGTGAGTAAGACTTGGTCACTAATGGTGGTTTTGGAATCCTTAACCTAAGGTCAAGGGGAGCGTAAACCTTATACTTCACGTCGGTTACTAGAAGACAATGTGAGATGTTGCATTCATGTGGTTGTTCATGCATATCGTATGATTTGATAACTTGATTTGAAATTGCTTGTGTGTATATAGCATTGAAAGTGTTACCATCCCATTCACTGAGCCATAGTGTGCTTACCCCTCTACAGACCCTTTTTATAGGTAGCGATTTTGAATGCTCAAGATGGGATAAGATGTGAAGTGTTGAGAGTTTTTGGAAGACCAAAATAATAAAGTAAGAATTGTGAATGATAGATTATTTAAATGAAATGTTATTTTTGGACCCTAATGTAAAATTGAAGTTATGAAACTTAGGATTTATTCCATTTTACTAGTTAATAGGGGATATCGATTCTCAGTGATCATGGTTGACCATAGGATACTGGATCCAAGTTATATTTTATTATCTAATTATATGAACTAAGATTAGTCGTAAGTATAATTATTTACTTAGAGTCTTACGATTTCTGGCTCGTAAGACGAATATCATGTAATGGTTGCACACGTGCCATGATGATTTCAATGGAAAGTTCTAGGCCCCCTTTTAGGGCTTGACAATATGTGTTCTAACAATATAGTGATTATATGGGCGACACTTCTAGGAAGCAACAAATGGTAGCTCACTTGAGCATGTTTCAAATAGTTACAATAAGGTATGACTCCATTTTTATCAATTTATAATCTTGTTTTTCATCACAATGATATTGAAGAGATAGGTGATACAATGATTCCATTTTTATCAATTTATCGCACGTTTTTATTTGTCATCACATTGATACTGAAGCAATAGGTGAAACATTGATTCCATTTCTATCAATTTATTGCATGATCTTATTTTTCAACATATCAATATGGAAGCAATAGGTGAAGCAATGGTTCAATTTCTATCAATTTATTGCACAGTTTTATTTGTCATCATATCGATATTAAAGTGATAGATGAAACATTGACTCCATTTCTATCAATTTAATGCATGATCTTATCCATCATCACATCGATTTTGAAGGGTGAAAGAATGGCTCCATTTCTATCAATTTATTGCACGATCTTATTTATCCCCACATGGATACTGAAGGGTAAGTTGAAACAATGGCTAGATTTCTATCAATTTATTGCATGATCTTATTTCTCATCACATGGATATTGAATCGACACTACTTATATGGTAGCTCACTTTAGCATGCTATGGAAAGTTACGAGAAGGTGAAGCAATGACTCCATTTTTATCAATTTATTGCATGATGTTATTTGTCATCACATGGATATTAAAGCGATAAGTGAAACAATGGCTCCATTTCTATCAATATAAGGCACAATCTTATTTGTCATCACTTGAATATTAATGATATAGAGCTTGTGGATGAAATCCCCCACTTGCCTTAAGCAATGGAAATCCATCCATGTGGCTTATCAATATGATGGAACATTTTCTCTTATTTCAATATTTTGCCTTGAATATTAAATTATTCTTTTAGAACTACTATGATAGTTTGCAACAAAGGTCCTTTGGAACATCTTTTGTATGTTTATTTAATTAAAAATCATTTTGGCTTTTGATTTATTTCTATTAGCTAAATAATGGAATCAGGAAGCATTTGTATTCTAACTTATGATTTGTTTTAGATATCGCAATTTTGTTCCCTTTTGTCGAGTCTAATTTTAAAATTTTATATTATCTCCTTAATTCGATTCATATTAGATCATAGGCTCATCCAATATAAATCCTTGACTTAAACTAGGAATTTTTTTTTATTTATTTGGAGTCGCCACCCAATTAGAGTTGAGAAAAATTATTGAATTAGAATCAATTGAGCGGATTAATTTTAATTTAGATAACTAGTCGATGAAATCTCGTCTTTTTATTTTTTTGAAAAAAAAAAGAAGAAAGAAAAACCAGAGATTCTCGGCTCGAGGACTATCCTATTAAAACCCTAAAGTTAACACCATATCCTTCTGAAATTTGAGTCATGTTCTAATATCTTTTTTTTTTATAAAAAAAGAAGATATTAGAAAAAAATGATATAATAATTACACTAATAATGATTTGGAAAATGATTTTTTTTATCTTTTTTAGAGTTGCTCCATAAGGGTACCTACGTACCCGCTATTCGGGATTAAATAAGCCGTAGTTCGCTTTTTATGAAAAAAGCTTTAGTGAATTTGTTTTGATTTTAATTATGAAAACATGTCGAGCTTACATTTATTATCATTTTAAAGATTTCTTAAAAAAAGTTCTAAGTCTAAACCTCTTTTTTTTTATTATTTTCTTTTCTAAAACTCAAATCTCTAAAAGATCAATTAGATATATTTATTTATTTATTTATTATTATTTTTTTTTTTTTGCAAAGAACTTTTCTAACTGTTAAAAAAATTTTCATTATTATTTTTATTAATTTTTTATTTATTTTAATTAAATTATAAATCTAACTTTTATTAATTTCTAATTATTTTATTATTATTTTTTAGATTTTATTTATCTATTAATTATAATAGACATATTTATTTATTTATTAAAACTCTAAACCTAATTCTAATTAACATATTCAAAAAATAATTCCCTTTTTTTAAATTTTTGTTTATATATATATTTTATTTTTTTTCATATTCTAATAATAAATAAATGAATAAATAAAATTCAGCTAACCTAGATACGAGTTATAGTTCATGGGTCGGATTGGATCATAATGATTGGAGCTCCTTCAATGGTGGCTATTGAAGGCGATTGAGGAGTCAAAACCTAGGTTCTCGAGGGTGTAGAGTCGAGCGGTGGTATTACTTTGCACTAAAGACCGCTCCTGGTGGTGGTAGTCAGTAGCGGCTTGAAGAACTCCAACAAAGGCTTCAAACTCGCATATTTCTCTCTTATGATTGATGCCCTCACTTCCTCTCATTGAGTCCTATTTATAGGCTCAAAAACCTAAGCTTAATAAGCTCGAATTTCCTTTTGATAGGCTTAGATTGGATTTGCATTTGCAGTTGAGCCCATTTTTTATCTCCTTTTGATTTGTGTAAATCTTTGATTTTTGTTAAGATTCATGTTAATTCGATGGTATTTATCTTATTTTAGTAAAACATCAGTTGGATTTGTGCAAAAAATTAAATCAAAATGGCCGGATTTCCCTTCCTCGCTGTTGGCGCAAATCTTGGACGAAGGTTAAAGACGAGCACGTCCTCAGCGCGTGTGATTTTGTCGTCCAATCGCATGTTGCCATGTGTCACCTGGAAGGAAAAAAAAATCAAAATGGCACAAAGTGCCTCCCCCGCATTTTGAACTCGCTACCAAACCCTCTTCGCGTGCACCCAAGGCTAGCTACCGGACTAGCTAGGCTAGCCCACTTTCTCATTTTTTTTTATTAAACGCAATTTGCATATATGTGCTGCAATTTTTATTATTTTTATATTATTTTGAAATTCTAAAAATTTATAAAAATTATTTAACATCTTTTATTATCGTTTCTACCATCATTTTCTAAAATTGGTGCATTATTCCTATTCATTTTATTTTTTTCATTATTTTTTCTTCATTTTCGAAAAATAGAAGAAAAATAAAAAAAATGAAAAATGAAACATTATTTGTGATTAAAGGGCAAAAATGGGATGTTTACAACTGTTCCTCTTTGTAGTAAAGTTTGAAAAAAATTAACTACAAAGACAATAAAGATGCCATTTTTGGTTGATAGATTGAGTGGATAGTGCTATAGTTGGCTAGCTATCTGAGCTTGGTTCTACTAGGGAGTTGTTTAATTATTTGTTTGAGTAGGGAAACTATGAGCTAACAATCCCATGTTGTAAAAAAATGATCACTTTATGATGATTAATACTACTTGGGGAGTAGTCTTAAACTGGAAGCTTCTCATTAGACTAGCTACCTAGAGTAAGATATCATCTAGAAAAGTGGTATATGAGCTAACTAGTCGATGATAAGAAGCATCTCAACCTTAAATAGAGATTGTTTAGGAATGTGTTATTGTGAGTGAACTAACTGATAATAGGAAGCGTCTTATAAGACTAGTGACTGTAAAGAAGAGATCGTTTAGGAAACCACTCTTATGAGCTAGCTAACTGATAATAGGAAGTGTCTTACTAGACTAGCAATTGTAATAGGAGGATATTAGGAAAGTGCCCCATTGTGGGCTAACTAATTGATAGTGGGAAGTGTCTTCTTTGGACTTACAACCTTGAGCAAGGATATTTAGGAAAGTGCCCCATTGTGGGCTAACTAATCGATAGTGGGAAGCGTCTCTTTGGACTTATAACCTTAAGGAAGAAAGTTTAGGAAAGTGCCCCATTATGGGCTAACCTTAAGAGATAATATCTAGGAAAGTGCCCCATTGTAGGCTGGCTAACTGATAGTGGGAAGCATCTTTTTGGACTTACAACCCCAATAGATGATATTTAGGAAAGTGCCCCATTGTGGGCTGACTAGCCAATAACGATGTCTTAGTATTTCTAAAAATGATTCTAGTGAACTGGTTATATGATAATGAGAGGTGCCTTTTAGACTACCTAGTTTATAGAATATGTGATTCATGATGAATGATTATTTACTCTAAATGCTTACTGGTTTATTGCAGATAACAACTAAACAACCGAACCTTCGTGATGGTTTGCTCCTTCTCTACTTACTCTTGTTTCAAACAAGGTTGAGAGTCCTGATGTATTTTCTTTTCTTGTGAGCATGGCTCCGATGATTGTGGTGTTATCCTATTAACACACCAGGTCTAATGCTCAAAGTAGGTGGAATCATAAAAGAAAAATCCCATTGAGCTTTATCATTATTTCATTTTTCATTATTCATTATGAGGCAATGGGTAGTGTGTGTATAAAAATGATATGAGAGTTCATTTAATGATAATTGGTTAGGATAATCAATCATTTAGAGAGATTAACTTTGCTTATAGAAGGAATGAAAACTAAACTCACGAAATTTATACTAATTGTAGGCATTCATAAACCTTAACAAAATTTCAATTTTCTTACCTAAGGAGAGTATATCTTAACGGCGTTCGTATTAATGGGGTCTCTCAATTCTAGACCATCCATTTGGGCTAATATTAAGGCTCCTCCTGATAAAACCCTTTTTACAACATATGGGCCCTCATAATTTAGGGTAAACTTGCCCCTTGAATCTTATGCATTTGGGAGAAATTTTCTTAATACTAAATCTCCTTCTTTAAAACATCGAGGTCTTATTCTCTTGTTGAATGCTTGGCCTATTCTTTGTTGGTAACATTGGCTATGACATAATGCGGCGAGTCTCTTTTCGTCGATCAAGTTCAGCTAATCAACCCTTTTCTTCACCCACTCAGATTCATCTAATTGTGCTTCTGACAGAATCTTGAAGGACGGCATTTTGACTTCAATTGGCAATATTGCCTCGGTACCATATACCAAAGAATATAGGGTAACTCCAATGGATGTTCGAATTGAGGTTCTGTAAGCCATGGGGGCAAATGGCAGCATCTTGTGCCAATCTTTGTAAGTGATGTTAATCTTCTCAATAATTCTTCTAATGTTCTTATTGGCTGCTTCTACAGCCTCATTCATCTAAGGTCGGTAAGGAGTTGAATTTCTGTGGTTTATCTTGAATTGTTGACACAAATCTGTCATCAATTTATTGTTGAGGTTGATGCCATTATCGGTGATAATTGATTCGAGAACTCCATATCGGGTTATTACCCCTTTGGTGACACTAGCATGAATTTGTGACCATTGAATGCTTTTAGAGTCATTGGCCCGATGATGTCAATTCTCCACATGGAGAACGGCCATGGTGCAGATAATGAATGAAGTTCTTTAGGTGGGGCATTTATTCAGTTTGCGTAGACTTGACACAAGTGATAGTGCTTGACATATTTTATGCAATCTGATTCCATCGTTAACTACTAATAGCCCATCCTCAAGATTTTTCGGGTGAGCATGTATCCGTTCATTTGAGCTCAACATGCTCTTTCATGCACCTCTTTCATCAGTTCACTTGCCTCTCTCTTGTCCACACATCTTAGCAATGTGGTGTCAGATGATTTTCTGTAAAGCACATACCCACTTAATAAGAAATAGCTTGCTAACCTCCTGAGTGTTCTTTAGCCATTTTTGCTAGCCATTTCAGGGCATTTGCTTTCTTAGAGGAAACTTTTGATGTTGTAGTACCAAGGTTTATCATCTTGTGCTTTTTCGATTATCAGACAGTAGGTGGGCCTATTTTCAATTTTTATTTTCAATGGTTAGACTTTAACTCCTCCTGTTAGTTGAATCATAGATGTTAGTGTGGCGAGGGCATTTGCAAATTGATTTTGAGTCCTGGGGATGTATGTGAAGGTGACTGCCTCGAATTCATCCATCGGCTCTATCAAATGTTGATGGTATAGCACCAATTTGAGGTCCTTAGTTTTGTATTCCCCTTATGTTTGTAGTATGATGAGTGAGGAATCTCCTTATACATCCAATTCACGGATTTCCATATGGCGAGCCATTTTGAGGCCAAAGATACACACCTCATACTCTGCAATGTTATTAGTATATGGAAATGTAAGTCTCGTTGCTGAGGGGAATTGTGTTCCTTCTAGTGATGTTAGTACTACCTCAATCCCACAACCAAATACATTGGCAGCTCCATCAAATAACATCTTCTATTTAGGGCTTTGCTCTATCTTATATTCTTTTGTTGGCTCACCCTCGACCATTAGTATGTTTTCATCAGGGAATTGAGCCTGTGATCCTTGGAGATCTCCCTCAATTGGGTGTTCTGCCAATTGATTTTCTAACGATTGCCCTTTCATTGAATTTTGATTTATATATGTGATATCAAATTTTGATAGGAGCATTTTCCATTTGGAGATTCTTCATAACAAAATGGGCTTCTCTTCCAAGTATTTTAAAGGATCATGTCTTGTTAATAATTCAATAGGATAGTAGAGGGTATACTGTCTCAACCGATGCATAACCCAAACCAAAGCACAAGTCCTTTATATTTTAGAATACCTCTATTCCCTATCCGTGAACTTTTTACTTATGTAGTATATGGACCATTCCCTCCCTTCTTTGTCCTTTTGCCTTAGCATGCACCTCATGGATTTAGGGAGTATCGTGAGGTACAAAAATAAGAGTTTCCCTTGTTTTAGGACTATTAAGACTGGGGGATTCGTAAGGTAATCCCTAATCGTTTTAAACGCCTCTTTGCATTCATCGTCGCATTCCATTATAACGTTCTTTTTCAGCAGACGGAATAGTAGACGGCAATTATCCGTGAGTTGTGAGATGAAATGGGCTATGTAATATAACTTTCCCAATAGACCTCTCACCTCCTTGATAGTGCATGGAGAGGACATTTCCAATATGGCTTTTACTTTGTTAGGGTTAATTTTAATACCTTCTCAACTTATGATAAACCCTAATTGCTTGCCCGTTGTGATACCAAAAGTATATTTTTCTGGGTTTAACTTCAGTTGAAACTTTCTCAATCGCTTGAATAACTTCCTTAGGATGACCGCATGGCTTTCTTCTCTTTTGGATTTAGCTATTATATCGTTGACGTATACTTCAACTTCTCGATGCATCATGTCATGAAGTATCGCAACCATGGCTCTCTGATACGTCGCCCCAACATTCTTCAAATCGAAAGGCATAACTTTGTAACATAAAGTTCCTCATGTTATGATAAAGGTTTTCTTGGTCTTATCTTCTTCTACCATTTTTATCTAATTATATTTTGAGAAACCATCCATAAATCAGAAGAGATGATTTCCTGCGGTATTATCTACTAAGACATCTATATAAGGTACAGGGAAATTGTCTTTAGGCATAGCTTGATTCAAGTCTTGGAAGTTTACGCATACTCGTACTTTCCCATTCTTCTTTAGAACATGGACTATGTTTGCTACCCATTTTGGGTGGTTTGATACCTCGGTGAATCCCACTTCTAGCAGCTTCTTAATTTCCTCTTTAATTTTTAATAAGATGTCAGGCCTAAATCTTCTCAATTTTTGTTTTTTAGGTTTGACATTTTCTCTTGTGGGTAACTTGTGAACCACTATTGATTGATCAAGCCCTAGCATGTCGCCATAGGACCGGGTGAATACATTTGCATATTTAGTCAATAATTCCGTTATCTCGCGCTTTTGCTCGCTACTCAAATTAGCCATAATTTTAGGCTCTTCTTTGCTTCCTAGATTAACTGTTTCCATTAGCTCATCGATCAAGATTTTACCTTATTCATGTTTTTGCCAACTTTCTTGTATCACTTCATGGTTAAGGATATCGCTCCCAACAACTGACCCAACATAGTCAGAAATGATATCAATGTTTTCATTACATACCTACACGAAATGTTCCTGATGTTTGACAGTAGGGAATTGGTGGGGAAAGTGAGGTGAAAGTATATATAATTAAAAGAAATAAATTGCAATTTATTGGTATTTTATTTGAAGAATTTAAACATCATTGAAATGATAACCACAATGGAATTTTGTTCAATAATTGTTTCATATTCTTGAGCTGACCTAGTGCTATTAAGAGAATAAGAAAACCAATTGTTAAGAGTTGGATGTTGACTGGACGCATGAGAGGCTGAGCCCTCATTGTTGACATTAGCTCAGATCATCCTTAGCTCTTGAGTGATAGCCGACCGCTAAAAAGTTTGTTGAAGGGGTGGAAAATGCATCTTGGTATCATTCAACTTCCCTTTCCTTCTGCTTTTGATACCTCTTACTTGAGCTTCTTCTTTGAAGGTAGGAACATACCCTAGTCCAAATGTCCCTAGCTGCTCCTCTTTGAACTGATGCCCCTCCTTGCTTATGACCATGCCTACTTCATCGAACATTTGGAGCCCTAAATCCTCAGGATCATCCTCCCCGATGTAGGGTATAGCTGTTTCCTTGTAGATGGCATAATCCTATTCACTAAATACTGTGATTATTTGACCATTCGCTATGAACTTGACCTACTGGTGGAGACTCGAGGGTATGGCTCTTGCATTGTGTATTCATGGCCTTCCTAGTAGTAGATTGAAAGATCTTGGTATATCGAGGAATTGAAATGGGATGTTGAACACTTGTGGACCAATCTCTACTGGTAAGTTGATTTCCCCTACTATCTCCCTCTTGGAACCGTTAAAGGCTCTAACCACTATTGAACTTGGCTTGATATTGCTCATGTCAACTCCCAATAGATTGAGAGTAGCTAAAGGGCACACATTGAGGGAAGATCTATTGTCTATGAGGACTCAGGAGATTATTGTGTTGTTACATTTTACCACTATGAAAAGTGGTTTTGTGTGTTGGTCTCCATCCTCTCCAAGTTCTTCGGGGGAGAAAGATTTTGGTCTACAGTGAAGATTAAATCTGCGACATGGCTCAGCCTTTCTATTGCGATGCCTTTTGGTACCCTGACTTGTTTGAGCACTTTGAAGAGTGCTTCTTGGTGAGGCTTGGATGTCATGAGAAGGCCCATAAGTGATATTTGGGTTGGAACTGTATTGAGTTGTTCCATGATCTTGTATTTACTTGATTTGATCATCTTCATGAATGTGGGGAGCCCCTCTTCTTCTTCTTTTTCCAATTCGGTATTAGGCTCTTCAGCGGAGGTCTTGTTTCTAGGATCATAAACCCTTCTCGAATGGGTGATTCCTCCTATAATAGAAGACTTTTCCTTATTAAGGGCCTAATAGTCGAACGGTGCTGCTTTATACTTTTTTGAGGGTATTGGGACATTAAACACATATTTCTTCTTTGGGATTTTCAACTTTATCACTTGTCCCTCATAACATCTTATAATTGTTGGCTTTGGGTCTGATCTAATCATGTTCACAGACTCATTTTTCTCCTTTGGTGGGTTATCCTCCTTTTCAAATTCAGGTCCCCACCCATTAGGCTGTCCATAAGCTGTTGGGGTGAATGAGTAATTTACTAGTTACTCAAACCTCCCATGTGATTCACCTAGGGTGTTAACTGTCAGGTCTTTGGCTAACCACCTCTTCTTTAACTGTGATATAAGGGCTTTATTTGAGACTTTGTTCGGGCAATTTGCTTGCCGTGCTATTGCATTTGCTAGTTTTGGGGGCTCCTTTTATTTGGAGTTCAGCTCTTCAAATGTGATTATGTTAATTATAGGCTTGTGGTTAGGTAGGCGATTAGTGCTGACATTGGGTATTGGTGCATTGACAAAATCTAACAGCATTATCCCTACATCAATTAGGTTTTGGATTTTGTTCTGAATCCTCTAATATTTGTCTATGGAATGTCATTCTTACCTCATATAATACTTACATTTGAGGTTGGGATCAGAATTCCTTGGCCTATATCTATCGTTGGGGATCTCAAAGCTAATCATATTATCTGCTTGTAATCGAGCAAAAACCTGGCTGATTGGGATAGGTATTGGAGTGAATTGTCTTGCGGCTCTCGTAGCTTGGGCCTAATTCATTGGCGATTACTGGATTGGGGTGTTTGTTGCTTAGAATGTTACACGAGACCCAACTTTGTCAACCTTGCTAGAATTAACCGTACTAACGGTAGATTCTTTGGCTTTACTACCTCCCATAGGTCTTGGAGATGATGCAACTCTAGGAGGGTCGATAATCTAAAGTTTCCTAGATGTGATGGCATTTTCTATCCGGCATCCTGGTGCTACTATCTCTGCAAAGCTAGATGGTGTTTGTCCCATTAGATGTGCGAAGTAAATCTTTTCTAAGGTGTTGACAAATATGAGTGTCAACTTCTTTTAAATTGGGGTTGTTACCCTAGTAGCTTGAGCCCTCCAACGTAGGCTGCATTCTTTAAAGGAATTGTTGTGTCTTTTCCAAAGGCTTCCTAGGTCTATTACCGAAGGGGCAACCTCGATGTTAAACTTATACTGCTTATAAAATGCACAAGCGAGTTTTTCCCAAGTGTTGACTTGGTTAAGATCTAAGTGTGCATACTAGATGAGAGTAGGACCTGTAAGGCTATCTTAGAAATTTTGGACCATGAGTTGGTCATATTGTGTGCATTTACTCATTTTCCGCACATATAGCCTTATATGCATCTTAGGACAACTAGTGCCATCATATTTTTCAAATTTTGGGACCTTAAACATTTCTAGATAGGCTTCTTCCCTACAGACTAGTAGACTAGTGATGCTGGTTTGCTTGAAACTGTTAGGTCCTTCCAAGGTCTTCATTTTGTCTGCTAATTGTTGGAAGAGCTTCTTTTCTATCTCCTTTTGTCTGTCTTTCATTTCCCTTTTTTATATCATTTGAGGTTAGATCGAATTGACTTTTGGTTCATATTCGAATGTAAGGTTGAGGTAAGAGTTGATTTCCTCATATTCTAGTGGTTGATTTTCCACTACCTTTCCCTTTCGAGCTCCTGAATGTTCCTCATGAGTAGGTTGGGTACTACGAATGAGGCCAATTCTTTCTGTCAAGAGATAGACTTACGCAACCAATTGTTGGACCGTTTGTTTTAGGGATATGATCCTTGGATTAAGGTGGCATCTACGTTGGTGTTGTCATGATGGTCATTGTTGTTGCCACTGCTAGCCATCTTAGTTTTGGAGCGGGTGTAGATTGGACTCCTTGAAGGGTTTGGTTGTTTAGAAGTTATCTTTAATACCTGGTAAGCATTTACTTAGCTGATGTATGTTTATAAATATGATGCATGTATCACATAGATGATTAAGAGAATAAGGGGCTAGCATTTGATTAATGATATAATACTGAAATTTTATTAATATTGCAAACTTGGAGTTTAGTACTTTGAAAACATAAAAAGGAAAGAAACAAATTGGTCTATCTTTCTAATTCCTAGACTTCTTCTTCTTCAGCTGCGTGCGTGTTGGTTCTTCGTTGATGATAGCTTCTAATTCTCTAACTCTCGCCTGAGTGTTCTCTAGTTGAGCTTCCAGGGCTTTGTTTCTTTGGTTAGACTCCTTGAATCTACTTTTCTAGATGTCCTTTTTGTATTCTGCAACCTTAAAGTGGACTTCCATCTAAGCTTTAACATGCTTTATATAAGTTTTCATTTCTGCACCCAGGTTGTTCGACGCAGGCCGAGTGAAATCCGGGACCCGATACACCCTTTCTCCTGTTTAGTATAATTGGTTGATCACAAAATCTCTTGTAGCTTGGTGTTTGCCTACTTCCCCATCCTAATCTCCGAGGTTTTTATTAAGGCTCTCAATTTCGGCTTCTTATAAGGCTTTGAAACTAGCTTGGTGATTTTCTCAGCCACCAACTTGCTCGGATCTTGGTATTCAAACTTGATTCCTTCCAATGATGGCTTGTAAACTATGTCTTGGATAGTACCAAGTTGATAGACCACTGAGTTTGGATGATAACTTGTGCACCCATTGATACCAATCAATGGAACAGCTTGAAGGTTCCTGCATGTTAGGATGACTTTATTGCAGCAACTCCACCTAGTAGTCCAAAAGATGTCGTTGGCACTAAAACCTTTGAGTACTTCTACCTAACTATGGCTAAAAAGATCACTGGGCAGCTTCATTCTTTCTATGCAGGAATCTACAAGGTCTACTTGCTGGGCTAATGATTTCCTGACCATGTTCAAATCGAAGCATTTGAGATGGCTCACAAACCAAATTAAGATGATGTTAATGTTTGACTAGAGGATTCCATGGGCCTTCTTCTTCATAAAATTCAAATTTCGAATTGTTCAGCTAGTAGAGCCGAGATATAAGACTTTCCTTCCAAGAACTGAAACACTAACTCTACAACCCTATAGTGGATGTAAAAGATCCTAATAGGAAAAATGATAGTTGCAAATGTTATCAGGATGAAAGCATAAACCCATCTTTGCTTGTAACTCTTGGGATCTCCACATAAGATGTCTCTCCTACTCCCATCATTACACCGAGCTATGAACTAAGCCTCCAATTCATCCATTCGGAGGCAATATCCATTGTTATTTTCCAATGTTCGGTTGATCACTATTTTACTAATGCCCAGGAGTCTACTGAAAATATCGACTAACCCAACCTCTAGATCCGGCACATACACTCCGTTGGCAAGTGAGAGGGCTTGCAGAAGTTGAGTATATTCCTTTAGAGTTGGTTTGATCTCATGTGGCCCAATAAAGAAAGCTGTGTGCTCAATTTCCCAAAGTTGTAAGACAACCCGAATCAAAGGCAAATTGATTTCTATCTTCATTAATGAGAGGATGGGCCCTATCTTTCCCTAGATGAAGGCCTGTTCCTTAGGGTTGTACAAGGTGAACCAATGGTCTAGCACCAATTTTGGATCTAAAGGCTTACAGACCTAGATTTCCTTATGAAGGAGATGGTCAATTACAGCATTAGCCATCTATTAGGATTACAATAGGAAATTCTAATTACAAATGAAAATATCAATAATTCTCTTATAGGTAAATGTATCTAAACTCCAAAAAAGAAAAAGAACAGGGAAATTATATCATTAGTCATTTGCCAGCCCATGACTTCATGCATGCAAGGCAGGTGGGTTCTAAAAGGTCTCTAAGCTCTATGGCCTCCCACATTATTGAAGAAATGGATCTCAGGCTATATCAAAGCATCGGGTGGGGAAGCCCAATTAGCCTCGAACGGTGATTATTTCACTTCGCCTAGAACCTACACAATGGCCCCCCATCCTATGGTCCTAAGACGGCTTAGGTCCGACCATATCTAATCACACAATTGCATGCATTGAAACTTAATAGCAATAATAAGATAAAAAAACAAACTTTACTAAATCCCTGAATCAAGAATAGATATGAACATTAGGATCAACAATATTTCACAATGTAAGGGTTAATAAAAGATATATAGAAATGATGATTTCAGAAGGTTTAGGTGGCTAGCCTATTGTGGGTCCCCAGCAGAGGCACCATCTTATCGAGTCTAATTTTAAAATTTTATATTATCTCCCTAATCTAATTCATATTAGATCCTATGCTCATCCAATATAAATTCTCGACTTGAACTAGGAAATTTATTTATTTATTTAGAGTCACCACCTAACTTGAGTTGGGAAAAATTATTGAATTAGAATCAATTGAGTGAATTAATTCTAATTTAGACAACTAGTCGACGAAATTTTCTCTTTTTATTTTTTTGAAAAGAAAAAGAAGAAAGAAAAATAAGAGATTCTCGACTTGGGAGCTATCCTATTAAAACCCTAAAGTTACCACCTTCTCTTTATGAAATCCGAGTCATGTTCTAATATCTTTTATATATATATAAGAAGGTATTAGAAAAAAAATAATATAATAATTACACTAATAATGATTTGGAAAATGATTTTTTTTTTTTTTTTAGAGTTGTCCCATAAGGGTGCTTACATACTCTCTATTCGAGATCAAACAAACCATTGTTCGCTTTTTATGAAAAAAGCTTTAACCCTCTTTTTTTATTATTTTCTTTTCTAATACTAAAATCTCTAAAAGATCAATTAGATATATATATATTTATTTATGTATTATTTTTTTTTGTTTTGAAAAGAATTTTTCTAAGTGATAAAAAAAATGTCAATTATTATTTTTATTAATTTTTTAATTAAATTATAAATCTAACTCTTATTAATTTCTAATTATTTTATTATTATTTTTTTAGATTTTATTTATCTATTAATTATAATAGAAAAATTTATTTATTTATTAAAACTCTAAACCTAATTCTAATAACATATTCAAAAAAAAATTCCCTTTTTAATTTTCATTTATATATATTTTTTATTTTTTTTTCATATTATAATAATAAATAAATAAATAAAATTCGACTAACCTAGATACGGGTCAAAGTTCAAAGGTTGGATCAGTTCGAATAGGGTCGGATCGGGTCAGATCGGATCACGGCGATTGGAGCTCCTTCAGCGGCGGCTTCTTGGTGGCTGTTGAAGGCGGTTGAGGAGTTAAAACCTAGTTCTCGAGGGCATAAAGTCGAGTGGTGGTGTTACTTTGCACTGAAGACCGCTCCTGGTGGTAGTTTTGGTAGTGGTCATTAGTGGAGGCTTGAAGAACTCCAGCAAAGGCTTCAAACTCGTGTATTTCTCTCTTCTGATCATTGCCCTCACTTCCTCTCATTGAGTCCTATTTATAGGCTCCAAAAACCGAGCTTGATAAGCTTAGATTTCCTTCTGATAGGCTTAGATCGAATTTGCAGTTGAACCCATTTTTTATCTCCTTTTGATTTGTGTAAATCTTTGATTTTTGTTAAGAATTATGTTAATTCGATGGTGTTTATCTTATTTTAGTAAAAAATCTACTAGATTTGTGCAAAAACATTGAATCAAAACTGTTGAATTTCCCTTCCCCACTGTTGGTGCCGATCTTGGACGAAGGTTGAAGATGAGCACGCGTTGGGTGAGTACGATTCCGTTGTCTAATCACGTGTTGCCACATGTCACTTGGAAGGAAAAAAAATCAAAATGGCACAAAGTGCCTCTCCCGCGTTTCGAACTCGCAACCAAACCCTCGTCGCGTGCACTCAAGGCTAGTAACCGAACCAGCTGGGCTAACCCACTTTCATGTTTTTTTATTAAACGTAATTTGCATATAAGCGTTGTAATTTTTATTATTTTTATATTATTTTGAAATTCTAAAAATTTATAAAAATTATTTAATATCTTTTATTATTGTTCTACCATCATTTTCTAAAATTGGTGTATTGTTCCTATTTATTTTATTTTATTTTTCATTATTTTTCCTTCGTTTTCGAAAAATAGAAGAAAAATAAAAAATAAAAAAAATAAAAATGAAATATTATTTGTAATTAAAGGGTAAAAATGGGGTGTTTACACCTTTCATTTGTGACTATTAAGTGACAAAGGTTATTACAAAATAAGGTTTCGACAAAATTTATTGTGTTCTCTTCTCTTTAGTTCAATTTTTTGTAACAAAACTTAATGGATTTTAGCTTTTAATATGGGGTTTAATGTTTGTAGGCATGCTTCTTTTGTTTATTTATTTATATTTTGGTTAGTGGTTTATTGATTTTTTGTTTGTTTGTTTAAAGATGATAGCTATTTTAAAGTCTATCTTGCTCTTTTGTCTGAAACTTTTATTTATTTATTTTATTTTCATTTGGTTGTATATAGGTAGGAAGTTTAAAGCTTTGTTTTGTAATAATATTAAGTATTGAATATGACTTTGAAAAGATAGTATAGGAGGTCTACGAATCAAAACATTATAGCCAGTAGTAAAAAATCATTTTTAAGTAAGTAAAATAAAAGAAAAATACAATGCTCTTTTAATTACTGAAAGTTGTAGTTAAACTTTTCACTCCTTAAGTTATTACTCATGACAAAATTTTCAAATGATGATTACTTTACCCAAAGGTATTGTGCATTTCTCTTTTAAAGATAAGAGATTTAATTTTTGGTTGATGATGTTGCTTCAATATTTCACCATTGTTTTTATTCCTCTGTTTTTTCTCATAACAATAAGGTTGCATTTACTAAAGGGCTGAGTGAGTTATTGTGTGTCCTTTTGGTTGTAAAGATATATAAAAATCAAATGCATTTGTTTTCCCACTTTACTCCAAATACCTAAAACATTTTTAATAACAAGTCCTATAATGGAAGAGCTATGGCATATAGCTACTATAGACATATATGGTGTACACAACACATATGAGTTAAGTAAATATAATGCATCATACGATACAAATAATATGTCCCTATTTAATATATCAATTTATTTAGGCAACCCAACAATGGAAGATGATCCATCCTAATTTCTCAATCCACAAATGGTTCAAATAGTTGATCATCAACATATTTATTCCATATTAAAATGGATCGATATGCAAACAACAAAAAATAATCATCTCATACAAATTATTTGACTATATATTTGGCTATTGATAGTTCACTCCATTAATCCAAAACCTAAACATCCTCCATTCGATGTTTTAATTTGATTAATAGTTGTTTTTTCTTTCTTTCTTTTTTTTTTTTTTGAAGTTTTCTAACTTGAGATTGGCTATAGGAAGCTAATAAACAACCTACTTATCCACGTAAGTGGTGTTAGCACATATATAACTATAAATAACATCACCCTAGATACTTGACCCACTTATTTCATAATAAATAGTCTCATGGCAAGTACAGACAACAATTGCAACCTTGATTTTTTTTAATAGATGGATATTATTTTTAATCCTATTGAGCACTATGCTATAACAATAATAAGCAATTTGGACAAGATAAAAGTAGAATTTACTTGGACAACACCTCATTTAATTTCATGTCTTAACACAATTGGATTTTGAACATAAGGTAGCATACTTAGAGTTATAGTCGTAACTATAAAATATCAAAATTACACTCATTATAAGAGTTTTAGTTCACAAGCACACAGGTTAGTCCATTGTACTCCCTTTAGGTTGGCTATGAATCCTAAGAGCTACGCCTTGGTTGAATGCTATGGGGGGGCTAGATGGCTATGCTAGAGAGCTAGTTGGTTGCCTATTGGCTGTAGATTGCTCCTTACTTGAAGTCCCTTGAGATAGCTGATTGGCACATGCATTCATCAACCATTTCTTGCCCAAAACTAGTTCAATTAATCCTAAACTCCATATTCATCACCAAGCTTTATCAAAAACGTGTTACCATTTTTCGATCATAAAAATAACAATTTCTTTCATTAATCGACATCACGATGAACAGTTGAAATCAATAATAAAGATTCCCTCTACAGCTATTACGATTGTTGGTTATACTCTTTCCTTTTTTATTGGAAACAAATAACCTCTAAATATGGTCCATGAATCCCATAATAAAGGAACAATATTATCCTACTAAATAGGGAACAATAAATCCCACTAAATCAGGAATAATAATATATCCCACTATATCAGGAAAGATATGTTCCAAATAATTCCTAATTTTGTGAAGCAACTCATTGATGGAATGAGTTATAAATAGGAGTATTACGGGGTCCCTAATCCTGCTCACCACTACAGAAATACACCATCTATATTGAGTGAGTTAAGGTTTAGAAGCACCAACCGTAATCGAGGCGTAACATTATTCTCCACCGAACAGAACACCTATTTGCTTTGCAATGGCTGGAGGTATGTAAGGATTTATTTCACTTCCGCTGCCGCATATGATTAAGTTTCTATATGCTAGTTTAACATTTGGTATCAGAGCCCTTAACGCCTTTGCCTTGCCCTATTGAATTCTGTGGAGTTTGGCTTTGGTTTTTTATTTGTCTGCTTAGCGGTGTTTTTAATTTGCTGGTGATTAGAAATCGTTAAGTGATGAAATTTTATTTCTCATGTACTTATTGTTGCAAAGTGTAAGTATGACGTTTAGCAGAATAATTTTATATTAAAATTATTTGCATTTGTCAATGAATAAAATTTATTAAAGGGAATTAATTCCTTTAGCATGCTATGAACTTAATTTGTGATGTTGCATGCTCATGTTATATTTATGGTTTGCCATTATACTTGAAATGTTGATTAGACAGTATAAGAATGTTAGAAATATATTCATAGTATATTGCTTATGGTTTTTTAATACACACGAAGCATAACTGTTGTAACACGGCCGTGCCTGGGGCCGTGCCTCTGGCCGTGTCAGCTTCTAGAAGCATAACTGTTGTAACACGGCCGTGCCTGGAGACGTGCCTCTGGCCATGTCAGCTTCTGGAAGCATAACTGTTGTAACACGGCCGTGCCTGGAGACGTGCCTCTGGCTGTGTCAGCTTCTGGAAGCATAACTGTTGTAACATGGCCGTGCCTGGGGCCGTGCCTCTTGCCGTGTGAGCTTCTGGAAGCATAACTGTTGTAACACGGCCGTGCTTGGAGCCGTGCCTTTGGCCGTGTGAGCTTCTGGAAACATATTTGTTGTAACACACGGCTATGCCTTGAGCCGTGCCTTGAACCATGTGTGTTTTTAGGAGAGAATCTGACTGGAGACACGGCCGTGCCTCTTAGCCTAAGGATTTAGTTAATGATTAAGTGATCCATATAATTTTAAATGATTAGGGAATAGCCACAGCATCCTTAATTGATTAAAATTATAAGGATTATTTAGGATCACATATTGATAATAAATATTGTGTAGACAAAATATCAAATTATATTTTCTAATTTACCCACAGGAATTAGAAAAGGGAACATAATTTGATAGTTTTATTGTAAGGCTTAAGTAGAATCTAATTGAATTAGAACTTTAGCCCACAGGCAAGTTTTATGTCACTAGATTCACATTCTATCATGATAATAAGTCTTAAGTAGAATCTAATTGAATTAGAACTTTAGCCCACATGCAAGTTTTATGTCACTAGATTCACGTTCTATCATGATAATAAGTCTTAAGTAGAATCTAATTGAATTAGAACTTTAGCCCACAGGCAAGTTTTATGTCACTAGATTCACGTTCTATCATGATAATAAGTCTTAAGTAGAATCTAATTGAATTAGAACTTTAGCCTACAGGCAAGTTTTATGTCACTAGATTCATAATTTTTCATGATTTTACATTGGTAAAAGCATGTTATCTATTGATTAGCCTCGAATTTTGAGCATGTTCATTATTGCAGCAATTCAACCTGTCAATTTTTCTGATATGAGATGTGATGTTCCCGAGCTCAAAGGGGATAACTATAAGGTTTGGAAGGAGAGGGTTCTCCTTCATTTGGGATGGATGGACATTGATTATGCTATAAGGAAAGAAGAGCCCCCTACAGTAACAGAAACTAGCACTCTAGATGCGATAAGTCTTTATGAAAAATGGGAGCGATCCAATCGCCTATCAGTTATGTTCATAAAGACTAAAATTTCTGTTGGTATCAGGGGCTCTGTCGAGCAATATCAAAGGGTCCAAGATTTGCTGAAGGCCATTGATGAGCAATTTGCTACTTCAGATAAGGCAATGGCCAGCACCCTAATTATAGAGCTTTCAACTCTAAGACTCACCAATGTTAAGGGTGTGCGTGATCATATCATGCGCATGAGGGATATTGCGGCCCAATTGAAGGCATTGGAGGTTGAGTTATCAGAATCCTTCCTTGTTCATTACATTCTTTGCACTTTACCTCAACAGTATGGCCCATTTAAGATATCCTATAACATACATAAGGATAAATGGTCAATCAATGAATTATTGACCATGTGTGTTCAGGAAGAGGGCAGACTAATTATGGAGGAAAAGGAAAAAGAGAATGTGAACTTTACTACTCATGGGAAGAGCAAAAGGAGGGATCAAGCCAAGGACAAAGGGAAAGGGAAAATCCCTCCCATAAAGGACATTAAGAAGGAAGCTGTGTGCTTTTTCTGTAAAAAGAAAGGGCACATGAAGAAACAGTGCACCAAGTTCATGCAGTGGCTTGATAAGAAAGGTACTCAACTTTCACTTGTTTGTTATGAAACCAATATGATTGATGTTAATCATAACACATGGTGGATTGATTCTGGTTCTACAATCCATGTGACCAATTCATTGTAGGATTTAAGAAACCTACGGAATCTAGTGGGAAGTGAGCATAGCATCTATTCAGGCAATAAGATGTCCTCACATGTGGAAGCTGTTGGGACGTGCAGCTTAGTTTTAAGTAGTGATTACATTTTGCAATTGAAAAGGACATTTTATATTCCTGGGTACTCTAGGAATTTAATTTCAGTTTCCAGACTTCTATCAGATGGTTATTCCTTTAACTTTTCGGACTCAAGATTTAATTTGTTTTATAAATTTGATGTTATTGGATGTGGTACTTTGTCTGATGGTCTTTTTCTTCTTAGTTTACAAAATGATGATAACCATACTATTATGCATGTTCATGAAAGGATTGGCACTAAACGATGTGTTATGAATGAGGAATCCTCTATGTTATGGCATAGGAGATTAGGTCATATCTCCATTAATAGAATTAAGAGGTTAGTAAATGATGAGGTACTTAGTGCTTTAGATTTTACTGATTTTGAGACTTGTATAAGTTGTATTAAGGGAAAACAAAATAACAAGTCGAAAAAGGGTGCCAAAAGGAGTTTTGAATTATTGGAAATCATACATACAGACATTTGTAGTCCAGACATGGATGCGTACCGTAACAAGTATTTTGTCTCTTTTATAGATGATTACTCACGATATATGTATCTCTACTTGCTTAATAACAAGAATGAAGCATTAGATGCTTTTAAGGTATTTAAAGCAGAAGTAGAAAAACAATGTGGAAAACATATTAAAATCGTGAGATCTGATAGAGGCGGAGAATACTATGGTAGATACACAGAGAATGGATAAGCGACTGGTCCATTTGCGAGGTTTCTTCAAGAAAATGGGATTGTTGCCCAATACAGTTTACCTGGCTCTCCAGACCAGAATGGAGTAGCTAAAAGGAGAAACCGAACATTATTGGACATGGTGCGGAGTATGCTTGTAAACTCCAAGCTTCCTAACTTCTTGTGGAATGAAGCTCTTAAAACGGCTGTGTACATATTAAACCGAGTTCCAACCAAGGCTGTCCAAGGGACGCCATTTGAATTATTCAAAGGGTGGAAACCGAGTTTGCGACATGTACGCGTTTGGGGATGTCCGTCTAAAGTAAGAGTCTACAATCCACATGAGAAGAAGTTGGACCCAAGGACTATTAGTGGGTATTTTGTAGGATATGCCGAAAGGTCTAAGGGATACAAATTTTATTGTCCATCTCATAGTACTAGGTTTGTGGAATCAAGAAATGCAAAATTTCTTGAGAATGACTTGATCAGTGGGAGCGTTCGATCTCAAGACATTGGTTTTGAGAAAGACCATTCAGATGCCCAATATGACGCCTCGGGCAGTGGACTGATTGTTGTTAACAACAAGCCTCCAGCACAAATGCGTGTTGAAAATTCAATCCTCGAGGTACCACAAGCTGTCAATCCTGATTCAGTAGATGTTAAAGTTCAACAGATACCCGAAGCTGTTGAATAGCCTGCTGAATGATATGATCCTGCCCTTCAGGAGAATGTTGATCTAGCATTGAGAAGATCTACTAGAGTAAGGAAATTAGCAATTCCTAGTGACTATGTTGTATATCTACAAGAATGTGACTACAATATTGGAGCCGAAAATGATCCTGAGTCGTTTTCACAGGCCATGAGTTCTAAGGATTCAAACTTGTGGCATAATGCCATGGAAGATGAGATGGATTTGATGGCATCTAACGGAGTCTGGAATCTCGTCAAGTTGCCTGATGGTGTAAAAGCCATTAGATGTAAATGGGTCTTCAAAACTAAAAAAGACTCACAAGGCAACATTGAGAGATATAAAGCAAGACTCGTTGCTAAAGGATTCACTCAAAGGGAAGGAATTGATTATACAGAGACATTTTCTCCTGTGTCTAAGAAAGATTCCCTTCGTATAATGATGGCTTTGGTTGCGCACTTTGATTTGGAGTTGCACCAAATGGATGTGAAAACGGCTTTCCTTAATGGAGATCTAGAGGAAGAGGTTTACATGAAACAACCTAAAGGATTCTCCTCTAGTGAAGGTGAGCACTTGGTTTGCAAGCTTAATAAATCCATATATGGATTAAAACAAGCCTCCCGTCAATGGTATTTGAAATTCCATGATATCATCACTTCATTTGGCTTTGAAGAAAACATGATGGATCAATGTATATACCAAAAGGTCAGTGGGAGTAAAATTTGTTTTCTTGTGCTATATGTGGATGATATTTTACTTGCAACTAATAATAAGGGGTTGCTATATGAGGTGAAACAATTTCTCTCAAAGAACTTTGATATGAAGGATATGGGTGAGGCATCTTATGTCATTGGCATTAAGATCCATAGGGATAGATCTCAAGGCATTTTAGGCTTGTCTCAAGAAACCTATATCAACAAAGTTTTAGAGAGATTTCGGATGAAAGATTGTTCACCAAGTGTAGCACCCATTATAAAGGGTGATAAATTCAGCTTAAGTCAGTGTCCCAAAAATGAGCTTGAGCAAGAACAAATGAGAAACATCCCATATGCTTCAACTGTTGGAAGCCTGATGTATGCTCAGGTCTGTACCAGACCTGACATTGCATTTGCTGTTGGGATACTAGGAAGATATTAGAGTAACCCAAGTATTGACCACTGGAGAGCTGCAAAGAAGGTAATGAGGTACCTTCAAGGGATAAAGAGTTATATGCTCATATATAGATGAACCGATAATCTGGAGGTTGTTGGGTACTCTGATGCGGATTTTGCTGGCTGTGTTGATTCACGTAAATCAACATCTGGTTATGTTTTCATGTTTGCTAGTGGGGCTGTATCTTGGAGAAGTGCAAAGCAGACCTTGACTGCTACTTCCACGATGGAGGCCGAGTTCATATCTTGTTTTGAGGCTACCTCACATGGTGTATGGTTAAAAAGTTTTATATCTGGGCTTAATATTGTCGACTCTATTTCTAGGCCATTAAGATTGTACTGTGATAATTCGGCTGCTGTATTTATGGCTAAGAACAATAAGAGTGGTAGTCGAAGTAAACATATCGACATCAAGTACTTAGCCATAAGAGAACGTGTTAAGGAAAAGAAAGTGGTCATCGAGCACATTAGTACTGAGTTAATGATAGTTGATCCTTTAACTAAAGGCATGTAACTAAAGAGTTTTAAGGATCATGTGATGAGAATGGGACTTAGTTCCATAATGTAATTTTTATTATGTTTAATTTTAATAAAACTCTTATTCAGTTGATGTTTTCTCATTTAGCCTTATGTACACATTTGTTTATTCATTTATTTTGAGAAATATCATTAAGTTTGGACCTAGAATAAACATCGAGTTTATTCATCAAGTTCTATAAGATTGAGAAGCACAATGCATTGTAATACATGGGAGATAATACTCGTCATTGGAGGACCTATCACCATGATTCATGAATTTTGTTTCTCATTAAGATAAATTACGGAATACATAGATCAAGTGGGAGAATGTTGGTTATTCTCTTTCCTTTTTTATTGGAAACAAATAACCTCTAAATATGGTCCATGAATCCCATAATAAAGGAACAATATTATCCTACTAAATAGGGAACAATAAATCCCACTAAATCAGGAATAATAATATATCCCACTATATCAGGAAAGATATGTTCTTAATAATTCATAATTTTGTGAAGCAACTCATTGATGGAATGAGTTATAAATAGGAGTATTACGGGGTCCCTAATCCTGCTCACCACTACAGAAATACGCCATCTATATTGAGTGAGTTAAGGTTTAGAAGCACCAACCGTAACCGAGGCGTAACATTATTCTCCACCGAACATGACACCTATTTGCTTTGCAATGGCTGGAGGTATGTAAGGATTTATTTCACTTCCGCTGCCGCATATGATTAAGTTTCTATATGCTAGTTTAACAACGATCACATCTTTAAGTAATGCTGTTATGAGCATATTAATTAAAAACTTCTTTATCATGGCTAAATTAGGTCTAATAATTTATATAGGTCTTAGTCCACTTATTAAAACGTGCCTTTTCTTAATAATAAAATCTTCTATTAAAGTCACTTTACTTCGCGTTTCTTAAAAGTCAGCCATGTCGTCCAAATGACGATGAAGAAATTATTGGCCAAGAAAAAGGAATCACCAGAATAATAACTGGAGCCAACAAAAATTTAAGAATAGATAATTAAAGAGGAACGGGATTATTAAAGAATGGTCAATATTCCACGTCGTGCCATTGGGCAAGAAAACATTCCAAAATATTTAACAATGAATGATCTTTTCCAACGTGATGGAAAAGTTAAAAGGCATTAAATCTTCAGGACTTGGGAGTCAAGCCACGATCTGTATCAACCCAGAAGGCTCAATGAGTTGTCACGTCATGGTCGAAAGCCGATGAAAACTAGCAGAATGTCAGCTTTCACCATCCAAATGAATTATCTTATTTGCCATCACATGGATATTAAAGATATATAACTTGTGGATGGAAATCCACGATTTTCCTTAGCAGTGGATATTGATGATATATGACCCTTCTACTGAAGTGAAAAGAACATAAAACACTGAAGTTTCACACCATTCTCAGAAATAAAACGCTACATATACTTATTAATATATGCTATGAAGCTTCCACGGACGAGAAGGTCGTCGAGGTTGAGTCCTCCCAATATTCTCCATGTCTTTCTGCTGCTCCATTGAACTAATATATCTATATATCTTCTATAATATTTAAGTGAGAAAATCTACACCTAGTTTCTATAATATTTAAGTGAGAGGATCTATATGTAGTGTCTATACCCACTTAATAAAAATTAACTACATGTAAATTACTAATTAGTCCTTCCATTATGCTAACCCATTATCTAAAACAAGTAGTTGAACGATATTTTTTGTACAATCATCATACAAAATGTTATCGATGTCAAAAAGCACATACGGTCTGTTCACAATCTTTCTAACAGTTAAAACCGCATGAGAGGCCATATTTCCGCAATTTTTGGCCATACGTAACAAGTTGGCAATAACTACCGATATAAAAGGTGTTAATGGCTTTGCGGTTGTCTCAATCTAGGGGATGATTCAAATATAAGTAGCTTTAATTTTTTTTTTAAACTAAATCCTACTTTCGTATTTTTCTCCTCTATGGAAAAACCACTACTTATTCGGTATAAATCTTATTTTTATATTTTATGCATTCTCAATGTGTATACATAAAACTAAAAAAGAATATTACTAGACTAAATAGTAATAATTCCTTTTAATTAGTTCTACTTTTTCAAAATATTGGATAGTAAAATGATATTGTTGGTGCTAATCTTTTAATTACTAATGACATTTTGTCATCATACTTAGGGTTAACAATATAATTAAAAAGAGATTGATAAAATTAAACTATTTTACTTTCTATGACTAGACACATCCATATTTGAAAGTACATCGAAATGGTGAAAGAATACGTGACAAATGTACCATCAAATATATTCATCATTGTTAGAGTTTTATGGAAAGAAAATTGCGAAATTGTAATATCTACTAAAACAATATCACTTTGATGACATTTATAAGTAAGTGGTTATCAACACAATTATAAAAAAAAATAAAAATAAATACAATACACATTTATTTTCTCAAAACATATGAGTACATCGTAGTTATCATAGTCATCAATCCAAATATTTGTATATTTTATAAGAAAACTCACAATTTGGAAGCTATAAAGTTCAAAGTTAATGCTAATAGAAATCCTTTACATATTTTACAAAGCATATAAATTATAAGACTTAAGTATAGTAGTAATAAATAAAAAGATATATTGAGATATCATTTAAGAAAGAAAAGAAAGAAATATTTAGAGAGAAAGCAAACAATTCATTAAAGAAAAAAGAAAGAAAGAAAGAAAGAAAATCATCTTTAGTCTTTAATCTCTAGTTTGCCTTAGAATTCCATTTTGTGGATATGAAATCATTTATCTACAAAATGAAAGAAAAAAAAAAAAGATTATGACAAATGATAACGAAAGAAAGACACAAATGCATAAAATGGCAAGAAGTAGATATAAATAGATGTTTTATATGTAAAAAGTTGAACCGACCACCCATTTCTCCATTCTAGTTGCAACCACTAAATCATTTATGCTTTATTTTCATTTTCTGTACACTCTTTCTTATGCAAAACAATCAAGCCAATTGATGTGGTGAGTTTCACCACATCCATCACTACTTCAATTTATATTATTCTCAATAAATTTACCATGAAAAATGATTTGGAAATTTAAGAAAGAAAGAACATATAGTAATTTTATTTGATGAGGGAATGAAATTATATAAAGAGGGAGGTGGTTTCTTTGCTTAAAGTTTAAAGATAAAACTGCTAGCCAAGAAAATAAAGAACTTTAATGCATAGGAAAGAAATATTGAAAGTGGGGAACATTAAATAGGAAAAATGGCACCATAAAAATAAGGAAGGTATTCCCTTAATAGTTATGGAAGTAATAATCATTAATTAATATAATTGTTATCACGGCTCTATTAATATATTTTATTATGGTTTGACTATAATATTAATATATATCATTGTGTGCTATTATATTTTAACTATAGATAAGGGTTTGTCTTTAGATATTGTATATAGGATTAGAAAACTACTTAAAAAACCTTAATTAATTATTATGAAGAAAAGATAGGTAGTAATTATTCTAAGGATAAATTAAGGAATGTAGAGATAAATGTGTTTTTGAAGGGCATGAAACCAAACATAAAATATTGGCTTACTATAATAAAATAAAAAACATGAAATATAAGAAGGAAATAAATAAATTCAATATAAATTTTTGTCACTACTTAGAATGTTATATACTTATAGTATAAATAAATTGGAATAATAATACCAATATAAAATATATTATAATATAAATGATAATAATAAAATACAAAACTAAAAAAAAAATGATTAACTCCCTTTTCATCATCAAAATTAAAAGCATTACTAACTCTTTCTTCACTATTAATGCTAACATCATTATTGGAAGTACTATCAATAAGGTCTTTATAGTCTAATTCAAAGTCTTTGAAAGTATCAATGATATTTATATCATACGAAAATCAAGTTGTATCTTCCATTTTTTGGTCTATTTGATCTTAATAAGTAGACTCATTTGATTTGCTTAAAAAACGTAAGATTCTATTGATTTTACGTGTAAACTTGCTATTCTACTATAAGTTTATATAAAAATGATTTTATATCCAAATTAACTTAAACAAGCATCCTCAAATTGTAAACTCGTAAATTCATATAAGTAAAGCTATGATTTTGATAATTGTGCTATTATATATATTGTTCAAATAATTCTATTACTAAAACCATGTTTACAAAAGGTAGGAAAAGTATTCAAATTGATTATAATTTGAGAACAATACAATTACGAAAAAATAAATAAAAATAAAAAGAGTAAAAATTTAGACATAGAAATATATTATTGGGATCATGTGAAAAATAAAAAAATAAAAAATGAAAGGAAACAACAAAGACAATAGATAAGCCAAAAAAGGCAAAGTAAAATGAAAAATAATTGTTTCGCGGGAATTGAGCAATAGGATACAAGCCGTAAACCTTTGGCCACTTAGCTAAAACATTATTTACAGCCACGACTTTTTAATACTGGAAAATCATTATTAATCCTATTAAGCACCTCAATGATTGAAATGGAAAAAGGTACAAACAAAATTTACTTAGAGAGCTCATTTGATTTCTTCTCATAAAATGTTTGGATTGCGAACCCAAGATAACATACTCAGAATTACGATCAGCAATATAAAATATTAAAGTTACACTTGTTCTTAGGTGTTTAGCTCATAAGGGAAACAGTTGATTGGACTCGTTTTAAGTCAGCTATGACCCTGAAAGCCACGCGCTACTTGATAGCCATGTGGGGCTAGATGACCAGACTAGTAATGGCAGTCCACTGCCCCTTCCTCGAAGTCCCTGATTTAGTAGACCGGCACATGCATTCGTGCTTTACCATAAAACTTGTCCGATTAGTCTTTATTGAGGGCAGAGAGTATTACATAACTACTATGGGCTAAATGCATTGGTTATTTGGCTTGACTCATTAGATTAGGTGATAAAGTTTAATGAGTTCAGTTCAATCATTGGGATGATTTAGAAAGAATTGGCTTAGTGAGCTCGAAACATGGATTGTTGGACCTGTCTATCTGTATCTAATATTTCTTAGATAGGCTCATATACTTATGAGGAAGACTATTGGTATTGAGCCTATAGTAAGCTCAAGAGAATAACCTTAAATTGAGTAGACTCTATTTTGCCCATTGATTGCTAAGGTAATCTAACGGATGTCATCAAGCTCAAAAGTTTATAAATACTCAGTCATTTCTTTTCATGAGGGGACCTTCTTCTCGAATTCTTGAGATAAAAAAAAAAAAAAACAATGTTCCACCAAGAGTTCTTTACTCCCAAAGATCAAATAAGATATCAAGGGAAGAATGATCTTCATTGCCCAAGAACTGCAAGGCTAATGCTTGAAGTCTCCTTAGCTCCGTTGTCTGTCATTTGTGCATTTGAGATGCATGAGATTGCCTATTCCTCCTCCCTACCACTCTCTCTCTAGTCATCTCATTATGTATCATCTCTGAATTACTTTTTTCTAAATTCACATACAGCACGGTACCTATGTGATATACACGTAACTACTCCTATCGGGACCCCCCCATCTACATTTTTGATGAATCCACTAGGGACAGAGTTAAGTGAAAAAAGAGTAATGACACATCTTAGGAAAAGAGGAGCTTATGATAAAATTTATCAAGAACAAGATCCTAACATTAAGTTGATGGAGCAGAATCTACCTCAAACATAGTAGAATACTAGTTAAGGTAATTTACAGCTTGAGGCTTCCATAAATCTTACATAAATGATGAAGACTATGTAGGAGAACACAAGGGCTCTAAATTAACTTATGACCATGCTTGTTCCACTTGTCACAGGGTTGGCTACCACCACTACTGAGCAGTAAGGTGTAGCTCTGCCAAACACCAACATTGCTACACAGTAAGGTATCACCCATGCAACTCCATCACATGCAGTTCATCTAGTTAACCCTCCCATTGATGAGGAGAACATTCCTCAAGAGGAAACCACTCAACTAAATGTCCTACCTCCCAATGCTCTTAGTGGATTTAGCCATCAGCCTACTCCCACACCTGCTTCCATGATATCTACCCTAAGGATTTCCTTTTTAACAAAGGAAGACTTGGACACATACCTAAAAGAAATATAAGTAAAGTCGACTATGGGAGTACTAGAGTTAAGACTCTCTTACCATCAGTACATTGCTGAAAAACCGTATCCTAAAGATTATGTTAGTCATAAGTTCATCTTGTTCAATGGCAAGAAAGGAAATGCTAAAGAGTATTTACTTAAATTTATCAAGGCCCTGGAAGTATACAGGCTGGATGATGATGTAAAACTTAAAGAATTTTCCAAATTAGTGACCGAAACGACATACACCTAATATTTCAATCTCCCTATAGGGTTAGTTAATGCTTGAGGATCTATGTGTAAGTTATTTCTGGAAAAGATCTCTACTCAAGAACGGATCATGATCACGAACATGGGAAGAACACGGCAACACCCCAAAGAAGACTTGATGGATTATATAAAATGCTTCAAGGTGTAAAGTCCGAAAAAAAAAAAAGAAAGAGATCTTCAGACACCTGCTGTCCTATCCTCATTTAGGCGTGACGTTAAGCGGTAGCAGCATGACTCCCATCACCTTTCCCTTCTTTTCTTTTCCTTCTTCTTCTTTTTTAGCCGCACCATCTGTTTCGCTGGTCTCCCACCCCTGCTTCTCCTTCACTTCCATCACTGTGCTCATTTCACCTTCTTCCCTTTTCATTTTTTTTTTCTGTCATTTGTCCTAGTCATCGATGGACCTTTGTTCTCGGTCATTCCCTTCCCTCAATCTTTCACTTTCATGACACAACTAAGAAAATGGAAAAAGGAACACATAGCTCTTCAACTGCACTACGCAAGCTTGCTTCTAAACCCTCCGATTCTCGATCTTTATTCTTCTGTTGGAATGCCGAGACTGACTCCCTTGATCATCCCCTCTCTCGCTAGTGAGACCTTGCATTTCTGCCAATCGAATCTCCTTCGGTCTCCACTCCTTACATCATCCCCAATAGCTCCTACCCTTACTCCCTTTTTCCTTCCTCATTTTCCCTTCCCTTTCCCCATTTTCAGATGTCAAAACAGAGTAGTCATCATTCCTTATCTCTCTCTCTTGTTGACTTTTCTCCCTCTCTATATTATAGCCACACAACTACGGCAACAATGACTACCTAAATGATGACCACGATAGTAGCAACCCCAACGATAGCCACGATAATGACCCCAACTGCAACAACAATAACAATAACATCAACAACAAATGGCAGCAGTGGCGACCATAATGATCAAGGTAGCCATGTAAGAAGGGGGAAAGGGGAAGGAAGAGTGAACTTGTTAAGCTATAGCTGATGAAGTCGGTGGTTTTCCTAGGTTGATTAAACCTCGAGTGATGAGGCCTCTTTTAGCTCAGTGCAAGGAGTTTTAATGCGAAAGTAAACAACAGCCTCCTTTAGGGAGCTTAGTTGAGTTACGTTTTGATTTTATGGGGAAAGAGGGAGGAAGAGGAGAGGGACAATATGGATAGCAACATTAACCGTGACGACGACAGTAACCACGAAAGCAAGTGAGGAAAGAGGATGAGAAAAGGGTGTTTGATGGGTTGCTAGAGAAGGAGAGATTGTTCCGGGGATGGTTAATCACTTGCGGGGATATTGATATGGAAAGGACAGAAGTGGTTTTGTTGTTGGAAAGGACGAAAGGAGAGGGCATTAGAGCTAGATGAGTTCATGGGGGATGCGATGCATGTAGGGTGTGCGGTGTATAAGGATGTGTGTATGTGTAGGTGAAGGTGTGTGGTGTGTGTAAGGATGTGTGTATATGTGGGTGATGGTCTGCAGTGTGTAAGGATGTATGTATGTATGGGTGATGTTGTGTGGTGTGTGCAGGGGTGTGTGTATGAGTATGTGATAGTGTGGTGTGTGAGGATGTGTGTGTATGTGTAGGGAAGGAGGAGCCGAGTGTGTAGTGCGTGTGAGTATGCGCATATGTGCATGAGGAGATATAAGGTGTGCGGCATGTCTGTGTATATGGGTGGTGTGGTGTACGCGTTATATGTGTGTGTGTACAATGATATGTGGTGTGTGTGAAAGGGGTGTATGCATATGGATGGTGTGTGGTGTGTGCGGTTTATGTATGTGTGTGTGGATTGCCATGAGGCATGTAAGGGTGTATTTGTATATGTATAGAAGGTGTGGGATGTGTGGAGTATGTGTATAGGTGTATGGAAGGTGTAAGGTGTGCGATATGTGTGTATATGTATAGAAGATGTGTGGTGTGTGGGTATGTGTATATATATATGGAAGGAGTGGTGTGTGTGGGTATGTATGTATATGTATAAAATGGTGTGTGGTGTATGGGCATGTGTGTGTGAGTATGGAAGTCAAGTATGGTGTATATGGAAAATGTATGCAAGAGTATGAGATGATGTGTGATGTGTGAATATGTGAGTATGTATATGGGAGGAATGTAGTGTGTGTGAAGTATGTGGGTGCATGTGTATTGGTGGTGTGAGGTGTATATGGAGTATATGTGTAAGTATATGAGATGATGTGTGGTGTGGGTATGTGAGTATGTATATAGGAGGTGTGTAAGGTATGTGGAGTATGTGGGTAAGTATGTATTGGGGGTGTAAGGTGTATGAGGAGTATGTGTGTATGTGTACGTATTTGGAGTGTGAGGTGTATGTGGAGTATGTGTGTATATGTGTGTCGGTGGTGTGAGACGTGACTAAAGTATATGTGTGTATATGTGCTCGTGGTGTGTGTGTACGTGGATTTGATGGGGAAGGGGGATAATAAGGCACAGTCGTGTGTGCGTGCAATTAGGTGTATAGTATGGTCTTGTATATGTATATGTAGCTGCGTGTATGGTGTGCAGAGTGTGTATATATATAGATAGGAGTATATTGGTGTGTACGTGGTGATGAGGATTAACTAGCATAAAAAAATGGAATGAACCAAAGTCCCAAGACTCACTATACAGTATTGGAGGACTAATGACCTGAGGTAGAGCTAAGCGGATGAATGAAGCCTTGCAAGGACTAGTCATGGAACTACAAGAGAAGGAACCAAGTTACGCCAAAGGAGAATCAACCTTTATCAACTTGATTCACATTTCCACAAAGCGGTGCAAGGATATGGAAGCATTAGGATAAATTATTTTGAAGAAAGGAAATTGAACTGAAAAGGAGAGCTACTCGGTTTTCTTTGTTATGACTTGTTTTATTTGTTTGGTTTATGTTTAGTATATTTATTTGTAAGATTTTGGCCTTCTAGAAGTTAAGTGGTCGGTTTTGCTATGTTTGGAAACTTAGGTTATTCTTTTATTATGTGATAACAATATATCACACCATAGGGGAAAACACGACACACTTTTTACAATATTTTTAAAATACAACTTTTCATGGAAAAGCTCTCTCTTAATCTTTGAGAAAGAACTCTACGGTTTCTTCAACATAATCGCTTGGGGAAATCATTGATAGGTTGGGTTTCAATCAACAAGTGTGGTTGGGGTCTAGTTACAAATTACAACTTATTCAAGACGATTCATGGGAATTATGATTTCAACATCGATCACCGGGTTCTAGGTTTGACATACCTAAGGTTTTGTACATTACGTGGTGTATAGGAAAGGTTGGTGTATGTATGTTAATGGAAGTGTAAGTGAGGATGAAAACCAGTAGAAAGGATGGGAAACCCCATAGGTGGAAATATCAACAAAGGAGAGAAGAAAGAAGGTGATACAAAACCTTTAAAGAATACTAAATCCTACGGGTTGTCCTACAAGTAGATCGTTGGAAGATATTAGAGATAAATTGATAAACAAAAGGTTTAAAGATGCTTCATGGAAAGGAGGAGCGTTTATGATGGTGTAGTTGGTGAAGGGAATGATTTGATCAACATCTACGATGATAGCTTGGGGGATATTTGGAATGAAATTGATTTCACAATGGAATGTTTAAAGGATATTGAGGAATATCATTTTTTGCTAAATACCCTAATGCAAGACCTTTAGTTATCCTTTCTAAGGGTATCTTGCATACACAAAAGAAGGAATTCCAAATTTGGCAGGTCAAAGACATTCATTGCTCGACTTCTACATAAGGAAAGTAGACAGTTGATCACAACAACTTGGGGTGTTGGAAGCAATGATTCGTAGGAAGATCGTTCCTTCTGGAACCTTGTATCAGAATCACATTGAAGAAGTATTTAACGTTTCGAATCTTGTTTACCTAAAGTTCCTTAAGGAGGAAACTTCATGCTTTACCATTAAACACATAACTAGTGGAGTACACATATCAAGTGTTAAGAAATTACTAAAGTCAGGTGGAGATGCGACCTTCTACAATTAGTTGAGGAAGCATTATAGAAGGACACTGATTTCAAGAAGAAAGCAAAGGGGTTACTTGCTGGAATTGCTTGACTCCGGTTAGGGCTACGACGACCCTAAATAGGTGAGTGGGAAACTTAATGATATGCTTCCATGTTATGTTGTATGTTGATTTTCTATGTATGTTAAATTGTTGGTTTGTTGTATTTGCAATTGATTGTGATTATTGCTAAGTTGAGTTATATAGTGAAGATTAATGAGTTAGAAAAGAAGTCATAAAGAGTATAGAGAATGGCATGGTCTGAGGGTTTAGATGACATTACCTTAACGATAGCATCTAGCGCCATATTGCTAGTGCTATAACCATAAGCCTAACCCATGATTCAAAATTATTCTCTTCCAAATCAAACTAGAACATAGAAACCTAACTTTTCCTTCTATAGCTATTGAGTAAGTGTGCTTAGTTGGAATAAGGTATATAGATGTCATTATGTATATATATTAGAGTTGGTTCCTAAATGTGTACACATACTTAGGCAAGCTTATTTTCCTATTATATCTATATAATACACTCATGAACACAATCATACAAATCATGAGTGCAACCTTGATTTTTACAATTCAACAATCCTATTTTCTTTGCCTCTTAAGTACGTAAGGGAAAGTATCTAGTAAAGAGTCTTTAATTAAAGATATGTCATAGATATACTTATGTGTGTAGATATATATATTTTATACACAAATATCTTGAGGACTCAAAAGGAATATACAAGATGACCTTGTTGACTCTTGGAAGTGTGAATAACAGAGCACTTGAGAAATGTGATGACATAGAGGTGCCAGATATGATGATCGTAAATCAACTCCAAGTGGTTGGTTTAACATTTAAGACAAATGGCATAAAGGTGTCGAGTTAACTAAACTTGTTGTATAGCTAGATAGTCTACATCCGTGGGGTCTGGGTTCCGTGTTTGTTTTATGTTGAGAAAGGCATGATCTCTGCTTGTTGTGGTAAGTATGAAATGAAATGCTTGGTAGTTACTTCAATATCTTGATTGAGAATTGATTGTGATTGTATATGTTGTTTTATCACTTTAAATCAATTAATTAAGGAAGTGAACCTAATTAAAACTTGACATGCATTTCTATGAGACAGTGCATGAGATTGAAGACTATCACCGCTATAAGGCTCACTGAAGTAATCAAGAGGATTACTATTTTGCCAAGTGCGAACTAAGTGATTAGGGGTTGTTGTGCCTTAACGGTTTCAAGTTCAGTCAATCCTTGAGGGTTTTACTTCGACTGATGCAGAGGTACGGGAGTGTTCACTGTTGAATTAAAAAGATATCATAATTATCAAAGTGATAAGATAAATAAACCAGGTAATCACCTAGGCACTAATGGTGGCTTCAAAATCCTTAACCCAAGGTTAAGATGGGCGTAAACCCTAGTCTTCACGTCGGTTACCAAAAGACCACGTGAGATGCTGCATTCATATTATTGTTTATGTATAGCATATGTTTGATAACTTGATTTGAATTTTCTTGTGTGAATTTAGCATTGAAAGTATTACCATCCCATTCACTAAGCCATAGTGTGCTCACCCCTCCATAGACTCTTTTGTAAATAGTGATTACAAAAGTTCAAGATGGGATTAGATGTGAAGTGTTGAGAGTTTTGGAAGACCAGAATGACAAAGTAAAAATTGTGAAGGATAGATTGTTTAGATGAAACGTTAGGAACCTTATGTAAATAGAATCTTGAATTTGAGAAACCTAGGATTTATCCTATTTTACTTATTGGTAGGGGATACCAATTCTCTACGATCATGGTTGACCGTGTGATATGGGATTCATAGTTGTATTTTATTATCCAATTATATGTATTATGATTAGTCATAAATGCAATTATTTACTTAAAGCCTTACGATCTCTGAATCATATGACGATTATCATGTAACGGGTGTACACGTGCCATGATGATTTTAGTAGAGACTTTTAGACTCCCTTTCAGGGTGTGACACAGGGAGCATACACTTAACATCTAAGACGTATGTGATGAGAGGGAATTAGTGAAGATTTGCATCCAAGGATTGTTTATTGAATCCACAATCCACTTAGAAAATCTCAATCTAAGTTTCTTTTATGCACAAATTGAGATTATGAAAAGGACTAACAACTTTGTTACAAGATAATGAAGAGAAAATCGGAGGTTTAGGAAACGAGCAACATTTGCTAGCTTGGCTCGAGTTAAGACCCCTAAAGACAATAAGAAGCTAAGGAACAGTATATCTTGAGGATCTACATCAATTCCCCCTTTCCCATGCCCAATTGGAAAGGTACTTCCTTTATTTGACCAGTGGTTACAAGACGGGAATATCAAGCTCCAAAGAGTGGATTGTTTACCAACACAAAATGAGAAAAATGATCTTAAGTTTTGCAGATTTCACATATTCGTAGGTCACCCTACGAAAGAGTGTTAGACTTTAAAGAAGATTTTCAATGATAGGATCTATAATGGGGACCTTATTATAGAAAAGAATGATGTTCATAATAATCCACTTTCTACACACAATATTCAATAGGGTAATGTGAATGCCATCAGCCACAATCCTAATACTAAAGAAGGAGATATATCACTTGCTAAGGTACGTAATATACAAGTGGCTATGATTAGGAATAATGAGGATGCATATATGCCAAAAGTAGCCACCCTAATGAAGATGGCTAACTTTAGAAAAAATTTTAACCTGTTGGGGTTTAACAAGGATGTACGTCTTGTAGTAGCAACTACCTTACCCAAATTGCAGAGAGATAATATGAGAGTGCAGTTTAGCATAGCCTGTACGAAGAATGGCAAAGGTACATGAGAATGGAATTCTCTTTACTAATGTGGATATGTGCGTTACCCGAATCATAACTGTCCTTTTTATTTGGAAAGCTTGCTAAATGGGCATCTCATTAAGAGGACATTCATAGACAATGGCTTTTCTATAAACATAATGTCGTTGTCTACACTAAAAGCTGCAGGTATAGACAACCAGTACCTAGTGAGACAACCTATTGCCGTCAATAGTTTCATTGACACATCTATAAACACAGTAGGGTATGTTAACGTAAGCTTTAAAGTGGGCCCTATACAAGGTTCCATACGGTTCCACGTAATCAAAGCGTCCGTATCTTACCATCTATTAGTTGGAAGAAAGTGGCTACATGATCACAATCTCATACCCTCAACATGGCATCAGTGCATTAAAGGCTATTGGAAGGGTGATCGTTGCCAACCATAATTTTAATATTTGTAATACCTATTCTTAATTCTAACTACGTTGCAATAGGCAAGTGTACCTACCGTGGACGTAGTATAGTGTTAAGTGCAGGGTCATTCCACCGAGAGGAGATTACTAATTACTAGTACTAGCTCTTTCCGTATTATCTAACCGTTAAATTAAGGTGAAGTGTATTAACGACTAAAATTAGTTAACAATCTAAAATCTTAACTAAAACTACTTCAACAAAACAAGGGTTAATTCTCTAACAAAGCAACCTAGATCTCATTATATACCTATATTGTCACACAAATCATTAGAAGCTAAGGATTAATGTTTCTGAGTTCTTAAGCTGTTAAGTTCCAAGAAGCAAGATAATTACTTTCTCAAGTAAATTACTTATCTAATCCTAGATTTATCAATTAGGATCTCTCCTCAATCAATAGCAATCTAGAATCGCATGAAGCATATGAACTCGATTCGAATGAATGTTCAACAGAAGATTTTCGATATTCGATCTCTAGAAACACGAGCAAATCTCATCCAAAACATAAATTTGATCATAAAAGCGATTTCTCAATCAACTCAAATCATATTAAGCATAAACTCATATTCGGGAAATATGAATCTAAGATAATTATGCAGCACATGTAATGGAACAAAAGAACATCAATAAAACTTCAATTAAATCATATCTTCATCATATGACAAAATAGTTCAAATGAGATATAGGTCTAGGTTTACTCTTCCATAGACCTAACAATGAAAGAACAAATACATGAAGAGAAACTAGAGTTCATGATTACAACTTGGATAGATTGAATCTTGAATGCCTTGCTTGAATCTCCTTGGATTGTTGAGTAGAAAACTAAAGAAAGAGAGAAAAATGAAGAGAAGTATATTCTAAAACCCTAGGTCTGCCTTCTCTCCCTACCCCTCTTTTTTTTCTTTTTCGTCTTATATATATGTGCTAGCATTGGAGGAGAGAGAAACATCAAAGAAAGTATGTCGAGGCTCCATACGCCCCTTACCATGCCACATGTCAAAGGGCATGGTGGTCTCTAGTCATCCTTTGAAGCTGGCACGCCCCCATATTAAGGGCATGGTGGCTTTATCTTTCACTGCTGGTCCCATACGCCCTCTGCCACGCCCAGTGGCAAGGGGCGTGGTAGCTTCTGTTCCTGATTTCTCTTCCATAAGCCCCTGATATGGGGGCGTAGTGGTGGTCTGCTATTCATATGCCCCTAATATGGGGGCATAGCAGGCAGGGGAGATGCTCCTCTTCCTTTCTCTTTGTTGTTTTCTTCTTAATTTCTTTCAATGATCTTCATTACACCTGAAAGCAACATATTCCTTAATTAAGCATCAATTTCGGATGATTTTTTTTTTATTAATTATCAACTTAAGAGAGTTTAAAATCTTCCTAGAATTTGGAGTTTTATGGCGATTATCAAAGGGAAATGACATATTTATGCCCACTACGAATAATCCATTTGAGCATAACGAGGCATACTTTACTGAAGCTGCAATTTGATGGGAATCAACCCTATGGTTCCAATAATGGGGGAACCTAAATTGGATGCATGAGCCTAGAAATCCACATATTGCTATATTTTATCTAATAATGCTTTATCTTTGCACTTTAGCAGGTAAATTTATTGGTTTTTACAAGATAGCCAAATAACATGCACTAAGGATCAAATTACGGGACATTCTTGGACTCACATCCAACGGTCCACAATATGTTCAATTGAAGAGAAGAACTGGCCACTTGAAGATCATTTGTACTTGTAATTTGTTGCTTTTAGAACTGGCCACTTAAGTGGCTTAATTGTAATTTATTGAGTTATTTTTACCTTAATTGGATCAAGTATAAATACTTGCTAACTAGGGTTTTAAGGGAGCTTTTTGAACACTTGAAATTACACACTTTTTTACCATGAGGTAGGATCCTTGCTTGCAAAATTCTCTTATCAATTTCACAAGTGAAATTGTGGTGAGATTAACTTAAGTAGATTGTGAGTAACATCAATCTTTCTCTTGTTGTTTCAAATTATATTTAGTGCATCATATCTAGGTGCAATTTGTTTGGTTACTTGTTGTTCTACATGTGAATTAGGGTTTATCCATTTCATATTTGAATCACTTTAATTTGAATGGAATTCTAATTTATTTATATTGTTATCCATTTTCTACTTATACAATTACATTGTTCATCAACTCAATTTAGTGTTATTACCACTTGGTTCCACGTGAATTAGGGATCAAGAGATTGTTGTCGATCACGCCATTATTGATTGGATTTTATTGATCACGCTATTTGTGGATATGTTTGCAATTCCATTAGTAAGGCACATCATAGTTTTTGGTATCGGAGCAAAGGTTTTGGAGAAGGGGATTTGCGTGAACTACAATTGGGAAATTAGGGTTCTTTAATTTTCATCTCTTAATTGGAATTACCGAAGTGGAATTGAAGTAGTTATTTGTGATTGTGTTGTGTTATACCTTATTGTTGCAGAAGTGGAAGTGGAAATTTCATAGTTAATCCTTGTGATCTTCATCTTATGCGAGAAGAAGGGGAAGAAGGGAAGTGCATTTTCTTATGTGTTTTTGGAATTGGAAGTACATTATTTGTGGAAGAAGAGAAGTGCATTTTCTTGTGTGTTGTTTTCAAAAATTGGAAGTGTAATTTACATTTCCAGATTTGCTTCTTACATGGAGGATTTCGAAACTATTTGAATTAAAAAAAAATCATTAAGTTTAACAGTTATTGTGTAGTGTTGATTTTAATACAATTTGAATATTTTGAATTGTTTGTTACCATTTGTAGAGAAGCTTCATTAAGTGTTGCAATTGTGTTGTTGTTGCAGTGATTGGAAGTAGGGTAAAGTGTGTGTGTACTGCATCGTAAGTGAAGAGTATGTGTGTATGGCATAGTGAATGTGTGAGTGAAGGGTTGCAACATAGTGTATTGTGTGTGTTGTAGTGGGAAGGTTGTTGTACCGTGGTTGTATGTGTGTGTATGTGCCGTGGTGAAGAGTGTGTGTAGTGGTTAAGTTTTGAATTTCAAAAGCAAACATTAAAGTGTGGAAGTTATTATGTATTGATTCTTTAAACACATTTTGCTTAGTTGGAATCATTAACTTACTATTTGGAGAAGTGTTTATTATTGCTTCTACTTATTATAGCCGTGATTGCAAGTGTACCATAGGTATGTGAAGCCTAAGTGGAGTTTTGTGTTTTTGTAGTGATTGTTGTGTGGCATGGAAGTGTGGTTGTTGTGAAGGGGCGATTGTGAGGTGTATTGCATTGCTTTGAATTGTCTTTATAATTCAATAAATCAAGTCAACAACCATGTCAAATGATAGTGTAAATGAGGGAATTGGCAATGAGGCCAATAGCCAAGTTGGTGGCTGTCAGGGTCATTGAATTGCAGGTATAAGAACTTTAGAGGAGCAGCTTTAGGAACTTACCACCATTGTTGCTACATTAGCAATAAGGATAGATCGGATGACAATGCCACAACCACTAGTGGAAAATCCTCAAGCACCACCACTTAGGGTAGCTCCTCAAAACGTTCAAAGGGAGGGAGCAATTGGAGGTAATATGGGAAGAAGAGTGGAAGGAGATTATCATGCTCTTACGGAGGAAAGAGATGATAATTTTGGTGTTAACCTATACCCAAACAAGGATTTTAAGCCACCTCGAGTATTGAAGTATGTGAAACTGTAGATGCCTTCATTTGATGGTAGGGGTTCAGTAGATGATTACTTAGATTAGGAAGATAAAGTTGATGGTCTTTTTGAGTGTTATGAAATTGATGATAACACCAGGGTTCATCTTCCAGCTATAGAATTCATAGGTTATGTTGCCTTATGGTGGAAAAATCTAGTGATCAGCAGACGAAGGGATGGAGAGGCTGAAATACATACCTAGAGGGACATGAAATGGGTTTTGAGGAAAAAGGTTCATACCTGAACATTACAGGCAGGAATTGTTTATGTGTCTTCAAACATTGAGGCAGGGAGGTAAAACAGTGGATGACTACGTGCAAGACTTTGAGATGCTAATGATCAGATGTGGATTAGTTGAGCCTTTTGAGCAAACCCTAGCATGATTGGTGTATGGGTTAAAATATGAGATTGCTTATGTTGTTAAGCTACAAATATATAGTACACTGGATGAGGCTATACAATTAGCGTTGAAAGTGGAGAGGTAGAGGTGATCCAATCCATTCTAAGCCACTAGTAATAGGTATGGTACTACTACTAAACCTATGGGGGCAAATGGTCGGATGGGTGGACTAAAGGGAGTAGGTGGACATGCCAAGGCTGTAGACAAAATTATCTCTAGCACTGATAAAGAGAAAAATGTTTCTAGGAAAGGCAAGGAGGTAGTTGGATATGATTTTAAGCAGATAGTTCTGGGGTCAACTAGTGGGAAGATACACCAAATTAAATGTTTCAAATGCATGAGATTTGGACATATGGCTGCACAGTGTCCCAATAAAAGGGTGCTGATTGTTATGGAGGGCAACAGAGAAGATGATGAGGAAGAAGCTGTCGAGACTGTAGATTTACCCCTAGCCTTGTAGGAATATTATGATGATTAGAATGTTGATATACGTGAGGATAAAAAGGGTGAAAATTACTTACCTATTAATGTATTACGTAAGGTTATGACCTTATCTCCAGATGTCAAGGACATCTAGAGGGAGAACCTATTCCACACACCTTGTTGAATTTGAGGTAACCCATGTGTTCTTTTCATTGATGGTAGTAGTTGTACTAATGTTATATCTACTACATTAGTAGATAACTTATAACTAGCCACTAGCCTACATCCAAAACTTTATAAATTGCATTGGTTAGATGACTAAGGTAGTTTGAATGTTACATTGAGGCCAAAGGTGCCATTCAGTATAGGAGATAGAAACAGTGATGAGATTATTTGTGATGTGCTTCCTATGCGCGCCTTTCATATATTGTTTGGTAGACTGTGGTTATTTGATAAGAAGGTGTTACATGATGGGTTTAGAAACACTTACATGTTTCAGAAGGATGGTACATGGATTGTCTTGACTCATACGTCTTTGTCTGAGGTTCACTGTTTCCAGGAATAAATTAGAAACACCATCGGCTCTTCCAAACCTCAAGCCAACAAACAAACACAAACACTGGGTTTTAGTCTAAGAAAAGACCCCTTAGATTTGAGGGCAAATCTTTTAGAGGCCCAAGGAGATTATGGGAACCAACCCTACGGTTCCAATAGTGGGGAAACCTAAATTGGGTGTATGAGCCCAAAAATCCACATATTGCCATATTTTATCTAATAATGCTTTATATTTGCACTTTAACAAGTACATTTATCAGTTTTTATAGGATGGCCAAATAACATGCACTAAGGATCAAATTGTAGGATATTCTTAGACTCACATCCAATGGTCCACAATATGTTCAATTGAAGAAAAGAATCAGCCACTTGAAGATCATTTGTACTTGTAATTTGTTGCTTTTAAAACAGGCCACTTAAGTAGCTTATTTGTAATTTGTTGTGTTATTTTTACCCTAATTAGAGCAAGTATAAATACTTGCTAACTAGGGTTTTGAGGGAGCTTTTTGAACGCTTGAAATTATGCACTTCTTTGCCATGAGGTTGGATCTTTGCTTGCAAAATTCTCTTATCAATTTCACAAGTGAAATTGTGGCAAGATTAACTTGAGTAGATTGTGAGTAACATCAATCTTCCTCTTGTTATTTCAAATTGTATTTAGTGCATCATATCTAGGAGCAATTTGTTTGGTTTCTTATTATTTTACATGTGAATTAGGGTTCATCCATTTTAGATTTGAATCACTTCAATTTGAGTGGAATTCTGATTTATTTATATTGTTATCCATTTGCTACTTATACAATTACATTGTTCATCAACTCAATTTAGTGTTATTACCACTTAGTTCCATGTGAACTAAGGATCAAGAGATTGTTGTTGATCACGGCATTATTGATTGGATTTTATTGATCACACCATTTGTGGATGTGTTTGCAATTCAATTAGTAAGGCACATCACATTCTTTGATGAATATGCTGAAGAGGAAGAAACTGCTATTGCAACACCCTCTAGCACACCACTACCCACTTGTGAAGAGACTCAAGAAAGGCCTACGAGAAAGAAGAGGATGTAAGGTTCTTAAGGGGCTAAAAGAAGTAAAGGAGAAATGAAGTGATAGAAAGTTTCATTAGAGTAGATGGATAGAGGGTGTACTATTTATGATGGTCTACGGTATTTAAAGGAGATGGACCCAAAGAAGCTTGTTTATCTTTTTCAAAACCTATACCAATATAAGAAACCCAACCTACCCCTTTAGAGAAGTAGATCAACTTAAGCCCCAAGTTGATGAAATTGAAGTGTTAGATCTAGTGAAACTGGGGGAGTTTCCAAGACCTATCTTCATTGGTAAGAATCTCTTACAAGAGCTTAAGGTTCACCTAGTGGAGTTACTAAGGAAGTGCAGAGATGTATTTGCATGGACTTACGATGAAATGCTAGGACTGGACCCCACTCTAGTGGTACATAGATTGAACATTACAGACATGGTTAAGCCAGTAAAATAAGGACAATGAATTTTTCATTCTAGAAGTTGAGGTCTAAATCAAAGAATAGATTGAGAAATTGCTCAAAGCTGGCTTTATCAAGCCAATTGAGCACCCCTCATGGTTGGCTAATATCGTACTGGTTAGGAAGAAAAATGGCCAAGTACGAGTCTATATAGATTTTTGTGATCTTAACAAGGCTTGCTTAAAGGATGACTTCCTATTGCCAAATATTGATATATTAGTGGATGCCACGACTGGACATGAGTTGTTCTCATTTATGGATGGTTTTAGTAGCTAAAATCAAATCAAAATGGCCACCAGAGACACTGAATGTATTGCTTTCAGGATACCAATAGGGTATTTCTACTATACAGCTATGCCTTTTAGGCTTGAGAATGCAGGAGCTACTTACTAAAGAGTAATGACAACCAGTTTCCATGATATGATGCATGACTTCATGGAAGATTGTGGATGACATTGTTATTAACTCAAGGAAAGCGTCAGATCACTTAATACATCTACAAAAGGTTTTTGAGTGGTGCTAATTGTATAAGCTATGCATGAACTTGCTAAAGTGTGTCTTTGGTGTAGCGTTTGGAAAATTCCTTGGATTTGTAGTTCATAGAAAAGGGATCGATGTTGATCCAGCAGAGGTGCAAGCTATATGATCCATGCCTTCACCCACTAACCCTAAGGAATTAAAAATGTTTATAGGGAAGGTCTCTTATATCCAGTGATTTGTTTCAACACTAGCTGAGATCTCTTATCCTCTACACCAGCTCATGAAGAAAGGAGCACTATTCGAGTGGGGGCAATTACAAGAGGAGGCCATTCAGAGGGTAAACGATATATGCATGTCCCTACAAACGATGACAATGCCTGTCAAGGGTTTACCAATGATTCTCTACTTGACATCCACTTATAAGTCCATTGGAGCTTTACTTGCATAAGAACTCGAGGGAAGGGAGCAACTTGTATATTACCTAAGTCGATCCCTCTAAGGGAGTGAAATTAATTATTTAGCCCATAAGAAGCATTGTCTTGCACTGATATTTACTACATAGAAGTTGCGTCATTACTTCTTTGTCCATAAAGTCAATCTTGTCACTCACTCCGACCCAATAAAGTACTTGCTATCATGGTTGACCTTATTTGGACGAATAGCAAAATGGTTACTTCTCCTATTAGATTTTAACATTACGATTATGCCACCTAAGGCTATTAATTCTCAAGCTTTAGCAAACCTCCTAGCTCATTTTCCTATGGCACATAAGACCCACACTATAGATACAATCTCGATAAAGTTTCATGAGGATTCCAAGAGAATAGAATTGGACTAAGAATGGCAATTACAATTTGACGACTCATTTGCTAGTATTGAGAAAGGAGCTGAGGTAGTATTGATAACCCCTTACAGTTAAGAGATACCACTAGCATTTAAGCTAGATTTCCATTGCACCAATAATGAGGCTGAGTATGAGGTTCTACTACTCGGACTCATTTTGGCGCAAAGTGTTGAGGCATCTCACTTGTGCATTCATGGTGATTCAAACCTAATTATGGAACAGACTAATGGTGAATTTTCTCTCAAAGAACCAACACTAGTGCCTTACAAGGCTATAGTGCAATCTTTGGTTAGCAAATTTAATTCAATGAGATATGAACATACCAAATGATCAGTTATATGGACGCACTTGCAACTTTAGCATCCAAAGTTCCTATTTAAGCCGAAGAAGATGGTTTAAGTATTCAAGTTATTAAAAAATCGGTTCTGTGCATAGCTCTAAAGTTGCTAGATGAGGAAGAAGAAACGCTAGATGATTGGTGCACTCTTATGAAGGGTCAACTAACACATCATAGTGTAGCTTCTCTAGCAACCTTAAAAACTTTTCTCCTCATTAATGGCATTTTGTACATTAAAGGTCTAGAGGGCATCCTATCGCAGTGTATTTGTGCAAAACAAGCATGCTTGATGTTGGACAAGTATCACAAAATCTAGTGTAGAGAGGAAGGCCTATCCTTGTATCGCCGCATACAATGCATAAGGTATTATTAGCCAACTATGGCTACGATGCTTCTCAAATGCAAATGAGTTGCCTACAATGCTCCAAGATTCCTGATCAAGGAAAATGCCACTTTGTGGTAAGTGCTAGGAATTGGAGACCCCCTTACATAGACTATTTGTAGAACGACACCTTACTTACGAATGACACTAATTCTTGCATAGTAAAACGCAAGGCAAGGAGGTATATCATGCATGAAGATCAACCATACAGGGTATCATTCATAAGACAACCCCTTAGAGGTGTTGCACAACCTAAAACCGAGACTATACTAGCTAAAACCTACTCTTGAGATGGTGGAGAACATCAAAGAGGAAGGAAGTTGTACTACCACCTATTGAGCTTGGGGTATTACTGGCCTACAATGGAAAATGATGCATTCAACTCTGCTAGGAGGTGTGTTGCATGCTAGCAACATAAGAATGCCATCCATGCTCCCATTGTTTCACTGCATAGCTTGACTACTCTATGGCCTTTCTATACGTGGGCATTCGACTTGATTAGCCCAATACATCTACCATATAGGGGATGCATTTGGATCTTGGTAGGTACCAAATGCTTCACCAAATAGGTGGAGGCAATCCCATTAAAGAAAGATATAAGACAGGTAGTGGCAAGCTTCATGAAAGAATATATTATCTGTCGCTTTAGAATCCCAAAGCGCATTCTATTAGACAATAGTATACCCTTTATCAACTCCCACATATGACAACTATTGGCCTCCTATGGTATTGATCAAATGAAGTCCAAACCTTACTACCCAAAAGAAAACGGCCAAGTAGAAGCAATGAATAAGACTTCTAAAAGTACTTAGTCGTATGGTGCATGAAAATCATAAAGAATGGCATAACAAGTTGCCATTGGCACTATGGGCATATAGGACATCTAAACAAAGCCCCACTTAGGCTGCCCCTTTTTCTTTGTTATATGCATGCGAGGCGATGATGCCCATAGAAGTTTTAGTCCCTTCTACAAGATTAGCCATTAATGTTGAACTCGAACTGGATTCTTTATGTATGCTCGATCTTGAAGCTTTGGAAGAGAGACAAAACATAGCCAAGTGTCACCTTGCCAACTATCGACAGTATTTGAGTGTGACTTATGATCGTTTGGTCAAAAAATGGTCCTTTCAACAAGGTGACGTTGTACTTCACACAACAAAGCATATGCATCGAGATATTCTAGCACCAAAGTTCACACCAAAGTGGGAAGGCCCATTCATCATTCACGAGGTCCATAATTATGGTTACTACAAGTTTTTGAACCCAACAACTATAAAGTTACTGCACCTATCAATTTTCAATACATAAAAAAATTTCATATGTAAAAGGAATGATGTATTCTCAAATTATCATGAATCATATGCGTAGCTCACACTATTAGAGCCTTTTCAATGCTTTTCTTTTTAATACCCACTTATCTTGTTGCTACAAAGTTAGAGAGTTATCTACTTAGCACACAAACATGATTAACTATTGCCTTTTACATTATTGTCACATGGTCAGAGCAAGTGCACCTAAGTGCACAATGAAATACTTAACCTGCAAAAACATAGCTACAAATTCAAAAATAAAGAATAAATGGTTGTGTATTAGGTAATACCCTCTTAACTATCAATGCTAGTATGTTGAACTATGTAATAAAAACCACTATCACCACTTAAGCGTGATTGATTGTTTCAACCATTTAATTTATTGTTGCTAGCGAGTGAAAGCTTTGCTTTGATGTGCGACATAATAACTTAACTAAGTAATGTGATTATAACTAGCATCACTCATGGCAAGTATATGCGAATAAGTCAAGATTACACATATGTAAAAACAAAATAAAGACAAATAACTTTATTGATTTCAATATAGTGCTTTAGAATGAAAACAAAAGCATAGTTATGCTGAACTACATAAGAAAATCTAGGTCTACTGAGGACTTAAGATTTGAGTCTCCTAGAAGTGCCTTCATCTCAAGATCAATTGCTTTAACTACTTCTTGTAACTCCTGCACTTTACTCATTAGTTCATCATGCCTCCTCTTGATAGTATAGTAACTTAATAGCCTCTTGGTTTTAGCAGCAATAGGCTTTAAGTTGTTAATGTTGAATCTTAGAAGGTCGGCTTCCTCAATGCACTTAATCACTTGCTCAAGTTCTACCTTTGACAAAGAATTCTAAGGCCTATTCAACAATAACGCGGTCTCCCTTAACATCTTCACCATAGTGCAAGCTAGCTTAGTCCCTAACACAAGAGACACAAGAGCAAGGTTAGACTTAGCACTATTGAGAGGAGGTGTAAACTGTTTCCAAAACCATTCATGAAAGAAGAGTTGGAGAAATACTAGGTCTACATGTGACACGTTTACATAGCACCCATTTGAACGAATAGAAGCCTTGTGGTACAAATCCAAGCACTGATACAAAGAGCCTAGATAAAAGGGACTTAGTGCGAAGCACTCATCTTGAGTAATTCATATAGCTAAGGAAAATTGCTGAGGGCTCACACCTTTTTCTAGGAAAACAAACAAAGAGAGCCAATATGCTATAAAAGCTACAAGCTCATCCCTACAAAAATGACACACACACACAAAAAAAGAAAAAAAAAGTGATAAAGGTATAAGTACGCAACTATAAAGGTATATTAAAAATAAATGAGAATACTTACTTTTGTCCACAACCTAGGCTAGAAACTCGAGGTTTGTCCTTCCATTGCTCCTCAAAGAAGCATACGAGCCAGGAAAAGAAACATGACTTCCTCTTGTTATTGCGAGTAGCTTTCAAGGCATTCAGTAAAGACATTTGAAAACTATGGTTATTATAAGACACTTGAGTAAAGGTAATGTTAGTCTACCGTTTAGGAGAATGACCACATCCTTAAGTGTCAGAGTGATTTCCCCCTAAGAAGTGATGAATGTGTGAGTCTAAGTACTGCAACGATAGGTGATCACTCGCCACACTTTTGACTCACTCATATGTGGGAACCACAGGCGAGTGGAAGTAGTAATGGCATAAAAGACACCAACCTTTTTCGAAAGAGTCACATACTTTGACTTTGAGATGATATGTTCTACCTAAAATTTTCACCTAGAGGGTAGTTGCTTGAGGAATGCAAACTAAGTGGTTGAGAGAGGAAGTTCCTTTCATTCATTCCTAAAGTGCAAAATTGAATTCGCGTTAATGGCATCTCTTGAGCTAACGTAGGGCTCGCATTTGATAAAGCAAAGCATACCATCAGTGTGAGATATTGCGCCGAGATCTCGATGTTTGATTTTGTCCTAAAAGGTATCTTCATAAATAGTTTCATCTAACTACACATCTTGAGGACTCGAGATCAGTGATGGATGCCCATCTGAGTGCACCAGCAAGTCTTTTTGTTTGATTATTTCCGTACCTTTCCCCATCGACGCATAGTGTTACTAGTGTCAAAATAGAACTTGAAATTATGAAAAAAAAAAAATAGAAGAAGGGTAAGGAAGATTACGTATATACAAAAAAAAAAAAAGAAGAGATAGAGTTATGTGAAGAATTTGAGATCATTCTTCAGAGATGTTAAGGAAAAGTTTGATAGTAAGAAGATAAAAGTCTTGTGAAGGATTTGAGATTATTCTTCAGAGATGTTAAGGAAAAGTTTGATAGTAAGAAGATAAAAGTCTTAGAGAGCCCTTACATTAATGACGAAAATTTCACTTTCAAGGAAGAAGGAAAATCTTCCTCTAGAAAGAAATTTTGAAAGGTGAGCAAACCTATCCACCTTAAATAGAAAGTAATGTTTAGCTTAAAACATGATAATACATTCTCAAATGTGATGTCTCAAGGGAAAGTCAAAAGTCAGGAACCTTTGAGAAGTGGTGCAATTACTGATCTAAGCCACATTGACTATATAGATCTAGAAGACAGTTTTGAGAAGGGTTCATGATGTGCATCTTCATTTAATGGGATGGTAGAAGACCTAGATATACATATCATAAAAGAAACTCCCCTTGTAAATTGTAGTATCATCTCAAGAAGTCAACTATCCCTTTCTAAGGACGATTGCTCAAGTTCCACAATAGTTCAGGTTTCTATTGACTTTTTAGATCAGTTGTCACCCTAATCAACATGCTTAAGGGATCCTTTTTATGTTTTTCTTTCTCTCTTCAAATGTCCCTACTCTCCTAGTAAGAGAAAGCAGCCTTTGCACATAGACCTGGCATTGGCATTGATGGTGCCTCCCCATCTATAACGTTAATAGCCTATGGATGACCTATTAGAAATTCCCGAGAACTGAAACCAAATCCAAATTTTGTGCGATTTATTTAGGAAATTAGATTGAGATATAATCCATTTAAGATATGATTTGATTTAATCAAATCTACATGAGTAAATATCGTAATTTAACCTTGAATCACATTGGTTAAGATCTCTAATGGTAAAAGATATATTTGGGATATAATCTTTCGGGTAGGTCCCTAATCCCACTCACTCACTCACTCTAGAAAAATACACCATCGTTTTTTAGCGAGAGAGTGTAATGACCTAAAATTTAAGAAAATTTATATTAAAATAAGTGAAATAACAATTACTTCTAAGCTAGGTAGTAAGGATATTATTTCCATAATTATAAAATTTTGATAAAATACTAATAGTGGGAATAATAATAACAAATAAATAAATATATATCCATATATATATACACGCATATGTAAATTATAATAAATGCAAAAAAAAAAGAACTCAGCCATATTGCCCTATTCGTTTCCCCCCTCATATGGTTGATTAGAGTAATGGCATCACCAAATCAAATTAGGTCGTCCTCCAACACATCGACTACTCTGGGTCATGTCGCTTGTCTATGTTGTCCCTGTCCCCTACTTCTTCTTTTCTTCCTTCTTCTTCTAGCTATTGCATCATCCCTCCTCACCACCCCCAAACACAACTCTCCCTTTTCTTCCCTTCTTCTTCATTCCTTCCTCCTTTCAACCTTCTTCTTCTTGCCTTTTTTTTTTTTTTTGACATCGGTCAGATTCCCTCTCCCTCTACATGACCTCACCATCCTAAACCCTCTCATTCCTAGCCTCTCTTCTCCCCGTGAAGACCTTCTCGTATTCTTCCATCTTCTTTTCTCACTTTTCCTTATTCGACGAGGCGATTATCCAATGTTCCAAACGAGGGTACTAGTGGTGTTCTAGGCGAAAGTCCCAATTGAGCCTAAACCTGCAATGATACCCTTCACTGTTGAGTTTAATGAGTCACCCAAAGGAGTCTACACCATGAAGGAATCGAAGGGAGCAAAATGCAAAGGGAAATCTTTATCCGAGAAGAGAGGTTAAGAGACGCCATGGTCACATCTTCCACTTCCAATGAAACTCGAATTCTAGTCCCTCCCATGTTCCTAATTGTCCTAGACACATGTCTAATTGTGGAGGAATTGGCTTTTCTCAAGTCAGCTTTGCTCTAGGCGGCCTCTTTAGTCCTCGGGGATTCACTTGTAGGGTTGATCACTTTTAGGAATTATTTCATGAACTAAAGTTTAGTCAGATTGGTAAAAGTTATGTATTTAAAGGGAGCAAGTAAGTTACTAAAGAGCCATTGCTAGAGTAGATGAGTTTTTTCTTTTAGAAGCCGAAACCTCCTATTAGTAGGATTGCGAGTGTTAGGGACGGATTGGATGCTAAAAGCATTGCTCGTTTCTTGGTCCCCATAGCCAAATGTGAGTTCGCACTTAATTCGGTGTTGGATGAGCTACAGAAGGATCCTTGGTCTGTGCCTGCTGAGCAGAGGGCTTCCAAGTGTATTGGCATGGCTTTGAATGTGGCAACAAGTTTATTAGGAGCATGTGTTACTGGTTCAGATTTTGTCGAAAAATCTCTTCGAGCCTATTTGATCTCACAAAGATTTAGATAAAGACTCTACTCTGTAATATCATAAAGCTATTAGGTTTTATGAAAGGCTTCCAAAGAAACTTGTGAACCAAGGGCATGTGCTTGATCTTTTTGCGTGTTCTCTTCATCAGGTAGGAGAAGCAGAAAAGCAGATGGCAAAAGTTCGCCTCATGGCTTCAAGAGCAAGTGCTCTAACTTGGTTCGACATTCATTAAATTAGGGTAACTATCTTTCACAAAGTCTGATTTATTTCCACGTGAAGTCGTGGATGAACTGGCCAAGTTATAGGATAGGGTTCTAGCCTTCTCACTAGCGATGGATGGCTCCAGCAAATGTTTTCACTTCCTCGCTTTCCTTGGCTGGCGAGGAGACAAGCAGCAATGTCTAGGTGAATAGAACCTCAATAAGTAACAACATCTAAGCACTCCAGGCGAGCATAAAAGGAGGTGAGTAGCAAGGGGAAGAAAGCTAAGGAGGGAGTGGTGTGTGTGTGTGCATGTGGACTTAAGGAGAAGAGAGGGTTACAAAGTGCAGCTGTGTGTGTGTGTGTGTGTAGGTGTGTACTAGTGTATACGTGGTGTGTGTATAGTGTGTATGTGGTGTTCGGTGTGTAGGAGATACAAAGTAGAAGAGGGAAAAGAATTGGGGAAAAATGATTGGGAAATGAAGAAAAAGAAATGGAAAATGGAAGATGTCTAGGAAAAAGATAAACATGGAGAATTAGAAGGAAAGATTTGAAATATATACATACATAAATGTGGGCTAGAGAGGAGTGAAAAGAAATGAGAAAGTGGAGAAGTCCGAGGGTTTAAGGGAGTCTAGCAAGGGAGCAAGGGGGAAAGTTATAGGTAAGGGAGCTAAGAGGGAGAAGAGAATAAGGAGAAAGGGAGAAGAAAAGTTAGAAGATGGAGAAAGCGGGAATCGAAGACAAAAAAGGGTGAGGAAAAGAGAAGAAGAGCTAAAAGATGAAGTCAAAAGGGTATTGATTATGTGTATGTATGTAGGTGAAACTTGTGTGTATGACGTTATTACGGTAGAGGTAGGCATGTGTGTGTGTAAAGGATGGCCGGTGTGTATGTAGTGATGGAAGCATAAGTGGGGATGGAGACTAGTAGGGAGGATGGGAAGCCCTGTTGGTGGAGATCTTAACAAAGGAGAGAAGAAAGAAGGTGATACAAAACCTTTAGTGATTGCTAATCCTATGGGTTATCCCGGTATGTATGTAGTGATGGAAGCATAAGTGGGGATGGAGACTAGTAGGGAGGATGGGAAGCCCTGTTGGTGGAGATCTTAACAAAGGAGAGAAGAAAGAAGGTGATACAAAACCTTTAGTGATTGCTAATCCTATGGGTTATCTTACAAGTTGTTTGTTGAAAGATATTAGAGACAAGTTGATAAACTAAAGGTTCAAAGTTGCTTCATGTAAAGTAGAGGTGAATTCAAGAAATTCCAAAAAGGAGAATAATAAGGGAAAAGAGAGAAGAAGGAATGGAATGGTGAAGTCAAGGAGGAAAAGGGAATTTCATGAAGAAAGAAAGTGTGTATGTGTGTGAAATTAGTTATAAAGAAGGTGTCATCCATATAGAAATGGCGGCTTAAATAGCTTGATCAAGTGATCGAATTATAAAAGGAAGTCCTAGAAGTGTGTGTGTGCTATCAGTGAAATGATTGTGTATGTGAGTGTGGGGAAAGGCATTAGGGAGTTTGAGAGGAGATAAGAGTTAACGAGAGATCGAGAAATCCAATGGAAATTGTGTGGAGTCGTTGTAGCTAATCTTTCGATGCTATGTTTGGTGAAGGGACCACACTTAATGATTATTAGGACCATGATTACTATAAACAGGTGAGTGGGAAACTTTATGATATGTTACAATGTTGTAATTGGTTTAATATGTTGTGTTGGATCTTGGTATATTATAAATGTGTCTTTTCTTGTTTGGTTGTGATTGTAATTGTTGCAATTTTTATCATTTCCTTAGTAAACAATAGGGTAAAGAAGTTGGAAAGGAAGTCATACAAAGAAACTAGTAATTAGGTAAATTACAGATAAATACTATTGTAACAATATAAAGAATAGAATGGGCTAAAGGTAGATCTCACTATCTTGACAATAGCGCCTTGCCCTATTTTGCTAATGCTGTTACTACAAATTTAATATCTAAATTTAGCTTTGTTTTCTTAAACTAAATTAATACATGTAAACTTAACTTATATATATATATATGTGTGTAATTGGTGTTTACGCATAGGCGTATGGAACAAACTAGGTATCATTATGTACATGTAAGAATCTAATTCTGAATATATATACATATGCTTGGATGAAATGATTTTCCTACTATATTTATATAAGTTACATTTATACCTATAATTATACAAATCATAAATGAAAGTCTTTATTTTTCAATGCAATAATTATATCCTCCTACATCTCTTAAGTACACAAGAAAAACATTTAACAAATTTATCCTTTAGTTAAAAATACGTCTATAAATATATAATATATATATATATATTTCTTATATACGTAGGTATTTGAGGACTTTGAAGGGATATACTTGTGATTACCCTATTTGACTCTTGACTATGTATAAAATTGAGAACTTGAGGGGTGCAATGACATAGGGGTGTTAGAGACTGAGAATTGTAAATCAATCCTGAGTGATTGATTTGACAGTAAGTGAAATGGCATAGATGTGTCAAGGGATGAGAACCATAAATCGAACCCGAGTAGTTGATTTGACGGTCGATAAGATTAAGCCGTATTATGTTATTATTGAGTTGATCTCGCATGATAACCCGTTTTAAACTTATTGGTCGTGATTTGTATCTAGCTTGACTAATTCTACTTGGTCAGTTTGATCCTTCTTATCATATATGTGACATGTAATGTTTGATATCTCTTATCGTGATGAGTGTGGATGTAAGGTGTATTTGTTTTTCTTATGGGATTGATTAGGTCCCTAGTAGTTGTCATTGGAATTATATTCTTTAAAGGCTGATAGTTTACTTTATTACCTTGAACGTGGATTGGCTTGTGATTTTATACTATTTGATCATCCTAAACCAATTAATTAAAGGATTAGACTCAAATAAAACTGAACATGCATTACACCAGACATTGCATCAAATTGAAGGCCATCACTGCTACAAGATGCGTTGGAAGTGATTAGAGGATTACTGTTCTACCAAGTGTGAACTAAGTGATTAGGGGATTGTCATGCCTTAATGGTTCCGAGTCCTGCCTGTCTCTTGAGGGTATGTAAATGCTTAGTGTATAAGAGGCACCTAAGCCTTGATCACTAAAGCTAAGACACAATTATAATAAAGTAATAAGAGTAATTAAATTGTGTGTAAGACCCGAGCACTGATGGTGGCTTCGGAATCCTTAACCCAAGGTTAAGGGAGGCATAAACTCTATACTTCACATTGGTTATCGGAAGACCACGTGAGATGTTGCATTCATATGGTTATTCATGCATAACATATGACTTGATAACTTGATTTGAAATTGCTTGTGCGTGTGTAGCATTGAGAGTATTGCACTCTCATTCACTAAGCTATTAGCTCACCTCTCTATAGACTATTTTGTAGGTAAAAATTATAAAAGTTTAGGATGGGATAAGATGTAAAGTGTTGAGAGTTTTTGGAAGACAAGAACAATAAAGTAAGAATTGTGAATGGTAGATTATTTAGATGGACAGTTATTTTTAGGACCTTGATGTAAAATTTGAATTCGCAAGACTTAGGGTTTTATTCCATTTACTAATTGGTAGGGGATTCTGACTCTCAGTGATCTTAGTTGACCGTGGGACATGGAGTTCATAGCTATATTTTTATGATATGATTAGTCATAAATGTAATTAATTATTTAGAGTCTTATAATGTTTAACTCGTAAGACAATTATTATGTAACGGGTGCACAAATGCCATGATAATTTTTAGCGGAAACTTCCAAACCTCCCTTTGGGGCATGATAGAGAGGACTTAGAAGTATAAAACTGAAATAAAGAAAAACGTGATTTTATTTGCAATGGCTGGAGGTATATACACGATTTAATTTTTGCTTTCACTTTTGCTCTTATATGTTCATTGGGTGCACACGAACATGATTGAAAATTAATTTATATGATCTAACGTTTGGAATCAGGGTTATTTTTTCAAAAATACCTCTACTTTGCTTTATTTTGATTTAGTTTAAATTTGATTTTTTTTTGTCTTAATAAGATTAGGAATTGATCTAAAATCAAGTTCCATGTGTTTTAAGCTTTAAAATGTTAATTTTGAGGTCCAAATTAGCCGAAAAATTGTGGGTTAGAGTTAGGTTGTAGTGACTTGGGTAGAGGTTGAAGACGACTTAAATCTAAGTCGTCTTTTAAGTTGCTTAAAAAAAAAGGGGGATCGACATCAGCGTACAATCCTTGCTTTTCCTTTGCTAGAGATCCCTCGCCGGAATGCTGAACCATGGATTCTGGAACTCCCTGTATGTTGTTTGTTAAACTGAGTTAAGCTAGAATCTTTCGCAGTCACGCGCTTGGCCCTGTGCATGCAACACACGGGCTCATTTGAAAAATTAAGGACGTGAAGAATGTGCCTACCCTAGATTGAACTTGTAATCGCAAGAGTTCCTTTCCATCCATGACGTAGAACTTAGCCGGCTGAGCTAGCTTTCGTGATTCTTTTGGCCAATTTTAATATATATGTAACGGGCTTTGAACCAGGATTTCTAACACTTAATAAAAATTAAATTTTCATAATTTTCATATGTCTATATTATTTATTGTTAATTATATAGATCACATGTAGTAAACAATTTTACATGTTAAAATTGTTTCTATTAATTATTGAAGTAAATTGATTGGTATTGGCTCTCTATGAATTTAATTGTCATGATATATACTTATATTATTATTTGCTTACATGTGTGATTTATGGTTTATTATTATACGTATAATGTTGATTAGATGATATAAGTGTGTAGAATTAATTTTATAAGTTATTGCTTACGGTTTTTTGCAATAATTGAGCATAAGGATTTAGTTAATGTTTATGTGATCTATATAATTTCAATTAATTAAAGAATAGCTACAACATCTTTAATTAATTAAAATTGTATATATTAAGGATGATAAGATCACACGTATAAACATTAGTTGTGATTAATTATATGCAATATAATAGATCTTAACCTATAGGAATTTTTATTATGTTGTGTATGATTAATTAGCATAAAATGTCAAATTATATTTTCTAATTTACCCACACGGATTAGAAAAGGGAACATGATTTGATTGTTTTATCATAGGACTTCAGATGAATCTAATTGAATTAGGACTTTAGCCTACATGCAAGTTTTATGTCACTAGATTCATATTTTAGCATGATTTTACATTGATAAAACATGACATATCTTAATTAGCTTAAAAAACTTTTGTAACATGAGCATTTATGTTTAATTATTGCAGTAATTCAACCTATCAATTTTTCTGATATGCGATGTGATGTTCCTGAACTTAAAGAGGATAATTATAAGGTTTGGAATGAGAGAGTTCTTCTTTATTTAGGATGGATGGACATTGATTATGCTATAAGGAAACCAAAGCCTCTTACAATAACTAAAACCAGCACTCCAGATGCAATGAGTCTTTATGAAAAATGGGAGTGATCTAATCGCTTATCAGTTATGTTCATAAAGACTAAAATTTCCACCGGTATAAGGAGCTCTATCGAGCATTATCAAAGGGTCCAAGATCTGCTAAAGGTCATTGATGAGCAATTTGCTACTTTAGATAAGGCAATGGCTAGTACCCTAATTATAGAGCTTTCAACTTTGAGGCTCACTGGCATTAAGGGTGTGTGTGATCATATTATGCGCATGAGCAATATTGCGGCCCAATTAAAGGCATTAGAAGTTAAGTTATTAGAATCCTTTCTAGTTCACTACATCCTTTGCACTTTACCTCAAGAGTATGGCCCATTTAAGATATCATACAACACACATAAGGATAAATGGTCAACCAATGAGTTTTTGACCATGTGTGTTCAAGAAGAGGGTAGACTACTTATGGAGGAGAAGGAGAAGGAAAGGGTAAAATTGACTACTCATGGAAAGAGTAATAGGAAGGATCAAGCCAAAGACAAGGGGAAAGGGAAAATCCCTCTTACAAAGGACATAAAGAAAGAGGTTGTGTGTTTCTTTTGTAAAAAGAAGGGACACATGAAGAAACAATGCTTTAAGTTCATGCAGTGGCTTGATAAGAAAGATACTCAACTTTCACTTGTCTGTTATGAATTCAATATGATTGATGTTAATCATAACACATGGTGGATTGATTTTGGTTCTACAATCCATGTGACCAATTCATTGTAGGACTTAAAAGACCTATGGAAGCCAGTGGCAAGTGAGCATAGCATCTATTCAGGCAATAAGATGTCCTTACATGTGGAGACTATTGGAACGTGTAGCTTAGTTTTAAGCATTGATTTCATTTTGAATTTGAAAAAGACATTTTATATTCCTAGTTATTTTAGGAATTTAATTTTAGTTTCTAGACTTATGTTAGATGGTTATTCCTTTAACTTTTCATATTCTAGATTTAATTTATTTTATAAATCTGATGTTATTAGATATGGTACCTTATCTTATGGTCTTTTTCTACTTAATTTACAAAATGATGATAACCATGCTATAATGTATGTTCAAGAAAAGGTTGGCACTAAATGATGTGTTATGAATGAAGAATCCTCTATGCTATGGCATTAAAGATTATGACATATCTCCATTGATAGAATTAAAAGGTTAATGAATGATGAGATACTTAGTACTTCAGATTTCACTAACTTCAAGACTTGTATAAGCTGTATTAAGAGAAAACAGACTAACAAGTCAAAGAAGGGTGCCAAGAGGAGCTTTGAATTATTAGAAATCATACATATAGACATTTGTAGTCCAGACATAGATGCCTATCGTAATAGGTACTTTATGTCTTTCATAGATGATTACTCACGATATATGTATCTCTACTTACTTAACAATAAGAATGAAGCACTAGATGCTTTTAAAGTGTTTAAAGCTGAAGTAGAGAAATATTGTGGAAAACAAATTAAAATTGTGAGATCCGATAGAGGTAGAGAGTACTATGGTAGATATACAAAAAGTGGACAAGCGACTGGTCCATTTGCAAGATTTCTTCAAGAGAATAGGATTGTTGCCCAATAAAGTTTACCTGGCTCTCCAGATAAAAATGTAGTTGCTAAAAGGAGAAATCGAACATTATTGGACTTGATGCATAGCATGCTCGTAAGCTCCAAGCTTCCTGATTTCTTGTGGATCGAAGCTCTTAAAACGGCTACATATATATTGAACTGGGTTCTAGCTAAGGCTATCCAAAAGATGCCATTTGAGTTATTCAAGGGATGAAAACCATGTTTGCGACATGTACGTGTTTGGGGATGTCTATATGAAGTAAGAGTCTACAATCCACGTGAGAAGAAGTTAGACCTAAGGACTATTAGTGGGTATTTTGTTGGATATGTTGAAAGGTCTAAGGGATATAGATTTTATTGTTCATCTCATAACACTAGGTTTGTGGAATCAAAAAATACAAAAATTTCTTGATAATGACTTGATTAGTGGGAGTGATCAATCTCAGGGCCCTCGTTTTGAGAAAGATCATACAGATGCTTAGTGTGCCACTTCAAGTAGTAATTCTATTATACGAAGAGTGTGCCTTATTTATAAAAGCTAAAATTTTCTATTTTGTTAATTTAATTAGATAATTATCTAATTTCCCATTTATCATTATCTTCCGATTGTGTACTTATTTATTTAAGTTACAGATTTTTTTCATAATATTTAAGGTATTTTTATATTATATTAAGAGTGCCTTATTTATAAAAGAGAAAGAGAGCTAAAGTTTTCTATTTCGTTAATTTAATTAGATAATTATCTAATTTCACATTTATCGTTAACTTTCGATTATGTCCTTATTTATTTAAGTTACAGATTTGTCTCATAATGTTTAAGGTATTTTTATATTATATTATCAAAGTGGACAGGCCTATTTTGATGCTTAAATCTTTTTTTTTTCTTTAAATAGTGGTAATAATTTCACAATAGGATATCTAAATATATAAATTAATCATAAGATAAAAGGCTTTGAAAATTATATATATATATATATATTTCAACTATAAAATTACATAGAAACTTGACTCATAATTTTATGTATCACATAAAAATCCCTTTTTCCCTTGAATAATATAGCTTATTTATATAATCATTTAATTATTAAATACATAGGTTTTAAATATATATATATATATATATATATATATACTCAAAATGCACTCTATTTATGGTATTTATGGTTTTGTTTTTTTTTAGAAGTGCACGTTTATAAATATAATCTCTCATATTTAAAAATTCAAATAAAAGATTACAGTAATATTTATACCTACACTACCTTGTATGAATATATATACTTCTATAAATAACTTCATTCATCGTCCCAACATAAATAAAAGTTATTTTTGAGACTCAAAGCAATGGTACAGCTTATTTTTTAGCTCGCTCTGGTGTCGGTATTTCTGCTGATGGGAGCCGCTGCGTGGGCATTGTCCGAGTGCACTAAGACCTGTGGAAACTTGACCGATATTCCGTTTCCTTTCGGCATTGGACCTAAGAGCTGTTTCCTAGACTAGTGGTATGAGATTGAGTGTAGACCACAAAAAGGGAACGTTCTTGTTCCTTTTCTCAAAAAGATTGGCACCGAGGTACCCAACATCAGCTTACCCGGCCCTCGATTTAATTATTTTTTTGTCATTAAAATTATGATTCCATTGACGGTGAATTGGGACGGTCAAAGTTTCTTGAAAGGAAGCCCTTTTTACCTTAGCGGCTTCTTTAACGGATTCTTCGTGGTTGGTGATACAACTAAACTCATTGGCATTCTCATTCAGAAATAGTTTTGGATACAAGTCATTCATATAAGAAAATTTTGGGTGCCCAAGGGGCTAATCCTGGAGTATAAGCATAACATCAATATTATTTCTAGAAAGTAAAGACCTAGGTTTACTATGACTTCTAGTTCTAGAAAGATAGTAAAGTCTATTACATTCCTCAACACTGTTAATCATCTTTCTTCAAAGTTGGTCCTAAAAAGTATATTGAAAAGAGGAGAACATCACTTCCCAATCCATATCTTTGGTCAATTTACTGATGGAAAGTAAATTATATTGCAAATCAGGTACTCATAAGACTCCATTTAGTCTCAATTCTTCTACTTGAACCATGCCCGTTCCTCTTGCTAAAACATACCATCCATTTGCCACCCACACTTTATCACCTCTAGAGTGTAAGATATTAAAATAAGACATGGAACTGTACATATGGTCAGTAGCTACTATATCTAGTATCTAATAACCATCCCACCTCCTATGGCCTAGGAATTGCTAAGTATTTGTTGAGTCACAGTAATAAGATCTTGAGTGAGAGTCATACTAGAATTAGAGTTTTCTTTAGAGTCAATCTCACCAAGTTGTGTTGTTTTCTAGAGCCTCTTTTATCGTCTTGACATCAAAATGCTTAAGCTTGCCATGTAATTTCCAACACACATAATGTGTGTGATTTGGCTTTCTATAGTAATAGTCCTAGGACTTTTCTCTAGTTGTTTCATGCTTTGACTCTCGGTTAGTCATTAGTTAGTCATTAGAGCAGAACTAGACATGCTCAAATTAGTAAGCATTGAAGCCATCATGATACGTCTATAGCTCTTCTCTCTTCTAACCTCAGCAAATGCTTCCTTCAAGCTAAGGAATGGCTTCTAACTAATTAGTCTTCCTCTTACCTCATCTAGTTTAGAGTTGAGTCCCTATAGGAAGTCAAATACTCTATCTTTTTCAAGCATTTTGTTGAACTTGACGCTATCCTCAGCGCACGACTAGTCAATCCCATAATACAAGTCCATTTCCTCCATAATTCCATAAGAATATTGTAATACTCAGTTAAATTCATGTTACCTTGAGTCATGAGTCTTAGTTTTGATCTAATCTTGAAGCCTTGTGAAGAATTTTCCATGTAAACACAAATTTCTTGGATTTCTTACCATATTTTCTTTGTGGTATTGCAAAACAAATACATCCATCCTATTGTAGCTTCCATTGAATTGATCAACTATGCCATCCTCATGGAGTTTTTCACTTCCTAGGTGCTATAGTTGGTCAAATCTTTTGAAGGAGCATGAGAGTTGTCCATTAAATACCTAAGTTTTCCTTATCCATGAATCACCAGTTTGGCTTATTGATAACACTTTCGAAAATTCTCCCTGCTAAATTTATTTCGGGTGATTTGGAGTGATTATTCACTCATGGATATGGTCAGCATATTTAGGTGTAAGTTAACAAGTGCTAGGTTAGATTCTTTTAGGGATCTAGATTGTAGCTTTAAATCAAGGTTTATTGTTGGTGTTTGTGTACCTTCACTCATTTTTTTAGTGACACAAGTCAATGACGATCAACTAATGCTCTAATACCTTGTAGAAAATTTTGATGGGAAAGCTTAAACTTTTTACTCAGAGGAATGAATAATATATACATGTGAGAGGAAGAGATATAAGGATAAGTACAAGTCTATAAATTTAAATCTAGAGTACTAAATAGATAAACATCCTAATTGACTTGACTTTAGCAACCAATGAAAGCGCTAGCAACCAATGATGGTAGCCAATAACAACAACCAACGATAGCATCCAAAAATTGATTATCAACTATTATAGAGATAACAATTCATGACACATGACTTTTAACAATAGTTATAAACAATCTTCCTATATACTTGTAATTTAAATTATAGTAATTGATTACTAAATGTCATGTCAAGAGAATTTCATTTATCAACGAATACTTTCTAATAAAACTTTCACTTGAAAAGTTATTGTATTTGTTGTCCAAATAATTCTAATACTAAAATCGTTTTAAAAAATGAATAAAAATTGTTCAAATTGATTATAATTTGAGAATAATACAATTATGAAATAATTAAATAATAAAAGAAAAAAATTACAGATAAAAATATATTGTTGGGAATCATGTGAAAAAGAGGGGAAAAAATAAAACAAAAGGAAGAAGACAAAATAGATATGCAAAGAAGGTAAAGAAAAATGAAAAATAATTATTTCGTGGGTATTGAACATTTATCTTCAAGAATACAAATGCAAACCTTTAACCACTTAGCTATATAACATATTATATTATTTATTTCTTATAAAAATATAAATACAATACACATTTTAAAAATTTTTTTATATAAATTTAATAATTAACTTTTTTTAATTGAAAGTTGGGGCTGTTTCTAGCCCTTTTAAATCTATCCACTTTCTATAATTCTGAACCCATAACCCATTTTTTTCATACCATATAAATCTCATGGCAAGTAGAAAAAAAAAAAAGACATGTACAGCTGAGATTCTTTATTAGTTGTATAAAATAATTAATCTTACTAAGCACCACAATACTAAAATAAGAGATTGAAACAGTGTACAAACAAAATTCACTTAGACGACAGCTGATTGAATTTCTCCCCTTAACATGCTTGGATTGCAAAGACCCTGAGGGAATTAAGATCAGCACTATAAAATATTAATATTACACCTATTCATAAGGCTGCAGGGGGCCAGTTGATTGGATTCCTTTTAGGTCGACTATGACCCCCGAAGTTTACGCTCTACTTGATTGCCATGGGGCTCGAAGACCAGACCTGCGTGTTAGTTGATCGGCGCTCGATTTAGTTGACTGGCACTTGCATTTGTCGATTATGCCTTGCGCAACTTGCCTGGTTAATCTAAACCCAAAATCCCATCACCAAGCTTTAACCAAAGAAATCAAACCAACTTAATAATTTTTCTTTTATTACCAAATCATCAATATTCCTTTTTTTTTTTTTAAATTATAACTCATATTTTATAATGTTTATCGCATTTCATATTTTATTATGATTTTCAAATTCTTTTATAGTATATTTATAATGTTTTTGTCGATTGTATAGTTTATATATATTTCGATAAAATTTTATTTCTATAATCTTTGCCTACGTTTTATTTCTTGAGCAAATAAGGTAAATAAAAAGTGAGGAAAATATTTCGAGTGAGGGTGGATAGTTTATATTGGTGAGAGAAAGAGAGAAAGTAATTACTAATGCATATTAATTCTCCATCCTTCCTTCCCTAGAATCATAGCAAAAGAGGGCTAAAGTTACCTATTTTGTCAACTTAATTAGATAGTTATCTAATTTCCCTTTTATCATTAACTTCCTATTTTGTCCTTAAGTTACAGATTTGTTTGTCTCATAATGTTTAAGGTACTTCTATATTATATTAATCATATAACAAAAGACTAAATATCTCCCTCACAAAAAATGTTATATTTTGTTTCTCATTATTTGAAAAAGAAATATATTTTCCAACTATAAAATTACATAAAAGCTTTCAAAATTCAAATTAGAGTTATACATGAAGTATCACATAATTAATTTATTTGAAGGAAGGGAGTTAACTCATAAATTTTTTTATTGACGTCAATAGAGGGAGAGGAATTTAAATTTCAATTTGAAGATCAATGTTCATGCTACTTAAGAGTTTTGACAACTATAATTTTATGCATCACATCAAAATCCCTTTCCCCCTTAATAATATAGATTATTTACATAATAATATATATATTACCAAATACATAGCTTTTAAAAAAATAAATTAAATATACTCAAAATACACTGTATTTTTATGGAATGGTATTTATGGTTTTATTTTTTTTAGAATTGTATGTTTATAAATATAACCCCTTATATTTAAATATTCAAATAAGTTATATTTAAAAATTCAAATAAAAGATTAGAGTGATATTTATACCTCACAGTACCTTGTATGAATATATATACTTAACTTCATTCATCGTCCCAACATACAAAAAAATTGCAATCAGCTCTGCTAGATAGACTCAAAGCTATGGTACAGCTTATTTTTCAGCTCGCTCTGGTGTCGGTATTTCTGCTGATGGGAGCCGCTCCGTGGGCATTGTCCGAGTGCACTAACACCTGTGGAAACTTAACCGATATTCCGTTTCCTTTTGGCATTGGACCTAAGAGCTGTTTCCTAGACGAGTGGTATGAGATTGAGTGTAGACCACAAAAGGGGAACGTTCTTGTTCCTTTTCTCAAAAGGATTTACATCGAGGTGCTCAACATCAGCTTAGTCGAACCTCGATTAAACAGTTCAGTCATTAAAGTTATGATTCCATGGACGGTGAATTGGGACGGTCAAAGTTTCTTGAAAGGAAGCCCTTTTTACGTTGACAGCTTCCTTAACGGTTTCTTCGTCGTTGGTTGCAATACTACGGTCATGGTAGAAAATACCGAAACTGGCAGGTTTTCAGGATGCAGATCAAAATGCCAATCAGATACTGAAGGCAATAGTATCAGATACATTAATTGCTCTTCCGGCATTAACTGCTGCTCTTCTTTTCTCCCCCTGAGTCTTCAGAATATTTCAGTGCGCATTTTGAAAGATAAAGAAGATGTATCTGCGGCAATAGGGGAAGCCCGCAGCTACGCATTCATTTATGGCTACGATTCCAGCTTTGATTTCGAGTTTTTCGACCGTATAGACTTGCATGCCATAAGAACACGGGACAAATTTCCTGTGGTGCTCAACTGGGGAGTAGTCAAAGATCTTTCTATCACCAATCCCAACAACACATCTGCCTCGCACATGTACTGTCAAGGAATTGGGCCGTACGTTCCTTCTTACGATGAACAATACCAAGAGACGAAGCAGACAGGACATGTTAACTGCGTATGCGTGGATGGCTACGAAGGGAATCCATATGTTGAAAACGGATGTAAAGGTACTATATTATACTGTCTCTTCATATAACTTGCATGACTGTCTCGGCTATCCATGTGTATAGCATGGGAAAGCTAAATTTCTTTAAATTATAAGATAATTATAACAACCAAAAGAAAATGAGAAATTGTCATTTTATTCGTATTTTAACGATTAATTTCTCATGTTATTCGTAATCATATTTTAACGATTAATTTTCATTTTAAGAAACATTTTCTTTTAAAAAAAAGGTTGAGAAAAGAAAATTTGCAATGTAATATGAGATCTTGTAATTGTAAAGGCTGAGTTTTCGAGCCTACTTTCCAACTGGCCCAATTATTAATAATTTTACACAGATATATTGCACATTGACATTTTTAAAAATACATAATGTACTGATTTATCTATTCATTTTTTCATTCTGAACTTTAGACGTTGATGAATGCAAAAACGGACAGAGCGTATGCGATACAGGGACATGTGTGAATCGACCGGGACATTATGATTGTGTCGTCAATCAGAAGATGCGTTTCGTTACCATCGGTATGTAAAATTAGCTTACATTCAACAGCAAAAAGGAAAGAAAAAGAAAAAAAGAAAAAAGAGAGTGAGGAAAAAGGATTAAGTTTAAGGGTTTGAATATCTCTAGAGGGAAACAGAGGGATAAATACGGAGATGTATGAACTTTTGAATTTTTACAACTTGGTATTTATATTTATATTTTTATATAGTCTAGTATACGTGATTTTCTCTAAACTATAAATAAATGCTTTTATTAAATAGATATAAAAATATTTTAGATCAAATTTTAAATAGATATCTTTACGTTTACTTAATATGCGCTTGAATTCATTATTTTTAAAATGAAGCATTTACACTCTATTTTACTATTTTTCTCTTAAATAAGATAATTTAGAAAATACTAAAAATACTTTTTTAATAATTTTATAAAAGACAAAATGATTATATAATGGGTGCCTGAAAGCACTTTTTTAAAGATTTGTTACCTAAATACTTAATTTCAAAGATAAAATAGCTAAATACACATAGAGGAAATATAAAATGGTGTATTGATGTTAATTAATTGAAACAATTTTCAATGTTTAGAGGGAGATGGGAAAGAAATTAAAAAAAAAAAATGAAGCTTTGAACAGTTACTAATCAATCATTTTCTTTCTTTTTAATGATACAGGTTTAGGTACTGGGTTGGGTTTTTTAGTTTTCATCCTTTTCTTGTGGTGGATATATAAGATTGCAAAGAAAAGGAAAGAAAGAAAACTCAAAGAGAAGTACTTTAAGCGAAATGGTGGCTTGCTATTACAACAACAATTGCATTCAATTAATAATAATGTGGAGAAAATCAAATTCTTCTATTCAAGAGAATTAGAAACCGCTACTAGCCACTTCGATGTGAATAGAATACTTGGTCAAGGTGGAGAAGGAACAGTTTATAAGGGAATCCTTCAAAATGGAGAAATTGTTGCTATAAAAAAATCTAACGTTATAGATGTAGAGCAAGTTGAACAATTTATCAATGAAATCATGATCCTCTCACAACTTAATCATAGAAACATTGTGAAACTATTGGGATGTTGTTTGGAAACAAAAATTCCTTTATTGGTATATGAATTCATACCCAATGGAACCCTTTATGATCATGTCCACACATCTAATGAAGAAAATCCAATATCATGGGAGATGCGTTTACAAATTGCAATCGATGTAGCTAATGCTCTTTCTTATATGCACTTTACAATACTAGTGCCCATTTATCATCGAGATATCAAGTCTAGTAACATACTATTGGATGAAAGATATCGAGCAAAGATTGCAGATTTTGGAATCTCGAGATTAGTTTCTCTTGAGCAAACCCATCTTACCACTCTTGTGCAAGGGACATTTGGATACTTGGATCCGGAGTACTTCCAATCAAGTCAATATACAGATAAAAGTGATGTATATAGCTTTGGCATAGTCCTAGTTGAGCTTTTAACAGGACAAAAGCCTATATCATCACTGACGGAACGCCAAGGAAGAAGCCTAGCAACATACTTTGCTCACTCAATTGAAGACAACTTATTACTCGAGATTATCGATCCTTACATCTCAAATCAAGTTGAGATAGAGGAGATTTCTAAAGTTGGTAATCTAGCATATAAATGCTTGAACCTTACTGGAAATAAGCGACCAACAATGAAGGAGGTGAAAATCGAGTTGGAGGCAATAAAAAAGTGTGAAGATTTCTCCATTGAAGTAACTAAGGAGAAAATTGTGGACGAGGAAATAGAATCATTTGATGCTAATTCTTTATCATCAAGCAATAGGGAGGATGTTGATCAATCTTCTGATGTTCGGTTGCTTACACGGAGCCATACATGTTAATTAGGGAACAATTTAGGAAAATCAATAGGATGTTATCTTTAAAAATTGTTAGCCTGATGATTTTATTGAAATGCATATAGTTATTATTAAGAGTTTCAATGTACTTGTAAGCATAAACTATTAATAAAGACAATAATTTAGTGTTTCTATATACTATTTTGCTCATATATGTTTCAACAAACACCCATAAATTAATCCAAATTACATATGGATTGTATAAAGATATATTATTAATAAGAAAATGATTGCATCTTACTACATTAAATTATTTTTTACACTTAAACAATGTATTCAACATTCCATGGTTGTAAGAGAAAGTAAGTGTTTTGATATCACTTTGAGTATGGTTGATATCGTGGATTAGGCTCTTGATTGCCTCAATTAAAAGAATTTTTGTGTTAAACAAAAATAAATGTAGATTAAACAAAAACTATTGATGTGCCATAGTCATTGAACACATTGATACTCACACATTACTAATATATTTGTTTATCCTACTCTATCAACTTTGTCACAACTTTAGTTTAGTCTAAGGCTATCCTTAGACATACTTATGCTAGGTTATGTATTGTTTGTAATCCATTTGCTAAGTTTTTTTCCTTTTTTTCTTTTTCTTTCCCTTTACACATGAGTAAACACTAGTTAAAAATATAGTTAAGCTCAACTATAAGTATTCTTTATGGATACACAATTATTAACAATGGCATTTTTGTCTTTCCTTAAAGTTGCAAGAAGATGAAATAATTTGAGGAATCATGTAAATAATCAATAATATATTATTATATGTACATATAAATAATATTTTAAAGAGTAAATTACTTAGACACCTCTAAAACACTTTTGAAATTGCACAGATCTTTTGCTACTTTTCAAAAGATGGCACCTAGATTCCCTAGGATAGTTATGACCTACCTTATTGGTATGTTAGTAGTGTTTTGTTGATTTTCTTGCTAACATAAATAATTAAATTAATATATTTGATTGATATTAAAAGATACCAAAAATAAAAAGAAAAAAGAAAAAATGTTGCAAATAAAAAAAAAAGAAAGGAAGAAAAATCAAATGAAATTAAGAAAAAAAGGAAGTGGTTGGCAATGGCCACATAGTTTTTTTCATTTTCCTTTTAATTTTATATGGATTTCCTTTTTTCTATCTTCCATCAATTTTTCTATGTTTTAATTTCTATATTTTTAGTAAGGAAGTGTTATTAGATCTCTGTTTTGTAGTTAGTTTGGTAATGGTTGGATGAATGGAATGATATCTTTTCATTGGAAGAAAGGAAAGAAAAAAGAAAAGGAAAAGAAAACCAACATTTACCAATTTGATTTACTGCTTTTGACCTCTTCCTTATGACTATAGACTTCTTTTTAACAAGTTCAGGCAACTTGAGTTTCTCTTGTTTTACTATTTCCCCTGTATAAGCTTCACGTTACCCAATATTTTAGCCCTAAGTCTCATGAAGAGATTCAATCCCATCTCCTATGTGAGATCTAGTATTGTCTCCATGTAATCTAGCATATGTTTCTCCACAAATTTCTTAACTGAATGTAGGTAAGGACAACAATACTTATGGTTAGCTTATGCATAGTATTAAACATGTACAATGATATCAAGGCTAGGACACTAGGATTAAAACCATTGATCTTTATGAATTAATGTTTATAGCCTAAGCTAGGAAATGATATTCATAAACCTTCTATTCTTCTTTGGCAACTTAAGCTACCCATTTTCATTTCCTTTTTAAGCTCATTCACAAGTAGATTACCCTCATAACCGTGTTAAGTTTTAACTCTATGGGTCAATATCACACCTAAGTTCATCTTATTTGTAAACATCATCGACGTGATGGTTCAACGACAGATAATATTTATCCTTTAGAAGGGTTTTTCTTCTCACATTTCTTTTTACTAAAAATATTTATTAGTAAAAAAAATAATATTATTACTTACTATTCATTTATTGGTATTATTTAATAATTTTTTATAGAATGAATACATGATACCTTAAAACTTATATTCTATATATCTTAGAATATAAATTCTAAGGAGAGTAGAGGGTAGGAAATTCCCATACAATATCTTACCCTATAAAAGCAGCAATTAGAAAAATTTATATTCAAAACCTACCATATAACTCTTAAAACCCATTCAAAATCTATCTAACCATATATAGTATGGGTGAGTACCTAGTACTCACCCTTAGATGAAAGTTGTAATTTTTTTCTTAATATTTCTTATTGTCTTTTAAAATTGGCAATTTTCCTATTATACCCTAAGAAACTAATACAAATTATATAATTTTTCTTTATGGTTTGTAAAATAGTATTCACTAGTGAATTTTTTGCAAGAATGTTTTATATTTTGTAAATTTACGTGTGTTTCATAATAGCCCTTTTGAAGATAAATTTCCTAATTATCCTCTCTCTAAACTTCTAATTGCACTACGTTTTTTTTTAATTATTATTATTTTGTATATAGCAATTCGCCTTGTTGTTCATCATTTTCATTTTCAAATTGCAATTCCTCTATAAATTACCCTATATTTTTACCTACTTGTTATAATGTTATATATGATTTCTACTTATTTACCATATTTCTTTTTCTATAGTTATCCCTAAGCTTTGTAACTCTCCAATTCGTAAATTTTCTAGAATGTTCGTTAATTTTCCAATAATTTGTAATATCTCTAATTTTTTTTTTTTTTTGGAATTCCTCTATATAATCTGACCTTGATAATTACAATTCTTCTCACCATTCTTAATTTCTCTCAAATTTTTCATAATTTACATATTTCTATTTTATTATACATTTATAATTCCTCCAACAACGTAATTATTTGCCTACAATTTTGAAAATTCAGATTTGAACTGTAAGCTCCTAAAAAATTTCATACGAACATATGAAAATTTCCGTGGGTTTTGATTGTGGACACCAAGTTTAATTCTATGGAAAATGAAAAAAAAAAAAAAAAGAAATTACATTACTTGTTAAATAGTCAAAAGAAGAAACTTATTGTTTGTTTGTTTGTTACAACTGAAACAGTGTAAGATTTTTCTTCTTTTTTTTTTTTTTTTAAGGCTCAATAAGAAACATATTACACACTAAAGACAGAGCTATATATGTAAAGGAGAGGGTTTCATTAATCACACCACCATATTAGCCTATTTCACCTATTTTCTCTACAACTGCCACCTAGATCAGGTTTTCATATTCTACTCAAAATTATGATCCATCTTGCTTTTATTATTTCTCTGGTGTCACTTCTAAGTACAGAAGTTGTAATTGTAGAAGCTAATCCTTCGGGAGCATTGCTCAACTGCACTGATAAATGTGGAAACGTGACTATCCCGTATCCTTTTGGCACTGGACCTCGCTGTTTCTTAAATGAGTGGTATGAAATTGAGTGTAGACAACAAGGGGGGGACTTCCCTGTGCCTTATCTGAAGAAATATAACGCAGAGGTGCTGCTCATCAACATCACATACGATTCGCTCATCCAAGTCAGGTTTCCAAATATAGTAGGTTTGGACGATGAAAGTTGTAGAGCACGTGCCGAGTGGAACACTACCGGAAATAATACTATCAGCTTGAAAGGAAGTCCCTTTTTTTTCTCGGAAACCTGGAACGATTTTGTTGCAGTTGGTTGCAACATTATGGCCCGAGTGTATGTTGAAGCCGATCAATTTTGGGGATGCAGCACAAAGTGTGGAGACGGTGCAGTCAATACCAGTGGAGGTGGTAGTGGTGGTGGTATATACCGCGATTGCATTTCCAGGAAGGACTGTTGCCTTATTAATTTCCCATATAATCTCCAAGATTTTAGAGTGAAATTCAATAAAAAGGAAAACAATTATTCGGCATCAGGGGAAGGGTGCAGCCGTGCTTTCCTGGTTTCTAACTCCAACTATCGGCACTTCACTGCCTTGGGAACGCTGGACAATCCTTCCGTGATGCTTCGGTGGACAGTAGTCGAAGAGCTTTCTGTTACTTATCACAACAGCACCCGTAACCAACATTATGATTGTTATCCTCTCTCCGATTATGCTGATGAAGATTACCAGCAGAACCAGAGAAGACTCGTTGCTTGTGAGTGCCATGAAGGCTACGAAGGGAATGCTTATCTTGAAAACGGATGTCAAGGTATGAATCTGTACCATCTCATGCTTTACCACATCCATATATTGAACATCTTTTTCTAACTACCCCCAATACAACTCACATGTCTCTGATTGTGAGGAATTTACATGCTCGGAGCCTTTTCTTTTTCTTTTTCTTTTTTTTCCTTCCTCGTTTAGCGACAAATGATTTCCGGACTGTTATTATGAAGGCTTAGAAATGTCGAATATCACTTCGAGAAAAAAACAGAAAAGGAAAAGAAAAACAGGGATGGTAAATTAGTATCGGTTTATAAATTACCACCATTGTTGTTAATCTTATGACGGTTTTACTTTTAGTAAACAGGACCCATGTTAAAATTTATAATATAAAAACTAGGACAAAAGATATCTTCCACTGATGTTAGTCACCACACCGACGTTCGTCTACCAATGTAAGCTTTCACTATCACACTAGAAGACACTTGTATCTAAAGTCTCTTAAGATAATAATAACAATGTTGATAATAATTACTAAAAAAAAAAAACGAAGAATTTATTCTATGAAATAAGCACGTTTCTAATGGAAATTGATCTTTTTAATTTTTTTTTCTCTAAAATTTTCTCAATTTATAAATTAATAATTAAGATCGTGTAATAGGGTTTCACAATAAGCTATTTGTATCTAAAGTCTGTGAAGATACATATAACAATGATAAGAATAAAAAGTATAAAAAAAAAAATGCAGAGAACTTATTCCACAAGATAAACATGCTTTTAATGGAAATAGATCGTTTCAAATTTTTTTTTCTCAATTTACAAATCAATAATTGAGATTGACTAGATTTTTAAAATAACTCATGATGTCATCATGATGTTAGTTTTTTTCTTTTAATCTTAACTATTTATTATGCATGATAATATTTTAAGGAAAGTAAATTAAAAAAAAATTAGGAGAAAGTAAATTAAAAGGATCGATATAAATTAAGATTTCATGCCTATACGCAACATTAAGATTTCAGAATTACTTTACTTGGATATATTAGGTTTGCTAATTCTAATCGAAATTTCTATTGTCATCCTGTATGTAGACATCGATGAATGTAAAGATTCAAATCCTTGCTTGCCGCATCAAACGTGCATAAATCAACTCGGGGGCCAACGTCCTATTTGTGTCGTTGACAAAAAGAGACATTTGCTTGCAATAGGTACGTAGAGAAGGAATAAAAAAGTATGAAATTTACAATAGAAGTTATTACTGTTTATAAAATGCAATTACCTCTCTTTTTTCTTGCAACAAAGCAATCTTATTTTTTTCATTATTGCAGGATTTGGCACAAGCCTTGGCTCCGTAGCATTCATTTTGTTATTGTGGGGGCAATACAAGATCATCAAGAAAAGAAAAGAAAGAAAACTGAGACAAAAGTACTTCGAACGAAATGGAGGTTTATTGGTGCGACAACAACAATCTTCGTCCAACTGCAATGTTAAGAAAAGCAAGTTGTTTGATTTGAAGGAATTGGAAACTGCAACGGACCAATTTAATGAGAGTAGAATTCTTGGTAAGGGGGGACAAGGAACGGTGTATAAGGGAATGTTGGCAGATGGAGAGGTTGTTGCGATAAAAAAATCAACAATCATAGATGAGGGGCTAGTTGAACATTTTGTCAATGAGATCATGATTCTCTCTCAGATTAATCATAGGAACATCGTCAAAATATTAGGATTTTGTTTAGAAACAGAGGTTCCATTAATAGTATATGAATACATACCAAATGGAACCCTTCACTGCTACATCCACGAACCCAACGAAGAGTTTCCTATATCGTGGGAGATGCGTTTGCAGATTGCTATTGAAGTTGCAGATGCTGTTTCTTACATGCACAACGCAGCATGGATGCCTATTTACCATAGAGACATCAAGTCTAGTAATATACTTCTAGATGAAAAGCATCGTGCCAAAATAGCAGATTTTGGAACTTCAAGATCAGTTTCTCTCGAGCAAACCCATGTTACCACACTTGTTCAAGGAACTTTTGGATATTTGGATCCAGAGTACTTCCGATCCTGTCAATTTACAGACAAAAGTGATGTGTATAGTTTTGGAGTGGTCCTTGTCGAACTCTTCACGGGAGAACAACCAATTTCCGTGTCAAGGGAGCCGAAGGAAAGAGGTCTAGCAGCATATTTCATTAACGCAGTTGAGGGAAACTTTCTATTTAACATTGTGGATGCTCAAATTCTAAATCAAGCTGGAAAAGAAGTGATCTCAAAAGTTGCTAACCTGGCATATGGATGTTTAAATCTCAACAGCAGGAAGCGACCAACAATGAAAGAAGTTGTAACGGAGCTGGAGGAAATAAGAAATTTGCGAGATGGTTGTGCTAGATATCAAGAAGAAAAGATTGATCATGCCGAAAATGAAGAAGCAATGGACACATTTGATGTCAAATATTCATCATCAAGCTTCCAGATATGTAAGGATCAAATTTCTGATACTCAACCTTTGGTCTTAGACTGAAGGGATGCGCACACGCTTGTGCAAATTATTTTCTCCATCAAGCGATGTAATCATACCAATACCTTATGACATATGTAGGACAATATTTATGTTGCTTATTAGAATAATCTCTGCTTCAGATAACATTAGCATTTATAAATAAGTTTGAAACAGTTTATTTAGAGTCATGTAAAAACCAGAGAATTAAGTAAACAGAGATTACGTGTGTGTCTTACCTTTACTTCATAAAACAGATCCAATTCATCTTAAGATTTAGAAGTCTCAACAAAATTTCTCGTTTCAAAAATTTGTCAAATTCAATACTGCAATGGTGCAATTATAAATATTGACCAAATGAACATAACAGAGTAATACGTATGCATTTTAAGATAAGATCCTAAATACCTTCATTCTTATTCTTCCTTCCGCCTTTTCCCTTCACTCATAGAGCACTCACAACTGCCATTACATAGCCTCTTCCAATGCTCGATTTGCCCTCCGATGATCAAGTAAGAGTTGTATGTATGATCTTTCTTCTCTGCAAAAACCCAAGTGGCATAGCTAAAATCCTCGTGCTCCACTAAGGAACACAAATTCTTCCTAGAACATGATAAAAGCCATGACACTCTCCTAGTTAGTGCTTCGTTTTTGCATTGATCATTAATTTGGACAATCAAATGTTGAAGTGAAGTCATGTTTACATCGATCCAAGCTCTTCTTAGTTTCATCCAAACCACCACTTAAAGTCACCCAAAACTCATCCAACAACGAGGAAACCAAACGTATTTAAAAATGTCTGCGTTTCTGGGCTTATCTAGTTTTTAACTACAAGCTTTTCCATCTGGGTGTTGCTTCAGTCCAAGATTTCATCAAACGCGTGGTGTGCATGAAAATGAGATGCCGAGCTCATGTATCTCCTATGTAATTCATTTCAGTAAGAGGTTTGTTATTTTCAGGTTCCATGACAAGAATTCAAATACCGGATACAAGATAAGTGATTATTTGATCAAAATACTCATAAATTAGGACAATTCATGTTATTGGTATATATTGTCATCTTCATTCTCAAATAGTATATCGTGTGAATAGTAAGTTATATCTACGTATAGATAAATGTTTACATATTATTATATTTTTATATTGTATTACAATATAGAATTGTGTTAAATTAATATAAATAACCAATAACAATATGATATCAATAATATTAACCATTGCCAATATTTATTCAAATTTATACTTGACATGATAAATCTTACTAATTCTTAAAAGAAGTGACATGTTATTACCATTCAATTTATAAATTATAGATTATACATTTGGATAATATGTACTATAATTTGATGATTTATGTAGATGAATGTCAATTACTTCTATTTTTTCAATGGAAATTGATATTTCCGTCATCAAACAAAAGTCTTATCAAGTCCAAAGATCATCAAATCCAATGGACACAATAAGAAGTTCAAGTTTATCTTATCATGCTAGGTTGCCCCAATCCGACAAAACTTATCTCAATAAGAGTCCAAAAGATATAATGCGAAAAGGGAGAGAGAAAATGGAACAATTTCAAAATACACACCTATGCTGGTTGCTGATGGCATCATAAGCAAGGTGGTCCATTACTTGATTTCTTTCTTTGATCGTCTCTCAACTTCATTGAAATTGAAGATTTTTTACACTAGAAACAAGTGTATTAGATTTAATCCAATTTAGAGCTATCAAAAGATCAATTTCAATAATTATTTATTATTATTATTATTTGCAAATGGTGGGTAAGTTTAGCTCCTATAGGATATTCCATAATTTTGCTTCCAGTGAAGAAGCAATAGTAATTTTTCCAAGGAAACCACCCATTAAGGCTCCAAAATGTGCCCTAATACTACCACCAACATTGGATTTTTGAAGGTTTGGGTTGACAGCACTCTCATTGATTAATATGAGCTGATCTATATAAGCATTTAGTCATCACACATTATTATAATCCTTCTACTTATATGGGCCACCATTCACTTGAATGTGTTAGAAATTGATTTAGCCGGTTTGAATTTTAACCACCCAAATAAAACACACATTTGTTTTGTTCCAACCAAATTCCCCATACAATAAAAGAGAAGGAGCAAGACTAGGGAGGTCTTGTGAACTTCCTAATATTTATGTTAGTTTGGTAGTTTTCGCATATCCATAGATCAAGAGCATAATTGACACTTACTCTAGCTATCTATTATATTAATACAATTATCAATGTACAAGGGTAGGGTCATAATATAAAACACTATTGTTTTATTCTTTAGTTTTAATTTTAGCATCATAATAGAAATATTATACTAAAATCAAGTTATTTTAAAAAATGTATCATATAAATTGTCACACCCCAATATCATTAGGATATGATATCCCCTATATCCCTACACAAAGTAATAATTAAAACTTAACACTAAAATATCATCTAATTCATCTTCCAAACTCATTGTAAATAAAGCATGCATAAGTTCAAAGTAAATAACAAATCAATACTCTTACTTAGAAGATACACTAAGTAAAATTCATATCCATCAAATAAATCTCCAAAAATTGGCCTTGAAAACTTTCAAATCTTCCAAATCTCAAAAATAAATCCGTCACAATCTAAACCATAGATTGCTCTATCACTTGACCTACCCCATACTATGTGTCAAAATTAAGAACTCTTAAACATCAGTTTCTTGAAATTCATTTGCAACTGAGATTCAAATAAGCCAACATTTGTTGGCTACGACAAAGTTTAATGTAGAGAGATACCTCATACACATATATACATACGCCACATTATATACATAGTTGTCAAAATCACAATTGAAAGATGCATTTCCAAGTTAACTTGGGTATAAAATTATTTTTATATAAACTCATGGTAGAATCATGAGTCTATATATAAAATCAGTAAAAACTTACATTTTTAACTGAGTCTACCAATTCTATTTATTAAAGCCAAATGAACTTCAAATTGGAAGATACTACTTGGCTTTTAGAAGATATGGATATTGTTAACTCTTTGAAAGACTTGGAATTAAAATATAAAAATATCATTAATAGTGATAAAATAATGATTTTGGCATTGATAATGAAGATGACAATGATGATGGCTATGCTAAAGAGAAAACTAACGATAATTTTGACTTTTGACAAAAAGAAAGATAGTTTATATATATATATATATTAGCTTTGTATTTTATTTTTATAATTTTTATTATAATGCATTTCATATTGGCAATATTATCCATATTATAGTTTTATGCATTAGTATAACAAATTATACTAATTTATTTGTACTAAAAATATATAACTTTTTATTATGAATTATAACAAAATTTTATATAAAGTTTATTTATTTCCATCTTATATTTCACGTTTTTTTTATGATTATAATAAACATATTTACAATTATTTAAAGCTATTTTATATATATTGTAAAAACTTACATTTTTACATTCCGATTCTCTAAATTTTCCAATAATTTTTGGTAAAATCATAAATTTAACAATGTTAAATTCACATGTATACCTAAACATATATACCCATGCACCATCGATACTAAACTAGCACAACTCTAATCCATATTCTATTTAAATGAAGAAATCAATCACAAATATACCCAAGACACACAATTGGCTCATAAATCCCTAGAACTTAAAAACCAAGAACAAACATGGATCTATAGACCCCAAAAACTATGAACTATGAATCGAGAACCATGAACATCTAAGTCTAAATATTCCAAGATCCAACAACGATATGAATTAGTAGGCTCTAAGACCCAAAATCTAAGAATATATGAGTCTGAAGATTTCAAGGTCCATGAACGAACTTGGATTCCAAGACTTAGAATCCATGAACAAACCCTCTCATACTATTATTATTATTCATATCAACCATCTATTCACCAGTGTACTAAACGTTGTCTAATATTTATCTACATATATTTAATTTTTTTTTCAATAATGAATTTACCAAATTGACCTTTGTGCTCTCACATGATTATATCCTGCTCAAAATCATTCATTCTCTATCAAGGTTTCATTACTTTTATATATCATAGAATAAAGAGTCTTCAATTATTAGTTACTGTATCTATAACTCTATCATTGGAAAAATACTACTAAGAATGCCTAAAGGGGGAAAGAAATAATTAGAAGATCCTAAATAAGAAAATCACCTATTTTATTTAATTTTGAATAGTGTTTTTATTGAAAGATATTAAGATTTACGTTAAAATAAAGAAATTAACATGAGTAGTTTTAGAAAACAATATTTTCCATTTCTTAATCTAGATAGGCACATTTGTTTTAAACAAAAAATAAAAAATAAAAAAGAGAAGATAAATATGGATATATGAGGAGCCTAAAACAAATAATACTTAAAATTTACAAAATTTTATTCTCCTTATTAATTGCTAGAAATCTATATAAGCCAAAATACCACATTGATATCTTTAGTATTTTTATGGCTTCATTGTTTTTCATTTTACAATAAAACCCTCTAATGTATAAATTTTTTTTGGCCAAGGTTATAACCGTTAATTACTTCACACACATTTTTCATACCATCTAAAAATGGCAATTGCCTACTAATGCCTATTGGTCCTAATACCCACCTCTTTCGAGGTCTCTCTCTCTCTCTATTTCTCTCTAATTTATATTGTTCATGCTGTTGATTTTCTTTTCCCATTAGCTTGATTTGATTTGTGTTCTTTTTTTTAATCTTTTTTCATTCCAACTAATTTAATGATGGAGAAATGGTAGAAACAATCTCTCAAAGGAGAAAATCCCATAACAAAAGCCACTTTCTAGGCTAAATCATCAACTTGGTATGCTTTAATTTATAATTTTTATTTCCATTTTTTTCCCCTTAAAATCATCTTTCACTTAAAGTAAAACAATATCATTTATTTTTTAATTAATTTACTTTTTTTTTTTTTTGTAAAGAGCGATCAAATTCAAATATGAGTTGGTTCAATTAGGTTATTGCACATAGATGATAAATGCAATCATTCACTTCCTAATTCGTACTAAATAATTTTATCTTGTAATATTCAATTTTATAGTGTTAATAGTGTTTATTTTCTAATTATCACTCTTTTATTTCTTAAACTACTTCATTTTTATTTTCTTTTGGCCAATAGCTAAATTGCTTCTTTATTCCCTCATTCATGTGTAAACTACCTTCTTCTCTCGTTAAGTTGAAAAATTAATTGATTAAAAAAAAAGACAAAAGAAAAAAATTCCATCTAGAGAATAAAAATTTAAGTTTAAAGACCAATACTCACAAATAAATTATACAATTCATCCCAAAATAAGACTAAAAAATGATAGAAAATATAATATATAATAAAATCATCATCCACTACAAGATGAAGAGATTGACAACCCTTTATTCATTTTTTTTTAGTCTATTACTTTTTCGAGTACAAGCAAAACTGTATCTTAAAAAAAATAAAAGTTGAACCAATACTAATATTAATACCAATTTAGACTAAAATGTGATTTGTTTTTCCTCTTTCACTAGGTTTCTTTCTTTCTGAGAGATTTTCGTTTCAAATTTTAGAACTTTCCATGTAAGAATTTGTTGGGATAACTTGTGGTTGGAGTGATTCTTAGTTTCAAAAAGAGTTCTTGTGCAAAAGGCTTGAGAAATATATAATCTTTCACTTCTTACTCGTGTTCCATCATTTATTATATTTTGGATGTATGACAATATTATTATTTTGTGTGTTTTAACCTTTATATTAAATGATTGTTTAAACTTTTCTTCGATCATTGAATGATCATTATCAAATTTATGTTTCTTCTGCATTTTTTTTATCCTTTTATTTTGGTTTTTTGAAATTCAAATGCAACCACTTCATCTTGAAATAATGCCAAATTGATTTTTGAATTGCACAAGGTTGAATACATCAACTTCTTAGACAGATTATGCATAAAACATGAAATTGAAGCTTAATGTTTTTCTTTATTTTTTTAGTCATATGAAGAAAAAAAAAATGGACGAGTGGATCTAATTTGGAGATTTGGCATGCTAACTTGACTTTAACTATATTCCCTTTAATAAATTCAAAATGAAAATCAGAAAGTAGCTGCAAGGTTAAAAGCTTATTAAAACAAAAAAAAAAAAAAAAATCTTAATTTGAGTCATGATAGAAGCTTAATTTCGACACCATCGTTTTCCTTAGAATGTTCTAAATTTAAAATTCATAAAGCATTTTTACTCCATACCAAAAGGATTTTTTATTCTCAACAATTAGTGATTTGGGAGAATTGGGATTTTTGGATTAGCCTACAATATGCAATTTGCAAAACACAAGAAAATGGAAAGTTATGGATAAAAGGACTATTTTGGGATAGAAATAATGACATTAATTGCTATTATCGTAATGACTATTAATTGTCAAGCGTAATTGATAACAAATGGAAAACTTGCTTTTAAATTTTATGAAGGTGCATAATTTTCTAGATTAATCATGAGGATACAATTTTCTTTCTTTCACCATTTATGAGTGAGTGTTTGATTATCTTATTGTTATATACATGGTCAATTTCATTGAATTTTGCTTTTATGGTACAATTCTTGCACTCATTTATATTTTATTTTTACACTATAAAGTATCAAATGAAAGAATTATCTCGGTAAGTTTCTGATATCTATAGAATTTCAAGCTTGAAAAACGTATTGGGAGAGCAATCAAGATCTTATGCACATTATAAGCACAACACAAAGACAACCTCATAGGATGAGTTCCACAAACAAATACCTTACAACCCTACATTATTTAAGGAAAAGCAAATATTTAGTTTCGTATTGTTTGTATTCTTCAACAATTATTATGTTAAACAATTTTCTTTCCATATTTCTAGTGTTTGCTTTTACATGTGATTAACTATATAATTGCTTGGTTATTAATATTTCATGCATTTGATATTTTAAAATTTGCATACATATAATGGATGTCGCATTTACTAGTATATTTATAAATTATATTATTAAGAAAAATATAGCTATTTCTCTATTTGGATATATGGTAAGTTGAAATTCACATTGTATAAGATATTTACCACAATGATGAAATAAGATTTACATTCTCGGCCAATTATACAAAATCAATACCATGCCAATTTGCATTATAATTTGCCTAGCTGCCAACTTTGCAAGTCTAAAATTGGAAAAATTTTGGGTATCAATATAATTATAGAAGTCCTCAAGCATCAACATTGCCGAAGGATCGATTCTAATTTGTAAATCCTAGTGTTTTTGGAAGTTTGTAGGCTGCCCATACTAAAAAAGACAGTGGGAAAACCTTCCATGGCTAATTTATCTCTTTCCGGCAACAATTACAACTTATTCAGAAGATACACATTGATGATGCAGGTGTATCTACATGCCAATTCGCAAGCCAATTACTTCAATCTTTCTCTATTTAAATTGCCGATTAAATATGCTTATACGAATCTTTTTTCTTTTTTCTCGTGCTATGGTACCGAGGTTCAAACCTCATAGACTGAAATAAAGTAAAAATTTTATCCCCAGGTGAATTTCATAAATAAGCATAGGATTCATTGCTTTTAATTTATTCAGACAATTTATTCGCTAGCCCAAGAAAGGAAAGAAAAGTTTAAATATATTGTATATGTATCTTTCTGTATGGCCTCTTAATCCCAGTCCAAATCCCGAATTGAACTTCCTTTCGGCCGATTCACTATTCTTAATAATTAATAGTTTTGAGTGTTTGTTTGCAATTTATCCTAATGGCAAATATACCCCTCAATGCTAAAACCATTTGATTTGATGCATATAGATTTTTTAAACTCTTAAACTATACTTTCACCTCTTACAATTTTTGAAAATGTACACATATTCCTAGACTGTATAAGAATGCTATATGCATAATTATAAGAAGTTATATGAAAAAGAAGACACATATTGAGAGCTTAAATGAGACTATTTGCATTTGACCATTGATTTTAAAAATGAATTTGCATTTTACCTAAAGCTGTGACTTTTATATTACCATTTATAACTTCCACTGACTTATAATTTTTTTTATTTATCACTTAAACTTTTTCATTACTAATAAATTATTTTCTTTTGATTTTTTTTTAAACAAATGAAAGATAGATATCACATTTACAATAACACTTAACACACGAAGTTACATTTTCATGAGTCAAAAGAGTTATAACTTTTTGTATATAGCATATCATTTCATATAAATATGAAAAAGCTATGGATAGTCATATAACACCAAAAATATGATACATTTATATAATTAAATAATATAATTCATAGTATACTTATAAGAGTCTCAATACACATTGTTAAAATGCTAATTATGACAATATTTTAAATAGATCTATGTTCTGAATATTGCATATACTTTAATACAACATCCATGCATATTACTGAGCTTTAACTTGTTCTATTCTCAGAAAAAAAAAAAAAAAAAAAAGTAGCCGTGTAGGAGCAAAGCTACAAATAATATAATGGTCATTGCTGCGACACCCTTGTGGAGCATAGTAAATTAGTAACTTTGGAGAAGAAATTCATTAGATAATATATGTCATGTGTATGTATATAAAGTATGTAAATATTAATCATATTTGGGCACACTGTGGTAATGGGTGATTTGTATAAAAAATTTCACATGCTCAACACATGAACAGTACATGCACACCATGTGTATATACATGTGTAGCGTGAATTACTAAATGAATCTTCTCCAGCCCAATTCATTCTATATTTCAATTACCCAGTCCATATTTCGAAGGATAACCGTGAGCATCATCTTGAGGATGCAGAACGCAAGCCCAAGTCCACAAGGTACAGATGCATTTTGCGGCCCGTTGCATGTGCCGCTTATTCAATCAGGCCGCGATACAAAGTAACTGTTTTTGATAATATTCATTTGCCATTGGATACAAACTAAAGGTTAATCGGACAGGGGCAACTGATTCTCGTTGAAGTTTTTCTTTTAGGGAGATTTCTTAAGAGTGAATGTTTGTTGTGACTTTGACACTCTTAACTTTACTCAATATGTATATTACCTTTTTAAACATCGAAATGTGAGATTAGACCCTTATAATGCCAAAGTTATGAGGAAGAGAAAATGAGTTTTAACTATAAAGCTCGACTAGCAGCCACCAATAAAAGAGCTAGACGAGTTGATCATGTAAATAATTCTCTTAATGTTAACAATATGAGAGAAGAACTCTCTTAAAAGGCTGTAGATATTTTGATTATTGACTCAAATTGATGTAATCCAAATGGCTACAAGAACTATCTATAAATAGGAATGTTTTGAACATCCCGCTAAGTATGGGTAATTGTTCACAAACCTAGTCTTATGAGTCCTAATATAGCTATAACATACTAAATACATATAAAATGATATGTGATTCCCAAGTAAAATGATTGGGCAATAGTACTCTAGTTATAACATTTTCTAGAAGATTTCAAATTATTTGAAACTTCATCAACTAAAACCTACAATCTTGAGGCTTTCCATAGATTCCATCTTAATACATCTAATGCTTAAATGACCCTATAAAGTGGTTGAGAAAAAATCTAGCGAAGAACTTTGCATGATTATTTACCATTAAATGATCCCACATCATTTCTAGGTGGAGAAAAAGTTGTCGTTAAGTTGAACTTATCATCATTTATAAGTTGAGAGAGACCAGCAATATTAAATGTGGCAATAACATTCCATAGTCATAAAGAAGCTCAACCTTACAAACATTTTCTTTGACCTTCTTCAAAACCCAAAAGAAATCATCAACTCTAGGCTTTAGCCTAGAAAGTCTAGGAGGAAACCTTCCTTTTCTTAAGTTGAATCTATGTTAGATCTCGTTCCTTAAATGTTGTAGGCTCTAAAATTTATCCATTTGTTTCCTATAATTCTCATTTTAGTAGTTACTGTTCTTGTAGAATTATTCACGTGATATCTTATTTTTCCTCAGTCTTTCTTCAACATCTCCTCTAAAGGAATGATTGATTGGAGGTGGAACCTAGTCGGCCAATCTAATGGAAAAATAACATTGACACCATGCACAACTTCTAAAGGATTTTGTCTTGTAGTTTGTGTGATGTCCTGAAAATTTCGAAAAAACTAAACAAAAACTAAAAAAAATAAATAGAATAATAAATACTTTTAGGTCGGAATAGCGAGAATGCCAGTTTTGCAACACTAAAAACTTTAAGACATTTACGACGAAAATTTAAATATCATGACGCATGATTGTTATTTTAATAATTTGCGATAATAATAAGTTTTTTTTTTAAATAGAACAATCGGAAAGAATAACCATTGCAAAGAAAAGAAGATAACGAACGTAACAAATTGAATTTTATGAAATATATTACCAAATAAATTTAGGAAGCAATGTAATTGAAAAATATTTGTATATAGGTATATAAATGGATAAATAAAAAAAAATTGTAAATCCTAACTTTAGTTCGGGTATATTAAATTAAAAGAATAAATTATTTGAAACATAAATTTTAAATAATATTAGATTAAATAATGAAATTAATTAAAATTGTAAATCTAGAAATTTTAAATAGAAATTTCGAGTAAATATTTATGTTCGGAATAATCAAATTTACTTAGACATAAGCTTTCATAATAAAATGCTAAAAATTTAAAATTTAAAGATATTTTCGCATACGAGAATAATATTAAAATAAATATATTATAATATAAAATATAATATAATATATATAACTGTGTTTAAAAAATCAAAATTTTCAAAATCTGCTCCACGTCCCATTCGTTTGTCTATCGCGTCAGTCAGCAGCTGCAACTGCAGCACAGTAGGTCGGAGCCGTCCCGTCTCCATCCCATCCACCTTGCTTTCCTTTTCTCTTTCTTTTCCTTCTTCTTTCTTCTTCTTCTCTTCTTCTTCTTCTCCTTCCAAGTCACATCTTCTTCTGTAGCTTTCAAATGGTGTGTCTACCTAGTCTTCTTCTCCGATGGCAGTACCAGCAGGTAGTAGCAGGGGCCGATCCATCATGTCGCCATCCCATACTTAGCTATCCCCATCCCCTACCTCTCCCTCCTTCCTTTTCTTTCTCTTTTTCTTCTCCTTCTCCTGGCTTTTCTTTCCCCATTTTCTTCCCTTCCTCTCGTCTTCCACATAAAAGAACCCTCTCTTTCTTTCTCTCTCTCTTACACTCCAGATCTATTTGTCTCTTGGATGCTTGATGCAATAAGCTGTAAAACATGCAGTCTACCTTCAACTGATGAGTTCCTTAGGTTCAAAGTGGGACTTAGGTAGATTGATTCAACTCTAAAACTAGAAGCTAATGGTAGAGCAGCAACGACGACGCAACATCCAGCCGAAGGAAAAGAGTGGAGATGCATATGTGTAGGTATGGTGTTTGATGTGTGGGTGCATGGGTGTGCGAGGGAGGGGGACAATGGCTACAACAACAACTACGATCGTAGCGACAACAGCAACAGCCACCACGATGGGAGCAACAGTGTCTGGAGGAGGAAAGAAAAAGGGGAAAGGGGAGAAGGAGTCGAGGTGTGTGGTGTGTGTGGTTATGTGTGTATGTGTATGGAAGGTGTATAGTGTGTGGGGGTATGGAAGGTGTGTGTGGTGTGTATAGGAATGTGTGTATGCGTATGAGGTGGTGTGTGGTATGTGCGGGTATATGTGTATGTATATGGATGGTGTGTGGTGTGTGTGGGCATGTATGTATGTGTATGACATGGTGTGTCGTGGGTATAGGAATGTGTGTATGCGTATAAGGTGGTGTGTTCGGGTATGTGTGTATGTATAGGGAAGGTGTGTGTGGGAATGTGTGTATGCGTATGAGGTGCTGTGTGGTGTGTGTGGGTGTGTGTGGGTATGTGTGTATGTGTATAGATGGTGTGTGGTGTGTATCGGGTATGTGTGTATGTGTATGAGATGGCATGTAGTGAGTACATGAATGTATGTATGCGTATGAGGTGGTGTGTGGTGTGTGCGAGTATGTGTATATGCAAATGGATAGTGTATGGTGTGTGCGGGTATGTGTGTATGTGTATGGATGGTGGGGTACGTGTGTGTGTGTGTATGGAAGGTGTGTAGTGTATGCGAGTATGTGTGCATGTGTATGGAAGGTATATGGTGTGTGCGTGTATGTGTGAATAAGTATAGAAGGTATGTGGTGTGTATGAGTATGTGTATATGTGTATTGAAAGTGTGTCGTGTGTGTAGGTATATGTGTATGTGTATGAGATGGTATGTGGATATGTGTGTGTGGGTATGGAAGGTGTGTGTAGTGTATGCGAGTATGTGTATATGTGTATGGAAGGTGTGTGTAGTGTGCGTGGAGTATGTGTATATGCGTATCAGTGGTGTGAGGTATGTGCGGAGTATGTGTGTATGTATGTGTTAGTCGTGTGAGACATGTGCAAAGTATGTGTGTATGTATGCACTAATGGTGTGTGTGTGTATGCATGTGGACTTGAGGAGAAAAGAGGATTGCAAAGTGCAGTTGTGTATGCGTGTAACTAGTTGTATAGTATGATTGCGTGTATGTATGTATAGGTGCGTGCGTGGTGTATGCGGAGTGTGTATGTGTATGGATAGGAGTGTGTTAGTGTGTGTACATGGTTTGTGGGAATGGTTAGTATATGTATGGTAATAGAAGCGTGAGTGATGATGAAAATTAGTAGGAAAGACGGGAAACCCTGTAGGTGGAGATGTCAACAAAGAAGAGAAGTGATGCGTGAACATTAGGTATATTAAACCTAGAACCCGACGAACATAATTAAATCAAATCCCCAAAGATCGTCTCAAATAAGTAGTATGGAATTAGACCCTAATCATACATGTTGATTGAAACTTAAGTTATCAATTAAGAATTTCCCCAATCAATTTAGTTGAAGAATTTTAAAGGAGGTTCTTTTGCAAAGAATAAGGGAGGGCTTCTTTTCCACGAAAAGAAGTGTTTGATTTTTTTCAATATTCAATAATTGTCCCTCTTATGTCGACCCTTATTGTTATATAGGGTGTCACTTAACAAGAGAATACAAAACCTAAGGTATCTAATCTTAGCTTGCATCCTTATCATCTTATGGACTAAAACACTTAACTAATTATGTTAAATTACAAACCAAGACAAATAATTGAACATAACAAACAAAAACTAAAAGTCCGCTTTCCCTCTTTGGGTTAATAAATGACATATCTATTCTAAGACTTTAATTCCTTGCATCCCTCCATGGAAACGTAAATCACATTGATAAGTGTCGGTTCTCTTTTCATGTAAGTTGATTCCTTAGCTTGTAAGTCCATGACTAGTCTTTGTAAGGCTTCCTTCATCCTTTTAACTCTAGCTTGGGTCATGGGGCCTTTAATTCCTTGTCATGGATCTTAAGATTTTGGTTCTGTCCTCTTAGATGCTAGTTGATTCTTATCATTCCCTCCTTCCTCGAAAAGATTCATCCTTGAATCACTTGCATCATAAGGATTAAGATTAGAAACATTAAAGGTGATGCTCACATTACTATAGTGGCTTGGTAAGTCTATCTTGTAAGCATTGTCATTTATACACTCTACGACTTAGAAAGGTCCATCGCCTCTTGGATGCAATTTGGACTTTTGCTGTTTGGCAAATCGTTCCTTCTTCAAGTATACCTAAACCTAATCCCCTAGATGGAACACAGTTTTGATATGTCCCTTGTTGGTATAACGAGCATAGTGTTTGTTTTTCTTCTCAATGTTAGCTCGAACTTAGTATGTAAGTTCCTAACAAAATCTACCTTTTTTGTTCCATTAAGATCAATAAACTCATTAGTAGGTAAAGACAATATATCTAATGGTGTCAAGGGATTAAAACCATACACATCCTCAAATGGAGAATATGATGTAATGGAATGTGTTGTCCTATTGTATGCAAATTCTACATGAGGTGAACATGTTTCCCATTGTTTTAAATTTTTATTAAGCACAATACGCAATAATGTGGAAAGTTTCTTGTTGACCACTTCTGTTTGTCCATCAGTTTGAGGATTTGCTACCGTAGAAAACAATAACTTTGTGCCTAACCTATTCTAAAGATTTGCTACTATAGAAAACAATAACTTTGTGCCTAACCTATTCTAAAGAGTATGCCAAAAGTGGCTAAAAAATTTCACATCTCTATCGCTTATAATAGAGTTAGGAAAACCATGCAATCGTACAATCTCTGTAAAGAACAAACAGCAATATGTCGTGCATCATTAGTTTTAGAACAGGCAATTAAATGAGCCATTTTACTAAAACTATCGACAACAATAAATATGTTATCTTTACCACTATGAGATCGAGGTAAGCTTAATATGAAATCCATAGATATGTCAATCTAAGGCTGACTAGGCATAGGCAATGGTAGATACTCACATAATCTATCATTCTTAAATAAATATCCCTCATGCCTATAAAAGTCCACATACCCACTTTTAGAACAAACAACCCAAATTTGACTAAAGTTAGTATCATGTTCATATAAGTCTTTCATACATTCAAAACCAAGCAATTTAGTATGGAAAGAAGTTAACAGAGAATACCTTCTAAATAGGGCATCAACTACTATATTTTCCTTACCCTACTTATATTTGATGACGTATGGAAAGGTCTTAATGAACTCTAACCATTTGACATGCCTCTTATTCAACTTCCCCTGCATTTTTAAGTATTTCAAACTCTTATGATCAGAATGAATGATGAACTCCTTAGGCCATAAATAATGTTGCCATATTTACAATGTCCTCACTAGGGCATATAACTACTTGTCATACACAAGATAATTTAAAGTAGTACTATTAAGTTTTTCACTGAAGTAGGCTATTGGTTTGGAATCCTGCATTAACACACCATCAATACCCTTCCCGGAAGCATCACATTCAATCTCAAAAACTTTCTCAAGATTAGATAATACTAACAAAGGTGTGTTAGTTAACTTACCTTTTAGAGTTTGGAATGATTGCTCATGTATTTCCATCTATCTGAATTTGGCATTCTTCTTGATAAGATCATTCAATGGAGCAGCAATGGAGCTGAAATCCCTCACGAACTGTCTGTAAAATATCATTATTCTTAAACACACTCTATAGATGTTGTACGTGATCATTTAATGTTCTGCTATAAATTAAAATATCATCAAAATTGATGTGCTTAAATTGAGCTTTAAGCATATGCAAATAAACCAATTGAATAACTCCAAAAACACAAGATCAAAATCTGCTCAAATTGGAACAAATTGGCGTGACCCTTAAAATTTGAAGATGATCTGATTTATGAAAACTAATGAAGATTAAAACCACAATGATGCTATTGCTCAAATGAATCAAGAACTCAGTTCAATTTCCAATAAAATCCCAATCAATAACACTAACACATAAATCGTGGACTCCTCCTCAACATAATGGAATTCCACGTGAAACAATATAAGATAAAATTGAAGGCAACATCAAGAGATAAAACCAATTAATTAGATAACATTACATGAAAGGATTTTGCATCACAAGTGATGCTAAAATTAGATCAATAAGAACTAACCTAATCAATTCTAGATATTACATACTAGTGATGAAAAGGAAATCAACTTAAGGAATTGATATAACTCACAATTCACTAGGTTGTAACTCGCCACAATTCCAATTGGATTGAAATTGATAAGAGTCCTATGAAATCTTAGGAAACCCTAATCTCTCACAAAAAATGTTTACTGCAAATTTTCAAGTCTCTTCCCCCTCAAAACCCCACTTAAGCAAGTATTTATATTTGCTCCTTTTAAGGTTAAAATGTCCACAAAATTAAAACTATGTCACTATAAGGTAGTCGGTCCTAAAAATACTAATTACAACCAAATAAAAATGTCCCAAAAAATAACAAAATGAATGTCCAAAGAAATAATTACAAGTACAAAAATTAATAATCTTCAAAGAGTCGATTCATTGAGTCAATGTTAATCACAGCGGCTTATTGGATGAGAATCTGATGATGTACCTAATTAACCAACAGTGAAGTTCATTTGGCATCCTGTGAAGAAAGATCGTTGTACTTGCTAGATTATCATTCAAATGTTTATTAGATAAAGAAAAACATGTATGCATATGAGTGATTTGGATCATCACCCAAATCAAGTTCCTTATCCATCAAGATCACCGGGAAGATTCCCATAAAAAATAGATGACAACAAATTTTCCAATGAAATGTCACAGAACATGATTCATCAATCTCATGAAAGTGCTAGGTGCATTTGTTAACCCAAAATGTATTACCATCTATTCATATAATCCATACTTAGTTTTAAATGCAGTTTCCTACTCATCCTCTTCTTTCATACAAATTTGATAGTAGCAATTCTTTAGGTCAATTTTAGAAAATAAACATGCACTATGCAATTTATCAAGCATGTCATCTAGCCTAGGGATAGGATGTTTGTAATTAACTGTGATTTTATTGATTGCCCTACAGTCTATGCACATGTGCCACGTTCTATCCTTCTTGGGGACTAAGATAACAGGAACTGAATATGGGCTGAGACTTTCTCGAACAAACCCTTTCTCCATCAATCCATCAACTTGCCTTTGAATTTCCTTGGCTTCCTCAGGATTAGTTCTATAGGCTGGTTGGTTAGGAATAGATGCGCCTGGCATGAAATCAAATTGGTGCTCAATCCCTCATAGTGGGGGTAAGCCTTGCGGCACCTCTTCAAGAAACAAATCTTTATATTCCTACAATAAAGACACAACTATACTCAGCAAAATAGGATTAAGATCAGTATTAGTAAAATATAAATCCTTGTATATAAGTACAAGTAATTGTTGCTTGGTTAGCAATGCACTCTTAACCTCACTCTTTCTCGCCATGCTCTCTACTCTCGATGTATTAATGTCCTTTCCCTCCTTACTCACTGGTGTTTATTTCTCACTTTTGTCTTTCTTTTCACTCTTCTCTCATACACTCAAGTGTTTCTCTCGAAATTCCTTTGCAATTCTCACTTGATCCTCACAAGCTTCCCACGGTTTTTGTAGCGTGAGAACCACTTTTCTTTTGTTTAACACAAAAGAATATTGGTTCTTGTACTCATCATATGTCACTTTCCTATCAAATTGCCATGGTCGCCCTACTAATAGATGACTAGCCTGTATAGGAACCACATCACACATTACTTTGTCTTTATAGCTCCCTATGGAAAAGGCTATAAGAACCTGCCGGTTCACCTTTACTTCCCCACATTTATTCAACCAGTGTAGCCGATATGACCTTAGATGTTTCACAGCTTTCAACTACATCTTATCTACCAGTAGAGTGCTAGCAACATTAGTGCAGCTACCACTATCGATTATCAAACTACACACCTTATTTTGCACATGACACCGTATATGAAATATATGCTCACATTGAATCCCCTCACCATCTTCCTAGGGTTGTACATTAAGTACTCGCTTAATGACATATAACTCCCCACTCACGAGTCCCTCAAAGTCAACATCATCATACTCTTGTGATGGTGACACATCATCCTCCTTAAAGCTGACGCTCTCTACATCCCTATTTTCATAGATGATCATATCTCTTTGATTTGGAAATTGAGATGTAATGTGTCCAAATCCCTAACATCTAAATAATTTGATATCTTGAGTTTCGAAAGAGGGTTTAGTGTCAATTTTTCCCTTAAATGCAGCAAATGGACTCTTAGCCTTCATATCTTCTTTAGACTTTGAATCCATGGAGTTCTTCTTCCAATTAGACTTCCATGAAGAGTTGGAAGTCGTCTCAAACCTTTGATTACTCCTATATTTCAATTAGCACTCCACTTTGATTGCCCTATGCAACAATTCTTCCATGTCTAAATAATGGTGTAAGTCTACTACATCAGCAATTTCCTAGTTTAGACCATTAATGAATCTAGCCATAGTTGCCTCATCCTCCTCCTCCACTCTAGCCCTAATCATGGCTATTTCCATCTCTTTATAGTAGTCCTCTACACTCTTGGACTATTATGTCAATCCCTGGAAGTTCTTAAGTAAATCCCTATGGTAGTGACTAGGGATAAACCGTTTCTACATTATGGTTTTCATCTCTTCCCAAGCACTAACAGGTCGCTCTCCATATCTATGCCTATTACACAATAACTGATCCCACCATACACTAGCATAATATGTGAACTCAACTGCAGCCAATTTGATCTTCTTCTCTTTAGTATAGTTATGGCATTCAAAGACATGATCCATCTTCCTCTCCAACTCCAAGTATAACTCTGAATCATTCTTCCACTAAAACAAATGTATTTTCATCTTAATACTTCCCATATTACTGTCCCACCTTTAGGTGTTCCCTCTCTCCCTCATGTTAAGATATTCACCAAAGTCAGAATCCTCACCTTCTTTTATCTTAACTCCTCCCCTCATCAGTCTACCTACACCTCACTTGACAGTAGTATTGCTAAATAGTTCTCTCTACTCCTCTCCATCTTATCCATTCTTTCATGGATTTGTTCAAGCTCACCAGTCAAGATTCTTTTCATCTCTCCCATCAATGCCTTAAACATCACCCTATTCTCACCTCCTCCATTCTCACCTCCAGTTATGTTTTATCCCGACATATTTCTACAATTAGACGATCATTTAATTAACACACGTAAAATATGCTCCTCATAATTCACTCATGTATTGCTCTCAAGTATTAATACTCTCACAATCCACTCGTGTTTCTCTCTTAACAATAATTTCCTCACAACCCGTTCTTACAATTCTTTGCTAAGAACTCGGATTGGAAAACTCCTCAACACAATCACTAAGTCAACACCTAATGACCACTTTCGGTTTTAGTCACAGTACAATTGAGAATAAGTGTAAGCTCCAATGGATATGAATAAGCTCTTACTATTAATTTCGGAAACAAATCAAAACAATCCCCTATCATGCAATTTAAAGGACACACAATTTGCATTGAATATAACAAGACGTATGGAATGTAATTCGGATGCACAAGTTAGAAAGACAAGATATGTGTTGCGGTTGGAATCGGAAAGTGTATTATGGCAATTGAATTGTAACTTGCCAAAAAAAAAATAATTTCTTTTATGATTTCGGCAATTGGATTTCTTCCATAACCGAATTGTGAAATTTTTTTATACACATATTCTTCAAAGAAGGAATAAGAATTGAATCACAATTGATTTCCAATGACTAAGATAGACTTGTTTGTTGTCGATCCCCAATTGTTCTTATGACCAAATCAAAAAAAATTTTATACGAATTTAGGGTATGAATAAAAAATATGGAATTGAACAGCAAGCAAATAAATAAAGATAGAGATTACTTGATTCAAGAAGCCGAAGCTCTAATACCAAATGATGCAAGAACCTTAGGTATATTAAACCTAGAACCCGACAAACACAATTGAATCAAATCCTTAAGGATTGTCTTGAATAAGTAGCACAGAACTAGACCCCAATCACACCTGTTGACTGAAACCTAAGTTATCAATTAGGAATTTCCCCAATCGATTCGGTTGAAGAATTAAAAAGGAGGTTCTTTTGCAAGAACAAGGGAGGTTTTTTTTTTTTTCCACGAAAAGAAATGTTTGATTTTTTTCAATATTCAATAATTGCCCCTCTTGTGCCGACCCCTATTCGATTATATAGGGTGTCACTTAACAAGAGAATACAAAACCTAAGTTACCTAATCTAGCTTGCGTCTTTATCCTCTTGTAGATTGAAACACTTAACTAATTATGCTAAATTACAAACCAAAACAACTATTAAAACATAACAAACAAAAATCGAGAATCCTCTTTCCCTTATTGAGTTAATAAACAATATATCTATTATAGGACTTCAAATCCTTGCATCCCTCCATGGAAATGTGAATCACATTGATAGGTGTTGGTTTTCCTTTCATGTAAGTTGATTCCTTAGCTTGTAGGTCTATAACTAGTCCTTATAAGGCATCATTCACCCTCGTAGCTTTAGTTATAGTCATTGGGCCTCCAATTCCTTGCAATGGATCTTGGGATTTTGGTTTTGTCTTCTTAGATGCTAGTTGATCCTCATCAAGAAGAAAGAAGGTGATACAAAACCTTTAGTGACTACTAAATCCTACGGGTTGTCTTATAAGTAGTTAGTTGGAAGATATTAGAGACAAATTGTTAAATGAAAGGTTCATGCTCCATGTAAAGGAGAGGCATTTATGTTGGTGTAGATGGTGAAAGGAATGATTTAAGCAATGTCCAAGATGATGGTTTGGGGGATATTTGGAATGAAATGAATTTCGCAACGGAATGTTCAAAGGATGTTGAGGAAGATCATTTTTGGCCAAATAACTTAATGCAAGACCTTTAATTGTCCGTTCCCAGGGTATCTTCTATACACGGAAGAAGGAATTCAAGATTTGGTAGGTCAATGACTTTCCATTACTTGACTTCTATATAAGGAGAGCAGATAGTCGATCATAGCAACTTGAGGTGTTGGAAGCAATGACTCCTAGGAAGGGCGTTCCTTCTAGAATCCTATATCGAAATCATGTTGAAGAAGTGTTCAATATTTTGAATTTTGTTCACCCAAAGTTTCTTAAGAAGGAGACTTCATGCCTTGCCATCAAAAGCATAGTGATTAGAGTACACATATCAAGTGCTAGAAAACTACCAAAGTCAAGTGGAGATGCTGCCTTTTATGGTTTGGTTGAGGAAACATTATAGAAGGACACTGATTTCAAGAGGAAAGTAAAGAGGCCGCTCGCTGGAATTGCTAGACTCCAGTTAGGACTATGAAGACCCTAAACAAGTGAGTGGGAAACTTAATGATATGCTATAATGTTGTGTTGTGCGTTGATATGCTATGTATGTGAATTCACTTGTTTGGTTGTAGTTGCAAATTGAATGTGATTATTGTTAATTTTGAATTATATAGTGGGGTTAATTGAATTTAGGAAAGAAGTTACGAAAAAACTAGTAATTAGGTAAATTACAGATAAATACGAGTGTATCGATATGGAAATTAGAATGGGCTATGGGTAGATAGCACTTCGCACCATCTTGCTAGTGCTATTACTACAGGCTTAATACCACAATTCAAAATTGTTTTCTTCAAACTAAACTAAAATATATAAATCTAACTTTTCCCTCTATAGCTACTGAGTAGGTATGCATAGCTGGAATAGATTGTATAAATATCATTATGTACACATATCAGAATCTACTTCTGAATATGTATATATGCTTAAGCAAATTTATTTTCCTAATATATCTATAGAATACCCTCATGCATATAAATATATAAATCATAAGTGCATTTTTTTTTTTTTTTGCAACTTATCAATTATATTTTCTTGCCCCTCTTAAGTAAGTGAGGGGAGGTGCCAAGCAAAATTGTCCTTTAGGCAAAGCTGTGTATAATAACCTATATATGTATATATATTATACATAGGTATTGAGGACTTAGGAGGGATATACGAGACAACCTTGTCGGCTCTTGAATGCGTGTATAATAGAGCACTTGAGAAGTGCGATGACATAGAGGTATTAAGGAATAATAATCGTAAGTCAATCCCGAGTGGTTGATTTTACGTTTAAGTCAAATGATACAAAGGTGTTAAGTTAACTAAAACCTTGTGTATAGCTGGATTGTTTCCATTTGCTTGGTCTGGTTTCATTGTTTATTCTATGATGTGAAATGCATAATCTTTTCTTGTTGTGGCAAATGTGAAAATAAAATGTAGTGGATTTGTTTATGGGACTCCACTAGGTTCCTGTTGATTGTTCTTAGAATGGTAGACTTTAAATGCTTAGTAGCTTACTTCATTACCTTGAATGGGAATTAGTTGCGACTATATATATTGTTTGGTCACCTCGAATCAATTAATTAAAGAAGTGGACTCGATTAAAACTTAACATGCATTTCCATGAGACATCGCATAAGATTGAAGGCCATCACTACTATAGGATACGCCAGAAGTGATCAGAAGATCACTATTCCACCAAGTGTGAACTAAGTGATTATGGGATTGTTGTGCCTTAACGATTCCGAGTTTGGCTTGTTTCTTGAGGGTGTAAATGCTCAATGTATTGAGGCACCTGAGCTTAGATCATTAAAGCTAAGAAATAGTATAAATAAGTGATAAGAGTAATGAAGATGTATGTAAGACTTGAACATTGATGGTGGCTTCAGAATCCCCAACCCAAGGTCAAGGGGGGCATAAACCCTAGACTTCACGTTGGTTACCAGAAGACCGTATGGGATGCAGCATTCATATGGTTGTTCATGCATAGCATATGTTTTGATAACTTGATTTGAAATTGCTTATGTGTGTGTAGCATTGAAAGTATTACCTTCCCATTCACTAAGCTATAGTGTGCTCACCTCTCCACAGACCCTTTTGTAGGTAACAATTACGAAAGCTCAAGATGGGATAATATGTGAAGTGTCGAGAGTTTTTGAAAGACTAGAACAACAAAGTAAGAATTGTGAAGGATAGATTATTTAAATGAAATGTGAGGACCCCTATGTAAATAAAATTGAATTTGTGAAACTTAGAATTTATCCCATTTTATTGGCTGGTAAGGGATATCGATTCTCTGCAATCATGGTTGACCGTGGGATACAAGATCCATAGTTATATTTTATTATCTAATTAAATGTACTATGATTAGTCGTAAATGTAATTATTTACTAAAATTTTACGATTTCTAGCTCATAAGATGATGATCATGTAATGGGTGCACAAGTGCCATGATGATTTTAGTGGAAAATTCTAGGTCCCCTTTTGGGGCGTGACAATTTCACTATGAGAATGGTTATAAGCAAACTTAGCCTAAATTGATTGAAGATCCTATCATAAGATATTTACTTCAATTGGTTTTCTCAAAAGATTTCCTAACTTTTATTGATAACCTTGATTTATTTGTCAATTTAAGGATGGCGAGAAGAACAAAATTAGAGACTTGTGTTTAGTTTTCTCCAAAGAGTATATCAAGAATGACTTGCAAATTCAACGTCCCTATCTGAGGTGATGCATTTTAGAAATTCTATGAATTTAAAGAAGTTTGTAGAATTATAAACTTACTACATGAGTTGTATCTAAAATCATACTAATTACATAAAATAAATTGCATCATACATTCGAATATCAATTAGCCAAAACCATGGTTAAATCTTTGGTTCATTGAGTTCACGAAAGACTTACTATGATAATGAATGTAACATCTTCCTAAGGTGCATTAAGAATAGGAAAAGCGTAAATTTTACTTTTTTTTATTCTCTTATTTAGATTTATGGCAAGTTAGGTACCATTCAACATGTCTAGCAAAATTATGGATCATATTAGCTAATTAAACTTATCATTGATTAAGGATAGAGCCTTATCCCTCCCAAAATGTGATGTGCCTAAAAGCTTGAAGGATCTAAGCACATACATGGAATCAATTGAAATAACTCCAATCATTAAATCAAAGTCCACAAGTAGTGTGAACCCTAATCCTTTATGAATCCAATTTGTAAAACAAGTAGCTTTGATACCAAATGATGATATGCTCAATAGGATCAAGTACACAACACAAGATCAAATGGAAAATCCAATCACGAAATGACAAAGAATGGCATGAATCTCCTAAGTAAGAGGTTTCTACACGATTGACAATTTCACTAGCAATTGAATAATCACAATTAACAATATAATTTAGGATCTAATTCCACTAAATTGCATGCAATCTAATGATAGAAATGACCTTAGAATGACATGATAACAAGAACAAATAAGAACAATCGAAATCACAATTAAATATGACACACTAGCATGGATTAGAATCAACTTAGGAATTTGATATAACTCACAAATCCTTAAGTTGCCACTCGCCACAATCCTTAAAGAATTGATAAGAGTCTTATGAAATTTAGAGTATAAATCCTAATTCTCACGTAAAGAGGCAATAATTTTTTATCTCTCAACTCTCCTACAATCCCTACTTTAGCAAGTATTTATACTCGCTCCACTTAGGGTTAAAATGACTAAACAATTACATCTATGCCACTAGTATGGCTAGTCGTAAATCCAACAAATACAACCAAATAAAATGTCCCAAAATGATTACAAAGTAACTAGTTCATAGATAAAAATAACAAGTATAAAAATAGTCTTCAATGAGTCAGTTCTTCAATTGAATTCGTTGGTCCAACTCATCTTCAGTTTAGGTCAGTCCATGAATAACCCACAAGCTGAGTTTTAGTGAGTTTATCCATCGCCCCGTAAAACCTGACAAGTATGTCTGCTGGAATACACGACACATAAGTAATAGAAAAGAGGTTAATATACAAATAATTCCAGGGTCAGTTTGTTCAAAGAGGACCCTCATTGCCAAGACTTGAAATCCTTTGGCTTTTACCCTAATGATAGGTCTTGTAAGATTTTGATTCCTATCATCTCCTTGGACCTCAAAAAGATTTGTCATCAAATCTGACAGATCAAATGCAATAAAGACTCTATATCCTCTTAGCCAGTTATTTGAAGAAGTATCGCTGTAGAATACCAATATCTAAAATACCGTAAAGGGTGATTGCTTTATCTCCTCCATTTCTAAGATATACCTCATTTGCAACATATATAATGGCCCATTATCCACTAAGACCTCTCTTATCTCAACCCGTTCTACTGATATTGTTGCCTCCTTTCCTAATTCACCCATATGTCTTTGACCCTTTTGGCCCTCTAATGGTTTACTAAACTGCTCATGAACCTCTAGAACCTCTGAAGGAGGACACAACTGCCTCTAAATAGTTTGGTCCTCTGGTGGTTGACTCATCTGACTATGACCCTTAGGAACCTCTGAAGGTTAGCACATCCGTGTCTAACAAGTTTTGTCCTCTGCAGGTTGGCTCATGTAACTAGGAATCTCAAGAACCTTTGAAGGTTGGCATATTTTCTTTTGCACAGTTTGGTCCTTTGATGGTTGGTTCATGTGGTTATGATTCTCAAGAATCTCTGATGGCCTATGGATCTATTGCTGAACCTTTTGGACCTCTAAAGGTGACATCGGATTCAGAATGATGCGTTTATCTTCTTTTTAGAATACATACATATTCCTGAAGTCATCATTTAAGACCCTCCTATCATATAACCATAGCCTCTCAAGCAATATATGGGATGTACACATAAGATGAATATCACATTCAATCTCATCATAGTATTTATCCCTTATACTAAAAGGTACCCTACCCCTTTGGGTCACATAAAGACTCTCCTGATCATTTAAACAATGTAATGTGTAGGGTTTAGGATGCAGGGTAGTTACAAGTTTCAATTTCGATACTAATAATGTAACTACAACATTAACACAACTACCACAATCAATAATAATGACACATAAGTTTCTTTGTACCCTACAAAAAGTATGGAACAAATTTTCTCTTTGTCCATCATCAATAGTTAGAGAAGAAGTCAATACTTGATGTACTAAATTAGTAGAAGCATACAAATCATTTGACATGGTTAATCACTATCTTCAATAAGCCACTACACACTTTAACTCTCACGGTGCAATCAAGCAACCAAGACAATAAATACTTTTTGTCACTTCAAGTATAGTAAAATAATTGAAGCACAAATAAATACTTCCAAGTAGTTAAGAAATTAAATTCAACTAACAAGTGTTTAAGTAATGAGCTCAATTACTTTCACACTTTAATGTTTGTTTTTGAATTCAAACTTCACTACTTTAACTTTTCCTTTCTTACTACGGTTTCACACCACAATTAATCACAATGTGCAACGCCTTACACTGTATACAAATGCAAAATTCACACCGCCACTTTCTCCTCTCACTCATGGTGCAAGCACTTACCACCACTACATACACCATGTTGCAATCCCCTTCACTCAACACACAAACACAATGCCACACGCATACACCCTTCACTCACAGTACAACACACACAGACACTTCACGTTGCACTTCTCCACTTCAAATACAATTGCATACCATAACTTATACAAAAAGGGCAGCACACATTCAAATTCAAATTGCTTCACTTATTGCAACCTTTCCACAATTGGTAAGAAGCAACTTTCAAATTCAAATGACCACACAATAACTTCTACCACTTAATGCTTGTTTTGAAAATCAAATAGCTTCCTTATACTCCACGTAATTCAATTCTAAAAATGCGCAATTGTACTCCCTATGTCCGAAACAAACAAGCAAGGATTACACTTTCACTTTCTTCACAATTGAGGTACTTCCTAATTCTAAATTTTGAATCAAGAAATGCACTTCTACTCCTTCCCTTCACGGAAATTCTCGACAACAAGAAGCTACAACAAGGCCTCCAATTCCACTTCAACAAACAACAATTTCAACTTCCCAACAATACAATTAAGCAACTCAATCCTCAAACATACAATTTCGGATCAAAAGTGAAGAACCCTAAAAAAAATTTCGAAATCAACCAACATTAAATCCCTTCTCTTAACTTGTGCCCTGATACCAAAAACATGATGTGCCTAAAAGGTTGAAGGATCTAAGCACATACACGCAATCAATTGAAACAATTCCAATCACTAAATCTAAGTCCACAAGTAGTGTGAACTTAATCCCTTATGAATCCAATTTGTAAAACAAGTAGCTTTGATACCAAATGATGATGCACTCAATAGGATCAAGCACACAACACAAGATCAAATGGAAAATCCAATCACGGAATGACAAAGAATGGCGTGAATCTCCTAAATAAGAGGTTTCCATGCAATTGACAATTTCACTAGTAGTTGAATAATCACAATTAACAATACAATTTAGGATCTAATTCCACAAAATTGCATGCAATCCAATGATAGAAATGACCCTAAAATGACATGATAACAAGAACAAATAAGAACAACACAAATCATAACTAGATATGACACATTAGCATAAATTGGAATCAACTTAGGAATTTGATATAACTCACAAATCCTTAAGTTGCCACTCGCCACAATCCTTGAAGAATTGATAAGAGTCTTATGAAATTGAGAGTATAAACCATAATTCTCACATAAAGATGTAGCAATTTTTATCTCTTAACTCTCCTACAAACCCTACTTTAGCAAGTATTTATACTTGCTCCACTAAGGGTTAAAATGACAAAACAATTACGTCTATGCCACTCGTGTGGCCAGTCCTAAATCCAACAAATACAACCAAATAAAATGTCCCAAAATGATTACAAAGTAACCGGTTCGAAGATAAAAATAACAAGTACAAAAATAGTCTTCAACGAGCCAATTCTTTAATTGAATTCGTTGGTCCAACTCATCTTCGATTTAGGTCGATCCATGAATAACTCACAAGCTTGAATCTTAGTGAGTTTGTCCATCGCCCTATAAAACCCGACAAGTATGCCTGTTGGAATACACAACACATAAGTAATAGAAAAGAGGTTAGTATACAAATAATTTTGGGGTCGATTTATTCAAAGAAGACCCTCATCACCAAGATTTGAAATTCTTTGGCTTTTGCCGTAATGATAGGTCTTGTAGGATTTTGATTCCCATCAAAATGTCCTCTTAATTTCTCACCATGAGCTTCTTTACCAGTGGACTCCCTTAAGGAGCATTAAGAGAATGCATTAAGAGTTATCCCTAAATAAAATCCCATTTTGGAGTAGGTAGTGACCATGAATTCTCCTAGAATGATTTATTTGGCATAGTAAAGGTCTTTCTCATGAGCTCTTTAACAAACTCAAGTCCCAATATGCTTATACTCATGGATGAAAGTGAAGAATGCCTTTTCTCTAAAGCATTAGTAACTTGATTATGAGTTCCCACATTGTGGATTATCCTAAAACTTCACCCTTTTTACATAATTGACTTTTAAGGTTATGTTAACAATTGATATGCTTCAATACCTTATGGTTTGAAAAGAGGAAAAACTCCTTAAATATGACGTAGTGCCACCGATAAGTTAAGGCTTGAACAATGGCACATAACTCCTTATGGTATGTTTCTCCTCCAAAAATTTAACTTTTTGTGAAAATAGGTGAGTAGCTTTTCTCCTCAATAAAGTGAAACCACCCTTTTTTATATTAGATGCATCATTACTTATTTCAAACACCTTATTGAAGTCTAGTAAAGAGAGAATCATACCTTCAATTGTCATCTTCCTTTTAAGCTCAAAGGCTTTTGTGCTTCTTCATTCCACTTGAACTATCCATATTTAAGACACTCAATAATATGAAAGATAACAACATTAACCCCTTTAGTAAAACATAATAAAATGAAGTAAGACTAAGAATACTTTAAATGTCTTTAAGAGTTCCCATGACAAACCATTTTATAATAGCTTAAACCATCTTGGATCCACATCGATACGTTCTTTACAAACAACATAGCCTAATAAAAATAGGGTATGTCCTTGCTAAAAGAAGGCACAGATTAACGTTAACATATAGATATTGTTTATCAAGAACTTGGAAAGTGTATCAAAAATAATTCAAATGCTCTTCCTAGTACATGCTATAAATTAAGATATGGTCTATATAAACCACAAATAGATTTTCCAACATAATTCTTGAATACATGTGTCATAATACACAAGAAAGTGCTAAGCACATTTGAAAGGCCAAGAATACATTAGTATCACTTATACAAGCCATCTTTAATTATGAATGCAACATTTCTATGCACAACCCTTTACATTTGAATTTAATGGTTGCCACTTCTATGATCTTTCTTAAAGAAAATAGTATACTTGCGAAGTTGATCAAGTAGATCATCATGTAGAAGGTTGGGACAACAACTCAGTAGTTATTTTGTTCACTAATCTATAACCAAGATGCATGTGTTATGTATCATCTTTCCTTAGGATAAGTCTTGTAGGAACCACATGTAGACTAAAGATCTCATGAATGACTTGTTATTGAAGCTCTTCACACTTCTTAAGACTCATTAGATTGATGTTATGATGGAAAATGGAAAGCTAGGCAAAAATCTAATACAATATTGGATCTCTCACATAAGAGGAAATCTTGATGGACTTTCTTCTAATATACATTATGGATAATAAAGGAATGGCAAGGTTTGCTTATGTGCTCAAGTAAATTATTTTACTAGAGGAAGCGGCCATTAAAATCTCTTGTCAAGAAAGGTAAAGATTTGATAATGAATCTTTTTCAACCTCATAGCAATGATGGAAATTATGGAAGAATATTGAGGGGAATGAACAAACTAGTTAATGTAGGCTAATATCAAGAGAAAATTTGAGCATATGGAGGTCTAAGTGGCTAAATAGGGTAAGATCGACCCAGCATTGGCCAACTAGGAGGCCCTAGGGCTATTCTCATGCTCAAGCTTAACTTAGAATTTCAAAGTTTGAGCTTAGGTCAAGCTTGTAATATTGAGCTCAAGCTAGACTCAAAGTGGCATTTGATGAGCTTGAGCACAACCTGATTAAATTCATTTATACTTGATTTATATAAAAATTATTTTTTTAAATAGAAATAATATTAATATTTAAACTTAACTATCTTTAAAACTAGACTCAAGTTTAATTAAGCTCGTGTGCTAATTGAGCCAAATGTATGAAGCTTGATCTTGACTTGATGAGCTACTCAAGTAGCTCGATCTCGAGCTTAACTTAATTAATGTTAAATCAAACTTGAGCTTTCAATGAACTGAGCTCAAGTAGTTTATGAGTAGACTTGACTCACTTACACCCCTAGAAGGCCCACTTGAGGAAGAATTTAGAAGTAGACTAGTTTACGACAAAACAAGCTTCCAACTCGTCACATGAAGCCATTTGGACTTTGGGTTGTCTTTTTAAATATTTTATGTCCTTTACCTCTATTTTATTGGGGAAATTTGGGTATTTTAATTATTTTAAGTCCTTTTACATATAATGTTATTTCCATTAGTTTTCTATTTTATATTAAGTAACCTAGGGTAGTATTGTAAGTCTATAAATAGGTAGTTTTGAGTCGTTAATAGGAATTTCAATTCATTTGTTAGTTATATTTTTGAATTGTCCTTGATGTTGAGTCAAGAAACTATTAGGTGTTGATAACATGCAAATTTACAAATTTTCCCCAACTTAGAAGCTACAATCATATACAATTAATTGAATTTTGTTTATTGAAAACATGTCAAAAGTTTTAATTTTGCATAAAAGGACTAACAAAACTTAATTGTGCATATAATTAAAAAAATAGTTAAAGTTAGATGAAGAATTATTGAATTGTGCATTATTTTACAAGTTTCTATGTAGGATTTCAATGGTAATTTCATCACCCGTCTAAACCTTCATCAAAACAACAATAAAGGGAAATAGAGCCTACCATTCAAATGGTGATGGATGGTAGGCCTATCACCATCTAAACAGTAAAAAAAATTCACCATCAACCAAACACTACATCTAAACACTTAATGACAGTTGTAGAAGGGGGGTTTGAACATTAGTGGTTACGTAAGTATTGCATGAGTATTGCATTAGATGTAACTTTGAAGAAGTAATGTGGAGATGACACATTAGGATGACTTAGGAGAGAATGACAACAAAGTGGAATAGGTGATGACTTAGGAGAGAATGACAATGAAGAGGAATAGGAAATCTTGGAGCCTCCAATGCACAGTGACAAATAAGGGAGCCAAGGGGACCTCGAACATCATCCTTGCAGTTCTTAAGCAACTAAAGCAGTTTTTTACATAAACGCCTATTTGATCCTTAAGAGTAGAGATTTCACAATAGGACATTGTTTCTCTAATCTCTGGGATTGTGAGCAATAAGGAGGAGTGGCTAGGTATTTACAAAGCTCTTGACTCTAATGACACATGTTAGATCATTTAGTGATTAATGGACTAGATGGAGTATTCTCATTCTAAGGTTACCCTAATAAGCTTGCTATAGCCCCAAAGAAAGTAATGTTCCTTAAAAGTCTATAAGCTTACTTGGGAAAGGTTATAAGTGAATAGACAAGTCCAATGATCTCTACCTTGAGCCCATAAATTCAATTCTCCCCAATTCATCCCAATAGATGGATTGAACTGACAAAATCTTATCACAAAGTTTAATGAGTCTAGCCAAATGATTTATGGACTTAGCCCAATATATTAAATTAATAATTTTAGCTTTCTACCTTCCCCCCCTTACCAAAGATCTTCAAATGAATAAAAGAGGTTTAGGCATTTCTTACAGGAGGTGCTAAACCTATCACTGTATTAATGGAAAGGAATCAATGCTTCTTCTTATTGTTGATAAGTTAGAATAGAATGAATTGTCTTTAGTGTCTATGTCATGGCATACACTTCCTTGTGTGCTTTATATTGCTCTTTATAATGACCTTGTTACCTTTGGGATGGTGATTGACATTGCGAAAAAAAAATTATAACTTAAAGGCTCTTGATTATTTCCTAATTCAAGTGGAAACATTTTCCACACTAGTGATAAATATTTAGGCCCCAATAAAATAACATAATTCATCCATGCTCTTGATACATACACCACTTTAGTAGAATAAGATATATTTATAACTCACATATCTAGTGGTAAGTTGGGTAAATCTTGTTATGTGCAATCCTCCTTATTATTGAAGGTAGGTTATAGAGACTTCTTTGGTCCCATTAGGTCTAATTTTTCAATTTCCTTAGCTTTAGGCTTTATTTGATCTTGCATTTGTGGAGGGGTAGGTTAAACTTCTTGTATTAGTGTGGGTTCCTAAAGAAGACAATCAAGCTTATTCAAATTCATCTTCTTCAAATCTTGTGGACTGACATAAGTAGTACACCCTTTACCCATCAACCTTAATAAAACTTTCAACCTCATTGGTTCTCTTCTCCCTTTCTTGCCCTATAGGAGCCACACATACTCTTCTTTGTCTATTGCTTCTCTTAAGATTCTTCTTAGGTAGGAAGTGGTATGTTAGATGGCTTCATGATACTTGTATCTCCTTCCTCAGCATATTCATCAAAGAATATAACCTCATTGTGCTCGAATAGGTTTTTATGGTAAGGATAAATATGTCCTTCCCTTTTTAATGGCTTTTAATGCATTAGTGCTATGTTGAGGGTATGAGAAGGTGATCATGTGACCACTTTCTCCCTAGTAGTAGGTGATATGATATAGGTGCATCAATCACATGAATTTGTGTAGAGCTCTAGATAAATATCACCTTGAATTCCACATTAACATACCTTATGGTGTCTATGGATGAATTAGTAAAGCTATTAACTACAATAGATTGTTTCATGCCAATTTTTTATGGCTTTGAATGTTGACATTAGCATAATACTTATGGAGAAGTCATTATCTGCAAACATTTTCTTGATTAGTTAGCCATTAAGTACACTCTCCATATATAGAGGGTGATTATGGTTAAGATTTTGTGCACACATGTTTGTATTTGTAAAGAGTATCACATTCTCATGTACATGTGCCATTCTTTGTATGGGCTGCGTTATGTTACACACTTCATATTATCTTTCAAGGATCTAAGTGAGTGAAGTTGTAGTTGTGAGTCGTGTATCTTTACCAAATCCTAGAAAATCAAAGAATTTTCTAAAGCTGGAAGTCTTCATTAGGGCAATAGCCATGATTGCAAAACATCTCTTCTGCAATCTTAAGATTATGGCTATAATAATCCTATGAGGGGACTTGGTAGAATTGACTAAAAGTTATCATATCATGTGTGTCCCCATTATATGATAATCACCTTATCAGTAAGAAATCACAAGACTTTAAATAAATATTTAATTTAGTATAATTGATCGTATTTCATATAGTCATATAATAAGAAGATACTTATAGATTCTCATATTCCATGATTGACCAAGATTGCAAAAAATTGGAATCCTTTACCAAAACAATAAAATGGGAAGTAATTCTAAGTTAATACAAATTATGTTGCTATTGAATTCCTAAGAATACAATACTATACTCTATAACTAGATAATCTGCTATGACACTTCTTACATTATCAGTTTTGATTTTGGTAGCTTTCATTTACACTATATCTTATCTCATCCCTAGCTTTTATAGTATTAACTATAAAACACTTTATTAAGGGGTGGACACACTACAACTCATGAGCTAGGAGTGTAATATTCTCATTATTACATAAGCATAAACATGTTATCAATCATATGTTAATCATGGACAGCCATTTGTAATGTTGACATTGCATGCAGTCTTCTAATAATCAGCATAAAGTCTAAGGTTTATGCCACCCTTAACCATGGGATTAACTAGTTACTACAAGCATTTTGTAGAAGGATTCTCCTATCTAGTAGCTCCTTTGACTAGATTAACATAGAAAGGAATAAAGTTTGTCTAAGATGATAAATGCAAAGATAGCTTCTTGAAGTTAAAGGAAAAGTTGTTGTTAACACTAGTTTTAGTGCTTCTTAAAGTTGGAGAAGAATTTGTTATCTTTAGTGAAGCATTAACTTAAGGTCTAAGATGTGCTCTAATCAGGATAAGAGAGTTATTGCATATGCCTCTCATCAATTGAAACCTTATGAGAAGAACTATCTTGTATATGATCTAGAGCTAGCAGCTATGGTTTTAGCACTTAAGCTTTAAAGACATTATTTATATGGTGAGAAGTGAAAATCTTCACAGACCACAAAAGTTTAAAATACCTTTTCACTAAAAAAGAACTAAATGTGAGATAGCGTAGATGGTTGAAGTTGATTAAGGTTTATGATGGGAGCATTCAGTACCATCTTAGAAAGGCAAATATTGTAATAAATGCACTTAGTTGGAAAAAATAAGGCAACATTATGACTTTAATTACCTCATAAAGACAATCACTAGAGGGTATGCATAAGTTAGAGTTGGAAATGGCAACACATAAAGTTAAAGTTAGATTGGCCAATTTATGCATCCAACCAACTCTTCTTAATAGGATTAAAGCTGCTTAAGTAGGAGATATTGGTATCCAAGGGAAATAAGAGTAAAGTGGAATAGGGAGGAGCAATTAAATTTAATGTGGATGTTAAAGGGATTATGAAACACAACACTCAATTGCGTGTACCAAACAATGTTGAGTTAAGGAAAGAAATTACAAAGGAGGCTCATTAATAAGGGTATACATTATATTTTGGGAGTATATAATCATATAAGGACCTAAAGAGCTACTACTAGTGGAAGAATATGAAATGGGAAATATTAGAATATGTGTCAAGGAGCTTAACATGCTAGCAAATCAAGATTAAACATTAGAGACCAATTGGTTAGTTGCAACCACTTATGGTGCCAGAATGGAAGTGGAAGCATGTGACCATGGATTTTGTCACAAACTTCCTAAGAACTAAAGAAATGCAAGAAGCAATATAGGTAATTGTGGATAGATTGATGATGTCAACCCACTTCTTACAATTAATGTGGGATGTAAGCTAGAAAGGCTGGTTTAGTTATACATCAAGGAAAGCCTTTGGCACAAAGTTGCATGGAGTGCCGGTCACTATAACATCTGACAAGGATACTCGATTTGTAAGCAAATTTCTAGAAAAGTTTGCACAAAGCCTTAGTCACAAAGTTTTAGTTTAGCACTACCTTTCATCCTCACACCAACAGACAGTGTAAAACCTTAACATTCGGGTCGCACTACTGCTTGCCATGTGTCCTTATTTAATAAGAACACGTTAAGGCTCTAAATCAAATTTGATACCTTTTTGTCCTGTAATTTCTATATACAGACATTCAATACATCCTATAACTTCAAAATAAATTTCATAAATTCATATTCAACATCTAACACAACGAAAGTTTATAAAATTTAAATTAAATTTCTCTAAATGATACTATCTATTACGTTTAATTAGCATAATTCTCCTAAATTCTAATCACCATAATAGTAATGGTACTTATCTTCTTCCTTGCTCTCTGTGGTTTACCCAAACCCAAGTTATCTTCTGGATGATCATTTCCCTCACCACTTACATCTAAAAATAAGTATTCCTCAAAGGGTGAGCTAATGCTTAGTACGTATAACACTGACACACACGCATAATCAAACATGAACAAGTATCACACACATCATGCGATACATAAATACAAGCAATCATTTCATTATACAATTTATGTTCAAAAGCAACAACAAGGTACTCATGACCCCTTAATGCACTTAACAAATTAGACCATGAATTGGTAGTGGGAACTAACACTACGGGCCCCATACCTATGATCCCTTAATTCTTAAACTTGGTGATGGGAACTACCACTACAAGCTCTACACCCATGGTACACTTAATCTTGGTGATGAGAACTGCCATTATAGGCCCCATATATATATTTACTTAAACCACTTAATCTTAGTGGTGGGAACTACCACTAAGAGCCTCACACCCATGCCTACTTAATCCTCTTAAACCAACATTCAGCTTAAATCATTTCCAAGCATGGCTCCACTAGGAATAACATCACATAAAGGTCAATAGGGTGCTCCTTAGGGATCTATCACTATAGGCCCCTAGGCTGAGCCAAACACATACAACATATAACTTAAACACTTAAGCCAATTCTTCTAATTAAATCAAGTTCAATGCATAAACTAACTTAAACAAGCACAATCAACATACAAGTTACATGTACCTTAAATCTTAGCTTTAAGCACTTCTAGTCTTAGACTTAAGCTTAATTGAAATATGTATGACATCAAAAATTCCTTTTTAGTTCTAATTCCAAGATTGATATCATCTCTTAACCCTTTTAATCTTAATCATTTAAATTCTCTAAGGTCTTATTAGCTACCTAATTCACATGGAAATTAGCTTAATTAGAAATTATATGGATATGTAATTAAATTATATTTTATTCAGCATGGCCACATTGGAGGCCATGTTGCTCAACACGAGCTAGTATACGACTGTGTTAAGGGTCATGTATCTTTTGGCGAGTTTTAGCTTCAACACAGTTAGAACACGACCATGTAGGTAGGTCATGTTTCTTTTGATTCAACACGGTTGAAACATGATCATGTTGGGAGGCCATATATCTCTCAGTATAAATTTTGTATTCAATACGGTCAAAACATGACCGTGTTGGGAAGCCGTATATCTCCCTATTCAACATAGTTGAAACATGGCTGAATTGGAAGGCCGTGTATCTCTCGGTATAAGTTTTGTATTCAATATGATCAAAATACAACTGTGTTGGGAGGTCATGTATCTCTCAGTTCAACATGGACTAAATACAGCCATGTTGGGAGGTCATGTATCTCTTAGTGTAAGGTTTACAATCAATACGGTTAAAACACGACCATGTTGGGTGATGGTGTATTTTTCGAAAATTTCCACAAACCCTAAATTCTTCATTCCAACTGCTTCTAAACTCGATTCTCTTTCTTCCTAGGCTTAACTAATTCTTAAAACATGTATTATCTATTTAAATTACACGAATTAGATTACTTACTTCAATAATTCCACAAGTCGTATCTTTGTGCTATTGATTTTTGTCCTTATTACGTCCTTTCCTCAAATTTGAGTTCTAGTTTACACAAGGGTTGAAAGTTGATTAGATTATTCATTCTGCACAAAAAAAGTCTTGTATAAAATTTGTAACTTGTGTATTTGGAATTAGTTTACGCCATATTCCTTTAGTCATCATAGGGTTTCTAAAGAGAGTGTCTCCTCCTTTTTCCTGCTCTTTCACTATGCAGTTACTATAAGGGTAAAAAGAGGAGGGCTAGGGTTAACACAGAGTATTTATACTTTAATCACAGAAAGACATACTTATCCCTCGAATTTTTATGAAATTCCCATCTTAGCCTTGGTTTTACATTATAATGTTATAACATATATATTGATACATCATAACAATTCTGGTATTATATTCTCTCCTCCTTATAAAAACTTTTGTCCTCGAAAGTACTTGATTTTGGAGGAGTTCTAGATACTTCTTCCTCATGTCTGCTTCCAGTTCCCACATCACTTCCCTCTATGTTCAGTTAGTCCATTGCACTTTACATAAGACATTGTTTTTTGTCTTTATACTTGTTCCTTAGTATCAAAAATTCTTATTTACCTTTCCACTAACATCAAGTTTGGCTGCACATTCAATGGTTCCAATGCCACTATCTAATCCAAGTTGGGTACATACTTTCTTAGCATGAATACGTGGAATACATTATGCACTCCAGCTAAATTTGGTGGAAGATTTAACCTGTAAGACATAATGCCCATCCTTTCAAAGATCTAAAATGGGCCTATATACCTTGGGATTAACTTTCCTCTTAACCTAAATTTGATAACTCCTTTTGTTAGAGAAATCCTCAACAAGACCTTATCTCCCACTTGAAATTCTAAAGGGTGTCTTCTTTCGTCTATGTAGCTCTTTTGTTGAGATTGGGTTGTTTGAATTCTCTACCTGATTAGTTTCACCTTATCTACTGCTTCTTGTACTAACTTTAGCCCCATCATCTATCTTTCTCCCACTTTATCCCAGTGTAGTGGGGATTTGCACCTTTATATGGAGCCATTTGGATGGTTGCTTAGTAACTATTATTATAGGCAAACTCCACTAGAGGTATATGCTCATTCCAATTGCCTCCAAAATCTAGTGCACATGCCCTGACCAATTCTTCTAGTATTTGTATGGTCCTTTCAAACTAACCATTTGTCTATGGGTGGAATGTTGTGCTGAACTACAGTTTGGTGCCCAATGCTTTATGTAGGTTGCTCTAGAATTTGCTCACAAACCTTGTGTCTCTATCAAAAGTGATGGCCATTAGCACTCCATGCAATCTGACTATCTCCTGTATGTATATCTGAGCTAGTTACTCCAACTTGTATCCTACTCTGATAGGTCTAAAATGTGCAGACTTGGTCAATCTGTCCACTATAACCCAAACTGCATCCTACTTCTTCCTAGTGTTTAGGAAGGTTGTAATAAAGTTCATTATCACATGCTCCCATTTCCACTCCGATACTAGAAGAGGCTGTAATTCTCCAATTGGTCTTTAATGTTCTATTCTGATCTACTGGCATGTGAGGCATCTGGCTACATACCCAGCTATCTCTCTTTTCATATTTCTCCACCAATAACAACTCTTCAAGTCCTTGTACATTTTAGCACTTCTAGGGTGTATTGTGTAGGTAGAGTAACGTGCTTCTTTCAATGTCCCCCTCTTCAATTCTACATTCCTTAGCATACATAGTCTTGTTTTGTATTTTAAGGTCCTCTTTGCATCCAAGTTGAATTCTGGATGCTTGCCTTATTCCATTATACTCTTTATCTTTTGGATATCTTTATCTTCAATTTGACCAACTTTAATTTTGTCCATTATGGTTGGTTATATCCTAAAGGTAGTAATTTTTGTTCCCAATTTTTATGTTAAGATTTGTAGGTCCAATTTGCGTATGTCTTTTAATAACTCCTTCTACGAAGTGATGAGAGTGGCTAATGTGCTTAAAAAATCCAAGCACATGTACATAATTGCAATTGTAGAATCAATTAAACAAATCTACAAATATGGGGTGATTACAATTGCCACGTGACCCTTAATTTGCATGAAACTACTTCTTTTGATACCAAAATATGATGTACCTAAATCCAATTGCAAGAACACTAATACAAATGGTGTGAACAACAAATTACAACCAACAATTGGCTTGATTGACAACTTCACAAATAGTCCCTAATTCATGAAAATTGAAGCTAAATTGATATATAGAAGAAAAAAAAATATGGATATCAATGGATAACAAAGGAAATGAACTAAGATTCCACTCAAATTGAAATGTTTCAAATCTGAAAATAAGAACCCTAATTCACATGTATATGGATAAGGAACCAACAAATTGCACTTAGACATTACTTATTAAACACAATTTGTAAAAACAACAAGAGATGATTGATATTACTCACAATCACTCTAGTTGGTTCTCGCCACAATTTCACAAATGAAATTGATAAGGGATCAATTGCAAGTAAGGGAATTCCTTACAACAACAAGTGTGTATTTTTGTTCAAAATTTCAAAAAGCTCCCTAAAAACCCTAGTTAGCAAGTATTTATACTTTAATTAGGGTAAAAATATTCAAAAAATTACACATATGCCATTAAGTGGCCGATTCTAAAATCAAATTCAAGTTCCAAAATAAATAAAAATGGCCAGTTCTCATAAACCAATTACATATTCAAATGGTCTTCAAATGGCCAGTTCTTCAATTCAAGTGAACAATTTGTTGGACTAGTTCTTTTTAGGTTTAGGTCGGTCCATGAATAACCCACAAGCTGAGCTTTAGCGAGTTTATCCATCGCCCTATAAAAACTGATAAGTATACCTGCTGGAATGCAAAACAAATAAGTAATAGAAAAGAAGTTAGTATACAAATATTTTTGGGGTCGATTTGTTTAAAGAGGACCCTATCGCCAAATTTTATAGCCCTTTGGCTCTTGCCCTAGTGATAGGTCCTATAAGATTTTGATTCCTATCATCTCCTCGGGTCTTAAGAAGATTTTTCCTCAAATTTGATAGGTTAAATGCAATAAAGACTCTGTATCCTTTTAGCAAGTTATCTGTAAGATTATCACTATAGTCTTCCAGTACCTGAGATACCATAGGAGGTGGTTGCTCTCGCCCCTACATCTCTAAGATATAACTCATCTACAACACATATAATGGTCTATCATCCACTAAGACCTCCCCTAACTTAAACTGTCCCACCAATAATGTCTTCTTTTTCCCTATTTCACTAGTATGTCTTTGAACCACTTAGCCCTTTGATGGTTTACTCATCTGCCCCTAAACCTTTTAAACCTCTGATAATTGACACATCTATTTCTAAACCACTTAGTCCTCTAAAGGTTAACTCATATAACTATGAGCCTCAGGAACCTCTAACGGTTGACTTGTCTGTCTTTGCACCTCTTGGACCTCTAATGGTGATATAGGGTTCAATACTATACATTTACCATCCTATTGGAACATATAAGTATTTCTATAGCCCTCATGTAAAACCCTCCTATCATACAACCTTGACTTACCAAGCAATATATGAGATGCACATAGTATTTATCCCTTATACTGAAAGGTATCTTAGCTCTTTGGGTCACATGTAGACTTCTTTGTTCACTTAGCCAATGTAATTTGTAAGGTTTAGGATATGAGGTAGTTACGAGTTTCAATTTTGATACTAATAAGGTAGCCACAACATTAGTACAACTACCACCATCAATAATAATGACACATAAGTTACCTTGCACCCTACAAGAAGTGAGAAAGTTTTCCCTTTGCTCATTATCTATAGTTGTAAAAGAGGTCAAGGCCCAACATAGTACATTAGTAGAAAAATACAATTCACTTGACATTGTTGCCTACTAACTTTAATAAGCCAATAATACACTACACCACACACACCATGGCAACACACTCCTACATACCTACGATGCAATCAAGTAACCAATGCAACACACACTTCCCCACACTTCAATTATGGCAACAACAAGTTGAAGCAATAATTAAACACTTCCAAGTAGTAAGTTAATGAATTCAACTAAGCAAGTGTTTAAGTATCAATAATGAATAACTTCCACACTTAAATGCTTGTTTTAAAATTCAAATTTTACTATTAAATTTCCCTTTCTAATCATGGCACATATACACTTTTATACTCCACGTGCAACACCTTCTTTACACACAACATAACTCCACAACAATTTATAACTTTCTTCACTATACATTCACACCGCTACACATACAACACAAAAACGGTACAATTCACTTTCAAACCTCAACACCACTTCAAGTGCAGCACTTCTTCACCTCAACACACACAACACCACACGTTGCAACATCCCTTCAACTCAATACACACTTACACTACCACACATACATAACACAACTATGACAACTATTAAAAAATACACCCTTAATGTAACCTTTTCCACAAATGGTAAGAGGCAAATTCAAATTCAAATAGAATGCAATCAATGCTACTCAATGACTTGCTTCAAACTTAAAGAAGGTGTTTGAATTTCAAATATCTTCCTTATCTCCACATAATGCAATTCTGGAATTTACAAATGACAAATGCAATTTCTGAAATTACAATACACAATTCACTCTTCTTGTTTCAAATGTTCACTTTTCCAAATGATCACCAAGGATCACTCCCTTCTTACTCAAGGAAAACTCAAGGAAAGTAAGCTACCACAAGTGTTTCCTACATCTACTTCAATCAACAACAACAAGAATGAAATAAACTTCATAAGCACTAATATAAATTACTTCAACAATTTCGGATTAAGAATCAACTTCAAGAACCCTAATTTTCAAATGATGATCACGTAAATCCCTTCCTCAAACCTATGCTCTAATACTAAATTATGATGTGCCTTAAAAATGAATCCAAGAACATGAACTTAATCCAAATGATTAATCAATCTCAAATGCTCAATTGGACTTAAAAAATGGCGTGATGCTAAGTATCATGTGAACCCTAATTGGGTGAATCAAATTGAAAGTATTACCAAGGATTTCAATACCAATCAAATTACATATAACATGCAATTCCAATCTTATAAAATTAGAGCAATATGAACCCTAATTGGAGTGAACAACAAATAGATGAAAAATAACCTATTATCACTAGATATTACACACTAGTAATAAAAAGAAAGAAACTTAGAAGTTCTTGATACTACTCATAAGAAATTCCAGGCCTCACTTGCCACAATTTCCTAGAAATTGATAAGAGCGTATGTTTTAGCAAGATGACTCACTCTCTCATGGAAACAATGTGTTTTTCTTCAAAATGACAAAAGTTCCCTAAAAACCCTAGTTAGCAAGTATTTATACTTACTCTAATTAAGGTAAAAATGTTCAAAAAATTACACATATGCCACTAAGTGACCAGTTTTAAAATCAAATTACAAGTTTTAAAATAAACAAAAATGACTGGTTCTCATAAACCAATTACATATTTAAATGGTCTTCAAGTGGTTGGTTCTTCAATTCATGTGAATAATTTGTTGAACTAGTTCTTCTTTGGTTTAGGTTAGTCCATGAATAACTCACAAGCTGAGCTTTAATGAGTTTATCCATCGCCCTGTAAAAACCGATAAGTATACTTGCTGGAATGCACAACAAATAAGTAATAGAAAAGAAGTTAGTATACAAATATTTTCGAGGTTAGTTCATTCAAAGAGGACCCTCATAGCCAAATTTTGTAACCTTTTAGCTCTTGCCCTAGTGATAGGTTCTGTAAGATTTTAATTCCTATCAGTGGCTACATTGCCTTATTTCTTTCTACTAAGGGTATCTATCACCACATTGGATTTTCTTGGATGGTATTGTATCTCTAGGTTGTAATCCTTGATTAGCTCCAACCATCTCCACTATCTCATATTTAACTCTTTCTACGTAAATATTTATTTCAAGCTTTGGTGGTCAGTGAGGATTTTATACCTTTATATAAGTAATGCCTCTATAGCTTCAAAGCTAGTACCACAACTACTAACTCTAAGTCATGAGTTGGATTGTTCTTTTCATATGGTTTCAATTAATAAGATGCATAAGCTATTACTTGACCACCCTGCATTAACATACTTTCTAACCCTTGAACTGAGGCATCACTATGCATTGTAAACTCTTCTCCACTCTTGGGAAAGGTTAAAACTGATGTTGACATAAGTTTCTCTTTAAGCATCTAACAACTGACTTCACATCTTTCATCCTACTCAAATCTCACACTCTTCTTTGTTAGTCTGGTGAGAGAAGTTACTATCTTAGAAAACCCCTCTACAAATCTCCTGTAGTAGCCTTCTATACTCAAGAAGCTTCTTACTTTTGTAACTATCTTTGGTTTATGCCAATCTAACACTACTCTTACCTTTTTTGGGTCCACAAATTTCCCAACTCTATTAACCACATGACCCAAGAAGACTACTTGTTCTGGACAAAATTCACATTTACTGAATTTAGTATGCAACTTTTCGTCTTGTAACCTGCCCAATACCATTCTCAGGTACTCTTCATGCTCCTCATTGCCTTTAGAGCATATCAGGATATCATCTATAAAGATGATTGCAAATTTATCCAAAAAATCCTTGAATACTCTACTCATTAAATCCATGAATGTAACTAGTGCATTCATTAGTCTAAAAGGCATTATCAGAAACTCGTAGTGCCTATATTTAATCTTGAATGTTGTTTTTTTGGATATCTTCTTCTTTAATTCTTAATTGATGATAGCTTGATCTCAAGTCTACTTTGGAGAACACTTGAGCTCCCTGCAATTGGCCAAACAGGTCATCTATCTTATGAAGAGGATATTTGTTATTTATTGTGACCTTGTTTAACTCTATACTCTATACTCTATACAAAGTCTCATGCTTCCATATTTCTTCTTTACAAGTAGGATTGGTGCACCCTAAGGAGAGATACCAAGTCTTATAAAACCCTTATCCTATAGCTCTCGTAACTATTTCCTTAGTTTTTTCAATTCCACTGGTGCCATTCTATAGATTCGTTTTGATATAGGTACCGTACCCTATACTAAGTCAATGTTTAATTCTATCTCCCTGGCTAGGGGTAAACCAGAAAGGTCTTCTAAAAACATGTAAAGAAACTCCCTTACTATCGGTACCCCTTCCATCTTAACTTCTTCACTACCTTCAATAGATATAGTTGCCAACATACTTTTTCCTCACATCTTATAAGTAGGCAATCTAGTTGGTCTCTATACTTCTAACTTTTATTCAAAATATTCATCCCCTAGTATATTAAATTGCACCACCATGTTGTGACAATCAATGGCTGCATGATATTTTAACAACCAGTTGACACCTAGAATAATGTTAAATTCTATCATCTCCATTATTAGGAGATTTGATGGCATCACCCTACTATGTATTTTTATTCCTACTCCTCTGTATATCCTATTTATTCTTCCTCCTACTCCTAAGAGAGTACTAATAGCCAAATAGTCATTTATGTTTTCAACATTTAATGCATAGGAGCATACAAAATTCTTCGACACATAGGATACAAATGCACCAGTATCAAACAGTACTTATGCATTGCAGAAGTGTACTAGAAGTACTTTTAGGCTAGTACACAAAGGTCATTAGTTAGCATCAAATCATTTCATGAAGTATAATTTGTGACCATTCACCATTTAGACTTAAGCTTAATACCAAGTCATACAACACACCATAGGATCTTGATTCAAATACTAAACTAGCACAATCACAGATATATGACACATAGCATCACTACAAGCATCAAATAACACAACAAAGATCAACTCTTACCCTTGCTTTACACACTAGTATGATTAGCAAATCATTACTCAGGAAACATTCAAAAATCGATATTGTACAATAGCACTAAAGATAAATTCCAAAATCCTCTTATATTGATCACATAAGTGATTATACAAGGTTTATAAACTTAACCAACAAGGCAAGTGGCCGATCTTACTAGCCACTATGCAACATAGAAAGTAAGTAAAAGGGCATTCGCCTGGATTAAGCAATCCTTTAATTCATGTGCTCAAGAGATCCTCAAAATGTAAGTATACTCTTCACCATAATCCTTCTTCAAAAATTCTCTTTTTACTAAACTATGGAATGAGGTCCCATGTTGACTTAACCTATGGACAAAGGAAGAAGAATGATAATTGTCATCCCGCACGCTTAAACTTTATCGGTGTCCTTATTTTAAAACTTTCCTAGTTGGTAGCTCCTAGCCGAACTTTAGTCACTGTAAAGTATAGAAGTAACACGTGATACACCCTCCCAAGAGGTCCAATTACATATGCTAAAAAATATCTGTTTGATCCCACATTCCCATTCTCACTAATAGCAATATGCGTCTTTAGCACATTTAGTCCGCAAATGCTATGTAGGGTATACTCTTAATTGGTGCCCAACTGAAATTCCAACATAGTACATTTGAAGTCTACCTACTACTTAATGTGCATCCACGCCAGAACTGCAGTGGCACTTGTTATTCCAATTAATTTATGCAGAGCAATTAGTGAGTATCACTTTGTAAGCATAATATTACATGTATTGAGTATCGAGTGTTTCATTATAAATTACACAGATACCACTTGATAATAAATTTTACCTAGGTATCCTTGTAATTCATTTCCTGCTATGTCCAAGCACAGATACATTCCAATATTTTTAATTTCTACTGTTAACATTAATTTAATCTTTTGAGAATATATTTCATCTATCGCTAGCTTTTGTCTACCAAGTGATATGGAACGAGTGCAAATCCAAGTGTAAACTCTAGCCTTCGCCATGTATGACCGTGTAACATACCATGACTGGGTATCAATAATTCGAAATTATTCCCTTCATTGGGAAAAAAAAAAAAAAAACCAACAATTATGAAGAACCTCTCTCTCTCGACTACAGAAAATGGACATGGAAGAGAAGAAGCTCCACATTCTAGTTCATGGCAAGGGAAAAGGAAATATGATTAAGGACTGAACTTACCTTCTTGTACTCCTCGCATCATGAAAAGGGAAGGAAAAGATATAAACATTCTCTTTCTCCTCGGTCATGGAAAAACAAGAAGGTAAATAAATTAGTTGCCCTTGAAGCATGCTGGTTCCCTTCCTTTGAAAAACTGGAGCGTGTCATTTGAAAATCTTTGCCACAATCCTTTTACTACTCTTGGTGTCTTCTTGTTTTTAATTAGATGATTTGAGTGTTAATTTGCCCCTTTAACACCTAATGCTTCGATTACTCCAATGACTAGGTGTATGAATTTTAATTTCTCATATTGCGCAACTCAATTCTTTCTATCCACATTTCTAGCCACGTGAAAAGCTAAGTAAGAGTTACTTAATTTGTTCTACCAAATGTTTGAAAATTATAATATTTTGGTGTACATATATTTACCTATCTATTGTAGTTTGTGTTAGTATATGTATATATATTTTAGTTGCCCTATGCATTTAGTGCGTTACTGTGTCTTTTAGATATATATTTCTACTCCAAATTAGGGACATAGGCTAAATAATTTATTTTTAGTATTTCATTGTATATCTCAAAACTCATTAATTGAATTTGCAAAATAAATAATGAACTATAAAAATCAATCAGTACTTACAATTGAATTAAAGCATCTATACTCTTTATTTTGAAAAACTAACCTCGTGGGGTCTTTTTGATTAACATCTGTGACCTTAATTTAAAGTTCAAACTAAATAAAAAAAATGTCAATTAGAGTCCTAATTAGTAGCTTAGAACATGTGGTATCACAGACTTGGATTAAATAATTTGGGTCTAAATAAATTAATATGAACAATGAAAAAAATGAGTTAAGCAATAAACTATAATGGTCTTATTTGGGCCAAATAAATTACATGCATCAATAAGCTTAACCTAACTCAAATTGGTTAAGCCCATTTCCTTTTCTTGGGCCCATAACCCATATGGGCCTAGGCTAAAAATAATAGAACAAGATATAAGCTTTAAATAACGTATTGAACTTATCAAGCCTAAAAGTAACTAAATAATCAACTTAGGTAGTTTGGTTGGTTAATTAACTCAATTACCTCAACTATTTGGGTTAATTAACTTAATCAATCAACAATAAACTTAATTAATCAATAACTAGTTTAGTGGGCCTAAAATGAAATAGTGGGAAAGAATAATTAAAATGGACCTTAAGTTGAATATAATAAAGGGATTTAGTCGGCCTAAAGGGACTTAATGGGCTTAGACTAGATAAATTGGACTTAGAAAACCTAAATTGGCCTAAATGAACTAGAGCATTATGGGTCCAATTGGATTACCTTAAATGGGATTAAGTAATTAAGTAATTAATCAAATAGATTTTTTTAATTAATAACATTAATTAACTTAATTAAGTCTAGTAGGCCCAATTTCAAACTATTTGGACTCACTTTCCTTTAAGACCTAATCTCCTAGTAGGCCTTAGTTAGACACTTGAACACAAAATTAGAAATTTAATAAGTTAGAACTAAAGTTGGCTAGGGTCTAATGGGCTTATTGGAAATGTGAAAGTCACAGTAACTCCAATATCAACTTCAATGAGGTTAGATGTTGATTTAGAAGGTAAAGGAGTAAATGATAAGCTTTATAGAAGTTTAATTGGTTCCCTATCGTACTTAAATGCTTCTTGTCCTAACAAATTATTCAGTGTTTATTTATGTGCACATTTTGCAAAGTAATCCTATTGAAACACATTTAGCAATAGTAAAAAGAATTTTTAAATACATTGCACATACTATTAAGTTAGCTATTTGGTATCCAAAAAATCAAAATTATGATTTAATTGGATATTCTAATGTAGATTATGCAAGGTGCAAAATTGATAGAAAAATTACATCTAGTACTTGTCAATTTCTAGGGGACAAGTTAGTTTCTTGGTTCACAAAGAAACAAAACTCAATTGCTCTTTCTACTGCTGAAGCTGAATATCTTTCCATTGGAAATTGTTGTACACAGATATTATGAATAAAACAACAATTGATGGATTATGGTTTGGTATTTAAGAATATACCAATAAAAAGAGATAATACTAGCGCAATTAATTTAACAAAAAATCTATTGTATTATTCTAGATCTAAGCATATAGAAGTTAGACATCATTTTATAAGGGATCATGTAAATAATGGAGAAATAAGTATTGAATATGTTTCAAGTGAAAATAAATTGGTGGACATCTTCACTAAACCATTAGATAAAATAAAATTTGAGTTTATTAGAAATGAAATCGGTATTTATTATCCTTTTTAGTTATGTGATAATAATAATAATAATAATAATTGTACATGCACATACTTAGAGAAATATTCAAACTAATAATAAAAGAGTCTAATCTTTATTTTGTTTAGACTAGCTAGTTCTTTTAAAATTTCCATTAAAGTCATGCTCTCTCTCTCTCCTACACTTTCCTCTCATTCTTGAGTATACCAACAGTCATTATTCTTCATCATCATCTTCTTCTCTCTCTAACCAAAATCACCATGGCTCCTAGATGATCAAGTAGAATAAAAAATTGAACATTTAAGACCAAAACCTCCTCTAAAACCATCGACATTTTCAATGAACCCACTAATTTGGAAAAGACAATGAGTCAAAACCAAATCCCTTAAATCGAAAAAATAGGTGCAAAGAATCAAAAGTTGGATGTCGAGAAAAGGAATGAAAAGGTTGATGAAAATGAAACTCAGAAACTTTCTCAAAAGGTTAGTTCACATAAGAATGGAGGAACTGAAAAATTAGAATCATAAGGTGAACCTTGGGTACAAGAATATGGAGAATCCACCTTGCAAACAAAGAAAGTGAAACCTAAACAAAAACTTGTGATTCCTTCTATGGAAGTGAATCTTGGACATCGTGAAAAAACATGGCCTTCCAAGAAAGAGCATTCCATATAGGCAAATGTTACTAAATCCTCTTATTTGGATTTCAATTTCTTAAAAAGAATGGTTTTTCTTGGAATGAATTTCTAGATTAAAAAGCTATGTGATTTAAGAGTAACTGTGTTTGGAGAACTAGTTATTGAATGCTATGAGAATTTAGATGAGTCTCAAAAGGATATGTTGAGTTAAAAAGTACTTGGAAAGAAAATTCAAATTTTAAAGAAGGATATTGTAGACTATTTTGGCTTAACTAATGTAAATGATGATCTTGATGTAGAGAAGATGAGTAAGGATGAACTTTGTGCATAATTGAATGATGGAGTTGAAGTATCAAAAGGAAAGATGTGTTTACTCTTAATTTTGAGTTTATAGTTAGAATCTTACATAAGGTAGTGATTAGTTGTATCTTACCAAAGAAGGGAAGTATAACTACAATGACTAAAGAAGATGCTCTAATCATTTTGGCAATGAAAAAGAAAAGAACAATAGATATTGCTACTCAAATGATTATGCATTTATGGAGAAACAAGAGGAACATGCCCTATGGAAGTGAGCTCATGAAATTTTTTGAGTTTAAGAAAATTAGATTACCAAATGTTTCTAAAGTACCTCAACCAATTAAGAAAATTGAAGAAATGGTGTTTAAGCATATGAGCATTTTAGTTGGACGCAAATTGTGGTATGCTAATGATAATGCTCATTATGTGCATTCTAAACACAAAAGAAGAAGGTTAATTATGGATGAATTGAATGCACAAATAAAGGGGGAGGATAATGAAAATGAAAGTGAATAGAATAAGAAAAGAAGGAAAGGGAAGGAACTAATTACATATGTCAAGAGAAAGAAGAGCATTAATTTGTAGCTAATGACGAGGAAAATTCTAAATCAAGGAAGGAGAAAATGCAAAGGGTGATTCTGACTCTAACTCAAAGGGTGAATCAAAACATACCATTCTTATGGAGAAGGAAACTCATGGAGCCATAATAAGCTTTGATTTCAAGACATTCAAGGTCAATCTAAAATTGGAACTTGAGGAGATGATTGATGAAAAACTGGAAAGCTTTCTGAAAAATCAAAATTCAACTCTAATGAATAAATTGGAAAATATATCACTTATTGTGTCCAACAAATTTGATAGGTTCTTTAGTCGATCAGATAAAGCATTCCAACCTCAATCTTCTTTTTCTCCTAAGCACAATTCTCAACCAAAACCTAATTGTTCTACACCTCAATATGAAAATGAGCAAATTAAATTTCCAAGAGCAAATCATTCTCAGTTTTTCAAAGAGTCCCAAAACAAACAAAGTTTAAGATCAATTTATTGAACTCACGGAATAAAGAACTCGAGCTCAACCTGAACCAAATGAATGATAGATCATTCTCTTTCAATCTACTCAAGATGATTCAAAGAGCAAAACCTCCAGACCTTACAAAAGATTCAAAAGAAGTGCAATTAAGAAGAAATAGAATCATTTAGGAACTTATTCTCATCTAGTTTAATGTACTTAATTTCAAGGACTTCGTTTTAGCTTCATTGATGAATGTGTTCACATTTGCAATATTTTATATGTTTTCTACTCTTTCAAGATTTTGATATACATTTGTTATTGATTATCTGATATATTATATTGAGGGGGAGTTTTATTATTTAATGATATCGAAAAGGTGGAGAATTAAAATATAGGACTATGATACATGAATTGAATATGGAAGTGCTGAATAATGATTGCTATGAAGTATACAAAACTAACCAATTTGCAGCTAATATATATATTTTTTTTTTGTGGAGTAAGGTGTTTTTGAAGCTACGATGTTGGTAGAATGATTATAATCTCTCAAATTTATTTTGGATTAGTGAAATGATATCGATGTAGAAGATCAGATCCTTGGCAGTAGAGCTGGAAAAGAGGACTAACACTTATGGTAGAACCTCTATAAATAGCTTGTTCGATTCTTTTTTCTCTATCTTTTATTTTCCATTCTATAATAGTGTATAATTATTTATAAATATCTATTTTCATGCATAGTTTAATTGAGTAGTCAAAGGAATTATTTTTAACAAGCAAATTTAAAAAAAAAATTTAACAAGTAATCAATTCACTTCTTCTTTCTTGATTACTTAATTCGGGATCAAGAGACCATTTTGTACCCAAATGGTTTTAGATTCCATTTTCCCAAATGTTCACTACACATGGATGTACTATATTGGGATTTGGGAGGTGTAGTTTAGACCAATTGAATATAAATGTGCCATCTTTTTCTTTTTCTTTTTCTTTTTTTTTCTTATTTTGGCCATGCTGTAATATAATTGTGCAAAATTATATCTACACGTTGCTTCATTTGGGTCTCCCTCCTATTTCACTACAGTTATATTTAGCATAATTTAATGGGTATTCTAAAAAAATATGTTTTATATTTGTAACCCATTTTAAATATTTGCTTTGTAACTTATTTAGGCTAGGAAGAAGCCATCAACACATATATTGAAAATGTAAATTGAACAGGCACTAGAAGCTCCTATTGAAAACTAAAATCCCATAAGATAGTTAAGCATATGCAAGAAATCAAAATACTCGCAATTTTTAGATTACTCGTTGCATTTGATGCAATGTGAAAAAATATTTTGCCACAACCCATTTCAAAGCCAACTACTCTCGATCAAATGAGGTCTCATGAGCAACATCCTTCTTACATAGTAAATATAAAAATTTTCTTTCTTCTATATAACCAGTAAATACGTGAAACTAAATTTTTTTCCTTATAATCTATTATGCGTATATATAGACTACCAAGCGTTTCGATTATAAAAGTAAGGATGATGGTAGTGCTTTCTGATGGCACTAGTAGCATCAGCAATAGTGATGATGGCGTTTATGTACAGTATGTCAAAATCTGGTGAAATATAATTGAAAACATTAAACCGTACATTTTATAATTTACCTATCGAGCAAAGCAAGCATTAGTAATGAGTAAACTCCACTCAAAATATAGATAGATTGTCCATTAGATCATTTACATTTTGAGTGACCTATAAATCTAACTTCAATAAATTTACCATGAAAAATTTTCAGTTGAAACTCTATTAGGGTGACCATGCATTCATGTTGCATGTTCTATATAATATGAACAACATGATAAAAAATAATAATAGTATTGGCATATTAAAAAAGAAAAATTTTGATATAAGTAAGATGATAAAATACTACTATAAACAATAACTCGATTTTAAACTATAGAAGAGTGCACATTAAAAATTAAATGATGAAATACCACTAATAATAAAATATAAACAAATAAATAAGTGAGCTGAAAATTTAAATCTTGTGCAATATTTAATAGGTATAACCCATTTTGTAGGTTTTTAGGCGGATCAACCTTCGATGAATGCTCTATCTGCTGACGTGTTCTTAGTTTAGCGCTGTAGCCGACAATAAAATCAGTTATGGTCCAAGACTAGCTCTTAGGCTACAGACTTGAAGAACGGCGATTCGGTTTAAGTTAATAACTGCATCCAATTTCAATTAAGTTAGAATTCTTTCTTACTTTCTCTTACCATCCAGAATAGGTTGTCAATTAAGTTAGATCTTTTCAACATTCTTCATATTCAAAACTGTAGAATTGTCAAATGTTTGTTGTAGTAATCTTAATATATATTTGGCCCAAAAAAAAAGTCCCAATATATTAGCAGTCACCAATGGCTTTTTGAGGCAAATGATGGTGAGGGGTGGAGGTGGCAATAAAAAAAAAGGGCTATGTATATGTAAAGGAGAGAGAGGTTCATCGATCACACCAACTATATCGGCATATTTAGCCTAATCTCACTTCTATCTAGCTTAGGTGTTCAAATTCCACTCAAAATTGTGATACATCTTACTTTTATTATTGCTCTGGTGTGATTTCGTAGTACAGGAGCGGAGCTGGGATTGTAGGAGCAAATCCTCCTAGGGCATTGCCCAACTGCACTGATAAATGTGGAAACGTGACTATTCCGTATCCTTTTGGCACTGGACCGCACTTTTTCTTTTCATCGCGAACGCCGTTATAGCTACAGAGGGAGTCCTTGTAAATAACCGTACAATTATTTTATCTGGCATGTATTGTAAAACATAAACCAAGGTCAGAGAGACGGAAAATTATATCAAATGAGGGATAAATAGGTCATTTTGCAAGAAGAATATAAATACTTCAGTTTGACCTAGAGCGTCTTCTTTTATCGTTTTGCATAGTGACATAGTAAGAGGAAGGGAAAAATGCTCTCTAGAGTACTATGTGACCCAGCGAACCACAAGGACGAACACGAGTAAATCAAGTAAGAAGTTCAATGAATTAATGGTTATTTTGCATGTGTAATTGAAGATTTGATCAATTTCCATCACTTTGTTCAATTAGAATTCAAATCAAGGATGGGATGGGATGGGATGAGCACAAAGATCAACCGATTAAGGATTCTATTCATGAAAATTGAGAAGTAAGTCTCATAACTTATGAAATTTGATTAGAACCTACATGCTTTATGATTCAATTAAGCATAGGATTAAGGGATTTAGGAATTAGAACAAACAGGGTGGAGAGAAATTAGGGTTTGTGAACGAAAATAGGGAACATGGTCAAGTACATGCCCATTTACTTGCTTAACGGTACACGACCATCAACACAACTATGTACTAGGGTGTGCCAAAATAATAAAATGCACAAAAAGGTATAGACCATCAGTATGATTATGTAACAAGGCATGCCAAATGCTAAAACTTACAAAAAGATACACGGCCATATAACATGACCATGTAATCTAATCATACTAAAGTACACGGTCTCAAACATGAACTTGTACTTAGAGAAACTTTGTTTTCATGATTTCTTTTTTAATTGAACAAATTTCCACGTAACTTAGATAGCTAGTAAAACCTTAGAAAATCCAATAGCCTAAGAGAAACAAGAAATTTATATTGTTATTAGATTAGTATTAAGCAAAGATCAATGTTTGTTTGATAAATTAAAGATTATCTTAAGTCTAAGACTTACTTGCTTAAGAATAAGAATCCAGGTACATGTAACTGTTTGTTGTTTTGTGCTTGTTTAAGTTAGCATACATATTGAATTTAATTAAGCTGAACGAATTAGCTTAAGTGTTTAAATTGTTGTTATATGTGCTTGGCTCGACCTAGGGGCTCATAGTGGCAGATCCCTAGGGAGTGCTTTAGTGATCCTTGAGTTTAAGGTTTAAGTGTTCATGGGTATGGGGCCTGTAGTGATAGTTCCCATCATTAGTTTATGGTTTAAGGTTCATGAGTATGGGGCTCATAGTGGCAACTCCTATCGCCATGTTTAAGGTTTAAGGGATCATGGGTATGGGATCCAAAGTGGTAGTTCTCATCACTAGTTCATGTTCCAAATGTTTGAAAGTGCGTTAAGGGGCTCATGAGTGTGCTAGTGTTGTATGTGGGCTTAAAGTATATTATGAAATTGCTACATACTATTTAAGTTCTACATAATGTATGTGAATTAAGTTCCTATATGCTCATGCATGTGTGCTTGTGTTATACGTATTAGGTATTAATTCACCCCTCGAGCATATATTTTTTTTAGATGCAAGTGTAGAGGAAGTTGATTATCAAGAAGGTAACTTGGAGTGAATGAACTAGATAGGGAGGAAGATGATGATTTTCATTATTATTATGGTGAATAGACTTTAGGAGAAGTTGAGTTGCATATATGTAATGAACATTAAGATCTTGTAAGAAAATAGAATAGTGTTTTATAATTATTCTGCTTCATTAGATGTCGATTATAGATTTCATGTTAAATTAGTTTCAAGGCTTGAAGGATGAAATTAGATTGTATTTATATGATGTTGGGTATATTGAGTATATTAGATTTTGGATATAGAAATTATAAGATTAAGTGGTATTATAGGAGGTCCAAAGTCTTCACATATCCTTGTGTGATAAGGACACGTGACAAGCAATAGCGTTGCCCGCGTTTTGGGGCATTATAGCTTATACAATATTAGAGCATAGGTTTAATGATCTTTAGGGACTTAAGTTTTAATCTATAAAGCATAAGTTGATGATCCTAAAGTAATTAGGTTTGATAATGCTTAAAACTAAGTGTTGATCAATAAATATAAGTTTCAAACCGTAGAAAATAGATTGTGATTTTTAGAGTGATTAACCATTTGATTTATAGGATAATGAGACATAGAGAGAGTGGGTAAGGTTATGGGATGCTTAATTATTTATTAAATTATTTTCTTGTATTATTATTTTACTTGCATTTCTTTCAACTACTAAGTGATATGCATATCTAAGTATGAAATCATGTGTAAGGGTATTTATATACTAACATTGGTTGACATTAACCTTAAGTCTATTTAGTTGTCTCTTCTTAACTGAATGCCTCTAAGAAGAATCACCGGATCAGGCATAGGAAGGAGTGTTAGACATGGTAGCCTTAATGAGGAGGATATTCAAAATTAGTAGCCATAGGGGGAAAAGGGTTAGATGGTTGAAGAGATAGTTTGGTTGCTGCAAACTGTGAATTATTTGGTGGGACTATTAGCACAATAACATCAAGCACCAAATATCCCATAGCGCTAGAATGTTAATGAACCCATCAACTTTGATAGATTCATCAGAGTAGCTGAAGAGTTTAACCTAAAGGTGGATGACCTAATCAAAGTTGAGGATTGGGTATAGGAAATGGAGAAAACATTTGTCGTCTTTTAGATACCTAAAGATAAAAAGGTCAATTATTTTGCATTTATGCTAAAAGGAACTATAACAAAATGGTGGGCCTCAGTTCTTAGACTAGTTAAGGAATGCATGAACTAGGTAGTACTCCGAGAATTATTCTATTAGAGGTACTTCCCCAACAACTCTAAGGATAGAATGGAAAATGAGTACTATAACTATGAGCAAAGGGACCAAATAGTAGAAGAATATGGTGGAATTGAACTGCCTAATCTAATTTTTACCTGAAAATGTTTATAATGATGATAGATCTCAGGCTAGAAGATTTCTAAGAGGCTTGGATTTGGATCTTTGACATGAAGTTAGGACCTTTCAACTAAATACCTATGCTAAAGTGGTTGATAAGGTTAAGTACCTTAAGCAAAGCAGAAAAGTATAGAAGAACAAAAGACCTGTAGAGCAACAATAGCTTTGGGAAACAAACTTGCCTCTCGAGGAATGGGGCAAGATAAAGGAAAGAGACCTCATATGTATAAGAACAAAACACAAAGTGTTGCAGCCCCTCTTCTACATATTAGACTAGTGCCTTTGGCACTTCCTACAATAGGCTCAAATGTCAAATGTACTAGGTGTTATGGGCTATATGAGTTGAGAGAGTAGATATCTAGATAGTGAATGCTTCTCTTGTAGGAAGACATGACACATTAGCAGGCATTGTATTGAGAGGTCAGTTTCCTTAATCATTTGTCATGTATGTTAGTAAAGGGGACACAAAGTGGTTAACTATCCTTAGGGACAAGTAAGGAATCAGGTAACCTCAACTTAATAGGCAACCAGACCTTTAGTGAGGGGATAGGGTAGTAGACCACAGGTAGGGAGCTTTGGATACGAGTTCCTACTAGGGTGTTTGCTATCTAATAGTAGCAGGTTTAGGACATCCCTAACATAGACAACATTATAGGTATGCTTCCAGTATATTCCTGCAATGCCTATGTATTGTTTTGATACTGGTGCATCTGCATCCCATGTGTTTAAAAATTTTGTATGTGCATGTACATTAGATGTTGAGTACATGAATGATAGCCTAGCTATTAGTACTTCTTTAGGAGTTGGAGGGAGGATACGTAGAATATGTAAAGGAGTGGGAATAGAGATATAGGGTTGGGCGATACCAACAGAGCTCCTATTCTTAAAGATGATAGAGTTTGGCATCATTTTGAGTGACAATTGGTTGTTAAAATACCAGGCCACCATCACAACATGGTGGTGCAACTTAATATACTAGGAGAAGAGTATTTCAAGTATAAATTGAAAGTTTAGAGATCCACTAGATTACCCACTTATGAGATGTGGGGAAGGAATGTACTGGCAACTGTATTTGTTGAAGCTAGTGAAGAAGCCAAGTTGGAAGCGGTACCTATAGTGAGAGAATTCCCAAAAGTGTTTCTATAAACCTTCCTAGTTTACCCTTAACTAGGGAGATAGAATTTAGTATTGACTTAATACAGGGCATAATACCAACATCAAAACCAGTCTATAGGATGGTATTAGTAGAATTAGAAGAACAAAGGAAATAGTTACAAGAGTTACAGAATAAGGGTTTCATAAGACCTAGTGTCTCCATGGGGTATGCTAGTCTTGTTTGTTAAGAACAAAGATGAAAACATGAGACTCTGTATAGACTATAGAGAGCTGAATAGGGTCACTATTAAGAATACATATCCTCTCCCTAGATAGATGACTTGTTTGGCCAACTATAGGGAGCTTAAGTGTTTTCAAAAGTAAACCTAAGATCAAGATACCACTAGTTGAGAAATAAAGAAGAAGACATCTAGAAAACAACCTTTAAGACCAAATATGGGCACTATGAATTCTTGGTGATACCCTTTAGATTAACTAATGCACCTATAGCATTCATGGATCTAATGAATAGAGTATCGAAGATTTTCTAAAAAAAATTATAATCGTCTTTATAGATGATATCCTGATATACTCAAGAAGTAATGAAGAACATGAAGAACACTTGAGATTAGTGCTAGACGTGCTATAAGAAGAAAGACTATATGCTAAATCTAATAAATGTGAATTTTGGTTGAAGTAGATGGTTTTCTTAGATCATGTGATTAACAAAGATAGGATATTTGTAAACTTAGAAAAGGTGAGAGCTATAGTGGATTGGCATAGACTAAAGATAGTCATGGATATAAAAAGCTTCTTAGGTTTAGTAAGCTACTATAGAAAGTTTGTAGAGGGACTTTCTAAGATAGCAACTTCTCTCACTAGGTTGACATAGAGAAATGTAAGGTTTGAGTAGGATAACTGATGTGAGGCTAGCTTTCAAACACTCAAAGAGAAACTCATATCAGCACTAGTTCTAACATTGTCTAAGAGTGGAGAAGAATTTATAGTGTATAGTGATGCCTTAGTTTAAGGGCTACAATGTGTGTTAATGTAAGGGGGAGCAAGTGATAGCTTATGCATCTCACCAACTAAAGCCTTATGGGAAGAATTACCCAACTCATGACTTAGAGTTAGTAGCTGTGGTACTAACCTTAAAGCAAATGAAGGCATTACCTATATAAAGAGAGGTGTAAAATCTTCATCTATCACAAGAGCTTGAACTATATCTTCACACAAAAAGGAGTTGAATATGAGATAGAGGAGATGGTTAAAGTTGATCAAAGACTATGACTTAGAAATTCAATACCATCTAAGAAAGGCCAATGTGGTGGCAGAAGTCCTTAGTACAAAGAAACAAGGTGATGTAACCACTCCTATCACTTCACAAAGGGAGTTATTGGAAGACATGTGTAAATTGAAGTTAGAGATTTTAACTCAAAAAGTGGTAGCAAAAATGGCTACTTTATGTATACAGCTAACCATAAGGGACAAAATCAAGATTGGCCAAGTAGAAGAGAAAGATATCTAAGAAATCAAGAGTAGAATGGAATAAGGTAAGACTTTGGAATTCAACTTAGATGTAGAGAGGATCTTGAGATATGGAACTAGATTATGTGTGCTGGGGGATATAAAATTGAAAAGAGAGATAATGAAAGAGACACATTATCCAGCCTACATAATACATTCGGGAAGTACTAAAATATATAAGGACTTGAAGAGTCACTACTGGTGGAAGAACATGAAAAAGGGAGATAGTTGAGTATTTAGATGATGCCTTACATGCTAGCAAATCAAAATAGAGCATCAGAAACCAGCTGGAGAATAACAATCTCTTTTAGTACCAAAATGGAAATGGGAACATGTGATAATGAACTTTATTATAGCCTTTCTAATTACTAAAGAAAAGAAAGAAGCAATTTGGGTAATAGTAGATAGGTTAACTAAGTTTACTCATTTTTTATCTATTAAAATAGGATACAAACCAAAGAAACTGATTTAGATATACATATGGGAGATAGTCAGTTTACATGGAGTACTAGTGACCATGACTTTTGATAGAGATACAAGGTTTGTAGGCGAATTTTGGAGCAACTTACACAAAGCTTTAGGTACTAAACTATAGTTCAACACTATATTTTACCCTTAGAGGGATGGTTAATCTAAGAGGACCATACAAATACTAAAAGATTTGCTCAGAGCATGTACATTAGATTTTGGAGGTAACTAGAATGAGCATACATAGCTACTAAGAAATCATCTAGATGGTTCCTTATGAGGATCATTATGGAAGCAAGTACAGATCCTCACTACATTAGGATGAAGTAGGAGAAAGGCAGATGTTGGGACCAAAATTAGTCTAAAAGGTAGTAAATAAGGTGAAACTAAATAAGCAGGGGATATAAACAACTTAGTCAAGATAAAAGAACTATACAAACAAGGGAAGATACCCCTTAGAGTTCCAGGTAAGAGATACGGTCCTATTGAAAGTTTCTCTAGCTAAAGGGGTGATCAAATTTAATTTGAGGGGGAAGTTAAACCTAAGATATATAGGCCCATTTGAGATCTTGGAAAGAGTGGGTACTATAGCTTATAGGTTTACTCTTCCGCTAAGTTTAGTTGGGGTACATATGTATTCCATGTATCCATATTGAACAAATATGTACCCAACCCAGATCATGTAGTGGCTTTGAAGCCATTAAATGTGTAGCTAAACTTGTCTTTTATGGAAAGAGTAGTCAAATTTGTAGACAAAAAAGAACAAGTGTTAAGAAGGAGAACGATTCCCTACATCAAAGTGCAATGAACAAATCAAACCGAATGAGAAGTGATGTGGGAATTGGAAGAAGAGATGAGAAATAAGTATTTAGAACTCTTCTAGAATCAGATACTTTCGAAGATGAAAGTTTTTATAGGCAGGGAGGGATGCTGAGAATGCAAATAGCCATATAATTATTTTATATAGGGTATATTATAAAACATAAACCAAGGTTAAAGATGGAAAATTATATAAAATGAGGGGTAAATGGATCATTTTGCAAGAAGAGTATATATACTCCAATTTGACCTAGAGTGCCTCCTTTTACCATTTTGCATAGTGACATAGTAAGAGAAAGGGAAAACGCTCTCTAGAGTACAAGGTGACCTAGCGAACCACAAGGATGAATATGAGTAAATCAGGTAAGAGGTTTAATGAATTAATGGTTATTTCGCATGTGAAATTTAAGATTTAATCAATTTCCATCGCTTTGTTCAATTAAAATCTAGATTAAGGATGGGATGGGACAAGCACAATGATCAACCGATTAAGGATTCTATTCACAAAAATTGAGAAGTAAGTCCCCTAACTTATGAAATTTGATTACAAACTTCATGTTTTAGGATTCAATTAAGCATAAGATTAAGGGATTTAAGAATTGGAACAAATTAGGAAGACAAAAATTAGGATTCATGAAGGAAAATGGGAAACACGGTCAAGTACACACTCGTGTATTTACCCATGCTGGAATGCATGTGTGTATAAAGGTACATGACCATCAATACAACTATGTACTAGGGCGTGCCAAAATGCTAAAGTGCATAGAAAGGTACATGACCATTAATACATCCGTGTACCAAGGCATGTCAAATGCTACAACTTGCAGAAAAATACATGACCATGCAACACGACCATATAATCTAACTGTGCTAAAGTGCATGGTCTCAAACACAACTATATACTTAGAGAAACTTTGTTTTCCCGATTTCTTTTCTAATTAAACAAACTTTCACGCAACCTAGATAGCTAGTAAAACCTTAAAAAATCCAATAGCCTAAGAGAATTAAGAAATTTATATTTTTATTAGATTAGTACTAAGTGGAGATCATTATTGTTTTGATAGATTAAAGATTATCTCAATTTTAAGACCTATTGTGCTTAAGACTAAGAATCCAAGTACGTGTAATTATTTGTTGTTATGTGCTTGTTTGAGTTAGCATGCGTGTTGAATTTGATTAAGTTGAATGAATCGACTTAAGTATTTAAGTTGTTGTATATACTTAGCTCGACCTAGGAGCCCATAGTGGCAAATTCTTAAAGAGTGCCCTAATGATCCTTGTGTAACGTTGTCTTTAGTGGAGTTATGCTTGGAAATGAACTGCGTTAAGTTTAAGGTTTATGTGTTCACGGGTGTCAGGCCCGTAGTGGCAGTTCTTATTACCACATTTAAGGTTTAAGTGTTCTTGGGTGTAGAGCTCGTAGTAGCAGTTCCCATCACTACATTTAAGGCTTAAGGATAATGGGTGTGATGCCCATGTTGGTAGTTCCATCACTAGTGCATGGTTTAAGGTTCATGGGTGTGAGGCCTATAGTAGCAGTTCCTATCACTACATTTAAAGTTTAAGAGGTCATGGGTGTAGAGCTTGTGGTGGCAGTTTCTATCACTAGTTCATGTTCCAAATGTTTAAGTATGTTGAGGTGGTTATAAGTACCCTACTGTTGCGTTTGGGCTTAAAGTATATCATGAAATAGTTACTTGTTATTTAAGTTCTATATAATATATGTGAATTAAGTTTATGAGTGTTCATGTGTGTGTACTTGTGTTATATGTACTCACCATTAACTTACCCCTTAAGAATATATATTTTTTTAAATACAGGTACTAAGGGAGTTGATAACCAAGAAGGTAACTTGGGAGTGAATGAACCAGAGGGAGAGGAAGAAGATGATTTTCATTATTACTATGATGAATAGACTTTAGGAGAAGTTGAGTTACATATATGTAATGAACATTGATCTCTTAGAGGAAAATAGAATAGTGTTTTATAATTATTTCATTGTGTCAGATGTTGATTATGGATTTTATGTTAAATTAGTTTCAAGGTTTGAAGGATGAAATTAAATTGTATTTATATAATGTTAGATATATTGAGTATAGTGGATTTTGGCTATAGAAATTACAAGATTAAGTGGTATCAAATGAGGTCTATAGCCTTAATGTGTTCTTAAGTAATAAGGACATACAGTGAACAGTAGTGTTACTTAAGTTTCAAGGTGTTATAGTACTTTTATTGAAAACGGATGCTGAGGTACAACGCTTCACAATCTTGTCTCACGCTGTGTTCATATGTTGGTCATCATCTTCGTGCAAACGGCTATCTTTCTCTTGTTTTGCAATGAAAATTTTGATATTTCTTATAATCAAAGGTTTAAAACTGTCAAATTTCACAACAAGGGAAAAAAGAAAGTTAAGGATGATATACTAGTGGCAGTTTATTCTTTATTTTCAGTTGTTATTAAAAAATCCTAAAAATGGTATAACTCAATTCAAGTAATGTTAACCCAAAAAAAAGTGAAATTGGAATAAGCGATAATTTAAAAGACAATTTGGAAGATAAATTAAAATTTTAGAATCAAATTATAAGAGTGACCTTAAGGTAATTGAATATTTGAGGGTATTTTAATAAAAGATGGTTAGGAGATATTATCTAGTGTACGATGCAATTGACCTTTTTGTGATTCTTTTTTATCTTGTAAAATCCTTACTATTCGTAAATCTCATTTATAATTTGCAAATCCCCTATAGATTATTCTATATTTTTACCTTTTTTCATTTCATAAAGTTATATATTTTTACTATATGCATACATACATACATACATATATATATTTGTAATTGCCCACAAACTTTATAACTCTCTAATTCGTCATTTTAGTTTGTAATTCTCATTTAATATTTTTTAGAATACCTTTATGTAATCTTGCCTTAGTCATTGTAATTATTCTTAATATTCATAATTTCTCTTAATTTTGGAAATCTCCGTTGATATAGATACTTTATTATGTAATTCTAATTCCCCATGAAACCTAATAATTCATGTAATATCCTGAAAATTTCTAGAAACTATTTTAGAATAACTATAAGTGCTTCTAGAATATGATTGTGAAAAATATTCTCATGTGACTTTGACTTTTTGGAGCCTTTAGAGAGGTTGATAATAAAAATTTAGAATACTGTAAGAAACTAACCTTAAGAAAAGTGTATCAAAAAGTTTTGAAACACCTAAATAAAAGTTGTATAAATATATAATTTATAATTTATGTCTAATACCGTATTTTTAAAACATGCCGTATTATTATGTACATATTTATGTGAACAAAGTGTTGATATATAAATTTACACCAATATAGTATTTTCAAAATGGTTGTCTATTATAATATAAGTATATATATTTATTATGTATTTATATATGTTAACAAGTATCTCCTATTTAATTTATAATTATATTCAAAGTAACAATTATTTTTTGAATGCTTCCGTATATATATAAACTAATCTTTATATATAATTACAATTGCAATTTGATATGTTCCGTTACAATATTTATAATTATATGCGGAAATGTGTTGGCACATGTACATAGATAAAAGTTATATATATATATATATATATATATATATGTATGTATGTATGTATGTATGTATGTATATGGTACTGCTTATATACAAAATGTTTTCCATACAATTTATAGTTATATTTTATCCCTCATTGTATTAACTACTTTTGAAAGCTTTCATAATTATATTAATCTACTACTTATTATATATAAATTAAATGAATATAAATAGTATTTCATGCAAAGATTATAACTTTATGTTTTGATATAATATTGAGTGTTACTTGTTACCAATTTTTCAATTACTTATATAAATATATAAATAATTGTTTATAGACAAATATGTAGTACGTTATACAGAAAATATAAGTATACGTTATTGCCTGTGTAATATGCTCGGTTTGGTTATCATCATCTTTGTGTACATAAGCAAAGAAGTTTAAAGGTAATACATATTTTTGCACTTAATATTATAGTATTTTAGAAAAAGAATTTTTTTCTTTTAACCTGCAAACATTATTTCACAAAAAAAGGAAAAGGGAAATATGTTAAGATTATACTTAAAGATCATATATAAAGAGAGAGAGTTGTTTATATAAAAGTATCTTTTATATATCTAAACATATAAAATTGTATTCTATCAATTGTCTATAACTATAATTAAAGTATAATAACCAGAATATATTTTAGAGTCCTAAGAATACTTCGTCTATATATATTAGTAATGACAATATCATAATGACATTGGTAGTCTAATTCCAAGACACTGAATATAAGTATGATTAATAAAATCATAGGATCATAAGGGTAAATGTAATGTAGTGTTTCTATGATCATATGTGCGCTAACGAAAATGTGGAGTTTTGATAGATGCATCAATCGGGACATTACGAATAATTTTATAAACAAATAGGAGATAGCAAGCATACAAGTTAAGGTAACAAAATAATAATTTTAAATGAATATACATATTTTATAAATTATAATTAGACTGTGTGTAAAGTTTATTGAAAAATATTGTAATTAAGAGACTAATAATGCACGTATTGTTGGGACCTAAAATTTTCCATCCTCAATACTTATTCTGGGGTGAACTTCGTAGCAAAAGAAAAGTATCACAGCACCATCCCTTTTGTACTCTTACAAAGAGCCACATGTAAAGTAAGTTCAAGAAGATGCGGCTCCTTGACTATTATCAAACCCAATATTGAAGCAATCGTTTTTTGTGTGTGTGCATCGATACATATCAGCCAGTACGAAGTTTCTCCTTCACCTTTGTCAGCCGATATGAAGCCAAACCCCCATCTGGCTACTTCTACTCACTATTTATCACTCAAGTCTCAACGAAACTCAATTCCGTAACTTCCATCGGATTCCTAGTTTCGAGAAATTGGTAAAAGAAGTCGAGTTTCACATCAAGATTTCCTTCTACAACCTACTAACATCAAAATTGCTGCAACTCATTATTCACAGTCTAGTTGTGTTTCCGAATTCCGAATTCCTTTCAAGATCTGCTTTTGCTCATATGTACTAGTAGAATTCGATATGTTCAACTCTTATTTTGCGCATTTCAGGTCCCTGATATCATCAAATCAAGAAAACGAATCTAAAAACCGAGGAGTCGAAGACTTTGCCAAAAGAAACCATAACTAAAAAACGTAAGTTGTTTAATTTAAATTCTGGTATAGTTGGTCTTAGATTAGTTTCAGGTGGTTGAATAACTTACTTATGTGCTGAACTTTCATTTCTATAGGCGTGTTGTTGAATTTGTCATGTAAAGTCTTAAAAATTTCAAAAAGCTATATGAACATTTACAGAAAATAAATAAAATAATAAATATTATTTTATTTTGTAATAATAATAAGTTTTAAAAATTTAAACAATTAGAAGTATAAATTCTCCGAAACATAATTTTCAAATGATATTAGGTTAAACAATGAAATTAATTTAAATTATAGATCTAGAAATTTTAAATGAAAATTTAGAGTGAATATTTATATTTGAGATAATTAGATTAGCTTAAACGTAAGCTTTCATAATAAAATGCTAAAAATATAAAATTTTAAGATATTTTTATATACGAGCAAAATATTTAAATAGAGACAGTTATAATATAAAATATAATCAAAATATAATATAAATATATATATATATATACATAACTGTAAACAAAAAAACAAAAAGATTTTCAAAATCTGCTGCAACATCCTATCCTTCCAAACGGTGGCAGCAACAATGAGAGGGCGTGACAAAGGATGACCACGGGGGCGGCTAATCTCGTCGAGCACAGATGGCTCAGCTCTAAGATAGCAACAGCAAGGATCTCAACAACAATGGCAGTAGCGATGACAACTACGGTTGCAATAACCGTAACAGCAGTAGCAAAGGCAATCCCTATAGCAACTACAACAACGATCCCAATAGCAGCAACATCCACAAGAGTAACAACAATAGCAATAGCGGCAACATCCTTGAAAATAGCAACAGCAACGACGAGCACAACAATTGCAACGATGATAGCAACATCCAAGCCTCCATGGTGATCTGGTCTCCAACGTAAGCAGATGACGGGCCAGCGAAGAAGGGAGGGTTATGAGGTGCAGCGATGTGTTTGTATGTGCGTGAGGTGGAGGAGCTGGCCTGTTACAACTCTATGTGTGTGTATGAAGGGGGAGAACAACAACCACAACTGTTGCAACAAGGGTGACCCCAATAGCAGCAATAATGGTGACCCCAACTGTGGCAATAGTAATGACCATAACAACCACAACAATGGCAGCAAAGATGATAATTACCCAACAGTGGCAGCAGGCAGTTGCAGTAGAAAGGGAGAAAAAGGAAGAGGAAAAAGGAGTTGGCGGGAGAAAGAAGGAAAAGAATGGGAAATTAGATGTAAAGGTGTGTGTGGGTATGTGTAAATGTGTATGGAAGGAGTGTAAGGAGTGCGGGTACGTGTGTATGTGTGGGAAAGGAGGAGGTAAGTGTATAGTGTGTGAGTATGTGTGTATGTGTATTGAAATGGTAGGTGGTGTGGATATGTGTGTGGGGATACAGAAGGTGGGTGTGATGTATATGGAGATGTGTGTATGTGTGGGTGATAGTGTATGGTGTGTGTAACGATGTGTGTATATGTAGGTGATGATGTGTGGTGTGCAAGGATGTGCCTATGGGTATATGAGAGTGTGGTGGAAGGGTATGTGTATGTGTAAGGAAGGAGGAATCGTGTATGTGTAATGCTTATGAGTATGTGCGTATGTGCATAAGGTGATGTAAGGTGTACGATATGTGTATGTGGTGTGTGCGGCATGTGTGTGTGTATGGGTGTGAGGTGTAGGCAAAGTGTATGTATATGGAATGATATGTGGTGTGTGCGAGAGGAGTGTATGCATATGGATAGTGTGTGGTAAGTGCAGTTTGTGTGTGTGTGTGTATGTGTGTGGATGCCATGTGGCGTGTGAGGGTATGTATGTGTATGGAAGGTGTGGGATGTGTGGAGTATGTGTATACGTGTATGGAAGGTGTAGGGTGTGTGGAGTATGTAGCATGTGTGTATATATATATGGAAGGAGTGGTGTGTGTGGGTATATATGTATGTGTGTGAAATGGTGTTTAGTGTATGGACATGTGTGTGTAAGTATAGAAGTTGAGGATAGTGTGTGTGGGATATGTATGTATGAGTATGAGATCATGTGTGGGGTGTGAACATGTGTGTGTGGGTAGGGAAGGTGAATGTTGTGTATGCGAAGTAAGTGGGTACATGTGTATTGGTGGTGTAAGGTATATGTGGAGTATATGTGTAAGTGTATGAGATGGCATGTGGTGTGGGTACATATGTATTTGTAAGAGATGGCATGTAGTGTGGGTATGTGAGTATGTATATGGGAGGTGTGTAATGTGTGTGGAATATGAGGGTAAGTATGTATTGGTGGTATGAGGTGTAAGTGGAGTATATGCGTATGTGTATGTCGATGGCGTGGAACATGTGTGGAGAATGTGTGTATGTATACACTAGTGGTGTGTGTGTGCATGTGGACTTGAGGAGAAAAGAAGATAGTAAAGTGCAGTTGTGTGCGCGTATAATCAAGTGTATGGTATGATTGTGTATATGTATGTATAGGTGCGTGCGTGGTGTACGGAGTGTATATGTATATGGATAAGAATATGTGGGTATGTTTGTACATGGTGTGTGGGAATGGTTGGTGTACTTATGGTAATAGAAGCATGAGTGAGGATGAAAATTAGTAGAAAGTATGGGGAACCCCGTAGGTGGAAATATCAACAAAGGAGAAAAGAAAAGTGGTGATACAAAACCTTTAAGGACTACTAAATCCTACAGGTTATCTTACAAGTAAATCATTAGAAGATATTAGAGATAGATTGATAAAGGAAAGGTTCAAAGATGCTCCATGGACAAGAGAAGTGTCTATGATGGTATAGATGGTGAAGGGAATGATTCAAGCAACATCCAAGATGATAGCTTGGGGGATATTTAGAATGAAATGGATTTCATAATGGAATGTTTAAAAGATGTTAAGGAAGATCATTCTTAACCAAATACCCTAGTGTAAGACCTTTAGTTGTCTATTCCAAAGGTATCTTGCATGCACGAAAGGAGGAATTCCAAATTTGGTAGGTTAAAGACATTCCATTACTCAACTTCTATACAAGGAAAGCAGACAGTCGATCATAGTAACTTGGGGTGTTTGAAGCAATGATTCGTAGGAAGATCATTCCTTCCGGAACCTTGTATCATAATTACGTTGAAGGAGTGTTCAACATTCGAATATGGTTTACCTAAAGTACCTTAAGGAGGAAACTTCACACCTTACCATCAAATGTATAACTAGTGAAGTACACATATCAGGTGCTAGAAAACTACCAAAGTCAGGTGGAGATGCGACCTTTTATGGTTGGTTGAGGAAGCATTGCAGAAGGACACTGATTTCAAATGGAAAGCAAAAGGGGTTACCCGCTGGAATCGCTCCACTCCGGATAGGGCTACGACAACCCTAAACAAGTGAGTGGGAAACTTAATGTTATGCTACAATGTTATGTTGTATGTTGATTGCTATGCATGTGAAATTATTGTTGGTTGTGTTTGCAATTTAATGTGATTATTGCTGAGTTAAGTCATAGTGGAGATTAATGAGTTAAGAAAGAAGTCATAAAGAGTATAGAGGATCGCATGGTCTGGGGGTTTAGATGTTGTTACCTTAATGATAGCACTTAGCACCATGTTGCTAGTGCTATAACCACAAGCTTAACCCATGATTTAAAATTGTTTTCTTCCAAATCAAATCAAAACATAGAAACCTAGCTTTCCCTTCTAGAGTCACTGAGTAGGTGTACTTAGTTGGAATAAGGTCTATAAATGTCATTATGTATACATATCAGAGTTAGTTCCTGAATGTGTATATATACTTAGGCAAACTTATTTTCCTATTATATCTATATAATACACTCATGAAAACAACCATACAAATCATGAGTGCAACCTTGGTTTTTACAACTTAACAATCCTATTTTCTTGTCCTCTTAAGTACGTGAAGAAAGGCGTCTAGTAAAGTGTTTTTAATTAAAGATAGGTCACGTACATACCTATATGTGTAGATACATATATATATATATATATATATATATATATATATATATATATATATCATATACAAATTTCTTGAGGACTTAAAAAGGGAAAATACGAGACGACCTTACTGGCTCTTGGAAGTGTGAATAATAGAGTACTTGAGAAGTGTGATGACACAGAGGTGTCAGAGATAATGATTGTAAATCAACCTCAAGTGGTTGGTTTGATATTTAAGAGAAATAACACAGTGGTGTCAGGTATGATGATTGTATATCAACCCCGAGTGGTTGGTTTAACATCTAAGAGAAATGGCATAAAGGTCCCGAGTTAACTAAACCTATCGCATAACTAGATAAGTCTACATCTACAGGGTTTGGGTTTAGTGTCTGTTTTGTGTGATAAGAAAGGCATGATCTTGCTTGTTGTGGTAAATGTGAATTGAAATGCTTAGTAGTTATTTCATTGTTTTGAATGCGAATTGATTGTGATTGTATATGTTATTTGATCACCTTAAATCAATTAATTAAGGAAGTGGACCTAATTTAAAACTGGACATGCATTTCCATGAGACATTGCATGAGATTAAAAGCCATCATTGCTATAAGGCTCGCTAGGGTAATCAAGAGGATTATTATTCTGCTAAGTGTGAACTAAGTGATTACGGGATTATCACACCTTGATGATTCCAAGTCAGTCTGTCCTTGAGGGTTTTGCTCCGTCTAGTGCAGAGAGGCATGAGAGCGTTCACTGTTAAGTTAAGAAGATATCATAATTAATAAAGTGATAAGATAAATAAACCAAGTAATGACCTAGGCACTGATGGTGGCTTCAGAATCCCCAACCCAAGGTCATCAGAAAGTGGGTCAAACGCAACAATTTCATGGAGGCAGCTCAGCAATTTTGGCCTAAGATGCTTCCTTACTAGCGAAGTTCAGAAATAATATTCTCTATTTCTATTTTGAGTATAACACTTTCTTGAAGTTCTCTTAGAGCATTAGCTTACTTCAAGCATGACACGATCTCGAACAACTACAATCAAGACAGACAAAAGGTGCTCTGCACCTAAGTTCGAAGTCATGACAATAACATGTCCCTAAAATCAACCATGTAGCCTTGGTCATTAGTGTACCTTCCATCATCTAAAACTTGGAGGAGTATGATATAAACAAAGACATGGGCTTCCTTTACTTCATCTAATAGCATAAGATTATAAGATCTCCACCTTACAATCTCTGAAAGCTAGCCAACCTCTTCATATCCAAAATATCTACAAATATATACGAATCCAATCAAGGTTATCAAAATTGCAATTTTACGTAGAAAATCGCCAGGGGGTCCGTAGAATCGGAATGTAAAAATGGAATGTAGAAACGTAAGTTTTTACAACCTTTATAAAATAACCTTTAAATATTAAAAATTTACTTACAGTAATCATTAAAAAATATAAATTAAAAAATTCAGCATAGAATTTGGTCATAAATCATAATAAAAGTCATAATATAAATAATCAAGCATAAGTTGCATAATATAGATAATCAACCATAAAAATAATCAACTAAAATTCCTAATAAAAGTTATGAATTCATAAATCATATTACAAAAAAAGAACTAAAATAAATCATTACAATTTCCACCATCTCAGATGGGAATTTTTCTGGCACTCTAGATGTTCTCAAAACTCAATTTAGATGATGATCTAAATCACTTATATTTCACCTTATTTCTTTTATCTAATAAATGTTTGAGTAATAATCTTACAAGTACAATAATATTTTCTCCATGAGATACCAAATGACTTACATTAGTTGATCGCTACGAGACATCGTTAAATTATCATCTAATGGCCCGCTAAGATTGACATCGCTTCGATGCATTAGCTCTTTGAGAATTTATATTATTTTTGTATTTGTAATTGTTCTTTGGACTATTTATGTTGTAATCTTTCTTTTGGGACACTTTAATTTGTTTCTAATTGTCTTTTAGGACCAGCCACCCTAAAAGTAGCATAGTTGTAATTTTGTGGATTTCTTAACCCTAAAGGGAGCAAGTATAATTACTTATTTAAGTAGGGTTTTTAGGGAAAGAATTTTCATAATACACTTCACCTTTTACGTGAGAGAATTAGGATTCATTCCTTAGTTCAATTGCTCTTATCAATTTCAATCCCAAGAATTGGAATTGTGGTGAGTGCAATAAGAAGACATTGTGAGTAATATCAATTCCTTTTTGTTGTGTTTCCTTTTCATCACTAGTGAGTTATATCTAGGGTTGGATTAGATGTTTCTTGGTCAGATTTAATTGCATTTGTAATCAAATTATTATTTCTTAATTGATTGGTTTTTAGTCTTGGTTTTTAACCTTCAATTTAGCCACTCTTGAACCGTGGATCATTTTGTGTGGAAGTGGAGCACGAAATTGGATCTTATTGATTTTGTGTATTATTCACGTTTATTTACTTGCGATTAGTGTTATATTGGAGGAAATTATCTTTATGGAATTGTAATTACAACTTTGAACATTCATATCTCATTGCATCTTCACTAAGGTTTATGCAATTTCTAGTAATTTGAACCGAGATTGATCTAATGCATTTGAGGATTATAATTTGCTCCAATTGTATGTGCTTAACCCCTAATTTAGGCACATCATAATTTGGTATCAAATCTTAGGTTAAGAGAAGGGAATTTCCATGATCCTCATTTCAATTAGGGTTCTTCACCTTAAATCGAAATTGTATGTGTTGAGGATTGGATTGTGTGAATGTGTTGTTGAGGAGTTGTAATTGTTGTGTGTTGAAGTAGAATTTGAGGTCTTGTTGAAGCTTCTTTGTTGTTAAGTTCACTGTGAAGGGAAGAGAAGAGTTAGTGCATTCTTAAACCAAAATTCGGAAGTGGAAGTATCTCCATTTGTGTAGAAAGAAGAATTATGAAATTTGCTTGTTTGTTTTCGGAAATAGAAAGTGCAATTGAGCATTTCCAGATTTAAGTTGTGTGGAAGATTTGGAAATTACTTGATTTTCAAAACAAACATTAAGTTGAAGTTAATGTATGGTTATTTGAATTTGAAAATTGCTTCTTACCAATTGTAGAAGGGTTACAATTAGTGAAGTGATTTGATTTTCAAATTTTAATTGTTGTTGTTTTGTGTATGAGTTACGGTTTGCTTTAGTGTTTTATAGTGGTGAAAGATTGTATATTTGGAAGTGTGAATCGTAGGGTGTGTGTGTTGTGTTTTGGGGTATGAATTGCGGTGTAAAGAGGGAAATATTGAGTAGTTAGAGTTGTGTTGTATGTGTTGAATAGAAGGGACATTAGCACCGTGACTTGAAGGTGTATGTGTGTAGAGTTATGTTTGTAAAATTTAGTGAAGTTGTGTGCGTTTGGTGTGGATTTTTGTGTGAACATTGTAGACAATTGTGTTGGAGGCGTAATTGGAGTAGCACTGTGAGCAAAGAGGAGTAGTGTGGTGGTGGATTTGTGTATTTTTGTATTTGTTGAGGTGCTGCACATTGTAGTTATTTGTAGTGTGAAATCAAGGCAAGAAAAGGAAGGTTGAGTAGTGGAATTCAAAATTCAAACAAATCATTAAAGTGTGAAAGTAATTGAACTAGTTACTTAAACACTTGTTGTTGAATTTAATTCTATCTACTTGAAAATAGTTGTGTGTGTACTTCATTTATTGAATTTATTTGGAGTACTAAATTATTTTCTTGTGCCTTTAAAGCTCTTTAAGATGTGAGCTATTATATCATTATAGTTGCTAAAACGTGTAGATTGCTGTTGTTGATTGAGTATGCTATAAATTGTGGGACTACTTTAAATTCACATCATGTCCAACGAGAGTATGAATGGGGGGATTGGCAATGAGGCCAATAGCCAGGTTAGTAGAGGCTAGGGTCATAATACTGTAGGTAGGAGGACTTTAGAAGAACAGCTCTAGGATCTTACTACCATAGTTGCTACTTTGGCAACTAGGATTAATAGGATGGCATTACCATAACTACCGGTGGTGAACCCTTAGGCACCACCTCGGCTAGCTCCATAGAACCTTCAGAGAGAAAGGGTAGTAGGAAAAGGAAATCTAGGTAGAAGGATGGAGGGAGATCATCACCCCCACAAGGAAGAGAGGGACAACAACTTTAGGGCTAATCCTTACCCGAATAGGGATTTCAGGCCACCTTGGGGATTAGAATATGTGAAGTTGCAGATGCCTTCTTTTGATGGCAAGGGATCAGCTGATGATTATCTAGATTGGAAGGAAAAGGTTGAGGGTCTCTTTGAATGCTATGAGATTAATGATAACACCCAAATCCGATTAGCTGCTGTTGAGTTTACAGGATATGTCGCCTTATGGTGGAAATTTTTTTATTATCAGCAGGCGTAGGGATGGGGAGGCTGAGATTCAGACATGGAGGGATATGAAAAGGGTGTTGAGAAAGAGATTTATTCCCGAGCACTACAAATAGGAACTGTTCATGCGACTATAGACATTGAGGTAGGGAGGTAAGACAGTTGATGATTATGTGCAGGAATTTAAAACCCTCATGGTTAGATGTAGGTCAATCGAACCTCCAGAACAAACCCTAGCACGCTTCATCTCAGTGCTGAAATATGAGATAGTGTGTGTCATTGAGCTGCAGCAATATAGTACACTTGATGAGGCTATTTAGTTGACCTTGAAAGTGGAAAGGCAAAGGAGGTCCAACTTGTTCAAGGCTTCAAGCAACGGGCCCAATACTACTACCTAGACCCATGGCAACTGATGGTCAATCAGGAGGGACAAAGGTGGTAGGTGAGATAGTGAGAGCAGTGGGTAAAACCACCCCTAACACTGCCAGAGAAAATATACCCTCTAGGAAAGGTAAAGAGGTAATAGCACCAAATGTGAGGCAGACTGTTCCCGAATCTACTAGTGGAAAAGTCTACGAAATCAAATGCTTTAAGTGCATGGGATTTGGGCATATGGCAACACAGTGTCCAAATAAGAAGGTGATGATTGTTATGGAAGGCACTAGAGAAGATGTTGAGATTAAGGAGGAATAGGCTGGACCTACAAATTTGTCTATAGCATTGCAGGAGTACTATGATGATCAAACTGCAAAAACACATAAGGAGCGTACAGGTGAACAACATCTACCCATTAATGTGTTACACAGGACTCTAACCTTATCTCCTGATGCTAGAGACATACAGAGGGAGATCATATTTCACACCTCTTGTAGGATCAGAGGTAACCTTTATGTGCTCATCATTGATAGTGGCAGTTGAACGAATGTTATATTTGCTGCACTAGTAGAAAAATTACAATTATCTACTAGTCCACATCCTAGCCCTTATAACTTGCATTGGTTGAACACTTGGGGCAGTAAGCATGTTACGCTAAGGGCGAAGGTGCCTGTGAGTGTTGGGCAGAAGTATCATGATGAAGTCCTATGTGATGTAATCCCTATGTGTGAATTCCATTTGCTATTGGGTAGGCCTTGGATGTTTGATCGGAATGTGTTATATGATGGTTTCAAAAACACCTATATGTTTAGTATGAGAGGGTCTCGCATAGTACTATCACCTATTACTTCATCTAAGGTGCACCAATTTCAAGAGCAGATCATAACTATTTCCACTACATCTGGTAACAAGGAGAATAGGCCAACAGAGATATCCGAGTTCAATTCTAGAAATGACCCTCTAGATTTGAGGGCAAATCTTTCAAAAGCCCGAGGAGATGATGGGAATTTTTCCGACACTCTAGATGTTCTCAAAACTCGATTTAGATGATGATCCAAATCACACATATTTCACTTTATTTCTTTTATCTAATAAATGTTTGAGTAATAATCTTACAAGTATAATAATATTTTCTCCATAGGATGCCAAATTGACTTACATTAGTTAATCGCCACAGGATATCATCAGATTATCATCCAATAGCCCACTGAGATTGGCATCGCTTCGATGCATTGGCTCTTTGAGGATTTATATTATTTTTGTATTTGTAATTGTTCTTTGGACTATTTATGTTGTAATCTTTCTTTTAGGACACTTTAATTTGTTTGTAATTGTCTTTTGGGACCGGCCACCCTAAAAGTGGTATAGTTGTAATTTTGTAGACTTCTTAACCCTAAAGGGAGCAAGTATAAATACTTACTTAAGTAGCGTTTTTAGGAAGAGAAATTTCATAATACACTTCACCTTTTACATGAGAGATTTAGGGTTCATTCCTTAGTTCAATTTCTCTTATCAATTTCAATCCCAAGAATTGGAATTGTGGCAAGTGCAACAAGGAGAAATTGTGAGTAATATCAATTCCTTTTTGCCGTTTTTCCTTTTCATCACTAGTGAGTTATATCTAAGGTTGGATTGGATGTTTCTTGGTAATATTTGATTGCATTTGTGATCAAACTATTATTGCTTAATTGATTGGTTTTTATTCTTGGTTTTTAACCTTCAATTTAGCCACACTTAAACCGTGGATCATTTTGTGTGGGAAGTGGATCTTGTTGATTTTGTGTATTATTCACGTGGATTTACTTGTGATTAGTGTTATATTGGAGGAAATTATCTTTGTGCAATTGTAATTATAACTTTGAACATTCGGATCCCATTGCATCTTCACTAGGGTTTACACAATTTCTAGTAATTTGAACTGAAATTGGTCTAATATATTTAAGGATTATAATTTTCTCCAATTGTATGTGCTTAACCCCTAATTTAGGCACATCAATCCCTCTCATCCATATCATCATCATCATTTACATCTTCATCATCTCCTTTTTCATCAATGTCAACATCATCATGAGGTGTACTACTACCAATGATTTCCATATCCTCTAATTCCAAATCTTTTGCAGTTCCCATTTGCATTTTAGCTTCAACATTATCGATATCATGAAGGTCCAAATCATTTAGGATTTAGGACTTACTTATAGGACTCTCCAAATTGACATAAGCACCAATTTCGTCCTCCTCCGCATCATCTTTATCTTCATCCCTTGCACTTGGAAAGATATGCAACATACCTTAATTCTTATTTGATGAGTCAAACACATTTTCTTCTTCAACCATCCATTCATCATTAGATGAGAGATCTTCAACAGTGAAAGTAGAAGTGTCAGTGTCAGCAATGCATCTTTCTTTCCTATTTCTTAATTTCAAGTTATGCATTACAAAGACTAAATCATTCATCTTTTATTGATGCAGCTTATTCCTCTTTTTGGTACGGACTTGAAAATGAAAAAGCTTATACATAACTTTATAATATTCATAATCTTAATAAGTAATAATATATAAAATTGAATAAAAGAACTATTTGTATCGCACCATTTCAAACGCACTCTAATCCACTCACAACCTAAAGAACTACAAGTCAAACTTAAAACACGAATAGCAAACTTTTGTAGTTCTGGGCATTCATCTCCATATGAATCCCACCATTTAGCTGGAGCTTTTTTGTTTCTTGCTAACCTTGTAGCTTCAATGCTAAATAATCCATTAGCATCCTTAAATCTTTCAAGCTACATATCAATCTTATACCTTTCTGTTGGATTAGAAATCATACGCTCTATGCAACCATATAATCCAATCTTAACATCGGCATCAACTTTAAAATCATCACTATAATGATAATGAGGATTCAAATAATAAGCTGTAGTATGTAATGGTCTATGAAGTTGAAGCTCTCATCTCTTGTCAATAATCTTGAAGATAGGTTCATAACTATATTAAATAAATATGATTTCAATTTAGAAATGAAACTTTAAAATTAACACTAAAGAAAATATATATATATATAGCTAATGAGTTGCGATATTACCTTTTCTTCACATTACTGAAGTTTGCTTTAATGTTTTTCTTAGCATGATCCATTTCTAGATAAATGAAACCCATAGCTGGTTGATAATCAGAATCTACTAATCTAAGCACTTTAATAAAGGGAAATGCAGCTTTAAGGCAAATAATAACATTCTTCTAAAACCTACTATCCAAAACCACTTGTTAAATCTGCTTTCTATCACTTATGGTCGAATACTTACATGATTTCCAATGACTAGAAGTAAACATCATCATCAATGCACTTTTTAACTCACTAAGGCAACCTAATGTCAAATACGAAGTGGCAAAATGAGTTGCACCAGGTCTAATCAAGTCCCTCCCTTTAATGTATCTTTTCAAAATTGAGATAAGTATAGTTTGGAACAAATATATGCAGTAATTCGCCTTCCTTTTGCAATTGTCCCTTGATGGATCTTTAATTTTTTCTCAAAGTCTTCTAAGATCAAATCAATGCAATGTGCAGCACAAGGTGTCCAATATAAGCATTTTCTCTTCTCCATCAAATTTTCTCCTGCTACTTTATAATTTGCAGCATTATTTGTGATATCTTGTACAACATTTCCTCTCCAACCTTCTCCACAATATCATCTAACATCGCCAAAACTTTGTCAGTTGTCTTAGATACATCAGAAGCATCTATAGATGATAAGAAGACCGTTCCTTTAGGGCTATTAACCAAGAAATTGCATATAGAACGCCTCTTTCTATCAGTCCATGTAATAACCTGTTTTTTCCATTCAGCTTTGTAGCCATCAAGTAATTCCATTGTTCGAGTTGCTTCTTTCTTCAAACAAGTCACCCTTAGCTCATGATAAGAAGGAGGTTTAAGCCTACATCCATATCGACCAACCACTTGAAGCATCTTGACAAACTCTAGATTTTTTACACAGTTAAATGGAATTGCATTAGTATAGAAAAAACGAGCAATTTGTTGGCTACATTCTTCTCTCAAATCTTTCTTCATGAATTGATTAATTATACCATGGGTTGCCCGTGTTCCACTTTTACCATTTTTTTTTTTGTTTCAGAAAGAAGTCCATGCAATTCCTTTCTTTTTGTTTATCCCTGTTTGGTCCACCTCATCATCAGCATCATCAAAATCTTCAATGCCATGAATTTGCTTTCTCTTCATTTATGATAATTTTGCCGCTTTTAGCAACATTGTTAACATTTCATTTTTTACATCATCTGGGACACTAGTACATGGCTTTACATCTTTATGCGTACACCCTAAGTGATTCTTGAATCTGTAAATGCCTCCACTAACAACTTGATTACAATACTTACATTTGACCTTTTTCCCATTATTGTCTACCTCAATTCCATGCTCCCAACCTACATCAGATCTACTTCCAAGTGAATTCTTTCTTTTAGAACTCTCTCTAGATGATTTGGAAGATGACATTTTAACTCAATCAATACTTAAAATCCTGTAAGAAAAAAAGAAAGAAAAAAGGAGTAAAGAGAGCTATAGTAGAAAGTAGAAACTATAAAGTACTATTACATATTTACAAATTACATGTATAAAGTAAATTGCTCATGCTCATGTAACAAGTAATTACTAATTACAACTAGAAGAGATAGCAAGAAAAATAACTATAATGCTTCTCTTTAAATCATCATCAAGAAAAGGAAAGTAAAACATAAGGGATAGCAATGGATAGTTACACCCAACCTTTAAGAGACTTACAATGGATAAGTTAGTTACACCCATTACGGATTGTCACCATTGTAGGTAATTTTATCCAATGAGTTTGTGGCTAGTTACACCCAGCCTTTAAAGTTTTTTTGATATTCTTCTACCTTATGAAGAACAAAGTTCTCTAAACCATTGTAGGTAATTTACAACATGTTTGCCAAGTGATGTATTCGAATGCAATCTACATCCATCAAGCAAAGCTCGCCAAACCGAAGAGTCTGGCTGAAAAGGCATGTTACCAATAGTTTTCACAACAAGATTAAGGAAACCCTAAAATCCCAAAACACCAATAAATGATGCATAGTGCTCCATTGAGGGCTTTAAGCTATACTGGATCCCCATGGAGAGAAACAATCTTTCACATTCATCAACTAAGCACAACTTAGTATATCTATAAGCTGAAATAACTAGAATAAAAGTAATTTTATCAGGTTTTATGCCTGCTTAGTTTAATTTTGTCAAGACCAACATGGCCGCATCTCCTTATCTATAAAGAAGATGACTGGCAATCAAGTCATTCCGAGTGACAACATCACGAATAGGCATATCATTAAAGATTTTGACTGCATCATCTATGTTCCAACACTTGGAATATGTGCTAATTAGTGCATTTGAAACCATTATATCTGCAGAAACTCCAGACTTAAGGGCATGACATTGAATTTGTTGACCCATATCACTAAGCCATAAGGCAGTTATGGGAGTTAGGTTGCACGAGTTGCATAGTTACACCCTTAAAAAGAATGCATAACCATAGCTTCCAATTATTTATGATTGTGAAGCCACAACCTTTAACTAATTAGAATTTGATTTCTCTCCTAACTCCTTTACTAGCTACTGAAATTTCATGGAAAATGGAAGCTATGTGATTGCATTTTCTTGGCTAGATCCAATTTGTCCACCCATTGTTGCCCCTTTTCCTTTTGCTCATCTCATTAATCCCCTTTTCCTTAGTGATAGGTTGAGGACGAAGACCCTTTGGGGAAGTAAGGGAGCAATATGTATCTTTAAAGGAGAATTTTAAGTGTTTTGGATAAATACTCTACGACATTCAAATCTTCAATGGATAAACAGCGGAAAATCATATACCAATCACCATCACAAGTACATTCATTTCCATGATTTCAATTGATTTCCACTAACCAATTTTCGAGTGGAGGGGCTTTTGAATTGGAACATATTTTAGGACCCTTAATAGTTAACACGAAGCCCCATAAGCAGAAATGCAGATCCTTCTCAGATATGATCAAACGAATATCACAAAAGCATAATCAAATGAATATCACCCCAATAATTACAAAGCTAATCACTATACTTCTAAAGCATAAATACCCATCCACAAGCGTATTGCTGGTCATACAACTACAATAGAAGTATTACCCATTCACAAGCATAAATACCCATTCACATGATACACTATAGTAGAAGTAGAAGTATTGCTAGTTATATAATTCATACCTGACATAAAACCCGCGTCTATGAAGAAGGATCTCTACTCGGTGGCTCGCTGCAAGAAGGATCGCTGGTTCACTATTTCAAATTTCTATCAGCTCAGCTCAGTGTGGAACTATGGATCTCGGCTCGCCTCTCCTGTTTTCATTATCTCTCTCCTCTTCTTTCCCTAATCTGTTGAACTTTAATGTACAGCAAATGCAAAGGAGGCGCTGTTCAAGAAGTCTGCAAAAGCAAGGAGTCGCTGGTTGGGCTGGGCTAGGCCTTTTATTAATTGGGCAAGGCAGCTAATTAGTGGATCGTAGACTTGGATCGGATCCAAATGGCTGAATTTTACTTAGTTGTGCAATATTGTAGAATCGGTGGAAACGTTCAAACTTGCGATTTTGACAATTTTACTTTTCAAAATCGTGATTCTATTACGATTTTACTTTTTCCCGATTTTGTACACAAGTTAACTAGAAATATGTATCCAAACTCATAAAATCGTTGAATCGTACGAGTTAACTCGTGGGTTTCACAACCTTGAATCTAATAGCAATTGTACAAAGACAAAAAAAGCTATGATGAGAAGGATCCTTAACCTGGAGGAGCATTGATTAAACATGTGATTGAATGTCGTTCTATGTGCTTTGACATGTTGATTCTTACAAGCATATTTTCATCATTGAAAAGTTGCTCTGTGAAAGCTCTTGCAAGCTTGGTTTTCCCAACTCCATTTGGACCAAAAACAGGAATAACCTAGTTAGCTACCGTGGTCTTCCCAACCCTGCTCACGATCTCAACACAGAGTTGGCAGCAGCATTGACTGCTTGACCTTGTCCCACACCTCTGATGAAATCTTTTAGAAAGTCCTACCAACTTCTCCCTTTCACTTTGGCCAACCCTCATAACGGGTACCCTACTCCAGCCAGTCCAACAGCTAACAACTTCTGCAATATGTTCCGATCCAACTGCCTCTGTCAGCAGCATATCTGCATCAGTACTTCTTTTAAGCTCAGCAATGCCAGCTGTCAAAGAGAGAATACACTTGATCTATAACTAAATTGAAACCCAATCATTGAGAATGTAGACCTTTACATCCAAATTTCCAAATCGCCCAAAGAATTGTAATAAACAACCTTTATTAGTAATTTTATGCTCAATCATTGTTCATTTTCTAAACAAACTATTTGAAAAATTATGCCAACAGTCAATTTCTCATATTAGAATATTTTGAAAATCTAGAAACTTCTTTAGAAATAAGAATAAACTATAAGTTCAGATACAGCCATATTCACTATAACAAAATAAAATAACAAAGGATTCTTGCACTATTACAGGATATACATGTCAAATGTCATGGTTCCTGGTATGAGCTGAAAAACATGAGAAATTATCAATAATTTAAAAATAGCAAGATCTCATGCAATTGTAAAATGCAAACCTCTAACAGAAAGCACCAGTACCCATCACTGTTCTCAGTAATTCTATGTCTTGTGATAACTGATAGAAGCAAAACACATCTGAAGGGGTGGTTTAACCTGCACATTTCATTGTTAACTGTGCAATCACATCGCTTGGCTAAACTATATATACATACATACATAATATATATATATATCTCTGCACTTTTGATATTTAAAACGAACAAATATGCTATCGTACAAATACATATCGTTTAACTTTCTAAGTATGTGAAGCCCAGCCATATGAGTTTGAACCAGAGTCGGATCAACTCGCTTGTCTGTTTAGTAATGATATCGGGACTTCGAATATTAGCAGTAGTGGTTCAGGTTGGGTCATTTGAGTTAACCCGGATTCTTTGGGTGCTTTGGCACTTTTGAAGCTGGACGACTCAGGCGTCCATGCTCAGGCATATGATCTCCTCTTGTTCCAGTAATAGCAGGTAAAAGGACTTGAAAAAGATTGGATACCAAGACTATTATAGTTCAGTTGCTCCAGAGTTTTCATGCTCCAGTAGGGACGTTAGCATACAGTGAACAGTCCACTCCATTTCCCCCAGATGGTAAACAGGGGTCCAATTATGGGCTATGGATTGGAGTTTTGGTTGCTTTAGGCTTTTCTGTAGTTCCAGTCTCATCTTCACTTAGGAAGAACGCGTTAAATTATTCCGGAAATGGCTGTATGAAGGATGACAGCAGAATGTTTGCATCAAACTTATTTCCTTCTTTGAACCCTCAGGTAGAGAGGAAGAAAGATCACGGTAGAGCTGAGGCTCTCCTCATTGGAGCATATGGCAAAGGCTTGAAGATGAAGCTAGATTCCTCACCACTATTTCAGGGTTCAGCGTCATAGAAGTTGTCCAGATGCTGTTTTGTTCTTGCTACACGCATTTCACAATGGGCTTTATCTACTTGACGATCAAGAAATGGTTGGATCAAAGAGAATGAGAAGGAAGAAACAGCAGAGCACAAAGGTTTCCGATCGTATACTAGGTACTAGGTTGCTTCATTATATCCAGAAAATTCATCATTCTTCGCAAAGGGCCAGGGCTTCATGGGAGAGCGCGAGGATCACTACTAAGTATTCCTCTTATGTGCTTGGATGAAACAGTTCTTACATGTTTTAGAAGTCTCATTATTTATGTTGGGGTCCGAGAGATTCTGGCAATTATTCTTCATGGCAGTTAGAAATGGATGGATTGGGGAAGCCTGACTTCAAATTTCAGAGCCCATTATTTGCTCCAGAAGAAAATAGAAATGTAGGATAGTGTCTCACTGTTTATGCTAGTAAAATGCACTCTTGTGCGAATGGAGTAAAAAAAAGTGAGATCCATTATTAGCCTACAGTTAGGTGATAAGCTTCCTTGTATCGTTGCTTGTTTGTTTCTTTTTAATTTATATTTTGGTTTGTGTATGCTTTCATCTGTTTTCTGAAACATAATGATTGTAAAATTGTTTTATTTATATGTTAAGAAAAAAAAAAAGTATGTGAAGCAAATAACAACATTTATAGCAATATAAGCACCTTTTCTGGTCTGTCAAAACAACCTGCCCAAAATTTGATCAACCATGAAAAGGAGAAAAACAAGGAGCTGTCTTTTCTTGAGAGACTAAGATAGAAGATACTAAATTGCTAATAGAAACATCTCTATCAAACGAACGCCTACATAGGTTATACCATCAAAAGTCAAAATCATCAAACCAACACGTCACATCCTCATATCACACCTCAGATCCCAGCCTTTTCACTTCCAATATTAGCAGAAAAAAATCATAAGCAGAACCTACTGAAGGATATTGGCTTTAGAGATAAGACAATGCATCAATTTAATACTTTCAGTTCATAATATGCTTTTTACATCAATGCGACTCATATTGTTAAGTTTAACACCAAAACCAACTGATATATTAGGTTTATTGCTTAACATATATAACAAAGAGAGCTATTCATCAACAAACTTATGTCTCATAGCACTATTTGTGTTCGATTATCACAGTTGAACCACCGGGTATATTCATTTTGAAGCCAATTGGTGTCTACTAATGAATTCTAGGCTATAAAGCATCATTCAAAAATTGTGCTTTGATAAGTCGCAAAATACCCTTATCTAGAGTAATGAAATTGTGCTTTATTGTTGAATTTTTAGATGATTTGTTGAAGAAAAGGATGCTTAATGGAATGAATGTCAATTTCAGGATTTTCTAGAGTATTTTGGAGCTAAGGGAAGGAGTTTTGAAGAGTCGGATCAAGTTTGGAATGAATTGGATACAATATATGTGAAGAAAAGAATTCTGGAAAGTACACAAGCGAGATACACGCCCATGTACTTTGCTTGTGTATATTGAAGTGGATGTCTAGAAAGTACACGAGTGAGATACATGCCCATATACTTTGTTTGTGTATATTGAAGTGGATGTCTGGAAAGTACACAAGCAAAGTACACGCCCATGTACTTTGCTTGTGTATCTAAGTTTTGCTGCAGTGCAACGATATTTCAAATACACGACCAATGTACACTCCCATGTACTTACTCGTGTATATTCACATAAGGACGCTTGGAAGAAAGCACGAGATACACGAACGAGATACACTACTCGTGTATCCGCTCGTGTATGTATCCAACCCGGGTACATGTATAAATAGACCGTTAGTTGCCCTAGAGAGGAGGTTACGAATTTTGTACTTGCTCTAACACTCATAGCAGCAGGGGAAAGAAGATTCTATCATTTCGAAAGGAGATTGAAGACCCACGAAGAAGAAGATTCTATTTTTAAGGGTTGTGACTATGAATTTTATTTATTCTTCTCGTAATTGTATTTCTTTTGTTCAAATTATGGAGGAGTAGACTCTAAATCTAGATTTTATTCGAAACTTCTCTGTCATGTGATGAAGATTCGGTTTTTAATGCGAAGTTGTTGACTTTCTTATGATTAATTGCATGCCCTTCAATTGTTTCTTAGATTCATAGATCCGGAATATGAATTTATGCATGATATCATATTAGTTAATTGAGAAATTGCTCTTATGATTAAATTTAATGCAATTAATGAGATTTGATTGTTCTTCTAGAGATAGGAAACAAGAGTCTTCTGTTTACATCGATTATTTTGATGCGAATTCGTGTGCTTTATGCAATTCTAGGTTGCTATTAACTAAGGAGAGATCCTATTTGATACACCTAGGATTAGATAGGTTAATATACTTGAGAAAGTAGTTAACTTGACTAGGGAATTCAACAATATAAGAAGTCAACTACGCCAATCTTCATAAATCTAATGAATTACATGATAGAGAAGGAGTAGAATAAGATCTAGGTTGCTTTTGTTAATTGATAAATCTTCAGAACCATTGTTGTTAGCGAGTTATTAGTTTTAAGATTAGAGTAATTAAGTTTCAACCAACATATTTAAGCGTCGGTTAAATAATAGGAACGAAGTTAGTACTAGTAGTTGGTGTATCTCTATGGGATGACCCTGTACTTGACACTATATTACGTCCACGGTAGGTACACTTGCCTATTGCAATGTAGTTAGAATTAGGAACAGGCATTATAAATATTAAAATTACGATTGGCAACGATCAAGTTTTTGGCGCCGTTGCCGGGGATATGCCAATATTAGAAACACTTTTTACTTATTAATTTAACCAATTTATTTCTTTCTTATCTTTTTTCCCTTTTCTTCCTGAGAATTTGGAGCTCATAATTGATTTGTATTGCGTTTACAGTGCATGACCAGAAGTCGCTCCAAGGAACTTGCTGTTTTTAATCCTGAGCCAGAGAAAATTGTTCGTCGTTATAAAAAAAAGCAACACTCGACGGAGTCAACATCATTTGGTATTCAAGGAAAATCACCGAAGGAAGAAATGGCTGATCAATTCAATAATCTTGCTTAAGAGCTGAATCAAGGAAATGTTGTTGTGGATCCCCCGAATCATCAACTGGTTGATAATAGAGATGGCCGAGTTAATGAGCCACCTAGAACCAATTCTGATTTTGCCAGACCAAACTTGATAGGCGTCAGCTCTAGCATAGTCCGTCCTCGAGTGGAGGCAAATAATTTTGAACTTAAGCCTGTCGTAATTCAGATGGTGCAGCAATATACTCAATTTGATGGTTTACAGGATGAAGATCCAAATGCGCATATCCAACACTTTCTGGAGATATGCGATACCTTCAAATTTAATGGAGTTAGTGATGATGCGATCCGCCTCAGGCTCTTCCCATTCTCTTTGAAAGGCAAGGCTAAGCAGTGGCTGAATTCTTTACCGAGGAACTCCATTACTACATGGTAAGGTCTGATTAAGAAGTTTATGGACAAATTCTTCCCTCCTTCAAAGACCGCTAAACTTCGAGTTGAGATTCAATCTTATCACCAGTATGACATGAAGACTTTGTATGAAACCTGGGAGAGATTCAAGGACTCAATGCGGAAATGCCCACACCATGGGATCCTAGAGTGGCTTCAAGTTTAGATATTTTATAATGGGTTGAACTATCAAACGAGACAAACAGTAGATGCTGCAGCTAGTGGCACCTTGAACCATAAAACTCCTGAAGAAAGTTTGACTCTTTTTGAAGACATGGCCACGAATAATTATGAATGGTCACATGGTAGGGGTAGAGAAAAGAAGGTGGTAGGCATTCTTGAAGTGGATGTGGCAACTTCTATCATGTCCAAAGTTGAGGCTTTATCTAGAAAGATCGATGGATTAGCTGTCTCACAACATCAGTTGGCTATTGTGGAACCCTCAGGTGGTGAGGAAGGGCAAACAGAGCAAGTGGATTATTTGGGAAACCCAATTCGGCCCTAGAACAATCCATACAGCAATACTTATAACCCAGGATAGAGAAATCACCCAATTTTTTCTTGGACTAACAACAGTAATATTTAGAAGGGCAATCCGAATCCTCCACCAGGTTATCAAAGGCCAATGGTCCAGAGTTACAAACCGCCAATTGAAGATCACCTCACAAAATTCATCAAGGATTCAAAAGACCGATAGAAGTCCTTAGATTTGATTATGAAAAATCAGGACTCGGCTCTAAGGAATCATGAGGCATCAATACACAATCTTGAAAACCAGGTCGGTCAGATAGCTAAGCTTCTGTCAGAGAGATCTCAAGGTTCACTTCCGGGAAACACGAAAACCAATCCTAAAGAACATGTTAAAGCTGTCATATTACGAAGTGGTAAGGAACTTCAACCAAAGGTTCAAGAAGAAGAGTCGGGTGACTAAACCAGCAAAAGAACAAGTAGTTCTCAAAGGAGGGGAAAAGCATTCAGAAAAATCGCTTAAAGAGAAATCATCACCTCCATTAATCCTAGAATACAAGCCCAATGTTCCTTATCCAGCACGACTCAAGAAGGACAGAACAAATGAGCACTATGGCAGATTTTTAGAGATTTTCAAGCAATTGCATATCAACCTTCCACTGGTTGAGGCATTATCACAAATGCCACGATATGCAAAATTTTTGAAAGAATTACTATCGAACAAAAGGAAGCTTGAAGAGTTCTCCATTGTAACTTTAGGAGGAGAATGCTCTACGGTAATTTAGAACAAACTCCCAAAGAAGTTAAAAGATCCTGGGAGCTTTACCATCCCTTGCCTGATAGGAAATTTATCTGAAGAACGGGCATTGGCTGATTTGGGAGCCAGCATTAATTTGATGCCATACAAGATGTTCCAGAAATTGGGTATTGGAGAGCCAAAACCGACCAAAATGAGTCTTCAGTTAGCCGATCGATCAGTAAAATTCCCGAGAGGAGTAGTTGAAGATGTATTAGTGAAGCTGCAGGACTTCATCTTCCCGGCGGATTTCGTCATCCTTGACATGGAAGTAGATGTGAAGGTCCCTCTTATATTGGGGAGGCCATTTTTGGCTATTGCTAGAGCCATAATTGATGTTGGGGATGGGAAGTTAGTGTTGAGAATGTGAAATGAAGAGGTCATAGTGAAAATGCCTGATGTCCTTAGACAAAGCTTGCACCATGATGATACATGCTATGCAATCGATTACCTCGACTTCACAGTTTTGGATTCATTGCAAGACCTGTTGATTGGTGATGCATTGGAATTGTGTTTGATGAATGGGGAGAAAGAGCAACCCGAAAATATGGCAATTAGAGTAGTTGTCAATCAACTTAACAATAATCCTGAGTTAAGAGAAGAAAGAAGCTTTAAAGGTATGAATAGATCCACCATTCAGAGATCGAAACCTTCAATTGAGGAACCACTTGAGCTAGAATTGAAACAACTGCCAGACTACCTTCAATATGCATTTTTGGAAGAAGATTCTAAACTTCCAGTCATAATTGCATCAAATCTGGATCGAGATCAGCAAGAAAGGTTATTGCATGTCCTAGGGCAACACAAGAAAGCAATTGCATGGAAAATTGCAAATATAAAGGGGATTAGCCCATCGTTTTGTACACACAAATTTTTTATGGAAGATTGTGTCAAGCCAGTGGTACAACCGCAGCGCCGACTTAATCCAAATATGAGAGATGTTGTCAAAAAGGAAGTCATCAAATTGCTTGATGTAGGAATAATCTACCCGATTTTTGATAGCTCATAGGTGAGCCCCACTCAAGTAGTTCCGAAGAAAGGCGGTATGACAGTAGTACCGAATGAAAAGAATGAGCTCATCTCGATGAGAACTGTCACTGGATGGAGACTTTGTATAGATTACCGCAAGCTAAATGACGCAACTCGAAAGGATCATTTTCCTCTTCCATTTGTGGACCAAATGCTTGAAAGGTTAGCTGGTCATGCATATTACTGTTTCCTCGATGGGATGTCTGGATATTTTCGGATTCCTATCACACCCGAAGACCAGGAAAAGACGACATTCACATGCCCTTTTGGGACCTTCGCTTATCGACTCATGCCTTTCGGATTATGCAACGCTCCAGCCACCTTTCAGCGATGCATGATGGCTATTTTTGAGGATATGGTAGGAGACAAGATGGAGGTATACATGGATGATTTTTCTGTTTTCGAGAATTCTTTTGATGAGTGTCTACACCATCTTGAGTTAGTGTTGCAACGTTGTGAAGACACTAACCTAGTCCTAAATTGGGAGAAGTGTCATTTTATGGCAAAAGAAGGTATTGTTTTGGGCCATAAAATCTCCAAGAAAGGCATAGAAGTGGATGAGGCAAAGATCGAAGCAATTTCTAAATTGCTCCCACCATCTTCAGTTAAGGCAATACGAAGTTTTCTTGGCCATGCAGGGTTCTATTGACGATTTATTAAAGATTTCTCAAAAATTGCTAGGCCGATGACAAAACTCTTGGAGAAGGATACCTCCTTTGACTTCAACCAAGAATGCATTGATGCATTTGAACTCCTCAAGCAAAAACTCATCATTGCACCTATCATGGTCACACCAACATGGGACATTCCCTTTGAGATTATGTGTGATGCTAGTGACTCGGCTGTGGGAGCTATTCTGGGTCAGCGAAAGGACAAATACTTTCAACCCATTCATTATGCTAGCAAAACACTCACTCTTGCACAAGAAAACTATACCACCACTGAAAAGGAGTTGCTAGCAGTTGTCTTTGCCTTTGAAAAGTTCAAACCATATCGCATCTTATCTAAGGTCATCGTATACACAGATCATTCCGCCTTGAAATTCTTGCTGACAAAACAGGATGCAAAGCCACGCCTCATTCGGTGGATTTTACTTCTTCAAGAGTTTGATCTTGAGATAAGAGATAAAAAGGGTGCCGAAAATTTAGCTGTCGACCACCTGTCACGTTTGGAGAATCCTTGTTTAGAAAGATCGAACGAAGTTGAGATCAACTATGAGTTCCCTGAGGAACGATTGTATGCCATCAAGACCGTTGAAGATTATATCATCCCATGGTTTGCTGATATTGCCAATTACCTAATGGCAAGGGCCCTTCCTAAGGATATGAACAAGTAGCAGAAGAAGAAATTTTTCACTGAATTGAAGCACTACTACTGGGAGGATCCACACTTATTTAGAATTTGTGCTGATCAGATGATTCGAAGGTGTGTTTCCCATGAAGAAGGATGGAAAATCTTATTCCACTGTCACAATGGGCCAACGGGAGGACATCATAGTGCCAATAGGACGGCGCACAAAGTATTGGAAGCAGGATTTTACTGGCCGTCATTGTTTAGGGATGCTCAGAGCTATATAGCTCGATGTGACCGATGCCAGAGGGATGGTAACATATAAAAAAGGAATGAAATGCCACAACACTACATATTAGAGTGTGAAGTATTCGATGTGTGGGGAATCGACTTTATGGGGCCCTTTCCTCCTTCCTTCGAAAATAAATACATATTGGTAGCTGTGGATTACGTCTCTAAATGGGTAGAAGCACAAGCCTTGCCGACTAATGACTCCCGGGTGGTTGTTAAATTCTTGAAGAAGCTCTTTTGTAGATTCGGGGTCCCACGGGCACTCATAAGTGATAGAGGTACACACTTCTGTAATTCGCAAGTTGAAAAGATTCTTAAGTGATATGGAGTGACTCACCATCTTGCTACGCCGTATTACCCCCAAACTAGTGGGCAAGTGGAGGTTTCAAACAGGGACCTAAAGCGTATCTTGACAAAGTCTGTGTCTCACCATAGACGAGTTTGGGCCGAGAAGTTAGATGATGCTTTGTGGGCATATCGGACAGCTTACAAGACCCCCCTTAATACTACTCCATATCGATTGGTCTACGGGAAAGCTTGCCATTTACCAGTTGAGATTCAGCACAAGGCATTTTGGGCGATCAAATCTGCCAATTTAGATCTCAGCCGGTCTGGAGCACATCGAAGGATGCAACTTAATGAGCTAGATGAATGGAGGCTCATGGCATATGACAATTCATATATATACAAAAAGAACGCCAAGAAGTTTCATGATGCTCGGCTACCAAGGAATAGACAGTTTAATGAAGGGGACATTGTATTACTGTTCAACTCTAGGTTGAAAATGTTCCCTGGGAAGCTTAAATCAAGATGGTCCGGTCCATTCCGGGTAAAAAAGGTTTTTCCCTACGGCACAGTTGAGTTGGAACACCCGAAAAAAGGCATTTTCAAGGTCAATGATCAAAGGCTTAAGCATTACTTTGGGGACCAAACAGTTTTGGAAGAAAAGGAGGAGTTGAACCTCATTCTCATCTCCATTTGAGCTCCATCGGTTCATTACGTCGAGCTAACGACATTAAACAACAACGCTTCTTGGGAGGCAACCCACGTTGCTTAGGTAAGTTTTCTTCTTTATTTATTTATTTTTTATTTTTATCATCCGTTGTTTTGGAGTAACTTTTGCAGGATAGCAAGCTATAGAGGGGCTAACCAAGTTTGGATTCTATGAAAGTCACCTTAATAGAGCTTCTTTTAAGCTCTAAGTGTGGGAAAATTCAGGATGGGAGACCTTTTTAAGGGAGTGCAAGATGAAGTGATGACAGGTATGTACTTTGATTTGCACAACCGGGTACACTAGTGGTGTATCCGGTTTTTCACACATGCTAGAGGGTGTCTAAATTGACTTTGCAATACAAAAGGGGAATATGTCATGGTGTGCCCTCCCGTGCACTTCAAAATATGCTCATTGTGTAAATATCAGAGATACACGAATAAGGTACATGCTGGTCGTGTATCTGACCCACAGAAGGCACAATTCGATATGCGAATAAGGTACACGCTCGTGTACCTGGTCGTGTATCTGACCCACAGAAGGCACAATTCGATACACGAACAAGGTACACGCTCGTGTACCTGGTCGTGTATCTGACTTACAGAATGCTCCCTCTATATACACGAACAAGGTACACGTTCGTGTACTTGGTCGTGTATCTGACCCACAAAACACCCCCTCTATATATACGAACAAGGTACATGCTCCTGTACCTGGTTGTGTATCTGACCCACAGAACACCCCCTCTATGTACACGAACAAGGTACACGCTCGTGTACCTGGTTGTGTATTTGACTCACAGAATGCTCTCCCATGATACACGAACAAGATACACGCTCGTGTACCTGGTCGTGTATCTAACCCACAGAATGCTCTCCCACAATACACGAACAAGGTACACGCTCGTGTATCTAACCTACAGAAAGGAATCCAAAGTACACGACCGTATACTTGGTCGTGTATCTAATTTTTCTGCTCGTATTATAAAAGGACTTCTCACTTCACTCTGCCATTTACACGACCCATTCTCCATTTGTGTATTTGACCCACTCACTCCCACTTTACTCCTCCATAGCGTGGTTGTCCTTTCCACACTATAAACTTCTTCCGTTTCAAGGATTCAAGGTAAGTAAGTTCTCTCTTCTTCTTCTTCAATACTTATTGCAATAAGGTTGCTGCTCGGTTTTCTTTTACGACTACCATACATGCTTGCATCTATGATGATGGTATGATGAGTGATTTCGCATTGTGGAAGTCGATTGTTGATAGATCTGTAGACATTTTGAACTCACGTGAATGCATGTATGATTGATGTCTTGAGTGGCTGCCAAATAAGTGAATCGACAATTAGGGTTTGAACATGAATATTTGGGATTTTGATTTTGTGGGTTTCTGGAACAATGTTATTGTGTTTCTTTTCCGATCTTCTTCCTAGAAACCAAGTTATGAGGCCATTTTTTTTTTATGATCACTAAACTATCGTACCTAGCTTCTTAGAATCAAGATTCGAACTTTATCGTTTGATGATGCTTTGGGTGTATTGTAGTTACATTGTTGGCCTTCAGGAAGGTAGGTTGATAATAGACTAAAGCCACAAGACCTGATTGTGAGCGTTCCTAGGGTAATTTGTGCATGTATTAGATGGGCAGATACACAACTAGGTACACGGTTGTGTACCTTGGTTGTGTATCTCAACTGTGCTATCCTCCTCCTTGTTTTGGAAACCCAATGCAAGTCCTATCATTTTCTTTGTGTAATTAATGAACCTAACCTATTTTGAGACCATTGTGATTGCTTCAGGTGGTCACAAAGACTTGTGCAGTTAAACCAAAGTTTAATAAGAAGAAGAAGACCACCCCTGCTAAGAGGAAGCGGGATGGTGCTAGTTCATCCTCCGCTCCACCTCCCCGAAGAGTTGTGGAGGAGCCATGGAGCAAGAAGCGGTTTGAAATTCTCTCACGGAAACCGTTTGGTGCACACAATAGTTGGATTGGGGCATGCTGGAAGGGTATGGACTAGTTCAACCAATGAAGGAGATCCTTGCCACTAGCCCATGGGAGGTCTTGTTCACCATACAAGAACCAGCGTATCGGGATGTTACTCTTGAGTTCCTATCCACTATGTAGATACAGAAGATAGAAATTGCAAAAGGATGGGACAACTCTTTCAGTTTTGAAGTGTATGGGCAACAGCACAACTGTACTATCCGCCAGTTCTGTTCTCTCATGGGCTTCTACACTGAAGCTTTTACCTAGACACCTGAGTTTCAGGATTTACATTGCCGTTGGCCTTCTAACGTTAACAATTAGGTATGCTGGGAGGAGTTAACCGGAAACCCGACTCAAGAGTACTTTCCATCCAGCTCCAAGGCCTCTCTAATTAAGGATGATTGCCTTAAAGTTTGTCATTGGCTCTTGACAAACACAATTGGAGCCCGAAAAAGCAGTAAGGGAGTTGTCAATAACTTTGAAATCTTCTATCTTTATAGCATCTCCCACGGATATCAAATTAATATCGGGTTGGAGTTGGCCTTTTATATATGGAGACAGGCACATGACTCCCGTTCTAAGGGGATTTATTGTGGCAGCTTCATCACTCATTTGCTGAAGAGCATGGATATTTTCCAAGACCCTAGGTTAGAGGTCGCCAAGTGCAATCAGGAAAGAATCTCTGATGGGCCGTTTGCCAAGTGGGGAGTGAAAAAAACCATAGGAACTTCCCGCACTTCTAGCAGGCCGCCTCCTTCTGCACAATCCTTTAAAGCTGCTCCTTCCTTATCTTCACCTAGTGAGTCTTCTATTCCTACATCGGAGCGGGTACTTGACCGCTTGGCATCCATTGAGAAGACCCAAGGTGAGATGAAAGTTCAACTACAAGGGATGAAAAAGAAACAAAAAAAATTTAGGAAATTTGTAGTTCACGCTTTCCAGTCGCTGGCTAAGTGCTTCCCAGCGGGGCAAGCTAGTTTGCCCACTTATGCCTCTTCCTCTGAAGCTGAAGAGGAAGTTGAGGCTAACGGCGATAAAGATAAGGAAAATGAAGGAGAAAGTGAGGGAGAAAGTGAAGAGGATACTGAGGAAACCACTGAGGAAGTGGAACCAACCATTGCCAAGGGTGAGGAAAGTGATGATGAAGAGGATGAAACAGATGATGAAGATGATGAAGATGAGGAGACTAGTTCGGAATAATGAATGACTTTCAGTTACCTATTTTATTTAGCATATTCGAGGAGCTCTTTCTATTGAGCTAGACTCTTTCTTGTTGGATGACTGTAATAATGACTAATCTCTATTTAATCTTTTACCTTCCGTTTTTGTTGTGTTGAACTTTGCTGATCTAGGTGCTATCCCGCGAATGCAATTGGTCTCATAACTTTTCTTGGCGAACTTCATCGATATAGATGATCGACATTCTGCTAGCTATGCAATTGGTCCATCACCTGTTTAATCCCGGGAAGTCTCAGTTCCTTTTCTTTTTATTTTTTCTTTTTACCTCTTTATTTCTCATTACGTTCTTGAATGATAAAGACATTGGGGATAATGTCTCAATCTAAGTGTGGGGAAGGGGATACTAAAGAAATTTGATAAGGGTTGTGCTGAATTGTATGAGTCATTCAAAAAATTTCCCCTAATTTTTGTTTTTCTCTTTTTGCTTGATAATCGAATTTTGAAATCATGATTGCAAATTACATAGTATTGTAGCATTTAGTGACTGAATTCCTCTAAAAGAGTGTTGTGCATGTCACCTTTGTCTTCTTTGGAACCTTGATACTTAGTCAAAGTTATGGGATAAAATCGTTGTGAAACTCAAAGATCTTGGGAGCCATGTAATCTTTCATAAAAGGGCAAATGAAATGATTCTCTTGGTGATCCTTCTTAGAAGATCTCTTTAAAGTAATAATTTAATGAAAGCATGTTATACTTGAAAAATCAAGGATTGGTTAGTATGGGCAGGCTTTGGTCCCTCAGAAGAGCGAAGTTTGACTCCGCTACTAACTAGTCAAAATAATAAGTTAAGGTAATAGAGGTTCGATGGGGTTCCTTTAAAACCTAGTCACCTATGGTCATCTGGCCTGGGATCAGCCGACCGAGGAAATTACCGTAATAAAATGAAATACCATAAAGCTAAAAGTTGAGAGGGTCTTGTAACTCGAGTAATTAAGCCCATAGGAATGCCCTCAATTGAGGGGATAATGTTCGTTAACTTGGGTGACGAGTTTAGGATTATCGGCTGAAAACTCGTTACATGGGTTGCAAGATTCAAAAAAAAAAAAAGGATGAAACCATTGTGAACTATTACAAAGAATAAAATCTTTGAAGAGATCAACCAAAAAGGAGGAGGAATCAAGGGGAAACATAGATGCAATGTATTTTCATTATTGATTGCTTCACTAAGAGAGATAATTGAGAAGATATTAGACTTTTTATTGGTGGTTAAAATGTACCACGTTTCCTTTTGCTTTGATTGATCTTGTGTCTAATTTTGATCATGAAAGCCATTGTTAAAATGACAAGGGTAAAGATTGGTCTACTCTGATTAATCCTAGAAATTTGACTAAAGTATCTTTGTTACAATACTTTCATGATAAGGTGAGAAGCATACATCAGATTGAGGGATTGCATTGAGCTTTAAAGATTAAAATTCACAAATGCTAATATCTGAGTAGTTTTATTTGGTAACGACAATCATGATTAATGAGAAGTTTGATCAATGTTTTGTTTTGCTTGAGGACAAGCAAAGACTTAAGTGTGGGGAAGTTTGATAAGTCGCAAAATACCCTTATCTAGAGTAATGAAATTGTGCTTTATTGTTGAATTTTTAGATGATTTGTTGAAGAAAAGGATGCTTAATGGAATGAATGTCAATTTCAAGATTTTCTAGAGTATTTTGGAGCTAAGGGAAGGAGTTTTGAAGAATCGGATCAAGTTTGGAAGGAATTGGATACAATACATGTGAAGAAAAGAATTCTGTAAAGTACACAAGCGAGATACATGCCCATGTACTTTGCTTGTGTATACTGAAGTGGATGTCTGGAAAGTACATGAGTGAGATACATGCCCATGTACTTTGTTTGTGTATATTGAAGTGGATGTCTGGAAAGTACACGAGCAAAGTACACGCCCATGTACTTTGATGGGTGTCGAATCCAACAAAAATAAAACCTACTCCTAGACAATTATATGATTTGCATATAGTGGTGAGTAGGGTCGAATCCACAGAGATTGGTTAAATTTATTTCTATCCAAGGAGAATAAAAAGGAAAAGGAAAATGGGGGGTTTAGTTTGTGAATCGAATAAAGTTAAAACAAGATAAGAAAATTGAATATTGAAAAAAGCCTAGCTAAAGGAATCAAGATGGTATAATTCAAGGAATTGATCATCGATGCAAATGTTCTCTATTCTTGTTCCTAGATAAACTGGTTATGGTTATTAACAAGCTCTAACAACTTATCTCTCCGTACTTCCTCGATAACCAAGAGAAGCTTTTTGATTATTTCTCTTATCGATTAGACATTCCTAGACAAGAGCTTAGGATTTAATCTACTAATAGCATTAAAATCTAGAGAGACCACCAATTCATGCCAGTAGATTATAAGATAACCTATTTAAACATGATTACACACCTCCATAACATGAATTCGATCATCTCTTTTATAACCAAACATGTTATTGCGTCACTAAGACTAGAACAATCAAACAATTATGGATTTGACATGCTAGTTGACAATATGTTAACTTGCTAATTGAGTAGAAGAGCTCTATTCATACCAATCAACAAAGATAATAATGACAAAACGATCAGAAGATATATGAATACCCGAAAACAACGAATAGATTAAATACAAGTCAACTAAACCTCACAATTCGTGGAGAATTAAACATCTATGACCCTTTGGCTAAAAAAGTAGCTTAGCTACTCATGTTCATCAATAAAACGAAAATAAAAAGTAGAAACATCATGAACCCGGTTGCCTGCTCTGCCTCCAAGATGATCCAAGGTTCTTCAAGATCCAAAGATTCAAAAGTTTTTCTCACCCTCTAGGGTTGGTTCTATTTATATTGTTAGAGGGATGGCATGTGATCTTTTGCTAGCAAGATACGAAAATATCTTTCCTTTTCCAAGTAGATTTCGAGAAGTGAATCTTCGTCTGCTTAGCACGCCCTACCACACGGTCGTGGGTCAAGCCGTGCCTTCCTCTGTGCATAATTCACGTATCATCTTCCGTGTCCAGTGTGTAGCACGGTCTTCACCACGACTAGATCTTAGACCGTGCCTTCCTCTGTGCATATTCAACAATTCTTCTCCTTGGCATGTCTAGCTTCCACCACGGCTTCAAGCACGGTTTCTCCCACGGCTTCCACCACGGCCGTGCCCTAAGCCGTGTCTCTCTCTGTTGAAAGTCCACATTTCCGCCTTTTCGTCCAGTGTGTAACACGGTTTGAACCTTAGTCGTGCTTCAAACTCTGCTTTCGATACACGGCCGTGTATTTCAACCGTGTATCTTCCTGTTGATTCAAAACCAAGTACACGGCCGTGTACTTCAATTACACGCCCATGTACTTCCCTCCGGCGGTGTAAATCCTTGTCTTGATCCAAGTTGAGATGACTTTTGTAATTTACTTGAATTAGCATCCTTGACTCCATTTAACCTGATTTATCACCATAATAGAATTAAGTACCATTTCCTTATGATTTCTATAAAATCAATAATGAATTAACACAATTTATACTATAAAGATTAAGTATAAAATGGCTCTATCAAATTCCCCCACACTTAAACTCTTGCTTGTCCTCAAGCAATTGCATCAAATCAATTGAGAAATCTATCATAGATTATACAAACTTTCTTTTCATCATTCCAAGCATCTATTCATTTGTAATTCATGACTTGTAGTTTTAATGCCTACTACTTCAACCCAACTAGTTTCCTGTGATCAAATTACTATAGACAAAATTCAATAGCTAATCTAAACAAAACAAACTTTAATCCTCATATTTAGCAAAAGAATTTTTATTCCAAAAGTAAATACTTAATCCACTAAGGAAAAACACCCAATTAAACTTCATTGGATATTATCAAGCATATAATCCTTGCAGTATAAAGTAAAAGCATATGGTATAAGCTCTTTGCTAGATATTCTCCCTTTTATACATCTTTGTTTTATTCAATGAATGTTCACATTCATGTTCTTTTGATTTATTCAAGCATCTATTTTAACGGGTTTTTGCCCGCTTCTTTTCATGAACTTTTGCCTTTTTCGCCCTTATCGTTATAGTGAGTTCATTGAATCGGCAACATCCCAAGCTCATCACTCAAGTGACCGGGTTTTGAGATACTCCTACGGACTCTTCCTCACTCTAACATTCAAGTTTGAATACTCTTAACTCAATTAGTTGAATCATTGGAGTAATGGCTATGCTTGATTTTTTTTTTCACTAAGTGTTATGATTGCTTTACAAACAACTTCAAAGAGTATACAGTAGCTAATATAACCTAGAAGTAAACTTGTTTATTTTTCACTTAGGGACTCGACTTACTCTTAGACTTCCAATTCTAAAGCTAAATACAAGGTAAATTTGTTTCTTAAAGATTTCACTACTTAATTTTAACCATGTATTTTAATCACAGCAGTGGGTGAGTAATGCATTTGAATAAGTCAATTTCACATTGTGTAGATGCTTATTATAACATTTAGTACAATCTCTAGATTTCATGATAATTTTGAAAAAAAAAATTGGCTTAAAATTGCTTAAGGACAAACATTCAACGTATAAGTTAGTTGTCTATTCTCTATATTTTATTATCCTCTGCCCCACACTTAGCTTGAGCAGTGTCCTCACTGTTCCTAATTTAGCACAATTGAAAAGGAATTAACAACTCAAGGAACATTAGAGAATAAGAGAAAGGAAATATTGGTACTTCCCTGGTATTGGAGTTCTCCCCTTAAGCTCTGGAAAGTGTCATCTAATGGTGTGTATCCTTGCTGCAGCTGATCCAAAGAGTTCAAAACTACACTAAAATAAAAACAAACTAAACTAAAACAAAACAAAACAAAACTAAAGCAAAACAAAACTAAATTATTATTTTTTTTGACATGGGTTACCTCCCATGAAGCGCCTTTCTTTAACGTCTTTGGCTAGACGTTCCTGGCTAAATGTTCGGATAAGGATTTTGATTCCAACTTTGGTGCCTGTGATGATGGGTTAATAACATTCGCAATAAAAACAGGAGAGATATCGCTAGGATATTTCATGGCATCATAAATGTTAAATTTAATCACTTCACCATCAAATTCCATAGTGAGGGTACCATCATTTACATCAATTTTCGTCTTGGATGTCTTAAGGAATGGTCGCCCTAATAATATCATTGATGAATTATGAGAATCATTATCTTCCATATCAAGCACATAAAAATCAGCAGGAAAAACCAACCCATTGACTTGAACTAAAACATCCTCTAAAACTCCCTCAGGATAAACATTAGACCTGTCAGCAAGTTGAACAATGACACTCGTTTCTTCAAGGGACCAACATTTAAACATTGATAAACAGACAAAGGCATGACATTGATAGAAGCTCCTAAATCACACATGGTTTTAGCGATTACAAGATTACCTATTTTGCAAGGAATAGTAAACATACCTGGATCCTTGCATTTAGGAGGAAGCTTCTTCTGAATAATAGCTGAAACATTTTCACTCACACTACTCTTTTCATTGCCTTTCAGCTTCCTTTTGTTAGTGCATAAGTCTTTGAGAAATCTAGCATAGTGTGGTATTTGCTTAATTGCATCAAGCAAAGGAATATTTACCTCGACTTTGCGAAAAGTTTCTAGAATCTCTTTTTCTTCCGCTTCATTCTTGGATTTCGCCAATCTGGAGGGGAAAGGAGGTGGTATCAATGTGACCTTTGATGGCTCAACTAGAGACTTGCTAATTTGGCTCGGAGTCAAAATCTCTTTCTTGGTCTCTTCCCCAAAAGTAGATGGGTGTCCTTTCTTATTTGATCCCTGCAATGCTGTTCCACTCCTCAAGGTAATTGCATTAATGCTTTACTTCAGATTTGTGATAGTCTGAGAAGGTAACTTACCTTGAGTTTCTAACCTATTTACAGCAGAAGCAAGTTGGCTTACCTGATTCTCCAAGTTTAGAATGCTCTACTTTGTTTCCTCCTGAAATTGTTTTGTATTAACAGTAAGAGACTTAACAATATCCTCAAGAGACATACCTGAAGTGGAAGGAGCTTGGGGTACTTGGTGTGGTGGCTTAGGCTGGAATTGTTGAAAATGTTGAGGGTTATTGCCATATCGGAAGTTAGGATGATCCCTCCATCTAGGATTGTAAGTATTCGAGTAGGGGTCATACTTCTTTTGTGGCTGTCCTGGGAATCCACCTACAGCATTGGCGTGTTTATGGTTATCATCTTGCAATGTGGGGCACATGTCGGTCGGATGATTAGGAGCAGCACAAATTCCACAAGCCTTCACCTGCTGGGTATTTCCAAGAGCTAGCTGCTGCACAAGGGAAGTTAGGTTAGAAATTTGATGTTCAAGGTTAGAAACACTTACCTCATTTACCTTCCTTGAAGATGTATCATGCCTATACCCAAATTGTTGCGAATTGGCAGCCATAATGGAGATTAATTCCCTAGCATGACCAGGGGTTTTGTTTACTATGGCGCCTCCACTTGCAGTATCCATCATCTTCCTCTCCATCGGAAGTAGGCCTTCGTAAAAATATTGGATGAGGAGTCGTTCAGATATCCCATGTTGTGGGCAGCTTGCACACAGTTGCTTGAACCTCTCCCAATACTCATGAAGAGTCTCGGTGTCCCTCTATTTTATTCCACAAATTTCTCTTCTTATACCAGCGGCTCTGGATGCGGGGAAGAATTTGTCCAAGAAGAGTCTCACCATATCAGTCCATGTGGTTATAGAACCTGGAGGCAAATAAAACAACCAATCTTTAGCTTTATTACTTAAAGAAAATGGAAAAGCACGTAGCTTGATTTGATCGTCGGTTATTCCTTGTGGCCTCATACTAGAACACACTATATGAAACTCTTTCAAATGCTTGTGAGGATCTTCATTCTCAAGACCATGAAATGTAGGTAGTAGATGTATCAACCCAGATTTCAATTCGAATTCCACAGCTAGTTCGGGATAGTGAATACAAAGTGGTTGTTGATTCACATCCGGTGCAGCCAACTCCCTTAAGGTTCTCTCGAGATTTGCCATGTCGCCCTCTTTTTCAGAATCAAGGGATGAATCAGACAAGTTCGATACTAAGTTCGGTCTGGGGGATGGTCTAGCTTCTTGTCGCAGCCTCTTTAGAGTCTTCTCAATCTCCGGATTATAAGTTAGTTCACCTGTCTGAGAAGAACGAGTCATACAAGAATAGAAATAAATTTGACACCAATCCCCGGCAACGGCGCCAAAATTTTGATGGGTGTCGAATCCAACAAAAATAAAACCTACTCCTAGACAATTATATGATTTGCATATAGTGGTGAGTAGGGTCGAATCCACGGAGATTGGTTAAATTTATTTCTATCCAAGGAGAATAAAAAGGAAAAGGAAAATGGGGGGTTTGGTTTGTGAATCGAATAAAGTTAAAACAAGATAAGAAAATTGAATATTGATAAAAGCCTAGCCAAAGGAATCAAGATAGTTTAATTCAAGGAATTGATCATCGATGCAAATGTTCTCTATTCTTGTTCCTAGATAAACTGGTTATGGTTATTAACAAGCTCTAACAACCTATCTCTCCATACTTCCTCGATAACCAAGAGAAGCTCTTTGATTATTTCTCTTATCGATTAGACAATCCTAGACAAGCGCTTAGGATTTAATCTACCAATAGCATTAAAATCTAGAGAGACCACCAATTCATGCTAGTAGATTATAAGATAACCTATTTAAACATGATCACACACCTCCATAACATGAATTCGATCATCTCTTTTATAACCAAACATGTTATTGCATCACTAAGACTAGAACAATCAAACAATTACTGATTTGACGTGCTAGTTGACAATATATTAACTTGCTAATTGAGTAGAAGAGCTTTATTCATACCAATCAACAAAGATAATAATGACAAAACGATCAAAAGTATATGAATACCCGAAAACAACGAATAGATTAAATACAAGTCAATTAGACCTCACAATTCGTAGAGAATTAAACATCTATGACCCTTTGGCTAGAAAAGTAGCTTAGCTACTCATGTTCATCAATAAAACGAAAATAAAAAGTAGAAACATCATGAACCCGGTTGCCTGCTCTACCTCCAAGATGATCCAAGGTTCTTCAAGATCCAAAGATTCAAAAGTTTTTCTCACCCTCTAGGGTTGGTTCTATTTATATTGTTAGAGGGATGGCATGTGATCTTTTGCTAGCAAGATACGAAAATATCTTTCCTTTTCCAAGTAGATTTCGAGAAGTGAATCTTCGTCTGCCTGGCACGCCCTACCACACGGCCGTGGGTCAAGCCGTGTCTTCCTCTGTACATAATTCACGTATCATCTTCCGTGTCCAGTGTGTAGCACGGTCTTCACCACGGCTAGATCTAAGGCCATGCCTTCCTCTGTGCATAATCAACAATTCTTCTCCTTGGCACGTCTAGCTTCCACCACGGCTTCAAGCACGGTTTCTCTCATGGCTTCCACCACGGCCATGCCCTAAGCCGTGTCTCTCTCTGTTGAAAGTCCACATTTCCGCCTTTTCGTCCAGTGTGTAACACGGTTTGAACCTTGGCCGTGCTTCAAACCGTGCTTCCGATACACGGCCGTGTATTTCAACTGTGTATCTTCCTGTTGATTCAAAACCAAGTACACGGCCGTGCACTTCAATTACACGCCCATGTACTTCCCTCCGGCGGTGTAAATCCTTGTCTTGATCTAAGTTGTAGATGACTTCTGTAATTTACTTGAATTAGCATCCTTGACTCCATTTAACCTGATTTATCACCATAATAGAATTAAGTACCATTTCCTTATGATTTCTATAAAATCAATAATGAATTAACACAATTTATACTATAAAGATTAAGTATAAAATGGCTCTATCACCCATGTACTTTGCTTATGTATCTAAGTTTTGCTGCAGTGCAACGATGTTTCAAATACACGACCAATGTACACTCCCATGTACTTACTCGTGTATATTCACATAAGGACACTTGGATGAAAGCACGAGATACACGAATGAGATACACTACTCATGTATCCGCTCGTGTATGTATCCAACCCGGGTACATGTATAAATAGACCGTTAGTTGCCCTAGAGAGGAGGTTACGAATTTTGTAATTGCTCTAACACTCATAGCAGCAGGGGAAAGAAGATTCTATCATTTCAAAAGGAGATTGAAGACCCACGAAGAAGAAGATTCTATTTTTATGGGTTGTGACTGTGAATTTTATTTATTCTTCTCGTAATTGTATTTCTTTTGTTCAAATTATGGAGGAGTAGACTCTAAATCTAGATTTTATTCGAAACTTCTCTGTCATGTGATGAAGATTCTGTTTTTAATGCGAAGTTATTGACTTTCTTATGATTAATTGCATGCCCTTCAATTGTTTCTTAGATTCATAGATCCGGAATATGAATTTATGCATGATATCATATTAGTTAATTGAGAAATTGCTCTTATGATTAGATTTAATGCAATTAATGAGATTTGATTGTTCTTCTAGAGATAGGAAACAAGAGTCTTCTGTTTACATCGATTATTTTGATGCGAATTCATGTGCTTTATGCAATTCTAGGTTGCTATTAACTAAGGAGAGATCCTATTTGATAAACCTAGGATTAGATAGGTTAATATACTTGAGAAAGTAGTTAACTTGACTAGGGAATTCGATAGTATAAGAAGTCAACTACACCAATCTTCATAAATCTAATGAATTACATGATAGAGAAGGAGTAGAATAAGATCTAGGTTGCTTTTGTTAATTGATAAATCTTCAGAACCATTGTTGTTAGCGAGTTATTAGTTTTAAGATTAGAGTAATTAAGTTTCAACCAACATATTTAAGCGTCGGTTAAATAATAGGAACGAAGTTAGTACTAGTAGTTGGTGTATCTCTATGGGTCGACCCTGTACTTGATACTATATTACGTCCACGGTAGGTACACTTGCCTATTGCAACGTAGTTAGAATTAGGAACAGACATTATAAATATTAAAACTACGATTGGCAACGATCATGCTTCTACACCATAAACATTATGGGCTTCACGCACACATTATTTACAAAGATGGCTTATTAACATGTGTTTTTTTTTTCTTTCCCTTTTTTCTCCCACAAAGTGATATATGTTTAATCTGAAAAATTAGACAAGTTTGTTGTGTTGAAAGCCAACCAAAATTAGACATGTCCTGGTTTGAAATTGAAGCATACCCAAAACAGATTATACTGTAACTGCAGCCAGGCTTGAAAATCACTGGCAAATATCTCAAGACAATGGGATCAGGCCTGTAGTTATTTATATGTTAATTTTATTAAGAAATACTACTCTCCATGGCCAATATTAGCTATTCCTATGGAAAAATAGGGATAACATGCTCCACTATGTGATGTCCAGTTTCAGCTAAAATTAGACTTAATCAGTCACAAAATAAGATTCATCTAATTAAGTTTTTGACATAGGCCAAAGCACCTTCATGACATAAATCCAAACCAGGATCTCATGTAAGACTTGGTCACAACCAGTCATGTGCTTGCGGTTTATAAAAAAACTATAATCAATTAAAAACTACCAACACATTCTTTAATGAATAGAAATTGACAATCTTCTTTTAGGATAATGGAGCAAGGTATATGACAATTAACACTGGCTCCTTGCCATTGGCAAGGCATCTTTCATCTGCAAAGATGCACTTTTAGAAATTTATGTCATACTAGTATCAACTCTTTATATTCTACCTACATTTTGTTTCTTATTTTTTCAACTCAAAAACCAACAAAGAAATTTATGACTAGTTAAAGATTGAGGCGAAAAACCTGTATAATCATTCCTAAATATTGTGAGAACTTTTTCAAATCACTTTTTCAAATAGAAAATCAATAACTTCAATAAGCTACAATTCCATAGTTAGAAGCAGAGAAGCCCACCACATAGCTAAAAGCAAAGGTGGAGAACCATGCATGAGATGAACTGCCGCTAGAGAAGGTGTCAATTCTTGAAAGAAAAGTAGCCTTGCAATGGTTTGCTATTATCTTGTGCCAACATGTTTGTGCAATACACCAAAAAAGTTGGAAAGATGTAAGAAAACACATATATACCTGCTTTAAGGCTCTTTTAGATGTAGCAGAAATGCAAGTTCTTTACTCCTTAGAAAGTTTTATTGCATGCTTGTCCTATTTTTAGGTAATTACAATTGTTGCCATTGAGAATAAATGACTTTTCTTCCTGCAAAAATTGATATAAAAGATATTACCAGGTCCTAGCCCTTGTTAATTACCTAAGAAAAAAAGTACCTAGCCCTTGGCCAGCCATACTTGATCAGACAATTGACAATAAGGCATTCATAGTCTTTAACCCACCCACAAACAAAAATTCTCATTACAATACTACAAAAGCAAAGAGTAAATAGGATTCCTTAATAGCAAAGTGAATATATATTTCTTTCAAAAACATTTTCCAAGTGGTAGGCACATCCAACTTTTTTAATATATCAAATTCAATAACCAAAACAAAATCAATTAGGCAGGTAAAGGGGAGAAGCTGCTGTACAGAAGCCAGAGTTAAGACTTAGAAGATAATGACACCTTGTAATATCAAAATCCTATAAATGGTATGTGATATCATGAACTGCACTTAGTAGACAATAAGGCTAAAATTTTTTAATAGTTACCTAATTCCTTCAGGCTAATAGAAGCACAGGAAGAAGCCATAAAGGAGTGAAAAAGCTCAAAACCACTATCACTTTCTTCTTTGCCCTCATATGGGTTGGAAGCACCTTCACTTTCTTCTTTGCCCTCAAACTGATAGGAAACACTTTTGCCTTTAGCTTTTCCCTCAAGTGGCCAGAATCACATTCACTTTCTTCTTGGCCCTTATGTGGGATGTAATCACTTTCACTTTCTTCTTTGCCCTCAAACGAGTAGGAAACATTTTTGCCTATTTTTTCGCCCTCAAGTGGTTGGAAGCACTTTCGCTTTCTTCTTTGCCCTCAAGTGGCTCAAAATCACTTTCACTTTCTTCTTTGCCCTCGAGTGGGCCATTTTTTATATTAACATCTGGCAGATCTAGAATGAGTGCAGTATATCCTCCAAAGTTTATTTTCCTTAATGATGTCAAGTTTTCAAGCCCCCAAATCAATGTGACGTTCTCGCAATGCATAATGTTCAGTGCCTCTAAGTTTGTTATTTGTGAAAGATCTGGCAAATACTGCAATGAATTGGATCTGGAAATATCAAGTATTCTAAAGACTTCAATTCTTGGAGCCCTGAAATCTCAATGAGTCCCTCATGATTGACTCTTAAATATTTGAGATTCCTAAGCATTGAAAGATCTGGAAACTTGATCTCTGGATGGCATCTAGAAATTTGTAAATTTAGGGCTCTATTCCTCCTCTAAAACAAGTCATGGTAAGTGAGACAATTCAAATTGGTTGGGATGGAAATATCTCTAAATGTCTCCATTGAATCTTAGAAATGTCAAGTAGCATGGTAGGTTTGGCAAAGAACCAAACTTCTTACACCCCTCTAAATCCAATTCTTGTAATTTACTCAACATATCAACGGAAGTAGGTAAACATTCTATGGGGCTCTTGGAGATATTAAGGCATTCCAGATTATGTAAATCTCCAATTGAATCAGGTAATTATTTAACCCCTATATCACTCAAGTCAAGCTTGGTGATATTTTTCAGCTTTCCAACTGACTCGGGAATCTTTGTCAAGAGAAAACAGCCATCTAAATCCAATCTTTGTAATTTATGCAGCATTTCAATGGAAATCTGTAAACCTTTTATCCAGCCATGGGACATAAAGAGCTCTTCCAAATTATATAAATCACCAATTGATTCAGATAATGGTGTAATTCTTGTCCCACTAAAGTCAAGCTTGGTCAACAATTTCAGCTTTCCAATCGGCAGGGGAATCTTTGTCAACCATCTAAAGTGGTATAAAACCAATTTTTGTAAATTACGCAACATACCAATTTCAGTCGGCAAAAATGCTATACTGCTGCTAGATATATAGAGCTCTTCCAAATTATATAGATGTCCAACTGAATTGGGCAATTGTGTGACCTACGTATATTGTAATTGAAGCTTGGTCAACAATTTCAGCTTTTCAATGGACTTAGGAATCGTTGTCAACAAAAGACACTTTTCTAATCCCAAGTACTATAGCTTCACGAGATATCTAATGGAGTCTGGAATATGTGTGAGCTGCTTACACTCTTTGGCAGAAAGTGTCTCAAGCTTTGTCAGGTATCCTTCTGAAACAGGAATCTCTCTTATGCTAGACCCATCTAGAAGAATTTCCCTTAATTCTTCCATTTTCCCCATCTCTATTGGTAGCTCCTAAAGTTCTTCACAACGATAGACAGAAAGCAAATCAAGCTTTGTCATGTATGCTTCAGAAATAGGAATTTTTTTTTTTTTTATACCAATATCACCTACATCAAGTTGCCTTTAATTCTTCCGATTTTCCCACTTCTATTGGTAGCTCCTTAAGTTCACGGCAACCAGAGAGATTTAGAACTTTAGTGTCTTCCTCAATTTGCCAATGGATGGATCAATATATCTCGATCTAGAACAGCATTCAAGCATAAAAACCTCCAACTCCTTCAAAGATGAGAAATCCGGAGTGGTGGTTAACTCATGGCAATGTTGAAGTCTTAGAACTTTGAGATACTTTACCAGAAAAATAATAATAAAAAAAAGGTTAGATAGATGTAGATAGCATATATATTTTCGTATTATATTTAAAATCATTATAAGACCAGTAATAAAAGAAAAGTATTACCTCAATTTGATTCCAACCATTCCAATCTTCTTTGATATTACTCTCACGTAATTCTAGAACAACCAATCTTTTGAGATTAAAATTGATTTGCATAATTTGAGACGTAGATTTAGAAAAAGATTATGAAGATCTCCGGTCAGCTGCACCTGATGCATATGAAGAAATCTCAAGCTCGTCATGCCCTTAAACTGTTCACTTCTGCAATGAGTCTCTAGACCCATACCAGAATTGAAAGCAAGGGCTTTGACACTGGGAGTCCCCTGCCACAGAAAACATGAGAAGCAATGGGTGACAGAAGCAAACTTTCAAAATAAAATTGGAGTAATTGTAGATTGCAGAAAAACGCAACACGTAAGGTACTAGAAAACAATAAAATAAAATATATATGGATAATGGTTAAATGCATTCATATACAGCTTTGTTATATAAGCGTCTTGGTGTTAAGGGTTTCTTTTTTTTTTTTCTTTGAGTTGGTTATTTTTCCTCAAACAATAAATGTTTTTCAGATTAATCCCCTTTAGTAATTTTCAGTATTTATAGCACAAAATATACTCCAACCAATGAAAATTATTAAAAAAAGTGGTACACTAATTAAGACTATTAAAGTACCCCATTATAGATTGGGGATGGAGGAGGAAAAATGGCCTTAATATTTGATATTGCCTAATAATAGAGCCATTGTCCCTTTTACTAAAAAAATATGCAACATAATTTCAAGAAAATGGAATTACATATTATTTCCCCTTTTCAAAAGGCATTTTATGTTAGGAATAGAAAAACAAAGGATAGAAAATTAGTAAATAAAAAATCTTCACAAAATTAATATAAAATCTGTGAAGAAGTTCTCTTGATGTGTGAATGGAGGTTTAAGAATAAGAGCAAAGTAAACAAAGAGGGAGAGCATAACGAAGATAAGAAAGATAAAGGATGTATTGTTATATTAACTATCTTTTTATTAGCTTTAAATATATAGAAAAATACTAAACTAATATAACTACAGTATCTATATAGAACTTGGCAAGTGTAATTAGTAAACATAAATAATCAGTATTCTTTACATCTCCCCTCTCAAGTTGACGCCTCTTGAAGACCTAACTTGGAACATAAAAATGTAGCACGACTTTCTTCAAGAGCTTTGGTGAGAAGATTAGTTAGCTGCAATTTGAATGAGACATGAACAAGATGAAGAAAACTAGGCTAAATGTGACCTCTAACAAAATGAACATCAATATCAATATATTTGGTCCACTCGTGCAAGCATAGATTGTTAATCGATTTATTGTCACAATACAGAGTAATCAGCAATGCCAAAGAAACACCAAGGTTAAAGGTTGCTTGGGTCATGTTGCGATGGTTAGGGTAGTGTACAATGAGTGGTTAGCATTGGTGGCTAGTGTGATGAAGTGTGTGGTTGAGGTGTAGCGTTGTGTGGTGTTGAAATGTGAACAGGGGCGATTAGAAAGGAAAAAAAGGAAAGAAGAAGCAAAAGCAAGAGACGACTAGGAAAATGAGAAAGGAAAAAGAGAAGGGAAGAGAGGAACAAGGATTGAATGAAAAAGAAAAGAGGAAGAGAAGGAAGATGAAGGACATCCAAGAATAATAGAATAGCATCTAATAGATTATCATAAGGGTTTAGGAAATCCATGAATACCATTTCATATAATAAAATATGATTACTTATTAGGCTCTAAAATATACATTTTATACTATCTTCCAACGAAATGTTGTTATCACTCAATCATAATTCATTAAATTAAAAAGTTTTGTTTTGGTATTTTGTTAATAAATGATACTTTTATATATACCTTCCCCTAGAATTTAATATTTCATAATCAATAATTGTATTATATAAATAAATTGTTGTGTATAGTGATTATTCCTAGTTATTATTTAAATCTTTCATTATGCTTCTATAATTCCATTGTATTTTGCCATATCAATACTATATTACTATTGTTATTATTTTTATATATGGAAGCAAATACAAATATATTTATATTTTAAGGAAAATCTTTGCTCGTATTTATTAATCTAGAGATATCTAGACAATCAATTGCAAGTTTATCCCTCAAAGATTTTATTTTGAATCATAATGCTATTTTACTTTCTTATCTTGGGGTCTTATCTAATGACAACCAATATGTTTTAGGTATATAGAAATTATTAACTATGCAACATAGCATAACATTTTCATTATACTTATTGGATTCATATTGGCTGTTACTTTTTTTAGATACTATCATAAATTTCTATTTATCACGTAATAATATTGAAAAATATAACAATTAGATACTTCATATTGAATTCCCCTTTTGAGAGGTGAATTATATAAATAAGCAATGTTGACTTTCTCTAAAAGATTTAAATGTTTTTGTTCATGGTTAAAAAAAAAACATAGAGGATGAAGATGATAATAAATAAACAAGTTTCGACGTTTTAGTATTATCATATATTATATAGTTTATTGACATTTTATCAAAAATAAGTTCAAAATGAAGTTCTGATAATAATTTGAATTATGGTTAACATTTTGAAATTGACATTACTGTATAATTTCTTAAAAATATTTATTAAAAATTTTGAGATTTCACAACATATGATTGTGAAAATTTCTAGAGTGGTCCGTATAATTTAATATAAAAATATGTTTAGATGGAAGGATGAAATTATTGTTTATTTTTTAGTGGTATTTTAACTCTCCATTTGTATCTTAAATGATTGATTTAAACAGTAAACTATTTAATTTTTTATCACATCCAACACAAATTCGTGATTATTTGTAATACAAAACGAAATCCATTAAGTGGAAAATTATACTAGAATATCTGATGCTTGTCATTGTGTGAATGACACCTGCCTTGTACTGCCATTTATATCATTAAAAAGCATACGCTCGCTTCTCATGAGTTGAGCAACTAGCTAGGTCTTTTAGTTGGGTTCTTCATCTTCATCATTTCTCCAAAAATAGTTGACATTATGCTCCTTTCATTGGCCCATAGGACGGTGCTTTCACCTGGTTAACCATGGACGATCAATAGGACTAACCACTTTTCATATGAACTCTCTGGATAAAAGATACAAAATACATGATTCAGATGTATGGTCCAGAAATTTTGTTGAAAGGCAATCTCATATTTTTTTGTTTCAAGCACATAGGCACCTACTTTAATAACAAAACATGTGTAAAAACTGGGGAGTTTAAGATCAAAGATGCTACCTTGTTACTATAGGGCCTGATCATCCATTTCCACAACGTAATCAATCTCCTCGATCTTGAGTCTCTTGGCTGATAAAGCAATATTCTTCTTGGTTTCATTTGTAATTTGGAACAGTATATCTGCCTTTGGACACCGTGGTTGGCTGGCTGCATTGAATAAGCCTCCATTCGTCTCCACCCGATACATCAAACCGTCTCCATTTGGTGCTGCATCTATATAGATAGTTGAGCTTTCGTGTATCTCCTCCCTTATAAGCATCCTTGACTATTCATTTACCACTTTCTTCTCAAGTCATCTCCCGATCGGTCTTGCACCAGTAACCTGGAATAGAAAAAAGTGAATGCTGATAGGAAATCCTGGAGGAAATAAATAAATTAGTTACTAACACTTACACTGCTATTGAAGATGAGCATGGATTCCGAAAGATGAAAACCTCATGGTGGAAACGCAATTTCAAATTGCATGGGGTAGATTTCTGGGCCTCGATTGGTTTACAGTTTCGAATCCAATTCCTTGTTTGGTTATTTGTAAGGAATTGGATTAACCAAAAAATGAAGTCTGATTCCTAGGGAGTAGGAATCTGCTTCTTAAAAAACCAAACAAGCCACCAGAGTTGTTGTGTCCTTGAAATTGCAATGTTGTCTTCAAAGTATAAACAAAAATGTATGCAACAGCAAAGAAATATAACCTTAAAGCATTCTAAATTTACTCAATAGTGAAGAAATCCCCAAAAAGAAAAAGCCGGTAAGACACAAATGTCAAATAGTTGACGGAAGTCACATCGATTACTGCATTAACCAGATTGCCCACTTTTACTCCAACAAAAAGATCTATAAATAAGCAACAATAAAGAAAACGTAATCTGAGGCGCTATACAGAAACTACAAAAAGATGTCAAAAATAACACTAACCGGATGACAACTCTCTCACAAGACATACTCCAGTGCTCCATCGTTCATTGCCAATGCAATACCTCTCTTAGCAAGTCAGACTGCAACGTCCTTCATCTGTAACCTAGCAACCTTCCTTACTTGCTCATGATAAAGTGGGCCAAACACTACAATTTCATCAAGGCCGCTTACCAAATCTGGCCTAAGATGCTTTCTCACTTGCAAATTTTAGAAACAATCACCCATATTTCTATTTTAAACATGACGATTTCTCGAAGTTCTCTTAGAGCATTACCTTACGGCATGATCTCGAATAACTTCAATCAAGGCAGACAAAAAGTGCTCTGCACCTAGATTTGAAGTCATGATAATGACCTTATTCCTGAAATCAACCTTGTGGCCGTGGGTTATCAGTGTACCTTCCATCATCTAAAACTTGGAAGGGTATGATATAAAGAGAGATGCGGGCTTTCTCTATTTCACCAAACGGCACAACACTCCTCTGTAAGTTGGCCAACCTCTTCATATCCAACAAATCTACAAATATATAAAAACCCGATAGCAATGATTCTTACAAGCATATTTTCATCATCAAAACGTTGCTCAATGAAGCCTTTTGTAAGCTCAAATTTCCCTACTCCATTTGGACCAACATACAGGAATAACCCAGCTAGCTGCTGTGGTCTTCCCAAACAGCTCATGACCCCAACACAGGGTTGGCAGCAGCATTGGCTGCTCGACCTTGTCCTACAACTCTCTGATGCTATCTTTCAGAAACTCCTATCAACTTCTCCTTCTCACTCTGGCCAAGCCTTGTTATGGGCATCCCAGTCCAGCAACTAACAACTTCTGCAGTATGTTCCAGTCTGACTCTCTCTGACAATAACATATCTGCATCAGCACTTATTTCAAGCTCAGCATTGACAGATTCAACTTTTGAATCGCCCTATGTTGTAGGTCAACTGCTCTTGCAAAGTCATATCTTCTTTCAGCCTCCTACAGTACTGCGAGGAGCTCTTTATGCTTTTGTTTGAGCCGACAGAGCTCATTCATCTTGGTTTTCCTTTTTGTATTTCATGATCAACGGCTGAAGTTTATCCTTTAAATCCAGCAGGCCCTTTGGACCTAACTCAATAAGAAAAGGCATAAAACAGTGTCAGAAGTTCAAAATATGCGAACAGTACTTGCAAACTATTCTTACAAATTCTTACCTCAATCAATTGGACCTTGCTTGCTTTGTCCTTTTCTTTTTCAAGTGCATGGAAGTTCAATCTCTAGTTGGATTCTTTTTCTTTCAAGATTGTCTTTCTCTTCCATGTGACTATCAAGCTGTACCTGCACATTTGCACAAGCCTCATCAACTAAATCTATGCCCTTATCTGGAAGATGACAACCAGAATAAATGATGAATAGACACAAAGAACATAAACACCATGCCTAATGCTAGCATGTTCAATATTATGAAAATGAAGTAGAATGCAATTGTTTCATGAAAAATGTTTTCTAGAATCTTTCTCAATTTTTACTATACTCAAAGTTGTGCAGGTATAAGACATTGCTTAGCAGCCTAAATAAACTGCATCAACTAGAGCTCTTAACGTGGATATTAGTGGCAAGTGAAGATTGTAGCTCAATGGCTGATAGTAGAGATTATCCACCATGGAAAATGGTAACAGAAAATGATTCTGATAGGATCCCCTTAATCAATTAGGATCCCACGAACTTTTATTATTCAAGAGAACAAGAATTACAAAGATCTGGTTTTGAGGACCAGTTCCTCCAGCCTATGGCTCAAGATGTCTAACAATTTCCTTAGCTGTCTACAACTAATACTCCCTCATATATACTAGTTAACTTCTATTAACAATTTGGGTTTCTCAACAACCCATGTTGGACAGTTAGTAACTTCCTAACTAATCACAGTAGCTAGCAACTAACCAACCAAACAACTCAAACAACTAATCAACTCATGTCCTTATCTATCAACTTCCCCTTCTTCCGCCTAATGTACACGTGAGTTAGGTTAGGTCTATCATTACTCCCCCCATCACTTTCACCTTGTCCTCAAGGTGAAACTCAGGAAATCGGCTAACCATATCAGCAAAAAGTTCCCAAGTGGCTTCAAATGAGGGAAGACCTTACTAGTGAATCAATACTTCCAATCCTGGTCCATCAGGAAGATTGCGAATGGCAAGTAAGGCATCCGGCTGCAGTTGCCTAGTGTCTGGGAGAAGCAGCTGAGTAGGAACAGTTATAGCCACAGCATTAGGACCTAGAACCTTGTGAAGCTGAGAAACATGAAAAACTGGATGTATTCTAGCTAAAGGAGGTAATTGTAACTGATACGCCACAGCCCTTATGCGTTTAAGAATCTCAAAAGGACCAAAATAACGAGGTGCCAATTTCTCACTACTACGTTTGCTTAGAGAATGCTGACGATAAGGAGCCAAGCGGACAAAAACCTTATCACCAACCTGAAACTCTAGCTCTCTTCGCTTCCCATCTGCCTGTAACTTCATTCGCTGTTGAGCAATTAGGAGATGCTGTCGTAGCTCAGCCAAAAAAATGGTCACGTTCTTATAATAAAGCATCAACTGAATCAAAGGCTATAGAAGGAATATGATAGCAGAGAAGCTTAGGAGGATCTCAACCATACAACACCTTAAAAGGAGTGGTACCCAAAGTAGAATGAAAAGAAGTATTATAACAATACTTAGCCCAACTTAACCAATTAACCCAACATTGAGGTTGCTGGCTAGTAAAACAACGCAAGTATGCTTCTAAACATCTATTCACCACCTCGATTTGACCATCCGTTTGAGGATGATATGCAGAACTATGCTATAGAAGAGTACCCTGCAAGCAGAATAGTTCTGTCCAAATTTGCTAAGAAAAACCTTGTTACGATCAGAAACAACATGGGTAACCATGTAATCGGACAATGTCCTTAGCAAAGACAATGGCTATGAATTGAGCCATATAAAGATGTTTCAATGGAATAAAATGAGCATACTTACTAAGTCTGTCAACAACCACAAAAATAGCAGAGAACTCTCTTGATTTAGGCAGCCCTTCAATAAAATCCATAGTAATATCCTCCTACACTTGCAATGGCACGGGAAAAGGCTGTAAAAGGCCAGCTGGCGAGAAAGACAAATATTTATTTTGTTGACATATAAGGCACTCTGCAATGAATTTGTACACATCACGCTTCATCCCCTCCCAATACAACTTTCCAGCTAACCGCTTATAGGTCTTAAGAGCTCCTCCATGGCTTGTAACATGACTACTATGATTGTCAGCCAACAAAGACGGAATGAAAGAGGAAGTGCGAGGAATTACTAAGCGGTCCTTATACAATAGACGGTTGTGCACTACTGTAAATGGAGGATGAGCTCCTCCATCATTCAGAATCTCAGCTTTAATCTTGGACAATTTAAGATCTACATGAATCTCCTCCAACACGTTATCCATCTCTAATAAACTATCAACAGTTACTGCCATCAACTCTGTCTCATGTGAGACCTTGGACAAAGCATCTGCAATCCGATTCTCCCTCCCAACTTTATATTCAATAGAAAAATCATAGCCCAACAACTTGGACAGCCATCGTTGGTAATCTAGATGAACTTCCCGTTGTTCTAACAAAAATTTGAGTGGTTGTTGATCTGTCCTTATAATGAACTGATGTCCCAACAAATATGAACGCCACCGCTTGACTGCCAAGACAATGGCTAGTAACTCTCGTTCATATGCGGATTTATATCTTCTATTTCCAGACAAGGCCTGATTATAGTAAGCGATAGGCTTACTGTCCTGTGAAATGGTCCTTGCGAAGAAGCTAGGTCAACGGCCACGTAATTTCCCCATAATCTTTTACAAACTTGCGATAATATCCTGTAAGCCCTAAGAAACTTCGTAAGTCTTTGACATTCCTGGGTCTTGGCCAAGTTACAATAACTTGAATTTTTCTCATATCAGCTGCCACTCCATCTTATGAAATTATATGACCAAGATACTCCAAGGTTGCCTGCCCGAAGATACATTTCTTTGGATTGGCATATAATTGTTGAGATAACAGTATTCCCAAAACTAGCCGTAGATAGTGCACATGGTTAGTAATGCTCCGACTATAAACTAAAATATCATCAAAAAATAAAAGCACAAATTTTCACAAGTAAGGTTTAAAAATGTGATTCATAAGAGATTGAAACGTAGCTGGAGAATTCATCAATCTAAAAGGCATGACAAGGAATTCTTAATGTCCCTCATGAGTCCGAAATGCAGTCTTCTCAATGTCTTCACTCCTCATTGGAATCTAATGATACCTGGACTTAAGATCCATCTTGGAAAACTCCATGGCTCCCGTCAACTCATCTATAATTGGAATAGGAAATTTGTCTACTACCATGACTCTATTTAAGGCACGATAATCAACAGAGAACCGCCACCCTCCATCCTTCTTCTTAACCAATAACATGGGGCTTGCATAGGGACTAACACTTGGGCGTATAATTCCTGAATCCAACATGTCCTTTACCAACTTTTCTATTTCATTCTTTTGAAACTAGGAATATTTGTATGGTCGCACCGATACCGAGTTCACCCCATCCTTTAACACAATTGCGTGATTCCTAACTCGCTCTGGAGGTAGGCTATGAGGCCAATTGAATACTGCCCCAAATTCCTTAAGTACCTACCGTATTTCCATTGGAGTTTCATTGAGATCCTTTGGTTCCTCCACCTTTAGTGATCTTAACTGCAATAGGTATAGTAAATCATCATCATCTATGGAGTACAGCAAATTTCGCATACTTACAGGTGTCTTGGACAATGCTGGTTCTCCTACAATTGTAACAGGCTGCCCTTTAACTGCAAACTCCATGGTCATCTTTCACCAATCATGAACAACCTTCCCTAATGTCTGTAACCATTTAATTCCTAGAATGATGTCACAGCTACCCAACTTCATAGGCAAATAATCTTCTTCGATTTTCACTCCCTGAACTGACAACTCCACTCCTTTGCATATCTCTTCACCCCTAATCTTCGTCCCATTACCCATGGCTACCATATTGATGTGCTCAAAACCACTTTGAAACACAATCAATTGACTCAAATAAAACAAGTCTCAAGTCAATCACAAACCGGTCCACTAAGGACACAATTTACGTGAACACCTTGGAGATTTAGATGGAAAATGTTGATCAAATGATGTAATTATAATCTTTATTTGTAACATTCACCAAGTAACCACAATAAGGATTGGAAACCACGTGGAAATTAGATCAAAGAAAGCAATAAAACCATGAAATCCACTTCCCCCCTTCAATACCAAATTCACGCCAAAGCACTAAAAATGATATAGGTAATTCAAGTGCTCAAGGAACAATCAATCTTACAAGATTGTTGTCCCCGAAATATAACCAAAAATATGTCCAAGAAAGATTCAAATCTACCCTAGATATGACTCACTAGAGAAGAAATGAACATACAATAAAGATGGAATCGATATGACTCACAATTCCCCTTCGTCGTACTCGCCACAATTCTAACTCTTAGGTTGAAATTGATAAGAGTTTTGAACTAAGGAAAGAACCCTAATTCCACACTTGAAAGTGTCTCTCAATTCTGCAAAATATGGCTTCCTCAAACCCTCTCTTAAGCAAGTATTTATACTTGCTACTCCTAGGGTTAAAAAGTGGTCAAAATTACAAGTTTGCCACTTTTAAGGTGGCTAGCCCTAAGTGAAAATTACAAGGAAATAAAAGTGTCCTAAAACCAAAATACAACCAGAATAGTTCATAAAACAATTACAAGGTACAAAATAACATAAGTCTTCATGATCCAATGCCTCGGAATAGAAAACAATCGCAATGGGTCTTTGATTGTCATCTTGAAAACATTCTGGGTCCAACAACTGTTGTAGGACATATTGGCATCCCATGGAGAATTATCATTGTACCTATAAGATTATTCTCAAATATTTATTAGAAATAAAGATATAAGGTAAAATATGAGTGATTTGGATCATCATCCAAATCGAGTTCTGAAAAGGTCGACAGTGTCAGAAATTTTCCCATCACATATACTTCGTAGTTCTCTCCAATCGACAATTCAACAATGCCAATAACTCCTAGGAAATGAAATTATGCGAAGCGCCACTATCAATTAGTACAATAATAGCCCTTCCTTCCACCATTCCTCTTACCTTCATTGTCTTAGGAGAAGTGAAGCCCATCACAGACCCCGCAGCTAATTCAATTGTTTGTAGGGACTCTTTTATTACCTCCTCTCCAATTCCTTCCTCTGAATCCCTTTCATCCTCTATTGCAGCTAAGACTTGCAATTCCATTTTCTTACATCTATGCCCAGGACTAAATTTCTCATCACAACGAAAACAAATCCCCTTGGCTTTCTTGTCTTGTAATTCTCCAAAAGTCAGCCTCCTAAATCCTCCCAAATTCTGACTTTTATTCCCCTTCCATTAATCTATTACGAGGTAACATACTAGCTCTGCCTTCATTACTTACCAAATCATCCTTCGTTTTTCCTATTGATATAGTTTCCAACTTTGAGCCAACGGTACCCATTCTTACTCCTGATCCCCCACGATTCCACTTATAGACACTCAGCCTTCTCAAATTTTCTTTCACTTGTTGTGCTAATTCCATCATTTCACCCAACCACTTTGGTTTCAAGATCTGCACCTCTAGTTTGATGTCATCTACCAATCCATTCAAGAAAGTACTCTTAAACACAGAATCTGGTAACTCAGGTAAAGGTGTGGCAAATTTAAGAAACTTACTAATATATTCGGTTATTGTCCCACTATGCCTTACTGCTAGTAGTCTTTGGCATTGTGTGCCTTCATGGGCTGGTCTAAACTTCTATATCAGCAACTTCTTGCATTCTTTCCAATCCGTTATCGGTTTTCTTCCTTCTACCCAACGAAACCACATTAACGCATCTTTTTCCAAACTCATTCCCACCAATTCCATCTTCTCTGCTTCGAAAAATCTTCCCATTAAGAAGAATCGTTCAACCCTATAGATCAATTCATCCGGATCTTCTCCTGCGAAGACAGGCATCTCAATCCTCCTTGCTCGACAATCCCGCCGTAGTTCCCTATTGCTCATAAACCCTAGAGTTGGGTCATTACAATTTCCCGAATTATTTCGTAATTCATTACTCTCAAACTGCTCGTCTACTTCAATGGGGTCTTTCCTTAATTCTTTTCGTCGATGAAATTTTGGATGATTCTCGACCGTCCTATTCATTCCCACAACTTCTCCACTATCATTGTTTTTCCATGTTTGGAAAACTGACAACATCATACTTCTCATTTCTGTTTTCAAGCGATCACACATTTCTTGATTGGATCGATCAATTTGCTGCTGCACATCCTGATGAACTTGACTAATGACTCATTGTATCTCCTCCTTATCATTTCTACTTTCTTCTCGAAGAGATTCCAGATCCCTCTCAATTCCTTCTATCCTATTGTCAGCTTTCTTAGCAGCCATCTTCCTAGAATCGGTGGCTCTGATACCAATGATAGGATCCCCTTAATCAATTAGGATCCCACTAACTTTCATTATTCAAGAGAACAAGAATTACAAAGATCTGGTTTTGAGGACCAGTTCCTCCAACCTATGGCTCAAGATGTCTAACAATTTCCTTAGCTGTCTACGATTAATACTCCCTCACATATACTAGTTAACTTTTGTTAACAATTTGGGTTTCTCAACAACCCATGTTAGACAGTTAGTAACTTCCTAACTAATCACAACAGCTAGCAACTAACCAACCAAACAACTCAAACAACTAATCAACTCATGTCCTTATCTATCAACTTCCCCTTCTTCTGCCTAACGTACACGTGAGTTATGTTAGGTCTATCAGATTCTTATTGTTTGAAGAGGCAATCATTTTTCCCGTTTCCACTAGCATTTTTTATGGTTGTTGACAGCCTCCACCAGCAACTAGTTTTTATCATCACCTCCCATTGCCACAAAATTAAAAGCAACTAATAATTGCCTCCTTTTAACGTTGCTATAGATAATATTTCTAATTTTACAAAGGGAAAAATTATAATAAATATTAAAAATGCTTGGGAAATATTTTTCACATAACAAACACAATAATTACAATATCACTAAGCAATCATCAAGGATCAAGGAGAGGAAATACCTCTTATATATCTGCTTGACAATTAAGCAGCAACCACAGGAGCCTGATCTATGATATGAACACCATGATGTCCTTCACACTTTTATTCTTTTAATCCTTGTAAAATCCTAACTGTGTCAGCAATACTAGTCTTTGCCTCATAACGTAGCATCTTTCTCAACGTATTTTGGATATTCTTCAAGTGTAGTAGCACCAATGCACCTAAATTGACCTCAAGCAAGCATCGGCTTGAACAAGTGAGCTGCATTCTGCTCTTCTGCGCCAAGGACAAGGTATTTCATCAATGAAAAGTATGACTTTTCCTTTAGCCTCTTCCACTTCTTTCAAGACTGTCCTTACCCTCTCTTTGAACTATTTTGCCCCAGCTATCAAAGCACCCATATCAAGTGCAATGAGTCAAGATTAGCTTGAACATCCTTTCACTGTCCTTTAAGTTGAGCCTTCCACTACTCTAGTTTTACACACACTAGGCTCCCCAATAAGTACAGGATTGTTCTTATTCTTATAATCCTCCCAATCTCATCACCTCTCCTAATATGTGGATCTAGTTTAGTAGCATTCTTCTACTAGGTCACAACTATATGACTTAAGTGCATAAAAAATAATGTTGCCTTAGGCTTTGAAATCTCCTCCCTTCTTCCGCACGGAGCTTCTCCATCTCAACTTTCACTCTCCATGGACCAACCCTGGCCTCTTTCAACAAGCCTTTAATTTGAGGATCCTAAGTTAAGCATAAAACTAGGTCAATTTTGCAAAGCTTGGTCTCTTCTTACCAATTTGATTAAACTAGAATTTGCAGGAGCTTCATTTGGAGGTGGAGTTTAGGATAAAAGTTTTTTAACCATTTTGTCCAAAACAATACCCAAAGAGAAGATTTCATACTAAACAACTTTGAACTGTGTTAATGTTCTCCATCCCTAGTCTAGAGAAAAAATCAATCCTCAATATCAATATTTCTTTAACGTTCTACCTTTCAAAGGTATAGATGTAGTCTTTAGGGTTGTCAAGACAAGGATTTTGGAAAAACGCTTGCATTCCACTCTTCAATCCTCATCGCACAGTGTGCATTATCTTCTCACCTTCCTAATTTGTGCTTGCCATGAATGCAATTAAACACTCATATTAGACCCTGTACGTGCCCTAAGCTAGAAGCTTTCTAAAAAGTGTGTAAAAAATTCTTGAGTAAAGATGAGTAGTCTCCCCATATGTGACTAAAATATTAAAAGTGGAATTCGACAAGTTTAAGCTAGTATATCATATGGTTGGGGCATTATAATGTTCTTTCAGTTATCCTATAAAAGCATTAAGGAGAGCATACACTTGATCGAACTGAATCAAAACCTAATGTTTGAGAAAGTAGACTGCAACATCTGAAGTCCCAAATCGCCCAAAGAATCACAATAAAGAACCCTCATTAGTACTTTTCTATTCAATCACTTTCCATTTTCTAAACAAACCACATGACAGATTATGCCTAAACAAAACTTCTCATAATAGAACATTCCAAAAATCTAGAAACTTCTCCAAAATATGAATAAACTAAAAGATTAGATTATTCCCATAGCCATATTTACTATAACAAAATAAAAAAACAAAGAATTTTTGTAGTACTACAGGATATACATGTCAAAATGTCATGGTTCCCAGTATGAGCTGAAAAAGGTGAGAAAACTATCAATAATTCTAAAAATAGCAAGAACTGATAGAATTGAAAATGCAAACCTCTACCACAAAGCAGCAAATTCCGTCATCATCCTCAATAATTTTCCATCTTATGATAATTGATAGGAAACAAAGCACATTTAAAGGGATGGTTTAACAAGCATTATTGATTGTTAACTGTTATGTTTTCAAATGATCAGATATTCAACATCATTATTGAAAAAAAAAAGAAAAAAGAAAAAAATAAGATATGATCATTCACCAACCCAGTAAAACGAAGTGCAATCACCTAGCATGGCTAAACCATCATATATATATTCATTTTGAAGCCAAATAGATTCATATTTTTGTTTCTAATTATCTCTTAAGGTCTCTACTCTTTAGATTTCTAAAAAGATTAATACACAATCTTACAAATACAAATCTTTTAACTTTTTGAGTATGTGAAGAAAATATCAGCAGTTTTTGTTTGTAGCAATATCATATAAGCAGCCTTTTTGGTTTGACAAAACAACTTGCCCAAAATTTCATCTACCATGAAAAGGAGAAAAACAAGGAGCTATCTTTTCTTGATAGGGATTAGATAGAATATGCTATATTGCTAATAGAAACTTCTCCATTAAACCAACACTTACATAGGAAATACAATAAAAAATTAAAATCATCAAATCAACATTTCACATTCTCATATCTGACATCAGCCCCCAACCTTTTCTATTAGCAGCACAAAATCATTTGGAGAACCTGCTGAAGGATGTCATGCTATTGGCTTTAGAGATAATACAGTGCATAAGTTTGATATTTTAGTGCATAATATGCTTCTCACATCTAGGCAACTTATATAGTTAAGTTTAGTACCACAATCAACTGATAAAACTTTAAGTTCATATATATTTTTTGTTCTATTCTGTCAGTTACTTAACATATGTAACAAGGACAATGATTCATCAAGAAACTTATATCCCGTAGCACCACTTCTATTCAATTATATAAGCAACTGTTTGTTTGCGATTATCATTGCATTTCAAGAATGAAATATAGATATTTTAGTTCATAATTTGCTAAGACAAAAATAACTTACATGCCTGTCAGGAAAAGAATTGCCACAAATCTAGAAAATCTGCCCTTCTTTCTTCCTCTTGAAGTAGGATAGAAGTGATCTCAACCTATGGCTAACAAGGAAACAGCTGATTGTAGGTGAAGAAAACGAAAGTTCTATGTTGAAGGAAAAACAGAGCAGCAAAAGCAAAATGTGGAGCCAAGAAACAAAATCAATTATTCCATTCAATCAAAGACTTAAGATTACAATCTGATCTGGTAGCTAAATTGTAAAACTAATTCGTGATCTAGGATTATTTCCTCACACTTATCCAATCCTAAACTTTAGGATTAATGACTAACTAATAACTAAATAATCAAAACAAGAAAAAACAAATCAGAATTAGCATAATCTAATCAACATCCTCCCTTAATTCTGATTTGGAGGATTCTTCATGCCAAGTAGGTTCCTTAGCTTGATAAATGAATTAATCTTCAGTGGTTTGGTGAGGATGTCTGCAACTTGATCTTCAATCTTGCAATGTTCCAGCTTGATCATGCCTTTTGCAACTTGATCTCTTAGAAAATGATATCGAATGTCAATGTGTTTGCTTCTTCCATGGAAGACCGAGTTCTTTGCTAGATTAATTGCAAATATATTATCTACATAAATCTTCAAAAGAACTTGCAGCTTACAGCCAATTTGACTTATTATGTTGCTAAGCCGAATTACTTAACAGACACATGATGCTGCAACTATGTATTCAACTTCACATGTTGATAGAGCAACAATGGATTGCTTCTTCGATGTCCATGAGCATACGGTATTCCCAAACAAGAAGCAATGGCAACTTGTGCTCTTTCTTTCATCCAAATCTCCGCCCCAATCACTGTCAGAGTATCCCACAAGCTCGCATTTCTCAGATGATGAATAAAACAAACCAAAGTCTTGAGTGCCTTTAATGTTTCTCATAATCCATTTTACTGCTTATAGATGCATCTGACGAGGAGACTCCATGAATCTACTAACTAGTCCCACTGCATAACATATATCAAGTCTTGTGCAAGTGAGATATCTAAGACTTCCAACAATTTGCTTGTAGTGTATTAGATCAACAGTTCGCTCGTCTCCATCCTTAACCAACTTTGTACCCATTTCGATTGGAGTTTAAACTGGTTTTGAGTCTTCCATCTTGTACTTCATCAACAGCTCACTCGCATACTTCTTCTAGCTAATGAAGATCCCATCTTCCTTTTAAACAACTTCAATACCTAGAAAATGGGACATAGGACCAAGATCGGTCATCTTGAACTCCTTCATCATGGTCTGCTTAAACTCATTAATCATGTTGAGATTACTTCCTATGAAAACTATATCATCAACATAAAGACATAAGATTAGTGAATCTCCATAACTATTAACTTTCACATATAAACCATGATTAAAGGGACATTTCTGAAAGCCTGCTTCATGAAGGAACAAATTAATTCGTTTGTTCCATGCTCTTAGTGCCTGCTTGAGGCCATATGGTGCTTTGTTGAGTTTATAAACCTTTTCTTCTTTTCCAAATTGTATGAATCCAGGTAGCTGCTTTATATAAACTTCTTCATCAAGTGAGCCATTAAGAAAAGTTGATTTAACATCTATTTGGTGAATTTTCCATTGCTTTTGAGTAGCCAAGGCGATTATTAATCTCATTGTCTCCATTCGAACAACAAGTGAAAAACTTTCTTCATAGTCATGGCCTTGTCTCTGCTCAAATCCCTTTGCCACCAACCTTGCTTTATACCTTTGAACTTCACTGTTTGCCTTTACCTTGGTCTTATAAACCCATTTCACATCAATTGTTTTGTGACCTCGTGGAAGATCAGTAAGCTCCCATGTATTGTTCTTCTCAATTGCCATCATCTCCTCATTAATTGCATTCACCCATTTAGGATTTTCAATTGCATCTTCAAGCACTACTAGTTCAGCATCTATAAGGAAGGCAAGGTGCACAAACTCTCCATCATCAATCTCATTATTGAAGCTTGTTTCAAAATCCTGTAGATATGCAAGTGGTCGATGTTCCCTTCTTGGTCTTTCTATGTTAGAAGGTTGAATGATACTTTCATTTGTAGCTGGTTCTTGTGTTTCTTCTTCTATAACATGGATTACACACTTCTGGGAATCCTCACAAATGTCAACACTCCATTTCCACATTTCATCTTTAGCAAAAGTTACATCATGGTTGACTATAACTCTGTTGGTTATTGGATTATACAGCTTATATCCACCTTGCTTGTATCTAATAAGGATTGCTTTTTCAACTCTATCATCTAGCTTGGTCCTCGTTGCTATAGGAGCATAGGCATAGGCGATCGAACCAAACACCTTTAAGTGTTGTACATTTGGTTTGAAACCACTCCAAGCTTTTATAGGAGTTGTATTAGGGACACTCTTTGTAGGTGATCTATTCAATAAGTACACTGTACATGAAACCGCTTCTGCCTAAAAGTAGTTAGGCATTCCTTTTGCCTTCAGCATGCTTCTTACCATGTCTAATATAGTTCGGTACTTCCTCTCAGCCACTCCATTGTGTTGGGGAGTATAAGGAAATGTAGTGTTATGCTGCACTCCATGTTGTTCACAGTAAGTCCTGAACTCGTTAGAGATGTATTCACCTCCTCCATCATTTCGTATTGCTTTGGTGTTTGACCACTTTGGTTTTCAATGAACACTTTAAATTTCTTAAAGTAGTCAAATACATCAGCTTTACTTTTCAACAAATAGATCCAAGTTTTTCGTGAAAAATCATTAGTGAATATTACGAAGTACCTGTTTCATCTAATTGATCTGGTATTCATGGGACCAAATACATCAGTATGGACAAGCTCCAAAGGAGATTTTGCCCACTCCACAGTTTTTGAGAATGGCAACCTATGATTCTTTCCAATGATACATGCTTCACACAACTGGTTACGGTGTTTGATTTGAGGTAGTCCTTTCACCAAATTTTGTTTAGCAAGAGCTTCTAAACTTTGAAAGTTTAGGAGCCCAAAACAAAGATGCCATGGCTACAATTCATCACTCCCGATTGCACTCAAGCATTTGAATTCTACCTTATTGATGTCAACTGAGAACATGCGGTTCTTTGATAAGAAGGTTTTTAGAATTAAAGTTCCTTGTTTATCATGAACTGTAAATTGATTTCCCAAGACATTCATCACATAGCCTTTCTTAGCTAATTGGCCCATGCCCAGCAGATTGCTCTTCATGTTTAGTACATAGAACACATTTGAAATGTACCCGTGATCTCCATTTTTTAATGTAATGAGGATTCTCCCTTTCCCTATCATCGAAACACATCTACCATCACTAAATTTTACTCTTACTTGAAATAACTCATCAAGCTCATCAAACAATTCCTTCTAACCACACATGTGATTTGTGTAGCCAATATCTAAGTACCATGTATGGCAATCGGAGGTTTCATTTGAAGAAGACACCATTAAGAGTGCATGATCACTCTCAACTTGTTCTTGATCACCCATCTCTTGTACGTAGTTAGAAGTTATAGTTTTATCCTTGAGCCTAAACTCATTTGCATAATGTCTACATTTGTGGCAGTTGTAACATTCTACATTTGACTTGTCAAATCTTCCTCTGCTGGGTCCACGACCACATCTATGCTTGGCGTTGTAAATTGTATTAGATTGTTCTGCAGCACCACGACTCAAATCACTCCAGCTTTTGTTGAAGTGATTGCTACTTCGTCTTCTTCCTCTACTACGATAATTTCCATATCTTTGGTAGGAATTCCCAATGGAGACTTGAGATTGAAAAGCCTGCTCAATTGGTTTATCAATCTTGTTGTCATTCGTCCTTTGTTTATGTCCTCGTAATGAATTAGACAACAGCTTAACTGCAATAGTCGATAGATCATGACTTTCCTCTATTGTTGTTACGACATGTTCAAACCTTGAGATCAAGGATCTCAGAATCTCCTCAACCTTACTTTGTTTGGACAAAATTTCACCATTCATTTTCATATCGTTTGCTAACACAAGAACTCTAGTGATGTACGCATCAATTGATTCTTTGGATTCCATTTGTAGCAACTTATATTGTCGCCTCAAGGTTTGGAGACTACCCTTTTGATTTTTTCATCACCTTTATATGAAGTGGATAAGACATTCCATGCCTCATTAGATGTAGTGGCTCCTTTAATCTGTTCGAACGTTTCATCATTCATTCATTCCTTGATGAATGAAATTCAGTTCCTTGTCCTTCTTTCTCAGATCATGGTTTGCTACCTTTTGTATATCAATTGCATTATCTGCTAATGCATGCACTCAAGGTTATCAAAATCGCGTTTCAACTCGTACGATTCCACATTTTTACGAGTTTACATATACAATCCCAGTTAACTTGCATACAAAATCGAAAAGGATAAAAATTGGAGTAAAATCGCGATTTTAAACAGTAAAATCGTTCAAAATCGCGATTCTGCACGTTTCTACCGATTCCACACAATTATCCAATTGTAGGCTTAAATCCATTCGGATCGGATCCAAGCGCAACCCAGCCCAACCCAATCGGCAAGCCAACACATCCTTTGCAATTTTCGGCTTGCTGCTGCTGCTGTTCCTGTACGTTGAAGAGAGACAGTGAGAGAGAGACAGTGAAAAGCGACGAGAGAGGAGAAGCGAGCCAGCGATCCTTCGTTCCACATCCACTTCCACACTGAGCAGTGAGCTAATTTTATACTTGATACTATCAGAACAAAGAACACCGAGCAGCGAGCCAGCGATCCTTCTCCTTCGTAGACGAGTGAGAGCAGCGGAGCAGCGATCGTTCTTGCAGTAGGCCACCCGACATCGAGTTGAGATCCATCTTCATAGACGCGAGTTTTGTGTTACGTATGACTTGTATGACTATACTTGTACTGGTACAGTTGTAATGTAGTGTATCATGGGAATTTTTATGCTTGTGAGTTGTGATTGTGAATGGGTATTTGAATGGGTTGATGGCTTTCAAGGCCGTGCTTTAACCGTATACTCAACCGTGTGTACTTCTGTTCTGTGTATTTTCCAAGCTCAACACACGGCCATGCCTTCAACCGTGTGTTCAACCGTGTGTACTTTTGTGTATTTTCCAAGCTCAACACACGGTCGTGCCTTCAACTGTGTGTTAAACTGTGTGTGCTTCTGTGGGCGTGTTTCCTTGACACACGGCCGTGCTCTTCCCCTGTTCCTTCCAAAAACATTTTTCTTCGTGTTTTCTTATCTAAGCCTAAACTTTTAATAAACAACCGTGGGCTTAATTGTTAAAAGCCCTCTGGGACCCACGTGCTTTCCTATCGTAGCGGAAGTATGAGTCATACCCCAACATGTTCATCGGTCATCACTCCTCTCTTATCAGTGTGTTACGTTGCATTGAAGTCTTTGTGTTTGTGTTCGTCGATTGTTAGTCTTCTTATTCCTATTTGTGATCATGTTCGTATTAAAGCACTTGTGTTTGATTGCTGCAACTTTCTTTATTTTAACTAATATTTTTGTAGTAGTAAATAAAATAAATGGTAGATAACTTTAATTTTATAAGAATTTTTTAGATTTTTAATTTTATAGGAAATGTATTTATATTTCTATCTTTTCAATATATCATTCTCATAGTTAAGTAAATGTGAGATATTGTTAAGTAAATATATTTTGAATTAATAATCACGAATAGTGCAAAAATTTACCTAGTAATATATAATTTTGAAGGTTTTCTTGTTATAGTATCTTCTTTATTATGTACTTTTGGTCATTTTTTAATATTACTCATTTCTAATTGTATATCTCCATTATCAATTTTTATTTATTAGTACTTTCTTAAAGTCACAATTGATTTTTAAATTTTATCTATTATCTTTTAGTTTTTGTATATAGAACTAGGTGAAACTTGTTTTATACATGATTTATCATTTTAGAAATAAAATATCTATATTATACAACTTATGCTCGATTATCTATATTATGACTTTTATTGCAAATTTGCAATTTATGCCTAAAATAAATAATTAATTTCCTTATTTCTATTATTAATTATATTTTTTAATGACTATTGTAAGTAAATTTATAATATTTGAAAGTTATTTTACATAGGTTGTAGAAACTTACGTTTCTACGTTCCGTTTCTACGTTTCGATTCTACGGACCCCTTCGCGATTCTACGTAAAATTGCGATTTTGACAACCATGCATGCACTCCATTCTCTACAACTTCAAACAAGTCATGGTAACCAAATAAGACTTTCTTTTGAACATACCAATGATTGTAGTTTTTCCCATCTAGGATAGGAACTAATAGTTTAGTTGTGTTGTTCATTGTGGCTCTAATACCAATTGAAGAAAATGAAAGTTCTATATTGAAGGAAAAACAGAGCAGCAAAAGCAAAATGTGGAGCCAAAAAACAAAATCAATTATTCCATTCAATCAAAGACTTGAGATTACAATTTGATTTGATAGCTAAATTGTAGAACTAATTCAAGATCTAGGATAACAAGTTTGTCCATTATTTCCTCACACTTATCTAATCCTAAAACGTAGGATTAATGACCAACTAATAACTAAATAATCAAATGAAAAAAAAAATCAGAATTAGTATAATCTAATCAACAGTAGGAATTTCCCATTTTTCATCCTCCTTAAGTCGGTCAAATACTATATGAACTTTCAATAGATCTGGCAACTTTCTGAATGTAATACATCCTATTATGAATAATACCTGCAATAATGCTAGGTTTTCAAGCCCTCGGATCTTTATGCAGTTCTTACAAAGCCAAACATTCAATTCCATTAAGCTTGGGAATTGTGAAAGATATGGCAAATACTGCAAAGGCTTGCATTCGAAAATATCTATTGATTTTAAAGAATCCAATTCTTGGAGCACTTGAATCTCCATGAGTCCCTGATCTTAGATTGTTAAATCTTCAAGATTTCTAAGCATTGAAAGACCCAAAACCTTGAATGTGGGATGGCATCCATATAAGGAAATACTCATCAAGGACATTAGTTTTTCTATACCTTGAACATCGCTTGGCTTCTAACATTGATGCAACCTTAAAGTCATCAACATGTTCTAATAAAGATCAACACAACAGCAGTAACAAAATCATCAGCAACAGCAACAAAATAAGCATAACCAACGGCAACGACGTCTTCAACAAACAATAGATGCACACAACATCATCTGCACCAGCAACAGGAACACTCATCAGCAACAGCAACAACATCAGGACATATGCAACAAAAATAACGATCAACAACGACAACAAAATCAAGACATATGCAACAACAACAATAGTGATCAAGATCATTCCAAATCATCAACAAGATTACTACAATAGATTTGAATCTTAATCTTATTTAATGTGATAAAAACAAACAACAAAAGTATATATGTACAATGTATCTTTATATACAACAATCATCAATAAAATGAGAGTGTGATTTTCTTCTACAATTAACTTTGCAAATTCCTTTTATGGTATTAGAGCTCCTCCACAACATCTAAACTAAACCAAACCTCCACCAATTAACCTCACGAAAACATGTCTTCAGATGGTACCTCAACAATCATTCAAAACAACCTAGAACCAACCCAACCTCTCATCATGATAACAATTCACAACTCCATCAAAGTCAACAACTCCAACTATCTCTCCCAGAAAACCTAAATTGAAGCCATTCTCATAGGATATGACCTATTCAAATTCATCGATCGGACTCATCCATCACCACCAGCCACCATCATAGTGGAAGATATCATCTCCCCCAACCCAACCTACCTCATTTGGCGACGCCAGGACAAGCTGCTATTCGAAGCACTAGTTAGCACACTATCTTCCAACATTGTTCCCCTTGTCACACACGTAGCCACCTCTCTCCAAGCTTGTAGATTCTTGTTAATACCTATGCTAAACCCACTCGTGGCCACATCAAACAACTTAAAGATAATTTGAAACACATCACCAAAGGCTCCAACTCTATCGTTGACTACATGCATTCCATTAAGATTCGTGCTGATGAACTTGTAGCACTTGTAAAACCCCTTGATCATGAAGATCTTATTGAGAAAATCCTTGATGGACTCGATGATACCTATCAACCCGTCATTGATGCTATCAACAGCCGTGACAGTCCCATCTCCTTTGATGAGCTCCATAAGAAACTCATCAACAAAGAGCTCTCCCTCCATCACACCTCCCTCCCCACCTCAATCCTTCCTACTTCAGCTCACATCTCACAAGCTCGCTCCAACTGCTAGCCTCCCCGTAATCATCTGAACCGACCATCTCCCAACTCTCCATCCTTTGCCCCTACAACCACACTTCTTGCTCACCTGTCCCCCATCACCACCTCTCACTCACCATGGTCCTTCTTTGGCAGATGTCAATGGTGTCGCCAACAGGGGCATGTTGTTGCACATTACCCTCTATTCCGTCAACAATACCTTCATGCGAGATCCCCGCACCATTCACCCAGTCTACTCCTTCCCCCCGCCTTCTTCCTTGGTAGACATAGGCCAACACCGTTCTCTCCACTCCTGCCTCTCCCTCCTGGTTGTTGGACAGTGGTGTTACTCACCATGTCACTACCGATCTCCATAACCCCTATGATAGCATAGATGAAATCCTCATCACACACACCGATTCCACCTCTCTACCCAACTCTTCCTGCTCCTTTAACTTAACTAATGTTTTATGTGTTCCCTCCATGCATTGCAATCTTATCTCCATTTCTCAATTTTGCAAGTCTAATAACATCTCAATTGAATTCTTACCTTCTTTGTTTCATGTGAAGGATCTTCGAACAGGTACCATTCTCCTTCGTGGATGCACTAAGGATGGCATCTACATCTGGCCCTCTACCACACCACCACTACTTGCTTTCTCCAGCATAGTCACATCTCTCCCTACCTGGCACCATTGTCTCGGTCATCCCTCACTGCCGGTCCTCAAGCATCTCCTCCACTCCAACAACTTAGCAGCACCTAGATTAGCAAATTTTACATTTGATTATAATTTCTTGTCATTGCAATAAAAGTCACAAGTTACCATTTGCTTCTTCTACTTTTACTTCTTCCCCTCCTCTCGAACTGATATTTACTGATGTATGGACATCTCCTATTATGTCTATTACTAACTACAAATATTATGTTATTTTTGTTGATCACTACACTAAATACATATGGCTCTTTCCACTGAAACGCAAATCCGATGTTCTACATGTCTTCATACGCTTCGAGACACTTGTAGAACATCATCTCAATCACACTATTAAAATGCTTTACTCTAACAATGGGGGAGAATATCAGGCCCTCTTGACCTATCTTACCACTCATGGCATCTCTCATCTCACAACCCCTCTTCCCACGCCTGAGCACAATGGCTACTTAAAACGTCGTCATCGCCACATTGTTGAAACTAGCCTTGCTTTCCTCTCACATGCGTCCATGCCACCAATCTACTAGACATATGCATTCCTCATTGCTATCTACCTCACCAATCGTCTTCCCACTCCAACACTTCACAACCTGTCTCCATTTGCCAAACTCTTTAACACCACCCCTCATTAAGATAAGCTTTGAAGCTTTTGTTGTTTGTGCTACCCTTGGCTGTAACCATATACTAAGCATAAACTTGAACCTCAATCATTGCCGTGTGTGTTAGTTGGCTACTCCTCCACTTAAAGTGCCTACCTCTGCCTACACACACCCTCTGGTCGCATCTATGTCTCTCGCCATGTTCACTTCGTTGAGTCCATCTTTCCCTTTAGTCAGTCCCCAACCGCCCCCAACAATCCAATGCTACCACGGAATGGTGCTCCCTCCATCTTCCTCTCCTTCCGCCATCCTCCCAACACTCGTTCCACCCCACCTCTGCTCCATCTTCCTCACCTCAACCCTCCGTGTTCCCTCCTAATCTCACCCTCATTGCTTCCACCTCAATTCCTCTTCAGCCTACCCCCCCTACCCACGTACCATCATCACTCGCTCCAAACATAACATCTATAAACCCATCCAAAAACTCAACCTCTTTGCAGTTGTTCCACCCCCTCCTCATAAACCTCGAACCATCACTCAGGTCCTCAAGGATCCCAAGTGGCGAGCTACCATGTCTGATGAGTTTAATGCTCTCATGCGTAATGGCACTTGGGAACTTACGGCCCCACAACCTCATCACAATATCATCAATTGCAAGTGGATTTTTCGTACTAAATTTCTTCCTAACGGTTCTCTTGACAAGTATAAAGCTCACTTGGTTGCTAAGGGGTTCCATCAATGCCCTGGCGTGGACTACACTGAAACCTTCAGCTCTGTCATCAAGCTGATTACCGTTTGTCTCATCCTAAGCTTGGCTATAAGCAATGGCTAGCCACTCCGTCAACTTGATGTCAACAATGCCTTCCTCCAAGGAACTCTCCAAGAGGAAGTATACATGTCTCAACCTCCTAGCTTCATTGGCCCTAATCATCCTCATCATGTTTGCAAACTCCGTAAAGCCATCTATGGTCTTAAGCAAGCTCCTCATGCTTGGTATCATGAACTTTGTCAACACTTGCTTTAATTTGGCTTCCGCAACTCTATGGAAAACTCATCCCTATTTATCCTTAAGTCCCACAACACTATTATTTACCTTCTTATTTATGTTGATGATATCATAATTACAAGAAATGACACCTTCGCTATCACGAAGTGCATTCATTCCCTTGCCTGCTATTTCTCCATCAAAGACATGGGATTCCTCCACTACTTTCTTGGTGTTGAAGTCCTTTCGAGTCCAGCCAGTCTATTCCTTAATCAATAGAAATATATTGCAGATCTTCTTCATCGAACAAATATGACTGATGCTAAACCGGTCGCCACACCACTTGCGGTCACGCCTTCTTTAGTTCTCTATGATGGTTCGCCACTAATCGATCCCACTAAGTTCTATCATGTGGTTGACAACCTCCAATACCTCTCTCTCACTTGCCTAGACATTACCTATACTATCAACAAACTCTCACAGTTTATGCATCACTCCATTACAACACATTGGCAAGCAGTAAAACGACTACTCCAGTGTCTTCGTGGTACATCAGAACATGGAATCACCCTTCACAACTTATCTGTTCTTAATCTTCATGCCTTCTCTAACGCTGATTAGGCTGGAAACAAAGATGACTATACATCCACTAGTGCCTACATTATCTATCTAGGTCGAAATCCCATCTCATGGAGCTCTAAGAAACAACGCATCGTTGCACGTTCCCCCACTAAAGCAAAATATCGGGCAGTAGCATCTACTGCAACTGAGCTACAATGGATTTGCTCCTTATTATAAAAACTTTACCTACCCACTAATCAACCTCTGGTAATTTATTGTGATAATGTTAGTGCAATGAATCTATGCTCCAATCCTGTCTTTTACACACGTATGAAACATGTAGCACTTGACTACTGCTTCATCCGTGAACAAGTTCAAAATGGACTACTTCAAGTTTCGCATATCTCTTCCTACGATCAATTAGCAGATGCTCTCACTAAACCACTTCCTCCCTCTCACTTTCAACATCTCATCAACAAGATTAGACTTACTATACCATCGTCTATCTTGTGAGGGCATGATAAAGATCAACACAGCAACAATAACAAATAGCAGCAACAAGATCAACACACTCATCAACAGCAGCAACAAAATAAGCACAACCAACAGTAGCAGCATCTTCAACAAACAACAGATGTAGACAACATCATCCACACCAGCAACAGGAACACTCATCAACAATAGCAACAACATCAGGACATATACAATAGAAATAACGACTAATAATAGCAACAAAATCAAGACATATGCAACAACAACAACAATGATCAAGATCATTCCAAATCACCAACAAGATTACTACAATAGATTTGAATCTTAATCTTATGTAATGTGATAAAAACAAACAACAAAAGAATACATGTACAATGTACCTGTATATACAACAATCATCAATAAAACGAAAGTGTGATTTTCTTCTACAATTAACTTTGCAAATTCCTTTTATGTTCAAGTGGGATAAGTTGCTGATTCTTTCAAGGGAGGAACAACCATAGATTTCCAAACTCTCATGGCCCTCTACATTGTTGAGCCCTTGGATCTCCACTAGATTTTTGCAATTAGCAATGTATAAGGCATTCAATTTCTTTGCAGTTGAAAGATCCGATAAGCTTCCTAGTGAGTTGAGGGATTCTAATCTCAAATACATTGCTGAAATCCCCATGCCACTAAGTTTTGATAACTTTCTTCGTTCTTCAATCCATAAAAATATTAATGACCCTACTCCTTCTAGACCACTGATTTCCATAAGCTCATAGCAGTACATGAGTTGTAACTCCGATAGATTCTTGAAATTTGACAAATTCAGATGGGTTTGCAGTGTCTGACATTGCTTGACCTCAAGCTTTTCCAGTCTTAAGGGAAGCTCAAGTAGTAAGCTGAAGCTTTCGGGTGCCATAGCAACCTCATTTGATAAATCCAAAAGAACATGAGTCTTTAGGGTCTCCAGTTGGATCATGTTTCCAAGATTTAGGACCCTGTTCCTCCTCTTGAAGACGTCATAATAACTGAGATGATTCAAGTTTATTAAGTTGAAAATATCTAGAAATATCTCCATTGAATCCCTATTAAATTTTACAGAAGTCAAACTACATGGTAGGTTTGACAAAGACTGAAGCTCCTCACACCAATCTAAATGCAGCTCCTGTAATTTAGTCAACATTCCAATGGAAATCAGTAAACATATTGTGCGGGTGCTGAACATACGAAGTGACTTGGGAATCTTTTGTCAACAATTTACACCATTCTAATCTCAAGCATTGCAGCTTCACTAGTGAACTAATGGAATTTGCAATCAAGTTGGCATTTTCATAATGATGGGCCAAAAGAGTCTTAGAGCTTTGTCAGGTATCCTTTAGAAATAGGAGTCTCTTATTCAAGTCTCGCTCACATTATAGTCCCCCAGTCCTTTTGTTTTCCCCAGTTCAATTGGTAGCTCTTGAAGTTTATGGCAACTAAGAAAACTTAGTACTCTTGAGTGTCTTTTGCAAATTACCAGTGGATGGATGAATTTTTCTCAAACTACTACAGCGATCAAGAATCAAAACCTCTTAATCCTTCATCATTGAGAATATAAAATCAATAATAATAATTATATATATATATAAGAATAATTTCCATATATATTGTAAACACCCCATTTTTGCTCTAAGAATCAATAATAATCAATTTCCAATTTTTTTTCAATTTTTCACTAATTTAGCAAAAATAATAAAAATGTTCAAAAAATGAAAAATAAATAGGAAAACACATCAATTTTGAAAACTAATTTCAGAAATGGCAATAATAAGGAATAAATGATTTTTACAAATTTTTGAAATTTCAAAAAATACAAAAAAGTAAAAAACCGCATTGCATATATGCAATTTTTGAAATAAAGAAAATCAGGAAAATGGGCTAGCTCAGTTGGTCCGAGCCACGGTTAGGCAGGCGCATGCGGGTGCGAGGTTAGGGGTTCGAAACGCGGGGGAAGCAGATTCCGTGTTTTGCAAATTTTTCTTTTACCTGGGACATGTGACAGCGCATGATTGGCTGGAGCAAACACATGCGCCAGGCGCGTGATCGTCTTCAACCTCGATCCGAGATCGCCGGCGAGGAGAAAAATTCGAATTTCGGCCGTTTTGATTCGATTTTTTGCACAAATCCAACAGATCTTCAATAGAATTAAGATAAACATCATCCAATTGGAATCAAATCTCAACAAATCGACAGATTTACACGAATCGGAGTTGGTTCGTTTAACCGCAAATCCGATTTTCCTCGATTAGTGGAAATCCAAGCTTATCCAGCTCGATTTCGAAAGCCTATAAATAGAGGATGAAGTGAGGAAGCCAAATCAGAGATCAAAAGCGAGAGAAAAGAGAGAATCAAAGTCCACCGGAGGAGTTCAAAGTCATGACCGCCGATCAGGAGCTAAGCAACCACCAGGAGGCGTTTCTGGAGCAAACCACCACCACCATTTGATTCCTCACCCTCGATAACCTAAGATTCGATACCTCAACCGCTGCAAAAGGCCGTCGGAACGCCGTCAACGAGCACTCCCCGCTGCCACATCCGATCGACCCGACTTGACCCGCTTTGACCCGGTTCGACCCGACCGAACCGACCCCCGCACCGACTCGAATCCAGGTAAGTCGGATTTTTCGATTTTTCTTTAATATTTTTAGTTATTTTATTTATTTCTATTATTTCGAATTAACTATTTGCTATTTATTTACTTATGTGTTATTTATATTTCAATAAATAGAAAAATGTTAGAAATTAGATTTTTTTTTTTTAGGATTTAATGATATGGAAGTAAAAGTATAATTATAATAATATAAAATAAAAATGTAGAAAATTATAAAAATATTAGAAAAAATGATAATAAAACTTTAGGTTTTAAGATAGGATAGATAAAAGTCTAAGAGAAAATTTTTCAATAAAAATAAAAATAAATAAATTAATAAAAATTATAATAAATTATTAAAAATTCATAAAAATTTATAAAAAAATCAATAAAAATTTATAATAGCATAAATGAGTTGAAAGATAGAAAAAATGAGTTTTATAACTTAGAAAAATCATTTTCTCAAATAAATCCAAAATTGATGTTTTTCCTTAAAAATCATTTTCAAAAGAATCAAATTAAAGCTTAGGCTTAGATTTTTTTAGAAAAATCCTAAAATAGTAAAAACATAAATCAAAAGAGATTTCAAAATTAAAATTCACAAACACACTAAATCTTTTCAGGAAAAGTGAACTACGGCTTGTTTGATCCTGAATAGCAAGTATGTAGGTACCCATTTGGCGCAACCCATAAAATGAATAAAAAATCATTTTTCTAGAATAATTCAATAAAAAACACAACAAAAGGCAACAGAAACAAAATACAAGACATTTCTAGATGGAGATAATTTTAGGAGATTAGGTAGTAACCTTAGGGCTTTAATAGGTTAGCCTCCGAACTTAGAAACTCGGGTTTTCCCTTTTCCTCTTTTCACAAAAACGAGAAGAGGAAATCACGATGACTAGTGGTCCAAATTAAGACTAATCCGCTCTATTAATCTTAATTCAATCTTTCCTAACAACAGTTGGGTGGCGACTCCAAAACTAAACGAAATTCCTAACTCAAGTTGAGGATCTATATTAGATGAGCATAGGGTCTAGTCTTGATCAGATTAGGAATGGGAAATAAAAAATTAGACTCGGTAGGATGGTGACTTCATTGGGGACTCATTCCAGTAGGCTAGCCACCTGAATCTCCTCAAATTGTTCCATTTTAAGAAATGTTTTTCGATTATTATTCTGTTGCTAACTTTTTAGGGATTAGTTAAGTTTAGTTTTCTTTACTTTGGGGTCTGCATGCATGCATATGTTTGTGTGAATAGATGCGGTCGAACCCGGACCGTCCTAGAACCCTAAGACGGGGAGCCATTGTGTAGGTTTCAGGCGAAGAGAGTTGATCACCGTCTGGGACCGATTAGGCTACCCTACCCAATGCTTCGATATGGCTTGAGATCTATTTCTCCGAGAATGCGGGAGGCCATAGAGCTTGGGGACCAGTTAGAACCAACCTATTTTGCATATATAAGTCATGGGTTGACAATTGATGATGATTGAATAATTTTTTGTTTTGTTCATGGGGTTCAAATCTATTTCCCTGAAATATTTTCATAGTTCTGGTTGTAATTAGTAAATTTCTTGTTGTAATAGATGGCTAGTACCGTAGTCGACCGCTTCCTCCGCAAAGAGATTCGGGTGTACAAACCTTTGGACCCAAAGTTAGTACTGGACCATTAGTTTACCTTATACAATCCAGAGGACCAGGCCGTCATCTAGCAAAAGATATGGCCCATCCTTTCACTAATAAAGATAGAGGTGAATTTGCCTTTGGTACGGGCCATGCTCCAGTTATGGGAAGTAGAGCCCGCAGCTTTCTTTATCGGGCCGCATGAAATCACCCCTACCCTAGAAGAGTACACCCAGCTACTATAGGCTCCAGCACTGATTGATCAAATCTATGTGCCAGATCTCGAGGCCGGGCCAGCCGGTACCTTCAGTAGACTACTAGGTATCCGCAAAACAGCAGTCAACAAAGCCCTAGTAGACTGTAACGAATACTGCATACGGATGGACGATTTGGAAGCTTGGTTCATTTCCCGAGAAGACAATGGGGATAGAAAAGACATACCGTATGGGGACCCTAAGACTTATAGACATAGAAGGGTGAATGCTTTCATCTTGATAGCTTTTGCCACCATACTATTCCCCACCGGAACTTTCTATGTTCACTACCGGGTTGCAGAGCTAGTGACCCAATTCCTGGAAGGAAGATCTTACATCCTAACTCTATTGGCTGAATAGATTCGGAACTTAAACTTCCTCAAGAAGAAAGGCCATGGGATCCTCCGCTCAAGCATCAACCTTATGCTGATATGGTTCGTAAGCCACCTTAAGTGTTTCGGGCTGAACATGGTCCGGAAAACCTTAGCTTAGCAAGTGAACCTTGTGGATTCATGCACAGAAAAGATAAAGCTACCCGACGACCTTACTAGCCACAGTTGGGTAGAAGTGCTTAGAAGCTTCAGTGCCGAGGATATTCTGTGGACAGCCAGGTGGAGTTGCTGCGATAAAATTATTTTGACCTACAGTAATTTTCAAGCCGTGCCTTTGATCGGAATCAGTGGATGTATTGGATATCACCCCAATTCAGTGGTCCGCCAGTTTGGCACTATCCAAGACATAGTTTATCGGCCCTCGCTGGAAGCAGTCACCTTCGAGTACCAAGATCTGAACCTGTTAGTGGCTGAAAAGTTTGCTAAGCTGGCGGAGGTCAAAACACTTTGGGAAGCTAGAATTGAAAGCCCGAATATAGACCTCGGGGAGCTAGATGGCGAAGTGGGAAAGCACCGAGCCACTAGAGAGTTTGTAATCCGCCAGCTGTACCAGACAGGGGAGAGAGCATACCGGGTTCTAGATGTCACTTAACCAAGGCCAGACAAGATGAATCCAGAGCAAGAAATCTACTTAGAACAGGTCAAGGCCCGAATGGAGGTCTACTTTGAAGCTGCAGATTATAAGAAAGACATTTGGAAAGGACGATTCAAAGAATCCGACTAAAGGAACAAGGCCTTGGAAGCCCAGTTGGAGAAGACCAAAGCCAGAGTCGAAGAACTGGAAGCCGTCATCAATGGGAAGCCTGAGCCTCCACAACACAAGACCAAAAGAGCTAGGAAATAGATCATCATTTGTAATCTTTTATTTTTCTTTGAATATCGAACTCCAAAATTTGCAATATTAATAAAAGTTTCAATATTACATCGTCAATCAATTGTCAACCCTTTTTCTTTTTAAGCATCCGTGTGACACATGCATAGCATTTTGCATACATTATACTAAAGAAAAAAAAATGCACGCCAGGTAATCAAAATAGCTCCCAAGCAACCGAACCCTCTCAGAAGCCCAATTTGCACACATTTAAGAGTAGAGATGGCAAACAGTAGTGACAACCACAACAACACAAATGCTGAAGCTGCCTCGGACTCCAGGATCGTGTCCCTAGAACAAACAGTCCAACAATTGGCTACCCAGGTCCACCTCTTAATTGAAAGCATCGGCCTCCTCTGCACCACTCAGCTAACCCAGGAAGAACATTCAAGGGCCAAGAAAGGGAAAGTAGTGGAGGGACAATCTTCGGAGTATGAAGAAATCAATTCCCACCTCAACCTGGCCTTTGAATATGAGCCGAGGATCAACCAGGGGCCAACCTTTAATGACCTGAAGAGAGAGATGGAAGAGAGACAGAAATAGATGGAGAAGAGACTCTTCCAGCAGCTCCATGATAAGATGAAAACAATTGAGGGTCCTGATGGTTTCGAGCAGGCCGGGATCACCAGTCTGCCAGTATACAGGGAAAAGGTATACCTTGAGAAGTTCAAGACCCTAGAGTTTGAGAAATATGATGGGACCGGGTGCCCCAAAATGCATACCAAGCTATATGCTCGAAGGATGAGCAAGTATGCTCAATACGACCAACTCATGATCTAGACTTTCCAAGACAGCCTCACAGGCCCTACATTGGTCTGGTACGCCCACCTGGACTTCAACAATGTCAACACCTGGGAAAAGCTAGCCCGGGAGTTCTATGACCAGTACAAGTTCAATATTGAAGTCGCCCCATCTATGATTGATCTAGGGAGTCTCCGGAAAAGACATACCGAGCCGTTTAAGGAGTATGCTCAGCGTTGGAGAGCCCAGGCTGCCAAAGTAGCAACCCCAATCTTTGAGAAGGAGTTGACATCCATATTTGTCAACACCTTAGACAAGACCTACTTTTCACATCTGGTAGGCCAGACCTCGTCCAACTTTATAGAGGTGGTAGCTGTAGGGTGCCGGATTGAAATTGTCATCACCACCGGCAGACTTCAAACAATAGATTCTCCCAGGGTCACACCAACACAAAGGCCCTTAGGAGGTAATAGAGCCAAGGAATCTATCGTCTGCACGGTCCATTCCGATAAGGCAGAAAAAGCTGGAACTCATGTGACATTTCAGACCATGAGTACCCTAGCCTAGCAATCCACGACAGGTCATACCCAGGCCACTAGGGTCCCAAGGCAGTTCACTCCAATTCCCATCCCGCTCAGCTAAGTCTTTGCTCGGTTGAGGGCGGGCAACTTGATTAGCTTCGAGATCCCCAACGATTGGTACAAGCCTAAGAATTTCGACTCAAGCCTCAAATGTGATTACCATATGGGTCAAGAGGGGCATTCTACAGATAGGTGCTTGAGGCTTCGGCACAAAATCCAAGACCTAATCGACACAAGAATCATATAACTGGATTTTGTGAACACCCCAGCACCCAATGTTAACACCAACCCGCTGCCCAATCATAAGCCCACCATCAACATGATCACAGCTGAAGAGTCGGCTCCCAAAGAAGGCCCTAAGCAGAAGATGACAGACCAAAAAAAGAAGCAATCCCGTCAAGCTCCAGAGAAAGCCCCAAAGTCACACATCAAAAAAAGATGGTTAGCCGGAGACCCAACAGTCGGCACTTTGGGAGAATCACATGGGAGGTTTGAATACTTGGTGAACTATTCTTACACCCCAACTGAGTATGTGCCACCTAGTGGATGGGGGCCAGAGTTTGAGAAAGAGGATAACCCGCCAAAGGAAGAGGAGAAGACTATAAACATGATCAATTCTCATCAGAAGCCCAGGGTTATAAAATGCTATAAAGGACAGTCAACCGAGATACAAATCTCGAAGAAAAGATATGTATTTAATGTCCCGATACCGACGGAAAGTTATAAGGCTGCACCTTTCGACTATCAGACTCTGGGAGGAATCACCCGCTTTGGGAGAATATATGACGCAAAATATAAAGCCCCAACCGAAGAGCCCAATGTGGAGAAAGGAGAGGAAGAGGAAGAGGGACTCGCTGCATTTACAAAGATGGTCAAGGTAAGTGAATACAAGATAATGGAACAACTAAATAAAGTTCCAGCACAAATATCACTCATGGGCCTTCTTACAGCAGCTGAGCCCCACAGGGAAGCACTCTTCAAAGTGCTCAAACAGATTCAGGTCCTAGAAGGCATCGCTACAAAAAAAATAAGTCATGTGGGGGATTTTATTTTCACAATGGACCAGATATCTTTCTCTCCAGAAGAGCTAGGAGAGGAGGGAGACCAACAGACAAAACCACTGTTCATAGTGGTCAGGTGCAATGACACAATTGTCTCCTGGGTACTCATCGACAACGGATCGTCCCTCAACGTTTGCCCATTGGCTACCCTCAACTTATTAGGGGTCAATCCAAGCAATATAACACTTAGCTCAACGGTAGTCAGAGCTTTTGATGGGTCAAAAAGAGATATAGTAGGGGAGATAAACTTACCAGTGGAGATTGGTCCACAAGTATTCCACATATCTTTCCAGGTCCTCGACATCCCAAGATCTTTCAACCTACTCTTGGGAAGACCCTAGATACATGCTGCTAGAGCCATCCCCTCTAGTCTCCACCAAAGGGTCAAATTTGTTGCGAATGGGCAGATAGTCACCGTACTTGGCAAGCAGGATTACGCCATATACAAGGAAACTGCCATACCATATATTAGGGAGGAAGGTTTAGGAGACCTTGGTTTACAAATTTTCAATGAAGTGAACGTGGTGACCAGCAAGGAGGGCCATCAGTTTAAGGAGGGGCAGCAAGGGACGTTTGGACTAGGGTACGTTCCTACAGCCAGGGAAGAAGCGCAAGCAAAAGGTGTCAAAGGCAGAAGGAAGGAAAAGCCAAGCAACACCCTGACATGCATTCCACCTCTCCAACAATCTTTCCAAAAAGCAAATATCATTCAAGAGCCTCGGATAAATGAAGGTGACGTCAGCAATGGGAAACCAACCCCCCGTACGTCTAATCAGCATCCAGCTCTGAACAATTGGTTTTGTTATCCTATCAATAGTTCTAGGTTAGCTCAAAAATAGAGAATGATTATTGAACAAATTTTATTGAGACTCTTTATCAATTCAATTACAATCTGTTTTTTTTCTTATATATATGCTTTCATCTTTACTTTACCCAGATCTCCTACCAGCGAACATCAAGGATATTTCGCGCAGGTAGAAAATAAAAACGCTGATATCGTTTCCAACGTTGCTAGGTCAGTTGTTGAAGGCGATATCCTTGACCACGAAATTATACAAGAACATTGGCAAAAACATGAACAAAGTGGAATTTTGATCGACGAGCCGGTGGAGACAGTAAATCTAGGAAGCATGGAAAAACCTAAGAACCTCAAAATCGGGACCAGTTTGAGTGCCGAGCAAAAATGTGAGATAACCGAGCTATTAACATAATATGCAGATGTGTTTGCCTGGTCATATAGTGACATGCCAAGACTAAACCAATCAATAGTGGTCCATAGGCTTCCCACGGGGGAAGATGTCAAACCTAAAAAACAAAAACTGAGAAGATTTAGGCCTGACATCCTACTAAAGATTAAGGAAGAAGTCAAGAAACTGGTAGAAGTAGGGTTCATCGAAGTGTCCGATTACCCAGAATGGGTAGCAAACATAGTCCTCGTTATAAAAAAGAATGGAAAAGTACGCGTATGCGTAGACTTCCGGGACTTAAACCAAGCTACGCTAAATGATAACTTCCCCCTACCTCACATTAATGTTCTAGTGGACAACACTGCGGGAAACCATCTTTTCTCATTCATGGACAGTTTCTCAGGATATAATCAAATAAAAATGGCTGAAGAAGATAAAACCAAAACGACTTTCATCACAACATGGGGAACTTTCTGTTACAAAGTCATGCCCTTTGGTTTGAAAAACATCGGGGCAACATATTAGAGAGCCATGGTCGCAATATTTCACGACATGATGCATCGAGAGGTTGAAGTATATGTCGACGACATGATAGCTAAATCTAAAGAAGGAGAAAGCCATATAGATATCCTAAGGAAATTGTTTAAACGATTGAGAAAATTCCAACTCAAGTTAAATCCATAAAAATGTACTTTCGGGGTCACAACAGTAATTCCAACTCAAGTTAAATCCAGAAAAATGTACTTTCGGGGTCACAACGGGGAAATTGTTAGGGTTTGTCATAAGCCAGGAAGGCATTAAAATCGAACCTGACAAGGTAAAGTCCATATTAGAGTTACCTTCCCCGTGCTCTGTTAAAGAAGTAAGAAGCTTGCAGGGAAGATTAAATTACATAGCTCATTTTATCTCACAGCTCACCGAGAAGTGCCGGCCATTATTCCATTTGTTGAAGAAGAATGCCACAATAAAATGGGACGACGAATGCGAAGAAGCATTCAGGACGATCAAAGACTACCTTATAAAACCTCCGGTCTTAATAGTCCCGAAGCAAGGAAAGCCTTTATTCTTATACCTCACTATACTCCCTGAATCCATGGGGTGCGTGTTGGGGCAGAAAGATGAAGAGGGAAGAGAACGTTCTATATATTATTTGAGCAAGAAATTCACAAATGGAGAACAGAGGTACTCAGAGGTAGAGAAGACTTGTTGTGCTCTAATTTAGGTCATGCATTGACTAAGGCAATACACCCTCTACTATCATATTGAGTTGTTGACAAGACATGATCCCTTGAAATACTTGGTAGAGAAACCAGCTTTGATAGGGAGAATCTTTAAATGGAAAATGCTCCTATCCGAGTTTGACATCACATACATGAATCAGAACTCAATGAAAGGGCAAGCCTTAGCCGACCAATTGGCAGAACACCCTATCGAAACAGATTCCCAAGAAATACAAGCCCAATTCCCAGACGAAAATATATTAACGATGGAAGGTATATCGGTAGAAGACCGTAGGATAGAGCAGAACCCGAAGTGGAAACTGTTTTTTTGACGGAGCCGCCAACGTATTCGGTTGTGGGATTGGGGAAGTATTGATATCCCTAGACGGCACTCAATTCCCTGCAGCGACAAGACTCACATTTTCATATACCAATAATATCGCGGAATATGAGGCATACATTCTCGGCCTCAAAATGGCCTACCAAATGGAAATTCGCGAATTAGAAGTATATGGGGATTTGTCGCTCATCATACTACAGACAAGAGGGGAATACAAGACTAAAGACCCCAAACTGGTACCATATCATCAACATTTGACAGAGCTGATCGAAGAATTCAAGGCAATCACTTTCACATATATCCCGAGAATTCAGAATCAGTTTGCAGATGCACTACCCACACTAGCGTCTATGATCTAGATAACAGGGGGAGCTGAAGTCCAACCAATGAAAATAGACATTGAAAGTCAGCCGCCTACTATTTAACAATTGAAAAAGTACAAGACGACAAGCCTTGGTATCATAACATCAAGACCTTTCTCCAAGAAAGCAAATACCCTGAAATGGCTAGCAAGAATGACCAAAGAACATTCAGAAGGTTAGCAAGCCATTTCTTGTTAAGTGGGTCTATACTCTACAAATGATCGTCAGATACGACCTTGTTAAGATGTGTGGACAAAAATGAAGCCTGTGAACTGATGAAAGAAGTACATGAAGGAGTATGTGGACCTCATATGAATGGCTACATGTTAGCCCGAAAAATCATAAGGTTAGGATATTATTGGTTAACTATGGAATTAAATTGCATAAAATATGTCGAGCACTGTCATCTGTGTCAAGTATACGCAAACCGGAAAATGCTCCACCCAACGAGTTACACTTGTTATCAGCACCATGGCCTTTCTCCATGTGGGGAATCGACATAATTGGCCCAATCACTCCGACAACATCCAACGGCCATAGGTTTATACTGGTAGCGATTGATTACTTCACCAAATGGGTAGAAGCTTCGTCATATACCAATGTCACAAAAGGGGTGATAGTCCGCTTCTTGAAAAGGGACATAATAGCCTAATATGGAGTTCCTGAGTCTATCATCACCGACAACGGTACCAATCTTAACAACAAATCGATGATAGGTTTATGTCAACAATTCCACATAAACCATAGAAATTCAACTCTCTACCGACCTCAGATTAACGGGGCAGTAGAAGCAGCTAACAAAAATATCAAAAAGATCATCAAGAAAATGACAACAACTTATAAAGATTGGCATGAGATGTTGCCATTTGCTCTCATGGCTTATAGGACTTCAATAAGAACATCTACGAGAGCTACCCCTTATTCATTGGTATATGGTACTGAAGTAGTGCTACCAGTTGAAGTCGAAATACCATCATTCAGAATTCTGTCAGAAACTCAGCTAACTGAATCAGACTGGGTAAAGAAGAGGCTTGATCAGTTGAATCTGATTGATGAAAAAAGACTTACCACACTATGTCATGGCCAGTGTTACCAACAAAGGATGGCTCGAGCATTTAGCAAGAAGATGAGACCCCAATACTTCAAAGAAGGGGATCTGGTGCTAAGGAAGGTTCTCTCGAATGCCCAAGACTCCAGAGGGAAATTTACCCCAAGCTATGAAGGTTCATATGTGGTGAAAAAGGTTCTATCAGGAGGTGCTCTGATACTGACTCAAATGGATGGTCTGGAATTGAGAGACCCCATTAACACAGGTGCTGTAAAGATGTACTATCCTTAAGCAAGGGAATTGAAATTTTGCCAATGTTTATGAAAGCCAATGTTCGATACAAATTTCGTTGAGTTGAGTTTTTATTTTTTACAAGCAAAGTTAATATGTCTTAATGGTCAATAATCCTAACCAATTCTCATCACAACAAATATTCCTAAACATAGTACCCATCACTTCACCAATGAAAGATAAACACTAAAATGATAATGAATCTCAATATGTTTTGTAATATAATTCTATCTACTTTTGAGCATTAGAACCTAGTGCATTAGTAGGATAACACTACCATCAAAAGAGCCACGCGCAAAAAAAAGGAAGGACATCGATATCTTCAACCCCGTGTCAAGATAAGAAGAAGTGAAGCAGAAGCAAACCAACACGAAGGTTCGGTTGTTTGGTTGTTTATCCATGATAAATTGGCAAGCATATTAAAATGAATAACTATCATCATATCATGAAAAGCATCACATCATTTAGCTCAGTCAGTAGAAAGCATATTCAAAAGCATAAGATGAGTCAACCCATAGTGGGGCACTTGTCTAAACATCCCCTTTAATAGGGTAGTTAGCCCAAAGAGGGGCACTTTCCTAGATCTCCTCCTAAGGTCAGCCTATAAAGGCACCTTTCAAGACATTTATTCCAGCCATAGGTTAGTCAGCCCGCATTGGGGCACTTTCCTGAGCATCCTCTCCTAGGGTCAGCCCATAGGGGCACCTTTTTGAGACATTTTTATCATAGGTTAGTCAGCCCAAGAGGGGCACTTTCCTAGATATCCTCTTTTAAGGTCAGCCTACAAGGGCACCTTTTTGAAAACATTTCTTTATGCTATAGGTTAGTTAGCCCACATTGGGGCACTTTCCTGAGCATCCTCTCTTAGGGTCAGCCCATAGGGGCACCTTTTTGAGACATTTTTATCATAGGTTAGTCAGCCCAAGAGGGGCACTTTCCTAGATATCCTCTTTTAAGGTCAGCCCACAAGGACACCTTTTTGAAAACATTTCTTTATGCTATAGGTTAGTTAGCCCACATTGGGGCACTTTCCTGAGCATCCTCTCTTAGGGTCAGCCCATAAGGGCACCTTTTTGAGACATTTTTATCATAGGTTAGTCAGCCCAAGAGGGGCACTTTCCTAGATATCCTCTTTTAAGGTCAGCCCACAAGGACACCTTTTTTAAAACATTTCTTTATGCTATAAGTTAGTTAGCCCACATTGGGGTACTTTCCTGAGCATCCTCTCTTAGGGTCAACCCATAGGGGCACCTTTTTGAGACATTTTCATCATAGGATAGTCAGCCCAAGAGGGGCACTTTCCTAGATATCCTTTTAAGGTCAGCCTACAAGGGCACCTTTTTGAAAACATTTTTTTATGCTATAGGTTAGTCAGCTCACAATAGGGAACTTTCCTAAATATCTTGTCTCAAGGTCAACCTATAGGGGCACTTTTTGAGACATTTCCCCCAGGGTCGTTAGTCTAAGAAGACACTTCCCGCTATAGGTCAGTCAGCCCAAAGAAGGGGCACTTTCCTAGACACTATCGATTAGTTAGCTTAAAGGAGCATTTTTCGAATCCATTGATTAGTTAGCTCAAAGGAGCACTTTTCGAACCCATCAATTAGTTAGCTCAAAGAAGCACTTTTTGAATCCCTCGATTAGTTAGCTCAGAGGAGCACTTTTCGAACCCATCGATTAGTGAGCTCAAAGGAGCACTTTTCAAACCCATCGATTAATTAGCTCAGAGGAGCACTTTTCGAATCCCTCAATTAGTTAGCTCAAAGGAGCACTTTTCGAATCCCTTGATTAGTTAGCTCAAAGGAGCACTTTTCGAATCCATCGATTAGTTAGCTCAAAGGAGCACTTTTCGAATCTATCAATTAATCAGCTCATAAGAGCACTTTGGATGACCGATTAGTCAGCTCATAGGAGCACTTTTCGGAAGTATTTTTCCCAACAGTCGCTAGTTTGGTCAGACACTTCTGTTGACAGGTAGCCAGCTCATAAGGGCACTTCCTAAGATAATCTTCTCTTCAAGGTTGCTAGTCTGATAAGACGCTTCCTATCATCAGTTATTCTACACTCCTAAACAATGCTTGAGATATTTCCTATCGCCAATTAGTCAGCCCATAGAGCACTTTTTGGGAGGGAACATTACTCTAAATTGTTAGGACCATTTTGAACTCGTGGGATTATTAGCTCTTGGACAATTTTCCTACCAAAAAACCAAATTCCAGATAATCAGCCAAACCAAGGCGTTATCTATTCAATCAAGAGGCCAAAAATGGCGTCTTTCTTGTTTTTATAGTTAAGTTTTTCAAACTTTACTACAAAGAGGGGCAGTTGTAAACACCACATTTTTGCACTAAGAATCAATAATAATCAATTTCCAATTTTTTCCAATTTTTCGCTAATTTAGCAAAAATAATAAAAATGTCCAAAAAATGAAAAATAAATAGGAAAACACATCAATTTTGAAAACTAATTTCAAAAATGGCAATAATAAGGAATAAATGATTTTTACAAATTTTTGAAATTTCAAAAAATACAAAAAAATAAAAAAATTGCATTGCATATATGCAATTTGTGTAATAAAGAAAATCAGGAAAATGGGTTAGCTCAGCTGGTCCGAGCCACGATTAGGCAAGCGCGCGCGGTTGCGAGGTCAGGGGTTTGAAATGCAGGGGAAGCAAATTCCGCGTTTTGCGAATTTTTCTTTTACCTGTGACAAGTGGCGGCGCATGATTGGCTGGAGCGAATGCATGCGCCAGGTGCGTGATCGTCTTCAACCTCAGTCCGAGATCGCTGGCGAGGAGAAAAATTCGAATTTCAACCGTTTCGATTCGATTTTTTGCACAAATCCAACAGATCTTCAACAGAATTAAGATAAACATCATCCAATTGGAATCAAATCTCAACAAATCGATGGATTTACACGAATTGGAGTTGGTTCGTTTAGTCGCAAATCCGATTTGCCTCGATTGGTGGAAATCCGAGCTTATCCAGCTTGATTTCGAAAGCCTATAAATAGAGGATGAAGTGAGGAAGCCAAATTAGAGATCAAAAGCGAGAGAAAAGAGAGAATCAAAGTCTACCGGAGGAGTTCGAAGTCGCGACCGCCGATTAGGAGCTAAGCAACCACCAGGAGGCATTTCAGGAGAAACCAGTGCCACCATTTGATTCCTCACCCTCGATAACCTAGGATTCGATACCTCAACCGCTGCAAAAGGCCGTCGGAACGCCGTCAACAAGCACTCCCCACCGCCGCATCCAATCGACCCGACCCGACCCGATTCAACCCGACCGAACTGACCCGCACACTGACTCGGATCCAGGTAAGTCGGATTTTCCGATTTTTCTTTAATATTTTTAGTTATTTTATTTATTTGAATTATTTCGAATTAACTATTTGTTATTTATTTATTTACTTATGTGTTATTTATATTTCAATAAATAGAAAAATGTTAGAAATTAGATTTTTTTTTTTTAGGATTTAAAGATATGGAAGTAAAAGTATAATTATAATAATATAAAATAAAAATATAGAAAATTATAAAAATATTAGAAAAAATGATAATAAAACTTTAGGTTTTAAGATAGGATAGATAAAAGTCTAAGAGAAAATTTTTCAATAAAAATAAAAATAAAAAATTAATAAAAATTATAAAAACTAATAAAAATAATAATAAATTATTAAAAATTCATAAAAATTTATAAAAAAATCAATAAAAATTTATAATAGCATAAATGAGTTGAAAGATAGAAAAAATGAGTTTTATCACTTAGAAAAATCATTTTCTCAAATAAATCCAAAATTGATGTTTTTCCTTAAAAAATCATTTTCAAAAGAATCAAATTAAAGCTTAGGCTTAGATTTTTTTAGAAAAATCCTAAAATAGTAAAAACATAAATCAAAAGAGATTTCAAAATTAAAATTCACAAGCACACTAAATCTTTTCAAGAAAAGCGAACTACAACTTGTTTGATTCTGAATAGCAGGTACATAGGCACCCATTTGGGATAACCCATAAAATGAATAAAAAATCATTTTTCTAGAATAATTCAATAAAAAACACAATAAAAGGCAACAGAAACAAAATAAAAGACATTTCTAGATGGAGATAATTTTAGGAAATTAGGTGGTAACCTTAGGGTTTTAATAGGTTAGCCTCCAAACTTAGAAACTCTGGTTTTCCCTTTTCCTCTTTTCACAAAAACGAGAAGAGGAAATCACGACAACTAGTGGTCCAAATTAAGACTAATCCGCTCTATTAGTCTTAATTCAATCTTTCCCAACAACAGTTGGGTGGCGACTCCAAAACTAAACGAAATTCCTAACTCAAGTCGAGGATCTATATTAGATGAGCATAGGGTCTAATCTAGATCGGATTAGGAATGGGAAATAAAAAATTAAACTCGGCATATATATATATTTTACATCTAAACTATTATAAAATCAATAATAATAATAATAATAACCTCCAACTCTTCTAATCCCTATGATGTTATCATTGCATGATTATACAACCACTAATTTTTTAGGATTAAAATTGATTCCCATGAAATCATAGCTCTAATCTCAACTCCACTGAAGTCAACTTAAATTTAGAAAAGGATTTTCAAAATCCCCAATTAATTTCACATTTTTCATACAGAGAAATCTTAAATTCTTTGTGCCCTTAGAATGTTCAGTGAATAGCTTCACAAGGAACTAAGGATTTAAGAATAAGGGCTTGCACATTAGTAGTCTACTAACACAAAAAATATGACAGATAGAGACAAAACCTCCAGCATGAAAATTCAAAATAAGAACTACTTTTCATATCAATCTTTTTACTAGCTTTCAGTATTCATGGCAAAGAATAAATATACTCTAACCAATTAAAAAAAATATTAAATTAAGATGGTAAGTGCAATTACAGTACCTTATTAGAATTTAGAAAAGAAAGAAAACATCTTTACTAGAAATCACCTTGATATTTGCTATAGAGGTATCAACCCTTTAACTAAAAAATATGAAACATAAGTTCGGGAGAAATGAAATTATGTTTTCTATACAAAAAAAATTGTAAATAAATTCACAAAAGAGACATTGAGCAGTTTTTTTGGTATTAATATTTAGAAAATGGCATTCAAATTAATAAATTGAAAAACTTATATACATATGCTAAGCAGTCAATGATAGTTTGAAGTAAAAAGAAAGTTAAAACTAAATAAATAAAAGGAAAAAAAAAATAAAAGACCCCAGTTTTGTTGTTTTTTACATTGGTGTAGGAGATTAGGTATAAGCAGAATAGGTTAGATAAGATAAGAGATTTTAGTTGTATCTTATCTATAAGCTTGGGCTTTTAAATTTTAAAATCAAAACTACGTTATAATATCCTAGAACCACTTTTCAACTTATATCATGTAAAACTTATAGGTTATATTATAAAACCTATAGGTTACAATAGATAATCACCCAATATGGAACCACTCTAAAATTGACCTCAAACTTGGTGGGTTTGGTTTTATACTCATAAGCCATTCCTTTTTTTTTTTTTAAATTTCTTAAGTTATAAAATTAATTTAATAAATAAAAAAAGATTATGAGTTCAAAACTCTCACCAGCTCTTAGCTAATTTTATAAATATCTTAAAAAGAATTTATATTTATTTATATATAATCATACCCAAATAGAGTTGTCCTCTTAACAATATTTTAGTCCCACATTGCTAAAAAAATGAAAACTTTCTCTTAGTTAAATTTATAAATATTCAACTAGACATGTTTATATAGTGTATTTATTTCTTATGTCACTAATAACAACAATATAGTAAATGTTGTCAATGAGAATTAATTTCTCTTATTTCACATAGAAGTTTTAAAATTTTAATATTATTTTAATTTTAATTTATTTTATTTTATTTTTTCTTCATTTTTTTTAACCTGGTGGACCCACTAGGTCCATAGGTCTAATAACTTAAATCGCCATGGACTCATGGACCCTTTGGTTCCACATATAAGTCTAGTTATGACCATGTGAAGCTAGTTTTGGGTCCAATCCTTGACTATGTTTAGGTTACAAGATACTTATAGAATCTTTTCAATAATTACAAGTTTATGCGATATTAAAAAAAATAATTTATATGTGATATTAGAAATTTTTCATATGTAAAATCTATGGAACTTATAACAAATTTTGTGAAGCTAAAACAAGTAAAATTTTCTACTTTCATTATTTTAATTTTATGTGATTTTACTACTTAATAAATGAAAAAGAATAAGAGGAAAGGATCGAAAATGTAAAGTTGGAAAGAAAAATGAAGAACAAGAGAAAGAATGAAAAATATAAAGTAAGAGAAGCAATATTAGGTTTAGTTGTTTAGAGTTGTAAACTTATGGGCTTAGTTTTTTTTTTTTCTTTTTACCAAAGCATTTGTCCATCGAAAAATTTAATATTTTTAATTATTATTAATTTATTAATATTATTTAATAATTTTTTATAGGGTGGGTATAGGATATCATAAAACCTATACTCTATATATTTAGAGTACAAGTTCTAAAGTGAATACAAAGTAGGAAGATATCATATTTGTACACAATTCTACGAGGATAGATTTCAAAAAATTTATATTCGAAACCTACCCTATGACCCTTAGTGCTTACTCAGTCAAGTAGAGTATAAGTAAAAACCCTATATACCAGGTTACCTACTCACCCTATGGGTGATTACAAGAAGAAAGTATCATGATAGTGTAATGTCAAATCTCTTGAAAAGGAATCAGTGCTCATCAAATGTTGGAAATAAAATTGGTGTTAGGAAAAGATCCAAACTTTTCCTCTTGCCTGTGCGATTAACAATTGAAACAAACAACAATCAATAATAACTTGCGGAAATAAAAACAATCAACACCAAGGATTTACGTGGAAAACCTCAATTTGGGGAAAAACCACGGGACTGCCACACACAAATTCTTCCACTATCAAAGTAATGGGTTACACACTTCTTCACTAGTCTCACCACAAATCGGTGGATCAAATACAATGAAATTTCCTTCTCTAGAACTCTCTCTTGGTTTAGGAATATCCTCTCTGTGTTTCTCACTCTTGTATTTCCATCAACACACAAAGGAACACTTATATATATATATATATATTGGCCACATGAAAAAAAAAAACAAGTTTAGGACTTACGCCGGCTCAAGGCCGGCGGCCTAAGTATCCAACGCCGGCGGCGTTGGGCCGGCCTTGAGCCAACCTTCAATGTGACCAAGCAACAATGACAAAATAAAGCCAGCGGCGATCCTTTGTTTAGGCTGGTGGCCTTGAGCCAGCCTTGCCCTGTTTCGCTTGGTTTCGTCAATTTTCTTCAAGCTTAACATTCTTTCATCCAAGTATACTTCATATACTTAGGATACCCTTGGTATAGACCCATATGTGTTGGATCTATTCCCCAACAAACTCCCCCTCCAACTCATATGGGGGGTTCCATCACCCCTGCAATCTTCCTACAGCAAACAATCTTCTCATTGGGTAAAGCCTTCGTCATCATATCTAACGCGTTGTCATCAGTGTGAATCTTCTCAAGCTTCAACTATTTTGACTCTAGCACATCCTTGATCCAATGATACTTAACATCAATGTGTTTTGACCTAGAATGGAACATCGGATTCTTACTGAGATGTATAGCGCTCTGACTATCACAGTACAACTTCAGCTCTTTCTACTCTTAACCCAGCTCTTCTAAAAACTTTTTCATCCACAAGACTTTCTTGTAGGCTTCTATTACAGCAATATACTCAGCCTCAGTAGTGGAAAGTGCAACACACTTCTGTAACTTCGATTGCCAGGACACTGCTCCCCCTACATAAGTAATCAGGTAACCTGAAATGGATTTCCTAGAATCCAAATCACCAACCATGTCAACATCCGAAAACCCTTCTAGTGCAGATTTATAGTCACCACCAAACTGTAAACATAACCTGGAAGTGCCCCTGAGATATATGAGAATCCACTTAACTGCTGTCTAGTGCTCTTTGCCTAGATTTGAGAGATAACAACTCACCAAAACTATAGTATGAGCAATGTCAGGCCTAGTACACACCATGGCATACATAAGACTTCCCACTGCTGAAGCATATGGGACTTTCTTCATATCTTCCTTGTCTGCCTCACTCTTTGGACACTGAGCTGAACTCAGTTTGAAGTGACCTGCAAGTGGAGAGCAAACAGCTTTTGCTTTGCTCATACTGAATCTCTCTAACACCTTCTCAATATACCTCTCTTGTGATAACCACAACTTCTGGCTCTTCCTATCTCTAATAATCCTCATACCCAAAATTTAGCTAGCTGGTCCTAAGTCTTTCATGGAGAAAGACTTACTCAATGCAATCTTTAGTTCTTTGATCTGTTTGGCATCCCTGCCAATAATCAGCATATCATCTACATAAAGTAGCAATATAATAAACTCACCACTGGTTAACTTCTTAATAAAGACATAATGGTCTGTAGCAGTCCTGATATAACCCTGATCAATCATGAAGGACTCAAACTTCTTGTACCATTACCTTGGAGCTTATTTCAGTCCGTATAGACTTTTCTTCAATCTACAAACAAGATTCTCCTTCCCCTTGATCTTGAACCCTTCAGGTTGCTCCATATAAATCTCTTCCTCTAGATCACCATGAAGAAATGCTGTCTTCACATCCATCTACTCAACCTCTAGATTCATTCTAGCAGCAATACTGAGTACAACCCTGATAGATGACATCTTCACCACTGGTGAGAAAATCTCTTCAAAATTGACCTCCTTCTTTTGACTGAACCCCTTCACAACCAGCCTTGCCTTATACCTTAGCCGTGAGCTACTTTCATCAGTCTTCAATCTGTATACTCATTTATTTCTTAGAGGTCTCTTGCCTTTAGGCAGTTCAACTAGCTCATAGGTTTTGTTCTCATTCAAGGATTTGATTTCCTCTTACATGGCTTTCACCCATTCTTTCTTCTTGTCATGAGTCATTGCTTCCTCATAACCCTTAAGTTCTCCCCCATCTGTAATCATCACATACTCATATGGACTATACCTCACTGATGGTCTTCTATCTCTAAAAGGTCTCCTCACCTCAGCCTGCTACTGTGGCTCTAGTAACTCATTACCTGTATCCTCCACAGTTCTTCTATTAGCAAAATCAGACAAAGGTGTAGGGTCTACATTTGTGGGTATCTGACCTAAAGATGCTGGCTTTTCAGTCTTTTCCATGTCTTCAATTGTCTGGTCTTCTATGAAAACCACATCTCTACTCCTGATAATCTTCTTGTCAACAGGATCCCACAACCAGTATCCATACTCATCATGCGCATATCCAAGGAAGATACATTGCTTGGAATTGGCATCAAGCTTTGCTCTCTTGTCCTTTGGAATATGCACAAATGCCCTACAACCAAAGACTAATAAGTGATTTTAAGAAATATCTTTACTTGTCTAGACCTTCTCTAGGATATCACCATCCAGAGCATATGAGGGAGATAGATTTATCAAATCAACTATTGTTCTCATCACTTCACCCCAAAATGACTTAGGCAACTTGGCTTGAGATAACATGCACTTCACTCTCTCAGTGATAATGCGATTCATTTGCTCTGCAATGCCATTCTGCTATGGGGCCTTTGGAACAATCTTTTCTAGTTTTATCCCATGATCTACACAACGGGCCTCTGTACTCCCTACCATTGTCAGCCCTGACACATATCAACTTCCTGCTGGTCTCACGCTCCACTCTAGAATGAAACTGTTTGAATACACTTAAAACCTGATCTTTGGACTTCAAAGCTTATGTCCAAAGCTTTCTAGAGTGATCATCAATAAATGTAACAAAATACATAGCCCCACCCATCGTCAAATCTTTCATATAGCACACATCTGTATGAACCAGATATAATATATGAGCTTTTCTACTGGGTGTATTTCTCTGAAAACTAACTCTGTGTTGTTTACCAGCAAAACAGTTAGTGCATGGTTTTAAAGAAGTACCTTTCAAATCTGGTAGAAGCTTCCTTTTCATAAGTATCTAGAGCCCCTTTTCACTCATGTGCCCAAGCCGTCTTTGCCACATCTCTACAATAGCATCATCTATCAAGTTCAAATCCCCTTTACTTAACTTTGCTGGCATTAAGTAAAGTGTATTTTCCTTTCTTCCCTTTGCTACAATTAGAGATCCTTTGGTGAGCTTCCAATTACCATCACCAAATTAACTGTGAAAGCCTTCATCATCTAATTTTCCTGCTAAGATCAGGTTCAGGCGGATATCCGGTACATGTCTCACATCCTTGAGAACAAGTTTACACCTTGTATTAGTTTCGAAGATGATATTCCCAATGCCTATAATCCTTGAGGTTTCATTATTTCCTATCCTAACATTACCATAATCACCAGCAATGTAGGATGAGAAAAACTCATCATGTGTTGTCACATGAAAGGAGGCACCAGAATCAACTACCCAGTCACTGTCATGACCTGCAAGACTAATACAACCCTCATCCCATGTAACCACTACCTCACCATATGCCGATGCAGTGGTGTCTTCATTAGAGTCATCACCCTTACCCTTTCCTTGCTCCTTCTTCCACAGTCTACATTCTTTCTTGAAGTGGCCTGGCTTATCACAATAGAAACATTTGATGTTCTTTCTTCCCCTTGATTTGGATCTACCCTTTGACTTATCTGTTTTGTCATATTTATCATTCTATCCTCTGTTCTTGCTTCTACCCCTTTTGTCAGACTTATCTGTAACAAGTGCCCTTGAGTCAAAACTAGTACCCATATCTTTCCTTCTGGCCACTTCATTGATTAAATTGTCCTTAACCATAGACAATGTCAACTTTCCATCTGGAGTTGAGTTGCTAACCGATACTACAAGAGTTTCCCAACTCTCAGGTAATGAACTCAACAACAGGAGTGCTTGGATCTCATCCTCAAGCACAAGTTTCATAGCAGTTAGTTGATTCACGAGTCCTTGAAAATCATTCAAATGCTCTGACATATTTGAGCCCTCCCTGTATTTCAAGTTAACTACCCTCCTTATCAAAGAAGTTTTATTTAAGGTATTTTTCCTCTCATACATCGACTCTAGTTTCCTCCATAGAACATCAGCCCTAGTCTCTTGAGCAACATGATGATACACGCTCTGATCAACCCATTGTCTAATATACCCTACAGTTTTCCTATGTAGTATCAACCACTCTGCATCAAATTTATCCTGTGGCTTTACAGCATCTCCACCCAAAGGAAAATATAAATCTTTGCAGTATAACAGATCTTCCATCATCAATTTCCAGATAGAGTAATTAGAGGAATTAAGTTTAATCATCGTACCTGAAGATTCAGCCATGTTTGTGATTGAAAACACAAAACCTTAACTTCAATTTGTAGCGAAAACCCTAATTTTCTTTTTGGAACCTGGTGCTCCGATACCACTTGTTAGGAAAAGATTTGAACTTTTCCTCTTGCCTGTGCGATTAACAATTGAAACAAACAACAATCAATAATAATTTGCGGAAATAAAAACAATCAACACTAAGGATTTACGTGCAAAACCCCAATTTGGGGAAAAATCACGGAACCGCCACACACAAATTCTTCCACTATCAAAGTAATGGGTTATACACTTCTTCACTAGTCTCACTAGTGGATTACTCAGTCTCACCACAAACCAATGAATCAAACACAATGAAATTTCCTTCTCTAGAACTCTCTCTAGGTTCAGGAATAACTTCTCTATGTTTCTCACTCTTGCATTTCCATCAACACACAAGGGAAAAATTCTATGTTTCTCTAGGTTCAGGAATAACCTCTTTATGTTTCTCATGAGCTCCTTCATTTTCTTCACAATTCACCCTTTTTTCCATCCCAACCCTCACCAATCTCTTCCACACTTCCAATCCATCACAAAAAGTTGTCTAAATTACAAAATTTAACATAGGAAGAGCAACTTACTTGGTTTAAATCACTTAATTGATTCCAAGATTGCTACAATCACTTGCATCCCCAAATCTGCTTATCCTAATTGTGTCTGAAGTGTCACGAAACGCCACCCTTAAATCAAACACTCACTAACATGGGAGAGTGTACCACAATTCAAACCAAATTAGTACTTACCTTATGGATTTCGCATGTCAAGTTAGTTGGTAGAGATTTCTAGATCACCTATTTTATAGTCTTTTGCAAAAAGGAATGTAACTTAGAAAAGAGGAGAATAGGTTTTTGTGAGGGCTTAAATAGTTTGACGTCAAAAAGTCTAAAATGTTGTTTACATAATTGCAATATTGCTTAAGTTCCTTGTAAAATAAAATTATTTTATTTTATTATTTTTCTGGTATTTTATAGATAATTTCATGCTTGAACTCTTGAGACTAGAAAACATAAAGTATACTCATTACTGTGATGGCCTTCCACAATGATGAAATGTCATGTTGGATTCTTAGTAGATATGTTATATGGAACCTCTAGGTATAGTGTAAAGTGAACTCTAACATAAAGTAAGTCTTTAGATGACACAAGTATATGTTTTTATATATGAATCTTGGAAGTATTTTGATTGGCTCAAGTACGTTTATGCAATAATTAGTTAATTCTAGTTCATGTTAATCTCATTTTTATATTAACTATTAAGCTATAAAATTTGTATGTTAATGATAATGATTAGGAAGTACTTAACATAGGCATTTGATACGATAAACTTACTAACCACTATGATAAATTTAATAATAATTAATTAGATAAGCATCAAACTACATTGTGAATATGAATTGTTTAGTAGTTGATACTTATCCGCAAATAACATGGTTATTGATTTTACTACCTGTGCTTCTTGGTAAGTGGTCGGCATACCTTTTCTTCAACTTCTAAATGCTTTTTTGTTAAGGAGCAATCACTTGTGAAGAAGAAGCCATTTATTGAGTTAAAAAACATTCTATGAACTCCTTGTCAACAAGTGGCTAGTCAATTAAATGACCTCTAATAGCTTGACTAGCAATAGGAAGAAAGAACAACAACCTTTATGTTTAGCAAGAATGAAGACATGATTCTTACTTCTTACTCATCAGCAAATTTATATGCTTCTTGTGAACGACTAAGCTCCTATACACAACCTAAACTCTTTGTGATCCTCTTATTGATGACTAGATCACATAGTAACATAAATGCGTTTGTTGCTTAATTTTTGCTAGTTACCATATAAGTGTTGACAAGTAAAGTGGTTAGTGATGCTTGCCAACAAGTAGTCAACCTTTCTTAGACTAAAACTACAACTATGATTGAAATTGGGTAACTATCTCACAAAATCATGTAACTTTCTTAATTAGATTGGTATTGTGTTATATTTTCAATGCATGGGCATAAGGTTTGTAAATCATGACTCATGAGATGTTCATAACATTTCTTGATTATTTTCTTTCTTTTCATTTTTTTTTGACAAAGCTTATGATTCGTGATTTTTCTTCCCTACTAATCTATACAATTCTTTCATAGTTCATAATTTAGGTGTAAGTTAGCTCACATTTTGTCTTCTTCTACATTTTTATATCATGTGTGAACTTCATAAAATGCCTAGTGTTCCTATTGGTTCTCCAAAGTTTATATGGAAAAATAATATATCCCAATAGCCCATAACATGAGATTTTGGAGCCAGCCGCATGTAGTAAAATGTTTGATAGTTTGAGGCTTGTGATTATCTTGAATGTTAGTAGCAAATATTAACATTTCATAATTTATCTTAGATTCGTAACTTATGAAAGTTAGAACAACATCTCATTTTTTCTTAAAAATGTCAAATATTTCATTACTCTCATTAAATAATATTTATACAAGTCCTTCAAAGTTAAAAAAAAATGACTTAAGCTCCTTTGACTAGACCCCCTTGACTAAATGTTATAAGCTTTCTCCAATTTGAACTTGAAAAAGAAGGAAAGGCTTCAACAAAACGGCAATAGTTTTTTCAGTCAAGTGGTAAACGTTTTACTAGTAGAATTTTCATTTTGAATTGAAGTAAAACTTGTAACATAAATGTATCCTATTTTTGTTGGTGTTTATGAGTGACCAACTTGGGAGAATTCCTAGTTATAAAATTATAAGCAAAAATATAATTGGTACATGATTAACTAAGTCAATGCATGTTGGTGTAAATGATTAAAAGAAGTTAGAGTATAGATGGCAACGATAATGGAGACATAATGTTACTTAGGCAGTGGATTAACTATGATTTAGTTGCAACATTGGAGACAAACAAGTAGTTACAAATGTGAAGAGTATTGCTTGAGAATTGAGATGATGCTTTGAATGATTACACATGAATATGCCACCCCTTATTTTCAGTTAAAAAAAAATTAACAATGAGGTCCCTTTACATATCATAAAAAGAACAAAAGAGAAGCCTAGGAAGGGAAGGAATATTTAGGCTTGATTTTAAATACTAATGTTTTCTAGAAAAATGTTTTAATACGTAAAATCTCTTCGAATTACTTGAAAAAACTAATATTATCATGCACTATAGGATTTTAAAGATATTTTAAGTGAAATTCCCCTTAATGGGTTTTATTTTTACAATAATTCAAAAGACTATAATGTAATTAGAGAGTGATGATGGCATGATAGAATTTGCTTAATGATAAATTAAAGGACACAAAATCAATCTTTTTCTAGAAAGATAAGTTATGCTTTTAAAAAATCAGCATTAACTATTTTCTTTCTCTCTCTCTTCCCATTTACTTATACTTATCCTAAAAATGGCACACTCTCTTTCTCTCTCTTTTTGTCATCTCTTCTAAAAAGTTAGATATTGACAAAATAAAAGCAAATTTCTTTTTAGCACCCCTCTCTCTACCTAAATCGTTCAACATTAATAGTATTTTTTTTTGCCACAATTTTTGTTAGTTGCAACATTAATAATAAAGCAATATGTTTTTATTAGCCACAATTCAACATTAATAGTTTAATATTAGTAAATATGAAGATATTGACGAAAAATTACAAATTTCTAAAATACAACATTTAATTGAAAATTTTAAGTTAGCTATTAACCATCATCAAGATAACTTCAAAACTTTATATAAGATATGTAGTATTCATACAATGTGCATGTGAAGTCCGAAAAATTTCAAAAAGTTATATGAACAATTATAGAAAATAAATAGAATAACAAATATTATTTTATTCTAGATTTGTGATAGTAATAGGTTTTAAAAATTTAAACAATCAGAAAGAACGACTTTCGTAAGGAAGATAAGATGATGAACGTAATAAATTGAATTTTATGAAATATATTATCAAATAAATTTAGGAAGCGACGTACTTGAAAATATCCGAATACAGAAATATAAACTGATAAATGAAAATAATTGCAAAATTTAACTTTAGTTTAGGTAAATTAAATTAAAAGAATAAATCATCCAAAACATAATTTTTAAACAATATTAGGTCAAATAATGAAATTAATTTAAATTATAAATCTAGGAATTTCAAATTAAAGTTTAGAGTAAATATTTATCTTCGAAATAATCAAATTAATGTAGACGTAAAATTTTGTAATAAATTGTTAAAGATATAATTTTTAAAGGTATTCTCGTATGTGTGCGAAATGTTAAAATAAGCATATTTTTAAATAAAATATAATTATAATATAATATATAAAAATACATATAAACATATATATAACTATAAAAAAAAAAGTCTCATCCCTTTCTTTTCCTTTCTTACCTTTTTCTTTCCTGGACCGACCCTTGCCCCCTCTCTTTCTCTTGCTTTTCCTTTTTTTTCTTTCCTTTTCTTTTTCTCCTGGCCGTCTTCTTCCCTTTTCTTCCCTGCTTCTTCTTCTTCCCTCCAGTGACAACCGTGACGATTGGAATGACGGCAGCATCTTGAACGACAACTGCAACAATGTCTGATGGCAACTCCAGTGACAACAGTAATAGCAACAGCAGCAACAAGAACGACCTTCATCAGCAACGACGAAGGCAATGATCATAGCAACCATAGCGACAACGGTGGCCATGACGACAAGCCCGATGATAGCAATAGTTGCGACGGCGACCACCATGGCAGCGACTCTAACGATAACCCCAATTGCAACAACAATAGCAGCAACAACAAATAGTAGCCGTGGCGATGAACAGCAGCGGCGACCCCACTCCAGCGATAGCAACGACCATAACAACAACAGCAATGACACAACGGCAAGCAATGACCATGACAGTGATGAAGATGATCACGGTAGCAGTGGTGGCCGCAACGACCGATAACAACTTCGGCGGCAACAGCAAAGGGATAGCAACGACAACTACGACTGCAGTAGTAGTAGCCATGCCGATAGCTGTGACGACTGCCACAGCAGTGGTTGCAGAGTGATGACGATGACAACTATGGCAGTAGCTTCCAAGTCATGTTTATTTCGTCTTCTTCCCTGACGACGGAGGTAATGGCGACTGGAGGAGGAAAAGAAAATGAGGAAGGAAGAGAAGGAGTTGAGGTGCGTGGTGTATGCTGGGGGGGAGATAGCGGCGGCAAGCGGTTGTAGTGGGAAATGGAAGAAAAGAAGAGATAAAAGAGGAAGAAGGAAGGCTAGCATAGAAGGGAAGAGAAAAGGAGGAAAAAGAAAGAGGAAAGAGGAGCCGAGTGTGTATGAAGCGAGTGTATAGTATGTGTATGTATATATGTGTATTGAAAGTGTGTGCGGTGAAGGGTGGCGAAATGTATGTGATGATGTATGTGTGTGCATGTGAAGGAAGTGGGGGTGTGTGAGAGTGTGTGGGTGTGCACGAATGGAGGCATGTATGTGTGTGTGGCTGTGTGCGTAGATGAGAAAGATGCGTGTGTATGTGTGGATGATGGGGTAGGATGTACAAGAGTGTATGTGTGTGGAGGAAGGTGTATATGTGTATGTGCAAGAATGAGGATGTGTATATGAATGTGTATGTATGAGGATGCGTATGGTGTGTGTATATGCGTACGTGTAAATGAGGAGGTGATGTAGTGTATGCAGAATGTGTGTGAATGAAGTGTGTATGTGTTGGTAAAGATGTATGATGTGTATAAAGATTTATGTATGCGTATGTGTGTAGGGATGTGTGTGATGTATGTGGGAAAGTGAGTAGTGTATGTGAAGATGTGTGTATGTTGGTGATAATGTAAGGTGTATGTATGTGTAGAGGAGGAGCTGAGTGTGTAAGGCTTGGGGGTATGCGCATAGGTGCATGAAGTGATGTAGGGTGGTATGTGTATGTAGGTGTGTGGTATGTGTGTATATAAGGGTGTGATGTATGCAAAGTGTTTGTGTATGGGATGTGTATGTGGTGTGTGCGAAAAGGGTGTATGCATATGGGTGGTGTAGGATGTGCGGAGTGTGTGTATATGTATGAAAGGTGTAGGGTGCGTGGTACTAGTGTGTACATGGATGGTATGTGAAGTATGTAACATGTGTGTATATGTATGGAAGACGTATAGTGTGTGGGCATGTATATATGTATAAGAAAGGAGTCGTATGTGTAAGCATGTATGTATGTATGTGAAATAGTGTATGGTGTATGGGCATGTGTGGAAGTTGAGGATGATGTATGTGGAATATGTACGTATGAGTATGAGATGATGTCCGGAGTATGAACATGGATGTGTGGGTAAGGAAAGTGAATATAGTGTGTGTATTGGAGATGTAAGGCGTATGTGGAGTATGTGAGTAGGTGTATGAGATAATGTATGGTGTGAGTATGTGAGTATGGATATGGGAAGTGTGTAATGTGTGTAGAGTATGTGGACAAGTATGTATTGGGGGTATGAAGTAGGTATGTATATGGATAAGAAAATGTTGGTGCGTATGTGATGTGTGGGAAAGGTTAGTGTATGTATGATGGAAGCGTGAGTGAGGATGAAAACCAGTAGAAAGTATAAGGAACTCGTAGGTGGAAATATCAACAAAGGAGAAAAGAAAGAAGTTGATACAAACCTTTAAGGACTGCTAAATCCTGCAGGTTATCCTACAAGTAGTTCATTGGAAGATATTAAAGGCAATTGGATAAATGAAAGGTTTAAAGATGCTTCATGGACGAGAGAAGCGTCTATGATGGTGTAACTGGTGAAGGGAATGATTCAAGCAATATCCAAGATGATGGCTTGGGAGATATTTGGAATGAAATGGATTTCACAATAGAATGCTCAAAGGATGTTGAGGAAGATCATTCTTGGCTAAATACCCTAATGCAAGATCTTTAGTTGTCCTTTCCAAAGATATCTTGCATATATGGAAGAAGGAATTCCAAATTTAGTAAGTCAAAGACATTCCGTTGCTCGACTTCTACACAAGGAAAGCAAACAGTCGATCACAGCAACTTGAGGTGTTGGAAGCACAGATTCTAAGGAAGCTCAACATTCGAATCTTGTTCACCTAAAGTTCCATAAGGAGGGAACTTCACGCCTTGTCATCAACCACAAGATGAGTAGAGTACACATATCGGGTGTTAGAAGACTACTAAAGTCAGGTGGAGATGTGACCTTATGATTGGGTTGAGGAAGCATCGTAAAAGGATATTGACTTCAAGAGGAACACAAAGGAGTTACCTACTGGAATCGCTCGACTTCAGCTAGGACTACGATAACCCTAAACAAGTGAGTGGAAAACTTAATGATATGCTACTATGTTGTGTTGTATGTGGAATGCTATGCATGTGAAATTGATATTTGTTGTGCTGCTATTTGATATGATTGTTATTGAATTAAGTTATGCGGTAGAGAATAACGAGTTAGGTAAGAAGTCATGAAGAAAATAGGGGAATGAATGGTTCGAGAGTTTATATGTCATTACCTTAATGATAGCACCTAGCGCCATATCGCTAGTGCTATAACCATAAGCCTAACCAATGTTTTACAAATCGTTTTCTTTCAAAACAAACCATAACATAACAACTTAGTTTTTCCTTCTATAGCTACCGAGTAGGTAAGCTTAGTGGGAATAGGGTGTATAAGTATCATTATGTATACATGTCAGAGTTGGTTCTTGAATGTGTATACATATACTTAACCAAATTTATTTTCATATTATATTTACAAAATACAGTCATGAGCTCAATCATATAAATCATGAGTGTAACCTTAGTTTTTACAACATAACGATCCTATTTTCTTACTCTCTTAAGTTCGTAAAGGAAAACGTTTAGTAATTTGTCCTTAATTAGAGATGTGACAGAAATATGTATACACACACACACACACACACACATATATATATCAAATACAAATGTCTTAAGGACATCGAAAGAGAAAACGAGATGACCTTGTTGGCTCTCAAAAGTGTGAAAATGATAGAGCACTTGAGAAGTGCAATGGCACAGAGGTGTCAAAGATGATTAGTGTAAATCAACCCCGATTGGTTGGTTTGACATGTGAGATAAATGACACAGAGTTGTCAGAGATGATTGTAAGCCAACCCGAGTGGTTCAGCATTTGAGAGAAAGGGCACAGAGGTGCCGGATCTAATGATCGTAAGTCAACTCGAGCGGTTTGGCATTTAAAAGAAATGGCACAAAGAGGTGCCGAGATAATTTAATCTATTGTAAAACTAAATAGGTCTATGTCAACAGGGTTTGGGTTTAGTGTCGATGTTGCGTAACAAGAAATGCATAATCTTTACTTGTGATGAGTGAAATGGAATGTTTGATGTTTACTTCTATGGTATAATTGATTGTGATTGTAAATGTAGTTTGATCATTTTAAATAAATCAATTAAAGTACAAATTGGATGATATTAAAACTTGACATGCATTTTCACGAGACATTGCATGAGATTGAAGGCCATCACTATCATAGGATGCGTCGGAAGTGATCAAGAGGATTGCTGTTCTACCAAGTGCAAACTAAGTGATTAAGGGATTATCATGCCTTGACAGTTCCGAGTCCGGCCTGTCCTTGAGGGTTTTGCTCTGTCTAGTGTAGAGAGGCACAGGAGCTTTCACTATTGAGTTAATAAGATATCATAATTAACTAGGTGATAAGATAAATAAACCGGGTAATGACCTGGGCACTAATGGTATCTTCGAAATCCCCAACCCAAGGTCAAAGGGGGCGTAAACCTTAGACTTCGCGTCGGTTACCAGAAGACCACGTGAGATGCTGCATTCATATGGTTGTTCATGCATAGCATATGTTTAATATCTTAATTTGAATTTGCTTGCATATGTATATAGCATATGTCTAATGTTTGATTTAAGTTTGTTTGTGTGTGTACGTAGCATTGAAAGTGTTACCATCCCATTCATTGAGCTATGGTGTGCTCACCCCCTTCCAGACTTTATGTAGGTGACGATAGAGAAAGCACGGGATGGGCTAAGATGTGAAGTGTTTAGAGTTTTGGAAGACCAAAACAATGAAGTAAGATTTGTGAAGGATAGATTTACGATGAAATGTTAGGATCCCCATGTGAATATATTTGGAAGTTGAGAACCTAGGATTTATTGGTAGGGGATACTAATTCTTTGCGATCATGGATAACAGTGGGGTATGGGATCCATAGTTGTCATTTATTATCTAATTATGTGTATTATAACTTGATGTAGATGTAATTATTTACTTAGAGTCATACGATCTCTGACTCTAAAGATGATTATCATGTAACGGGTGCACACGTGCCATGATAATTTTGGTAGAGACTTCTAGACCTCCTTTTGGGACGTGACAATGCACTTATATACATGTATAATAGTTCCAAGCCTCACTTTTTTTTATACTTATCCTCCTACACTACGTGTAATTACAATCGAAGCTGTTTATTAATATTTTAAAAATTAAAAGCAACATAAATTTTTTTCATGCTAACATGGCGTTTGAAAACAATTTTTATTTTTTTCTTTTATTAATTTTGGTAAAACTAAATCATTTTATACTTCTAAAATGATGTTACGAGCATTTAATTTAATGCTAGATTTGGTACACAAGAATATACTAGAGTGGACTCATGATTCTAGGTTTTATTCCCTTTTTCATGTTTGGAAATGTGTTTAGAAGGCAGAATCGCAATTCCATGGGATCGACAAGGAAAAGTGGGCTAAATGGAAGAAGAAGGAAAAGAGGAAGCCTTCTAATAGTCAATGCATAGAGCGGGTTGAGGCTTATAGTGAAAGATGGGTCCCACCACTAGATAATAAAGTTAAGATTAATTGTGATGGGTCATGGTCTTTTGAAACAACTCAGGAGGCATTGGAATTGTGGCCTATAACTCTCAAGGTGCAATTATCATGGGTGTGTTTGAAAGAGTGAAAGGCTTTCATGCAAAGAATATAGAATGCTTAGATTAAAAAAAAAAATTAGAGATAGCAAGACTTTTAATGGGCAAGATTGCACCATTGAGACCGATTCTAGAAAAAATAATTGGGAAGATTAAGAGAAAAAAGATAGGATTTTAATGCTAATATTTAAATATATTTTCAATAATAGATTTAAGTTATTCTATTTTAAATAGATAATGTATCACTCAACAAAATTTAACATTGAAATGATTAATTTTTACAATAAATTTTGGCTATTTGTATATAGTGGAAGTTAGCTATTGATTGAAATTTGCGTTTATTATAATAAAAAAGTAAATTGGTTAAAAATAATTAATTAAATATTGCCATGAGCCTTGTTGCAAGAGAGAACAAAGAAGTAATCATTTTCCAAGAAATTATGATTACATCGAGTTTTGTCCTCATTTCTATCTGGTCAATAAAGCATTATATGTCGATAAGTAATTTAGAATTATGAGAGAGAAAAGGGCAAGTGGGATTAATATTAAATTTTCAAATTTCGTTGTTTTCCAAATTATGGTGTTAGAACATAAAACTATATGGTCTTAATAGTGCAAAAATTAAGATGTCTTCCTCCATAAATAACAGTTGAAGCAAGAAGGCGAAGAAAATATAGCACGAGATGTAAAATGAAAGAATCTATTATTGATTGATGCAACAATATGTAAACAACTAACTAGAAATAGACTATTTATATTGAAGTCTAAATTACAACTAACTAATTCCAGCCTAGCTTCCTACACACATGCACTTTCCATGTGGATAGAATAAATAAAACAAATATTACAATCATAAGACTATTCCTTACATCCTCCCTCAAGTTGGACTTTGTTAAAGATCCAACATGGAGCTAATATAAGATAATTGAGTAGCTGAAGTGGATTTAATGAAAATGTCAACAAGCTAATGCTATGAAGAAACATGTTGAACACATACTAAACCTTGAGAAATATGCTCAATCTAAAATGAACATCAATATGATGTATTTAGTCTGCTTATGCAAACAAGGATTGGAAGCAGTTAATAGTGTGGACTTGTTGTCACAAAATAGATCAATGGGTAAGGAAATAGGAATTTGAAGATCACAATGAATAAAAGAAATCCATAAAAGCTCTTTAATAGTAGCAGCCAAACTCCAATATTCAGCTTCGGTTGTTGAGGTACTAATAGTGTTTTGCTTCTTACACTTCCATGAAATCAATGCATTGCTCAATAGAATGTAACAACCATAAATAGATCTTCTATCATTGGATAAACATTCTCAATTAGCATAAGAAAAAAGCAATAAGAGAATGAATTATTAGTAGGAAAGAAAAGACTAATATCAAAAGTGCCTTTGAGAAGTTTAGGAAGATGAATAGCAACTTGTAAATGAGGAACACGAGGTTGAGAAATAAATTGGTTTAAGTTATGCACAATAAAGGAAATGTCAACTTGTGTAATAGAAAGATATAAAAGTGATCCAATAAGTCTTCTATAAATGAGCAAATCAACCAAAAGATCACTAAAATCCTTAGAAAGCTTAATTGAAATTCGTAATTTCATCTTGCAATTGAAATATGAGAAGGCTATATTGAAATATGAGAGGGCCATTGCCTGACCATATTGATCATTCAATTCATTCGATAATTCCAACATAGATTGAGTGTAAAGATAATTCTGTAAAAACTTACTTATCATTGAATTTAAAATCTAACAACAAACCATATAGTTGCATCGAACCCACTTAATAAGATCTAGTGAATTTTGATTAGGTTTTAGAATTAAACCATCAATAAACCTTAATTTGTGTTTAGCCCCTGATCCCATCTTTATGGATCTACTTCAAGCTAGAAAATTTAAGCTATTGAAGACTATATTACCTATAATCATGCTAGGGTTATTTGATCTTCATATGTACATAGGATCGAAAATTATTTGATTTGCCTGACTTTGATCACCTTAAGTATTTATGATGAAAGTCAACTAAGATTTCAACATAAGAAATTTGAAATTTTGATGTAATCAACACACTATTAAGCTCTGATACCATGTAAAAATTTAGATGTCTTCCTTTATGAACAATAGTTGAAGTAAGAGAAGAAGAAAATATAGTAGGGAAATGTAAAGCGAAAGAATTAGTTATTGATTGATGTAACAATATTTAAATAAATAACTAGAAATAGGGTATTTATATTGAAGTCTAAAATACAGCTAACTAATTCCATCCCAGCTTCCTATACACATGTTCTTTCTATGTGGACATCATAAATAAAATAGTTATTATAATGATAAGTCTATTATCTACAAATGAAGTCTTTGAATCTACATATTCATATGATCTTGATATTAGTGTTTCTTTTTATTCATATGGAGTGTCAATCTTGGAGTCATCAAATCTGTAATGTTTTTGGGAATTAAGAATCTACATTTGTTCTTGGCTATTAGATCTTTAGATCAATAGATCCAACTTGTTCTTGATTTTGATGTAGGAATGTAGTTTCGCTTATTGATTTCGGTTTTCATTTTATGGCTGTTTATTATTGTTATAGTTTTGTTTGTGTGTTGTTTTGCTTGAGTAAGATGATTTAATTTTATGTTTACTAAGTGTCATGATGATGCATAAGTATATATGTTTAAATATGTATACAATGTGACATATGTTGCGTGTATACATAGTATTTCTATATCGAACTTCATAGCTCAGCCATTAGAATATTTGTATTTTCGGTGCAGACAGGTTTCAAAATAGTGATGCTTAGAAGCTTTAGATATTGAACTATACTATAGGAGTGAGATTAACAATAACATTTGTGAAGAATATGACAAGTAGGGGATTTGAGTTAGATTTACAAGATACATTGAGACTATTGGTGATATTAGTAGGATTACCGATTTTCATTAATATAACTTTGATACTATTAACTTGTAAACAAAGTTTATAATTTCAGAGTTTCGAAAGGATAAAATGTTATGAGAACTTATTGTGGATTTTGGTGTAATAGTCTTGGATGCTCCTCAAGTATGGAAAAATAGATTGCAATTTTAAGATGCTGAGTAAAATTTTAAGTATGGAAAAATATGATATGCTCCTTAAATAGGCATCACAATTTTCTAGGAAAAGTAATTGGGAAGATTAGAAAAAAAACAAGGGCTTAATACTGATATTTAAATATATTTTCAATAGTAGATTTATGTCATTCTATCTTAAATAGTGAGTCATTCAAATCTAATAGGGCTTACATATAATGAAAGCTAGCTATTGATTGAAATTTGCACCAACTATAAGGAAAAAAACAAATGAAAGCATGGATAATTAATTAAATATTGTCTTGGCCACATAACAAGAGAAGATAATAGAGTAATTATTTCCCATGAAATTATGAGTACAAGTCACGTAAAATTGATCTATTTACAGCTCAAAAGCATTATAAAAGAAACTTTTTACTTACCCTTAATGAGAAAACTATACTTTCACCTTGCAAGAAACCCATAAGAATCTTCCTTGAATTAACAGTTAGATGCAGGTGATTTAAACACCTAGCCCCAATAATCCCTCATTAGTTTTCCATATAATCACTACATTTAGATCATAACTTATACTATTGATGATTTAGATGGTTGTATGATGGAATCTCATCAAGAAAGAGGAAGAAAAAGCATTATACTAAATTTTCATAAAATAATTTTAATCAATAAAGATTTTATTCTTGTTTATTGCAAGCTTTATCTATTTATATGCTAAAATAAAATCTAATATTTTAAAAAGTCAAAAGAATTTGCTATCTAAAACTAAAATACTAATCTAACTAAATCTTCGAAATACAAAACTAAACCTAATCAAATTCTTAAAATAAGAAAACAAACTTAGATAATAAATAAATTATATCTAATTTAAATAACACCAGATAAAATTAAATAAATTATAGTAAAGAGACTTAGTTAAGAAATATTGAAGAGAGAGAGGAGGGAGAGGTGAAGGGGACGGAACAGAGGAGAGGGAGATGATAAGGATAGAGGGACGAGCAGAGAGAGAAGGAGAAGGGAGAAAATAATTCAAAAGAAAAAGACACGAGAAAGGAAAAGCGGAGAGTGAGAGAGATGGGATTTAAACGTTTTTATTGAAATTTCAATATTTTGTTTTCATATTTACATTTTTATTGAAATTTAAATTTACTAATTTGCCTCTCTTGCAAACATTTACCTTCATCATTGATGTGCAGTGCAACAACAATGTTGTGATTTAATTAAAGGATTTGACTATGAAAAAGAGATGATTTTTCATGGTAGAAGAAAACATCAATGCATTTATTTTCTAGGTGCTATTTTTCTGGAAAAATAATTGGGTAGATTAGGAGAAAAAGATAGGGTATAATGCTAATATTTAAATATATTTTCAACAGTAGAATTAAGCCATTCAATCTTAAATGGATAATGTATCATTCAACAAAATTCAAATTTGAGATGATTAATTTTTAGAGTAATTTTAGACTATCTAAATCTAATAGAGCTTGCATATAAAGGAAGTTAGCTATTGGCTAAAATTTGCGCTTATAGTAACAAAGAAAAGTAAATCGAGTCAATAATAATTAACTAAATATTATCATGGGCCTCACTACAAAAGAGGACAATAAAGTAATCATTTTCCATGAAATTATGATAAAGAGCAAGTTTGTTATCCTCATTTCTATCTCATCAGTGGAGCATTCTAACTTTATTGAACAAACTCTGCTTTAACTTGTAAGAAACCCATAGGAATCTTCCTTGCATGTGCATTGGATGCCTATTCATTTACATATAGAGTATTAGTAGTCAAGTTGTTTTTTTCTTTTCCTTTTCATGGCAAACTACCATTCAATTTCTCCGAATTTGCATTTCCTTAAGTCATGTCAAATTAACTTGCTATGTGAAGGTTGATAGCTGTAGTAAAATCATGTAAAATTGACCTATTTACAGCTAGAAGTAGGTGATTTAAATCTATAGATACTTATAGATAGAAGAGGATAACAAAAAAAAAAAAAAAAATCCAAACACTAGCTCCAATAACCCTTAATCAGTATTGCATATCTAGAGAGGAATGCAAGAAAAACTTTAGACATTTATATCCTAAGATAACATATTTGATATTAGGACTATAGAAATACAAAATTAATTTCCTTAAATCAAGTAGTTTCTAGACTTTGAAAAAAAAGAAAAGAAAAGAAAAGAAAGAAGCTAATCCCTTCTCCAATTTTCTACTTCTAAGCATGCAATCTCTCTCTCTCTCTCCCTCCCTCTCTCTCTCCTAATTCCTTGGAATTAATCAAACTCTTGTAAATTTTTGGTAATTTTGTCTGCTTTTCCCCTTAGTTTTGTCATCTTCTATAAATCCCACTAAGCCTTAACAAAGAAAAGGTGTAGTTGTGTGGAAAAAGGTTTCTATAATTGTTCATAAGCTTTTTAAAATGGAATTGTATTAAGGCAATTAAATGAGCTCCTTGTGGACAAGGGGTTTAGTCAAATTTTTAGTGATTTAAATAGATGACAAATGTTATGGAAAGTAGTGCAAATAGAGAATGGCATTATGATCGTGTAATGATATCAACTCTTGGTGATGTGTATGTTAAAAACACAAAACATTAATAATCCAATGTGAAATTTCAATTCTTTATTTAAAGATAGCGTAATCCTCTATTTACTCAACTTTTATAACGTTCATCCCTATTTTTACCATTTTAATAACGTTTGTTATTAGAGGAAAATATAAATACATTTATCTTGTAGGTGTTATTTTCAACAAAAAAATAATTGAGAAGATTAGGAAAAAAGAGTTAGGATTCAATGCTGATTTTTAAAAATATTTGAACTGTTCTATCTTAAATGAATAACGTGTCATTCAATAAAATTAAAATTTAATATGATTAACTTTAGAATAATTTTAGAGCATCTAAATTTAGTAAACAAAGGAGAGAGGAAAAATAAAGTAATTCAGAAAGACAGACAAAGACAAGGAGAGAGAGAGAGAGAGAGAGAGAGAGAGAGAGAGAAGGAGAAGGGGGGAAATAATTCAAAAGGAAAAGATGTTAGAGAAAAGCGAAGAGTTAGAGAGATGTGGAGATATGTTCCAGTTTTCCAATCTCTAATAAAATAATTCATAAAAAATGGTTTCGATCAAACTAATTTGTAAAATACTATAGCAAAATCATAGATTGGGATTACGATTTTGTCAAACAAGAAATCAAATATCCAACCTATGATTTACATTTAACTAATATAGTGTTTTGGAGGTAAATTGCAGTGTCATTGTGTGATTTGTTAGTCTGTTAATTAAAATAAAAATTGATTGTAAAGAAAAAAAAAGGCTAGCTCAGTTGGTTCATGTGCATGCAAGGAAAGGAGTAGGTCTTGGGCTCAAATTTGGCTTCATTATTTTTTTCTATGTAAATCACACAATTTCAATTTTGTCAAACAAGAAATCGCATGTCCAACTTGTAATTTACATGGAAAAAATAATGAAAATGGCACAAAATACCTTTTGCAAGATTTGAAACTAGGACATACTCTTTTCCTCGTGCGTACATGGAGCAATTGAGCTGGCCTTTTTTTCTTTTTTTTTTTTCTTTACAATCAACTTGTATTTTAATTAGTTAATCAACAAATCGCATGTTGGCATTGCAATTTACCTCTAAAATACTGTATTGGTTAAATGTAAATAGCAGGTCGAACAAGTGATTTCTTATTTGATAAAATCACAATCCCAACTTATGATTTTTCCATGATATTTCATGAATTAGTTTAGCTGAAACCATTTTTTATGAATTATTTTGTCGAAAAACGGCACACTAGAACATAACTCAAGAGATGGGATTTAAACATAATTGTTTGGCAAATATGATGATGGTATTAATTGGATTGGAGAATCAAGAGTTCGTGGGAAACGGGCGCTTTTAAAATCGCACGTTAATGTACTGTTTTAATGTAACTTTAAAATATGAGCTGAAGGCTAGATTTTAATACTAGTTTTATAAAAATCTTTTTTTTTTAAGATATTCTTGAAGGGACGATATTCATGCTCTTTTTCCATATCCATCGAAAAGGAAAAAATGATTCACGCATTTTCGGCCTGGAGTTATGAAAAAAAATAAGAAAATAAAAAATAAACCTAGGGAATTTACAGAGTCCTAATGAACCTCTTTTGCTCATGCTTACTTCATCCAATATGATTTTCCTAGATTCACTTGCTGCTTTTTAACGGAATTAAGATGATTCTATTAAAAAAAAATTAAATTTGTCAGACTTGAGCTAAAGAGTTGGTTTGATTTTTTTTTTAATTATATATAATAGAAACTTCTTACATTCTTTAACATTTATTTTATATTTTGTGAAAAGTTTTACTTCTTTCTTTCTCCCTTCAATTGATTTCTTAATAAATACTCCCAAAATAAATTGTTATAATTTTCCAATCCTATAAGACATATTCAATTTATTTTACTAGTAATGAATAATCCTTACTATACTTAGTCCATTAAAGCTTATCAATACTTCAATTCACATCATTCATAAATCCGATGAATGGTTTTATTTTCAAATTATAAAATATTCACGGCAATACATATGCTTATTAGAGGCATATTATAAATAAAATTAGTTGAAAAAAAAATCTTAATGCAGTGAATACTATATAAATCCTATGTATCTCTCTTGCAAATAGCCGTGTTATTAGCATGCCATGTCTAAACACTATCAAATCCTAATGTGTAAGTTTACTAATTATACTTGATATTTCTTAATCTTGAGGTTTAAAGAATAGTAAGTCCAATTATGCTTAAAATCAAGCCCACTAGTCTTAATTAATTTAATTAATCTTACTATTTTAACTTATTTATCTAATTAGGTCTCAATTCATTTAATTTGCTCATTTGAGTTTATTATACCCTAATTTAGGTGTCTAGGCCTATTTATTCTATTTAAACCTAATTAGATTACTTAGTTCAATTATCATTATTTAGTCCATTTTAGATCTAATTAGGTTATTTGAATATATTCTAATTAACCAAGCCTATTGTGTCCATTTAACCTTATTTGTTATGTCTTAGACCCAAATGATTATTATGTTAAATTTTAATTTATTTTAGGTGTTTAGTTGATTTGAGGCCATATTAGGTTTAAGGCCCATTTAAACTTTCTTGACTTATAAAGGCCCATTTAAGGTGTGAGCTTTGAAGATAAAATGAACCCAGGTAAATTTTGGGGTTTTGGCCCACCTAGATACTTTTAGGTTTATGTAAGCTTGTTTTATTTTAATATGCCTAAGTCTATTTCATTTTAGGTGTTTAATTTGATTTGGGCCATAATATGGTTTGAGGACCAATTTGGGTTTCTTTATTTTGATAAAGCTCATTTAGAGTATAAGCCTTAAAAGACGAATGTGCTTAATTAGATTTCAGGTTTTAGGCCCATTGGGTTATTTAAGTTCATTTTATTTAATTAATTTCTATCTTGATTCAATTTAGGTAGTCAAGCTAATTAAACCCACTTAATTTAATTACAATTAATCATATGAGCCACCATAGGAAAAGGTGAAAGAGTGGTCCTTAGGCTTACATAGATAGGCTAAGTTGAGATTGAGCCAGCTTTAACGCAAATTATTTTAATAATCTAACTCTAATTTTAAATTTGTCATTTTAGAAAGTCTAAATTTTAAAGAATCATAACTCCACACATTATGCGTCAAGGTCTTTTAACATGCCTAACTACTCAAGCCATATACTTAGTCATGAACAAGTACATGAGTAGGTACATGGGTGTGTACCTAGCTGTGAACCACTTGTCTCACAATTTTCCCTTCACTCCCATCAAAGGTATGTATATGACCATTTACCTTGGCTATGTATCCCTTTGAATCTCACAAACTCTTCGATTTTCTTCATAGTTCACCCCTTTTCCATGCAATCCTCACCAATCTTTTCCATACTTCCAATCCATCACAGAAAGTTGTCTAAATTACAAAATTTAACATAGAAAGAGCAACTTACTTGGTTTGAATAGCTCAATTGATTCCAAGATTGCTCCAATCACTCATACCCCAAATTTACTTACCTTAATCACGCTTAAACTATAACAAAACTCTATCCTTAAATCAAACATTCATTAACACGAGAGAGCATACCACAATCTAAACTAGATTAACACTTATCTTGTAGATTTTACATGTTGAGTTTGCCGATAGAGATTTTTGGATCACTTGTTTAATAGTTGTTTGCAGAGAGAAACATAACTTAGAAAAGAGGAGAATAGGATTTTGTGAAGGCTTAGATAGTTTGGGCTCAAAAAGTCTAAAATGCCCTCTACATAACCACAATATTACTTAAGTGCCCTGTGAAATAAAATTATTTTATTTTCATATTTTTCTAGTATCTTACATCCTCCTCCCTTTACAAAACTTTCATCCTTAAAAGTTACCTAGATGTAGGAAGAGTTCTGGATATTTTCTCCACATCTCTTCTTCCATTTCCCAAATTACTTCATGTTCCATTTGGTTAAACCACTACACTTTAATGTACATAATCACCCATCTCCTCAACACTTGTTCTTTAGTATTTACTATCCTTATAAGTTGTTCAATTGAAGATAAATCCATCTGTACATTAAGCGGCTTCAATGCAACTACTTGATTTGGATTTGGCACAAATTTCCTCAACATAGATACATGGAACATTTCTTGTACTTCTTCAAAACTTAGTGGTGAAGTTAATCTATATGTCTCCTTACCAATCTTTTTTAGAACTTCGAATGGTCTAATGTACTTTAGGTTCAAATTTTCTCTTAGACTAAACCTAATCAACTTTCCTCTAAGTTGCTTACATTTTTTATCTTATTAACATCACCTTATTCACTGCCTCTTAGATCAACTTAGATCTCAATACCTATCTTTCTCTCACTTCATCTTAATGTAATTGGCATTTGCATTTCCTTCCATATAAAGCTTTATAAGGGGGCATTTAGATGGTTTCCTAATAACTTTTATTGTAGGCAAACTTAACCAAAGATATGTGTTCATTCCAATTACCTCTAAAGTACAATGCTTAGGCTCAAAGCAAGTCTTCTAGGATTTGTATGGTCCTTTTAAATTGTTCATCTATTTAAGGATGGAAAGTGGTATTGAATTGTAGTTTTGTATCTAGTCTTATGTAAGTTACTCCAAAATCTACTTACAAATCATGTATCTCTATCAGATTTTATAGTTACCAGTACTTTATGTAGCCTTACTATCTCCTATATATACATTCTAGCTAGTCTCTCCAGTTTGTATCCCATGTTGATTGGCAAAAAGTGGGCAAACTTAGTTAATTGATCTACTATTATTCACATAACATCCTATTCTTCTTTAATTCTTGAGAAAGTCATGACAAAATCCATTGTTATGTGTTCCCATCTCCACTTAGGTACTGGGAAGGTCTACAATTTACCAGGTGGCCTTTGATTTTCAATTTAAATCTAGTGGCAAGTTAGACACTTCACTACATACTCAACTATCTCCCATTTTATGTTTTTCCACCACTCGTGACTTTTCAAGTCTTTGTACATCTTGGTACTCCTAAGATGAATCGTGTATCCAAATTAGTGCGCTTTTTTCATGATCTTCTTCTTCAACTCTATATTACTTAGCATGCACAATTGAGTCTCATACCTCAAAATACCATTGGCATCAATATTAAATTCGATCATCATACCTTGTACCACTTTAACCTTAATATCTTGTATATTTGTATCCACAGCCTGGGTAGCTTTAATCTTTTCTACTAAAGTAGGTTAGATATGTAAGCTTGCCAATCTCATTCCCAATTCTCATGTTACTATTTCAACTCCAATTTGCACATGTCCTCCAATAAGTTCTGTTAAGATGTAATCAAGATAGTGATATTGCCTCGTTTCTTCTTATTAAGATATTGCTACCACTTTTGCTTTTTCTAGATAGTATTGGATCTCTATATAATAATCCTTAATTAACTCCAACCATCTCCTCTAGCATATATTCTACTCCTTCTAAGTGAAAATATACTTTAAGCTTTTGTGGTTAAGAAAGATTTTGCATTTTTCTCCATAAGGATAATGTCTCCATAGCTTAAGTACTAACATCACTACTACTAGCTCCAGGTTCATAAGCTGGGTAGTTCATTTCATAGAGCTTCAATTGCTATGATGTGTAAACTATTACTCTAACATCATGCATTAAAACACATTCTTGACCCAAAATTGATGCATAATTGAAAATGGTGAACTATTCTTCTCTTTTAGGTAAAGCAAGTAAAGCCAATATTAGAGTTGTGATTAACTTCTTCTTCAATTTTTGGAAACTTTCTTTACTTTTGTTATCTAGAGAAACTTTACTACTTTTTGTTTCAAATGGGATAAGGGAGTTGCTATGCTAGAAAGCCCTTAAACAAACCTTTTGTAATAGCCAGCTAAACCCAAGAAGTTTCTAACTTCTATTATTATTTTTGGTTTAGGCCAGTCTACTACTGCTTTTACTTTTTCTTAGTCTACAAAAAACCCATCTTTCTTTACTATATGACCTAAGAAAGTCACCTATTTAAGGCAAAACTTATACTTTTAAATTTGGCATAAAGCTTTTCAACTTGTAGTTTACCCAACATTAGCCTCAAATGTTCTTCGTGATCTTCCTTACTCTTAAAGTATATTAAAATGTCATTAATGAAGACAACTACAAACTTATCCAAGAAGTCTTCAAACACCTTAGTCATCAATTCTATAAAGGCTATAGGTCATTAGTCAACCCGAAAGCATCACTAGAAATTCAAAATGCCCATAAGGTATCTTCAATTATGTCTTCTGAAGATCCTCTTCTTTTATTCTCAGTTGCAGTATGCCGACCTTAGGTCAACTTTTGAGAATACTTGAGATTCCTTTAATTAGTTTAAGAGGACATTAATTTTGGTGAGGGGATACTCGTTTTTAATAGTGATGTTGTTTAACTACTTATAATCTATATAGAGTTAGTTATTACCATCTTTCTTCTTAACAAATAGGACTAGTGCACCCTTGGAGACATACTAGGTCTAATGAACCCTTTGTCTTGCAATTCTTGTAATTAGGTCTTCTGCTTTGCTACTTCTATAGGTGCCATTCTATATGGTGTCTTAGAGATTGGTGCAATACTTGGTACCAGATTGATGCTAAACCTCATTTCTCGAGTTGGGGCTAACCTAGGTAGTTTATTTAGAAAGACATCTAGGGAACTCCTTCACTATGGGTGCTTGTTCTAGTTTTATAGTCTCATGTGACTTTACTACAACATCCTTCTACTCCATGATTCAAAAGTGAGTAGTCGTGCTTGTCTCTAAACATCTAACTTGAAATAAAAAAAATTCTCGCCTAAGGAGCTAAAGTACACCACCATGTTATGACAACCTATAGTAGCATTATATTTTGTAACTAGCTCACTCCTAAAATCATATCAAAGTTTGATCAATTTAGAACTAACAGATTAGCTAGTAACACTTTGCCTTCCACTTCTATACTAATGCCATGACATATTTGATTCGAAATCCTCGCAACCCTAAAGGTGTACTCACATCCAAACATTTAGCATTCAAGCCACACATATGCATAAATGTATAAAAAATATAAGAGTGTGTAGCACCAATATCAAAAAGTACGTAGGCACTATGAGAGTATATAAGGAGCATACTTATTATAGTGTCTACATTTGAGGTGTCCTAATGCTGCTACTATAGAGCAAAGACTTTAGCCAATGCTCGCTACTTCGGCCTTTGAACTAGGTTTTACTTATTGGAGATGGTTTGTGGCCTCACTATCTAAACTTACTATACTGGTGTGGTATAACCTCCCATATTACCACACTTGGTCACTTTGTATCCCTTTTGTTTACATCAAATAGCAAAAGGTGAGAGGGATAGAAATTTTAGTGTAATTCCGACTAAATGGTCCCAATCTCCCAAATGAGAAACAAGTGCCTTTTAGCTATTTGCAATCCTTTAGCTCGTGTAGCCTACAAAATCTAGTACATTTGATGGTAGGAGCTATAAAAGGGCCAAAGGAGTTAGTTTAAGTCCGATTTAGAAGAGTCGTTATGAGCATAGGTCTAGTCTATTACACTAGAGGCTTCTTTCCTTTATCTTGAATTATTATTCCCTGAGTAGGCCTTTTTCCCAAAACTATACTTAGCCTATGACCTAAGAGTTCATCTATTCTTTTTCTACTCCACTTCATCTACTTCACTTTATCTACCACTTTTGCATAGGTGGGTAATTAGAATGATCCCACATCATGCTATAGATTGGGCTCAAAGGCCCTTACAAACCTTATAGCCTTAGAGATAGCATCTACTCAAATTGTTTTAGGTAAAAACTTGATCAGACAGTTCAACTTTGCCTCATATTCCTCCACGGTCCTGTTACCTACTAGCGGTTCTTATAAGTTGACTCCATCTTATCTTGAATATTGTTAGGGAAGTATTTTTTATAAAATAGTTCCTTGAGCTTATGCCAGTCAACAGGTGCTCCTAGCAGCCTAGAGATGCTAGCCTACCAATCTACAGCCAACCCTTTTGACATAAAGGCAGCATAATCTACCTTCCTATCCTTTGGTATCCTAAATGCAGCAAATGATTTCTCAATCTTTATGATCTAGTGTTTAGCTTCTACTGAATCATCAACTCTTCAATTAAACTATTTTACTAGCCTACATAACTTATCTAGCCTAAATTGGTCTTTTGCTAGCTTAACTAGCCTCATAGCCTATTATTGCCACTGTTGAGTAATCATATTAACAACATATTAATCGTCTCCAATAATTGTGTAGTAATGTCAATTGTTAGTATTGGAGCTCCTTACTAAGGTGGTCTTAGAGGGTACCTTTCATCTTGAGCATCCCTATCTCATCTAGCATCGAATGATCTAAGTCCTATAATTCTTCTAAGAAGCATTTTGCTTGAGAGGAGATAAACATGTAGACTTGATAGTTAACAAAGGTTAAAGGTAACAAAAATACTATGCACATATATACATATATAAGAAGGTAAAACTATGATTCAAAGAAATTATAAGTAATAGTTAAAGTAAAATAAAAGGAATTACGAGGTAGAAACATTTGGACTTATCATTTTACCCACTCTCTTCACATCTCACCATCCTATAGATTCAATACTTGAGTTTTTTTTTAAAGATTGTGACCTAAGTTCTATTGATTAATGCCTAACTTTATTGATCACTTGCCTAAGTTTTATGGATAATCAAACCTATATCCTATTGATTATAACCTGACTTTGATACCACCTAAGTTGTAATGCCCTAGAACTTATAGCTTAATAACCCATCTTGTGTCACTACTATTAGTGACATACAAGGGTCATATCCTGCTTAATCATAACCATCCAAGCAAACAACTAACCACATTCATTTAATTGAACTAACCTTATAAGTATTCATTATGTTCATCTATCCAAGATGGGATTTGACAATCATAAATAGAAGTAATAATTACAACTCTTCGAATACATAATTAGTCATCTCAATAAAAAAAAAAAGTCTTCTAGATACACTCAAATAAACTTCACTAACTTTTATCTTAGGTCCACTAAATAATATAGGAGTTCTCATAACTTTGCTCACTATAGTTAATAGAAGTTTTATTAATATATATATATATATATATGTATGTATGTATGTATGTATGTATGTATGTATGTATGTATGTATGTATGTATATATAATCTTATATTTTTTGGATACTACCACTATCAACCTTGATACTAGAGTGTTGGGAACTGCTAAATCATTTCAATATTTGACTCCACTAAGAATAGCATTACATATAGATCATTGGGGTGCTCGTTAAGGATCCACCACCATTGGCCCTTAGGCTGAGATAAGCACAAGCAACAAGAAAATTATTAATTGCATAATGATTAAGCCCATTTAATTACTACATTATCAAGAAAATACAACAAATAAAGTAGTTACACACCTAAAGGAACTGTTCTGATTTCACTATAATTGCAATTGTGAACCTTAACATAACTTGTTATATATAAAGAATTAAGCTTAGTTCTAACTTACTACTTAGTTTAAGTTCACTTAGTTCATAATTCTAAGTATTATTCATTGATGATTCCCCTTCTCAAGTACTTTAGTTAAGGTAAATTTTTTTTAGGCTTAAGGAAATTAGAGAAAAAGGGAAGAAGAAACATTATGGAAGCATTATAGGGTAATACAATTGTGTACATGGCTATATATAGGAGCACAGGTAAGAACATGATCGTGCACCTTTTTATGTGTCAGGGTCTTTTAACATGCTCAAGTACACGGGTAGGTACATGGTCATGAACCACCTATCTCACAATTTTCCCTTCATTCTCATCAAGGGTAAGTATGCAATTGTGTACCTTGGTCATGTACCCCTCTGAATCTCACGAGCTCCTCAATTTTCTTCACAATTCACCCTTTTTTTCCATCCCTGCCCTCACTAATCTCTTTCTAATCTATCACAAAAAAGTTGTCTAAATTACAAAATTTAACATAGGAAGAGCAACTTAGTTTGAATCTTTCAATTGATTCCAAGATTGCTATAATCACTTACACCCCCAAATCTGCTTATCCTAATTGCGTATAAATTGTAATGAAACTCTACCCTTAAATCAAACATTCACTAGCATGGGAGAGTGTACCACAATTCAAACCAAATTAATACTTACCTTGTGGATTTCGCATGTTAAGTTAGTCGGTAGAGATTTCTAGATCACCTGTTTTATAGTTGTTTGCAAAAAGGAATGTAACTTAGAAAAGAGGAGAATAGGGTTTTGTGAGGGCTTAAATAGTTCGACGTCAAAAAATCTAAAATTTTGTTTACACAATTGCAATATTGCTTAAGTGCCTTGTAAAATAAAATTATTTTATTTTATTATTTTTTTTGTATTTAATAGATAATTTCATGCTTGAACTCTTGAGACTAGAAAATATAAAGTATAGTCATTATTGTGATGGCCTTCCACAATGATGAAATGTCATGTTGGATTCTTAGTAGATATGTTATATGGAACCTCTAGGTATAGTGTAAAGTGAGCTCCTAGATAAAGTCTTTAAATGACACAAGTATATGTTTTTATATATGAATCTTGGAAGTATTTTGATTGGCTCAAGTACGTTTATGCAATAATTAGTTAATTCTAGTTCATGTTAATCTCATTTTTATGTTAACTATTATGCTATAAAATTTGTATGTTAATGATAATGATTAGGAAGTACTTAGCATAGGCATTTCATAAGATAAACTTACTAACCACTATGATAAAATTAACAATAATTAATTGGATAAGCATCAAACTACATTGTAGATATGAATTGTTTAGTAGTTGATACTTATCCGCTAGTAACATGGTTATTAATTTTACTACTTTTGCATCTTGGTAAGTGGTCGACATACCTTTTCTTCAACTTTTCAATGCTTTGTTGTTGAGGAGCAATCGCTTGTGAAGAAGAAGCCATTTACTGAGTTAAAAAACATTCTATGAACTCCTTGTCAACAAGTGGTTAGTCAATTAAACTAATAGCTTGACTAACATTAGGAAGAAGGAACAACAACCTTTATGTTTAGCAAGAATGAAGATATGATTCTTACTTCTTACTCATCAACAAATTTATGCTTCTTGTGAACGACCAAGCTCCTATACATAACCTAAACTCTTTGTGATCCTCTTATTGATGACTAGATCACATAGTAACATAAATGCGTTGTTGCTTAATTTTTGCTAGTTACCATGTAAGTGTTGACAAGTAAAGTGGTCAGTGATGCTTGCCAAAAGTAGTCAACCTTTCTTAGACTAAAACTACAACTATGATTGAAATTTGGTAACTAGCTCATGAAATCATGTAACTTTCTTAATTAGATTGGTATTGTGTTATATTTTCAATGCATGAGCATAAGGTTCGTAAATCATGACTCATAAGATGTTCATAACATTTCTTGATTCTTTTCTTTCTTTTTTTTTTTGACAAAGCTTATGATTCGTGATTTTTCTTCCCCACTAATCTATACAATTCTTTCGTAGTTCATAATTTAGGCGTAAATTAGCTCACACTTTTGTCTTCTTCTACATTTTTATATCATGTGTGAACTTCATAAAATGCCTAGTGTTCCTAATGGTTCTCCAAAGTTTATATGGAAAAATAATATATCCCAATAGCCCATAACATGAGATTTTGGAGCCAGCAACATGCATTAATATGCTTGATAGTTTGAGGCTTGTGATTCTCTTGAATGTTAGTAGCAAATATTAACAGTTCATAATTTATCTTAGATTCATAACTTAGGAAAGTTAGAACAACATCTCTTTTTTCTTAAAAATGTCAAATATTTCATTACTCCCGTTAAACAATATTTATACAAGTCCTTCAATGTTTGTAAAAAATGAATTAACCTCCCTTGATTGGACCCCCTTGACTAAATCCTATAAGCTTTCTCCAATTTGAACTTGATAGAGAAGGAAAGGCTTCACCAAAACAACAATAGTTTTTTCAATCAGGTGTTAAACTTTTTACTATCAGAATTTTCATTTTTGGATTGAAGTAAAACTTGTAACAAAAGTATATCCCATTTTTTGTTAATGTTTGTGAGTGACTAACTGGGCAGAATTCTCAATCAAAAAATTACAAACGAAAATATAATTTGTACATGATTAATTAAATTGATGCATCTTAGTGCAAATGGCAACAATAATGGAGACATAATGTTACTTAGCCAGTGGACCAATGTCAATTGCAGTTGCAACATTGGAGATAAACAAGCAGATACAAACGTAAAGAGTATTGCTAGAGAATTGAGTGATGCTTTGAATGATTATATGTGAATATGCCACCTCCTATTTTTGGGGGAAAAAAAATTAATAATGAGTTCCTACTAGATAGTATAAAAAGAACAAAAAAGAAGCCTAGGAAAGGCAGGAATATTTAAGCTTGATTTTTAAATATTAATGTTTTCTAGAAAAAAAAAGTTTGAATACGTAAAATCTCTTTGAATTACTTGAGAAATCTAATATTAACATGCGCCATAGGATTTTAAAGATATTTTAAGTGAAATTCCCCTTAATGGGTTTTATTTTTACAATAATTTAAAAGATTGTATTGTAATAAGAGAGTGATGATGGCATGATAGAATTTGCCTAATGATGAATTAAAGAAGGAAAAATCAATCTTTTTCTAGAAAGACAAGTTATGCTTTAAAATTAGCATTAACTATTTTCTTTTTCTCTCTCTTCCCATTTACTTATACTTATCTTAAAAATGGCACACACACTCTTTCTCTCTCCTCTCGTCATCTCTTCTAAAAAGTTAGAACTTGACAAAATAAAAGCAAATTTCTTTTTAGCATCCCTCTCTCTACCTAAATCATTCAACATTAATAGTTTTTTTTTTGCCACAATTTTTTTTAACCGCAACATTAATAATAAAAGCAATATTTTTTTATTAGCCACAATTCAACATTAATATTTTAATATTAGCAAATATGAAGATATTGATGAAAAATTACAAATTTCTAAAATGCAATATTTAATTGAAAATTTTAAGTTAGCTATTAACCTTCATCAAGATAAGTTCAAAACTTTATATAAGATATGCAGTATTCATACAACATGCACTTATATATATATATATAATAGTCACAAGCCTCACTTTTTTGTATACTTATCCTCCTACACTATGTGTAATTATTATCTAAGATGTTTATTAATATTTCAAAAATTAAAAGTAGCATAAATTTTTTTCATGCTAACATAGCATTTGAAAACAATTTTTATTTTTTTTCTTTTATTAATTTTGGTCAGAATAAATCATTTCATACTTCTAAAATGATGTTACGAGCATTTAATTTAATGCTAGATTTTGTACACAAGAATAGACTAGAGTGGACTCATGATTCTAGGTTTTATTCCCTTTTCCATGTTTGAAAATATTTTTAGAAGACAAAATCGCAATTCCATGGGATGAGCAATTTTTCAAAAGAAAATTTGATTTTTTCTTATAGGGTGGAATCATGATTCCATTATGCCTTCATTAATATTATTAATTAAATTTACTTATTTAACCTTCAATGTAATTACAATATTTAATAATTAAGGATTTTTTTTACAAATACTATGCATTCACATTCCAAATACAAAATGGATTTAAAGTGTGGGAAGTAATTTTAGAAAAGAGGTTGGTTTGTTGGTTGATTTGGAAGGAACAATGTTAGGTGCCTTCGACCATAAGGTGCCAAATCCAACTCTTTATGTTGATAAAGTTTGGGCTGGAATAAGTGGGCCAAATGGAGAAAGAAGGAAAAGAGGAAGCCTTCTAATAGTCAATGCATAGAGCAAGTTGAGGCTTATAGTGAAAGATGGGTCCCACCACTAGATAATAAAGTCAAGATTAATTATGATAGGTCATGGTCTTTTGAAACAACTCAAGAGGCATCGGAATTGTGGCCCACAACTCTCAAGGTGCAATTATCATAGGTGTGTTTGAAAGTGTGCAAGGCTTTAATGCAAAGAATATGGAATGCTTAGATTTAAAAAAAAAAAAAGTGGAGATAGCAAGACTTTTAATGGGCAGGATTGCATCATTGAGATCAATTCTGGAAAAAATAATTAGGAAGATTAAGGGAAAAAAAAGGATTTAAAGCTAATATTTAAATATATTTTCAATAGTAGATTTAAGTTATTCTATTTTAAATAGATAATGTATCATTCAACAAAATTCAAAATTGAAATGATTAATTTTTACAATAAATTTAGGCTATTTATACATAGTGGAAGTTAGCTATTGATTGAAATTCGCGTTTATTATAATAAAAAAAAAAGTAAATTGGTTAAAATTAATTAGTTCAATATTACCATGAGCCTTGTTACAAGAGAGAACAAGGAAGTAATCATTTTCTGAGAAATTATGATCAGATCAGGTTTCGGCCTCATTTCTATCTGGTCAATAAAGCATTATGAAAGAAACTTCTCACCTAACCTTGTTGAAAAAAATCTACTTTAACTCATAAAAACCCAATAGGAATCTTCCTCAAATGTGCGTTGGATGCCTGTTCATTTACATATAGACTTAGAAGTCATGTTGCTTTCTCTCTCTTTTTTTTTTCTTTTTCTTTTTCTTCTCATAGCAAACTATCATTTAATTTCTTTGAATTTGCATTTCCATAAGAAGTCATGTCAAATTAACCTGTTCAACGATGGTTGATAGCCGTTGAATGCAATGTCTACTAAGTGAAATCATATAAAATTGACTTATTTACAGCTAGATGTAAGTAATTTAAATCCAAACATTTCTGGCTAGGAAAAAAAAATTTCCAAACATTGGCTCTGATAATCCTTAATCAATTTTGCATATCTAGAGAGTAATGCTAGAAAAACTTTAGATCTTTATATCATGATGATGATAACCAAGCTAGGAAATAGATAGTGGATCCTCTTGAAATGCCGATTGGACCTATGACCCGACTTAGAGCTAAATGACTTAAGGAAGCACTGAATGGACTAATCAAAGAAATTCAAGATGAGGAGCAATGCTTGTGTCAATCCAAGATTGAACCAAGAGTAATCCAAGATGTCCCGGAATGAAGACAAATTGAAGATGTCCGTTGAAGAAGCAAAGCTGTCGGCATGGAAGCACTAAAGCTATCGGCATAGAAGGTGAAGGTTACCAGCCATAAAAGCGTGCAATGTAAGCAAGCAATAGTAAGCTACCAACTTTTATGGTTGGCTTACTCCTATGCTGGTCCAAAATTGCATATAAGCCGCCAGCTTTGTATGTTGGCTTAAGGGGGAATAATTAGATTCGAGTAGGGCTTATTGCATTGTTGATGTAATTTATATGGACATATAAATAGCCACTCAAACTCTTCTATAAACAACTTTTGGCAAAATATAAATCAAAACCGCTTTTCTTCTTTTGTTCTTGAAGAACTTCAAACTTACCAAAATCGTTTTGTGGCGTTCGAACACTACTTATCAATTGGTATTCCATCTCGATTATGGCGTAATCATCATACCAAGGTTCTTGCTTCTCTATAAGCAATGGGTTATAGTCTTTCCCATCATTCGTAATCAATTGATGATTATTCGAGTTCCAAAATTGATTGTAGGTTTTAGCACAAGTTAGCAAAGTTTGTGTCATTTGGTATCAAAGCAATCAGGTTGGTTAAGAATTGCCTATCTGAATCTAAATTCCAATTTTTTTTGTTCTTTATACATCTAGGGTTCAAAAATTCATATTAGAAAAAAGGAGAAAAGTTTGAATCTTTGTGTATCTATTGATTTTATTAGACTTGTTATAGAAATCACTATATGTGTTTAATTTATTCACGTTTAATTTCTTATTAAATAATTAAAAAAAAGAGAGAGAGAGAGGAAAATTCGCATAAAAAAAATTAGAACTTTTAGCAATAGTTGTGTTGAAAATAAAAGAATGAATGTTGCTGTAAAAGAAAAAGAGAGAGAATTTGAGAAAAGAGAAAAAGAAAAGAATGGGAGAGAATTGACTAATGAGAACAAAACAGAGAGAACAGAAAATTTTCATGCAACAGCTAATGATGTTAAGAAGGCTTTATTCTTAGGAGCAAAGAGATCTATGATAGTACTCTTATACAAAGAGGTACTTTTTAGCTCTAACTAACTTGACACTTCTTTGCCAAGTTCTATTGTTTCTCTATTGCAAGAATTTGAAGATGTTTTTCTAGAAGAAATCCCAAAAGGATTACCTCCCATTCGAGGAATTGAACATCAAATCAATTTTGTACCTGGTGCAACCATTCTAAACCGACCCACATATAGGAGCAATCCTGAGGAAATAAAGGAACTCTAAAAATAGGTTAGTGAGTTGATGGACAAGGGATATGTGAGAGAAAGCATGAGCCCATGTGCAATTCCTATGATTTTAGTCCCTAAAAGGATAGGTCTTAGAGGATGTGTGTCGACTGTTAAGCGATCAACAATATAACGGTAAAGTATCGTCATCCTATTCCTCAATTAGACGACATGTTAGATGAGTTACATGATTCCTGTATTTTCTCTAAAATTGATCTGAAAAGTGGATACCATCAAATTAGAATGAAAGAAGGAGACGAGTGGAAGACTGCATTTAAAACTAAGTATAGTTTATATGAATGATCGGTTATGCCCTTTGGGTTAACTAATGCACTAAGTACTTTCATGAGGTTAATGAACTAAGTTCTAAGGGATTTTATTGGGAAATTTGTAGTGGTCTATTTTGATGATATCCTTATCTACAGTAAGAATTTAGATGAACATTTATTTCATTTGAATTCTGTTTTAGAAGTGTTGTGACAAGAAAGACTGTTTGCTAATTTTAAGAAATGCACTTTTTGTATAGATAGACTTGTTTTTCTTAGTTTTGTTATTAGTTCACAAGGTATCTAGGTTGATGAGGAGAAAGTTCTAGGGACTTCAGTAGCATCGCTGCACTAATCATTGAAGTCATCAAGAAGAATGTCTGATTTAAGTGGGAAATAGAACAAGAAAAGGCTTTTCAATTAATTAAGGAAAAATTGACCCATGCTCCTTTGCTTGCTTTACCTAATTTTTCTAAAACATTTGAAATCTAGTGATACAAGAATGGACAAGCCTAACTAATTTGAGCCAAGTTCATAGTTTCCATGGACTTGCGAGTTTTTATAGACGATTTGTGAGGGACTTCAATAGCATCGCCGCACCAATCACTAAAGTCATCAAGAAGAATGTCGAATTTAAGTGGGAAGTAAAACAAGAAAAGAATTTTCAATTAATTAAGGATAAACTCACCCATGCTCCTTTGCTTGCTTTACCTAATTTTTCTAAAACATTTGAAATTGAATGTGATGCTTCTAGGTTTAGGTATTAGAGCTGTTCTTATGCAAGAGGGAAGGCTAATTGCATATTTAGCGAAAAGCTAAACGGAGCCGCCTTAAGGTACCTAACATATGATAAGGAATTATATGCATTAGTGAGGGCGTTGGAAACTTGGAAACACTATCTTTAGCCTAAGGAGTTTCGTGATTCACACTAACCATGAATCCTTGAAGCACCTGAAGAGTCAACACAAACTGAATAGGAGGCATGTAAGGTGGGTAGAGTTTATTGAGACATTTTCATACATCATCGGTATAAATAAGGTAAGGAAAACATTGTTACAAATGCTCTCTCACAAAGGTACTTACTAATCTTCACTCTTAATGCTAAATTTCTTGGTTTTGAACATATTAAAGAGTTGTATCCTCTTGACCAAGATTTTAGTGATGATTTTGCCTGTTGTGAAAAGGGAGTTAAAGGAAAATTCTTTAGGCATGAAGGGTTTTTGTTTAGAGAAAACAAGCTTTGTATTCCAAACTGTTCCCTTAGAGAGTTGTTAGTAAATGAGTCTCATGGTGGGGGCTTGATGGGACACTTTGGAGTGGCTAAGACCTTGGGGGTTCTACAAGAACATTTTTATTGACCACGCATGAAACAGGATGTTGAGCGCATTTGTGAGAGATGTATCACTTGCAGGCAAGCTAAATCCCAAGTGCAACCTTATGGCTTGTACCAGCCCCTTACTATTCCTAATGAGCCTTGAGTTGATATTTCCATAGATTTTGTATTAGGCTTACCCAGGATTAGACTTGAAAGAGATTCTATCTTTGTGGTTGTGGATAGATTTTCAAAAATAGCACATTTCATTCCATGTAACAAAAGATGGCACATTTCATTCCATCTACACATGTTTTAGATTTGTTCTTTAAAGAAATCGTTCGATTGCATGGTATGCCTAGAACAATTGTATCTTATTGAGATGTTAAGTTCTTAAGTTACTTTTGGAAAACCTTGTGGTGTAAGTTAGGAACTAAATTATTGTTTTCTACAACTTGTCATCCATAGACTGATGGGCAAACTGAAGTAGTTAATAGAACTTTATCTACTTTACTAAGGGCTATCATTCAAAAGAACATTAAAACATAGGAAGATTGTTTGCCACATGTTGAGTTTGCTTATAATCATGCTACACTCTGCCACCAAATTTTCTCCTTTTGAGATTGTATATAGATTTAATCCTTTGACTCCATTGGACTTAACTCCTTTACTTATTTCTAAACATATTAATTTAGATGGCAAAACTAAAGATGGATTTGATAAGCAGATTCACGAGAAGGCTAAACTCAACATTGAGCGAAGAATGGAACAATAAGTAAAACAAACCAACAAAGGGCGCCAACCAATAATCTTGGAACCCAAAGATTGGGTTTGGGTGTACATGCGTGAAGAGCGGTTCCCAACATAAAGGTGATCTAAGTTACTCTCTAAGGGTGATGGCCCTTTTCAAGTTCTTGAGCGAATAAATAACAATACTTACAAACTTGATTTACCAGTGAGTATCCTATCAATGATACCTTTAATATTACTGATTTGAGTCCTTTTGATGCAAGTGAAGATTTCAGGACAAATCCTTTTAAGAGGAGGGCAATGATGACAACTGAGCTAGGAAATGGATAGCGGATCCACTTGAAATGCCGATTGGACCTATAACTTGACTTAAAGCTAAACGAATTAAGGAAGAACTTAATGGACTAATCAAAGAAATTCAAGATGAGGAGCAATGCTTGTGTCAATCCAAGATTAAACCAAGAGTAATCCAAGTCATTGGAATCTAAGATGTCCCAAAACGAAGACGAATTGAAGACGTCCATTAAAGAAGCAAAGCTGCGGTGTGGAAGGAGAAGGTCGTGCAATGTAAGCCAACAAAAGTAAGCCACCAACCTTTGTAGCCGACTTACTCTACGCCGGTCCAAAATTGCATACAAGCCACTAGCTTAGGGGGGAATAGTTTCGGTTCAAGTAGGGTTTATTACATTGTTATTGTAATTTGTGTGGACATATAAATAGCCGCTCAAACTCTTTGTAACCAACTTTTGCAAAATATAAATCAAAACCCCTTTTCTTCTTCTGTTCTTGAAGAACTTCGGACTTATCAGAATCGTTCCATAGCTTTCAAACACTACTTATCAATCAGTATTCCATCCCGATTGTGGCATAATCATCATACCAAGGTTCTTACTTCTCTATAAGCAACAAGTCATGGTCTTTCCCATCGTTCGTAATCAATAAATGACTATTCAAGTTCCAAAATTGATCATGGGTTTCGGCACAAGTTGACGGAGTTCATGTCACTTAAGATAACATATGTGAAATTAGGACTCTATAGAAGCATAAAATTAATTTCCCTAAGTCAAGTAGTTTCTACACTTTTGAAAAAAAAAAAGAAAAAGAAAAAGAAAAGAGAAAGAAGCTACTTCCCTCCCCAGTTTTCCACTTTTAGGCATGCAATCTCTCTCTTTCTTGATTCCTTGGAATTATTCAATTTCTTGTAAATATATGGTAATTCTTTCTTCTTTTTCACTTAGTTTTGTCATCTTCTATAATTCATGTCAAGCCTTAACAAAGAAAAGGTGGAAAAAGGTTTCTACAATTGTTCATAAGGTTATTAAAATGGAATTTGTATTCTTTGACATAAGCCATAAAGATTATATAATTGTGAAACAATTATATTTTACCATCATTAATAGAAATTTATAAAAAGACATTTAATAGATGAATGTTTTTAAATATAGAAATGCATTTATCATTTTGTTGTTAATTTTATTCCATTCTATTCCAAACCAATACTACATACTAATTAGCAAATGTAACATCAATACAAACTTTTTATTACACGACATATCCACTTGATGTTTTCTACTTAAAATTCCAGATCACAAATAAGGAGGTTTGAAATAATAAATATAAAACTTGCATCAAATTTATATATTTAAACTTTAAAAGTGAGATTAATTCATATACCATTCCCTTCCCATCTAAGGAAATTATATAAAAGTAAAGACACATAAAATTTATCATATAGTATTGCTTATACATGTTTGCTGATAAAAGAAAAAATCCTCATAAATTTTTTACTAAATGCCGTAACTTTTTATTTCAAAATATTATTGGCAAAAAAAAAAATTATACTTCCACTTTTAGTCTTAGGTTTAGAAATATTGGAAAATTGAGAACTTTAAAGAGTTCCATTGACCACTTTTTCTTTCTTTTTAAAATGCCAATTATACATCCACAAGAAAAACTCACAAATATAAAGGTTACTTTGCTATTAAATCTAACATTGCAATTTCACATGATATGTGCAAAATTAAAGAAAGAAAAGACTTTTGTTTTTTCTTCTTAGATCTCATTTTCTTTTCCTTTCCCCCTCATTGAAAAGCCTAGCAAGGATCAACTCTATCAATTACTTCTTCTAGGATATTATTGAAATAAGTTACCATTTGGTAACTTTAAAATAAAATTTGCACTAGAAAATAACAAAATTTACCCAATAAAATGTTATTTTATTAAAAATAGCAAATGGTGATAACTTTGTATTTACCACATTGAGAGATATTTATCATATACATATGAATTTTACTAAAAAAGAGTAAATTTTGATAAATCATCTTAAATTTAAAAGTTTACCACAAAAATATCATTTCACCACATGAAATACCATTTAAGAAAACGGTTTTGAATAAGATCATTTAGCGACTTAAATAGTCACCCTTCTCCTTCTGTTCTTCTGTCCTCGCACGCATTCTCTGTTTTGTTTAGCTCTCTTTGAACAATGAATCCTCTCCCCATTCTTGTTCTCTCGGCACTCTGGCTACGTAGCTCTTTTCCGCTCCCTGTTCTTGTTCTCACGGCAGTCTGGTTGTGTAGCTCACTTCCTAACCGTATTATTTTTCTCATGGCACTCTGGCTGTTTTCACAGAGAAAAAGGCAAACCCCCCATAAACCCTCTCCGTCCACAACTACAAGCGAGAGAGCACCGCCAGTTACTGTACTCCGGACACTGGATCGGGCAGGGGCTTCGATGTGTTCCTTAATTTTCGAGGACCTGACAGCCGCCCCATTGTCGTCGATGTTCTTTATAAAAGCCTAACTCACGCTGGATTCCGCGTATTCCTGGGCAATGAGGAGATCCGGAAAGGCGAAGTGGTCCAAGGAGAGCTGTTGGGAGCTATCACCAAATCAAGAATCTACATCGCCATTTTCTCCAAGGACTATGCTTCCAGCAGGTAGTGCCTCCGTGAACTTGTAGAAATGATAGATCGCTGGGAAACTTCGTGTAGTGACACGAAGAAAGTGATCTTGCCCATCTTCAACGACGTTGATGTTAGCAAAGACGTCAAGCTTCGATCGCAGGTTTACATCAATGCCCTGCAAAAGCACAAGGACGAGCACGGTGAAAGTAATGTAAAGCCATGGGAGGACGCGCTTCGGAAGGTAGCCGGAATCAAGGGATAGAACTTAAAGGATCACGGGTAATGTTGATATATCTTTCTCCTAGTAATTGATCTTGGACTTACGAGGTTTATCTTTAAGATCTAATTTGGAATAAATATGTTGGTGCATACTTGTGGCAGCCCAACTGAACTTGCGGATCTTATCAACAAAGAGGTTTCCAGTAAGCTCACCATAAGCGAAGCTGTTCCTAGTTTGCCTGGTCGCTTGGTTGGGCATGATAACCGGGTAGAAGATATTATGGGGTTGTTAGAGGAAGGATCGCCTGGTGTCCGATATATTGTGATACATGGCATGGGCGGAATCGGAAAAACGACTCTCGCCGAAGCTGTATTCAGGAAGATTTCTTCTCGTTTTCAAGGTAGATGCTTTCTAAGAGATATCCGGCGAGCAGCGAGCGCTAATGACACGGTAAAGTTACAAGAAAAGTTATTATTAGATACTCTCAATCTCAAGTTTATCCAAGTCTCTGATATCGATGAAGGAATTGGCACGATTACTACAAGGTTACGTTATAAAAACGTCCTTATTGTCCTTGATGATGTTGATAAGCGACATCATCTTCGAAACCTAGCGGCCGAGTCCTTTAGGTTTGGTCCCAAGAGTAGAATTATAATTACGACGAGGAACATCGACTTCATGCCAACTGAAGGTCACAAAGAGTATTATTTCTATGAAATGAAGGAGATGGATTGTCACCATGCTCTTCAACTTTTTCATTGGCATGCCTTTGAAAAGGATGAGCCACCATCCGAGTTCCATGACATATCGATTGAGATTGTTGCCACCACGGGTGGACTTCCGTTGTCGCTCCAGGTCATTGGTTCTTCACTTTACAACCAAGACATTGGAATATGGAAGCTCAGATTGGAAAAGCTTAAGGAGGCTCCTCATAAGGATGTCCGAGAGACATTAATGATAAGTTACCAGGCATTGGAGTATGAGGAACAGCAACAGATTTTCCTGGATATTGCATGTCTCTTCGATGGTGAAAAGATGACCTATCCACTTTATTTCTGGGAGGCTTGTAAACTCTGTCCAGAAAGTAATATTAAGATTCTTGTGAGGAGGTCTTTGATCAAGGTGTTCAATGATGACACATTATGGATGCATGGTCAGTTAAGAGATTTGGGAAGAGCAATTGCCCGACCTGGCAGACTATGGTCTCACAAACATGCTTTAAAAGCCCTAAAAAATCGAGAGGTAAATTTATCATCAAAGTAGCAGCTATTCTTTTCCTTTCAGTTTTAATTCTTAACAAACACTAAAAAGCGCATTTGCTCTTTTCACAATGCCAACTTTCAGGTAGCTGAGAGCGTCAAGGCGATAAAAATTGGGAAGCTGGATTATAATTATCGATTTGAACCTAAGGAATTTGCAAGAGCAGGCAAGCTAAAGTTCATCCAATTGGAAGGGGAAAACTTTGAGGGAGACTTCAAAAATATTCTTCAAAAACTTAGATGGCTGTCTTGGTTTGATTGTCCACTAATATTAAAAGCAACCAACCTATGTTTCAAAAAGTTGGTTATCCTTGAGCTTGCAAGGTCTAAAAGAGATGAAGATTGGGGTGGATGGGCTGTATTCACGGTATTAATCTCACCTCAAAATTTCTATTTGTCATTTGTCCTGTTGATATTGAATGATATTTACTGTTTAGCTCTAATGCGATGCATGTGTTTCATAGGAGTCCAAATATTTGGAAGTCCTGCATCTTGATCGTTGCCACCATCTAAAGAGAAGCCCTGACTTTTCAAATTGGATGCGACTAGAGAGATTGATTCTCAGTGATTGCCCAGAATTGGAAGAGATAGATGCATCCATCCACAAGTTAAAGAACTTAACTTGTCTAGAAATCTCAAGCGGAAATTACTTAATTCCTTTTGACATGTCAAATGAATATTACTCAACATCTGCTTCAGGATTCATAACTACACTTACACAACTTCTGTCACCACGACCACTGTTACTACGAGACTCCATAGGTGGTCTAAAGTCTTTGACTGAGTTGAAGATAGAGCGAATCGGACTTGCGAAATTGCATCCTTCAATCGGAAAGCTAGTGAACCTGAAGGTTTTGTATTTGGTATTTTGTCCTTTGCTTGAAGACCTTCCAGGCTCTATTGGGAAACTGACGTTGCTAGTAGAGCTGGTGTTAACCGCGTCAGGAATAAAAGAATTACCTGATTCTATTGGGAGACTTGAATCATTGGAAAAGCTGGGGTTGGCTGGTACAAAAATTACTCTGTTGCCTGAAACCATTGGTAACCTTGAACGATTAAAGGTCATCAATGTGTCTAAGAGTTACATAAAAGTGTTTCCAAAGGCTTTAGTAAAGCTGGATAATCTTGAGGAATTACTGGCTGATTCTTGTAAGCAAATGGATGGCAATCTTCCCGAGGAGATTGGAAAACTAACCTGCCCGAGAGACCTAACCTTAAGCCATACTACTATAAGTAGAGTGCCAACAACTATCAACCAACTTTCTCTTCTTAGGGATCTGTGTTTGCATGGGATTCATAAGCCCCAAGGATTATCGTATCTTCCTGCGAGTTTAACAAGATTAAGTGTCTATTCTTCGTCATTGGAGATGCACCGAATACCTGATCTTTCATACATGACTAATTTAGATCAGCTAACATTGTGCAATACAAGTAATGACGATTCCTACTGGACCAATTCGCCATGTAACCAAACTCCCCAAATGAAGTGGCTAGCGAAGTTGACTAAATTACTTTGGTTGGACCTAATCATTCCCGATCTCGTCCTGTCTCCAACTGATTTGAGTTCCCTTTATCGCCTCGGAATACTACACATAAGTCGTTTCGACCAACAATGTCGGTATCAACTTCCGTCAAGTCTTATTGAACTGTCTTTTATCAATGGCTGGTCACCGACAGGCTCGCAATACTTATCCGGCTTGAATGATGGGTCCAATTTATGGATTAAAGAATGCTGGCTGAAAGAGATAAAGGTTGATTGCCTTCATCTCCATTATTTGGACTTGTCAAACTGCAAATCCCTTGAGAGGCTTTCGATCCTATCTTCCGTAAAGAAGATTTCTCGTATTAGCATAGATCATTGCCCAAATCTAGTTGACATTGAAGGTGTGGGGGAACTGAATTCTCTAGAGCAATTCAATTTGTGGAGTTGTGGTTCCATACAACGGTTGCCCGATCTATCGAGGTTGAAGATGCTGGAGTTGTGTATTGAAGATTGTAATTCCCTGGAAAGTATACCCGAAATGGATGAGGATGCAAGTCTTTGGATAAATAATTGTGAAAATTTTCACGACTTTCGGGGACCTTTCTGGGAGCGCCATGACGCTATTAAGAATGAATCCTCGGAGTCGGAGTCGGATGAATCCTCGGAGTCGGAGTCGGAGTCGGAGTCGTATTCTATTCTATGTGAAGGATTTGAATCCTGTGAGTCTATGTTTAGATGCTAGAGAGCCATGGATTCTTTTTTTTTTTTTTTTTCCCATACCATTATAAAAAATTATTATTGTTCTTTCTTTTTTTTTTTTTACCTATAACTTGCTCATCCGGTTATTATATCATATATATTTATATATTTCCCTGCAGCTTTCCCTTTTGTTGCTAAGAGGAGGCAAATAAATAGGTTTTAAAAGAGCTCTTCACTCTTCACTTTAGCGGTCGTTATCTTCATCCACTCTCCCGATATTATATTATGCATCAAATAAGTAGTAAGGTAAGTAAGATGGCTCTGCTTTGCAACTGATAAGAACAGAAAATAGTGAAAATGAATAAGTAAACTAGCTTTCCCAAAATTAAATCTATGAGCTAGCTGCCTATTATGAAAATCACTTTTAATTTATTTATTTAGTTATTTTGGTAAAAAGGTCTCCCGTAGCTAATTCATGCCCTCTATTAGCATTCTTGTTTTTAGCATTTTACTATTTTACTTTTATCTATATACTTGTAGATTGTGGAAGTATTAAATTACAGCATTATCCCATGAAATTTATTGAAATTCTATAAATGGTCCAAATTTCTAAAATGGTAAATTTTGCCCTCTAAAATAGTTCAACACGTAAAATTTCGTCTCCACCAAATCAATCTTTTTTTTTTTATCAATATCTTAATTGTAATTATTTTCCAAGGTTGATTCATCATCTGATTTTTGACACTGGCTATTGAAACTTCAAATAGATCAAGAAAACACTCAAATTAGACGATGAATACACTTGAAATAAGAACTACAATTATATATTTATAGAAAAAGATCAACTTGGTATAGCATTGAAGGGGACATTTTTTCGTATTTACCATTTTTAAGGAGTATAAATGCACTATTTTAAAAATTCTACATGTCTTTGTAACTTTAATAACTCTTATATTGGGTTCTCTTGCAATTATTTCGAGTTTGCTATTTGGATATATCATGCTAAAGAATGCAAACATATGATTACTCTTGCAATTGTGTTGGGATGTACTTGGTATGCTACCTTTTGGTACAATAGTGCATTTACACGGTGACTTTCTTGGCTTTCTTCTTTTTCAACGTGTTCTTATTACATTGAAGAGAGGAAATTAATTTCTTTGTACTAAAGTAGTAATGCAAAAATTATGCACTCAATCAAAGAGTTAGGAAATCTAATAATGTTGATTGTAAAGGATTTGATATCTTGTTTATACAATAGTATATTCATATCAATTATTTTAAAATAATATAACAAAAAGATAGGACCAGTTTGTAAAAAAGTTTCTAACATAATGAAAGGTAATATGGATGTTCCAAAATCTTAGTGGGTGTGGGTTTGACAATTATGGTGTGTTAGGTATATAGAGATTATGTGCTAGGCTTCTAAACTCATGAAATGATATATTGTTTGTGATATTAGGGAATAGATGGTTGAATAAAAACATCTAAGGCAAAATGGAGGGAAAAAAAATTGAAATAACAATATGCATTACTAAAATTTGCAAATCAAACTCTACTTGTTATGTCAACCAAACCAAAGGTTGTACTTGGTATGGTAATAGTAGCTAAGCTTTTCTCTTGACGATTTCCTAGAAGATGAAGTTATGGGGCGTTCTAAAGAAGGGTCATATTATCTTCAATGAAGTTTTAAGTAAAATGAGGCTATGTAAACTAAGATGTTGCTAAAGAATCCACTTGGTGCTAATTGGATAGTATCTTTCATGTTCTTCTTCTCTCCTTTAGGTGGGTGACAATAGATATTAGGAGCCTTTTATTTTAGTATTTTGGAAAATCAATTGGAATGAAAAGTCAAATTTTTTCTTGTTTGTGCAATTTAGGAAATTATCTTTGGTCTTCTTATTATCAACTCAATGGATTGTGGTTTACAGTTGAAAATTCCATCCTTACATTAGCAGCAAGTGAGCAACACGAGATTTTGAAGGAGAAAGTGGAGGTAATTCTTCGAGACAATGCACCTCATGTGCGCGACGTCTATTCAACATAATCTCAGCAACATGAGAACAAAAAAAGACAATTGTGTTCATTTAAAGCAACTAATTTCTCAATAGAGGATAATGTTCATTTAAATTAACTAGTTTCTCAACTTCAAGAGTAACCAAGAGTGCTTTAGTGGTGAGTACAAGCTTATTTGACACATGCTTACTTTAACTGCTTGGTTTTTCCTTCTTACTTGCTATATTCAAAAGTTAGGTGTCTAGATAACTAACTTAGTTTTATTTTAACTTGTATTTCACTACAATATGCAATTGTTTGTAGTTTATAGAACTATGGCTATAATTTTACATCTCAATATAGGGTGCCTAAATTGAATTTCATTCAATGAAGTATGTATACACAAGCTTTAAAATCTCTACATTAAAATCAAGAATTTATGTGGCAAGGTAAACAACTTAAAGGTAGCTCTACTAGAAGTCATTCCAAGACTTTCACCTTGCTCCCATGTCATGCAAAGGCAAGCTCTCTAACATTACTATCGAGTCTAATTTAAACTTTTTATATGATATCCCTAATTCGATTCATATGAGATCTTATGCTCATCTAATATAAATCCTTGACTTGAACTAGGAATTTTTATTATTTATTTGGAGTTGCCACCCAACTAAGATTGAGAAAAATTATTGAATTAGAATTAATTGAGCAGATTAATTCTAATCTAAACACTAGTCGACAAAATCTCTCTTTAAAAAAAAAGAAAGAAAGAAAGAAAGAAGAAAAACCAGAGATTCTTGACTCGGGAGCAGTCTTATTAAAACCCTAAAGTTATCGTCTTATCCTTCTAAAATCTGAATTATGCATTTATGTTATGATTTTTTTTAGCATAAAAAGAAAATACTAGAAAAAATGATATAATGATTTGAAAATATATATTTTTTATTTTTTTAGAGTTACCTCGTAAAGGTACCTACATACTCACTATTCGAGATCAAACAGGTTATAGTTCGCTTGTTTATAAAACTTTAGTGTTTTATTTAATTTTAATTAAAAAAAAAGCCAACCAAATTTACATTTATTACCATATTTTTTATTTCATATATTAAAAAATAAAAAGAATAAAGAAAATTTCTAAACTTAATTTTCATTTTCCAAAAAAAAAACTCTAAATAATAATAATAAAAAAAATCAATTAAATTTTTTATTTGAAGAAATTATTTTTTTCTATGCGATAAGTCATTGATCATTATTATTATTATTATTAATTAAATTAACTAAAGTTATTAAATTGATTTAAAACTCACTTCACTAATCCTATTTATTTGATCAAATTCTAATTACCATAAGAAATAAAATCGAAAGTATATAATAATAATAATAATAATAAGGACATTACTTACCTAGACACGGGTCGAATAGTAGCAGGTCGAGTCAGGTCAAATTCGGTTTGCGGGTTAAGCTACGGGTTGAATCACGGAGAAGGTGACCGTGGCGACATGGGAGCAATCCAAATGGCTCTATGTGTCATGCAGTGAAAAAATGAGGTTTTTTCAAATCCTCAAGTCACAAGAATTCTTCTAGTACCTCCGGTTAACTTTAATGTGGTGGGTGGTGCAAACTATCCTAGAGAGAAGGTGAGTAGTGGGTTTAGGACTTCCTAGAGAGAGAACGCTCACATTCGAGCTTATGGGTGGGTGTTTTTGTGTGATTCTTCACTCCCCTGTGTTCATGAAGTCGAGATCTATTTATAGGCTCTTTCATATCATCTTGATAAGTTTGGATTTAGCATGTGGTTGAGACCCATTTTTCCGTTTTAGATTCGGCTTAATCTTGGAAATTTGATGTCAATCCATTATATTAGGTTCATTTTTTATGAATTATCAAGTTTATTTCTATTATAAATTGATAATAATTCGAAAGGGTGTTAAAAAAACAATTTTAGCATGCCAGATTTGTTTCGGCTTCTTGCTTTTGTTTCGCGATTGTCAACTGGCTAGAGAAGATGATCACGTAGCTGGCACATGATTCTTCTCACCCAATGGCTTGCTATTACATGGTAGCTAGAAAGAAAGAAAAAGAAAACGGCACAAAGTGCCTCCTATAAGATTCAAACCCACGACCACATCTCCCGTGCATGTACCCGAGCGCACACACAGACCAGCCAAGCTGGCTCATTTCTCATTTTTTTTATTGCACACATATTATACATTAACTTAACATTTTTGCTATTTTTTTTGTTATTTTGTTATTTATAAATTTAATTTAGAAATACAAATGTATTTTATTATTATTGCTATCTTTATTATTATTATTTTCTATTATTTATTTATTATTTTTATTATTTATTTATTTTCTTTTTTCTTTTTTATATCTATATATATTAAAAACAATGGTGGCAAAAATGGAGTATTTACAATTTCAATACTATGCATATCTAAGTTACATAAGCAAATATTATGTATTCACAACTAGTTGTGAACACTTATTTAACAAGTCAGAACCTTAGGATCATCTATATCTAGAAATATTTTTTCTTCTACTTGTAATTATAGGAAATTGAAGATTGTTGCACATATAAATGTATGGATGCAAGACCAAAATTCGTTCCTCAAAAGATGAATCAACTTAAATGCACTATCTATAATGTCTTCATCATCAATTATAGCAAAGGAATTCCTACACTCTATCTAGTGTTCTCATTGCTGCTAGGGTGTATTTAAGTGCTTCACAAAACAAACTATCCCTACATCAACCTAATTGGCACTCCCATAAGAATGATTTTGGATTTGATTGAATCTTCTATATCCATATTATAACACATCCTTTACTTCATCAATCCTAGGGAAAGCAAAGCACATAGAGAAAAATGTCCAAAGAAAATGACAAAACTCGACAACAAAAGAAGAAGAAGATTTTAAAATGTTCCTTATCAATCTATCTATCCATCTATTTCTCTCTCTCCCATATCTATATGTCTATGTGTCTATCTATGGATGCACATGCACCAACATAGATACATGTTTCAAGTGTGTGTGTACATGTATCTACATATGAGTGTATGTATTGTAGAAATATCAATCATGCAAGTACTCTAATTAAATACAAAAGCACTCTATATAGGTATCTATGAGTGCAAACTAATTGATACTTAACTAAGATCCAGCAACCAAATCTTGATAGAGATAGTTACCACATATTGAATTGCTTGCCCTCAACACGAAACTTTACTTCACAATGCACGAGTCACAAGGTCAATCTTATAATGACTAAACATGATATAGTACCTATGATAGTTATGAAAGGAAGCATGCTTAAATTCTTCAACTGCATGGAACATTACAATCATAGTTACTAGGGTAAAGAATTAATTTCCTTAGATATTATCTACTTTCGATATCAAAAGTGACATTCCCTAATAAACACCTTTGAAGATGAGAAACCATGAAGTTCCAAGTACAAAATGGCATTTAATGAATGTTTCCCATATACACTCCACCCCACATCAAATCATTTTTTAATGGAGTACACGTAATAATAACATGTCAACCTAAGAAATTGGTTTCACATGTAGCTTTATAATAATAATTAGGAAATTTTTACTATTTTGTGAGACCAAATATGCAAAAAACATCATCTTTATTGTTTTGCCTTTTTTCTATTCATCTTTAAACTACCGGTTGTAATGAAATTCTCCTTCATTTATTTTTCTTTATCGGAAATCTAATGAAATCTCTCATCGAGATTGTAAAATAATTTGATTACTTGCCTTTGTGTGGGCTTTTGATGCTTTGTTTTGGTGTTTTAGGATTTTATCTTGTATAACTATGTGATTGCAAATGTTGGAAGCATTATATAGATGTATCCTTGATTGCGACTTTAGGAGTGACTATTTAAAAGACAAGTTGTTGGTATTGCAAAAGATGGTATTTTCATTGTCTATCATGGATGAACTAATGCATGTTGCTTAAAACAGCAACCATAGAGAGGTGTTGGCTAGCTTAAGAACTAACGTAGACACAATTGTATGTATGAAATTTAATGAAATTGAGATGTCTAGCCAAGTAATAGTGGCAAAGGGCTTGGCTAATCTTGTTTTGGTGGCAGTTGGTGGGAGAGTGAGGCTTTTATTTTGAATTTCAGTTAAAAGGGATGTGTCTATTTGCATAATGTTACATTTGCAGCTAGTGTTTAAGCATTCTTCTTTTCTTGGGTTTGCATTCCTTTTTGTGGTAATATTTTTTATTAGTAGGTTTTCAGTGGCTTTTGCCATAATGGACATAGTTCTCCTAGTTGACATTTGAGGAATTATTTTCCATTTGTACAATATATTGGAAATTGAGACCAATCTTGATTACCTTTCTAATTTAGGCATATATATGGGGTAGCTTTGCAATTTGTCTAAACTTGATAGTTGGTTATATCATATAAAAGAATATGCAAACATTCACTCTCGTTGCAATTTTCTATCAGGTTGTTTTTGACACAACACATTTTGCTACTACATAGCATTTACCTCATGTTTGCCAAGTTCTCCTTTATCTAGTCTTGTTCCCACCACATTGAAGCTAAAGATTTCATTGATATAAGGTGTCGAGTCTAATTTTTTAATTTTTCATTATGTTCATAATCCGATTCATATTAGATCTTATGCTCATATTAGATCTTATGCTCATCCAATATAAATCCTCGACTTGAACTAGGAATCTTATTATTTATTTGGAATTGCCACCTAACTAAAGTTAGGAAAAAATATTGAATTAGAACTAATTGAGCGAATTAATTCTAATTTAGACAACCAGTTGACGAAATCTCCTTTTTTATTTTTTATAAATGAAAAATAAGAAAGGAAAACCAAATATTCTTGACTCGAGGGCTATCCTATTAAAACTTTAAAGTTATCTCCTTATCCTTCTAAAATCTAGGTCATGTTCTGATATCTTTTTTTCCTTATTATTATTTTTTTATATAAAAAAAAGGACATTAAAAATTATACTAATAACAATTTGGAAAATTATTTTTTTATTTCTTTTTAGAGTTGCCCTATAAGGGTGCCTACGTACTCGCTATTCAGGATCAAACAAACCGTAGTTCACTTTTTATAAAACTTTAGTAAATTTATTAATTTTACTTATGAAAACATGTCGGGTTTATGTTTTTTATCAATTTAAAGAGTTTTAAAAAAATTATGAGCCTAAGCTTTAATATTTCTTTTTCTAAAAGAAAAAACAAACTTTTGATTTAAGAAAAATCAATTTTGAATTTATTTTGAAAAGGAATTTTCTAAGTGGTAGAAAATAAGACAAAATTCACTATTATTTATTTTATTTTATTTTATTTTATTATTATTTATTTTATTTATTTTTTATTTTTTATTATATATTTTATTACTATAATAGACATATTTATTTATTTATTAAAAACTCTAAATCTAATTAATATTCTAAAAAAACTTTTATTTTTCGTATATATATTTTTTATTTTTTTTATTTATTCTAATAATAAATAAATAAAAATCAGCTAACTTAGATATAGTTTACGGGTCGGGTTAGATCAGGTTGGTTGAGTCAAGTTGGTCAGGTTAGATCGCGCGGCGGTTGGAGATTCCTCGTCGATGGTGTTCCGATGGCTTTTGAGGGCTACTGATGGTTGCTTCTAGGCTTTCTGAGGGTGGGCAATCTAAAAGTTGCAGTAGCTTTCTTCCATAACCTCTCCAGGTAGTGGTTCAAAGAGTATCCATCGGTCGCGGTTTGGGAAAACTCCAGTGAAGCTTTGAACTCTCATGTTTTTTCTCTTTTTCTCTCTTATGATCCGTGCCTTTGCTTTCGCTCGTCATGCTCTATTTATAGGCTTCAGAAACCGAGCTAGATAAGCTCAAATTTCCCTCCAGTAAGCCTAAGTCAGATTTGCAGTTGAACCTACTTCCGATTTGCCTTTGATTCATGTAAATCTTTGAAATTTGTTAAGATTTAAGTTAATCTGATGATGCTTATCTCATTTTAGTTAGAGATTTATTGGATTTGTGCAAAAAAATCACATCAAAACGACTGGATTTCCCCCTCCTTGCTGCTGGCGATGATCTCAGATGGAGGTTAAAGATGATCACACGCCCAGCGCATGCAATCCCTCCGTCTAATCATATGCTGTCACGTGTCCCTAGGAAAGAAAAAAAAAAAACAAAACGCGCAAAACGCTTCCTCTACTATTCGAACCTGCGACTGGAGAACCCCCCTTGCACACGCACACGCACTTAAGGCCAACGACTAAACTTGTTGGGCAAGCCCACTTTCTTATTTTTTTTATTAATCGCAATTTGTATATATGCATTACAATTTTTATTATTTTTATATTATTTTGAAATTCTAAAAATTTATAAAAATTATTTAACATCTTTTATTATTATTTCTATCATCATTTTCCAAAATTGGTGCATTATTCCTATTTATCTTTTTTTTCAATATTTTTCCTTTATTTTTGCAAAATAGAAGAAAAATTGAAAAAAAATGAAAAATTAAACATTATTTGTGTTTAAAGGGCAAAAATAGGGTGTTTATAGCTACCCCTCTTTGTAGTGAAGTTTGAAAAACTTAACTACAAAGACGACAAAGATGCCATTTTGGCTGATAGATCGAGTGGATAACGCCACAATTGGTTAGCTATCTGAATTTGGTTCTACTAGGGAGTTGATTGATTACCTGTTTGAGTAGGGAAGATGCTCCATGAGCTAACGATCCCATGTTGTAAAAAAATGATCACTTTATAATGATTAATACTGCTTAGGGAGCGGTCTTAAGCCATAAGCATCTCACTAGACTAGTAACCTAGAGTAAGATATCTTATAGAAAAGTACTCTATAGGCTAACTAATCGATGATAGGAAACATCTCAGAGATTGTTTAAAAATGTGCCATTGTGAGCAAACTAACTGATAATAGGAAGCATCCTACAGGACTAACAACTGTAAAGAAGAGATTGTTTATGAAAGCGCTCTTATGAGCTGGCCAACTGATAGGAAGAGGCGTCTTACAAGACTAGAAACCTTAAAGAAGAAATTTTCTAGAAAAGTGCTCTTATAAGCTAACTAATCGATAATAGGAAGTGAAAGTATCTTATAAGACTAACAACCTTAAAGAAGAGATTTTCTAGAAAAGTGCTCTTACAAGCCGACTAATCGATGATAGGAAGCGTCTCACTAGACCGGCAATTATAATAGGAGGATATTTAGGAAAGAGCCCTATTATATGCTAACTTTAAGAGATTGTATCTAGGAAAGTGCCCCATTGTGGGCTAACTTTAAAATATTGCATCTAGGAAAGTGCCCCATTATAGGCTAACTAACCGATAGTAGAAAGTGTCTCTTTAGACTTGCAACCATGAAAGAGGATATTTAAGTAAGTACCCCATTGTGGGCTAACTAATTGACAGTCAAAAGAGTCTCTTTGGACTTACAACCCTAAGGAAAAAAAAGTTTAAGAAAGTGCCCCATTATGGGTTGACCCTAAGAGAGTATATCTAGCAAAGTGCTCCATTGTGGGCTGACTAACTGACAATGATGTTTGGGTATATCTTATCAACCTAGCATTTTTAAAAACACTTCTAGTGAACTGGTCAAATGATAATGAGAAGTGCTTTTTAGACTACCTAACTTATAGAATATGTGATTTATGATGAATGATGATCATTTACTCTAAATGCTTACAGGTTTATCGCCAATAACAACCAAACAACTGAATCCTTCATGATTGTTTGCTCCTTCTCTACTTACTCTTGTTTCAAAATGATGCTTAGAGTCTTGATGTATTTTCTTTTTCATGAGCATGGCTCTTATGATTTTGATATTATCCTATTAATGCACTAGGTCTAATGCTCAAAATAGGTGGAATCATAAAAAAAACCATTGAGCTTTATCATCATTTCATTGTTCATTATTCATTATGAGGCAATGGGTAGTATATGTATAAAAACGATATGAAAGTTTATTTAATGACAGTTGGTCAAGATAATTGATCGTTCAGAAACATTAACTTTGCTTGTAGAATGAATGAAAACCAAACTCACAAAATTTGTACCAATTGTTAGCATTCATGAACCGTAGCAAAATTTCAATTTTCTTACCTAAGGATAATACATCTTAACAACATCTGTATTAATGGGGTCTCTCAATTTTGGACCATCCATTTAGGTTAATATTAAGGCCCCTCTTGATAACACCATTTTTACAACATATGGGCCCTCATAATTTGGGGTAAACTTGCCCCTTGAATCTTGAGCATTCAGGAGAACTTTCCTTAGCACCAAATCTCCTTCTTTGAAATATTAAGGTCTCATTTTCTTGTTGAATGCTCGGGCCATTCTTTGTTAGTAGCATTGGTCGTGACATAACACAGCGAGTCTCTTTTCGCCGATTAAGTTCAACTGATCAAGCCACTTCTTTACCCACTCGGATTCATCTAATTGTGCTTCTAATAAGATCCTAAAGGATGGTATTTTGACTTCAATTGGCGAAACTGCTTCAGTACCATATACCAAAGAATATAGGGTAACTTCGGTAGATGTTCGAATTGAGGTTTTGTAAGCCATGAGGGTGAATGGTAGCATCTCGTGCCAATCTTTGTAAGTGATGGTTATCTTCTCAATAATTCTTTTGATGTTCTTGCTAGCCACTTCCACTGACCAATTCATCTGAGGTCGATAAGGAGTTGAATTTTTGTAGTTTATATAGAACTATTGACACAAATCTATCATCAATTTATTGTTGAGGTTTATGCCATTATCGATGATAATTGATTTAGGAACTCCATATCAGGCTATTATGTCTCTTCTCATGAATCAGACTATTACCCCTTTGGTGACACTGGCATACGATGAAGCTTCTACCCACTTAGTGAAATAATCAATGGTTACTAGTATGAATCTATGACCACTGGATGCTTTTGGAGTAATTGGCCAGATAATGTCAATTCTCCACATGGAGAATGGCCATGGTGCGGATAACGAATGAAGTTCTTTAGGTGGGACATTTATTCAATTTGCATAGACTAGAACAATGCTTGACATATTTGATGCGGTCTGATTCCATTGTTAACCAATAGTAGCCCATCCTCATGATTTTTCAAGCAAGCATGTATCCATTCATGTGAGGTCCACATACTCCTTCATGCACTTCTTTCATTAGTTCACATGCCTCTTTTTTGTCCACACATCTTAGCAATGTGGTGTCAGGTGATCTTCTATAAAGCACAGGCCCATTTAGTAAGAAATGACTTACTAACCTTCTGAGTGTTCTTTGGTCATTTTTGCTAGCCATTTCAAGGTATTTTCTTTCTTGGAGAAAAGTTTTGACATCGTAATACCAGGGCTTATCATCTTATGCTTTTTCAATTACCAGACAATAGGCAGGCCTATTTTCAATTTCTATTTCCAGTGGTTGGACTTCGGCTCCCCCTATTAGTTAGATCATAGAGGTTAGTGTGGCGAGGGCATCTGTAAATTGATTTTGAGTCCTTAGAATGTATGTGAAGGTGACTACCTCGAATTCATCGATCAGCTCTGTCAAATGTTGATGGTATGGCACCAATTTAAGGTCCTTAGTTTTGTATTCCCCTCATGTTTATAGTATGATGAGTGAAGAATCTCTGTATACATCCAATTCACGGATTTCCATGTAGCAAGCCATTTTTGAGGCCAAAGATGCACGCTTCATACTCTACAATGTTATTAGTATAAGGAAATGTGAGTCTCATTACTGAGGGGAATTGTGTTCCTTTTGGTGATATCAATACTACCCCAATCCTACAACCAAATACATTAGCAGCTCCATTAAAGAACATCTTCCATTTAGGGCTTTGCTTTGTCTCGTATTCTTCTGCTAGTTCAGCTTCTGCTGTTAATATGTTTTCATCAAGGAATTGGGCCTGTGATTCTTAGAGATCTCCCTCAATTGGGTGTTCTACCAACCGATCTACTAGCGATTGCCCTTTCATCAAATTTTGATTTATTTATGTGATATCAAATTCTGATAGGAGCATTTGCCATTTGGAGATTCTTCCTAACAAAATGAGCTTCTCTGCCAAGTATTTCAAATGATCATGTCTTGTTAGTAATTCAATAAGATAGTAGAAGGTATACTTCCTTAATCGGTGCATGACCCAAACCAAAGCACAACAAGTCCTTTCTATTTTAGAATACCTCTGTTCCCCGTCTATGAACTTCTTACTCAGATAGTATATGGAACATTCCATCCCTTCTTCATCCTTTTACCCTAGCGCGCACCCCACGGACTCAAGGAGTATCGTGAGATACAAGAATAAGGACTTTCTTTGTTTTAAGACTACTAAGACTAGGGATTTATAAGGTAATCCTTGATCGTTTTAAACGCTTTTTCGCATTCATCATCCCATTCTACCGTGACATTCTTTTTCAGCAGATGAAATAATGGACAATACTTATCCGTAAGTTGTGAGATGAAATGAGCCATGTAATTCAACCTTCCCAATAGACCTCTCACTTCCTTGATAGTGCATGGAGAGGGTAGTTCCAATATAGCCTTTACTTTGTCAGGGTCAATTTTAATACCTTCTTGACTTATGATAAACCCTAACAATTTGCTTATTGCGACCCCAAAAGTACATTTTCAAGATTTAACTTCAACTAAAACTTTCTCAATCGCTTGAATAATTTCCTTAGGATAATCGCATGGCTTTCTTCTCCTTTAGATTTGGCTATCATATCATCGACGTATACCTCAATTTCTCAATGCATTATGTTATAAAGTATCGTAACCATGGCTCTCTAATACGTCGCCCCAGCATTCTTTAGACTGAAGGGCATAACTTTATAACAAAAAGTTCCCCATGTTGTGATAAAGGATGTTTTAGTCTTATCTTCTTCCTCCATTTTTATCTGATTATATCTTGAGAAACCATTCATAAATGAGAAGAGATGATTCCCTGCAATATTATCTCCCAAGATGTCAATATGGGGTAAAGGGAAATTGTCTTTAGGCGTAGCTTGATTCAAGTCTCGGAAGTCTACGCACACTCGTACTTTCCCATTCTTCTTTAGAACAAGGACTATATTTGCTACCCATTTTGGGTAGTCTGATACCTCGATGAATCTCACTTCTAGTAGTTTCTTGACTTCTTCTTTAATCTTTAATAAGATGTCAGGCCTAAATCTTCTCAATTTTTATTTTTTAGGTTTAACATCTTCTCTTGTAGATAGCTTGTGAACTACTATTGACTGATCGAGTCTTAGCATATCACCATACAACTAGGCAAATACGTTTGCATATTTAATCAACAGCTCAATTATCTCGTGCTTTTGCACACTATTCAAGTTAGCCCCAATTTTGAGGTTTTTGGGCTCTTCTATGCTTCCTAAATTAACTGTCTCCATTAGCTCGTCAATTGAGATCTTACCTTGTCATGTCTTTGTCAACTTTTTTGTATCGCTTTGTGTTTAAGGATATCACTTCCAACGGCTGTCCTAATAATATCGAAAATGATATCAATGTTTTCATTACTTACCTGTGTGAAATGTCCCTAACATTTGATAGTAGGGAGTCTATGGGGAAAGTGAGGTGAGAGCATATAAGTAAGAGAAATAAACTACAATTTATTGGTATTTTATTTAAAGAATTTAAACATCATTGAAATGGTAACCACAATGGAAATTTGTTCAATAATTGTTCCCTATTCTTGAGCTGACCTGGCAATATTAAGAGGATAACAAAACCAGTTGTTAAGAGATTGATGTTGATTGGATGTGCGAGAGGGTGAGCCCTCATTACTGACACTGGTTTAGATCATCCCTAGTTCTTAAATGATAACCAAACACAAGAAAGTTTGTTGAAGGGGTGGAAAATGCATCTGGGTATCATTTAGCTTTCCTTTCCTTCTACTTTTGATGCCTCTTGCTTAAGCCTTTTCTTGAGAGGTAGGAATGTACCCTAGTCCAAACGTCCCTTGCTGCTCCTCTTTAAACTAATGCCCTTCCTTACTCATGACCATGCTTACTTCATTTCCTTTCGATAAGCCTAAATCGTATTTGCGGTTGAACTCACCTCCGATTTGCCTTTGATTCATGTAAATCGTTGATTTTTGTTAATATTTGAGTTAATTAGATGATGTTTATCTCATTTTAGTTAAAGATTTGTTGGATTTGTGCAAAAAATCACAACAAAATGGTCGGATTTCCCCCTACTCGCTATTGGCAACAATCTTGGATGGAGGTCGAAGACGATCACTCGTCCGGCGCATACGATCCCTCCGTCCAATCATGTGCTGCCACATGTCCCTGGGAAAGAAAAAAAAATGTGCTTCCTCTACGATTCGAACCTGCGACCAGTTGATTATGCAAAATTTCTTCTCCACTAAATCAACCTTTTTATATCATTACCTTAATTGTAATTATTTTCCAAGATTGATTCATCATATGATTTTTAACACACATTAGCTATTGAAACTTCAAATAGGTCAAGAAAACACTTAAATTAGATGATGAATCCACTTGAAATGACAATTATAATTATATACTTATAGAAAAACCAACTTAATATTGCATTGGAGGGGACATTTTTTTGTATTTACCATTTTCAAGTAGTATAAATGCGTTATTTTAAAAATTCTACTTGTTTATAACTTTAATAATTTTGAAGGGGTATTGTTGTAGTTCACTATGTATTTTTCCCCTTATATTGGGTTCTTTTACAATTGTTTCGAGTTTGTTGTTTGGATATATCATGCTAAAGAATGCAAACATATGATTACTCTTGCAATCGTGTCGGGATGTTCTTGCCATGCCACCTTTTGCTATAATAGTGCATTTACACGATGACTTGCTTGGCTTTCTTCTTTTTTAACCTATTCTTATTACATTAAAGAGAGAAAACTAATTTCTAAAAATTGTGCATTTAATCAAAGAGTTTGGAAATCTAATAATGTTGATTGTAAAGGATTTGATATCTTGTTTACACAATAGTATATTTCATATCAATTATTTTAAAATAATATAACAAAAAGAGGATTGATTTGTAAAAACGTTTTTGAAATGATGAAAGGTAATATAAATGTTCCAAAATCTTAGTGGGTCAAAACATCATTGTAGTGTGGGTTTGACAATTATGGTGTGTGATGGGTGTCGAATCCAACAAAAATAAAACCTACTCCTAGACAATTATATGATTGCATATAGTGGTGAGTAGGGTCGAATCCACAGAGATTGGTTAAATTTATTTATATTCAAAGAAAATAAAAAGGAAAAGGAAACTGGGGGGGGTGGGGGGGGGGGTTTGTTTGTGAATCAAATAAAGTTAAAACAAGATAAGAAAATTGAATATTGATAAAAGCCTAGCCAAAGGAATCAAGATAGTTTAATTCTAGGAATTGATCATCGATGCAAATGTTTTATATTCTTATTCCTAGATAAACTGGTTATGGTTATTAACAAGCTCTAACAACCTATCTCTCCGTACTTCCTCGATAATCAAGAGAAGCTCTTTGATTATTTCTCTTACCGATTAGAGAACCCTAGAGAAGCGCTTAGGATTTAATCTACCAATAGCATTAAAAACTAGAGAGACCACCAATTCATGCCAATAGATTATAAGATAACCTATTTAAACATGATCACACAGCTCCATAACATGAATTCGATCATCTATTTTATAACCAAACATGTTATTGTGTCACTGAGACTAGAACAACCAAACAATTACGGATTTGACGTGCTAGTTGACAATATATTAACTTGCTAATTGAGTAGAAGAGCTCTATTCATACCAATCAACAAAGATAATAATGACAAGACGTTCAGAAGATATATGAATATCTGAAAACAACGAATAGATTAAATACAAGTCAATTAGACCTCACAATTCGTGGAGAATTAAACTTCTATGACCCTTTGGCTAGAAAAGTAGCTTAGCTACTCATGTTCATCAACAAAACGAAAATAAAAAGTAGAAACATGATGAACCCGGTTGCCTGCTCTGCCTCCAAGGTTCTTCAAGATCCAAAGATTCCAGATTAAAGATTAAAAGTTGCCATCACCCTCTAGGGTTGGTTCTATTTATATTGTTAGAGGGATGGCATGTGATCTTTTGCTAGCAAGATACGAAAATATCTTTCCTTTTCCAAGCAGATTTCGAGAAGTGAATATTCGTCCGCCCGGCACGCCCTATCACACGGCTGTGGGTCAAGTCGTGCCTTCTTCTATGTGTAATTCATGTATCATCTTCCGTGTCCAGTGTGTACCACGGCTCCACCCACGGCTAGATTTCCAACCATGCCTTCCTCTGTGCATAATCAACAAGTCTTCATCCTTGTCCAGTGTGTACCACGGTCTACACTACGGCTAGATCCTAGGCCGTGCCTTCCTCTGTCAAAATTCCACAATTTCTTCTCCTTGGCACGTCTAGCTTCCACCACGGCTCCAAGCATGGTTTCTCCCACGGTTGCCACCACGGCCGTGCCCTAAGCCGTGTCTCTCTTTCTCCTGCAGTGTGTAGCACGGTTTACAACATGGCCAGATCTCAAACCGTGCCTCCTTCTAGACAGATACATGCTCATGTGCTTTCCTCCGATGGTGTAATTCCTTGTCTTGATCCAAGTTGTAGATGACTTCTCTAATTTACTTGAATTATCATCCTTGACTCCATTTAACCTAATTTATCACCATAATAGAATTAAGTACCATTTCCTTATGATTTCTATAAAATCAATAATAATTTAACACAATTTATACTATAAAGATTGAGTATAAAATGGCTCTATCAGTGTGCCAGGTATATAGAGATTATGGGCTAAGCTTCTAAACTCATGAAATGATATATTTTTTGTGATACTGGGGAGTAGATGGTTGAATGAAAACATCTAGGGCAAAATGGAGGGAAGAAAATTTGAAATAACAATATACATTGCTAAAATTTGCAAATCAAACTCTACTTGTTACGTTAGCCAAACCAAAGGTTGTACTTGTTATGGTAATAGTAACTAAGCTTTTGTCTTGACACAATTCCTAGAGGATGAAGTTATATTATCTTTAGTGCAATTTTAAGTAAAATGAGGCTATGCAAAACTAAGAATGTTGCTAAAGAATCCACTTGGTGCTAATTAGATAGTATCTTTCATGTTCTTCTTCTCTCTTCTAGGTGGACGACAATAGACATTAGGAGTCTTTTATTTTATTATTTTGGAAAGTCAATGGGAATGAATAGTCAATTTTTTTCTTGTTTTTGCAATTTAGGCAATTGTCTTTGGTCTTCTTATTATCAATTTAGCGAATGGTGGTTTATAGTTGATAATTCCATCCTTTTCATTTAGCAACAAGCAACATCAGATGTTAAAGGAGAAAGTGGAGGTAATTCTTTGCACTTCCCATGCATGCTACATCTATTCAACATAATCTTAGCAACATGAGGACAAAAATAGACAACTGTGTTCATTTAAAGCAACTAGTTTCTCAATAAACAACAACTTTCATTTAAAGCAACTAGTATCTCAACTTTAAGAGCACCCAAGAGTGCTCTAGTGGTGAGTACAGGCTTATTTGACACATGCTTACTTTAACTACTTGGTTTTTCCTTCTCACTTGCTATATTCAAAAGTTAGGTATCTAGATAACTAGGATAGTTCTCTTTTAACTTGTATTTCAATACAATATGCAATTATTTGTAGTTTATAAAACTACTGCTATAATTTTACATCTTAATATAGGGTGCCTAAATTGAATTTCAATCAGTGAAGTATGTATACACAAGCTTTATAATCTCTACATTAAAATTTAGAATTTATGTGTCTAGGTGAACAACTTTAAGGTAGCTCCACTAGAAGTCATTCCAAGACTTACACTCTGTTCCCATGCCATGCAAAGGCAAGCTCTTTAATATTACAATACTATGCATATCTATGTTACATAAGCAAATATTTTGTATTCACAACTAGTTGTGAACACTTATTTAACAAGTCGAAACCTCAGGATCGTCTATATCCAGAAATATTTTTCTTCTACTTGTAACTATAGGAAATTGAAGATTGTCACACATATAAATGTAAGGATATAAGACCAAAATTAGTTCCTCAAAAGATGAATAAGCTTAAATGCATTATCCATAATGTCTTCATCATCGATTATAGCAAAGGAATTCTTACACTCTATCTAGTTTTCTCTTTTTTGCTATGGCATATTTAGGTGCTTGATAAAATAAACTATCCCTACATCAACCTAATTAGCACTCCCATAATAATGATTTTAGGTTTGATTAATTCTACTATATGCATATTATAACACATCCTTTACTTCATCAATCCTAAGGAAAGCAAAGTACATAGAGAAAATGTCTAAAGAAAATGAAAAAACTTGACAGCAAAAAAGAAGAAGACTTAAAAATGTTCTTTATCAATCTATATATCCATCCATTTCTCTCTCTTATATTTATCTATCTATGTGTCTATCTATGGATGCAGATGAATCAACATAGATGCCTATTTCATGTGTGTGTGTGCATGTGTGTACATATGAGTGTGTATTATAGAAACATCAATCATGCAAGTACTCTAATTAAATACAAAAGCACTCTGTGTAGGTATCCATGAGTTCAAACTAACTATGACTTGACTAAGACCCAACAACTAAACCTTGATAGAGATAGTTGCCACATATTGAATTGCTTGCTTTCAACATAGAACTCAACTTCATAATGCACAAATCACAAGGTCAATCTTATAATGACTAAATGTGATGGAGTACCTGCGATAGTTATGAAAGGAAGCATGCTTAAGTCATTCAACCACATGGAACATTACAATCACAACCACTAGGGTAAAGAATTGTTTTCCTCATATATTATCTGCTTTTGATATCAAAAGCAACATTCCCTGATAAACACCTTTGAAGATGAGAAACCATGAAGTTCTAAGTACAAAATGGCATTTAATGAATGTTTAATCATATGAGTCTTCCTATTTTCACATATACACTCCATGCCACATCAAATCATTGTTTAATGGATTACACATAATAATAACATGTCAACCTAAGAAATTGGTTTCACATGTAGCTTTATAATAATAATTAGGAAATTTTTACTATTTTGTGAGACTAAATATGCCAAAAAAAAAATCATCTTTTTTGTTTTTCCTTTTTTCTATTCATCTTTAAACTACCAGTTGTAATGAAATTCTTCTTGATTTATTTTGCTTTATCAAAAAATTAATGAAATCTCTCATCGAGATAATAATATAATTTGATTACTTGCCTTGGTGTGGGCTTTTGATGCTTTGGTTTGGTGTTTTAGGATTTTATCTTGTATAACTATGTCATTGTAGATGTTGGAGGCATTGTAGATGCATCCTTGATTGCAACTTTAGGAGTGACTATTTAAAAGACAAGTCACCGGTATTGTAGAAGATGGTGTTTTCATTGTCTATCATGGATGAACTACTGCACGCTGCTTAGAACTGCAGCCATAGAGAGGCGTTGGCTAGCTCAATTGTATGTATGAAATTTAATGAAATTAAGATGTCTAGCCAGGCAGTGATAGGAAAGGGCTTTTATGCTCATTAGGGCAATCTTGTGGAGGTGGCGATTGGTGGGAGAGTGATGTGCTTAAATGGGGTTTAAGCACATGCAAAACCAATTTGAATGACAACCAAACAATGTTAATCAAACTAGTAATCAAATGGTGTAAACTTCTTCTATTTATGAACTGATTCCACTAACAAGGATGTGATCAATCCTAATTCCAAGTATTATGATGCTCTGATACCAAAAAGATGATGTGCTTAAAACCAAGGTCTAAGCACATGCAAAACCAATCCAACTAACAACCCCAAAAGCAAGGCCAATTCGGATTACTTTTAGGGCAATATTGCCCCGTGAACCCTAAATGCAATCTTGGATCCGAATGTTAAAGTTCATAAAATGACTAACACAAAGAAGTATTTCTCAATGAAGATCACAAACTATACTTGAAAGGCCACGTGATAACCACCCAAAATCAATAAGAACAATAACCGTGATCCACCTTTTAAGAGGATTGATTTCATGGTTCAAGAAATGTGCACAATAGATGAATCAAAAACAAATATAAAAGGAACTCAATTAAGCACAATATTTTCAAATAATAAGGAATCAAATTTGACCAAGAAATATTTTAATCCAACCTTAGATATGACACACTAGAGAAGAAAAGAAAACACAACAAATAGAAATTGACATAACTCATAATTTCTCTTTGTTACACTCATCACAATTCCAACTCTTGGGATTGAAATTGATAAGAGGGATTAAACTAGGATGAACCCTAAGTTCTCTCACGTAAAATGATGTATGTATATTCTGAAAATTTGTCCCCTCAAAACCCTACTTAAGCAAGTATTTATACTTACTCCCTTTATGGTTAAAAAGTTCACAAAATTACAACTATACCACTTTTAGGGTGACCGTTCCTAAAACTCAATTACAACCAAATAAAAAGTGTCCCAAAAGAAAGATTACAACATAAATAGTCTAAAGAAATAATTATAAATAAAAATAGTCTTCATCATGCTAGCTCTTTCATAGAATTCATCGGCCCAACTCATTGCCAATTTAGGTCGATCCATAGATAACGCACAAGCTGAGTCTTAGTGAGTTGTCTATCACCCTATAAAGCATAATAAGTGTGCCTATTGAAATATACAATACATGAATAAGAGAAAAAAAGTTAGTAAACAAATAATTTCAGGGTCAATGTGCTCAAAATGAGCCCTCATCACCAAGATTTGAAATCATTTAGCTCTTGCCCTAATGATAGGTCTTGATGAATTTTGATTCCTATCAGAGAGTGAGACTTTTATTTTGAATTTCAGTTAAAATGGATGTGTCTATTTGCATAATGTTGCATTTGTAGCTAGTGTTTAAGTATTCTTCTTTTCTTGGGTTCGCATTCCTTTTTGTGGTAATATTTTTTATTAGTAGTTTTTTAGTGGCTTTTGCCATAATGGATATAATTCTCCTAGTTGACATTTGAGGAATTATTTTCCATTTGTGCAATATATTGGAAATTGGGGGTGATCTTGGTTACCTTTCTAATTTATGCATATATATGGGGTAGCCTTGCAGTTTCTCTAGACTCGATATTAGGCTGTTTTTGACGTAGCGCATTTTGCTACTACATAGCATCTACTCATGTTTTCCAAGTTCTCCTTTATCCGGTCCTGTTCATACCACATGGAAGCTAAAGATTTCATTGATATAAGGAGTTTATGAATATTATCTAAATGATGGAAATCTATGCATTTTCCTATCTCTTGCTTTTGTCCCAAAACTTCACTATTGGAGCTTTTGTATCTAAGATATTTGCTTAAAAAGTTTTTCTTTCGAAATGTTGTTTGAGATACTTTTGATCATAATAATGTTAATATTTGAACCACTTCAATTTGAATGTCGAAAGAGATTTAGTTCAATATTAGATGGAAGGTAGCTTAACAATTTGGCAATTATTAATAAATTAGCACAGGCAACATGAATTGTACAGCCTAGAGGTTTGTTGTATTATCAAGGGCAAAAATTAAGATTAATAGTGTTGTTATGAACGATGTCGAAACAGGAAAAAAGTTAAAAGTTACATCCATTGAGAAAGCAAGAATCAAGACTATATTCGTGCCTCTGGAATGAGGAAGTTAATAAAGTGTGGACTTTCATGGGCACTGGGATTCTATAAAATGAAAGATACCTTTTATGAAGAGCATTGACAAATTGAGGGGTTGATGTATAACATGAACGCATAAGTGGACATGTATTTGCTTAGCATGATCGACATATTAGTTATGAGCTCATGATCAACCTTTGGTTATGTGACTAAGGATGTTTGGCGATTGAAACAATGGGTTCTTGTCATCCAAGAAGAATAGGATTAGGTTCTTGTCATCCATAAAGAACAGGACAACCCCTAATTCTCTTTGTTTGCCAAAGGGTTATATCAGCGGAACCTTGTTTAAGCATGCCTCTCTTCCATGACTGGCAAAGTTAATAGAAATATTTGACATAGGGGATCTAGTTGCTCATGAGCACTATGAGGATATGAGTTGAGGAGAAATAGGAATGCTCATCGATCATCATTAAAAAAGATTAAGAAAATAACAACTAATAAAAATATAATTGTTTTGAAGAATTTTGAGATTGTCATGAAATTATTTCGAAGCTCAAAATCACTCCTACTAATTGAAGCAATAGTTTTAGTAAATTTTTATGATTTCTTGATATTTTGCTATTCCTCCAAACATAGTTAGTATTTTTCTATCTTCTTGTTCTCTTAGTCTTCTTCATTCATCAACATTTCAAACCCTACATAAGTGTTGTCATGTATCTTTTGCCGTGATGGTTGGAATCTTAATTCTCTCTGTAACTTCTTGTATGATTTATAGAATTCTGTTTTATAAATTTTGTCTTCTCCATGAGTTTTTAATAAATGATAGACAGGTTGACATATGTTGCATTTAGAAGCATAGAAACGAGCTTTAACTAAGCATTTATAATAACGGAAGCATTGAGGCTAAAAAGAGTGGTGAAGCCACTCAGATTGAGTAGCTTGTCCTCCATATGAAACTAACTCCACAATGCACAACTGACAAGGTCAATCCCACAGATAAAATTAACAACTCGGATTGAGCAGCTTGTTGTCGATATGAAGCTCAACTCCACAATGCACGATTGACAATGTCAATCCTATAGTGATGAACTGAAGCCTGCTTAAATACTTCAACCAAATGGAAGGAGTCCTACAATGTTAGCAACTAGGTTAAAAAATCCTATTCCTTCAATATTATCTACTTTCAATGTCAAAAGTGACATTCACTGGTACACCCCTTCCAAGACGAGAAAACTTACAAACTAGATGAAGCTCTAAGTACAAAAATGGCTTTTCTTTACAAATGTTAATCATACGAGCCATCCTATTTTTCCATACCCACTCCATCCCACGGCAGAGCAGTATTTTGATGAAGTATACCAAATAATAATGTAATAACATAAGAAAGAAAAAACAAAAAAAAAAACAGCATAAGAAACTGGTTTCTTGCATAGCTTTATAATAACAATCTAGAAAGCTTTATTGTTCAGTGAAATTAGTTATGCCAACATTAATGTCATATGTATTTTCTTTCTTTTACCTTTTTCGTTTACACTTTCATTTGAATTTTTAATTTAGCTGGTCATTGTGAAATTCTCTCTAATTTATTTTATTTTATTGGAAATCTAACAAAATCTCTCCCTACGATTATAATGTAGTTTGATTTCTTACCTCCATTTGCTTTAGATGTTTGAGATTTTACTTGTATAGTTTTATGATTGCAAGTGGTAAAAGAAATATAGATGCATCCTTGATTGCAGTTTAAGGAGTGACCAATTATAGACTTAACAAATAAGTTGCTAGTATCATTATCTGCTACTTAAAGTAGCATCCATAGATAGTTCTCTGGCTTAAGAACTTAACTTAGTTGCCACTGTTAACAATCTTGCGATAGATATATGGCCAAGGAATAATGGTAAAAGAGTTTTATGTTGATTAGGTCAATCTTGTGGTGGTAGTGGTGGGAGAGTGATGGATTTATTTTTACTTTAAGTTAAAAATTTGTGTCTTTACATGATTTTGATCTTGCAGATAGTGTTTAAGGAACTTCTTATTTAGGTTTGTGTTCCCTTTTTGTGGTGATAAATTTCTTAATAGGTTTGGGTTTCTTTTTGCCATAATAAAAGTAGTTTTGTTGGTTAACATTTATGTGATTTATTGTCCATTTGTCTAATATGTTGGAAAATTCGGATTAAGGGGTTGCTTTGCATTTCTTCTGAACCCATTAGTAGGATATGAAAGAATGCAGACATACAGTCCTCTTTCAAATTTGTGTTGTAATGTTTCCTCACATACCTGATTTTGCCTTTACCATGGCATTTACCTGTTGTTTGCTTGGTTCTCTTCTCCATTCACCTATTTCCATTGGATTGAAGAGAGTGAATTGAATGATACGACTATTTCATAAATATTATTGTAATTCCTCTCAAGAACTCACAATTGGGGCTTTTGTTTTAAAGGTATTAGTTTAAAGTTCTACTTTGGAAATTTTATTTGAGATACTTCTGTTCATGAGATGTTAATGTTAAGCTCCTTCATTGTGATTGATGAATAAGAAATTAAGTTTAATATTGGAAGGAAAATGCCTTTAGAATTTTGCAATCACATGTAAACTGGTGTATGCTGCAAGGATTGTAGTCTAAATGTATGATGTACTATTTTAATTGCAATTTTCTGTTTAAAAGCAAGAATCAAGAAGATTAGACAAAGTTCAAGGTTCAATCATCAAAGAGGTATATCACAGCAAAATAACTACATGTTACGAAGAATATCAACAAGTGAGGACCCGATGCATAACATGTAGGTATAGGTAAACATGTATCCGCTTAGCATGACTGACATGTTAATTATGGGCTCATGGTCAGGTCAACCTCTAATTGTGTAACTCTAGGTTTTGGTTGATTGAAACTATAGATTTCAACCACTAGGATAGACCCTAATCCCCTTGCCACAAGACTCTGTCAATTGAAACGTTTTGCCATACATCTCTCTTCTAAAATTGTAAAGTTAAGAGAAAAATTGACAAGGGGTATCCTGTTGCTTGTGTGCATTTTGAGAATGATTAAGGAACACTTTGAATGCTTATCATTCAAGAAGATTAAGGGAATATGAATAAATGAAATATGACTCGCTTTAGAGGGTTGAGAAATTATAATTCAGCCATCTCAAATGTCAAAACATCTTCTACTCGCTTTAGCATTTTAGATTTATAATGATCTATTGTTTCTTCAAATGCATTTGCATATCTTAATATGTCATTCTCTTAGAATCGTTTATTGACAATGCTACATATAGAATTTGCAGCCAAACATAGCCTTTGAGCTTGTTGGTCAAAACGATGATTTCTTATCACATTGAAATCATAGTTCATTCTAAAACCTTTTTATGATAGAAGCTAATGTCAAAACTTTGCTTTACATGTCTTGTCTGTCTTTGAGTTTTCAATAACTTCTATACCATGAAATAAGTTAAAGAGACCCCACATTTCTCAAATTATATAAGGATTGATGGACGTGTAGACATATGTTGTATTTAGAACCATAAAATTAATATGATTATGAATAAGATATAGAGATGAAACCACTAACTTCTACTTGCCATCTTTCCTTTGTAGTGATGTCCTTCTACCAACAGAAAAAGAAGAAGATAAATTAGAAAATCCTACAAGAGAAGAGGTCCTCAAAAGCAATAGTTGATAAATGTCTTTCTATTACGTGAACCAAAACAATTACAGAAATTGCTAAATATTAACATACATCATTCCAATTTTAGGACAAGTAAAAATATCAGTAGGAACCAACTTAACTTTGTCCATATGATGTAGGGCATCAACAAGTTTGTTGGCTCAACTTTAGTTTTGTGTCTCCTCTGGGCATGTGTTAAATGAATATTTACATGAACTCAAGTGTAAATATCATCTACGATATCGTGTCGAACCAGACTTGAAAAAAGAAAAAGAAAACCGTTTCCTTTTTATATTTTTGTATTCGGTTTTGGTTCCCCATCAGTTTCCAAAATGACACTACATGTGATTCAAAATTCTATTTGAAGGGATCAATCAAACCAGGCCATCTCTTCCTTAACTAGAGACCCCTCATTGCCAAATTTATAGCCTTATGGGGAGGCTTTAAGCTAAAAAAATGTTATTCCTTGGTAATAAATGTATACCAGCTTAGATAAATTTGAGAAACAGGGATTTGAGATAAAGGACAAAAAGGAATTCCAGCCTAACTCTATTGTCAACCCCCTTTCCATCAAGCAATTAATAGTCCTTTTCTTCAAAATCAAGCAACTAAAGTGATTAGAGGTCAACTTAGTAAGCTACTATGTCAAACATTCGAGGAAACAACTCATTCTATGACAATTCTAGTCAAGTATTGCTTATAAATTATCCTAATAATTAAATATTGCTTAGAAAGGCTTTGTCGAGTAATCATACACAAAGAACACTCAAAATTCAAGAACAAGAAGCGCCATAGAAATCTTCCTTCTATAGTTCTATCAATACTATGTGGAGTCTATCTATCCAAAAATAGAGAACCTAAAACCTAGGAACATCACGATCTATCCAACTAAAAATGATAAGGAGTATTATTTTTATGAAATGGAAGAGATGAATCATTGTCATGCTTCGGAATTTTTTTGTCAACACATCTTCAAAAAAGATAGGCCACCACCTAAATTCTATGATATATCATTTGGAATTGTTGCTTCTATAAGTAGACTTCTCTTGGCACTCCAAGTCATAGGTTCATCACTTTATAACCAAGACAATGAAACATGGAAATTTAGATTGGAGAAATTAAAGGAGGCTCCACATAAGGATGTCCAACAAATATTAATGATAACTTATGAGGCATTAGAGTATAAGCAGCAGCACATTTTCCTAGTTATTGCATGTCATTTCAATAATGAAACGAAGATGGATCCAATTTATTTTTAGAAGGCTTGTAAATTCTTTCTAAAGAGCAATATTGAGATTCTTGTATGGAGGTCTCTGGTTAAGGTAGATGATCATGACACATTATGGATGGATAACCAATTGAGGGATCTTAGAAGAGCAATTGCCCAACCAAAGTTGCTAGGCCAAGAAAGAAAAAGTCTTGAAAAACTTAGCAAAATATGGTCTCCAGAATGTGCTTTAGGTCAACTACAAAATAAAGAGGTAAAGGTTCCATTGTTTTTATAGCTATTTTCTTCCTTTTAGTTTTAGCTCTTATTTTACTATTACTAACTTGCATATGTACTCTATTTAAAATTACAACTTTTAGTTAGATGAGAGCATCATCACACTAAATCTTAAAACACTAGATGTTGATTGTCATTTTGTACCCAAGGAATTTGCAAGAGTAGTTAACCTAAAGTTCTTGCAATTGAAGTGTTGTTTTGGGGGGTAGGTAGGGGAGGGTTCAGTTTATGGGTGGTGTGGTGCGTTTCTAGCTATCCTTTGAAATTTGAGGCAACCAACATGAGTTTTGAAAACTTAGTTATTGTTAAGCCTCATGGTCTCTAATAGTTAAAGATTAGGGTGGATGGCATATATTCATGGCATTAATCTTAGAGCAATTTTCTATTTGTTATTTGTCTCATTGTTTAAGTGATATTTATTGTTCAACTCTAATGCCATGTATGTGTTCCATAGGAGGCTAAACATTTGAAAGTTATGCATATCAAAGATTGCAAATCTTTAAAGAAAACCTCTGAATTCTCTACATTCTTAGAATCTAAGAGATTGATTCTTAAAGATTGCTTAGAATTGGAAGCAATTGACAAATCCATCAACAAAGCACCTAAATTACTTAGAAATCTCAAATGATAATATCTTTGGATGAGTCATGTTGGAAATGCTAGCACACCCACAGTTATTACAAGACTCCTTAGGAGATTAAAGTCTTTGAAAGTATTGAAGATAGAGCATGTTAGACTTATAGAATTGGAGAGCTAATGCACTTGATGCTTCTGTGTTTGAAATGTCCTTTGCTTAGAAACCTTCCAAACTCTATTAGAAAACTAATGTTGCTAGTAGAGTTGGACTTATCCTACTCAAAAATAAGAGTTGCCCAATTCTATTAAAGACCTCAAGCAGTTGAACATTTTAAGGATAGACCATGGTGAAATAGAATGCCTACTAGACACTATTGGGAGACTTAAATCATTGGAAAAGCTATTCTTGGGGTCAACAAAAATTACTTAGTTACCTAAATCATTGAAAACTTTATAAGGTTAAAGGTCATATTTTTGTGTTGGAGTAGAACAAAAACATTACCAAAGGCTTTAGTGAAGCAAGAGAATCTTGAGAGGTTAGAGGCTTCTAGGTGTTAGCAAATGGATGGCAATCTTCTACGGAAATTGGAAATCTATCCCTTAGCCTTATGTGGAACTATTATTTGCGGAGTGTTAACAATTATCAACTAGCTTTTTGTTGGCAAGGAAATCTAAAGTTTCAAGATAAGAATTTTGCAACTCAACAAAAGATTTGTTTTTCATTCATATTTATGTTGTGTAAACATTGTAAAGATGCAAAACTTAAGAAAAATAATTCTGAAACTAAAAAAGGATAAACTAGAATTTTAACAAACCAAATCTTTGTGATCATATGTTGTCTTAACTTATTTTGAATTATTTATTTAACACTCCCCCTTGATTCAAAATCACATACTCCTAGCTTTATTGTGACATATTGATGCTTGGCTTTGGGAAGTGACTTTGTCAATATGTCAGCTACTTGTTCATTTATGCTACAAAATATAAGATTGATCTTTCCATCAGCTATAAGCTTCCATATGAAATGATGTTGTATGTCTATGTGCTTTGTTCTTCCATGGAATTTTAGGTTCTTGGACATTGCAATAGCAAACCTATTGTCACACATGATTTTCGTGGCTTTGTCTTGCTTAAAGTGAAAATCTACAAGGAGTTTTCTTAGCCACAACGCCTGACGTGCTGCTACATTTGCCGTTGCATACTTTGCCTCCGAGGATGAAAGTGCTACGGTCTCTTGCTTCTTTAAACACCATGTTATTGCTCCTAATCCAAAGCTGAAAACATTTCCTGATGTGCTCTTTCTATCATCCAATCTTCCTACCCAATCACTATCAGAATATCCAAACAAATCAAAATCAAATACTTTAGCATACCAAATTCCATAGTTTACCGTTCTAGCTATGTATCTAAGTATCCTCTTTGCTACACTAAAATGTTACTTTGTTGGACTTTGCATAAATCTAGACACTACACTCACAAAATAGGCAATATTAGGTCTTGTATTTATCAAGTAATTCAATCTTCCAACCAAGCTTCGAAAAGTTCTTGCATCAGCTTTTTCCATTCCATCCTCACACTGCAACTTCTCGTTGATGTTTATCAGAGTATCAATTGTTTCACATAAGCTCATCTTGAATCTTTCTAACAAGTCTACTACATAGTTTTGTTGACAAATGAATATTCCATCTTCACATTGTTTTACTTCCAGCCCCAAAAAGTACTTCAACAATCCCAAATCAGTCATTTCAAAGTTCTCCATCATACTTAATTTGAACTTTCCAATCAATGACTTTGAAGTGTCCATATAAATCATATCATCCACATAGAGACATATTTCTAAGAACTCACCCTATTCTTCACGTTTTAGATAAAGTGTAGGTTCATTTTCACTTCTGATAAAGTTGTTCTTTTGAAAGAAACTATCTATCTTACTATACTAAGCACAAAGGGCTTGCTTCAACCACACAAAGCCTTTCTCAACTTATAGACTTCACTTGTTGTGAAATATACACTACTTCTTCTAACTCTCCATTCAAAAATGCATACTTAACATCAAATTGATACACTAGCAATTCAAGTTGAGAAGCTAAAGCTAACATTATCCTAATTGTTATAAAACGTGCAATTGGAGAAAACACATCATCATAATCAATACCTAGTTGTTGCAAGTACCCTTTTGCAACTAGCCTGGCTTTATGCTTCTAAATATTTCCATCCGCATTGAACTTGGTCTTGAACACAAACTTTAGTCCAATGATATTTTTGTCTTCAGGAGCATCAATAAGTTCCCAAGTCGAATTCCTCTCAATAACCTCTAGCTAGTCATTCATTGAAGATTTCCATTCCTCCTTAGCTGCTGCTTCTTCAAAACAGTTGGGATTCGAAACATACAATGCGAAATTGCAAGTTTCGTAGACATCTCTTATAGACTTGAACTTCTTCACAGGTGACTCACTTGAAGAACAAGATATTAGAGAGTGATATTCACTTGAATATGGACTGCAGTGTGATGGAGTTGATTCTGCAGATGGCGTTACATTGTCCGTTGCTGCTACTGCATCTTCATCTATTATGTCTATCAAACGAATTGGAACAGCTATTGCGTCATTTGCATTCCAATTCCACATTCCTTCTTCAATGAATTGGACATCTCTACTTACAATAACTTTACCACTTATAGGATTATACAATCAATAAGCTTTAAATTGTAAACTATATCCAAGGAAGATACACTTTTCGAATTTGTCATCCAACTTAAAACGAGAATGCATAAGTACATATGCTAAACATCCAAAAATTCTCAAATGACTTACTCGAGGCTTTCTTCCTACCCATGCTTCATATGGAGTGCAATTTGAAACAGCTTTCATAGTAGAGATATTCAACAAGTACACAACTATTGCAACCACCTCACTCCAAATCCAATTAGGAATGTCCTTTATCTTCATCATACTCCTTGCCATTTCAACTATTGTCCTATTCTTTCTTTCAGCCAAACCATTTTGTTGTGGTGTGTATGGAGTAGTAAGCTCCCTTCAAATTCCATGTTCATCACCAAAATTTATAAACTCTTTCAATAAGAATTCACCTCCTCTGTTTGTCCTCAGCACCTTTATACTTCTTCCACTTTGGTTTTCTACTAGAGCTTTAAATTTCCTAAAGTTCTCAAATGCTTCTGATTTAGACTTTAGGAAATACACCCAACTTATGCGTATGTGGTCATCTATTAGTAGTAAAGTAGCAACTACCTCCTAATGACATTGTGTTCATAAGTCCACACAAATCAGCATGTATCAAATCTAAACATCCTGATGCTCTCCATGATCTGCCAACAGGAAAAGATCCTTGTCTTTGCTTCCCATACACATATCCCTCACAAAATGCAAGATCAGTTACTTTGGGCAAGCCAAAGACCATCTCCTTTGCATTCAGGAACTTCAGTCCATTCACATTGAGATGACCATATCATAGGTGCCACAACTTGGTTTCATCACCACTCTTAACCATGATTCTCTATTCACATCACTTGAGACATTTAAAGGGAACATGTGGTTTTGAGTCATGCGAACCACTGAGATCACTTGGCATGATCTTTTGTCACAAATGGCGCATAAATCTCCATAAAAAACCATTGTGTAACCGCTAGACATCAGCTGACTAACACTCAGCAAATTGTGAGCCAAGTTAAGCACGAATTGCACATCATGAAGAAGTCTTTCATCTCCTTGAACTGTCTTGATTGCAATTGTGCCTTTCCCTTCCACCTGAACTTGTTTGTCATCACCAAGCCGAACTTCACTCTTTTGTGTCTCATCAAGATTCTTAAATAGGGACTGTGAATTTGTCATGTGATTTAAACATCCGCTTCAACAAACCAAACTTTGTGTGCTACATTTGGAGCAGGAGATTGCATCATGAACAATTTGTTCTCTTCATCCACCTTCTTTGTGAAATTTGCTACTTTCTGCTTCTCCCTTTACTTGTTCCAACACCCAACTAGCTTGTGTCCATATTTTTTACAGTAATGACATTAGATTATACTCTTAGATTGACGCCAGTCATTATAGTGACCACATCCCCTATTTCCTCCTTTTCTAACACTACGAAATCCACCCCTACAGCGGCCTCGGCCTCTACCAGCATACTCCTTAAACTTTCCTCTAAAGTTGGACTCCCCCTTCACTTGGAATGCCCTTTCATTGCCCTTTTTAGTAGGACAATTTATCCTATCCTCATGAGCAATCAATGAACTCATTAGTTCATCAAAGGTGTAAATTGATAAGTCCTTAAATTCCTCAATTGCAACAACAACATGATCAAAGTTCTTCGTTAGACTCCTCAGAACTTTGCTTACAATGATTTTGTTACTGATCTCTTCACCATATGTTTTCATCTAACTTACAATCTCAGACAATCTAGCTAGATATGCCTGCACGGATTCCTTCTCAAGCATAGTTAAAACTTCAAAGTTGCAACAGAGAGATTGCAACTTTACTTGGATTACCTTGTTGTTACCTAAGTACTCTTATTTCAATATTTCTCACACCTCTTTGGATGTGTTTGCTACTACAATTCGTGGAAAGATTTCATCATCCAGAGCTTGTTGTATGAAGAACAGGGCCTTTACATCTTTCTTGCGATTTTTCCGCAATTGTGCATTAGGTTCACCATTCCCTTCCGCATAGCCATTCTCCACGAAATCCCACAACTCTTGGGACCTAAAAAACGTCTTCATCTTCAAACTCCAAAATTGATAGTTTTGTCCTTTGAAGATGGGAATCAAAGGCTGAGAGTTCCCTCCTAAACCATTGCTTGCTGCTATGTCTCCTTGCCAGTTGTTCCTTCACATTTTGGATGCTACCGTAGATGTAGGATCGAACCTAGAGCGTTTTTTCCTTTTTTTTTTCAAGCTCTGCTACCACTTTTGTTAGCAAGGAAATCTAAAGTTTCAAGATACGAATTTTGTAGCTCAACAAAAGATTTTTTTTTTTCATTCATATTTATATTATTTGAACATTGTAAAGATGTAAAACTTAAGAAAAATAATTCTGAAACTAAAAAAGGATAAACTAGAATTTTAACAAACCAAATCTTTATGATCATATGTTGCCATAACTTATTTTGAATCATTTATTTAACACTTTTCTCATCTATAGGATATTAATTTAGATACGATTCATGAGTTCCAAATATTATTGAAACTTCCTACAAGTTTAACAAGCTTAACTGTCAAACCTTCGTCACTAGAGTTGCATGGAGTACCTAACCTTTCATACATGACTAATGTGGTTACTCTAGAATTGTCAAACATCACCGATAATGATTCCCACTAGACCTTGACACCTTGTTTCTAGGTTCCTCATATGAAGTAGCTGGCGAGGTTACCAAAAAGTTTTTTTGGTTTTGGCATGTTATTCATTACTTAATCTTATATATCATTATTCAACATCTCTTACAACTCATGTGGGACTTCTATTCATATGAGGTATCACAACCTTCTTTAAACACTTAGGGTATCACAATCTACCCCCCTTAAACAAGTAATATCTTCACTGCGAAATCTTACAATTGAGCCCAAATCTTCCTCCCTTTTTGGTTATCTTTGAATCAAACACCTAATGGTAGTGGGTCGACTCTACTATCAATTGTAATGCTTTAGGCCAAAAGTAGTCAATAACCTAACCAACAAAAACTAGTGAACCTTTTTCAACTACTTAGCCCAAAAGTTTCTAATTAGTGTTGGCATATTATTCACTATTTAGCTTTATATACCACTACTCAACATCTCCTACAATCTATGTGAAATTTCTATTCACGTGAGGTATCACAACCCCCCCTCCCCCCTTAAACATTTAGGGTATCATAGTTATGGCTCCTTTTCTTTGTAATTTGTTAGTTGACTTTTTTGTGCTAGTTGTGGAGATAATTGAAACATATATATGTATGAATAATTTATTTATGTCTCTTTTGTTTTGCATAGTTTTATTTTGATGTTTGATTTTAGGTTAGTTTCGTCATCAAATGTTTGTTGAAAGTAAAGACTTTTGGTTTATATGAGTCATTAATTATTTTTTTTGTTTGATATTTAGCCTTAATTTTCTAATTGATGTCATGTTAAAGGAGAAATTTTTAGTGTTAGTTTTGACTAGGAATTTGGTTTGTTTGTAATTTTAATGTTGTTTTAATCTTAATTGGAGAAAATATAAATACTTACTTACTAGAGTTTGTGTGGAGCTTTTGACATTTTTCAACAAAACATTTCTTGTTGCCATGAGAGTGAGGAGTCCTCTTGCTAATACACACTCTTATCAATTTCTAGTAAATTGTGGCAATTGAGGCTTGGAATATCTTGTGAGTAGTATCAAGATCTTTTAAGTTGCTTCCTTGTTATTACTAATGTGTCATATCTAGTGATAATATGTTGTTTTTCATTCATTTGTTGATTCATGCAATTAGGGTTCATATTTGCTTCAATTTTATAAGATTGGAGTTGCATGTTATATGTAATTTGATTGGTATTGGAAATTTTGTAATTCATCCAATTTGGATCACGCCAATTAGGATTCACGTTATTCTAAGCATCATGCCATTTTTATGTTCATTGAGCATTTGTTTAATTGAATTCTTCAATTGGTTAAATTCATGTGCTTAAACGTTTTGAGCACATCATTATTTAGTATCAGAGCATAGTTTTGAGAAGGGATTTTGTGATTATTGATTTGGGAATTTAGGGTTCTTATTCTTCCATTTCATACTTTAAATTATTTGAAGAGGAATTGAAGTAATTGTGTGTGAATTGTGCCATGGAATACGTCTTGTTGCAGAATTGGGAGTAGAATTTTAGATTTGGTCTTTAGTGATCAACATCTTGTCATGAGCTCCTTGTGTGTGGAAGAAGGGAAAGTTATTTGAATTCCATAATTTGAAGTAGCTTATGGAGTATGCCGTGTGTTTTTCCTTGTGCATTTAGAAGTGGAAGTGTACAATTTCCATATTTGAATTTGTGTGGAAAATTGGAAATCATTTGAATTCAAAAACATCTATTAATCTTGAAGTAGTTATTGAGTAGAATTGATTGCATTTCATTTGAATTTGAATTGACTTTTACTATTTGTGGAGAAGGTTGCATTAAGGGTGTAACATTTTGAATTTCTTGCCGTGTTTACGTGTATATGTATGGCGGTGTAAGTGTGTATTGAGTTGAAGGGTTACAACGTGTAGTGTTGTATGTGTTGAGGCAAGGAGGTGCTACACTTGAAGTATTGTTGTTGTGTGAAGTGAGCGCACCGTGTTTGTGATTTCCCATTTACTAATTAGTACAATCAGCTTTAATATTGTTGATTAACTTATTATATGCACTATAGCATGTTAAATGATTTATTATATTATATCAATTTACTTTATTATTATTTACGTATGCAATAAGAAATTTACGCCCAACATGTTATTTGGTGATAAGATACAGATTCGTGATTAATTCCTTAACCTTAATAAATAACAATGTACAATAATAGTTTTATTAAGCAAACATAGTACATTAGGTTACGAATATTAATACAATTAATACTAAAATATTAAGTAAAAAATTTGAATCTTATCAATATTCATATCATCAATATAACTTTATGATATTAAACACAGACATTGGTATGAGCTCTCAAGTCTAATCGATTGTTAAAGTTATAAATTTATAACCAATCAAATCCATTATTGAGCTAGGCAGTGTACCTATCAATTATAGTATAAATTTAATAGATATCATCCTGTGGGATCTAGAAAATGAGTACTAGTATTGCCTTTTCTCTACTATCTAGTCTAAATTATGATGTGATAATTATAAATTTAATTAAGAAATAATAAATCCTAGTAACCCTGGAATTAAATGATGTTGTCTAAAAAGTGTATTCAATCACAAAATATACCATTCATCTTGTTCCACCCTAACTCTTAAATTATCAACATAAGATATCGATTAACGAATTAATTTACACTTTATACTACATAAATTCTCAAGTAAAATCAATTACTCCCTCGAGTTAATTAATTCATAATCACGCATAAGATAATGAGACCTCCCCTCACTATCATTATGCAAGATCTCATTAAGTTCACAATTCCAATAAATTGTAGAAAATCAATGTTTTTCTACCTCTAGGTAAAACATGTAATCTCTCTATTCATGAAGATCTAATTTACTAAACGAAATCTCTTTCAATCTAATAAAAATTAGACATGCAATCAATTTGCACGCATAAATCAATCATAAGAACAATTGAAACACATGAATAGATACAAAATATAAATAATCCATTAATCAATCAAAAGGTAAGCACATGAGTTAAGGTTCACAAGACGAAAGATATAAAAAATTACTCCTCCATGGAGTTTTCAACAAAAACAAAGAAATTAGATAAATAACACTTATTCATGCTGAAAAAGACAATCCCTTATTGTTTTGTAATCTCCAAAAATGCCTAGACAATTCTCCTCTTAAAGTTTGTAATAAAGCTTCCCTAGGGTTTCCAAAATGAAGCTAAAAAGAATGAACTCCCCTTTTAAATAAAATAACACATCTATTTATAGTCCTCGCAAAAACAAGGTTCAGCATGGGCTTCAACACAATCGTGCTTGAGGCTATGTTGACTTTGGAACATATTATTTTTCACTATCTAGTTCAACACGGCTTCCAGCACAATCGTGCTTGGGGCAGGGCTAAACAAGTTAGTCATGGCTAATCATTAGCATGGGTTGTGCTGAAGTTGGGGCGCATCTTGGCAAGGCTTCTATCGGTTTTCTTCACCCAACATGGGCATCTACAAGGCCCGTGCTCAACATCATGCTAAGCTAAAAATCCATTTTCTTCATTTTTTGCCAAATTTTACCTCACATTTGGTCATATCATCCTTAAACCTTTATTTTATCTCCATTGATACTTGAAAATAAAATTTAATTATATAAGTACCATTTTCTTCACAAATTATATAAAATTATAATTAATAAGCATTAGAATTAAGGATCTTCTAATACTCATCAAACATCTAAATAATAACTAACATTTGCACTCTTATGATATCATAAAGTCGTATCATCAATATAACTTTATGATATTAAACATAGGCATCTAAATAATAACTAACACTTGCACTATTATTACAGCTATACATGCATGTACATAATAATATATTATTACTTATATCTCGTACAAGATATTATTCCCCAGCCGTTCCTCCCGTTAATCGTACCGAAGTTGAATCATACCTCTTCCTAGTAACATCTACAAGCCAATATAGAAATATAATTTAATTTGCTTTCACTCGTATACTATTAATGAATTGAATACTTTTAGAGGCATATTTTCACAATAAATTATTAATATTATATGTTAATTAATCCATCTATGGCATTTCGTTATATTTCAAAATTTGCTATACATGTTATCAATAAATAACAAACTATACCATTATTTCAAAGTTATATTTAAGTATTTTATTTTCATTACTTATTTAGAGAAACAACTTTATAGGATTACATCTACCAACTTTTGTGACATTTTTGTGGCCATGTCGAAAAATTAAAATTCAATTAGAATCTATCAACTCAAACCCTAATTATTAGCTCGAAACCTAAATATGACAACGAATTTTATTGAAGCTATATACCCACTCAAGATGCTACTCAAATAAATTAGTGATGGATAACAACTACGACTTTAATTAGTGATGGTTTGTTATAATCATTTAACGGTTTTATTCTTTCTAAGTAGGAATGTAAAGCATCCATATGGAGTGGGTTTTATGGGGAATTTTATAGTACAATTATTAAAAATTGACTATATGGTATAATCATTTCCTTATTATAGTAAAATCTTCCTAATTACAACAAAAATAAAATCTATTAATGAAAAAAAAAACTTTTGAACCTTTGAGAAGATATCAAAAGCCTTCATATAACCTATAGGTATTTTTTGTAATAATTAATCACCCTATTACAATAAAGCATAGGCCATTAATTGGTAAAAAAAAAATAACTATATTATACAGTTATCTTTTAAGTGATTATATCGTAGAGTTATTCGATTTTTATATATGAAATGAATCTAATATTGCATGATATCAAAGGGGTCTTGTACAAATATATCATTAAAAAAATAATAATAATCTTAGAAGACCATCCTTCCAATAATAAGTCAATTAGTTGGGAAGCAAAAACACAAACTTATTCAAGGAGTGCGTTTTCAAATGGGATCAATTTTGTCAAGAAGACACATATAGTATGCACCTTTTAAGCGTTTTCTTTTCCTTTTCTTTTCTATTGTAGTTCTTGGTTTTTTTTTTTTTTTAATTATCATACTTTTTGGTATCAATTTTTTCCTTTTAATTATACCTATTCAGAGTTAAATTTTGATAATATATTTTCTTCTAAAAAATACATCATTTTGTATAATTGAGATAACTTTTAAAATGCTCACAACCTTTTTGGATAAAGCAAAACAATATAACTTTTTATATTTATAATGATTCATTCTTATGCATTGAAAGTTTGTAACACTTTCTAAATTAATGTATGATTTTATGGAAGATTATTCCATATTTTTAACAATACATAGATTGGCTTTTTACCTTGTATATGATAAAGCAACATGCAAAGTATCTACTGTGATGTTGCATGAGCAAGTTGGGTATGCGTCTTAACTCGATAGGCCACACCAACACCAACACCAAGAAGCATGTAGGTCAAGTTCATAAATTACAAACATAAAAGCAAACGTTAGCTGGAAGACTTCATGAGATTGGATGGAAAAATAAGCAAGGCCGTTGGCATTAATCTCATGTTGGGTTGGGTGAGAGATGGAAAGGGACTATTGATCGTATCTATAGCAAGAGCAGAAGAAGTAAAACTTATTTCCGACCGGTCGGAGGCGCATAAACCTCACTCGAGCTCTCATTGTATGTATGTGCAAGTGAAAAACTCAAATATAGAGAGTGCATGTATTGCAGTTGCATATTTTGTAGGAGAAAATGTAAATAATTTTTTTGAATTTTAGGTTTAATATGAATATATTTATCTAAACTAACAAATTGCATTTTAACACTTTTAAAAACTCTTATAAATATGTAAATAGTTCTCCTAAATATTGATCTCGATTTTATTATACACAAACTTTTCAAAGTATCCTTTAACGCTCCTATTTAATTTGAATCTTGATACATTTTTCTGTATGAAAAAAAAAATGGTAAACATTCTTTAACATTATCAGTTTATAAGAGTTTGTGAAATGTGAGAAGATGCTTTACAAATTAGGGATGTATATACACATAGTTCCAAGTTTAGATGAGATTATTTATAGTTTTATTTATTTTATACATACATTTGGTATGAATAATTTTCTATTGGACATACACAACATGCACATTCTTTGCAAAATCCACTGCATTTAAAAACTTTCTTCTTAAATGCACTATGATATTTGCTAAATTATATTTTAGAATAATGGATTTTTTTTAATTTTTTATAAGTATGTATATATAAAAGGGGTAACAACATGATTATTGATTGTTTGACATAAAAGTGCTTATACCTTTTAAATAGGACCATAAAGAACATTTTCTAGTTGATTTTTCATAAATTGAATGTAATATCATATTACATCAAAAGGGTTTCATAAAAGTTAGTTTTCATTTTGAGACTTTTGTTAAAAGCTAAAAAAGTAATTTCAACATTTTTCAAAATTCTATATACATTTTACAAAAAAAAAAATAAACATATAAGAATTAAAATATATATTTATCAAGCCATTCAACCCTTATTTTCCTCAAAATTCTTTGCATAAAAACTTCTTTACATATCTTTTAAAAGAAATTAAAGTAATTTTCAAAACTCTAATCTCAATATGAATATATCCTAAACTTATAAAGTATTTATTAATATTTCTAAACTCTAATAAATTAACAACCGATCAAGCGTTTAATTTTTCTATTAAAAAAAAGATTTGCTTTTAAAAAAAAAAAAGGAAACTTAAATTAAAGTTTAGAATGTTAAAATTTCCATCCCAAATTTATCACTCAGTGGTAAACCACTCACTGACGGTTAAGAATCAATTGGCACAACACCGCATTGACCAATTTTTCAATAACCAATGGTTAATCACCACGTATCCAGTTGCACCTCTCTTACCAACACGCCACCAACAACTTGTTCTTTCCCTTACTTCTCCACTCTTACCCAAAACCCAGTGACCAGTGTCCATCCCCCTACTCCAAACCCCCAAGTTCACTGCACCTTCTCTACCCGACCCGAATCCGATAACCCAAATGCAAGATCCCATCTTTGTTCTCACACCCAAATGAAGAGGCTCAACAGAAACCCTAACAATGGAACATATGGCTCACTGAAGCCAAGTGATGTAGATGAGCAGAGTGTGATGATGAGGGACTCTGATAAGAATTGTGGGTTCTTTAACCCATTAAGACTGATGGGTGTCTTGTTGGTTGGTTTTATGTTGTTTTCAGTTTTTTTTTCAGTGTCTGTGGTACTAAAAGATCCACCAACTGATGGGGTTTTGGAAGCAACGGTTTTTCAGATGAAATCAGAGCAACAAATAGGTACCAAAGTTACTAAATTCATGCCACATTTAACTTGTTTGTTATTACTCGGTGGTTGTAGGACTTGTGTTGTTTGCTAGGTAAGTATGAGTAGTTATTAGAGTATTGCCATGTGAGATTTCAAATTTTAGTCGTGAGGACTTTGGCTTTGAGCCTATTATGTTGCTGAAGATATATTGTTGTATGTGGGCACTATTGACAAAAAATGAGAAATTTCTTGGAGGATCCTTCCCAAATTGGAGTTCGCGTGTTAAGTAGTTGATAGGGGAAAATAGTTAGATGGTCCAGGATCTAGCAACTCCCTCTATTATCTTTTTGACGCATAGGTTACCGGGATCTATTTTTCTATGTGCTCGTCCAATGTACTTATATGTAAGAATATCCATAGAGGGAGTTGTTCAATATAGATTATCCAGGACCGCGTAACTCTTGTTTGTCAATAACTTTGATATAGAATATGGACAGTGACTTGTGAGTGGTTATTTTTATTGATTCTATGGTATTTTAGTTAGAGAAAACTACTGGCAAATGGAGCTAGTCATAACCTATGTTACAGCAAACTAACAAATGAATGTAGTAATTTACCCAAAAAAAAAAAATGAATGTAGTATGGTCATTGGATGATAATAATTTTTTTTTTCTTTTTTTGGTAAATCAGTAATTTTATTTATATAAGGAAGAATTTACAACCGTCACAATTAACATGAAGATATACACACCTACTCCATACTAAGTTTGAGTATACAAAAACACTATAGGAAATAAGAGAAGACTAAATAGAAACTTTAAAAAAGCTTAGAGTAAGCTATAATTTGGTTAGCAAGAAAGCCTGATTTGGGATACAATTATCCAATTCTAATATGATTATGAGCTCTCCATATACAATATTCAGTTGCAACTAAAGAAGCTCTCCACTTCTTAATCCTGGGATCTCTTGATGAGGCCATTGCAGTAAAACTGGATGTGGCTCCTTGCCATGGTAGAAAAGCAGGTGGGCATTCCAATAGCCCAAACTTGAGAAGAGTAGGGGCAATTAAAGAAGAGATGGGGATGATCTTCATAACCTTGAGAACATAGATAGCACATGGTTGTTGATGCTAATCCCCAAGTAGACAATCTGTCTAAAATGAATTGATTGATCAACCAACAGCATTTCTGAATAATTGAATTTTTCTTTCTCATCATGATAAGCATCAATCTCTTGCCTCTGTTTCGCTAAGTTGTTAATTACCATTGTACATTTGTAATATCAAATACCTTGCATTATATTTCTCTACAAGGTATGAGGCAAATGTCTTTGGGACAACTGAACATGATATATAGTAATGACTAGCTGACATGGTTTCTCCTAGATGATTCTAGCACCAGACAAATTGATCAGAAGAATCTATAATGTGTCTTTATATTTATCTTGCAATCTCTAACTGTGATGAGTGAGTGAGTCCCACTAGTAAACTTATACCCTCCTTCTTTCTTGAAGTTACAGGTTCTGATGATACTGGCTCATGGGAAGAGCCAAACGACAAATTACTTGGTGGCTTGCTTGCCGCTAGCACTGATGAAAACAGTTGTATTAGTAAATATGAATCAGCCTTGTATCACAAGAAATTGAAGCACAGACCTGCTTCTTACCTCATCTCCAGATTACGCACTTATGAAGCTCTCAATAAACGATGCGGGCCTCAAACAGAGCCTTACAACCAAGCAGTTGAGAAGTTAAGGACTGGTGATACTAGTGGCAACTCAGATTGTAACTATGTTGTTTGGATTTCATTTAGCGGGTTAGGAAACAGGATACTGACCCTAGCTTCTGCATTTCTTTATGCTCTCCTAACAAACCGTGTTCTAATTGTTGACCCTGGAACTGATATGACCGATCTCTTCTGCAATCCATTTCCTGAAGCTCCTTGGTTTCTTCCTTCTGATTTTCCTCTTAAAGATCAATTCAATGCCTTCCATCAAGGTTCTCCTCATTGCTATGGGAAGATGGTGAAGGGTGGCTCTTTCACAAGCTTAAATCAGTCTAAGATACCATCTTTTGTTTATCTCCATCTAGTTCATGATTACAATGATCAAGACAAACTTTTCTTCTGTGAAGAAGATCAAACTTTGCTCCAGAAAGTACCTTGGTTGATATTGAAGACTGATAACTACTTTGTTCCATCTCTCTTTCTGATCCCCTCATTTGAGCAAGAACTGAACAATCTCTTCCCTGAAAAGGAAACTGTCTTCCATTTCTTGGGGCGATACCTGTTCCACCCCACAAATGCAGTATGGGGACTTATCAAGAGATATTATCTAGCTTATTTAGCTAAAGCAAACAAAAAAGTAGGCATCCAGATCAGAGTCTTTGATACCGATACTGGTCCTTTCCAGTATGTCCTGGATCAGATTCTAGCTTGTATAGCACAAGAGAACCTGCTGCCTGAACTTCACAAGGAAGACACTATTCAAGTTTCATCTGGCAATAAAAATTCTATAGCAGTACTAATGACTTCTTTGAGCTCAGGCTACTTTCAGAAAATCAGGAATATCTACTGGGAACATCCAACTATCACTGGTGAGATAGTCAGCATTTTCCAGCCGAGTCATGAAGAATATCAACAGACTGAGAAGCAGATGCATAACAGGAAGGCATGGGCGGAAATGTATTTGCTTAGCATGACTGACACTTTAGTTACAAGCTCGTGGTCGACCTTCGGTTATGTGGCTCAGGGACTTGGGGGATTAAAACCCTGGATTCTTTACAAGCCCGAGAACAGGACAGCCCCTGATCCGCCTTGCCAGAGGGCAATGTCTATGGAGCCTTGTTTCCATGCACCTCCCTTCTATGACTGCAAAACTAAGAGAGGGATTGACACGGGGGCAATAGTTCCTCATCTGAGGCATTGTGAGGATATGAGCTGGGGACTCAAACTTCTTGATGTGAAAGATGACTTGTAGTCATGTATCTTGTTTTATAATGGCTGAAATCATATTCTTTCTGAGATTTTTGCATGTATATTAGAAGCTACTGTCATAATTCTCTTTTTGAATCCTGTCTCAACTGTGAGTCTTTATTCTTGTGTTAATATAAATGACCAATTCTTTTGGTATTTGATGTGCTACATCGGTGCTGCATAAATGATTCTTTCAGCGTAAGCTATGAGTCTTGATGGAGTGTTCTCAAGACGTATTTATATGGAACATTGACAAATTCTCATCTTTTGAGCCCAGGTCCATGACGTCATTACAACCATGTATTTGGATTTGAATATAAGATATTCTTAATGAAGGAGAGAACAGAGATGACATTGATGTTTAAAAGAGATTAGAAAGAGCTGAGAGACAAAATTATTAAGTACACGTCAAGCATGTCTTTGCCAAAATGCTCAGGGTTAATTGAGAAGTAAATCCAGATTCACTTTTTTCTTTTCTATTTTTAATACTTAAAGCATACTTATGTAATCTATTATTTTTAAACTTGCTTCCTCTACTTTTCCCTTTGAGACTTAGTTTATGGACTTGAATCAAACTTTCCTCGCCCTGATTCCCAATAGTGGGTGCCTTGTTCATCATGGACTTCCCATCTATAGGTCATAAAGCGCTCTATCTACCAAGTAGAGGCAGCCGCTCAAACACCACTGATGGAGTCTGGCCATAAAAGAAAGCCATGCAAGTGGATTTCTTCGAGTCGATTGTTATGGTGCAAAATCCATTCGCATAACTTTCTGTTACACGCTGTATACCTGGATCGTCAATTAGCCCAATTCAATCCTGCTTTTTCCCAGGAAAAAATGTTGCATATAATATTCTCTTAAAAGAAATCATGCATTCTTTTGGCCAACAAAAGCCTGGAAGTGTTAACGTTTCTTTAAGCTTAATCTAGAAGACTTGTGACAAACCGACCTGGCAATTCATCGAAACGACCTTTCAAGAGCTCAACTTCCCCACGTCCAAGTAAAACTAATTACTTCCTGTCTTTTCCGCTGCGACTTTGTCTGTTCTTCATAATGGAGAAAACCTTAAACCTTCTCCAACCATGTTGTTGCTCTCATAAGGTAACCCTCTCTCATATTTGTATTTTACCAAGGCTACGGAAATGTTGAGCTGTATGATTGAGCATGAAACTAAGTGCCCATCCTATAAACCTTTTTCCTTCCTAGCACACCCCATTTCGATCACTTCGAAGATAGGACATTGTCAAATTTTCATTTGGGGATCCTCTGGGGAATATCACTTCATTGGGTCAATTGGGAGATTATTACAACATCGAAGGACAGAGAGGCACTTCATCTCTCCCAATGCAAGGAGAAGAGCATGAGGTTTCTCGCCGAGCTTAATTGGCAGTTCCAAATAGGCCAACCCCGACCATGGACTCAACAAATTCAAGCTAAATATAGAATTCCTTCCCTAGAACAAATTGTACAATCCATAATATACCGCCACTCCCCTTTGTGGAAGTCCGTCATGTGTTTGAACCCTTTGATAACTGCAGCCTCCTAGATGTGAACGTCTAATGGACAGGCAACATCATTTTAGATGGAAAATTGGACGGGCATCGTAGCCTTCCATATCATAGTTCAAGGACTCTTCTACCAACAACTGACTGCATTCCTGTCGTAAATTTTATTGATCGTTCCAGTGACAGTGACCTTTTACTTGGTTATGAAATTTCGCCAGTCTTCCTGCGATCCTAACATGCATCTTTTATAGTAGCGACCTCCCTAACAGGCTAATCTGCAATCTTACGTCTTTAGTAATGTTGTCTACTCGATCCCCCCTTCCCATGCTGCAGCTTCGCTCCTCTTAGTCCTCCTAGCCCTCCATCCAAGAATATGGCTGTGGCAAGCTTCAGCCCAAATTAGGACCTTATACTTTGCCCGGATAGTAGCGTACCTTAGGATTGTATTTCAATCGATCCTTACTCTGTACAATCTTCCACTTCACAAAGAATGCCCAAGGTTCCACCAGGAGGAGGAATCTATCCTGCATGTCCTTCAAGACTATCCATATATTTATGAACTCTGGCTGTGGTTAGTCCCTCCAGATGACTCCTCTACTGCCTCCACATACTAATGGTTGCATGCAAACTACACACAACGATAAAACCCACCTCTTCATGAGCCACACCGGGCTTCCATGTTCCTCTATATGATTATAAACATTGGAAGGTGCGAAACTATATTGCTTTTCCAGCCCCCACCCTCACCATTCAGACCATTTTGTCCCCAATTCTCCCAATGTTCCAAGCCAGAGAATTTTGAGACTTGCTGCAAATGCAAACCCCATAAAAAGATAGAAAGGTGCCACTTTTTCATGGCAACCCCCATCGTATGACTAAGTCAAGTTAAATGGTGATGGCTCTTTTACGCTCCAGCACAACCAAGGCTAGAACTAACTGCCTGGTCTGACGTCGTAATGGAACCTGGTTGTGGCGATTTGCTAAGCAACTTGGGTACACAGACAAGTCCAGGGTGAAACATTAGGGTTTGTGCATGGGGAGGATGGCTTTAAGGAATACAACATGGCACAATTTTAAACAGGTTTATAGAGTAAAACTTGACACAATTCCTAAACAGATCAAACCACTTTGATATATATATAAGCGTGTTTAGCTTCAAGTCTATCACCTAAGCCAATTTAAAATCTTGTTAAATGTACAAGTATAGCAAATATTTTTGCGTCTAAACCACAAACTTTTTAAGATTAGGATTTCTTATATTTATAATTTAATTTTATATAAAACAATTATTATAATAAACAAATCAAACCTTTTAGATACATATATAAATGTTTTTGGCTTTTAAGTCCATCACTTAAACCAATTTATAATCTTGTTTAATGTATAAGTTCAATAAACATTTTTTTGTCTATACCACAAACTTGTTTACGATTAGGATTTTTAATACTTATAATTCAATTTTATATTCCTTTATTTATGTACTTTGGTCTCTTCTATGGGGCAATTAATATAATAAGTCATCATTTGATGATTTGAAAAAGATTTGACAATTGAGGTTTTAAAAACAAAAAAACTTTTTGAAGAAAAAGATCTAACAATAAGAGATTAATTTATAAATCTTCTATAGTGTCTACCTTTACATCTTTCTCTATCTCATATCATCTTATTGCTATTGCTAAGTGATCGATCTCGCTAATTGCCATTGTTCTCTATTTGAATGTTGATCTTGTCTATTTCAACTCTAGTTCTAACAATAGTAGTATTGAACTTTTGATTTTCTTCCACTTTTTAACTGTTCACATTCTTAAACAAAAGGATAATATAGGTAAGCAACTTCAACCTTCACTTTTGTATAAGAACCCACTATGCATGTGTTAAATGTTATTCATACCTCAACCTTATTAATAAAACCACTTAATAATAATGCCATCAATTTTAATAAAGTTACACATGGCACTCAAAAGTATGTGGCGTTAATTGGATTCTTGAATTATTATATTTTCATCAAACTTGGCTATACATTTAGCATGAAATAAAAAGTTCTATTTGCAAGCATTTGGCAGTTTTGGATATCATGGCAAATCTTTGGTACAATTTTTTTCCATTATAAGCACTTGGCAAATTATGTATTTTCATTAGGGCTAGATAGCTACAGTGTAGATTATGAGAGCATTCTTACAATAAAAATTATATTCTATAAAGAATAACAATTACTTCAATAAAGTAAAGAAAACAAAACTTCTTATTTATTCCACATAAAAAAGAATAAAGAACAAATAGTTATTCTTATATTATTCTTATATATCCAATCCACTTTGTAAAACTCGACTGTTTTCTTGTATTTGACTATTTAGCTTGTGTGTGCTACTGGGTATGTACAACACCACAATCAAACTTTTTATTTATTTATTTATTGTTTAATATAGGCACCTTTTAGACCGAAGGGGGAAAAACTAAAAAAGAAATATAGAAATATAAAGTTTAAAAAAAAAAAAAAAAACTAAAATTCTAATGATTCTTGTAATCAACGCAACTTTTCACGGACAGTATTAACTATTATTAAACAGCGACAGTTCACAGGATTCTTGACTGAGAACCAAACTTCTCCCTAAAAGAAACAAGATATCTTCTCGACAAAAGTACATTAACGTGTAAATCACTTCATTGGGCATTTTAAAAGATCAGTTCTGCCATAATAAACTAAACTTGGACTAAGAAGGGTGCTTTTAATTAGTCATCGCAATATAGGACTAAACCAGAATCAGGAGCAAGCTTTAAGCTGCAGAGAAAATTGAGACATGAGCTTTCAAAGTAAAAACACAAAAAGAATGCAAAATGGCAGAACATGAGTTCTCGCTTTCAATATAAATAAGACATGAGGCATAATATTAAACCAAATCAGTAGTATCAGAACTTGCACAATTGCAGCACAAAGGATTCAGTTCTTTGAGCGACTATGAATGAATATATAAATATTTGCTTAGGCAGCCCTTTATTTGTCTACATAACGGGCTGCTTGTTAACCCGATATTTCGAATGATATGTGTTTATGACCACATTAGTGGGTAGCTGTAGTCCAAAGCACAAGAAAGGGGAGGAATCATCCTGTAAGATCCAACCATTTGTCCGCCCATGTTTTCAAGAAACTCACATCAGCAGAGCTTTCAGTTAATCATCTATTGCATCCCGATAAGTAATCTTTCACCCAGTGCTCTATAGGGACTTCAAACTAATGTTATCCATGCCATCGGTTGCATCTATTCAGAGTCAGAATCCGAAAATGTCATTTGGTATGCGTTTTTTGGTTGTGTGTCAGCGATAGATGTGGGGCGTTCATTGTCTGGAACCAGTCTTTCCCGTTCTCTACGTCTTGCTCTAATTTCCTCCTGGAGCACAAATACATTGAAGGATTTATTAGCACTGGCATGATTCATAAAGACAACTTAACCACCAACAGCCACCACCCCCCCTAATGTGACACATAAGAGAATGGCCCCAAATGTCTGTCCCAATGTTAACCACATTCTTATGTGTCAAAACTTCCAATGAAGGGAGTTACTTAAGATAGGTAGTCCATGACTACCTACCTTTTACATGAATTTGAGTATAAACAAAAGAAAACAGATGAAAGCAGTGAACATGAGCCACCAGGGTGTCCTGGAAGCTAAAATTTACGAAGAAAACATGGATCTGGGGACCATCAGCATGTAAATGAGAGAAAATATGGATCGCATTTCCACCCTTCTTACAGAATCAGGTGGTTGAAATGCAAGAGATCAGTCCTATTAAGTCTACATTATAGGTAAAGGTTGTTGAGCATGCTGGAAGGAAGTTCCACGAATAAAGAAGTGGTCTAGGTAATCATTCACCTTTGAAGTAAGTTCATTTGCATTATTGGAGTGACTAGGCTGATTTAACCGGCTCCTCCGCAGCCATATGGTGCCAAAAGACATTAATGCTCCCAGAAGCAAGTAAGGACCAATCCTCGGATCTCCTAAGCAGTCACTGCATCCTCGGATGAAGTTGTAGAGCATCTGTTTTGTACCTCTCCTGGACATGGTGCTCCGCACACCCCTTGAAACAAATGGTTCCTCATCCTCAGGAACAAGCTCAGGAGTCTTTGTTCTCTGCAAATCCAAGAAATAGTTAACATTAACAATCGAGATGTTTAATCATCAATTACATACAAATTAAAGAGCATTCTAGTAAAATATGGCAGGGACGACGCTAGCACTGGATATGCCACTACCAGTCATAGAACACAAGCACACATCATACTGCACAACTGCATGTACAAACAGAGAAAAGCAAGCTCACTTCACTTATAAAACGGATGATCAGATCATTTTACCACCATTAGCTCTTATTTACCTTTACATCCCAGAATTTAGATCTTAAAATTAAGAGTGACTAAGGAAACACCAACATAGTACATTTCTGAACTGAAGAAAGAGAGCCATTCAGCCACAACCTAGGACAATTTGATCAATCACCCAACAAGGACTGAAAAGCAATTTTTATATTTCTTCCCATATCATTTAATTTAATCAATTCTTTCCCATAATCTTAAATGAGACTAAATGTTAAGTAGAGCCTAAAGTGGGAACAGCATAAGTGTTGGCTTCTGACCATGACAAAACCTGAAAATTTGAGGAAAAGATAATTCAAGCAGGATATAAAATAAACTATAGTAGGCTATGTAGGCTAAAAGCTCAGAACCAAAATGGTTCACTGAAGAAAAATGCAATAGTCCTAGGCTCTTATATTGCAGTATGAACTGAAGCAAGCATAATGGTGATACTAATCTTTTAGACAAAACCATAATGTTATCCACTTTTACAATTAGAATAGAATATGCTGATGAAGTCTCCAGAGTGTCAAACAAGACTATATCACGTACAAAACAAGAATATAAGCAAATTCCCAAATCATTTCCATCGGTTGGATTCTCTATGCATCATACCATGCTTGCAAATAGTCCATAGTGCCCCTGTAAACAGTTATCAGAGATCCATTACCAAGTTATGAGCCCCTGTACCCATGAAATTGTCCATATCCGGAAACTCATCTTATACTTGTAATGTTACCATACAGAAGATAAGTTTACATAGCATTCTTAACGATACAGGCCCTACAGAGTTACCTCAAAGATGAATTAGCACATATGCACTATCCTTAATGCCTTCATGAGTTAACCAAAAAAGAGAAAAAAAAAAAAAAAAATGAAACTCCATTGCTTATGTAATGACAAAGTTGATTTAAGTATGTCTTCTGTAAACAAAGTAATGTCCACCTCAACCAAATCTAACTCCCATAAAATTGCTTAAGGGTTTGATAGCTTATACTTTCTCATATCCTCATACAAATCATTTACTTTTCACTTTTAGCAATACCAAAGTATGAAGAAGAGATGCCCAAACAAAAGGATGAAACTTAACAGCAAACATATGGACTTGGAAAACATTCTTCAATGTTAAGGAAGCAAATTAGTTTAAAGAGACATTAGTTAAAGTTAATTACATAGAAAGGAAGATCTCTGGAGTCACCATCCTTGATTATATCAGAGATCCACTGGATGATCTGCAGGAGAATAAAAAGGATTTATTAGTGGAGGGATGCAGAGAATGCAGCAGATATTCACTTTCAATAAAATAAACATCCTACCTCAGGAACTTCATTGGAGCCATTGTACCTTGCCACAAGCTGCGATGCAGGATCAACATCTTCATCTAGCATAGCATTCCAAATGCTTTTGGGCATTTTTTTAACCTCCTTGTTTTCCTCAGTCACATTCCGCTTGTAACGCACAATAAATAACCTAGGTACATCAGCAATGTCTCTCCTAGGTCCACAAGTTTCATAGCTGGTCTCTGATTGGAGATAGAACAGACAATATGCCTGAAAAACAGAGAAACCATTCATAGTTATGACAGTTATTTGGCTAGCATGTCGAAAAAAATTCCAGAAAAACTCTCATGTACCACCACGATTATGAGAGCCGCTGTCTTGCCACATACTAGTTTGTGGATGGGTTGGTGTGTGTGTGTGTGTGTGTGTGTGTGTGTGTGTTTTTCAGTATCTTTGAAATCATCAATTATGTATGCACACTAATCAAATAAAGTAGCACCCCACCCAAATGTCCAAGAACCGAAATATCTCAATCACAGTGACCCCATGAATACCAAGCAATCAGAACATGAAAGTACAGATTGTCGGCACACATAGAAAAGAAGAAAGGTTGAGCTAGATGGTGGTTTCAATTGACAGACGCTCAATAAGTCCTTTTGGAAACATCACATGGTAAATCAAAATGAATTGTCATGTAATTAGGTTTTGGATAAATCAAATGGAGAGGTTGCTATTAACAGTTGCAGCACCAATTATGGAAATTGATCATAGTAACTTTAGAATTTTAGGTAATTGTTTCTCATTCTTAAGTAAGTCTAAAATTTGGAAAAACTTACTTTTTTGTATTTAAAAAAAAAAAGCCTCTATGCCAATATCCACTTTGAATCCAATCCCCCTCCTAACTAAAATCTCAATCGTCTGATGCAGCAAAGTTTTAGCACATTGAGAAAATCTGAGAACATAATCAACTAATTTATATAGCTTGCACATGAGACTAGAGGAAATTCAATGCAAGGAAAAACAAATAATACAGTTTGTTTGCCATCTAGTTTAGTCTTAAAATGAACATTTATTTTCAATAAAAAGAATATGCCATATAGAGCTGTGAGAAAGAATTTTCTTAGAATTAGTAAGGCCAAAACACAGGAGTCAGCATTTTGGAATCAAGTTGGATATATTTTGCAGAAAACAACCTTATGTTGTACCCTCGTGAACCATAATAGCAATGGTTCCAAATTCAATTGGTAAAATGCAAACTAATTGCCCCAAAGATGTGCATCTAATTATACCATGTTAGATAAAGATTTTACATGTCTAAGACAAGTTTGAAGGTAAACTTACTTTCTGGACTTCCCCATTAAGCCATGCAAATGTAAGTCGCTTCTGTTTTAATGCATCTGCTGCTGAGTGTGAAGACAGATCTTTCGCAGCATCAATCTCATCATGTGATAATATTTCTTGAACTCTGCGCATGGTCTATTGATTTATGTAATTTACTATATTTTCCAAGCTGAAAGGATACAAAATGAAAATAACAATACTATATCTCTGTTCCATAGATTCAAGTTAGAGCGATTGTCAGCAGGTAATAGGTTAATTGGGTCTTCTGCCCTGGCATTTCTCTAGTAATGCCCAGGGGTCAGTATCACTGCTAAAAAGGTTCAGTTAAATTTCACCTTACCGCCAGCAGGAAGTAAGTTTAGTCTTTCTTCAGGAGCTAATAACATGAAGTGAGCATTACCACAATTTTCTATCAAGATATATCCAAAATAGAGTATGATTTTTGCAATTCTTCTTGCCACTACATAATATAATTTCTGTTCTTAGAGAAGCCTAGAACCAAAATAGGCATATTTTGCCCCTAGGACCAAATCAAAAAATTTATATTTCACGGCTCAATTGCCAGATTATTCTCCAAGAATACAGGCTCTACCAAGCATACAATGAGAATAAATTAAACTTGCAATAATTATGAGTTATCGAGAGAATTATCATGTGAATTGTGACTGGCATATTGATCTTAAAAAGTAGCTAGAAGACTTGCTGGTTTGTATTTTTCGTATAAATAACAGAATGGATCCTCTTTCCAGATTGAAAAGAAATTGTATATAAGCAGTATGGACCTAGTGGAGAATCCAGACGACCAATATGGTCAATCCCCTCAAAACAAATTGGATAATTTTTACTCATGAGTGGACAAGAAAAATACAGCTATAAGATACATCCAACTGAGTATAAAAGAAACAAACGTTGAAATAGACATTTGCACTTAAAACTAAAACCTAATAGTTATAAGATAATTCATACAAGAATGGATGAATTAGCCAAAAAGAAAAATGCATCCTTTGTAACCAGAACATTGAACAAAGATGCATTTCAAATTTTAGCCACTTATTCCCAAATGAGAACAAGATGGAGAAATTTTCATTTGAAGAAACTTGACACAAGAAATCTATCAAACAATCAAGGGCCCATGAAAAACTAAAATTTGTTTTCCCCTTTTTGAGCATGGAATTAATTTCATGTTTCTTTTTGCAAGTACAACAGCATGCAGTTCAGAGAAGATGAGCCAAAATCAAATTTGAAGTGCAATGCTACGCGAAGATCTAGATTCTGTACATCTCTTGCTGTATTCTCTACAAAGAATTTAACTGTTGGACTATCAATCGGTAAACATCAATGAAGAAATGAAACATACCCCACGCATTTCATTTAGTTCCTGACTAAGCCTTCCTGCAAGAATCACACAATACCAAGACGTGGTGTCAACTCCAGCACGAGAATAGCCTTGAGCATCACAACCCAGTTCCTGTGAGGACACACCCCTCAGCTGATGAAGATCTGAAAAAGGATGTGTTAGATAAACTCAAAAGGCCAATCCTGAATATGTGTACTTCAGAAAGAATCCCACCATCAAAAAACACGAACTAGTCATGTGAACAACTCAAAAAGTATCAAAATATATAATAATCCCACCAAGCACCATTTTGTCCACATAAATATTATACATAACATTGCCAGATCAGAGAAACAATAAGGTTCATGGGACAAATTTCCTCACTTAGGATCAATATTGCATCTACATATTTAGATTGAAAGCAAATGAACAGGCCAAGGGGTGTAAAACCTTCTTTCACCACTTAGAAATATTGCTTTCCTCATTCTATCGTAGAAACAATGGAAATCAACTAGTACACAATTCTATGATTTGAAAGTTGACAGTAAACACAGTGAAACCAGCTTTGTTGGATCAATTAAACTTTTTCAGCATGCTTACATATATTTTTACAATAACTCAGGTTCATCTTATCCATGGCATATGAGGTGATAAAGAAACTTGGATTACTTCTAAGACAATAGATGGTGTTAAAATTTAAAGCTAACAATAACAATATATATTGAGATTCAGCATGGAAGTAAATTAGACGTGCCTAGCGCTGCCATTGATCTTTTCCAAATCACAAAGGCTGAGTGCTTAGCTCTAGTGGAAAGGATTTGCTCAGAGAATTACCCATTGGACAAGTAAATTTTTTCCAATGCTGGTAGAGTTCAATTCATCAAAATCTGTGATTCTGTCCATGCAAATCTACTGGTCATTTTTTGAAGCCACTTAAACCTTTTCATAAGAATATCACACACAAAAATTCCAGCGAAAAGACTGAATTTGGAAGGGTAAGACTGCATGAAAACAAGTGTTTGCATCTAAGGAAGAGGGAACGCTTAGAGCGAGTGATATATTGAGGTGGAATAAGGCTGTCCACATCAAGCATTTATGGAATTTGTGCAGAATTATCTTATGGCCAATGGCAAGGCTGGGTTGTTCCTCGTTACTCAAAGGAAAGAGCTATGGGGTGCAAACCACCAGCTGAGTGCACTGGAGCATGGATGGATTCCTTTGGTACAAAAATTGGCATAAAAGAGGACCTCTCCATGAATTCATTAGCAGCAAAGAGAATGTATAACTGCTCAACGTAGAAAAGGGTTATAGCAAATTCAGTCAAAAAACTAGAATTTTACAAAATTGTATGGAAACTTGTGTAAACCAAATCGAAGCTTAGAGTAAACTAAAATTTATCTAGCTAGAGACAGTGTCAAAGGCTTAAGAGATCCAAGCCGGGTTAAGTTTCTTGTTCTCCAAATGCAATAAACCACGGCTACAAAAGCAACTCTCCATTTAGGGACCATAGGATTGCTTGAAAGTGCTGGATTCATCAGTGTTGAGGTTACCATTTGCCAAGATAAGTAGGACGACAGGCATTTAAGTTCCCCTAAGACTTCAGCCCATACACGTCTGGAGAATAGGCAACCAAAAAATAGGTATTTGTGCTTTTATTATCCCGCTGAACAAAGATAGTATGTAGTTGAAGTGGTCACTCCCCGAGTGCTAAGTTTATCCAAGGTGTGCAATTTTCTTTTCCAAGTTAACCATAGGATAAATACGTGGTACGACATAGAGTGTTTACACCAAATCAACTTGGACCAAGGGACAAGACCATTGCTCGGTGTCAAGGCTTTGTAAGCACTTTCAATAGAAAAGATTCCCAAAGAATCCTTACTCCAAATGAACCTATTAGCTTTATGCATAGAATCCTTACTCCAAATGAACCTATTAGCTTTATGCATAGTTGGGATTATAGCTCGCAGGGGATGGGGTGATTATAAATCCATTCCAAAGTTATTCCATAGAAATTCCCAACCATTATCTTGGGTAATGGAACATAATCTAGCATTCATAGGGAGGCCCAAGTTAGCTATCACTCTAGGGCTATGTACCAAATCTAAAGGCCTCGATGGCAATCAAAAATCCAATCATAGGGAAATGGAATAGCCATCTCCAACTTCCCATTTGAACATGTTTCTTTCTATCAAACAAAGTTTTAACAGTTTTCTCCAATTCCAATAACACATAGAGGGCACTTTGGTAGCCCATAATGAGGATCCCTTAAGGAAATTAGAGTGAACCCACTCTAACCATACTCCCCTTACTAAATCTCCACATAAGTGCCATATATGTTTTAGTTAAGCCACTTTGTTCCAATCCTCAAGTTTAGAAATGCCCAAACCACCCTGATCAATTGGGGAGCATACCTCTTGCTACCTTAACTTGGCTTTTGTTGATATATTGAGCCTCCCAATCCACAAGAAATTTCGCATAAGTTTTTCAATAGTAGCAATTACCTTTTTAGGAAGAATAAATGCCCAATACACTTACAATGAAAATAGCATAGAGTTGATGATTTGAAGTCGCCTAAGATATAATAGAAACTTAGCTGTCCAAGAGTTGATTTTAGCTAAAATTCTTTTGATAAGAGCATCACAATTAGATTTGCGGAGTTTGGAAGTAGGTATTGGCACCCCAAAGGTAAGTTAAGAAGAGTCCTCTCTTTGTAGCCTAGTAAGTTAAGGAGCTCTTCCTTTGCTAGGGATGGCACACTAGAGAGGAAAACAAGGCTTTTACCACTATTAGCACTTAGGCCGGAGATGGACTAAAAAATTTGTGGAGATTCCTTAATAAACCTTACTGAATCCACATTCCATTTGCAAAAAATCAAAAGATCATCCACAAAAAAAAAAATGTGTTAACCACTTTGTGTTACATCTCCAGTGATACGAGAACCTAGGATTGTTTGTGAGCTTTCTCAAAACATCTAAATATACTTCCATTCCAAGAACAAAGAGATAAGGCGATATAAGGTCACCTTGTCTAAGTCTTCTCAAACTAGGGATGAAACCTACTAACTCCCCATTAATGTTGAAGGAGAATCTAAGAATCGAGAAACATTGCACCACCAATTTAATAAAGTGTGGTGGGAAGTTCATGCAAGTTAATACCACCTCCAAAAAACTCCAACTAAGTGAATCATAAGCCTTGTGAATATTCACTTTAAGCATGCATCGAGGAACTCTCCTATTGGTGTGATATCCATTGGCTAGTTCTTGAGTAACAAAAATGCTATCAAGAATGCCGGTTGTTCTTTCCCCACCAACAATGGTAGAACAATTTTAAGTCTTGAGGCAAGTAGCATGGATATTGCTTTATAAATGGTGTTACAAGAAGATATAGGCCTAAAATCAAAGAGTAGTAGGATTAGCCACCTTAGGAACAAGAGATACAATTGTGCAATTCAATTCCTTTAGCTTTTTTCCAGACAACAAAAACTCATTCACCTGTTCAACTATATCTACACCGATAATAGGCTGTGTTGCCCTAAAGAATTGGGTAGAAAATCCAGTTGGGCCAACGGCTTTGTTGTCAAATTGGCTAAAGAATTATTTCCTCTTGCAAGAATGGGGCATTACTTTGTATGTCTTGTTGATTCGAGATCCTTCCAGAGACATAGTTCTAAACCTCTAAAATAGATATTAACCATTGCTGTCCTCTCAACATTTTAGTGAAGTATGCCACAACCTCCACATGAACATTAGTATCACCATGGAGTTCCATACTATCCCAATTTGTCAAACTATGGATAGCGTTACTATTTTGCCTACACCTGACCATTTTGTGGAAATAAGTGGTGTTCTTATCTCCCAATTTCAGCCACTTAACCCTAGACTTCCGTCTAAAGAGACTCTTTCCCACTCCTCTTAGTAAATAATATTCTTTAAAAGCTTCTTTTTCTTGACTGAGAAGAGAAGTATTTCCATTCGCAATTGAGCTTTAAGTGGCTGTTACGTGTTCTTTGGCCAATTTAACCCTTGTTGAAAGGTGAGAAAATTTGAAACTATTCAATTTTTTAAGCTCCTTGAGTGGATTCAACTTAGACACCACTTGGAAGAGCTTGGAACCTCTAATTTCTTAGGACTAGACTACCTTTACTTTTAGGATCAAGTCCAGCAATTCTATCCAAAACTCAAAGAATTTGAAAGGATATCTCCTCCTATGTGTTCCTAATTCCATATGTATAACCCCATCCAAATGATCAAAAAGTGTTGGAGGAATAAAATTGGCATCACAGTTAGGGAATTTAACTAACCAACTTTGGATAACTAATATTCTATCCAGTTTTTTCAAAATCAGGTTATCCTCTTGCTTATTTGTCCAAGAAGAAAAATTTTCGCTAAACTGAAAGTCATCAAGTTCCACTTTATCTAGAGAGTTCACAAATTCCATCATGGCTAAAGTTTGTCTTCATGCTACCCCCACTTCTCTCTTGGACCGATTTGATCACATTAAAATCCCCAAGAAGTACCCATGGGTTATCTTAAGCTAAATCCTTCCACAGTTGCTTTCTCTCTTGATCAGAGTTTGACGCATATACAAAGGACGCGTAAAAGGATATGTTAGAGCTGAGGTGCATGCAATAGCAATGGTATTGTGTTCCTTCTCTGATCCGATGGTCCAAATCCTCAAATCCCACATTATCCATGTTCTCTTCTTTGCAACAAAGTTAATGCTAAAATTCTAGTTAGCATTTAGGTTGTATTTAACTCTATCTTCATTATTTTGGTTTACGCGAGTTTCCAACAACCTCATGAGTGTTACTCCATTCTTCATGCAAAATTTCCTAACCTCTACACACTTCAATGGGTCATTTAGACCTCTTATGTTCTACAAAGCAATATTCATTTTGGTCTGAACTTGACGGATTACGTGTACCATCGTTGGCGTTTAAAGAATTTCTTCTTCTTCCACTTACTCACTAAGCTAGAGGACTACCCACTACTAGATGAGGCTGAGCTAATCATCTCTCGACTTCTCATTGAGTCAAACAATTTTGTATTGGCTGGAGCAACATCTCGTTTTTCCTCCTATTCTTCCATCTGTTCAGCAATAGCATTTGTTTCCTCAATTTTCTTCATCATGTTCACCTCTACTTCCTTGTCCTCACTACCACCGGGCATAGCTCCATTCATCAAAGTTTCTGGAATAATTGATGGAGAGGGGTCTAAATCGGTATTGCTAGACATGACATTTCTAAAAGCCAAGTCCTCCACTGGGCCCTCTAAATCTTCTATCTGTTTGTCCTTCTCCTAGGTACACTGCTTAATGGGAGAGGATACCTCTTCAGTCAATGCTGGAGAAGTGAGTTTAAGGGACAACAAAGGAGTGGCTGATGCATTGTTCTTTTTCCCTCTACGATGGACTTTAACCCATACTTTATTTTTAGCGGTGGACTTTTCCTTGACTGGTACCTCCTCCACAGCTAACATTTCCTTGGTTTTTTGTGCTTTAGAGAACGATTGTGAACTACATAAGTGGCCGAATACTTTACATTTGGAGTACCGTGGTAGCAACCACTGATACTCGACCCTTATTTCCATGGCAATCCCATCTTCCCTTTCCAATTCCACCAGGGAAATAGATTTGATTGCTGCATCCAATTCCACTAGCACTCTAGCCTGATTCACTCTAGCTTGTAGAGCCATCAACATGTCCGCTTAGAGAGGTGCTCCCATTGTGCCGGCAATGTAACTAACTCCCACAGCATCCATGTACTCACAAGGGATTCTCGAGAAAATCACCCAAGCTGGGATATGTGAGGGTTAGGGCTTAGTCATTGGCATGCCTATGCTCCATTTCTAAAGGGCTAGAAGTCATTTAGCAAAGAACCACGTCTTCTCTAGGATAACATTAATGAACTCGTCATTGGCAAATCGGAAATAGAAGAAACCATCTCTATTACCAAGGACACTCACTATACCATAGTCCTTCCAGATCCTAAGAGCAATGGTTTGGACTAGAGAAAAGAGGATTTTCTTGCCCAGAAAAAATCTAACTAGCATATGCTCCCACTTCTTCGCACCTTGCTCAGCGACCAATGGAGGAGGCTTCACTTTTGGAATGGATCCGTGGGAGATAGGAGGGTGAAGCTCAAGCTTGAACTCTAGTCGATGGTGAAAAACTGGAGCTGATTCGCAAGCTTGGCCGAAACTCCTAGGTGGTTTTTCTTTCTCTGATGGGTGTTTTTTGCTTTTGAATTTCGTCCAACAGATCATTCATTTGCTCCAATGTGGAATTTCCAAATGAGGCAAATGAGTTGACATTGCTTTTTCCTTTAGCAGAAAGTCATCTCTTTTTTGCCAAAAGTACTATTATCAAAAGCAAAGTGTCCTACACCTTTTTGTATACTCAATGTAATAGTCGTATTTTCTCCAACGTTGCAAGTCTCAAGTATTGGAGCTTGTGTAGGGTCAATGCCCAATGACGAAACCATGTTAGATTCATTGGAAGTGGAACCTTGGTTTCTTGTTTTCTAGTTTCGAAAGAAGTTTTGAGGGAATCTAGCTCCTAAGGTGTGGTGGAAACCACCAATGGCTTCCAATTAGATGAACCACCAACCATGATCAAAGGTCAATAGAAAGGAAAAGGGACAAGGAAGAAAGGCGAGAAGGAAAAGAGGAGTTGAGGATGGTTAGAGATGTTTATGAGAGACCTAAGAAAAGTAGTTTCTTAGGGTGGTATGGGAGGTTTTCTAGAGAGAAAGGAGAGCATTTTCTCTCTAGAAAAGCATCTTAACTCCAAGACAAATTTGGTTTTTGTTGTCGTATGAATTTTGTAATCATGTATATAATTAGGAATTGTATGCATGTATGGGTATCGAAATATCCAAACAACTTACAGCTTTCATCTTTGACACCCAATATGGGGAATACCTATTTTTGTATTCTCTATAGCCAAACCCAATATAGCAAATATCTATTTTTGTTTTGTCTCTCTCTGGCCACACTACCAGCATTAATTGCCATGGATAAGCTATTACAGTGGACAGTGGTTAGTCAGAACACATGTTGGCTTAATGGAACTGTTTCAGAATCACACTTGCACCTCCTTTTTGAGTATGCAAACATGCTCTGCGGGACCCAGGGTCGGATGTACATTATGGTGTACATATAATTGTTGGAAACATTGATATGCTGTCCTTAACTAAAAATACCTTAATCTGTTATTCTTTTCTTGTTCAAAGTATTCTGTGGCATCTGCATATGTCCTCTGAAGGGAGAGATATCACATAAGAACCCAAAGTCATTCTCTGCGTGTTAGGTGTTTGTGGCTGAAGGACTTATTTGCTTATTGTTAGGAGCTTGATGTGTATCCCTTTCATTCCCTTTTCTCTTTGTACATACCCTTCTCACTCACTATTATATGTTTTTATTTTATATATCCCCATTAGTGAATCCATGAAAAAGGAGTAAGAATAAAGCTAGGAATCTTGTCCAAATCCATTTCAGTGTCAACTCCTATTTGTCAAGCAACTAGAAGTCCTTCTATTATTAGAATCAAGCAACTTAATAGTATGTCAAACATTTCAGAGACATGATTGTTTCTCTTATAGGAAGAAGTCCAGCAAATTAGCAATTCAAGCTAAATGTCATGTTGATGCATGAATTATCTATCGGTTACCTTCCCATCACAGCAAATTAGCTAGTCAGAATCAAGCAACTTAAGTAATAGCATATCTATTAATTGTTTCTCCTAGGAATTATCTACTGATTATCTATTGAAGTAATAACCTTGAATTATCTTTCTGCCAGGTCACTGCAAGTATTATGGTGAAATTCAATGATCACCTAACTGTGTGGACAAACAATTTATCATTGGTCATGCGAGATAGGAACAGCACAACCCATAACAAGGTTAAGAGTGTACAACTAAAAGTAAGCTCATATATTAAATTTAAGTACCTTGGTTTTTGTTCTCTTCCATTATATTTGAAAACCATGTGTTGTTGATTACTCCTGCAATAAAGTTCACATATAGGGTTAGACAGATGATGAATGGCATAACCTACTACCAAGAACTAAAATACACTTGTGCTTTGTGCTTGTGACATATGAAATTTATTTGAGAAATATTTCAATTTTGACTAGTGGCGAGCAGCACCAGACAAGTTTGTAATAAACAATTTGCTTATCAGTAGTGGCCCTTCAAGTAATTCCTATAAGTGTGCACCTGTGTTGTCTATTAGGTATGTTATGCAGCCTGAGAATTTCTTCCCTTTTTTCCCTGATAGGTATAGCATAAGATATTTCTTGGACAGCATAAAGTCTACCCTCCAAACAGTGATACTCTAGCACTACAAATCATATAGCATGGTTGCATAATAAATCAAGATGACAAGGCAGGTTCAGATCTGAAAGGATGGTTGTGCAAAATATTCTTTTCAGGGTAAAAGAGGAACAAGAAACCCAGCATAAAAGCTAGCAGAGAGTTGAAAAAAGCATGTCACTCCACACACAAGTACAATCGTTTGCATTTTTTCAGGACAGCTGGGGGGGGGGGGGGGGTGTTGTTGATTTTTTCTTTAAGTTTAGCCATCCAAAACTACAACTCACTGAAGGTTTGACACTCAGTTTGGGAAAAGGGAAAGAGGGAGGAGAGAATTTGAAGGGAAGGAATTGGGAGGAAAAACAAATCTAATTCCATCGATTGGCTACAGAAAGTAATTAAGGGAGGAAGGAAATATTTCCATGAGCCCCACATGCTTTTAATCTCTCCTAAATTTTCTTTGGGTAAGTATAAAATTTCGTTAATCAAAAGGAAGATTGCAACTGTCAAATAATGGGATGACTTAGACAGCTATTCTCTATAAAGAATACACGAAAAAACTGTGAGAAACAAAGGTAAACTCAAACAAGTGCCAACTAAGGAACATATCAGCTAGGATTTGGTTGGCAATGGATCGAGGCTGGGGAATAGGTTTCCCAAGTCTCACACTGTTTCATGCTCTCTATATGCAATACACTGTAGCAGCCAGGGCTGATCTCCAAGTAAGTATGTGTAGATTTGATCAGGATGCTGTCATCAGCAAGCCATTTGTCATAACTTGCCAAGTGCCATAATTTGCAGGACATTCCAAGCAGTCACAGAACAAATCCCAGATCTGGGAGGAAAAGTGACAGTCAAAAAAGAGATGCGAATGGCCCTCGAAGCCTACTGAACAGAGGTAACAAGATGTGGTAGAAGTGGCACCCCAAATGTATATACTATCTAATCCCTCCCAAATTATCCACATACAAATACAGAACTTTGAAACTTAACAGCAAAGAAGGGACAGAATTTCTGCACCTTTTAGCTATCACTCTAAGAATGATAGTTTTGTACAAATTACAGATTAGAAATAAGGCTTGAGAGTTGCCATTGTTGACATTCTTATACAAAACAACCCAACAAGTAAATCTATGTAAACGAACAAAATAGATAACCTTAGAAGATAAATCCATTCATCATTTTCTCCTGATTTATAGCTAGTAAATCCCTTTTTTACTATCCTTTCTATAGTTATAAGAAACCTAAAATCAGGAGAAACATCATGTATGCAAAGAAGTTTCACGTGGTCCTTGGAGATCTTGAAAGGACCATGGTTCAACATCACAATTAACTCACCATGGTAAACAACAGGTTTGGCACCCGGGCCTTTTAGGAAAACAACAGCAGGTGCAGATTCCACCTCAAACCTGTCATTGTGAAGAAAATATAGACAAACATATGTGTGGTTAGTCCACATGAAGGCATATCAATCACTATGCATATCATTCAACATGCATTATTTTCCTAAGAGCCAAAAGCTTCAACTTAAGGCAAGTATATTGTCAGTTGCATAAATCATTGTGATGAGCAGACAAAAGTTGACCATAACTGGAAAAGGGAAAAGAGAAAACCACATCTACGTACGCATTCCACCAAAAAGAAGATTCCTCCTCTCTCCACAAAACAAAAGCAAACGAGGCATGGGTCCAATAGTTCTTAGAAGCAAGGCGGAGGAATGGAGTAGCACGCTCCCCTGTTTTTGAGAAGAAAATTACCTTTACCTATGAGCCAATAACATAAAGAGTTATGGAAAAAAGTTAGCAAAAGCACAAGAGAAATGGGATGCACTAAATGTTTTAGCAGATGATTGAAACCAATGTGCAATAATATGCACGCAGGCCAAAGGAAGGCCCAGCTGGCATAAATCTTATATCTTGTATACATAAAAATGCTAAATCGATAATATCAAGATAGATTTAAAGATGGCATAATAAATGGATATGGAAAAGTCAAAACTATTGTGTGGAGTCTCTAATATGATGTAATATATACCTTATGAGGCTTAGTTTTTGACAAGAACTTATGTACCTGCAAGCAGATTTCTTTTGCATCAGTCAAGCTAATCGAGCTGAAAGCACTTCAACTAAAATAGTATTATAAATTCTCTTGTGGAAATCATAGAGACATAAACATATTAAACTAATGAACACTAAGGACAAGGTATGTTTTGAAAAAATAAAGAATGATGGGTGAAACTAGGAACAAGCAAGAAATTGACCCATTAATAATAGATAGTCATCCATTGAGATTGGAAATTCTCCAATACGAAAACTGAGACAAATGAGAAAGATTGGAGCTGTGCGTTAAACAAGTATACATCATCTCTGAATAGGGAAATACACCATGCAAAGCTTAATCTAAGGTACCGTTTGGTTACTGGTACTGGACAGAACAAGAGTACCGGACAGTACTAAAAAAAAAGGATTGGACAAAAAATATTTTTGTACCACGTTTGGTTTGTTCAGTACTGGACAAGGATTTTTGTGCTGTCTAGTGTTTGGATTGCAAAGTACTGGATTGGACATAGTAAATTTGACAGTTTTGCCCTTTTTAATTACTAGAGAAGGCTTTTGTGTTGTGTAGTGTTTGAAATTACAAAGTACTGAACTGGATAGAGTAAAATTGACAATTTTTTCCTTTTATTTATATCATAGTTATTTATATATATTTGATATTATTATAAAAAAAATGACTTGAAAGTTTAATATATTATATTAAATATTATAGGAAAAAGAATTTCGTTTTATTTTTGGAGTCGCCACCTAACTGTTGTTGGGAAAGATTGAATTAAAACTAATGGAGCGGATTAGTCCTAATTTGGACCATTAGTCGTCGTGATTTCCTCTTCTCGTTTTTTTGTGAAAAGAGGAAAGGGGAAAACCGGAGTTTCTAAGTTTAGAGGCTAACCTATTAAAACCCTAAGGTTACCACCTAATCTCCTAAAATTTACTTTATCTCAAAATATCTTTTATTTTATTTTTGTCGTCATTTATTGTGTTTTTAAGTGAATTATGCTAGGAAAATATTTTTTATTCCTTTGTAGGGTTGCTCCAAATGGGTGCCTACGTACCTGCTATTCAGGATCAAATAAACTGTAGTTCGCTTTTCTTGAAAAACTTTAGTGTGTTTGTGAATTTTAATTATGAAATTTCTTTTAATTTATGTTTTTACCATTTTAGGATTTTTCTAAAAAATCTAAACCTAGGCTTGATAATTTGATTTTTTTTGAAAATGATAATTTTAAGGAAAAACACCAATTTTGGATTTATTTAAGAAAATGATTTTTCTAAGTGATAAAAATTCATTTTTGTTATTTTTCAACTCATTTATACTATTATAAATTTTTCTTGATTTTTTACTTAATTTATTATGATTTTTATAATTTTTATTATTTTTATTAACTTTTATTAATTTTCATAATTTTTATTAAATTTTTATAATTTTATTAAATTTTTATTGAAAAATTTTCTCCTAAATTTTTATCTATCCTATTTCAAAATCTAAATCTTTATTTTTATTATTTTTTTATGAATTTTTACATTTTTATCATTTATTATTATACTTACTATTTTTATTTTCTTTCAAGGTAAGTATGAAGGGCAAATCCGGAATTTCAGAAAAATTACATTTAGTCCAGTACCTAATTTTAGTACCGAATTACATGTGGTACTAAAATTTCTGATTTTGTCCAGTACGTAATTGGTGTTTAGTCCAGTACTTCCTTCATGTGTGGCAACCAAACGAGGGACAATAAATTTTGTCCAGTCCAGTGCCGAATTTCAATGCCAACCAAACGCTACCTAAATAGCTATGTGAAACTTGAACAGAAAAAAATCATAAAGGAAGAAATTCGGATGGAAATTTTTTCTTACAATTTAGGACAGAAAGGTTGGAGAATCTATTAACAACTGCGTTACAGTTAATGAGTGGATAATTCAGCTAGAAGTAAAAAAATCATCTTTTGAAGACAAGTAAGAGTATAATAAGCCAATCACTTGTTAAAAGTAAAAGTAGATTAGAATTTGAACAGAAGGAAATTGGAGCAATGTGAAGAAATATTTAGTCTATGGAATGTGACTAATTATCACTTACCAAAGATTCCTTTGAGTAGTATAGAATACGGGGTAACCCAAGTATGTCTGTTGCAAACCAATCTGAGATAGCATCAACAGTCAGCTCCCCATCAAACCTAGAAAAGCACATTTGTGTTCAATAATTTAACATGTTTTGCCAGATTGATTCCAGCATGAGCTCAAACGAGCTAAATCAAAGTGGCAGACCCCAACACAAGCTCACCGCACTAGACAGTTCAAAGATTTACACCCAGATGGAAAAGCAACAACCAAGGGAAGCCCTATGATAAAAACAAATAAGTTAGGTCAAGCATATAATTTTAAAACAATAACTCAAAAATTCTCACATGTAAATTAGCTAGAAATATTTCATAAGTTTTGTCACTAGGAAAGAGCAAACCTGTAACACCTTGCAAATTTCAAAAAACTATACTAAAACCAAAAAAAATAAGCGAAACAATAAATACATCTAGGCTAAGGTTTTTGTCAAGATATGATGAAGTTGTAAATATTAGGAAACTAATTTACAACTATAAGTATTTATTAGGAAACTGTAATTATATTAAATTGTACGATTATTTCCTTTCTTAGGAAGATTTAGTTTTTCCTTTTTTTGGTTTCCGTTGTACTATAAAAGGCCATGTATACTCCTATTAAAAAAAGAGATATAAGAATTATTCTTCAATTTACTACATAGTATCAGAGCAATAGGCTTTTGCTCCTAAGGTTTCTTGTTGCCTTCATTCAGTCTTCATAGCTAGGTTTTTTTGTAGTCATTATTTTTTAACAGCCTTAATTGCTAGAAATTTTTTATCATGTCTAACATTATCAATAGCTCTAAAACATCCGAAGACTCCAATAATGCCCAAAAAATTGGAGAATTATAGAATATTCAAACCTCCAATAGACTCAATGGGAAGAACTACCTTATATGGTCACAACTTGTCTGCATATACCTCAAGGGCAAAGGGAAACTTAATCATCTCCTTGGAATGCCACCAGCAAAAGAGGATCCAACATTTGAAGCCTAGGATGAGGAGGATTCCATGATAATGTCCTGGTTATGGGATTCCATGGAGCCCACAATCAGTGATACATGCATGTTTTTGGCATCGGCAAAGAAGATATGGGAATTCATTCATCACACATATTCGAAGGCTGGTGATGTTGCCCAAGTGTATGAGATTAAGGTAAAAACAGCAGCCAATAAATAAGGTAATAAATCTATCACAAAATATGCAAATACACTATAAAAACTATGGCAGGAACTCAATCATCATCAAGTCTTTCAGATGAAATCTCTTGATGATGCAGTTGTCTTAAAGAGTTTTATAAAGAAAGATCATGTCTATGATTTTTCAGCCGGTTTGAATCCTAAATTTGATCAGGTTGGGGTTCAAATTTTTGGCAAAGATAACACACCATCTCTAGAAGAAACGATCTCAATGGTTCGAGCAGAAGAAAGTCAAAGGAATGTCATGCTGGAGCCTAGAAGCATGGAGGGTTCATCCCTAGTAGCAAAATCAGATCACCAAGAGAAAGGAAAAGGTGATTTTTCCAAACAACTAGGAAGAAAAAATCAGCGGAATGAGAAGGAGGACAACCTTTAGTGCACCTATTGCAAGAAATCGAGGCACACAAAGGAAAAGTGTTGGAAGCTGAATGGTAAGCCTCCAAGTCAAGAGTGGGGAACTCATGCAGGACAACATAAACCTAAAGTATACATGCCAGAGGATTCAAAACATGAGGAAGAACCCGCTGTAGGGGGGCTCAATAGTCAAGAAATCAAGAGGATAAGAAACTTGTTGGGATCACTTGAGAAGCCTTCTGGAGCTTGCTCATTGGCTCTTTCAAGTAATCCTTCATTTTCTTTTTGTATGAATGCCTCAGAAAAATTTTATCACAACTCTTTGATAATTGACTCCGGTGCCATATACCATATGACCCCCAAATCTCAATTTTTCCATTCCTATACTCCCTACCCAAGCAATAGAAAGATTGTAGTGGCCAATGGTATGTTAGCTACTATTGCTGGTTTTGGAAACATACATATTACACCTACAATCATCCCCAAAAATGTTCTCCACGTACCAAAATTATCAACAAACCTCATCTCCATCCAAAAACTTACTCATGATCTTAATTGTTATGCCACTTTTTTTTCCTTATTGTGTTTTTTAGGACTAGAGCTCGGGGAGGAGGATTGGACTTGCTAAAGAAAGAAGCGGCCTTTACCACATTGAACCAACCCAAAGCAACATTTCAATGTCTTTTCTTAGTTCCTCAAATAAAGATGCAATTTGGCTGCATCACCTACATCTAGGTCACCCTTCTTTTAAGGTTTTAAAAGTCATGTTTCCTAATTTGTTTTACAAATTGGATGTTTCTGAGTTTCACTGTGACGTTTGCGAAACGGCAAAACACACTCGTGTATCGTTCCTATTAGCAATAAAAGTACCCATCCTTTTCATTTAATTCATAGTGACATTTGGGGTCCTTCAACTATACCTAATATATCTAGACCTCGGTGGTTTGTGTCCTTGATTGATGATTGCACTCGAGTTACACAGTTCTTTCTTCTTAAACAAAAATCTGATGTTAGTCAAGTCATACCAAGTTTTCACACAATGGTTCAAAACCAATTTGGGGTTAAAATCAAAAGCATTAGAACAAACAATGCTAAAGATTATTTCAATCATACTCTATCACCCTACTTCCAATCACAAGGCATTATCCATGATTCATCATGTGTCAACACACCCCAACAAAACAGGGTAGCCAAGAGGAAAAATGGGCATTTACTTAACTCCACCCAAGCACTACTTTTCCAAGGAAATGATCCCAAGACCTATTGGAGAGAAGTAGTTCTTACAGCCACACACATGATAAATAGACTTCCTCCACATGTTACAAAAAACAAAAGCCTTTTTATCCACATTTTAGAACCTCTAATGGTCTCACACCTAAAGTATTCAGGTGTACTGCTTTTGTTCATATCCTTAACCAATATAGAGGCAAGTTAGACCCTCAAGCCATCAAATGTGTTTTCCTTTGTTACTCTTCCACTCAAAAAGGGTACAAGTGTTATAATCCTTCATCTAAAAAATTTTACATCTCTAAAGATGTCACTTTTGTAGAAAATATACCTTTTTTCTCCAAGGACTCTCTTCAAGGGGAGACTACAATAATGGAAGATAGACCTCCTTGTGATTCCTTTGACCCTCTTGACCTTCCTTCACCTCTTCGCATTGTGTCCTCAAAATCATCTCCTAATCAAGCCATTGTTCCATTCCCTAAACCAGCCATTGACACTCATAATCACCAAAAATTTCCTCTAGTATATTCAAGAAAAAACGCTCCAGAACAAGCTCAAACTCAAGAATCTACTCCAGAACAGGTGCAAATCCAAAATCCCTCCTACTCCGGCCTTGGAGATCAAGAAGCTTCCAACTCAGATTCTGGCATTGAGATCATGGTAAGACCTAACTCACCACCTGTTGACCCACCAAATGACCTGGATATTCCCATTGCTCTTAGAAAACATACCCAAGAGTACAGAAAATGACCACTTTACCCACTATCTAACTATGTCTCCCTTAAACGCTTGTCCCCAACCTACAAAAAGTTCATCATGAGTCTGAACACTATCACTATTCCAAATACTATTTCTGGGGCCTTGTCAAAAAGAGAATGGAGGGATGCTATGAGGGAGGAGATGAGTGCATTAGAGAAGAACAAGACTTGGGAGAATGTTGATAAACTAAGAGGGAAGAATATCATGGATTGTAAGTGGATTTTCACATTAAAGTATAAGGCTAATAGATCTCTTGAAAGATACAAAGCAAGATTAATGGCCAAGGGGTATATTCAAACTTAATGAGTTGATTATCACGAGACTTTTGCTCTAGTTGAAAAAATGAATATTGTAAGAATTCTATTATCCTTGGCTACTAACTTCAATTAGCCACTTCTACAGTATGACGTAAGAAATGCTTTCCTTCATGTTGAATTAGAAGATGAAATATACATGAACATTCCACCCGGTTTCAAGGAAGACACATGTAACAAGGTGTGCAAACTAAAAAACGCTCTTTATGGGTTAAAACAATCTCTTAGGACATGGTTTGGAAAATTCACAAAAGTCATGAAGGAGTCTAGGTACAAACAAAGCCAAGGTGATCACACTCTCTTCATTAAAAATTTAACTACAGGGGGAGTAACTACTCTACTAGTCTATGTAGATGACATCATAGTAACTAGAAATGATGTTGGAAGAGAGAGACTTGAATTGAAGCAAAAATTAGTCAAGGAGTTTGAGATCAAAGAACTGGGGAAATTAATATTTTCTTGGTATTGAGGTTGCTTACTTCAAGCAAGGAATTTTTATATCTCAACAAAAGTACGTGACTAATTTGTTGATAGACAGGAAAGATTGGGTGTAGCCAATTTCTACCCTAATGGATCCAAATCAAAAGCTAGGAGAAGCTAAAGAAGAAGCAACTATTAACAAGAGAATGTACCAAAGGTTGGTGGGAAGACTTATATACCTTCTCGCACTCAACCTAACATTGCATACCCAGTTAGCTTGATCAGTCAATTTATGCATGATCCAAGAAAACCTCACCTACAAGCTGCCTATAGAGTATTACAATATTTAAAAGGGAACCCAAGAAAAAGAATATTGTTCAAGAAGAATAATGCTCTTACTCTAGAAGCATATACCAATGCTGACTATGCAAGGTCTCTATTGGATAGAAGATCAACTATGAGGTATTGTGTCTTTCTTGGAGGCAACCTAGTTTCAAGGAAGAGCAAGAAGCAAAACATAGTGACAAGATCATCAACTGAGTCGAAATTTAGAGCATTGGCACAAGGATTGTGTGAACTACTTTGGCTAAAGATTATCTTGAATGATTTGAAGATTAAACAGGAAGGTCTTATGAAACTCTATTGTGACAACAAGTCAGCTATCAATATTGCTCATAATCCCATACAACACAATAGAACAAAGCATATTGAAATTGATAAACATTTCATTAAAGAAAAATTGGAAGGGCTAGTATGTATATCCTATATTCCATCGGAGTACCAATTAGCTAATGTTCTAACAAAGGGGTTGAGGAGTTCAAGCTATCATGACCTTTTGTTCAAGCTGGGAATCGAAGACATCTATTCCTTAGCTTGAAGGGGAGTGTCGAGATATGATGAAGTTGTAAATATTAGGAAACTAATTTACAATTGTAAGTATTTTTAGGAAACTGTAATTATATTAAATTAGTATGATTATTTCATTTCTTAGGGAAATTTAGTTTTTCCTTTTTTTGGTTTTCAATGTACTATAAAAGGCCATGTATACTCCTATTAAAAAAAGAGGTATAAACTGTAATTATATTAAATTAGTATGATTATTTCATTTCTTAGGGAAATTTAGTTTTTCCTTTTTTTGGTTTTCAATGTACTATAAAAGGCCATGTATACTCCTATTAAAAAAAAGAGGTATAAAAATTATTCTTCAATTTACTACAATTATTGGGAGACATTTTTTGAAAACTTAATGTTTTAAAAGCTTTGGAAAAATCAATGACCAAGATTTAGAATATATTAACACTACTTTAATAATTTAAGTATAGAAAAAGTCTTATAATAAATAATAATGGATTCTGAAATGCGAAAAGTAAGGAAGAAATTAGATTCGTTAAGTAATTTGTAAAAAATAGGAAAAACAATTAAAATTATAAGTTTACAATAGTTAAATAAGATTTTCACTTATATATTTATATTTAGAATATTTTATTTAACTTACACGTAAGTTTTCATATAAAAATATTATAGTTAAAATATTTAATAGGACTGTTAATATGTGTGTTAGACTAACCCGAAATTGAATAATTTTCCAACCAACTTCAAGATTCTCAAATGTAAGGCCAACTTTTCTCTCCCTTTTACTATTTCAACACCATCTCTAGAATCTCTCCAAAAAGTCACACACCAACCTCCATAACTAAATTCTCCTACAATTTTCAAAAATCTATAACCTCCTCATACTACCTCCAAATCAAAATTCACAAGCGCCATTGTGATCTTTGTGAAAAGTACTTCACAACAAGACTAAACTTGACAAGTAAATATCGTACTTAAATTTTGAGTTAAATTTAAATGAACTAAAATGATTTGTAAACTTGATTTTATTCAAATTTTGATAAGTTTAGCTACTAGATATAACTATAAGTTTTGTCATTCTTTGATTATTAGGTAGAGAACTTGAACTTCCATGACTTTCTAAGGATTATTTCGATTTTTAAACTATGAGATTGAGGAAAGTGAGACAATTCGATGATATACTACATTGATTGTGTTTGTTAAAATTGTTTGTTCAACATGTCAATTTAAGTTTCTAATGACTTAAACTATTGATGAAATCTTGTGAAATGCCTATACGATTAAGTACATAAGATAGGATGATAGTGGAAGGGTGTTTGTCTTGGAATTCCATGTTTTAATATTTGTTCTCTTTGGCATCAACAAGAACGCAATGGCTAATGCCCAATGTGTATACTCATGTTCACATGAGCAAAACGCAAGGGAAATTGAGATCACAGTCCACATAGACCTATTGACATAAATTCCTAAAATCAGATAGAACTTCATTTACTATACTAGTTCTTATGCCTTTTTCTATAAAAAGAGAGAGAATAAAAAAAACAAAGAACATTCTTTTAACATCTTTATATAAACTTTGCCTCAAAATACTTACTATTGATTTTTTTGAGCACTTGATATAATTTAAAAATAATAATAATTGTGATTGATGAGTGTTTCTTTTACTTGCGAAACGCTTTTGCTCAATCAAAAGGTGATTGCTTGATGTGAATAGTAATATGTGCATATGGAATGTCTGGGATATATTGTTTAGTCACCCCTAAATAAATTAATTAAAAAATTGACTTGATTTAAAATTTACCATGTATTACACGAAACATTACATTCAAGTGAAGGACATCACTACTACATGATTAGCAAAAATGTAATAGTTGAAGAACTACTACTTCGCCATCTACAAACTAAGTGACTTCAAGCTTGTCAAAAGTTTGATGAAGCCCATTGAAGGATCTCGCCTATCATTTTGGGTATTTGTATTTCAAGAGTACATTAAAAGCACTTTGAATTTAAGAAAGTGAAGTATGAGAAGTTTGGATGACCTAAGCATTAATGGTATATGAAAATCCCTAACCCAAGATTAAACAAAGTGCAAACTTTAGACTTCACATTGACTAGCAACATATGGTTGCCCATATATAACATATGGTTGATAACTTACTTGTGTAACAATGAGAATATTGCATTCCCATCTTACTAAGCCATAATGTCTACTTACCCTAAACATACTATTTTGCAACGAATACTACAAAAGCTCAAGATGGGATAAGATATGGTGTGAACAAGAGCTACATGAATCAAAACTAATAGCACAAGATGTATCACAGTAGATTATCTAGTGGTAATCTTATTCTTAGGAACTCTATGTAGAAATAGATTTTGTAAAACTTAGAAGTACTTACCCATTTTATTGTGATAAGGGATTCTAATTTTTTGCAATCTTGATCGACCATGAAATATGGAAATCCATATATATTTTCCTATTATATAACTATATGTGATAGAATTAATTATAATTAACTAAATATTTATATGGAATCTTAAGACCTCTAACTCATAAGAAGGTTATCATATGATGAATACATATATGACGTAATAGCTTTAGCTAATCCTACCAAACCCCCTTTTATAGTCATTACTTTTTTTTTTTTTTTGTGGTGGAGGGTCAATAATGGAGGGATGCGGCTGTATTTAGATCTGCTACCTTTGAGCACACAAGCCACCTTGCAAGGCCCTTACACCAGGAAGATATAACTCATACCATGTAAGCAGCCTCAAAGAGTGTCCAAAGAATCCACATATTACAATATTAGACACATTTCCATTGTTGTTGGCATTATGTCTAGTCCGTACAAGCTCCATCATTTAAAAAGTGATACAATGGATTCTTGCATAGTCCCTGAAACTATTAATAATCCTGAAAGCATATGACTAGATGTGGATAGTTCTTTAGAACCGCCAATTCCAAATTGGGAATATGAAAATTGGAACCAGAACTGCCCCTTGGTTGGCAATTCCAGGCTTATTCATGAATCCGACTGTTAGTCTTTTTCCCTTAATTTTGGTTCAAATTGACCAATTCCAGTTACTCAAAAGAAGGAATATCAACTGACCCTCCATTTACACTTGGAACCAACCTATGAACACCTCTACATGCAAACCTACATTAGCATTTACCAGCAAAGTCACTTTATCATGATAAATATACATACTCCTGCAAATGTAACTTGATTTTGTGGTCCAACAGAAGACAATAAACTACAACCTTAACATCAAAACCTTTTTTGTTAAGATTGAACCCCACGGATATGATGAACCAACTTGTGCAATTATACTTCTAATCTGTACCCTCTAAGCTAAGTTCATCATATGTCTTCAAACCGCGAAACTTCTGAGCTAACCTCTAAATCACTCAAAATTTTACTTTAATTTGCATAAATATAATACTAACCTGTATACTTCATAAACTTATTAGCACAAAACTTAATTTTTTTTTATCATTAAAACTTCATTTAAAGAAAACCAAAATTCTCTCCCCTTTTTATTGATAACAAAACCCTTTCTCAAACAAAAACAGAAATATTTTTCATTTCCATATAACTCATGACAAAATTCAAATGTGAATGCTTGCTTTGTTTGTTGCTATGTGCTGTTTATTTTAATTGTGTAATTCCTTTATATACTATATACTTCAACTTCACAGAATACTACAAATTTCTCTAACAAATTACATTTAGTCAAAAGAATTTTCAGCAGATAGATTCACAACACTGTTATCATTTTTGTTTTTGTCCTTTCTCCCCCTTTATGCTATCATCATTCAAATAATACTTCCCCCGAAACTATGACATGAAAAAAAAAAAAGGGAGCAAGAAATGGATCACAGAAAATGCAGATGAAACATTTTAACAGAAAGTACAAATGACAGGTCCTAAAACATTTTTTGGATAAAGGTCAGATATATTTTCATTAAATAAAAAAAGAATGTACAGGAAGGGGCAAATGGCCACAAAACGAAAAGTACCACAAGAATCCTAAAATCTCGAACTAAGCACACCAATAAACAAAAGGGTACTAAGCTTGGCTATACAATCAAAGAGTGCTAAGAGGTCCTTTAAACATTCAAAAAAAGGCTATCACTAGCAAAAAAACAAGAGAGTATAGTGTGGATCACATCCGCAACCAAGCATGTGCTAAGGCCTAATCTCTTCTCATTCCTTTCCTTCCAAATATAATAAACAACTAAACCAGTTAGCAGCTTCCAAGAGGATATCAACCAGGAGCCTAAGGAGTTAAAGAGGTCCTGGATATCAACCGCTTGCAAAGGAGATAGCACGTTACTCAAACCCGCTTCTATCAGTTTGCACCAAAAACATTGAGTGAGAGCACAGAAACTAAAAACATTGAACCAAAGGTTAGAAACATAGAAATTGAACCTGAAGTCTTTTCAAAAGTAAACAACCATAACCAGAGAAACTATCTTAAACAACTATTTTCTAGCTCTAGAGGTCTTCTTATGGGCACAATGTTTGACCCTTCTTGAATATTTGATGCCTGTTGAAGCTTGACCTTGAGCAGGACTTGATGAAGATTGGTGAGATTGACCTGGTGCAGTTGAAGTAGTTGGAACAGCCAATGCCTGTTGAGCTGAAGGGTAAAGAACATAGAAGTTGTTTGATGGGTTTGTTGAACAGGATTAATGTGATGAACAGATTCCGTGTTTTCCATAGGATCAACAAGAGTGCGAAGCTGTTCATCTGTAGATTTAGTTGAAGGTGAAACAGGGCTGGATGGAATTGGAGTAGTCTGATCAGGATGAAAAGGTTACTTGGGTGAGGTTGTAACCAAAGCCTTCTGAAGAAACTCCTTAAAGCTTTCTTGCAAAAATTTCAATGCAATAGAGTTTTCTTCAGAGACTTTGTTCACCTGATTTATATTATCTTTCACAAACTGATGCACATCATTCTTAAAAGCTCTCAGACACTGATCCAATAATTTTTCAACAATTATTCCAAATTCTTCTGCAAAAGCAGAACTTCGGCCTTGCTCTTGTTCTCCTGTCTGATCTGTTCTATCAATGAACATATCCTCCTCTGAGTCACTCTCTGACTCAGTCTCAACTACTCTTTCTTGTTCTTCTCTAATTTCAAACACTCCACCAGTCCTCAAATCATACCTTGACTTTTTGTTTCTATCTTTTTCTGTCATCACTTCCTTTCCTTTCTTTCTTTTCTTAACATTTCCTCCATCACCACCATCTAAGGTCTGCTCCCCCTCAACAACATATCTTTTAAACTTAGCAGGTCTATATGCAGGATGCACATAGTTTGCTCCATCAATTGCTTCCCAATATTTATTTATCACATGTATGCTCATATGCTTAAAAACTAACTCTTATGCTTTCTTCAGATAAATTGGAATCTTAGAACCTTCTGGCAGTGTGACCTTAAATTTAAGCTCAGAAAAGTACCATAGGGTCTGCCTATTCCATTAATCCAAAAATGTTTCATAATTTGTCCAGCTAGATCAACTTCTTTTTTCCAAGCAATCCTAGAACTATCACAGCATCCCCTCTTGAAATATTTGAAGAACTGCCTTTCTTAGGAAAAATAAAGCCTATGACAGCTTTATGTGAGAACCACACAAGCAGTTCAAAATGAACACATCTTTGACAAAAGTCACCTCAATTCCATCATTTAATTCCCTAAAGACTTCCTTTTTGGACATCTGATTTAATTGTTCATCATCACCCTCAGATTCAAACTGAAACATTCAATGATATCATCTTTTGAAATTGTGAGTTTCTTCCCAAGAACTCTAGAACTCCACACATCCCTTCTACTCAAGATTAAGTTCTCACAGAATTCTACTATCAATTCTCCATACACAACTTCATTCATTTTGCACAGATTCACAGCACTAAACCTATCTAAGAATTCTTTCCAAAAATGTTTTATAATTTGTCCAGCTAGATCGACTTTCTTTTTTGCAAGCAATCCTAGAGTTATCACAGCATCCTCTCTCAAAATAGTGGAACTGCCTTTCTTAGGAAAAATAAAGCTTATGACAGCTTTATGTAAGAACCTCACAAGCAGTTCAAAATCAGAAATAAAAGCATCTTTGGCAAAAGTCACCTCAGTCCCATCATTTAGGTCCTTAAAGACTTCCCTTTTGGACATTTGATTTAAATGTTCATCATCACTTGCAGACTTCAAACCAAAACATTTAATGGTATCATCTTTTGAAATTGTGATTTTCTTCCCAAGAACTTTAGAACTCAACACATCCCTTCTGCTCAAGCCTATGTTCTCATAGAATTCCACTATCAATTCTCCATACACAACTTCACTCGTGTTGCACAAATTCACAGCACTTAACCAATCTAAGAATGCTCTCCAATAAAAGCCATTTTCTAAAAATACACAAAATCAAGAAAATGTGAGTCCAGAATTTCAGACTTGTTACCTGTGTCTTGGAAAGCTTTACTGTACTTTTTATTTTTCTTCATGGATCGAGACTTGGGTTTCACCAAAACTACTTTCATTGGAGGGATCACTTTCTTTTTCCTCTAAGAAGTCCTCTATACCATCTCACTTTCTGGAGTGTGGCTAACAGATTGCTGGTCATCCTCCATTTCCACAGGCTTAGTATCACCACTCTTCTAAAGTTCAGCATTGGCACTGATCGGAGGATTCTCAAAGGGTATTGTAACTTCTTGAATGTTTGGGTTCGAGATAGTGTCTTCACCATCTCTTTCCTTGGGTATTTCGGGTTTCATTGTTAATTGAGTGGCTCAACGGTTGAGGGTCCACGGTTAAAGGGTTCATCACGGATAGCAATGGGTTCCCTCAAGGTTACTATCTTGAAGTTCTTGTTAATAAGTCATCATGATTTTGTTGTACCCATTTCACAAAGATTGTCGAAGAGCAATAATTGGCAGATTAGGCTTTTTGAACACAGGAAGAAAATGAGAAGAGAATAGCATGAGTAGAGAGTAAGGGAAGAGTAAGAGGCAACTGAGTTTTAAAAGTAAAGCACACATGTGAGGATAAGGAGAGTAGCAGGTGAGAATAAAAAAACCATGACCCACTTGATTTTATCCACTTAAGTAGAGGTGAACGTGGAAAGCACACGACCAAAGACGATTACTTGAATTAATAATTTAATATTGGGAGAAGATAGGAATTTACCTCATAAACTTTCAAATATTACAAATAACCTTCCATAAACTTTAATAAATCAACAACATAAATAACACTTTATTTAAGGGATGCTAAAGCACATTTTAATAGTTTGAGGGTATATTTTTACACCAATATCAAAGTTTACACGGGTGATTTACAAAAATTGCGATTTTACCTAGAATTGAATGGTATGGAATTGGTAGAATCGTATAAAATCATATAAAACCAGTAGAATCAATAACTTGTAAAATCATACATCTAAACTCATAATTATATCAAAAGTTTATACCTAAATGATTTTTCTTTCATTTTGATAATGAAAAACTTCATAAAATTGCAAATTCGTAGAATTATACAATTAACTTGTGATTTTAACAATCATTGTAAATACCATGTAGTAAGTAGCCTTAGAGCTTTGTGGTTTTATAACATGAAACTGTCTTCTCTCTTTGTTTATGCTAGAAGCTATTACCCATTATACTCCTAGTAACTGAAGTACTTCCAAGTACTTTTTGCTGTTGAAAGCTGCTTGTCAAGGCTGGGATAGTAAAGGAAGATATTTGAGCTAGAAGAAATCCAAACAATGAGCTGAAGTTATAGCAATGTGGATATGGAAAAATTCAGATATCCATTCAATAGCTTTTCCAAATAGGTAAGGCAATTTCATGTCCTCCACTCCTTAGGCTTATTATTAATCTACCTTGAATTCTTGCATGGATTTCCTAAATGCTCATTCAAAAACAAGAACTTCCTAATGCTCATTCACAAACAAGCACATTACCCATATGCTTAACTAATAGCATATATATTCTTGTTGCAAATTCAATCTAACAAATGAATATGTTTCAGAGGCAATACCCCTCTTATTCTCAATTTCAGAGGCAATATCCCTGAAAAAAGAAATTCTCAATTTCAACCTAAAAAGAACGAATATATTTTATGGTTTACTCCTCTTCCATGATGCCTTCAAACTGAAAGATTACAATCACTACGCCCATAAGACAATTCAAAATAAAAGTCAATGAATTGGAATTCATTTATCAACCAATGATTTTCTTCCATTAGATCTCTCAGTATACTCCTCAAAAAACTCTGATTCCTGTGGATTCTTCCCCTAACTAATGAAGAGAACCTGTCAAGATTGCCACATACAGAATTGAGCACAATTTATGATAGAATACATCTTATTTATTTCAAAGGATGGAGTAGAATGGTTATTCCCCTCTCCAAAATATCAACAATATTCAGTATCTTAGATAGCCCTTGCATTAATAGGCATGATACATCTTATTTATTCCAACAAAATGGGTGGAATAGCTATTCCCCTCTCCAAAATATTCAAGATATTCAATATCCTTGCATTACCGGGCATGAGTGGGTTTGTTGCAAAACCCACCCCAGGAAAAGCTAAAACAACCGTCATCAAAAGTGTACTTGTACCCTAAAACCGACACCAGTGGGCAGGAAAAGATTACCTAGGGGGCATGAGAAGACCCTCTATAAAGCACAAAATAAAAGACTGTCAAAATTAATTGCAAAAGTCACTGAACTAGAAATGATAAACTGAAGACAGTCAAAACAGTAGTAATTGACAGGTATCTAGTATGCTATATAAATGCAAAACAGATTGTCAAAAAAACTGACCATCTGTACTGACAGTGCAAGCCAATTCTAAATGAATTACCCTCATAATGCCTTACCATTTCTAAAGAAAGGAAGCCCTGTGGGTTTTTTCTCAGCAAGGTGCACAGCAAGTTGAACTTCACCAACCTCTACAGTGCCAGTATTTGCAACTCCATCCAATATAGCAACTAAAAATTGCAAGGAGAAAAATTCATTAGAGGGACAGGCAATCATGCACCAGTATAAAGACCAGCACAAACAATGTTCATCACATTGTATAAAGTCTGAAAAAACTTTTTCACCGTTTTGATTGAAAAACATAGGAGTAGTAGAAAGGAAGAGAAAAGAGGATGTTTGTCATATTAAGGAAAGAGGAATCATGTGCTACCACAATCAAGTATAAGAGGAGTGAATCCCCAAGAGCCAACTTCCCAAACATAAACTATTATAAGGAGAAAGAATTTAGACAATTGTTAAAAAAGAATTTTAAGAGAAGGATGGAAATTTTATAATGTTGATAATGATTAACACGCAGAAGGATTAGATTTTCTGCATAGAAGATGAGTGCAAAGGACAATAGATAGTGTTATGTCCTTGTAAGGTATCTGGCTGCAAGAAAATGGATGTATGGATATCTGACAGCAGTCGAAACACAAAAGCTTGGATCTAATTGAATCTTTTCATAATTTTCTTCCATGAAAATTGGAGGAAATCTCAAAATGTTAAGCAAAGCTACTATATTAGTTCCACAAAAGGTTTCCACATACCAGATAATTAATGTCAGCTCGTTCAACAAGAAACAGCAGTAAGAGCTAAATATTTGAGATCATATAGCATGGACACAGAAATTAATAACCATGACAATTGTATTGGTAGGACGCATAATGAAGGTTTTAGGTAAACTAAGCAGAAGCAAAAGGAGTGAGAAACAGACTAAATCTGAAAAAGATAAGAAATTTTCTGTTCTGTGGAACAGAAAGATCTAGATTGGAGGATAGACTAGTCTGAAAGATGTTCTACACGTTGATTCTGATAAATGAAGATCAGAAGAATCCTGTCAAAGGTTCCAGCTGCACGTTCTAGCAGACTTATGAACCTGTGAAGCATTAGGATTGACAAGGTTTGGATTTATTGGTAATTAAACCACTGATTTCATAATCCTATCATTCACTCATCCATGAAGGGGATCCTAATATGGATACATTAAAAGGATGCATACATCAAACATATAAAAGAATAACCAGCTCCATGAAGTAGAAAGTATCAAAGGCACAAACCAGTTCTTCTCCAAATACCAGCAAATTGAGTACAACAGCTGCTTCCAGATGAATACACCTGAAGCATATATTTTTAACAGACGGATTACTTGAATGAAGTATTTTGTAAAAAATGAAAAACAAAAGCAATATGCACAAGCATCAGTCAATTATGAGACTAAATTTCACAATCAAATAATCAAATAACTGAAGATGGGATGCTCTAGTGCTTGTTAGCACCGTAATATTGGTATACTTATCTCAAGCCATTTAAGTAAACACTACTAGTGTTAAGTGTGTACATGTTTTTGATAGATCCCAACAAGCAATCAAAGTGCATAAGCATGTCTAGGCCTGCACTTCAGCTACTACTCCATTGAATATGTATGGACAACCCACACTGATCTACACTAAGAAAAACCATAAACGACAGCCAAAACCTTTCCTTCACATACATTCATGAACTCTCCCTCTCTGGTAGAAATCAATTTTCTCTGGTCTCCACCTTCATGTTTCCTAAATTCAACATTTAAACAATCAGAGGGGTCATATAGGCCTCCACAACTTCCCCACCTTCATCTTATCACTACTTGGTGGTCACGAACAAAGGGTCTAACATTCTTAGGTTTGGTAAACAGTAAAGCATCTCAAATGACACTTTGTCAATAAGATTCATTTAACATCATCTCCAAGGACAAACAAAAGGCTGAGCAATAAAAAAAGCAACTTCCAAAACCATACACAACAATATCATATAATAAATAGGTTAAGATGATAGGTGATAAAAAATGCAGGCATCTGTCATACCAGAACTAGTGGTGGCAGATCAGTCTCAAACATCACAGGGAAATCCTTGGATGTGATGGAATTGAAAGAAAGATCTCCAGAATCTAAACATACAATAAGCGATTTAATGTGTAAACTCATCAAAAAAAATTTCCCCCAAAATGCTTATAACCATAAATGAGAAGACATTTATCTTCAGGATATAAGGCCTAACACCTACTTACCAGAAGGAACAGGTTCTATTAAGGGTAGGTGAATCTCAGAGTATTTCTTCCCCACATATCGCCTTTTAGCAACATCAACACTATCCTATACCAGAGAAATGATTACTCACATAAATTAAAGGAAAGCACAAAGGTGAAAAGGAGATCATGCAAATAAAATTTAATGAAAGTCATGGTTCTAAGGCAGTAACAATTGCTCACATGTTGCTCTTCAATTCCAAAGATATCATAATTTCGTTTCCAGATAGGATTTGTCAGCAATTCGTATGCATATCTTATCTGCAAAGCAAAGTACACTAAAATATAAATGAAGGGAAGAGCAGGATACCGTGACAAAATTTGTCATCAAAGACAAGTCTAAACAAAGTACACATGCTGCAACTAGGTAAGTAAAAGAGCCAATGAAATCAACAGAGGATATTATTTGCACGCACATTCATAAATATATATTTTTTTTAGGTATGTTGAAACTATTCGAAATGTGGGTAAGAGCACATTTCACCACTAGTGCAACAAGGCTAGTAGCACATATTCAAAGTCGATGATAAATTGCAGAGGAAAAAATCATCAAGCCACAAAATGTTCAACAAAGATATTTGAGATTGTGTGTGCAATTCCATAAAGTTATGCAGAGGAGACTTCAGAAATAGGACATACACTCAGAAGAACATTCAAAAAAAAATAAATGAATAAATCATCATGCTACAAAACTTGTGCACAAGCATGACAAGGACACTGCTACCACAAAGAAACATGTGAAAGAACATAAATAAAACTCCACAATGGTGAACTATAGCTGCAATATGATTGCTACGATACTGAGTTTTAGAATGAGAAGAAAATGTAACTCAGAAACCAACATTTGGTAGCACGTGCTATGACTATATCAGTGTTGCAGCCAAATTTCACTATAATCATTAATCCAAAGTGATGTTACAAGAGAAACCCTATAGAATAGTGCCATAACAACTCAAACTAGTTGCCAAAAGGAATGTAGCCCTACAACTCAAAAGGCTAGGTAAGTGGCATGTAATTTGGAGCATTTCAAGGTAAAAGCAATCATCTTTTAAGTGAAAAAGGAAAACACATAATACTCATTAGATATGTAATGTAATTATAAAATAAATTTCTCATGAGATTTTAAAACGGCTTAAAATTAAAAATACTTACCTTTATAAGTTCATCTGAAATTGGCACTTCTGGGCCTGAAGTCCTGCATTTGTCATATATGCTTAATGGTTACCCATCCACTCTCAAGGAAAGATGTGATAAAGCTCCACATGTGCCAAAATAGATAATCACTCTCTAAGCAAATAATTAAGTAAGAAAGGTAAACAGTTACCATTTTGAGGAGAGTTTGTGGTATGCCTCTTCTACTTCCTCAATAGGACTGTGACTCTTCAATACCATTACTGTGATTTTCAGAACCGTAAGAAGAAAACAATATATATTCCAAAAACATAACAATGGCAATGTGATTACCTTAGAAATGAAACTAACCATAAATCACATAATCCACTCTCTTTCTTTTATGTATCAAAAAAAAAAAAAAAAAAAAAAAGAGGACTCACCATCGTATTGTGAAGGAGGGAAGGCATTAGGAAGGACAAGCAATTGATACAAAATTGCTCCCATAAAGAGAATCAATGGCAAGGAATATGCCCTGAGCAGTAACTTTATTGAAGACATTGTCACCATCTTTGCAAATCACAAAAACAGCCACCTGATTCAGAAAAAGGACATATGAAGAATCCTGACAGTCAACCAACAATAAAGAAGATTCAGTGTGTGCTGCAAAATGCATTCAGAAAATTTGAGTTATCTAACTTTAAAGGACCAATTAGGCATCTCCACAGTTAATATACAATTAAAAGAATTGCACTCAGAAGTACTGAGTTGAGCTTGATAAAGTCTAACTTACATTGCTTGATTTGGACATACATGACCAAGAGAAAGAGGGGGAGTGGGGGTTGAGTTGTCACGATCACAATATATATTTAGAAGCAACCCATGATATCAAAAATCCAAGAAGCATCTAAATTCCATGAATTGAAGTTCATGCTAACGTTAGATCGCTTCTAGCTATTACCAAAATAATTTTTAAGTATTTATCCAAAAAAAAAAATTTAAGAAAGATAATTTCCAATTAAATGTAAATGCACCGCCTGGTATGTTTATGCAGCATCCACTGACAAGTTCAGATAATACCTTTCTTCAAATATATAATAAGCTTATTAACGCAATAGTAAAAGATACAAATCAGGGAAGCTCACAGCTCCCATGATTTCAACAGTTGACATAAGAAATATTGATAATCCAGCACCAGACAAAGCCAAGAATTTACAGTGTATACCTTTTTTGACCAATTTCTTCGAAGTCAAATAACATATGCTAGTTAGCCAGTTGACTGTTTAATTAACACAAAATCAATGAAAAAAAAATTGCCTAGCACAAAAGCCATTTCCCGAAGGAAAATTGCAGCATTTTATTGTCCTCCTTCCTATTTGTAACAGGAAATTTACATCAAACAGAATTAAACTACAAGAAGGCATAGAAACAACTAAATTATGGTATAACAGAAGTTTTTTATAAAATCCCCCACTTAACTGATTATGAAAATATGTTACATACTTTTACTTCATACCTACTAACAGTGGGATCCCCATTGAAAATTTTTCTAAAGAAAAAGAAAGCTTCCCAAGAGGACAAGATTCCCCTAACCAAATGATCCAAATGATGTCTTTATTTATATCCCCACTAGTCACATGCTGCAAAATATGAAGAATATTCAACGGCAAGCACCAAATTGCACTTCTCTCATTATGCATGGCAGCATATGATTGAAAGGAACATCGATGATAACATCCTAAGACAACAAAACTGAACTGAAAAAAAGAACAAACATTCATCGTTTTTGCACGCTGGTTGGGCTTATGATGTTTACAATAAAGATAACTGAAAGAGATGATTTTAACCAGTCACATTTTATAGTGGGAGTTTGTGGCAGGTTATGGAAGTGGCCAACCGCTGGCACTCATCTTTTAACACTAGATTATAAGTAAACATTAAAAGGACAACAAAGAATGCAGCCTTTCACTTTTCTATACAATTTCGACTGGTATTCGAATTTTCACTCTTTAACACAATCCTAACTATTAACCAGCCGGATTATGAAAATAATGCACGAAAAAAGAAAAAAAATACATAGTATTAGAAAAATACAAAGATTCGACAAATATATCCTGCAGCCAAGCATCAGCAACGATTGTAAAAACTTAAAGTAACAATTTTTATAATGCAAACCAATTCTTCCTTTCCATAAATAAAATAAAAATAATAAATTCACTTGAAAATTGAAAAGTCGTTAGCTTTTCATAATCGAAAACTCAACAAAACCGAATTTTCACGCAAAGTACTAAAATTTCTTCACCCGCTTTGGTAAAACCTAAAAATCAATCGATCACTCAGAGAGAGAGAGAGAGAGAGAGAGAGAGAGACCTGAGTGAGAGCCTTGAGTGATCGCCGGGAGCAGATGCTGAGTAGCAGGAGGTGCCAGTGGAAAAGTTTAAATCACAGTCACATACTCCCATGCATTATAAGCAAATCATCTTCCACAACGTTGTCGTTTTGGCCTTGGAGCTGGTTTTTAACGGGCTGGGCTGGATTTTGAGGCCTGAGGGAGGTGGTAAGGGTTTTTAGTGCAACTATACATGTGGAAGATAAAAGAATAGAGTCGGCTCTTCCAAAAGGGCTCGAAGTTTCACAAGGGCGCATGGGAGGTCAGCTTTTGTCTTATGAAGGGTGGGGCATATAAAGTTGAAAACCACTAAAATAATTCCATTTTTGAAAAAAAAAATTATAAAATGAGTTATCTAAAAAATTTATTTTAAAAATAAATTACAAAGACATGTATCAAGTTCACACCTTCGGTGGAATGCGCCTTCAATAGAAACTTTTTTTTTCATTTTAGTAGTTAATAAGTTATGAAAATATAGCAATTTGACCCTCATAAGAATATTAAACAATAACGTGATTTGGTCCCAATTATAGTAAACTCAAATTAATCTTTTTTTATATATTATTGACTTTATAACTCCATAGAAATAAAAAATTATGATCCTTCAAAATTAAAAAATAAATCATATTAATATTAGTTTTTTTTCTGTATACTATAAGATAAAGCATAAAGGGATATAAAAAAATTAATAAATTTTAAATCAATTTTTATAATTTTAAAATTTATAAAAATTATTTTTTTGTTATTTTTTATGTAAACTTTTAATTTTCTTTACATAATTTTCATTCAAAAAAATTCAATGATAAATTTTCTAAAAAAAAAAAAAAATTCATGATACAAGCTTAAAGGTATAGACACAATCCATACCTTCAGTTGTGTCAAAATTAATTCAATTGAAAATGTGTTATGCATCTATAACTTCAAAACCTATTTTTGAAATAAATTTTTCGAATACCATGAATTTTTTTTAAAATAATACTTTTTAATGGATACCCTCGTATAAAGGCCATGTTGTGGTGGTAAATATCCAAGTTTAGCTATATTTGAGATCGAATCGAATCTTGTAAGCATCTCAATCAATATCTATTTACTTTTTATAGCGATAAATTATTAAAAAAGATATGAATAAAAATTCTATTTTAGAATTGAAAAACTTAATTATATAATCACTGATACCATTTATAATAAATAAATGAACACGTACATACAAAATCGCCAATAGTGAAAAAACTCAAAAAGGCATACTCTTAGCGAACAAAAGTTCCATGTGAATCTTAGTCAATATGTGATAATAACTAACCAACTCTTGCCATTGAGCTTTATGTTGATTTAGGAGGGTTAAGGAAGAATTGTTCTTTTATTGATGTAACTTGAAAGAAGATTATTTTAGGACATCTTCTTATGATACACCAGCAATTAGATGCATGCATTTTAAATCATATCGATTACTTAAGTTTTGGATCTAAGTTGAAATTTATAGATGATAAAAATGAACTCCACTCACCTTAACAAAATGCATTTTGAAATACATAGCATCCTTGTATTTATAAAATTTATAAGAAAAAAGGAAGCACACAAGTGTTTCTAGATGAAAATCATAAATTCTTGATTGAAAGTAGTTTAGCTTTTAAGATATGGATGAAGAAAATTTCGCATTAAATCTAGAAAGAGGAGAAGAATTCCAATAATATGATATATAATAGTAAATAATTGACAGAAACAAAAGAAGGAGAGTGCTTTGCTAAACTATAACATAGAGGCATTTCTTAATTTTAATGAATAAGGAGACAGAAAGATCAAAACTTTCTTTTTTAAGATTTAAGAGTGTTAATAGTGTCTATAGCATTGATTGATACTTTATTGGCAAGTTTAGTATATAAAAATAAACCTAGAATATAATTGTGATCCCGTATTTTACTTCCATTCCTATATTTGCAATTCCTAAAATCTATAATTGCACATTTAAATAAGATTTTGATTCTTAAGCTTGAGAGGAAGAATCACAACTTCGTTCTGTATCATTCCATCCCAAACCATTTCTATGTATCAAAGGGCAAATAGCACACAAGACGAAGGGAAGAAAAAAAAATAATGAGAGAGACATATAAAGGAGAGATAACATTCATGACAAGGTCTCTAAGCCCTACTAAGCACAATCATCCTATTATGGATGGGACTTCGTAACAAAGCTAAATATAAACAAAATGGTTTTGGATAAGTCTGTCTAAAGTACCCTTAGGCTTATCAAGGTCTTTTTTTTTTTCCACCTCTCTTATTTTCAAATATAATTAGTCATTTATATTGAGAATCATGATATTCAAATTATAAGTTATTACTTTTAAATGTAAATTATAACAAATATAAATATGAACAATATCAATAAAAACATAAAATAAGAGTAGAACATAACACAAACCATAATATAGATCGCATAAGTTTAGGTTATGATATCTTGCATATACTAAGAAATTGTGTATTACTTTAGGACTTAAAACTTATAACCTGCAAAGTTGGTTTTAGGTAGGCTCCGAAGTAGGGATACAACCAAGACAAGTCTTATAAAATTCGAATTTTCCCTTACAGGGTTTAGAATCTCCCAAAACCATATCCTCCTACTGTCAAAACTCACCCCTATAAGGTTATTATGGACCAATGTTGGGTTTGTCTTGATTACATACGATATTATATTTAGCTTTTGATTTTATAGACTATTATAAGCATATTTTTAAAAGATTTAATAAATAAAAGTCCAATACCATATTTTACAATCAAATTAGTCATAATAAATCATAAATGGCTACTCTCTTGCAAAACAAATTTACAAATTGATGTTCTAGCAAATGAATTTTAAAAATTAAATGTATTATATAACGTAAAACTAGTGTAAGGCATGTATAGGCTAAGTACAAATATTATGATTAATATATTATTTTTAATTATGTTAGGTTTCCAATCAGGTTTTTTTTTTTTTTTTGTAGTTCTAAAACTTGACCTTGAACCTTCCCAAAACCTATAACTTTTCATTAGGTAGGGTGAGACAAGTATTTTATAACGACTCATTCAATTACATCCCTTTTTATAGTGGATATGATATTAGACTCCATAGGCTATTAATACCTTATCTTGTGGCTATAGGTTTTGAAAATTAGGAGATGGAACCTATCATGTGACTACAAAACTTATTATGCGATATAGTATTCAATAATCTCCAAGGTACATGTATTAAGGAAAACATCAATGGATGCTCCTTAGATCATTTATTTGTTGTAACTTCCTTAATTAAATCGGTAAATATAAGAAAGTAGCCTCATATACAAACCTTATTTTTTTATACAAACCTTTTTTTTCTGTATATTAGATCCCCGATGAAAGATGTAACTTCATATTAAGGTACTAGATAACTTGACATATTACAAGAAAAAGTTCACCCTTTTTGCCTTGCATCATGCTTAATAGTTATATTGTATCCAAATAACTTGTGATAGAATATTAGAATATTGTCTAACATATAACATAATAATATATATACACATAATAAATATATAAAAAAGCATATATTTTCAAATTAAAATTAAACTTATATCATATCATACATAATAATTGACCTAAAAAAATATTAATTTATAACATAATACTGTAAAAAATTTTAGCATTAGTTCACAATAAGTACTATACTACACGTTAATATACATAATAGTTTAATAAACTATAACCCTCATATCATACATAATAATTACAATATGTTCAAATAATTTATGTCAGATTAACTATATGCTATTTAGTAGGTGTAGTAGTATACATGATAACTATAAAACGTTGATTTATAACCTAACTTTCTCGTGTGAATAAAGAAATTTTTTTAGCCAATTTCAATAAAGGACATTAATTGATTATTATGTTTATGAGTCAACTTTGCACATTTCATGAATTATGAACACATTAGTATGTTAAAATTTTAGAGATTTTGGACATGGTAATAATTAATAAAGACGAGGATTAATGCCATAGCTATAAGATACATTTATATACATGACAATGGGGAAATAATAATAATAAAAAGCTCAAACGGAATAACAATCACAATGTTTATAAAAAATTCTTAGAGATTAAGTTTTGTACTTTTCAAGGGCTTTCTCTCTACTTCTCAAGAAGGATTCTCATTAGATTCCCCCTTAAAAATATCTTCATGTGAGTCGTTTTCTAAGATGTGAGTCAGTCAACCAATTATTTATTTATTTTTTTAATTTCAATTTCCATTTTGAAACTAAATATGGGTTTGTATTAATGGTCTGCCAGAATACAAGATTTGTGCAACCATGCCGACGAGGAAACTAGACAAAATGCTCCTTGAATTGCTGATGATGTTCATGATGCATAAAGGCAAGTAGTTGCTAGTTTTGAGATTGCCTGAAAATTCATCTTTTTAGGATCCACACTTGGGATGAACTGACTAAAAAACGGGAAGTTAAATTTAACATTTTGGTCGACAGTCCTGCTGACAATGCCGTAGAGGTTAAAAAAATAAAAGGGAAACCACATTAAAAAGGATTACATAGTATTCTCACATGAGTACTACTTTGGAAATTTGTTCTGGCTCCATGCAGAATGCTGCTCGTTTGGATAGGGAAATCGTCCATGACTTAGACTTGGATTATGATTAATGTGGCTTCAAAATCCTTGAAAACTGCCTTTTAAAGATGGACAGGGAAATCGTCGAGAGGCCTCAGCAAATGTTCATGACGATCTGCTGTAGGAATTCACAAGGACGACATTGATTCTGCAGTGGAAACTCATCGTATGGTGTCTCAACATTGGTTCACTCATGCGACTCAAACTCTTTGCATGTCTGGGACCCTGTGGCCTCATATATATATATATATATATATATATATATGTATATATGAATTTTTTAACTTCACAAAAAATGAGTCCCACTTTTCATTAAATGAATTCAGATACTAAAAGCGAAACCTAATTCTCGTGCTTTTGTGTTCATTTATCTTGGAAAGTTGGAAAAAGGTAGTACCATTGGAAGGAATGAGTCTGTCAATGACATTCTATCTAGCGGCATGAGGCGGAGATCTGAAGTCATTGTTCCAATGTCAAGGGTGTTTAATGATACTTTGCATAATGTCGATCAAGGATAGAAAAGAGGCAATGTACCATGCTGTCTTCATGGAGCCATGGCATATTGGTACTTTCGAACTGCTGACAAATGAAAAGGTGGCTATGCTCCTTTGTTCCTATCGACAGAGCTTTTTGGGTATGGATTTTCAAGATCTATCTCAATCTATTTAGACTTCTATCAGAGCTTTACTCGCTCCTATCGACTTGTTCTAAACCGCTTCAACACAACATTGCCTAGATTCAATTCACGCTTCCCAAACTTTAGCTTGGATCAACTATGCACATTCTCATAAAGGACAAATGCGAAAGAACGCTATGTATAAGGAAATTGGTTGATTAAAGATACACTCTCATAATAATTGGAGAAAATCTCATGAGTTAATACCTTTTTGTTATGAAAACAATCAATCATTTCTATAAATAAGGATCAAGGATTACTAGATATAGGACTTTTGACTCTTTACATTTTTAAATACTAATTATCACTCATTTGTGCTAATTTAGATATCAAAGTGTGTTGAATAAAGCTAATAAAGCTCAAGTTGTCATAGTCTTTAGGAATTTGTTATTCATGTAATTTCTTTCCTGTTTTTAGGAATCAGTTCTGATTTTTCTCATTCGGTTGCTATTTTCTTGTGTTTTATTGTTGCATGTACAACATATAAATAGGCCTCTTCGTTGAATGATTAAACAAGTCTCATTCCAAAAAGTTAATATCTCAATCGTGGTATTAGAGCCACTAAAAAAAAGTAGTAATCATCCATTTACTTCTATGGCAACAAAAAATTTTGTCCAACCTACAATTCCTCGCTTTGATGGTCATTATGACCATTGGAGTATGCTAATGGAAAATTTCCTAAGATCAAAAGAATATTGGCAGGTCATCTCTAATGGAGTACTAGAAACAACACCAATAATGTCATATGCATGGAAGATAGAAATAAAGGGATGAAGTTGAAGGATCTTAAGGCAAAAAACTATCTGTTTCAGGCTATTGATCATTCAATCTTGGAGACGATTCTTTGCAAAAATACCTCCAAGCATATTTGGGACTCCATAAAGAAGAAGTACAATGGATCGACAAAGGCAAAAAGACAGCAGCTTCAAGCACTCCGTTCAGAATTTGAAACACTTCGAATGAACTTTGGCGAATCAGTTACTAATTACTTTTCGCGAACAATGGCAATTGTCAACAAGATGCGGATTCATGGCGATAAGACAGAAGATGTTACTATTATTGAGAAGATTCTTTGATCTTTGACACCAAAATTTGATTTTGTTGTTTGTGCTATTGAAGAATCTAAAGATATTGACTCACTTTCAATTGATGAATTATAGAGTTCTTTATTGGTTCATGAGAACAAAATCAATCAACGGGAGAAAGAGGAGCAAGCTTTAAGGCCTCAACAAAAAATCTTTCATCTATAAGTAGAGTAGATAAAGGACAAGGAAGAGGTAGTAGTAGCAGCAGCGATGGAGGTAGAGGTAGGTGCAATAATGACTGGAAAAACCAACAAGAACACTAGAATTCTCCATATCCAGGAAGAGGACGAGGACGGAGCTGGAGCCAAAAATCAATATCAGCTAACAAGTCTAATGTTGAGTGTTTCAGATGCCATCGGTATGGTCATTGCCAATCAGAATGTCAAACCAATTTGTCCAAAGGAAATGGTGAAAAATCTCTTTTTGCAGAAAAAGAAGAAGATGAAGAAGTGTCCTTACTAATGATTTGTCATACCGAGGAGAAATCCAACAAAAACTTATGGTACCTCGATTCAAGTTGCAACAATCATATGTATGGGGATAAATCAACATTCTTAAAACTAGATGAGTCATATTGTGATAACGTGAAATTTAGCAATGACTGCAAAATTCTTATTATGGGCAAAGGAAAGGTAACAATTCAAACCAAAGGAAATGTTGATAAAGTTATCTCTAATGTTTTGTTTATTCCAGAATTAAAAACGAACCTGCTTAATGTCGAGTCTAATTTTTGAATTCCCATTCCTAATCCGATCTAAACTAAACCCTATGCTCATCTAATCTAGATCCTCGACTTGAGTTAGGAATTTCGTTTGATTTTTGGAGTCGTCACCCAACTGTTGTTGGGAAAAAGTGAATTAAGACTAAAGGAGCGGATTAGTCTTAATTTGGACTACTAGTCGTCGTTATTTCCTCTTCTCGTTTTTGTGAGAAGAGAAAAAAGGGAAAACTAGAGTTTCTAAGTCCGGAGGCTAACCTATTAAAACCTATGCGGTTACCACCTAATCTCCTAAAATTGTTCATCTTTAGAAATGTGTTTCTGTTAATTTTTGTTATGTCTTTGAATTTATTTCAAGAAAAAGGATTTTTCATTTATTTTATGGGTTGACCCGAATGGGTGCCTACGTACCTGCTACTCAGGATCAAACAAGCCGTAGTTCGCTTTTTTTCGAAAATCTTAAGTTTATTTAGTGGATTTTGATTTTTGAAAACTCTTTTGATTTACGTTCTTAACATCTTTGGGATTTTTCTAAAAATTTCTAAGCCTAAACTTTGAATTTGATTTTTGAAAATGATTTTGGGGGAAAACATCTATTTTGAGTTTATTCGAAGAAAAGGATTTTCTAAGTGTTAAAACTTATTTTTACGATTCTTTTATAATTCTTTTGAATTTTTTATGATTTTTGTGATTTTTATGATTTTTGTGATTTTCATGATTTTTGTGATTTTTATAAGTTTTATAAGTTTTTCATGATTTTTGTGATTTTTATAAGTTTTGTAAGTTTTTCATGATTTTTATATTTTTTGTTGAAAATTTTATCTTAAGTTTATTTTCTATCCTATTTTGAAATTTAAAATTTTATTATTTTTTTTCTAATATTTCTATTATTTTCCTTCATTTTTATTATTTTTATTTTATTTTTTTCTTATTTCCTATTTTCTATTTTCTATTTTCTACATTATTAAATCATAGAAAAATACAATTCCTACATTTTCCTACTTATCGACAATATAAATAAATAAATGGCTAACAATATAATAAATAATAATAAATAAATTCAACATAAACAAATAAACAAAATAAATAAAATAAATAATAATAAAAAATCTGGAAAATCCGACTTACCTGGATCCGGATCGGTGCGCGGGTCGGATCGGATCGGGTCGGATCAGGCCGAATCGGGTCGGGTCGAATCGGTTGGACACGGCGGCGGTATTGGCTCGTTCACGGCGTTCCGGCGGTCGTTTGCGGCGGGTGAAGTGCCGAATCCTAGCTTCTTAGGGGTGCTGAATCCGATGGTGGTGGCGGTTTACTCCCAGAACGTCTCCTTGCGGTGGTTTGAACTCCGGTCGGCGGTTTCGGCTTCAAGTTCCTCCGGCGTACTCCGATTCGCTCCTTTCTCTCTCTTTCTCTCACTTTTTCTTCGTGTTTCAGCTTCCTCCTATTCTCCTCTATTTATAGGAACCTCGAACTCCTCTTGGATAAGCTCGAATTGGCCGATTTAGATAAACCCATATTTTTCCGTTTTTGGATTCGGTTTTATCCCGGCGATTTGATGTAAATCTCTTGTTTTTCTTTGATTTTTCTGATGGATTTGGCTTTATCTTGACTTTAATCTAGAAGATTAAAAAGAAAACGGCCGATTTCGTCTTCGTCGGACCGGCTCCGGCTCCTCCTCCGATTTTCCTGGGCGAAGAAGACAATCACGTGCCATGCACGCGTTTCCTCTTGGCCAATCACATGCTGCCACGTGGCAGCTCCAGAGAAAAGAAAAAAAATTGCATCAAGTGCTCGGGGGAAGATTCGAACTCGCGACCTCCAAGTCTCCCGCACGTTCCTAGCGCACGCACGAACCAGCTGAGCTGGCCCAATTTCCCGATTTTCTTTACATCGCAAATTGTACATATGCGATGCAATTTTTTATTTTTTTGTATTTTTTGAAAATTCCAAAAATTTGTAAAAATTGTTTATTATTCATTATTACTATTTCTGAAATCATTTTTCAAAATTGAAGTGTTTTCCTATTTATTTTTATTTTTTGAACATTTTTATTATTTTATGCTAAATTAGGAAAAATTGAAAAATTGATTATCATTGAGAATTATTGATTCCTAGGGCAAAAATGGGGTGTTTACACTTAATATCGGGCAGCTTCAAGAAAAGGGATATGAGATTTCTATTAAAGACAGAGTATGTCAAATTCAAGATGCAAAGTTAGGCTTAATTGCTCAAGTTAACATAACGACGAATCGTATGTTCCCACTTTATCTTCACAGCACAGCTCATTCTTACTTTTCAGCAAGTTTTAATGATGAGGCATGGCTATGGCACTTTCACTATAGGCATTTGAATTTTGGCGGATTAAAGACACTACAGCAGAAGAACATGGTGATAGGTCTCCCTCAAATTGCAACTCCTTCTCAAGTTTGTGAAGAATGTATTGTTAGCAAACAACATCGTAATCAATTCCCATAAAGAAAATCTTGGAGAGCAAAGAAGGCATTGGAACTTGTTCATTTCAACATTTGTAGGCTAATAACACCACATTCTAATGGAGGTAAAAGATATATGATTACCTTTATTGATGATTATAGTCATAAGATATGGTGTATCGCCTATGCCCATATTCTAAATGAGAAGAGGAGGAAGCTAGATAATAAGGGAGAAAAATGCATTTTTCTTAGTGTTAGTGATAAGTCAAAAGCCTACAAATTATATAATCTTAGCACCATGAAAATTGTCATTAGTCGTGATGTGGTATTTGATGAAAAAAGCACATGGTCATGGAATCAAAATGGTGTTAAAGAAAACATTCCAGCAAACTTTGAAGATGATGAGATAGGGCAACAACTTATTGAAAATGTGCAAGAAGAGGAAGTCACCCAAAATGCTCCAGTAGTTGATTAAAGCCCACTTGTAGCTGAATCACAAAGGCCTCAACGTGTTTGAAGAAGACCAACATGGAGGACTGATTATGAAGCAACTAAAGTGGATCAAGGTGATGACCCACTTACACATTTTGCTCTATTTTCAGATTGTCATCCTACCACTTTTGAAGAGGTTGTCAAAGAACCAAAATGGAGAAAGGCTATAGATGCATAGATTACTACCATAATAATACCTGGGAGCTTGTGATCTACCAAAGGGTCATAAAACAATTGGTGTAAAGTGGGTTTATAAAACAAAGTTAAAAGAGAATGGTGAGGTTGACAAGCACAAGGCGTAGTTGGTAGTTAAGGGTTACAAGCAAGAGTTTAGAGTTGACTATAAAGAAGTCTTTGTTCCGGTTGCAAGGTATGACACAATCAGATTGGTGATTGCGATGGTAGCTCAAAACTCATGGCCTATCTTCTAGTTAGATGTGAAATTAGCATTCCTCCATAGAGATTTGAAAGAAGAGGTATTTATTGATCAATCTCCTAGTTATGTGAAACTTGAAAATGAGCATAAAGTGTATAAGTTAAAGAAAGCTCTATATGGATTAAAACAAGCTTCACATGCTAGCTATAGTTGCATTGAGACTTATTTTTTGAAAGATGGTTTTCACAAATGTCCATATGAGCACACGCTTTTTGTTAAAATAGAAGGAGGGAAAATGCTTATTGTCTGCCTATATGTAGATGATCTTATATATACTGGAAATGATGTCCACATGTTTGAGAAGTTTAAAAAGTCCATGATGATTAAATTTGAAATGTCTAATCTTGGCATGATGCATTATTTTCTTGGTCTTGAAGTAGTTTAATCCAATGTTGGAATATCAATTTCCTAAAAAAATATATACAAGGGAAATCTTGGATAGGTTTCAAATGAAAGAATGTAATCCCGTGGGAACACTTGTTAAATTTGGTTTGATGTTAAACAAGGATCATGAAGGAAAAAAGGTAAACAACACTCTTTATAAGCAAATCATAGGTAGTTTGATGTATTTAACTACAACAAGACCGAATATTATGTACTCTATAAGTCTGATCAGTAGGTATATGGAGAATCCAACAAAAAAGCATCTCTTAGTTGCCAATAGAATCCTTCGATATTTGCTAGGAACTAAAGATTGTGGGGTGTTTTACAAGAAGGGAACAAGGTCAGATTTGATAGGATTTACTAATAATGATTATGCAAGAGATCAAGATGATAGAAAAAGCACTTCGAGTTATGTTTTCAAGTTGGGTTCAGGAGTTGTTTCATGGTCATCTAAGAAGCAAATAATTGTTATTTTATCATCTACTGAAGTTGAATTTGTTGCAGCAGCTTCATGTGCTTGTCAAGCTATTTGGTTGAAAAAAATTCTTCAAGAGTCACATTTTAAGTGAGATGGACCTACTGCAATTTACTATGACAATAGTTCAGCAATAAAACTGGTAAGAAACCCAATTCTACATGGAAGAAGCAAGCATATAGATGTGAAGTATCATTACTTGCAAGATCTCAACAATGGAGGAGTAATTGATCTCATTTTCTGCAGAAGTGAAGACCAGATTGCTGACATCTTTACCAAACCTCTCAAATTGCCATTGTTCTCAAAGTTCAAAAGGTTACTTGGTGTTTGTCCAATTGAAGAGAAGGTTGTAAACTAATAGTCAAAAACATCGATTTAAGAGAGGAAATGTTGAATAAAGCTAATAAAGCTCAAGTTATCCTAGTCTTTAGGAATTTGTTATTCATGTAATGTCTTTCCTGTTTTTAGGAATCAGATTTTTCTCATTCAGTTGCTATTTTCTTGTATTTTATTATTGTGTATACAACTTATAAATGGGCTTCTTTACTTAATGAATAAACAAGTCTTATTCCAAAAAGTTAATATCTCAACAGAGTGGCCATGCCGGAGTAATTTCCGGCATCCCATAACCTGATTTTCTTCACTTTTACAAGTGATCCAACCACCTCTAGAAACCAGCACAAACAGTTTCTATATTTATATCATTCAATGATTGATTCCAGCATGATGGACCATTTATTATCAATAATTATAAGACATTTTCTTTTGGATTACTGTTGTCTATTCTTTCTTCGTTTATGCTAAAGATCGATTTAATTTGGCGGAAGGTGCATCAAGCTCGAGACTTACACTGGTCTTTGGATACCAGATCTCTTTATGGAGAGAGCCCAAAGCGATGGAGAATGGTCATTGTTTTTTTCCAATGAGGCTCCGGGCTTAGCAGATTGTTGGGGCAAAGAATTCGAAAAGTTGTATCTAAGATATGAACGAGAGGTAAAAGAACTAATCTATGCTCTCATTATTTTTTTCCTTTCCCTGTCCATATCCAACTTCGGATATTCTTGTGCTATTTAGAATTTCTTGTGAAAATTGAAGTATTAACTTGAAGTAATGTTGGTAATCTTTAGGGTAAAGCAAGGAAGGTTGTCAAAGCATGAGGTCTCTGGTCTAACATAATGAAATCCCAAGTTGAAAACAAGATTCCTTACGTGCTTTTTAAGGAAAGATGATAAGTTGATCTACTTGTGATTTCTGTTTATTTGTCCTGAGATTGCCTCATGTTATTTCTTAACAATTTCTCGTCTAGGATACTTACATTCGCGAGAGCAATATGCAAGATTTAGGAACCATCAAGCCTTCTGATTCGTATATAGAGACGACAGAGTCTTGCATCAATTGCACTGCCTAAGTTTGTTCACGAAAAGGCTTGAGTATTTTGCCAATTAGAGTATGATGTATCTGTTCATGTTTTTGTTCTAACTTTGCAACATTACTTGCAGGGAATTCCTATTGAATGTCATCCATCCAAACTTGTTGGAAGCAGAGGCTCAAAGAATCGGTATTTTGATTTTGACAAACTAGCTAAGGTTTACATCTTATCCATAGATTTCGGAATTTCGATGATGATTTAATGATTTTCGCATCGACTCTTTTACCAGTACACGAATTGCAACTTGTTGGTTTCATTTTTTTTTCTTAAAATTTTCGAAAAGGTAACTTCTGTTGTTACTTCAAATCTGAACAAGATAATTGGTGTTAATGACTATCCTCATGAGAATGCAAGAAAATCGAACCTTCAACATAGGCCCATTGATATTAGTGTTCAAGGGCTTGTCGATACATTCATTTTGCTTGGAATGGCATATGACTCTCCCGAGGTAAACGTGCTTTCTCTTGTTTCCTTATCACTTCAGCTTCACTTCAACATCTCTTTTTAAAACTTTCCCCTTTTTTTTTCTTCTTCATGTTGTGAAAAACAGGCTTGACAGTTGAATAAGTACATTCTTGAAACGACATACTACCATGCACTAAAAACTTCTTCGAATTAGCTGCCATCGAGAGGCCCTATGAGACATGTGATGGATGTCTGATGAGCAAGGTAAGTATGCATAAAATATGAAAAATGCTTCTGTATATATAAGATCTTGATAGATTTAGTTAAACTGTAGGATACTTGGTGGCATGTAAATAACATATAGCAATATGTTGGCCGTAAATGTTAATAGACAGGTGACGTCTCATGTAGTTTATTTTGTCTTTATACACATGGTTAAGGATTGAAGTTTCCATTAAAACACTTGTGTTACTTATCAATCCATGTGACACATTTTTAAATGAAATGAATTGCCAATAGCCAAAATGTATCAACCATGAAATTGATAAATAACCAAAATATATCATACAATGAAAAAAAAAATTATAAATTGACACAAATATTGCCAATTAATAGGTAAAAATGAAAAAAAAAACTTTCAAAATTATATTTATAGAAGATAAAAGATTAGGCATCTTCCCAAGCTACAATTAATTTACTCATTAATCTAATTAAGTTGATAGTGTTAAATGGGATTTTCAAAAAGGTACTTACTAATGAGTGTACTTGAAGTACTTACTAAAGATTTTATAAAAGAAACATCAATCTTTTTAATATTAATCATGCACTTAATCTTTCTTGGGCATCAATTAATATTTTTCTTTAGAATAGGATAACTTAGTGAGACTAAGTGGGTTATTCTCTTGAACCAAATATAGAGTTCAAAATTTAGAATTCACTTAAATTGTTAAATCAGATAAATAACCTCAGGATTGATTGGATTTTACCCATTAATATGTTGTGCTATGATTTTTCCCACGTATGTATGTATGTATGTGTGCATGTAATCTCCATTAACACTTTCCCATGAAAATCCCCCTAAAAGAAAAGGCAGCAGTGGATTTTTCAGAGTGTTATTATTAAATAAAGCCTTTGGTAATTGCATAAGTTATGAGTTCCTAGTATGCTTACTGAATATTTACCATTTTATACCGATGATTGTTGCAGGGGTTGAAAATAGGGATCTCTCACGTGCCCTCATCATATATAAGATGTGTCTGGTGACATTATCGATATGATGGTAAATACTTTATTACTCATTTTCAGCTTTGTTTCCTATCTTTTGTTATTTTAATCAACACTCGATGCATGTGTCCGATGCACGACAGGAGGAGAACGGGACTCGAGGCAACAGACGATGATGAACATTAAAATGGCGGAAGCAAAGTGCTGTTGGATCAAGACGAATACGTGGTTTCGGAAGTTTTATAATCCAGTGGTTATGGAAGAAATCCACATCTCCCCCTTCCAATCTGAATTCCATGAACTATTCTGCCAATTCTCTTGCTGATTGATAGGACTCTTTTTTTCTTCTTTTTTTTTCTATTTTTCTTCCGGCGGAAAGATAATATTTTACTATAAACATGAGAAACTTTTTTTTTTTTTTTAAGAATAAGCATTAATAATATATTTGGTACGTAAAAATGAATCAAAAATAAAATCGTGATTTCAGATTTTTGTTTATTTCTTACATTTGGATACACTTTTAAAGTTCAGAATAACGATTTCTTAAAATTATTAATTTCGCTTTCAAAAGATAATTTAATTTGGTTTTTAAGATGACAAAATCGCGATTTCATTTTAACTTTTTTAATAATCATCAATTGAAACTACTTATTTAATCTTTAATTTCATTGTTATATATTTATATTTAATAATTAAAAATAATTTTAACAAATATTATTGTATATGTTTTCCACTTCATATGAGAATGAATTTATCATTTTAATCACCATTCCATTCTATTCTATTTTATACCATTTTGTGTATCAAATATAATATAACATGATTCTCTCTCTCTCCCCCTACTTACCCTGAGTAGGATCACGCTGAAGATCGCTAAGATTTTGTGATTTGCTATTAAACTTGTTCATTTTAAGTGTGAGTTCTTCTGCTTCATTTTATTTACTTTGTTTGATCTTAAATATGTCGACAAAATATTAGTACAGTTGATAAAATTTTAGTTTTAGAATACTCTCTTGTGGCCATTTGGGATAGTGAAAATGCAATATGAAAGAAGATAATTACATATCTCATAAAAATAAAAAGGAATCATATAGATTACTATATTGGTATTCTGATAAAATTTTAGATACAATAGGAAAATAAAATAGCTAAATTTTCACTAATGAAGCACACCTTTTCAATCATAAATCTTACAAAAAGATATATCACCAAGGCATGCCATGATTCTTAGATTTTCTTATGTTGTGCTAATAGAGACAAGTTGAATGCTAAATAGGACTATATTTAAAAACAAAATATCAAACAAACCAAATCATATTAAATAAAATAAAGGGATAATATGAAATGATTACTCAATTATGCATCCGAAATTTTAGAATATCAATATTAGTATTCAATCAAACTTTTCAATATCGATATATCACCTCATTGAACTCATCTACATTTGTTTGCTAGCTAGCATTTTCAATCAATAATAATTTGATATGTATCCGAAATGAATTATTTAATATAGAATAACCTTGATAAATGTCCCATGGCATATAATTAGTATAAATGAGAGGTTTGAAGAGTCATTGTCTTCTTTTTGTTTGATCAAGTGCTGATCCTAGTTAAAAATTAAATCTTTCTTATATAAGATTAAGTTAAAACATCAAATATCTAAGAATTGAGTTAAAAATCCAATTTTCACTCCACCCAAAACAAAATTCAATCTTTACCCAAAAGAAAAAAAACCACTAAGAAAGATAACTTTGACCGTCATTGATTTTCAAAACTAATAGAGGCAACCATAGACTAACTTGATAAAACAAGAAAAATGCTAAGTTTTATATGGTTGATTAGTTGAATATGTAATGGAAGAATCATTCTACAACACCCCTAATCTGAACGTGCCTCCTGATTATTTCTTGGTATGCTAAGTGAATTAAAGACCAACAATAGTCATTGCTCATAAAAAATCACAAAGAAATAAAGAAAAGCCTTACTAATTATATTTCTTTCTAGGGAAAACCATATGTGTAACTCAAACTATTTTTGCTGATTAGATGGCAAGTTGCGGGGGGGTGAGGATTGAATCTTTCTTTTGGACAGTGTGAAGTTTGATATTTAATACATTGCCTAGAAATTCAATCGTCTTAATTGTAAAGAAATTGATTTTTTATAAGTATTAGTGTTAGGTAAAAGAGGAAGAAGAAGAGCAAGAGGAAGACAAAGAAGAAGAAGACTTTTTACCGCTTATGCAACCTATATAACATGTGGGCGTGGGCGTCCAATACATATATTAAATAATTCATTTGGTATAAATGTCATATTACTATATAAAATATTATCACGACAAACGAACAAAAGTGAAGTTAAGCGAGTAGTAAACTAACATTGAAAATTTCAATAAAATATTAAAATTAGTACTTGAAATGTTTTAGATGCTTGATTTAAAAATCACTTATTATTCATATATCAAATATGGCATCATCCATATTATCAAAAATAAGAACGTGAACATTTACTTTATGAATAACCCCAATATTCAAAATGAATATAATAACATGAACTTTTGAAATGGTAAAGGTTATGAATGTACATTATAGTATAATTACGCAAGACGCATTGTCTTCTATACATAGTGATTGATATCTATTAGTGTTGAAAGTAGAAAAAAGAAAGCAAGGACAGTTTAACTAATATTGTCTTATCTCTACTTTGGGGATTACATAACGAGACCATGTTCAAGTATCATAATGATTTATTGTGGTAGACTAAACAAGCTAATCAAAGGTCTAGAAGATGAGGCTTTACAGGATGACATCAAAGCATTATAATATGGAATAAGGTGTGTGGTACTACAATCTGTTAATGGAGAAGGATCAAATAAGTGTCACGTTGAAGAATTGATTTTTGGGGAATTAAAGGATTAAACGTATAGCTAAGGATTATGATCAGAGCATATTTGGGACAATATTAGGTGTGTCTAAGTGCTAAAATCGAAACTATGATATAAAATATCATGAACTGGGAAAGTTTTGAGGAAAGTAAATGCTTGAGGATTTGATCAAAAGTTGTTCTGGAGATAGGATTGAAGTAAGTTTAGGAGGAAATCGTGTATTCAATGGAATTTCATTAAACAGAATATAAATGATGATGGGATCAGAATTTATTTAGAAAACAATTACAATGTAAGTAGGAATAAGAATTGACACTTAAAAAGTGGTATGTAGCATGGTTTTATCCTTGGCAAATTGGATTATATTATAAGGAGCAAGCCAATGCAATGACTTAAGGACTTGGTGAATGAGAGTTGAATATAAAAAGTAGATCAAAGTGTAATTTAAAACTCAATGGACCATTAAGCATTCAAAGAAAGAATAGCATTGCATGTTTAGGTATCGATCATTAGTAATATGTGTGAGATTGAGCAGGGCTAGCTAAGTTAGAATAATTAGTTTGAGAATATTGATATCATAACAGTTTACATTAAGCTTGTTATATGGGATGAAAGTATATGTATGTATAGTTAATGGTTTATGGAGTTAGCATTCACCGGTTGTATTTTTGTGGTAATTAGAGGAAATGGAGAGATTGAGTGGGCAATCAATTGAAGATGTTACACTAAAAGAGTGAAGGGAAAAAGAATAGGCTTTAGGGGATCGGTTTGACAAACTGGAGTCAACCGTGCAAATTGTAGCTAAAGCAATTACTATAGATTCATTTAGTGATTGGTTGATCCAACTACTTGAACTAGTAAAGAAAAGGAAGTGAGATTTGGAAAATGATTGTAAAAGGAATGCAATGGAAGATGTTAGCTAAAATGGGAAGTAAAGAAGGGTAAAAGGGAAAAAAACAAAAACCTCAATAAGGAAGGAGAACATAGTAATGGTGTGTGTAAGTGTAAGGAAGAGCATATGGTACATGAGTGTCCTAGTCTTTCTCCGGAGATGTTATTGGTCTGCCAGAGAAGGACATTTGACTAAAATGTGTCTAAAGCCTAAGGATGTGAAGTGTTGTCAATGTGGGGAAATGGGTCACATAACTAAACAATGTAAGCAGCCTAAGACCAAGAAATGTTATTATTGTAAACGTTTAGATCATGAAATATGCAAGTTTTGAACTCTAATCCTACCCAAGAAAGCACTTCATTAGGACACAGTAACAAGTAAATTAATTAAACAATATGACATGTGATTACTACATTTAATTAGTACTTGTGTAATGCTAGCTTAAACATAAATCTACTGATGGTTTCAATATATATTAGCATCTTCCGTGAAAAAAGAATAAAGTAAAGGTAGTAAGGGTGTATCTATCAAAGTTACAACTTTAAATCAGGTTGATAGATTGTGATGTGATGTGAAGAGTTAAAGCTACATAGCCGAAGCATAGTGGTTTAGTAATCTCAAGTTTTAAATAGCGATAGGAACTATTGTCGTAGTGTTAAGTAGTGATGCTTTAATGATAAATTATTGTATTGTCGTGTTGTTCTGTCTATGTTTTGTTTTGTTGTCAATACTTTTATCATTTAGAAAGTTTCAACGTCGAGGATGAAACTATTTTCAAGGGGGGTAGAATGTGATACCACTTAGTGTCAAATTATGAATTAGCGCTAAGATTGACACTATTTGATCTAGATAAAACTTTACAATATAACCATAAATATTAGTAGAAGTGACCTTGTAAAATTCGTTCCATATAGTAGGAAACATATGAGAAGGAAATATTTTAATTGGAATGTGAATTAGTAATTATATATGTTAAAAAAATATATAAACAAATGAATTGAAACAAAATATTGCATATGAATAAATAATGAATGCTTGAGGGAGAGAGAGATATGCTTCTTAGGATACATATTGATAGGAATGAACTTTGCAATAACGCTATACTGTTGATGAATAAATTGGCACATTGGGACAATAGTTATTAAAAAAAAAAAAAACCTTTGAGCAAATATATAATATTAGCATGTGCAATGCATGAGGAGTATTATAATATGAGTATAGACATATTTACAATTACCGAATACATGAGTATAATAAATTATAGGGGTAAGTCATTAATAATAATAATAATAATAATAATAATAATAATGGCTCAAGCTTAGGAATTGTTATAAAATAAAAAAATATAAAATGAAAATTCTTTCAAAATTGTTCTACCATCAAACCACAATTATCTCTAAAATTTCTAAAAAAAATTTAAATAGCATTTGAATTATAGTACTGAACTGTATTATAAATTAAACAATACCAAACTTGGAAATAGAAAATAGGAAATTGAAGCAAATTATTAAGAGGAATAGGGGTTTTGCGTTGAGGACCTGCAGGGATGGTTGATTGAGGGGCCTAGGCTTGAGCTGCTGACAACCGATCCGAGAATATATAGCCGGCCAAAGGCTGGCAGAGACACGCAGACAACAAGGCGATCCGTGGCACCCTGAACTTTGGTATTTTCTTAAAAATATCAAATGTATATAAAAAACTATGAAACCTGGTTTCCTTGACTAATTTTGTATTCGTATAGATGTGAGTTCCTTAATAAAGTGCTCTGTTGTGGTGAATTTTAAAAATAGTAAATTTCATTGTTTCGGTTTGATTTTTGGTGTATAGTTTACTAATAGGTCATAATTAATTTACAACACAAGAATTTTGCAAAATGGACACGTTTTAAATTTTTCATGAATTTTTGAACTAGACTTTGTCTTCATTCCAGCAGGGCCTGCTCTAGTTAACCTAGGGGAATCTTGTGTGATTGTTGAAGTTTGCTGACCAAACTAAGATGATAGGGCTGTGAAATGATACTCAAAAGCTTTGGGTCAAGTAATAGACATAATCAACTGCATTTGGTTGGTTGGATAATTGTGAATTTCATTAATGGGAATTGAATTTTTGAAAACCTTATAGAATAAGGTTGAATTGCCATATAACGTAAATTAATATATATGGATATAATCATGTAGGATCATAATAACTCTTGTGAAAAACCTTGAATTCATCTAATGTTTAATAGACGACTAGACTAATATCCAAACACATAATCATAATACATGAATGAAAGAATTGGTCCTATATATGAATTGAATTGGCTATAATATAAACGAGATGATAGCTAGATCACCAATGGGGAGTAAATGTTTTGACACACTTTAGATGACTTGATTAGTAATAGAAGGGAAGGCAAAGTGGGATGTCCTTTAACAGTTGGAATCTTAGCTAGACGAATTTGGAAACAAATGGTATCTCAAGTTTAGCTAGATGTAAGGATTGCTAATTTGTTGCAATGTTAATAGGTGATCCTGCTCCCACGGAATAACCTTGAAGATTTCATCTTGTTGGTTCTCTTAATTAATTTAATTACTCGGTGAGTACTGTCTTGACTTAAGTAGTTGTGGTGCAAATGGTTGAGAATGCAAACAATTCACTTGATGACCAATGAACCTCGTAACTTATGTAATCATTTATTGTGACCACTATAGATTCTGTTCTTATTATTGTTGTTATGTGTGTAGATTGTGAATGATTTTTGTGTGATATTCAGCTATTCATAGCAGTAACACTAATATGTAAAGCCAAGGTGAGAGATGACTTCTATTTTGTTGAAAGTTTATGTTGTGGTATGGCAAGTGTGAGTAATTATTGTTAAGTTGATTTAATATCTAAGTCATGATTGTTTAGTATCAGGCTTGACTATGAATATCAATTAGTTATGTGATATGCTTGATTTGATATGATTGGATGTTAACCAATGGTTTTGTGTCAAAACCTAAAACAATTAAGTAAATTAAGTCTATTTCCTACTTGATAAGCTTATGGTATGATTTGAATCAACCTGTAAATTTGTGGTACTGTTAATAAATTAACCCAATATTAGTGACCAATAGAGATTTAATCACCCCTATTTGTTTGTGGCAGGAAAAAGGCATATAAAAAAATTACTAACATGAAGTGAACGTGTATAAGGGGTTCTATTTGCCAAATGGTAAGTATGAAATGAAAGAGTATGTAAGGGGAGACATTCTACCAAAGGATAGGTTAATCTTAGATTAATTGTCGATGATATGATTTATAAGCCAAATAAGTTAATCTTGGGATAAGTGTTGTTGATGTGATGTGTGAGCTAGAAAAGTGACAAGTACTAAATTTTGACAAATTGTTTTAATTGTATACCATATTGATGCCAAGTGTTTAGTGGCTACCCAATAATTATTGTCATGATATCTTTTGCATTTACACTTGCTTTGCTTTTTAAGAAGATAGGAGTTGATGTTTTTGTTGACCTTAGGTACAGGTGAAAAAGTTTAATCCAATAGCCAAGGTTATGGGACTTTTGAGTGCAATAGATAGTTAAGAGGAAGAATCATCTTTTGGGTTTCCTTAACGTTTAGTATATCATTGTGTTACAATGTATATAGCTTTGTTAAGCATGTGTAAATAGAGTATCCGGCAAGGATTTATATATTATTAAACAAAATGAGTAACACTAATGCCTTATGAGATTAGGAAGTCAAGTAAGTTAGGTGATTAATCCCAAGTCGTAAAAGTTCTGAATATACATTATAAGATAATTTTACAAGATGCGTGTCATCTCTTATATGTAGTGATTGTTGTTTGATAGTGTTGAAAGAGGAAAAAAGAAAACAAGGACACATTAACTAATATTGCCTCATCTTTACTTGATGGATTACACAATAAGACCATCTTCCGGTACCAAAATGATTTATTGTGGTAGACTAAACAAGTTAATCAAAGACCTAGAAGGTGAATCATAAAATTTGTATTCTTGCATCAATTGCTCTACCTAAATTTGCTTGCAAAAAGGTTGAATATCTTGCCAGTTTCAATATATGGTGTATTTGTTGATGCTTTTGTTCTGAATTTGCAGCATTACTTGCATGGAATTCCTAAAGAATCTCATCCCGCATCCAGACTCGTTGGAAACAAAGATCAAAGGATTGGTTCTTCAATTTTGACAAACTGACTAAGGTTTATATTTTATCTATATATAGATTTTGGAATTTGGATCATGATTTGATTATTTCCACATCTAATCTTTTGCAAGTATCTCGATTGCAATTTATTGGTTTTGTTTTCTCTTAATATTTTTAAAAGGGTAACTTCTATTGTCACTTTAAATCTGAACGAGATAATTGATGTTAGTGACTATCCTTACCAAGCACGCGAGAAGATCAAACCTTAGACATAGAGCCATCAGTATTAGCCTCCAAGGGCTTGCTTGATACATTCATTTTGACTCACCACAAGTAAATGTGCTCTTTCATGTTTCCTTATCACTTTAGCTTTACTTTAGTTTTCAATGGTATTCTCATTCATATCTTATCCAATCACATATTGCTATGCATGACTCATAATTAACAAATGATTCATTTTCTGGTGGTTTTTCTCTTCTAGTAGGGGAATTTTTTATGTTAAGAAGCATCTTTGTGTGATTTAATGGACATGGGTCTTTGGAATAAGATGCTTTTTGAGAAACTTTCATGCTGAAATGGTTAGTTTCACAGCATCTTTAGAATCCCAGGTGGATTGGCAAGCATACACAAGTAATCTTATTTAATTTAATTTCCATGTTCTCGTATTGGCTGATTCTACTTTTCTTTTCTTTTTCCCTTTCTTTTTAGAACTTCATGGAAGGAGCTGGCAGACCTTAATTGATACGGCAGCTAATAGAGGATGTTATATGGACCGGAGACAATGCTTGAATACACACATGGAACAAGAGGATTTTAAAGACTTTGTTCTTTGCATTTTTGTGTACGGTCTAAGGTACTCATATTGGCTATTATAGCAATTACTAGATTTTCAAGGACATTAAGGACTAGTTAAAGTCTCTGCTATGTGTAGATTTTAGTTCAAAGTACAGTCATATCAATGAAAATAATGTTTTTATTTAAAAAATTATCATAAACAAGATATGAATAAAATATATACATAATTTAAAATAAGGCATGAATAATATTATTAATTAAATTATATATGTATTTATTATATATTATAATTTTTATGATTCTTTAATATTTATATGAAATGATATATCATTTAAAAGAAACTATAATTTTTTAAATGGTAGAAATACAATCATAATCAATAACTGTGTCAATTTATATTACACAGTGGAAAGATTGCAATTACAATTCCTCTAAAATAGATTTTTTTTCTTTTTTTTTTTTGGGTATTTAGGTAAATTTTCAAATAAAAGAAGAAAATAAAAAAGCTGAAGCACAGTACAGGATTTTCACTAATTAGGCACACCTTTTCAATGTCTATCATAGATTCATAGTACTTGTACATCGTATGAAAAGACATGTCACCAGGGGCCTGCCGCATTTCTCGGATTTTCTCCTGTTGTGCTAATGGAAACGTGCTACTAAATAGGAACTATATTTAAAATCAAAATTGGAAACAAACCAAACCTTATTGAACCAAATGAAAGGGTGAGATGGAAAGTCCTTCGGATGATATCAAAAAGGTGAAAGGCGAATGCACCAAGCCATTTTAATAATAATAATAATAATAAAAAAAAAAAAGAAGTTCGACAATTGGACTCTGACCTATGATGGTTTCCTTTCCACTATATTGCTATTTTAGAAGATGTGTATACCTTATTGGTGGCTGCACTTGTTCAAAAGATTGCTCACAATTGTGTTAAATTCTTCAAGAAAAGAGTATTTAAATACTTCAAGAAAGGACATGTGGAAGTGGTGCATGCACTAAGCCACTTAAGTGATGATCAAAATATGTACAAAAAGACTAATGTCCATAAGGTGATAAACTATAATAGATACAATGGAATATTTGAGGTTAAAATGAGATTAAAAATGAATAAATATAGACTTACAAGAGGAAAGACCATTAAAAATGAATAAATATAGACATACAAGAGAAAAGACCCACACTATTGATTTGAAAAACTAGAATACACTTATAAGTAATAACATATGTTTATGATTTCTTACTCATATACTTATGCAACAATAGCATGTTTGAGAGATTAAAAAATTCTTTATTTGCAAAACTTTAGCATAAGTGGATATATCATTTGCAATGTCATCGAACTAATTTCCACCTTTGGGGATGAGCTTAAATGGCCATCGATTAGTTACCATTCTTCTAGCTCGAAATGTTTTCTTTTACATGGAATCAACAAACTTAGGTAAAAAAAAAAAAAAAAAGCTTTCATAATAAGATGGATGTTAGGGATTTTGCAAGTGAAAACAACATGCACATTTCAGAAAATACCACAATAAAAGAAGTGTTTCGAAAAAATAGATGCGGTATCTTGAACTAGAACCAATGCACGTGATTTACTTGTTTTATTCATTTTCCATCATCTATTGTTTCTTATGCACTTATCAGGCTTTGTATTTGCATTTAGCAGTTTAAGTGGAGCCTTGATCTGTAGACAATGCTTATATAGCAAGATAACCATTGCTTGGTAGTACCATGCCATACTTAAATTAAATATTCCTTCATAAGTTGTGATTATTTTATACAATCAATGAATGCAAGATGTTACTTGTTTGTTATGCTAATATCACTAGGTATTGTTCCAATGCATGGAGTAGGTGAATCCCACAAGTCATAATTAAAAGTATTAGGTAGATTCTTAGAGCCATAAGATTGAAAGTATAGGGTAAGGTCCTTAGAGTTATAATTTTTGAAAGTATAGGTCTATAGTAATTCTAGCTGTTTTTGCTAATATTCAATTTCAAGCATAATCACAAACAATTAAATTAACAACCAACCATCGTTAATCAGTTTACATAGCAATCCTAGCACATACATTCACCAAGCAATAATAATAACATATTTATGCTTATACTCTTGATAAAACTCTAATCAAATTTCTAAATCATAATATAACACTGGTTAACACCCAATATACAATAGGTCACATGTCATAGATTTATCTTTCACTTCTCTCATTTATTTATTTGAAAATCCCACTTTTTAGGCAAAATGGGACATGATCAAGGCTACCTAGTTGACATCAAAGTAAATGGGTCAATCAGGGGAGCTTAGGTCAACTAGGTGGTTAACTAACCTTAAGGGATAGACATTACTAAAGATTGGCTTGGTGGTGAGGTATTCTTTGGATCTTCCTAAAGGTTAGGTCGATTGAGCTTAGGCCTGAGGTCAATTTTATTGAATCTGAAATCAAGTTTTCTCGCTTTTCTATTCTTCCAAAGTCCATGTTATTCACTTAATACTATCTTAAATCCAAATATCATGTTCCAAATCATGATTCTAATTACTTTATTCCATAACATTACCATCTTTGATATCTATTATCCAATTGATGGCTTAATTAACTATATTAATCAATTCTTAAATGGTTCTCTTCCACAATTGTGATTTACATCCAACAAGGTTAGGGTTTTCTAGGTTTTCTAAGATAAAGCCAATTAAAGTGCTTATATCCATATTGATTAGAAGAGTCTCATGGGATTTTGTTGCTTAACTTCATTGAGAACGCTACTAATTGGATTTTCCTTCTATTGATTATTCTAGTTGCCTTGAATTGGTCTTGGGCTAGATCAAGCCTGTAAACTCAAAATCTCCAACCTGCAAGATAAACAATTGTGGGCTATCAAGGTTTCAAAGGTGTCTTTAACACTTGGACTTTGACACTTTAGTTAGAGAAGTAATGTAAAGGGATAGCAATCAAAGTTTGTAAGTAGTATTAATTGCCTTACTTAATTGGAGGGGCCTCCTATTTAAAGTATTGGTGTTGAATTATATTTTATGCAAGTAAATCTTCCTTAAAGGTGCCCTATCTATTTTAGGAAAGATCTAGTGAAACATTTTCCTTAAAGGAGTTAGATTATTTTCCTAATCTATATTGACTAACTTAGTAACTTTCACTATGATGAGATTTTACTTAAATGAGGTTGGCTCCTAGGCCTTAGATGGATTGTGCCTCTAACATCTTTAATCCAATATAAAAATGTTAGGAATCTCAAATATCTTCAAGAAATTAAACCTTTTTTTTAATGTTTACTATCTACTAATGTTATTCTTACTGAGATTCCATTCCTTACAACAAAAGAGGGAATTTGAGTTAATCTCATTAATTCTCCCAATTAATCCGTAAAGGAAAGTGGAATTAACCATTAAAGAAATTCTCTATTCACCTTTGCTACGATTTTTGCACATCACCTTAGAAGAGGAAGAAGGAGCATGCACATGACTCATGAGAGTGGGGATCACATACCTCTAGGTTTAGGGAGAGTATTGGAGGAGTCTCTTCGATTTCTTATAAAGTGAGAGAGATAGAGAAGGTTTAGTTGTTATTTATAGAAGGGGATGAAAGAACAAATGTCCATATTGCCTTCGGCTTTAGTTTTATTTTTGGGGGCATTTCAATGGGTTTTGATGTTTGATGTGCATGAATTTAAGGTTATGGATAAATTCTTAAGTAAATATTACTCACTAATCAATAAAATAAACTAAGACTGGTTTCCCTAATTGATATTACCCACAATTACAGAGCAACAATAAAAGAGATTAATAAATACCGATATGACTCACAATAATCGAATGATCAATGTTTGCCACTATCTATGTAATTAGATTGATAAGAATGGGAAAGATTAATAAGGATTCTCTTAATCAATGCTAAGGTTCAAGAGTAATTAAGATCTGATCTAATATAATAAAACAAACCCTTAAATTTAAAGGCAAAAGGGAAAAATGGTAATTAAATAAACTTAAAACATAAGTAGCTCAAGTAAATTTAATAAGTCATTTATTTCATTGAATAGAATAAAACTATAATTTAATAACTATTATTAAAAAACATAATAACATTATTATTGTTAATTTTGATTTTAATTAAGGTATTTTGGTGAAAAAATCAATTTCAATATTGAATTACTATCTATAGGTCTGAATAATGAATGACTATTCGATATTTTTTATAATAGAAATTCTCATATAATTGTTATTACAAGTTTAAAATGCAATTAGAAGTCGTAATAACTCTTTTATAAAAAATACAACTATAATAGAATTGTTATTTCAGTAAAGTGAATGAGTAATATGTTTAGTAGATGCCCGCATGAAGCCGTTTGGATGGTATGATAGATGCTTCTATGGCATAGGCTCCCTTTGTGTGTGAATGCCCCCAAGTTACTAGTTGCATAGGGCTCTACCAATCGATTGCTCCCCACTTACTAGTCGAACAAGTGATGCTCCTCTTTAAGGTTAGTAGCCTTCCTAGTCCCATTTAGATGCTATCGTTGCTATTCGCATACTACTTATTAGGATTAAGCCAAAAAACTAATCAAACCATAAATCAAAGCAAACTAGAAATTATATTTAGATTAATTTTTATATTTGAAAAAATTACAAGTCGAACTGAATCATTTTCTTTTAGGTTTAAAAAAATTGTGAATCGAACTAAACTATGAAAAGTTAAAAGGAAAAATGGTATTGAAAGTTTAAAGAATATATAATAAAGAAAAAAGATTTCATGTTATTTATTTAATTCCTCATCCTATTTTGTTTTTATTGAGCAACTCACTATTTTTGTTATTTCGTATTTTTCCTTACAAAATGATATAAAGACTAAAATTACCTAAAAAGAAATAACAAAATCCCCTTAAATATATTAAATGGGTATTGAAAATAGTAAGTGATACTAGAGAACTGATAATGAATTATATATATATTTATGTCTAGTATAATTTTTTATAACTTATTGACTTATATAAAAATAATAATATCACATATAATAATATTTGAATTATGTACCAAACAAGATTAAACCATTTTTTTTATGTTTGAAAAAATTATGAATCAAACTATATGATTGGGTTCAATTTAGAAAAAAAAAATTGTAACATATAATTTAATTTAGTTTAGGAGGGCAAATCATATTGGATTGAAACATGCTCACCCTTGCTACACCTATTGTCTAAATGCCCCCTCGTTGTTGCTTGGATGGCTTATTGGTTTTCTACAATTTCTCCCTTGTTTTCCTACTTAAAGGATAGATGGACTTGAGATTAGTCGTGATTGACTCTTAATCATTTCTTAGCATTTAGGACAATGCTTAAGGGTTAGATTATGATTCACATATAATTAATGGGCAATGATAGTGTTTAAACATCACAGAAAATGTTAATGGAAATTTGAAAAAATGGTTTCCAGTTTTAAAAAGATAAAATTATATCTTTATCTTTTTTTTTCTAGCATTTTACATGGTTGCTAATGATGATCAATGGTGGCTAACTACATCTATCATTTACTATCATCACTTATACTACAAATGCTAAACAAGTAGTAAATGTAATTTTCTTGGGACTGTTATAATAATATTTAGGAATTGAAAATTGTTAAATATAATAATATCATGAACAATATTTGAAAAATATTTTGCATAAAACACATCATAAATATTAGGAATGCCACTAGGTGGGTCGTCATAGGGTATCAAACCTACCTAACTTGCTAATTACCCTACAAGGTATACTTTATAGGGTTTTTGGATAGGTTTAGGTATTACTTTAAAACCTTATAAGATTTTGAATTGAGTCTTGGATTTTAAAATAAACTTGTTGGAGAAACTCAACACACTAAAAAAATGATAGGTAATAATATTTGTAAACTCAAATTTTAAAAATTAATGAATGTGACCAACCTATTACATCACACTAAAAAAAAGACTATTTTAAAAAAAAGTTATTTGTTAAAGTTTAGGAAACCTTAGTCATATTTTTATTGTCTAATCTCACTGTTCTCACTTCCTAGTTGAATCTGCATCCCTTAGTCTCATATTTCTTTTAATATATTTTATGAAATTTCTTTCCTTTTTATAGGTACGGATATAATTGAGGAAGAGGACAATTGAATTTCAATTAATTTTGATGAATATTTAAAAGCAAGATGAGATAAAATTTAGTTAATGAAATTTGGTAAATTATGTTATAAATTTGTAGCAATGTGTTATTAATGAGTTGAACTTTTTTTATTTTTTATTTTTTTAGGATTTGGATGAATATTTATACATTGTATTGAACTCCTTATTGTAGCAACTTTCATGTATGATTTAGTAAAATTCATTTTGTTGAACTCCAAGTTTTTAAATATGAATTAATAATATCTCTGTGAAATTATTTTATGAAAATTATAGTTATAAGTAGTTATATTTAATACATTTTTTTCCTATAAATAATTTATACCAATATATAACATACTATCATTTTACTCTTAATACATGTTTTTAAGAATGATAAAAACAAATTATAGGATTTTTGATAGCATATTATTTCTTCATTTCACATTAAGGCGTTTTGCATAAGTTGTAGTAGTGAGTTGTATGCTTGATTATGGGTTCATAATATTCTTAATTGAACAGATTTTTGATATTAAATAAAAATTCTATAAGATTTTAAGATATATCATAAATAATTTTATAAAATAATAGATTAAATTCAAATTTTATAAAACCCGTTTCAAACCTAATCCAATAACATCCAATTAAATATCTTTCATATGTAATAGCATGTGAACCATATGGATTGTAGGCTAGAGAGTAAGATAGATATATATATTATATATATAATCTCTTTAAAATATCCTATTGCCCTTTTATCAATTTTCCTTACAAAGATAAGAAGGAATTCTTTTCGGGAACAATCAACCAACGCCCACATGTGAATCCAAGACATTCCAGAGTCCCGCGACATGCATCATCATGATTGGAGACTTTCATGAATCGCTGATTCATGCGCAGCCATGTCTCGTGGTCGTGTGGACAACAATCCACCTTATCATTATGCAAAGAAATAAAAAGAAAAAAAAAAACAAAATTGTTAGTTATAATAGTAATAATAATTAAAAAAAATATTATTTATATAGTAATAATATTTAAATACGTAACGTATTGATAATATTAAAATAATCTTCCGCGTTACGAGAATCTTGTTCCAACTATTATAATCTCAGTGCTCCTGAGCACACAATAACAAAGATCTGCCCAAATACTGTTACATAGCTTAGCGTGTCTTTCCAACAGCGCAGTGGCCCTGCCGTTATACGCTGTTAAAATTCCGCCGCGTGGCGCAATCCTGTTGGCTGGAAGTCACGCTCTTGGGACCGCCAGGATGACGCGAGCAGCACCTGAACCGCGTGTCTCGCTGTGGCGGAGGAATTATTTTAGGATGGGGTGGGGGGCCCACTTAGCAACGTGTCGGCCGTTAAAACTGCCTAACTCTGACATGATTTGACATCATGGCGAGTGGTGGGCCGTTCCTTCCTCCCAATTGACATCGCTTACGCTTTGCCAGGCTGGTATTCGATTAGTTTGGGTTATTCGTAAATACGAAACGTGATGTTAAAATATCGAATTAAAAAGTTTTATTTATCGATTTTTTAATATATTTATTAATTGTTAACATCGCTTTGCTAATAATCAATTCTCAATAATAAAATGGTTATGGAAATTCATAGTTTTTATTTAACATTTATTGCGAACTTAAGAAGAAAACAATGGTATATATGTATTTCATTAAATTAACAAGTTTTGAGCATCCATAAATGTTATAAAAAAAAAATGAAAAGATTATCCTAAATGCAATAATGAGGATAATTTTATGGTAAGTGATTATAATGATTACATAGTATGATAACTTTTTTATTATTAATAGCTTTTATTTTAGCATAATAATAATGTGATGATTTATTTAAAAAATATCAACAATTTTGATGAAATTATCAATAGTTCTTATATTGATTGTTAATAATCTCTTTTATTGTTAATAGATTTTATTTTATTTTAATTAGAGTAATTTTATTATAATCAAATAAATGAATATAAGTAATTGTATCCTAGGATTCCCTTAATAATTAATTAAAAAAAAAAGAGAATAAAAAACTTTTACGATTTTTCGTTAACTTACTTTTATATAAAATATGTAACCATTGTTAAGCAAATTAAAAATTTACTTTCACCAATGAGAGGATTGGACAATCGTTACCATAAAAGAAAAATTAGTGTTGACTGCTCTATTTGACCTATAGCATGTGATTTAGTCTTCAAGATAACAAAATCAACCTATAAAACAAACAAACGTAAGTTATCGAACCCTAAAATAATAACTCTAGTCTTAAAAGAGGCCGACCAAGCTGAGTCAAAGATATTTCAAGACTTTAGATGAGAACATGTAAATTGAAACTCACAACAAAATCCACACCAGTTAATCGATGAAGGCCTACTTTATGACTTTTTGTGTATGGTTGACCGGGAATAACAAGGGAGTCACCCAAGATGACTAGAAAAAAATAAGAAGATACCTTTATGTTCATGGAATATGACTCTAATACGTGATTTGTATTTCAAAACTCCATTAGGTTAGGTTTGAACTTTTAGGTTTTAACGTGGAAGATTGTGAACTTAACACCCTACAAAGCATAGTAAGGTACAAAAGAACTCGGTGTAGTTGTGATTCTTCTTCTCCCCTTAACTTAGAAAAATTTCAGCTCATTCATCTAATGTTAATTTGAAAGTATTGTTTTGTTTATATTATTTTAAAACTTGTACCATTGGTCGATAGGATTATTCAATTCATTATTTGCCCATTAAGTTAAAGTAGAAGCTAGTATAATAAATACAATTAAATATTAAATTAGACGATTGTAATGATGAATTTATAGAATAACCCATATTATATATTTACTATAAAATCAATTGCCTTTTACTTCTAGAGGTTTTAATAGCCAAATGGTTAAAGCCATGGCTTTTCTCTGTTAAATTATTTTAAAAAACAGCACAAGAGAGGATTTTGAACCCAAGCTATTCATCATCTCCTGTTGGGCAGGTATTGAAAGCCAGTGTGCACAAGTAAGTGTTCATCTTACTATAATTTTCTTTATTTATTTATTCATTTATTTTTTCATATCCTCTATGTTTTGCTATTTTTCTGTTTGAATCTTTTTATATTTTTAACTTTATTATTTGAGTTTTTTTTTTTTACCTTTTTAAAAGGGATATGAAGTTATGCCTCTCCCGTATTGTTGATTAATGATTTTGATAAAAAAAAAATTATGTTGATTTTTATTAATAAAAAAAAAACCAATGAAAATGGCATATTAATTAATAGTATTAACATGCATGTAAATTGATTAGTGACATATTACTATAAATAAAATTTTAATATATAAAAATATAAATAATAATTTTTTTTAAAAAAAAAACTTACTATAATTACCATGTGCTCAAAACTCATCTGTATCAATAAATTTTTTTTTTTTTTTCTTTTGGGTATCATTTAACATCAAAATCTAGCAAAGGTTCTTTTTCTTTTCTTTTCTTTTCTTTTTTTCCCGAAGTATGAAATCAAACTTTAACCGATCCATTATAACTTTTCACAATTTATTTACAAATGTGAAATGTCCCTACCCTATAGAAGTAATAAAAAAGAGGGAAAAGGATCAATGACCTTTTGCATCAATTTACTGTTCATCACGTCATGAGGGACCTCCCTCCTCACCTCAATGGTTATGTAACGAAACTCTTTAAAAGAACCGAGTGCTAAGACAACTGGAAATTTGCCAAGCCTCTGTCCTTGCCCTAATATTTTATCAATAACCTAGGCACATATTTGCCTATCATTCGTGAAATACGAACCTCATTGGTAGGAGTTTTGTAATTATTACAAATTAATAGCAATTTGGGTCCAACAACCACCATGCAAAGGACAAGAAGAATAATTATTCTAATGTCGTTGAGGATATGTCGTGAAGGACTCGAATTGTTCAAAGGTTAGGGTTTAGATGAAATCACTTTCATGTGTTCAAATTCAAAACACCACATGCTTCGTGAAATATTTTATGAATAAATATACATACACGTCCTTTTAATCTATTTGGAATAAACTCTATTTCTCCACAATTTTTCAAATTATGTACCAAAACTTTTACTAAAAAGATCTTAAGTGACTAAAGCTTTAAAGTTTAGTGATAATCTTTGATCACGTACGCATATTTATAAAAGATTAAAAAAGATGAAATCACACTTTAAAAGATTATGAGATTTATTAATACTTGGTTAATAATTTAGAAATTGTATGGGTAAATCACCCCCATATTTTAATATGGTGGTTTTGTGGAGGGATTTAAAATCATGTGTTATGCGTCACAACCAAAAAGGGTATGAATGATGGAGCATGAAATAAATATGGTTGCAAAATGTAGCAATGGAATATGGAGGAAAGAGATATTCCAAATTTAGAATAGGATAAGGATAAGGATTACAGTAGGTTTTCTCTTTCCTTTATTTGCTCCTTACAACTACTTCAATGCATAAATGCTTCGAGAATGTAAAAGGGTTATTTCATGAGATGAATACATTCATTAGCCAGTATGGAAAATTTAGGATAAATTAATTATACTATTAATTTTACATAAATTGAATTTCTAATTAATCTTGATTTGAAAATAGTTATTGACATCAAATTTAAAATATGTAAATTTTCCATATCTCAACTAATTCTTAACATAACTTGATCTTACAATAGTTATCGGTCATTCAACATGATAAAAAATTATTAGTGAACCATGTATCGCTAACAAATCAACTATAGTACCATTCAATTTTTTACCGATATCTTAAATTGATGTAGTGCACGGTGCATTTGTATTAAACTCAATTAGAGATGACTATATTAAAACTTGAATGATTAATTAATAGTAAAAAAGGTCATTACTAAAACAACGTACTTAGCTCCTAAACTTTCGACCGGTGTATCACTTTGATATCACTTGTAACAATCCTATTAGAATTCCATCTATCGAGGTATTGTTTGTTTTGGTTCAATGCATTGCACGATTTTGTTCCTTTGTGTAGCGGCTTTCCAAGAGATCACCCATCCCAAGAGTGCTCTAAGCCAAGCATGCTTAATTTCGGAGTTTTGACGAACTCTAAATTGCTACCCTAAGGTCTTGTTTATTTCGCTAAATAAAATAAGATTATATTGGAATTAGAATTACCATTTAATGGAATAGAGGTGTAATTCATATTACCGTGTTTATTTATTGTTGTTGAATTAATATTAATATGTTTACTTTGATGGATTAAAAATTGAATAGGTCTTACTTAGGTAATGAAAAGGCAAAAATGCCCCTTACATTAAAATGAAAAAAAAGAAGAAGGAAACCCATAGTTCATTTGGAATCAGAAAATGGACAACGAAACGCATTTCCATAGATGGTGTAGAGATTCAACGAATGCTTTCCCAAGCGATGACAACGATGTAAAGCGAATTTCTAAGAACAATGATGATGATCGATGGCTGACAAGACATCCAATGTCAACAAGATGCTAATTCAGCATCCATGGGATTCTAATTCAGAGGTGTTGAAGGGGAATTGTAATTAGGTGATTTAAGTAATTGCAATTTGGATTCAAATTACTATTTCGTGCTCTTGGTGAAGTAAACGTTGTAATCCATATCCTATGTGGAATAAGGCTGTAATAGAATTCCTATTATGGTGAAGTAAACAGGACGCAAAAGTTTCCTCGATAATTTAGAGCTCCATCGACTATTGTTTGAGGGATCTCACATTTGTGCATGAATTTCATTACCTATACATGAGCACAATTTTGAACAAATCCAATATGCTAAGGCCCATTAAGTTTTGGAGTCCCCTTAAGATGAAGTGAGACTAGCGCATCCTTAGCCAGTTTCATAATTATAGACTTGCTAGTTTACAATGTTGATTCACGAGTTTTAAACCTATTAAACCAACATAAAAAATATATTTTTTTTTGTTTAGTTTTTGTTTTCTCCTTTTTTGTCCCTTTACTTATTTCTTATCTTACTTTTACAAGTATTTAAACAATATAAGGTTCGTTACTCATTGTTAACTAAAGTAATTTTTAATTGTTTGAATAAAATTACATTAAGCATTTTCATTATTCTACTAATAATGCAATGGTCGAAATTTTCTATAGTCGTGTTTCGGTTTTAAGTTTTGATGTACTTTTTCTCATTGAAATAGTTGAATTATTATGAAATTTATCAAGGATGATCATGCTATATATGTATTTATGAAACTTACTTGATGAGAGTGTTGAGTCATACTTGATAAATTAAAAAAAAATCATTAAGTATTATATACAGTATGTGTGTATGCACGTGGTATATAATTAAGTATAGTAGTGCAATTGATAGTTTTTAAAATAATTACCACTCTATTTGACACACACTATATAGATTAAAATTTGTTGTGTTTAATAAGTTAGAGTGATCATATAATCATTGAAATTATTGTCACATGATCAACATAGCTTACTAAAATAGTGTTTCATTTGTTTAGTAGAATAAAACAAAATTTTCGATCGTATAATATTGCCTGATAATTATTGTAGATCTTGTCATTATTCTTATTAAAACAAATGGTATTCACTAATTGCTGGTGTAGGTGATCTGAAAATTTGGAGCAATGTAAGTACAACATGACAAATTCTATTCATCTATCCACCACCTTATAGATACTAATATATGGAAATAATAATTGGGACATTCCAAATCCTTATGCTATCATGGTGTCTCTAGTGCTTGGCATTATTCACTTCAGTCCCCACACAAAAATGAAATACAAATTGTAATTGAAATATATATATATTTATATTTTTCAAGACACTCTAGTGGGTTCTTGCACATATTACAATTGAGGAGAAAAGGATTGTGCTTGATCATTTCTCTTTCTTATAATAGAAAGAATAATGATATTAATCAAACTATCCATAAAATATTTTTTTAACAAAATTTTCCTATTCCATAACTCACATGGTACCATATTTTATTTATTTATTTATGCTAAAATCAAGGTTTTAGTACAACACCCTAAAAAGCATGACTCATCTCATTCATTTAACTTAGACCACCTTTTCATTTATTTTCAAGTTCTAAAGTGAATTCCTCCTTTTATTGGCTTCTAGAAAGTATGGGTGTTACAATCTCTTTTTCATCCTATATATATAAACACTGATTGAAGACTAAAGATTAGGTAATTACAATTATTTTCATATATCAAGTTTGTTTTATATCCTTTTAATTCCATTTGAATTTAATAATCATAGTTTCACATTAAACGCTTTGATATATTTATTTTTTAAGCAAACATATTACCAAAATGCATCTTGAAGACAGGAAAACATAATCTAAGATTTGTGTATGGATGGTGGAAGCACAAAACCATTAAAATGAATGACACATTTATATAAAAAAATACAAAAATAGTATCAGTTAGCCACCAACTGGATCTCATATGTCACATAGCTTGTCTCCAAGCAAACAAGCTCATTTGATACTCATTATAAGACCATACTTTAAACATTTATGAGGTAACAATAATACTTATTTAAATCTGAAGAATCATCTTACAAGACATTTAATATATATATGCTTCACTATCTTTCAATCACTCAAATGGATTTAGAAAATCTATTCACAGACCCACCTTGACAATTTTTATTACAACAAAATAGACTATGGACTATTCTGCAGCCAACAGTATGGCCTTCTTGCTAATAAGAATAACAGCTAAGAATCCTTTTAACCTCAATAGTTCCAAATAAGATCACTGAATGGGGAAATGGAAACTGATGGAGCTTGTTGATCAACAAATCCCCTCCTCCCCGCGCCGAGATTGGACATGACCGACGAGATTTCGTTGTTAATTTCAGTGGTTAGACCTGTTTCTCGTGATGCAGTAGTGACAACTTCCCTCTCAGGTTTTAGGATTTGCCTCATGTTTGGTTCAGTGCCTTCAAGCAATGCCCTGAGTATTTGATTCTCATGGACCAAAACAGGATTTTGGTATTGTAAACTTGATGGGATAGGCATGTTTTGACCTGGACCAATAGTGTTTAAGCCTGGAAGTCTAGGATAGACGGTGTTAGAAATTGAGAAAATTGGGTTGTTAAAGGAGTCAACTGGCTCTTCCTTGTTCCTTTCAGCAGCATTCATGGGATTGGAGAAGCAGGGCACGTAAGCCGGTTCGACAACCGGTTTGGCAATCAAGCTGTGCGGCGATGAATCCGTTAATGGAGGCAGTGCAGACCCCAAGTCATTTCCAAGTGGATTCGCTTTCATAAGTCCAGAAACGTGTGTACTCTTTCCACCACAACTTTTCTCAAAGACCCTGCAGATCACCCATTCATTCTGCACCAAATAATGGACATGAAATTCATATTTTCAGTGCACAAATCAAGCTTTTTCAATACATGAAAAGGGAAAAAAGATTAAAGGAAAGTGTCCAATTTAAGATCGCATGGTAGGCAACATATAAGGCAAGGGTTCAACAAAGAAAACAAATGCTTAAACAACCTTCTCATTCAGTCCTAATCCTTTAAACGTATCAAATGGCAGGTACAGAGGGGGTGGCTCCGGTCCGGCAGCCGCTTCGAAAACTTTTTCATAAAAATCAAAAGATTTGAAAGCTCATTCGAAAAAAGTGCTGAATCTTTTAGTTTTGTACTGCTTTAAAATTAAAATATACAACTCCTCCCTTCGAGTAAAACCTTGGATCCACCAACATATCGACTTTTTTCTTCTTAAGGTAACTCTGAACTATTTTTCTCTTTACATCTTGCCTTCTTATAAACACGAAACGAGATGAATTTCTATTAGAATGGACTAAAATCATACAGATATTCGACTGAGATTTTAAAATTGTTTAAACTCTACAGTCTTATAAATGATAAAACAGTGAAAACAGAGGAGGCCGGGTACCTTAGCAGTTTTGGGGAGATTATGGAGGGAAGATTTTCCCTCTAGCCTGTATTCATGCATAACCCAGTTAGTTTTCTCTCCCTTTGGTGCTCTTCCCCTGTAAAAGACCAGAGTTTTCTTCATCCCAACAAGAGATTTCCCCCTGTAAATCTCCTTATCTTTCCCTGTAGCCTTCCAGTATCCAACATCTGTTGCTCTGTTCGTTCTCAATCCAGTTGGATACTTCCTGTCCCTCACACAAAAGAAGTACCACTCCTTTTCGCCCATTTTCGCTTTCCCTACAACAACATAAGAGTTCGAAAACCATGAAGCTCTCGTGAATATTAATGAAAAATTCATTGCGTATAGGTAGCCGGTTAAAATACGGCCGTCCCATATATTCACATCATACTTACGAGGCAAATCCCAAGGCTCGGATTTGTTCAAATCAACATCTCCAATAGCTCTTGCAGAAAAATTCGAGTCCAACACCTTCCTTTGCAAGTAATGAGAAATAAGCTCTTCATCGGTTGGATGGAATCGAAACCCGGGAGGCAAATCAAACATATCATCCTCCTTACAAACCATGGAAAATTTTTCCATTTCTTGGCAAAACCTATCAATAACTAGAATCAGGCTTAATTCGTGAGAAAAGGTTTTCGAGATATTTTTCAGTTTCCGAACAGTAACTGCTTACAAGAAGCTGTATTTGAATTAAAAAGAAACAATATATATATATATATATGTATAAATATTGATGATCTAGCTAGGTATAGTGAATGGCGGATAAAGAAATCAGGAAAGTACAAACTAGAAAAGTTGGAAGATGATAAGGGAGGCCAAAAGCCATGAAAACTACAGAGCTTTTGCAATTTCAGAGTGCAAAAACGTTTAGAAAAAAAGGGGACTACAACGGATCACAAGCCTCCTAAATACTGAGAGGAGAGAGAAACGTGGACTGTAAGGCAACTCAGGTCTAGGAGGTTGTTTTGCTCTCTCTCTCTCTCTACTTTAGCTTTTTGTAATAATTCTATCATTCTACTATTTGACTCAAGACAAATACATCTCAATGTCATGCATGCACACTTGATAATAACTAGTTCATCAGTTTTAGAATGTTCCACCATGGTATTTTAATATAAAATGTTAATAGATATTTTACTGTATAAAAATCAACATTAAAATTTTTGAGAATTATTATTATTATTATTATTATTTTTTAAGCATTTAATAAGTTTTCTAATTTTGTGATGATGGAATGTAAACGTTTCAATTGGCCAATTAATTATTATGAATTATTGGAGCCAATTAAATTAAACCACTTTGATGCTATGTTAGTTTCTTGGTTGGTTCATCTGCAAAACAGAAATACCCACTTGTTATTAAATAACTAGCTGCTGTGTGAAAATATAAAGAATATATCTATATATCTTAGTCTACATATAGGCCCCTTTGTATAGCCCTTAGTACGATGACAGGCATACAGCATAGAGAATATTTTGGTGGAAAATGATTCACAACTGATTATTTTCTCGTTTCAATGATGTGAGAAAGAACTTTTTCGCTAAAAAATGAACTTTTGGATAATGATAAAACCCATAAAAATATAAAATGTTACTATAATTCATGTAAATCCGATTCAAAATATCATTTAATCATATGATGATACATAATAATAAAATCTTATTTATATTTTACATACAAGTGTTACTATATAAGAATCAAGATGCATGATAATGTTTTTTTTTTCTTTTCTTTTTTATATTTAAATTTCTACTTTAAACAAATATATGTAATATTATGCATATTCGAATTACCAATATGTCCCTCTCTTGACTTGAAAGGAGTTGATGGGATGAGAAAGGGACAAATGCAAATATAACTTTCATGCCATCACTGTTGATAAAGGTACTGCAAAAATCATGGGTGGGGGTGGAGGGGGGGGGGGGGGGTGTGTGGAGGGGAGGGGCAGTGTCAAAAGAGGTCCCTTTTATTAGGTCCAAGCAACTTTTGTAAAATGCCAAAATAGAGGCATTCCTTTGTATCCGTCGCTACAGTTCCATGAAGTTTACATGAATATTGCAGGATCATGAACTTGGTGCACATGATAAGACAAGTGCCGTCGTAGAAAATGCGCAGCACTTTGAGAACGTTAGAGACACCCTGAGAAAAATAAATAAATAAATAAAAGAGTATAATATATGCTTTTTGATCTAGAAAAAGAAAGTTAAAAGCTTGATCTTTGTATTGTTATCAAACATGGTGTTTCTGAGATGACACGTAACAGGAGAAGAAATGGGTCGCTGAATCTTTGCAATAATTCATGTATACATACATGTGCATTTTTTCTAAAAAAAAAAAAAGGGTTTGCTTTAGTTTCTACGTGTATTATGAAATGTGACTTGTGAGAGTCAATAAATGTTTCTAAATAATAATTTCTCCCGGAAGGAAATCTGTGGACTTATCTTTTGGCCAGTGAAATCTGTGGATATTTTTTATATTATGGTCAACTATCTAGTTTACATTTTACAGAATGGAAAAAGAGGTGTCGATTCCCAATAAGAAAATAGAAATTGGACTATAAAACTTTCACAATCCATACATTTTGTAATAAAGTGATTAAAAAAAAAAAAATAGCCTCTCAACATGATGAACCATGGCTTTTTTGATAACCAAAACAAATATCCATTTGGACTATTGTTTGCTTTGAGTTGAACTTTCCAGATTATATTAATGTCTGGTAAATATGCCTCTTGAATCTTCACAAGATTTGGATTTAAAAAAGTAAGTAGGTGAAGGAATGGATAAATGTTATAGGTAGAATGTGATATGATAGAGTACAAGCCAAACGAAAAAGTTAGCGTACTATCGATGAGATGGCGGTCTACTGCCTTCAAGCTAGCCAATTAGTGAGAAGGTCACGGTTGACTTAGTTAGTTCTATGATTGATCAAGTCATATTGCGGTGCCTCAAAAATGTCTTATTTTACATTTTCTTGTTGTCTATTCTACTTTTTTAATGTGTATTAAAGTTTGGGCCTCTAAATACTATATAATGTTGTTAAGCGTATTAGGCAGTCTAGGAGAGCTAGAGAAGTTCTAGGGACTTTGTTTCAAGGAAATAGTGATCTATAGTTGTAAGAGAAATAAATGCATTGCATATATGTTGTAGGAGATATTAGTTTGGAACCGACATACTTATGAAGTGGAATTCTATTTAGATGAGCAATGTCTAAAGGATGAGAATTGTTAGTACATTTTGTCAGATATGAGGTATTAACCAAAGTTGTCATGTAATATTTTATAACTTTGCTTAATAGATTACGTTAATTATCATAGTATAGTGAAATTTGGTAATATGGAGGTATTTCATAAAGATTGGTGGTGATGAGATGATTCAAGGTTGATAACATGTTCACATAACAAGAGACAACGACTCTTGTTAGTTCTATAGTGGATGTTAAAGTTAGAGGATTGTGGTCATGATGTTAGCTATGGTGAAAAAATGAGTATTTATGGTATTGATGAAAGAGTAACATTTTACTTCATTCAAGTGTTGCATAAAGTCCTAAGGTTAAGAGAATTTGGAAGAAGATAGATCCTTAGAGGTCTAAGGAAAAGAGATGACAGTGCCATGCCAAGGGTCATGATTATCAAAGTAGATGGGCATTGTATTTTCATAGTTGATGAGATTGAATAAGAGGAGCTCCAATGCATGTGTAGTTCGAGTGTATTTACATATTTATTGAGTTGTGCAAATTTGAGCTACAATGGATTTCTTTATGTGTCATGAATTTATGTGAGACTCAAGTTTGGACAAGTTAATATAAAAAGAAATGAATGATGGATGAAGCTATAGTGCGATACATTAGAATGCTAGCTGATCAACAAAGACCATAATGATCAACCTAAGATGTCGATCCATTGCCCAAGGACTAATAAAGACGAAAAGCATGTCATGGGTCATAAGCAATGTCTTACTAAATATGTTGAATAATATGAGGGAGCTAGAGAAACCCTAGGTAACCGGTTTAGAGGAGTTAATAATTTGTGATTTTAAGTGGGTCTCTATACTACTACTATCATCCTTGAAAACCTAGAATCAAGATATAATATCAATAGTGTCTATCGAAATTCCTTACAAGCATTTCCTAAAGATGCATGATTTTTTTTTTCTTTTCTTAATCATGTAGCCGAAAGCTCAAAACACTTATCAAGTTATTCTAAGATTTAAGGAATAATGTAATATATTATTCTCCATAATATATGCTTGCCAATATTCATCAAATTTGAAAAGTAAATGTTTTATTGGAATAAATGAACACCAGCATGATTAAAAATTATAGTCAATCTACAATTGAAATTTTTTCTCAGCGCACGACTCCTTTAATTCCGATTTTTCATTTTCATAGATCATGCAATATATAGTGATGAATAATTAAAATCTTATGAAGATCTCAAGACGCATAATATTTATTTTTGGGAAAAAAGAAGCATATACATTATTTGGGGTAGCCAATGAATGTGTCCAATCCATGCATCTTCAATTACTTCTAATAATTTTTGTCTAGACAATTGATCTTAAACCAGGTGCGTGTACCCTGTTAATAGCTGGAATTATAGAAGTGATAAGGTTACACAGTTGGATTGATGAATGGGGGAAATAAATAACTTTCCATTTATTTGTGTATGCCCAGAAGACACGTTGAAACAAGAATTTGTCTTCTTAAGGATCACAACCCATAAATGGAATTGCAAACTTTAAATTTCCACTTTGAAAACCATGGTTTTATAAGAAGTCTCTCGATAAAATTCCATTCAAACACGAAATAGAAACCACGTATCGAAAATACTTTGTATTTATAACAAAATTTAATTAAATCATATATGTTTTAAATGTGTCATTTAAGTTCTTATGTTACCTAAGTCTCCTATACATTATCAGAAATATTAAAAGAGGAACTACGATTAGTGCAATCATACAAATTCAAAGTACATACCTCAATGATTTGTTTATTAAAACATAAGGGACCTCAATGAATTTTAAGCATAAAATTAAGGGATTTAAATGACTCGGCTAAAGCATAGAGGATTTAGCTAGCCTATAAAGGATTCAATTGATTTTTAACACAAATATATGAAAATTTGTCCCTATAATCCATAGACTAATTGAATTTAATGATAATTATCATATAGAGCGATAAGTATGACACTACTTTCTTGATGAAAATGCCTGTAGGTGCAACGAACAAGCATAACATAGGGAGAAGAGGGAATCGAACCTTGAAAGAGCCCAAGGAAAGCAGGACTTTTCCCAATTAGAAACTAGAAGTATTACTAAAGGTTTATCTCTTAATAAGATTACTAAAAAAAGAAAATGAAGTGTTTGATTTGTTTTACCTTTTTTTTTTTTTTTTCCTTTTGATTTTCGTCCGATTAATAGAAAATTAAGGATTTATACATATCTCATTTTTTCATTTTTGCGCACATTTATTGTTTCAAAAAAGTTTTCTCTCTCTCTCTCTTTTACATCCTTCTACCATGCACAAACAAATTGCTAGATTCATTGCATAGACACTTTTTGACTTTTCAATTTGTATAATCACTAATACTACCTATCTAGATGAGTAATAAATAAATATTAATAATTTTTAGTATATAATAGTTATAATAAATAAATTAAAAAAAACTATTATTTATATTTTTATATTTAAAAATTTTATTAATACTTATATACCATTAATTAATTTATTAATCCTGCTTTATTTAGTGGAAAAACAATAATCATGCCATATAAATTATGGGGTTCCAGGCTTCGACTTTTTCAGATCAAAATCAAGAGCTCTAAGTTTACACTATACCTCAATAATATCACAACACCTTTATTAAAGATATGATATATAGTAAATTTTATTTTTTTTGTAACTATATACTATACAATCATATTAGTGGGAACCAAATTTATTTCATCCCAATAAGATAATGGTTCTCATATTAGGGTAATAATTAAAACCTATTTTCTTAAAATATTATCATTCTTATTTGATTGAGTAGGTTTTAAATTGGACGAAGGCAACTAATTAAACAATTTTTGGGAGCTATTTCTTAAGGGTATTTGCTATCTTGGAATTTACGCACATATCATAGCTATTTCTAGATATTATTGAATTAAGTATAATTTGAATAAATAATTATAATAAACTTAAGGGTAAATAAGAAAATAGATACATGGGTTTTGCCGTATCTTCAACAGGTAGTTTTTTTCTTTATGAATTTTATTTTTTTATTTTTTTCACTTTGCTAACCCGAGTTGTATTCCATTATGCAAAAGTAAGTTCACCGATCGACGCAACACATGTAGGATCTTTGTAAGAGCTGTAAACTTCCCAAAACCAGTCTTTTTTTTTTTTTCTTTTTTCTTTTTCTTCTAATCATTATCATAAGGATTCAAATTGAGAAAAGTAAGTTTAAAGGACTCATTTCTTTATCTTAAACCCTAATCCTTTCCTCGATCATAAAAGATATACCGTATTCCCAATCCTTTCAAATCTATGTTTAAATGGATGAAAAGAAGAAGAAGAAGAAAAAGAACAAGAATGATTAATGGGGTTTTAATTACATGTTCTTAGAGGTCTCAACTCTCACGTGCGTTACTTTTATGGTGGACTGACTTTAGTATAATGGAGTAAAGCTCGAGAAGGCAAAGCGGAAAAAGAAAACAAAAGAAAAGCACGTGTTAGCAAAGGGGAAAGCATCAAATTATATGACGTATTTACCTTGGATGCCACAAATAGTGTACCATCTTTAACGTTAATAATTTGGCAATGGGTTTTCAATTTGAGTACGATATGTAATAGTTATATATGGACTTACAAAAGTAAAACTTAACATAATTAATAAATAATCACTTTATTTTATAAACATATATTGCTATAAGTCTAGTAATTAATCCATTATAAAAACCCATTTATTAAATAGGTAGATTTGACCAATAAATCTCTTTAATTTAGGTATTTGTAAATTTAGAATTTAATTTTATACTCTACTTTCCACCTTTCTCTTTGCGGGTCTCTACCTCTTAACAACTTTCTTGTCATCCACTATTGGTGTTCCACCATGGGTTTGGCAATTGCTGTTCCCTCTCTCACTATTGTCTCCATCTACTTTGACTTTAATTCTTACACGAGTAACACTCTTAATTTTTAATTTCCTTCTATACTATGATTTCTTACATTATTTCAAGCTTAGCTTCTTGGTTCAAACTCATATATAAGTCCTGTTTTCTTCAAACCCCAACCTCATTATTCAAACCGCTTGATATTGTTAATATAAATTAAACTGCATTATGAATTAATGTTTTGTTGAAATTAGTCATGACATGATAGAATAACCATGCGATAAATTTTTGTTTTAGTTAATCACATAATACTCAAAATATGAATCAACGGTTGGATTCTTGATCTATTATTATTATTATTTTGGGCTTATCAATACATTTAACCTAAATATAGAAAGCTATAATTGCAAACATTTTTCATAATTTTGTAATGCAGTTTCCATCATTAATATTTAGAAAATTGAAGCTAATACTATAATATGCTTTTTAGATAGAGACTTATAGTATATTTATTAAAAAAAAATTCAATAGATGAAAAAGTTCAATATAGACATAAAATAGCTTATTTAACATATCAAGTTGCAAATTTAGAAATTCAAACACAATTAGTTATTGTGTTCTGTGTTTAGATTTCAAGATACAAACTCATTAAAATACAAGCATAAAACATTACCTATTAACATGAATTGCCACCCATAACCATCTTAACCTTCTTACCTAATTTTAAGTGAGACCATTACAATATTAACGAAAAGAAAACATTTTAGTGACTTAAGAATGATACTTGAAAGTCAACTTCAATCTAGCCATTTAATTTTTCTTTTTTCTTTTTTACTTAATTTTCTCTTGAACTTTTCCATCATATATCCCTCAAATAGCATTATTTAATACAAAACTCAGACTAAATTTAGTATCCACAACCAAAAATGAATCCTAGAACAATTCCCAAATTTGCTCAATTACTCAATAATGTTGTTTTACCTATTGATGGGTGGTTATGTGTCTTGTGAAATAATAATAATAATAACTCTTTGAACTTGTTTGAGCACTTTAATCTATCTAGTAATCGGAAAGAAGAGGGGGAAAAAACCTATATAGTAAGACTTTGAAGCAAATGAAGTGTTTGATTTGCTACTATATATTGACATCATCATGCTATTATAGCTGGAAGATAAGCTGGACGGCGAACAATGCACAAGGTAGCAAAAGGTGTCAAAGGCTACACACTAGTCTATTTTTGCATACCATTGTGGAGTTGGAAGAAGATAATTGTTGATAAAGCATGAGATTCTTCCTTTTTATACCTCTTTTTTATTATTAATAGATTAGTAGAAATTTGAGGATTTATACATCTCTCATTTTGATTTCTTGGCTCATTTATTTGTTATTGTATCTATATTATGATTCTCTCTATCTCTCTCTTTTGAGTTTTACGTCTTAAGCACAAACAATCTGCTATATGATCTCAACATCCAAATTGACTACTTAGATTAGTTGTATAGACACTTGTAACTTTTTGGTTTATATAATTTGCTTGACATCTCCGCAAGCAATGATCTAGACCTTCTAAATTTATATAACGTATGTTTATTTCCATAAATAATGGATAAAAGTTCCGAAAATACAGTTAACTTTTATAACGTACACATAATTTCATACGCAAATCATGAATAAAAGCTTTGAAAATACAATTTTCAAAGCCAATTGGAGGAAAGTAGATAAACCTCTTAAAAAATTTAAGAATATATATCCTCATTTTTAAAAGGGAGCAAAGTATATAAACATGGTATTAAGAGGGTAAAAGTGTAATTTACTCTAAATACTCAAAGAAAATGGGCATGTGCGAATAATTTTGTAGACAAATAAAAAGCACTAACTTTTCCTCCTGAGGTGTGAATTGTTTTTTGCCAACTTGGCTAATGATTAGATGTGCTATATTTTATGGGGATTGGAGAATTGATCCTGCTCCATTTAGTGGACAAGTGTAATCATCATGCCATATAAACCATGGGTCTTCAACCTTTTGAGAACAAAATCAAGAGCTCCAAGTAATATATATACCAGACTACAATAGTGTTTCAACATTTTCTAGAAACATTAGCTTACTATATACTTTATAATCATTATCATTTAGAATCGAATCTATTTCAATCTAATAAGAGAATAGTATTTATGCTAGTGTACTTATTAGAACCTCTTCAATCTTAGAATCTATGAATCCTATATGATTAGATAAGTTTTAGATTGACTTTAAAAAAGTATATTATATATTTCATTTCTGAATTTATCAATCAAACATGATTGATAAATAAATTGAGGTTTGGGGTAGATTTGGTTTTTGGTTCTTTAATATGGGACAACAATGATCTTTCATTGAAGTACAACTAAAGACGTTGCATTATGGAGTAATATTTATGTGGTGGGCTAGTTAGCCTAACCTATGTTAGCTTGAAAGATAGGTTGGGTTGGCTTTTTCAACTTGCATAAGGTGTGGGCCAATGTGGGTTGAGGTGGGCGACTCGTTTGGCTCGTATTTCTAGCTTTATAAATAATTCATGTTACGAGTTGAGATGTTTACATATGAACTTGTATAGACAAGATATGAAATACAATTCATTATCACGAATTATAAATCTTAACCAACTGTTTACACAAGGCATTTTTTTTTTTTAATAAGATCATCATGATATGAAAGAAAAGGAAGCGTCTTTAAAAGTGATCCTTGAAGGTCAACCTCAAACTAATCACTTAACATTATACACATATATACAAACATAAACAAATTTCATTAACATTAAAATTTTTCTTTTTCAATATACTAATACTATGATTATCTATTATATTTTACTTTTTTGGGCTCACGTATTATGAATACATGGTCTCATTAATTTAATGTAAAGTTAAGATTAAATTTAGCATCCACAACAACCAAAAAAGAATCCTAGAAAAAACCCCAAATTTGCTCAATAATACTCAACAGTGCTGTTTAAGCTGTTGATTGATGGGTCATGCGCATTGTGACATGACAACATATTCTTTGAACTTGGTTGGGCACTTCAATTGGATCTAGTAAGACTCTGTTTCCAATTTGCTAATTCCCCCACATAATGACTCATACCAAAAAAACACTGTATAAAGCATGGGTGTTTCCAATTTCCCCAATGCCTTTCCTTATTAAGAAATTGGCCCAACTTAAATGGACACATGTCTTCCTTTGGCTGTACATGAACGTATTTTAGTCGTCTAGGTAATCTCACAAATCTGACTCCTCAGATTTCAGGATCATGGTCAATGTCCATATCTTATACCACGTACGCTGTTGTAGTCTTGCAACAATGACATTGCCGCCGCACTAAATTACAGCCCAACCTTCACCCAGGCCCTCAGGCAGTGCCACTGTGCTTTTACTGGGTTAAAGCTTTTCATTGGATGCTATGCTATCATATACTATTATATAAATAAATACAATTTAGTATGGATCTCTTTTTCTTTCTTTTGATTGACGGTTAATTGGAATAATAAAAAATATATATATATATTCAATTTTTTGCAATTTTAACTTTATGTATATGTATTATTATGCTTTTCTATTATATAATTTTAATTTTGCTATTAGGTCAAAAAAGACTAATCTAACGAAAAGATGGAAACACTATATATTATGTTTTTTAGTCATATAATTTTAGCTATGCTATCATGTCAAAAGAAGACTAACCTAACAAAAAGATGGAAATACTATGTATAGATCTAATCTAATAAAGCTTTTGATTTAATATAAGCGATGTATAATTAATTATGTATAGAAGGTGAAAAGACATAAATTTCGATATGAAGAAGACAATGTGTGATTTTAAAAGATATAATACAAATATACAAAGCCAAAAACATGAATAAAACTCAAACAAGTGTTTTTACATGTGACTCTTTAATTAATTCATGGTGACATATGATGATGAATACATGAAGGTATATATACTTAATAATAACAAGATCTTATCCTCGAGTACTCCTAAAATACAATTTAATTGACAAAGAAATGGAAACTTTCCATTTTCTTAGATCATATAATTTATAAAAAATTAAATATATAAAAAGTTATGATTTTATTTAAACAAGTTTCATAACAATAACAATACCCATTAACGAGAAACTCTGAATAATTAAGAAGGCTATCTTGTCCAGCTTTCAACAGGACTTAACCAAACTCCATAGATTAGTTAAACAAACTCAAGAGTTGACTAGTAGCCTTTTTCTTTTCACTTTTGGCCATCTCTATTAACCCTAGATTTGGGTTAAATCAGTCTTATCTAACAAAACGTGGGCCTTGTTTCTTGTGTTCCAACATTAAGGTATGAGAGAGACAGTAACGTGGCACATGGGGATAGGTCCTACACCATGGAAGGGATATAGAATTAGGCTTGGTTAGCTAGCTTGTTTGAATATAAAAAAAAAGTAGATAGAAATGTGGATGAAGAGCAAGAAAGTCCAAAAGTTTTCCTTGAGGCCTATTATTTTATGTTTTCTAGTGAATAATTGACACTTTTTGTTTAATCTGAAGAGGCAAATGATTGAAAAATTCATGGCTTGCATAGCTTGAGATGTGTTCTTATGAAGCAAAAACAAAATCGATCTTGAATTATTTATCTCCGGCAATATAGGGATGTAATATGTTTAAAAAAGGAAAAAAATGTTAATTTAATTTTTAATATTTATCATATTTTCTATATCAACTATAAATGTTTAATTTTTCTATTTCAATCCTTAAAATTTATAAAAGTTTGCAAACTAACCTACTATCAATTTACTGTTAAATTTTTTATTAAGATTGATATGTAACACAATCGAATTGATCAAAATAATTTATTCTAACAAATCAAATTGTGTCACGTGTCATTTTCTAATGGTAAAATTAATATTGTTGCTAAAAAAACTTGTTTCAAACGTTAAGGACTCAAATGTAATAAATTAAGCATTTAGAAATAAAATAGAAAATATAACAAATGTTAATGATTAAATTTGTATTTTTTCCTATAAAAAAATTTCAATACAAGAAAATATATGGTATTTATATAGGATCATTTTCTCACGCATCATGTTCTTAATAAAAAAAGTTACTAAAATTAAATTATGTATGGTTTCAAAACAATAAACTATTTTCCATGTGAGGCTTAATCTAAAGTATAGATTTGGTTAATAGTCTAGGTATTAGTTTAATACAAAATATGTTATACGTGGATTACTTAACATCTGATTGGCTATTTCTATTTGGCTTTTGTGGTATAAAACCTGCCACATTTTTCTACATTTAATTTTTAATTGTATGACTTGTTCAATAGGGATTTTTGGATGTATTTGCTACACGTAAATAAGTATTTTCGATTATCAAACCTACTGATGACACCAGCAAGACAGTTTAAAAGGTAATCTAATCTTGAGATTGGTTATCAATTTTTAAGTTTGTCACCAGAAAAAAAAAATCATGAATATCATGGTAGGTGATAAATTTATAATAAATTAGAAAGTAAAAACATACAAAGCATCTTTATTTTTGGATTTAAATAATTTAATACTTATAATTTTATTCGTGAATTAAACATGAAAACCTAAAAGAATAGCATGTAATATAGCGTTACCAAGACATGGGATAAATATATTTTCAAAACTAATAATCACATGCGATAAAGCTCTTAACTTCTAAAGTGTGTCTATATCTCTCATAATTTTTAATAATATACATATATCCTCAAACTATTCTTAAGTATTAAAAGAATCATAAAAATTACTATTAATTGTTTTTAAATTTTAGCAATTATTTAGAGATGTATGCATATTTATAAAAGTTATCTAAATACTTACTTTATTTAGTGTTCTATTAATGTTTTTGAGATATATGTTTTTGTGGTAACCTAGAAACCCGGAAGAAATTTATGGTATTGAAACCCATCCTAGTCTATCTGAAAGGAGATTGGCCCCATCGCCGGAAGCCACCGCCAAGTTTGCTGCCCCATTGTTAAAGCAAGATTTGACCTTGAGACTTCAATGGACCTAAATCACTTTTCCCCAATCAATGCCTCGTGGGGGCTATTTTAAATTAGGACACAGGATGAAGTATATTATATACTAATGGGACAAGGAATATGATGTTTACTAGCTAATTTGTTTTGCTTCAATGAATTTATATTCGGTTTTTTTTTTTTTTACGTGTTATATCATTAATTATTATTTTTTTCATACGAAAGAAGACATGAAAGATGCAAACATGTGATCATATATTTAATAAGTAGATTTTTTGCTCGATGAGATCATGGATTAATATCAAAAGAATACAAATCTTTCTCTTTTAAATCATTGTAAACACAAATGGGTTTTCGGGGATTTTCACTTAATTAATCATGATTAAGATTTTATGTTCACATGCAAAGGCTAACATTTTCAAATGACTTGTTAGCTGTCGTTTGTCAAATGATATGAAGTGCCAAAACAATAATGAGGTTGCATTAAGACTAAACCGGCATCATTTTGGAACACTGTAGGAATTCATAATCTAAAACATCTCCCTTTCTACTTTCCTTTTCTTTCTACCTAAACCCTTTTGTCAGATCAATAAATGAAGGATTAATTGGTGAGAAATCGATTTGTTTAAGTAGTTGGTTTGTGCAAGGGTCTAAAGTTACCAGGTTCACAACTAATAATAAAACTATGTTGTCTTTGTACACTTAGCATTAGAATTATTATTTTAAGGGTTTTTTTTTTTTTTGGTTAGGGTCCATGCCCATTTTGGTAGATTTTCAACACATTCATATCCTCTTTTAGCATATTAAGAATATGAAAGTACGATTAGATTGATATCCTTAGAAAGATTTATTGGATTTAACACAAAGTTATGTTCCTAGTCCTTCTGTTGGTGAAGCAGCCATCCATACAGATTTTGCTATGAGAATATAATACCAATACTTTCTTGGGATACAACTAAGTTAGAAGAACTGAATAGCAATTTCAAATCTTCCAAACCATGCTTAAGAATATAGAAGAGTACAACTATTAATGTACTAGCATAAATAGAGAGAAGAGGTGCTGTAGAAAAATATTTAAGTAGATATAACAAATGTGTAAATTTATGAGAAATAGAATTAGCATCTAAAAGGAATATTTACAATTTAATCATGACTTTTAATTCAAATTTGAAAACCAATCGAGGCATCTACTCATTCAAACAAGTGAATTCAGGAATATAGTTTTAGCATATAGATACAACTTTTTTAAAGATTTTTTTTTTTTTTATACAAAATCATACGTTGGTTGAATGAAGTTGCTTCATTTGAATAAAGTTTTATTCCTTATTTATTTATTTATTTATTATTTTTTTTTTGGGGGAGCACACAATTGGAATGTAACAGGACTTTATTGAAACGCAATGTCAATTCATAGAACATGGGAACTAAAAATGTTGAACACGTGAAATGCATTTTATTTGAACGAAAATATTTTATTGAAGCAAAGTTTTTGTGCGCTGCAAATTCGAGCGAATCACTTTTTCCTACTCGCTCACACTTAATCATACTAACAAAAATATTTTGTTGAAGCAAAGTTTTAGTGAGCGCAATTCGATTATAATTTATCTCTCGAACCGGATTGAATTAAAATATATATTGCAGTTTTATTTTTTATTTTTTTTCTAAATTGAACTAAAGTATATGGCTTAGTTTGTAATTTTTTTAAATATAAAAAAAGATTCGATTTACGGTTTGAATCTTCTTTACCTATGTTATTTTTTTTCTATTTACAAATTAATAAGTCATGAAAAATTGTAATTAATAGAAAAAAGATTTAATTATCATTTTTCCATATTATTCACCCACTTCAATGCCTTTTTAATATATTTAAAAAAACTTATTGTTTTTCTCAAGGTAATTATGATTTTTATATTAATTAATAAAAAAAAATACAAAAGAAAAAAGTAAGTTACTTGATGAAAATCAAATAAGATGAGGAATTAAATAAGTAATATGATATCATCTTTTTTAATTATATATTTTATAGATTTTTACCACTATTTTCTTTTTTTTTTTTATTTCTCAAGATTCAGTTTGGTTCATAATTTTTTTGAACATAAAAAAGATAGTTTAAACCTAATTTACAATTTGATTCTATTCAACCTAATTTAGTTCGCGGTTTAATCATTTTTTTTCCCTCACCCTAACTAGCAAAATTCTATTTATGTCATGTGTAAAAGCTAACCTATGTTTAGATGGGATGGAAATATAAGATATGCTTTGTTAATACCTTCCACATATTCATTGGAAAAACCCTGCAATATGCATCTTATGATTAATACAACTGAAAAAAAAAAGAAAGAAAGAAAGAAAGAAAAGAAAAGTAACAGATATATGAAGTATTTATTAAGAGTTCAAAATGAGAAAACTTACTTACGTACATGTATTTGCCTTTTCCCCTAATTGTATATTAGCTTCTAGAAATGTAAAACTTCTGTTCTTTTAACCCATCGTAGTTTTGAAACATCCTTACATGGGACTCTATTAAAAAATTGCATTTAGCTGACATGTCGGGTTTTAGACCACTCATGGTGGCAATTAATAATGTGGTAATGTATGTCATGGTTGTGGGAATTTGCTCCAATCATAGTTGGTGCCGGTGGATGCAACTCCCCCACATTACAACTAAAATAATCAAAGAATGGATATTTGATTCTTAAGTGGTTGACAAATATTCCATGAACAGTTTCTGGAGAGAAGTGCACTATTAACTATAGTTGTTTTGACTTTCGAACATGTTTTTCCTAGAATCTACACCTAATCTTATATCATATGAAAGCTTTCTTCAGCCAGTTGATTCGAAACATCGACTTAAAATAATGGAGCACGAGTGAGCAACTTATGACTTCGTAAAAACAAGATATATTATCTTATCCTAAGATCTTATGTTTGCAAACTTTCTTTAATGCTGTCGTTCTGCTAGAGACATAGAGAGGTTGATAATATATCACGGTCCATACCTTAATTTGTAGCAATTCTTCCAATTTATTGAATGAATTACAAAATCATGTGTATCGAGTTAGATGAAGTCCATGAACAACCATAACGATCGGCATCAAATCGGACATTATCCATTGATGGACTCTCCACCTAAATTGCATTCCTTCCATTTTCTTTCCACGAAAGTTTTCAGCCCTCGTTGTCTTTGTTTCTTCTGAATTCTCAGCCACTAATTTTTGGACAAATTGGCAGATAGTCCTTTCACGGGGAATAGGGTTTTCCTACTCCAATTGATGTTAATTTAGTTTCCTTCCAAAAGTTTGGCACAAAGGTCTTTACAGTCAGTGAAGTTTTCTAAAGTTGCAACATGTTCTGCAGAATTCTACTATACACCGCAAGTCTTGGTTGATTGATGGAAAAAGAAAGAAATAGAGCAATCGAAAGAGAAAGAAGAAACAGAGCACAAAAAAACATTTTGTTCTTTATAATCTTGTATCTTTTGTTATATTAGTTACAAAGGCTATTTATACTGTCTATACAATACTAATTGCCAATAGAAAACTGACATGTATATAATAATAATAAACTAAACTTTCACACATGCCACGAAATACATGCAATCAAGGAAGCATTGTCAAAAATAAATGTTGGGCATCATATCAAGATGAGTAGAAGTAACCCATATAACAAATTAGTAATAAGTCACGCAAATATCAAGTAAATACCAAGCAATTATTGAGTAAGTTATCGTAGCACAATTTGTTATAATTCACAATGACAAAGCACAACCATACCTATATGGTTTTCATTAATGCAAATTGCATTTGTACACACAATCCAAGCATAGGGATGGCCCAATTAGACCCCAACTCTAAACATGAAACAATCAAGCATATCACAAACATATTCGAGACATGATCGAACAAAAAGAGTTTAATTATTTAGTGAATCATGTAGAGGTATCACATGAGATTATTCCCATGCATGGTTATATAGATAGATGTAAACAAGCAACATAGGCATATTCATTAACCTATTCACAAGTAGACATAAGCCTACTCGCAACATATGGAAATCTACACACCATGGCCTAGTCTTCAAGCTATCTACACCTCAAATTGTGGATTCTCTTTGCTTGGTACACTTAACAACAAGCATTCACATTCTTATATAGTAAGTGTTTAGGTTAACATAAAGCTATTACTATATTATTCTATCTTAGTGACAACTTTCTCATTTTGAATTTAAATTTATTGAATTGATGAATTTATATCACACAATCATTAGCTCAAGTACTATGTAATTGTGCAATAAAATATTGGCTTAGGTGGACCTAAGTTACCAATATACCCTTGTAAGTCTTGGCTTTTATGGTAAAATTTTCCTCCTTTCACCAAATTCACACATAAGCATATTTATGAGATTCTAAGGTCATTTTGAAGCTAATTTACATTACCAAAACTTATTCCAACTACAATATCAATTAGTTATTCATCTCATAAAATCATCAAAGTTTAGCTTCCTTAAGATTTACTAGGGTTCTTAGGTTAAGAATACTATTTTATTTAGCCTAATTTTGACAATTTTGATACTTTTTCCTAGATTCCATGATTGGGGAGTTTATAAACTTTCTTTAGTCATAAGCTACCCAAACACATACTAAAATAACTTATTAGGGCAACAAATTTGCCTAGAGAAGTCTTATCTTAGTTGAAACTCCTTGGATAAATAAGATAAGAACATTAAACTTCAAAAGTGAGTAAAACCTATTTAATCTAAGCATAATTTTTTGCTTAAATGATATGACTGACCCTTGTTCCCTATTGGTACTTCAAGGACCCCTTTGAGAAAGGTTATGTCAACTTCTTTATTTCTTGTTATAGCAAGTTTTTTGCCTCTTCAAACTTGATAGGATGTAAATAAGAGCATAAACCTTGAGGTTTGGGTAAAATATGATCTAAGAAAATGTTGAAGGTTCTTAGCTTGGTGAACTTAGTAGATGAATAGTTGTTTCAAAGTTAAAAATTGTGGTATTTAAGCGAGGAAGTGATGCTAATAGCATGTAAGTGGTGGTAGGGGAGATTAGATGTAAGTTTTGCTAGCTTTAACTTTTGTTTCCGGAACTCTTCATGATGGCGGTTTGTTTTAAGCTTTTAGGAGTGTCTTTTTTTTTTTTGTGGTCTTTTGAATGATCCAATATGTGGTTACCTTAAGGTATATTTAGGGACGGGTACAATTAAAAGGTGTATGACATCAAGAAACCAATAGTATGATAGGTGTCTCCAGGAAAAAGTTGCATACTGTCAAATGCATATAAATGACTCAATCCTAAGGGTGTTGGGTGTCAATTTACTAGGATGAGTCATGAGGTGGCTTGACGAGGGTGGTGACATGGGAAAAACAAGAGGCTTAGTGACATCACAAATTGATTTTATAATTTGGTCCAATGACTTTCTAATGCATCTTTTGGCTTGGGATGGTAGGTTTGTTTCTATTTGCTACTCCTACCTACTTAAGATGACTAACTAGACTTGGGAACGGTACTTACTGTATTAATAGAATTGTTTAAGTATGCATGTGGTTCAGGATTAATGTATGTTTTATACAATCTTTCACCATTTCTCTTTATGGCATATCTATTCCTAAAGGTTTCTATTTCATATGTTGATGGATTTTAAGATATTGATAGCTATAGTTATTGTAGTTATGACCTATGGTTTGGAAGTGAGGATGTTGCCAATGCTTTGAACAATTATGAGCCATAGATGGGTCTTTCTTAGTTGTATATTGAACTAATAATTTCTATTTATTTCATATATTTGAAGGCTATTATGATCATTGTAAATTTTTAGGTTTCTCTTAGAAATTAAAGTTTGACATATATTTTTTTAGCTTATGAGACTAAATAGAGATTGAGAGTTTGGAAGAAATATATAAAGTGGATTATCATAATAGGTTTCTAAGCCTTGCAGGTTCTTGGCACATTCCTACCATATGTAAAAATATGCAATGAAGTTGTCACATCCACATATTCTCAAAACATGACATACTAACCAAGTTCCATCATGGGTTCTTGGGCTTCACTCTTCTTCCTTAAGCTTAACCCATTAGGATCATAAAATCCTAATTAATCCCATCCCTTAATAATCATAACTAAGTTATGATTGCTATCTATTCCTATAAAGAGTCACTAGCATTATTTACGAAGCGTATCATTTAGCTTTCAACCTAACACCCGTATTGACAGATAGCCTCTCAAAATTACCATTTTCTTACTTGAGATTTTTCCTATCTCAAAACTACCTCCCACATTCTTACATCACATGAAGCAAGAGAAGTATGCTATATACATAATATAAGTAATAGAATATATGTTTTGAGCAATGCATTAAGGTGAATTGAATCAAACCACAAAATGACTACACCTACCAAACCCACTCAAAAGGTTCAAGACCATTTGTACACCTATTTCTAGTTGCTATGATAAAGAAACTGATGAAGCATGAAATGTGGAAATATTGATAGTAGTTTATAAAAGCACCTTGATATAATTTATTTACTTCTGTTTCTTTCTAATTGTTATCAAACAAAATGCGGGTGGAAAAAAAAAAATCTTAATCTTAACTACACTAACTGTCTGAATCCCTACAAGACATCCTCAACTTCATCCTATTTCATGCTTTTGGCTTTCCCTTCTTTCACTGGACTCCCAAACTCCACTCCACTTCCCATGAAAACCCACTTCAACGTCTCCTTACCCAAATGAAGAACACAAACGTGATCACAAAATGCTTATTTCACTACTTGAAAAGTGCAACTCCATGAAACATCTGAAATCAATCCATGCACGTATCCTTAAAAATGGAAAAGGCAATAACCTCTTCTTTCTCGGAAAAATCATTCTATTCTGTGCCGTTTCCGAGCATGGCGACATGAACTATGCCGTCTCGGTATTTAGTAAAATTCTGAACCCGGACGAGTTTCTTTGGAGTACCATGATCCGGGGTTTCGGAAAATCAAAAGAACATGAGAAGGCCTTTGAGTGTTATAGAAGGATGCAATATAATGGAACTGTAGTTAACAATTTTACACTGTCTTATTTGCTCAAAAGTTGTGGGCAGTTCAGATCAATTTCATTAGGGAAACAATTACATTGTGGTGCAATAAAAATTGGGTTGGAGTCGCATTTGTTTGTTAGGAACACTATGGTTCATATGTATGGCCTCTTTGAGGATATTGAGACAGCAAAGGAACTGTTCGCAGAAATGCCTAAGAGGAACTTAGTTGCATGGAATACCATGATGGATTGTTACGTCAATTGTGGAAAATGCAAAGAAGCTGTTGACATGTTATTGCATATGATGCATATTGGCATCGAGCCTGATGAGGCCACCTTTGTTGTGGCCCTCTCAGCGTGCTCTCAACTGGGCGCTCTAGATTTTGGAAAGCGGGTTCATGATTTTATTGGTCGGTCTGGCCTTGGCGGTGTTGTTTCGGTGTCTAATGCACTGATTGATATGTATGCAAAATGTGGTGCAGTCAGAGAAGCATTTGAAACCTTTTGTAACATGGATAATAGAAACATTTTCTCATGGAATACAATGATCATGGGACATGCTACAAACGGGTATGCTGATGAGGCAATTGAACTTTTTGCAAAATTGTTGGCTGAGAAACACGTGAGGCCGGATGATGTGACTTTTCTGGGTGTGTTGTGCGCCTGTAATCATGGAGGGATGGTAGAACAAGGAAGAAAGTACTTTGAAATTATGAGCAGAGATTACAGAATAGAACCAACATTAAGACACTATGGCTGCATGGTGGATATGCTTGGACGAGCAGGATTTCTTAAGGAAGCTTATGAATTAATAATCGGCATGCCAATTAAATGCAATGCAATCACATGGAGATCACTTCTAGCAGCTTGCCATGTCCATGGAGACATTGAACTCGGGGAAATAGCTAGGAGGAATCTCCAGGAACTAGAACCAGACTACAGCAGTGACTACACTCTGCTTTCAAGTATGTACGCAAGTACAGGCCAGTGGAATCAAGTGTTTAATGTCAGAAGAACCATGCACCTCAGGAGAGTTGAGAAACCTGAGCCGGGTAATAGCTCAGTTGCTGTTTGTTCAACATTCTTTCTTGAAAAGGATTCGTCTGCAGCATTTTAAGCATTTTCTCACGAAGTGTTTGAGATCATAAGAACACAGTGTGCCTGCTTACTATTTTTCCTGTAACAGGCTAACCGATTGATTCTCACTTCAGCATGTACATGACAAGTTCAAGCTGATGTATCTATCGTGCATAATATGATAATTGAAAAGTTGAGGTGTGTAACCACAGAGTCACCTAAAGTTAAGATACTAAACTCAACATTGTCCTTACGTAAATACAAAACTGATGATCATGCTCATAAAAAATGATGATCAGTCTCATAAAGCTCTGTTTTTTTACTTGCAAGCTCATATAGCGTACTGAAATGCAAAATCTGTTATCATGCAATGGCAAGTCCTACCATGATTTTTTTTTTTCCTGTTTCATTTCCTTGCATTGATATCAGTATCAATCCTTCGTACGGATGGTGACTTCAGCACCATTCTTTGAAGAACCTGTTGTTCCAACATAAACAATGTATCTAATGTAACCACATACGGATGGTGATTCTTCAACCTACTGCAGACTGAAGAACTCATCTGAAGCAATACAAAGAAAGGATCCATTAAAATAGATTCAGCAAGTTGTTCAAAATGTGGTGGCTGCTTCCGCGATCACATTAAATTTTTTTGGTCATGTGCCAGAGTGGATGTAAAACATGAGGAGCCAAACACCTTCAGAGGTTGAGATGAAGATAAAAATTAGAATGGTTTCTTATTGTATAACCTCATTAAAGGACTTTTTTTCGAAAAAGAAGGGATGGAGTACTTATGATTAAAAATACACCTGAATTAGGATACTATCTGTTCAAAACATGAGATGGAGGATTCAATTACATTAATGCACAGCAACTAGCATTTAGATTGTGTTGGTATTTTCGTTCAAGCAATCGATTTTGTTGTCAGACTAACAATGTAATTCTTTTGATACTGGTGCCATAAGAAGCATTGCTCTCTGAGTTTGCATTCTAAACTTGCATAGACAATGGACACTTCACAGTATCGTGCTCATAATATGATAGCATGAAAGCCATAACATTCCACCATTTCTTCATGAACTCTTGCATATCAATGGAGGCTATTTGGTTCCTTAATTTTTCACATTGTTGTGAGTATTTTTAGTATCAAAAGCTAAAAGTGCTTGGAAAAAAAGAAACCACAGGTGGACTTAGAGATACCCACTGGAACAAAAATAGAAGACTTGATGCATTGAGTGGCAACCAAATAGTAGGTGTGATGGTTTAAGACAGTCATTATAGTAAGAATTATTTTTTCTTCTTTTTTATAACTTCTTAATGCTCTGTTATAATCTGACATTTAGTAATATTATAAATTATTTTCCTTCTATTAGAACCTATTTTCATCAACTAATACTCCCTATTAATATTAAAGGGAATAGCCCCTTTGTCAATATCTCATTCATTTAAAAAAAAAAATAACGACATATAATTCAATTATACTTTTTAGATGTTTTAACTACCCTTTGCTACCCACTTTTATCTCACTTCAATTTTCTATATCCAAATCTCCTTGTATAATAATAGAAACAAAAAGCTACCAAATAATTTATTATGAGATTTAGTTTTGTCAAAATAGTTCCATGTTTCTTAGTACGTAATTATATGAATCAATATTTTACTCTAAAAAAATTGTTTTGCTAAAATATTTTTACTGATAATTTGATATATTAGGCTTGATTGAATTATGAAATCATTTTACATTCATTTCTTTTACACACTCATCACAATATGCTTGACTAAGTGATATTAAAATCTCAAGCATTTTTTTTTTGTTACTTAGATGCTATCACTAACTTCATTTCCCACCTATAGACCTTCATTCTAACTAATTAAAGTTGTTGTTTCACCAATTCCAAATGCATGAAGTTGAAAATTTTCCACAAATGGCTTATCATCTTCATTTCCAAGATCATTAATAATTCTTCGAATCAAACTATGAAGTCCTTAAGCTCTTGCTCTTGCTCTTGTTATGGACCATGATATCCATCATCTCCTTGAGGTTCTTAAAGATTTGCCCTATCAAATCTTCATTATCTGCTAAGTCATCTAGTACATATTAGGATAAATCTACAACTTTAAATGTTGCTAACATTCTATAGCCATCTAAAAGTTCAAAAGCATTATCGTCCACTCATTCCAATACTCTAAATGGACCATCCGCTCACAAAGTAAGCTTTTGCACTCTTTGATTAAGAAACCTATCCTTTCCCAAATGTATCTAAACTAAATCACTTAGATTCTAGATAATACGTCATTTATCTCTATCACCTCAGGCTTTATTATTCGTTGCTAATTGCTTTAAAAATTTGTGCATTCTCTAATGAAGCTTCTTCCTTTCTTGAGCCTTATCTACCTTGTCTAACTATCTTCTAGAGTTGATTCTTTTGGCAATAAGTCCAATAGAGTTGTAAGATTATAATCATAAGCTTCCTTGAATGGAGTTTTGTTAGTTGCACTATGTATTAATCTATTATATGCAAACTCCACCACTAGAAGATACGAATCCTATTCCTTCAAATTTTGTCTAACTATTACCCTTAATAAAGCTCTAAGTGTCCAATTGCCAACTTCTATTTAGTTGTCGGTCTTTAGATGGCAAGTGGTATTGAAAAGAAGCTTGGTTCCCAACTTTCACCACATAGTCCTCAAAAAGTAGCTAAGGAATTTTACATCTCAATCAAATACGATACTGCATGGAATCCCATGTAGCTTCACAATCTCCTACAAAAACAAGTTAGCAATATAAACAAAATTATCGACTTTATGACAAGGCATAAAGTGAGCCATTTTGCTAAACTTATCCACCACAATCATAATGTTGTTTCCTCCCCTTTGAGTTCTAGGAAGTCCTAATATAAAGTCCATACTAATGTCTCTCTAAGGATAAATTAGCACGGGAAGCAGCAAATAGAGACCTATTGGCTCCTTCCTAAATTTAGCTTGCCTACAAACATTACAACATTCTACGATTCTATGCATATCCCAAGCCATTCCAAGTTGTAAACACTTCATTTTTTACCCTAATAATTAATAATAATCAATTTTTAATTTTTTTTTTCAAATTTTCTTCTAATTTAGCAAAAATAAGGATAATATTCAAAAAAAAAATAAATAGGGAAAACATATTAATTTTGAAAAATAACAATAGAAATAATAAGAAAATGAGTTAAATAATTTTTACAAATTTTTAGAATTTTAAAATAATATAAAAATAATAAAAATTGCTTCGCATATATGCAATTTGCGTAAATAAAAAAAAAAAAAAGAAAAACTAAGAAGTGGGCTAGCCCAACTAGTCCGGACCATGGCCTCATGCGCCTGGGGGGAGGGCTCGGTCATGGGTTCGAAACATGGGAAGAGCATTTTTGCATTTTGCCTATTTTTATTTTTTGCCTGGGATACGCGTTAGCTAGTGATTGGACAGAGGGACCACATGCACCGCGCGCGTGATTGTCTTTAACCTTCGTTCGAGATTGTTATTGGCTACGGAAAAATTCGAATCCAGCCATTTTAATGAGATTTTTTTGCACGAATCCACCAAATCTTCAACTGAAATAAGATAAACATCATCTAATTGGAATCAAATCGCAACAAATTGGAGGATTTACGCAAATCAGAGATGGGTTTTTTAACTGCAAATCCGATTCATCCCGATCGGAGGAAATCCGAGCTTATCCCACTCGGTTTTCGACACCTATAAATAGAGCTTGAGGGAAGGAAGATAGATCATCGATCAAAAGAGAGAAAGGAGAGGAAATAGGAGATATTGAAGTCGTCGGAGTTCACGGGCCACGACTGCCGAACACCGCCGCCTCAAAACATCACCTGGAGAGGTTTTCGATAGAAGACACCACCGTCCTCAGGTTCCTCGTCCTCAAAAGCTTCGGAAACACCTCTTGTTCAACAAAAGGGATGCTAGAACGCCGTCGACGAAGACTTCCAGCCCCCGTGACCCAACCCGTCGAACTGACCCAACCCAACCTAGTTCGATCCGATCCAATCTGACCCGCACATCGTACTCGGACCCAGGTAAGTCAGATTTTTTGTTTTTATTATTTATTTATTTATTGTGTTTTATTTATTTATTTATTTGTTTATAATTCGAAAATAGAAAATAAAAAAATGAAAATAATATTAGGAAAAATGGTAGAATTTAGATTAGTTTATTTTTTTTTATGTTTAGTTTAAAATAGATAACATAATAAAAAATTATAAAATAAAAATGTTAAAAAATATTTAAAATAATAAAAAAGAAAATAATAAAATAAAAATGATAAACAATAAAAAATAATAAAATAAAAATGATAAACAATAAAAAATAATAAAATAAAAAAGTAATAATGATTAAAAGTAGGATTAATAATAGAGGGAGATTAATAATAGAGATATAAAAAATGATTTTTATCACTTAGAAAAAAATCATTTTCTTAAATAAATCCAAAATTGGTTTTTTCTTAATTTTTTTTCAAAAATAAAATAATAAAGCTTAGGCTTATATTTTTTTTTTCAAAAGTCTTAAAAATGATAAAAAAACGTAAATTTGAAATGTTTTTCATTATTAAAATTAATCAACCTATTAAAGTTTTTTTTTTATAAAAAACGAACTACAACTTGTTTGATCCTAAATAGCAGGTACGTAGGTACCCATTTGAGGCAACTTTAAAAAAGAATAAAAAAAAATCATTTTCAAGTTGTCACAATTATTCTAACATGTATCCAAAATGATAATAAAAAACTAGTAATAATAAAAATAAAAGAAAAAGATAATAAAAATGAAATAAAAATAAGAGATATTAGAATATAGTTCAGATTTCAGAAGAGTAAGATGGTAACTTTAAGGTTTTAATAGATTAGCCCTAAGTCTAGAAATTCTGGTTTTCCCTTTCCTCTTTCACAAAAAAATGCAAAGAGGATATCTCGCTGACTAATTGTCCAAATTAAGATTGATCTACTCAATTAGTCATGTTCAATAATTTTCCCAACTTTAGTTAGGCAGCGACTTCAAAACAAAACAAAATTCTTAGTTCAAGTCGAGGATTTATAGTAGATGAGCATAAGATCTACTATGAATCGGATTAGGAATATGAATAAAAAATAAAAAATTAGAGTCGATAGAATGGTGACTCTACCGGAGAATTTCTCTAGTAAGCTAGCCACCTGAATATTCTGAAATCACCATTTCCAACATATCTCTTGATTTTTATACTACTAATGCTAACATTTCAGGGATTTAACGAAATTTACTACTATCCTCCAGAGATGAGCATCCATGAAACACCAGAAAGCAATCCAAGTGCATACCTATGGCTGCATGGTGTATATAGTTAAAAAAGGAGCTGTAGGGGTGGAGGTCGGGGATGTTGGCTTGATGGTGGGTGGAGCTAGCTTTGGTGTTGGGGTGATTTAATCACATGAAATCGCGGATAAAAGCATGTATTTGCACGAAAATATTGAACCTGTATAATGAGAATATAGCAGTAGCCTTGCTTTGCTTCCAACCATGTACGCAACTAGCAAGTACAGGCCAACTAAAGAAGCGCTTAATGTTAGAGTGTGCATGCACCTTATGAGAGTTCAGAAACCCGATCAAGGTAACAGCTCTCCTGAGTGTTTGTTAAGTATGGCTCAGAAAAAGGGTCCATATACAGCATTTCAAGCAAATGAACCCACCAAATGTTGATACTCAGGCTGAGGCACCTTGACTACTTCCTTGTAAACAAGTAGGATTGCACACAGGGTAAAAAGTAATGTACTCAAACTAATAACAGTACCGCAGCAATCAGTCTCATGTAATATGTCATACAAAGCAATGACAAATGGACAGTGGTTTCAATTTGATTTGATTTCATCCAAACTCGGCTTTCCAACTAGGAAATTTTCTTCTGCTTCTTTTCCTTCCATTCTTTAATTTCTGCATCAATCCTTTGTTTCACTTTTGCTTGGAAGCCCGGATAAGGTTCATATCCAAAGACTACTTGAAGAACCTGAAGACCAACAAGACAGGACATCCAATGTAACACCCACCCGCATACGAATGATAATTCTTTATATTGACAGATAAAGAACTTACCTCGAGCAATACAAAGAAAGGAGCCATCAGAAGGGCTTGAGCAAGGTTGTCCAGAAGTGCAGGTGCCCGTTTCTGTAATAGCATGGTTAAGTGAAACATTTCTCAATATGTCAATATGCACATCAGAGAGACAAATGTTATCCGTTCAAGAAATTCTAACCTCAAACACACCATGGCCAAGAAATTGACCGGTCCAACAGAGCAGCTGAGCTCCCAAAACAAACTGCATCGCAACAAACCTTAAATAAGTCAAGAGAGCAAAGATTTATAGAAACATAAGGGATTCCACTTAATTCTATAGTCCAAGAAGAACGTAATCATTTGTTATTTTCATTAATTGAAAGAAATAATATTCAGTGAGTAGGAGAGCAGATAAACTCTACTCACAATGTATCTAATATGTATTGAAGATGCACAGGATTACAGCTTCAAACAATGGTGGCTAGAAAGTTTTAGGATTAAACTTCAGCCATTCTAATCCTAGCCTTATCGGAATATAAAAGGAACCATGCAGTTCCAAAACAGCTATTTTTCTTGTATTCATGAAGTCATGAAAATGTAGCATGACTCATAACTGCAAATTGCTAGTGATTTTTTTCATTAGGTGTAGCCACCGTACGATATTATGGAAGAATTTACTGATTTAATAAAAAAAGTAGAACAGATAATTCCATAAAACTCCCCAAAACCTCAACTACATAGAATGCAAGGTAGCAAGGTAAAGTAAAGAAGAATAAAGAGACTACACAAAAAGTTCATGTTTATGCATAAACTATCCTCTAATAGAGAGAAGTGATCTATTGGGAGATTGCTATCACCATAGACGGCATGGCATCCATGCATCATCCATGCTTGCATCCCAGATTGGTCTTGATTATTTATAGAGCACATATTGCATAAAGGGGTGCATTTACACCATCTAGCACTCATAATACTTCCAATTTTTTATCTTCTTATTTTCTAAACCAAGATAGAAACCAGTGCCTGAAACAAAGTTTGCTCCCATTACTAGCTCAGATCTGCATTTAAACCAACACCTTTGACCATGGCCAGCCCTAGTACTTTAATTTGCGGAAAGCATTTCATATCCACTCACAACGAATCTTCCAACATGGATTTCCAATGCTAAGTAACCGACGTTGGATCGAGTGCTTAACATTGCACCAAAATCTATAGCTAATAATAACGTGCGACTCAAATCTTTTCAATAACATAGCAACCCAAGTACCGTATTTGACTATGACTTGAACTATCATAACCTATGCCACAGGCAAGTTATTGACACACCTCACTAAATATTCCCTCCCCCACTTCCACCCCCAACATGACAACCAACCTAGGATTACACCCACAGGGAATTGAACCAACGACCTTGGCTTTGATACCCAGTAAGCACTCAATTCAACAATAAAAACATCTTCAATCTCTACTCTCTACATCACAATAAGAGGTCTTCCTTCATTGTTATCCAATATAGAACCCCTATGGTTCAAAATTTTTCGGTTTCACGTAGAAACGTCAAAGAACCTGACAATTTCAAAGCAGAGTTTTTTATTTATGTTTCGGCGATTCACAAAACGGCCCCAACAATTTATTGATCCAGTCAGAAATTCTGCTCGGTCAGACATCCGCAGCAACATACCTCATTGAGGACCTGTCAACATCTCCCTTAACCTCTACAACCGTAAAGTTCATCTGTACCTATTGAACTGGATATTAATTATTCCATTGTCCCACTTGATGACATATAGCCTCCAAAGGCTCCTATAAGACATCAACCTTAAGGAGCCACCATCCGAAGACTCACTCAAATTAATGCATCCCAAGGTATAGCCAGAGCCATGAACCACAAACTCATTTTTCCAAAAACTTCAATCATAAGGAAACCAACCACTTAATAATCCAACGAAAGTCATAGACACACTTCCTAAGCAACCAAATAATCGCACCCACTTTCAAATTGGTGCATGCTTCATACAACCACAAGATATCTCAAATTATCCATGAACTTTTTAATCATCACATAATTTGTATTTTTTTACAATGTAGCTCGCACCATAAAATTATATTTTAACAATATAAGAAAAATATTAATGATTCCACGGATACTTAGTAAGGCTAAATAATTAAATTGCCCAACTTTTCATGCATTCATTTTTTTTCATAGGATGTAATTAATATTGAAAAATTTTAATAATCTTATCTACGAAAGCCGGGTTGGGTATGGCGAGAACAGTCGCATGCGTGAAAGCCTAAAGCTGCTACACACACATGCAGCCATCCCCCCCTATACCCAACTAGGATAAAATAACGCTTCGCTGCACCGGAAACCTTTGCCACACATCTTATTGACGACTTTAATACGACGTACTGACCGGAAAATTAGCTGATTCAACCTAGAAACTCCCAAATTTTTTTTTTTTAAAAAGAAGTTCATTGGTTTGAACACAGAGAGAAAAGTAAATTGAATTACGAAAAAGAAAAATAAAAAAGGAAAACCCAATAAAATCTTACACTTTACTGTATTATGAGTTGTGACTGACCTTCCAAGCTAAGGAGAATCCGAGGAATCTAGCTATACAACTGGCACCGACCCAACAAACCATACACAACAAAGCACCTAAAGAACCAGCCTTTACATCCAAACAAACGTAGAACAATCCATACATAAGAGCAAAAAGGAACCCAAAATTCAAAACCAATCCATAACTACCCAAAAACCACCACTGAGGCTCTTCCTTAACATGCAACAAAAGTTGATCGATAGAAGGTGTAAAGTAGAGAAGTACGAGAGTAGTAAACAATATTGGCCACACAAATATTGTATGAATCAAAATATTTATTGGGTTGCTGTGATAGGCTCCATAGAAAGCAAAATGCTTTTCTAGATCGAAAAGACCCGGTTTTCCCATCAAAGTTTTGGTTTTTTTTTCCGATTGGGAAGTGAGAAAGTTTTGGGTTTTCTGGGAGGATTTGGATTAAGAAGAGAAAATGTGGAGATGGGCGTTTGTGAAAAAAGCAAAAGGATGAGTTTTGATTCACTGGGGGTGAGAAACGGAGAGAAAAAGGAAAAAGTTTGTCAATACCCGAGAAAGAAGGACGCAGCCTCGTGATTGGGTTTAATAGAAAATATTGGATGCTTTCGAAGCTACGTTGCTTATGTACAATGTTTTCCTATCTACGCCATTCTCACCGTATCATATATAATATATATATATATATTTACTTAATTATTTTATTCTTTTTTGAAAAATACCAGTGAAATATAAAAAAAAGAAAATTTTCATATATATATATATCAATCAATTAAACCCTAAAACTCTAGAATATTGTGCAATAAAAAAGACCTGCAAAATCAATAATATGTTGTATAAAATATATTGTACAATAATATATCATATAAAATATCGTGTACTATAATAATATATTGTATAAAATATTAGTTGATATTTTGAAATATTTACTATGATTTTAAATAAAAGACTATTATCCTTGGATAAGCGAACTTAATTTATTATTAAGGGATTGATATTAATACAATTATAAAGACCTACAAAATCCAATATGCAATAATACTTTAAAATATAGTGCACTTGAATTAAGAGTTATTGTGTGAATTTGTATTATGAAAACACTTACTAAAATTTTAAATAAAAAATTTAATATTTTATATATATATATTTATATTAAATAATATTACAATATATTAATATATTGTAATAAAATATTATTGACATGGTGTTATATAAGGATCCAATTATATAATGTTTTCACGAATTAGAATTGGTTTATCTTTATCACTAAAATTGTTGTGCTAGATGTTTTTATATAGTTTATCTATTTGTGATTGGAAAAATACGAGCAAAATTTATAATTGAAAATTAATAAAACTTGACATGATGGGGAAAGACAAAGAAATATGAAAAGGTTGGTGGGTCTTCATCATCGATCGAGTCAAATGTCGTATTCAGTTGAGTTTGACACGTTAATATTAGACTATAAATATGAAACTTCTTAGAATGTAATATTTTTATTATAAGGTATACAATTTCAAATGTTTATGTTATTACTTACGATATTTGAGTGCTACATAATCATTTTTTTTTTCTTGGCCAAAGCTACATTATCATCTTTAATAAGCTCTTCATATACACTTCATTAGAGTTTAAAATAATAAACTTTGTGTAGTTTCATTTATATATTTCTCTGGTCAAATATGTATTCTTTTTCTTTATAAATATATGCACTTGATTTCATTTATACCAATAATATTACTAATAATAAAGGGGATGCATTTTCCTATTTTTTAAGGTGTACCAAAAACTTAAAATAAAGTTTAAAAAAAGAAGTACACTAGTAGAATTGCATCAATATAAACACTTTGGGATTTCTATTAGTCTTTTTTATACCATTTTAAAACCATATTCAAAACGTATATTCAACAAAATAAGATACTAAAAAGATTAAATATATTTCTGTTACAAAATTAAAAATCTAACAAATTTCTATAAAATTAAACTTATTTATAATTTTCTTTATTTAGTTTTTTTTAAATATTAAAAATAGAATTTCCATTGATAAAATATAATTTTCAATTTTTTAAAACACACAATAACCTTCACTTTTCAAATCTAATTCTCCAATCCTTACCATAATTATTATAATATATATATATATATATATATAAGAAATTTATCCAAATATCAAATTGGAAATTCAAACAAATTAGATACAAATTAGGTAGCAATTAGGTAGTTCTTGAAACATTAGATTTTATATAGATGCATATGAGATTAAAAAAAAATACAAATAAAATATACATAAGAAGAGAAAAGACAATCTAAAAAGATCCAAAATTTAGTATCTTCCAACAAGATCAATTGATAAGTGGTAAAAATAAAAAAATCATGATATTACATCCAAAATCTCGTCCATCTAGCCAAAAAAATCTATACAAGCATTGGCTTTCTAATAGAAATAGATGTACAACATTTTATCAAATTCCTTCATGAGAGCTTGCAAGCTATACCAAATTAGATTAACTTCTTATCATATTATCACTTAAATATATATATCTTAAATGTGCATATCAATAAGTTTTTTTAATAGAATTAATTCAGTGATTTAGATTATAAACACTTTAAAATATTAAAAATTAAAATAAAACGATATTAAGATTTAAATATGAAAACGAACAAACATTAATAATCAAATTTATAACTTTTTCCCCTTTTAGCACACAATTAATCGAAATATAGAGGAGAGGCACTTGGTGTGCGTAATTAAGGGTTGTTGGCTCCACACCGACGGCTTACATCAATTGAGACTTGAAAGTTTTGATGTAATATATTGGAAAAATAAATGAATTGATCCATGGTTGAACCCATTTCTTTCCCACCATCAACAGTCCCAAGCTAAATCATTGGGTAGTCTTAACTCTTTACTTATTTCTCTGTTCCTAGTCTTGTCAGCTAGATCATGAATAGGGCCATTTGGCAACTCCAGAAATAAATGCTGCATTCTGTAAAATTATTTCTTTCTTTTCCAAATCTATAAAAATATTTCATAATCTAGCACCCATGAAAGGTGTACTAAAAATAAAAGAGTTGAAACTGTTTTGGGAAATAGTTTAATGACTTGTTTAAACATTATGTGATTTAGGGAAAATTACCAAGGAAAAAAAATTATTTGTATTTTAAGACTTTTTCGAATAAGTAATGTATGAGTTTTATTTATTTGTTTATTTTTACAAAGACATGAGCCAAGTGATTCAATTTCATGATTCAATAGGTTTTCATCGATTTTTTCTATCTTTTTATTAAGTTTGAAGTGGTGGCCGACTATCCATCACTATGAATTGGTCATGCTACCTACTTACAATAATGGATCATGATTCACCACATATGTTTGCCCGTCTCTACCTAATCCAAGGGTAGGAAATGGGCAATGAGTACCTTAGAAGAGGTCAGGCGGACCTCGCTCAATATAGTTGCTAGCCACCCTTACTCTTTAGGTGAATGGAGATGATGGTGAGATATTTATTTATTTTCACTTCTAATATTTTTTTCTTTTTCTTGTTTAAAATTATTTTTATAGTTTATTTAATTAAGTTTATTTAATAATATTATATTTATTAAATTAATTATTGTAATCCAATAAGATATCGGCACATGTCATTAACACCTACTTTAAAACATGAGTTACATCTTTGAGAAAAAAAAAGCGTTAATGTTATATTTAGTATCTAAATTTTATTTATTTTTTCAATTAATTACTTAAAGTTTAAAAGTATCAATTTACTACTTATAAGCTTTTTAAGGTCATTTATAGCACTTAAATGGAGTAGTTAATTATAAAAATAAGTAAAGTTCATGTAGTTTGAAACTTCAAGTAGTTAATTACAAAAATGGGTAAACTTAAGGTACAAAATATGAGATTTACAAAAAAGATACGTATTTTCTTAACTATTACTTTAGTATATTGAAACTTTTAATTAAGAAGAACTAGAAAAAAGACACATATTTTCTTAGCTAATACTCGAATACATTGAAACTTTTAATTGAGAAAAATAAAAAGGATTTCTAAATAAATGAGTTTAGTTATTGAAAAGTGAAATATTTGTTGTTTATTTATTGTATTTCTTTTTGCAATTTATTTGTAATAAAATTTCATAAGAATAACATATGTGTAAATGGTGATATTGGTGATGCAGATGGATTCTTTTGAAGATTTAAGGGACTTTGATGAAATGGAAATGCTTGAAACAAATGAAGGGGATGATATAATTGAAGTTTCGGGATCAATAATTGATTCTACATGAGCATGACAAAGGAAGCCTACTTCTCTCTTGTTTTACTCATGCTGTTAAGCAACAATCGCATGGGTCGATTATTATAAGAGTTACATGTAAGTCATGTAAGAGCATCATAAGATGTAATAATAAATTTGAAATAGGGAATTTAAGAAGGCATATGCTTAAATGTTGTAAGTGTAATACTAGGGATATTAGTCAAATGTTGATATCAACCGATATGAAACTAAAAACTATAAAGTTTAATCTTGAGAAATTTCATGAATTGTTTGTTGCTGCAATTGTTAAGCATAAATTATCTCTTTCATTTGTAGAGCATAGTGAAATAAGAACATTATTTGAATATTTTAATGAGAATATTGTGCATATATCTAGAAATACTCTCTAAGCTAATTTGATGAAAATTTTTAGGAGGGAAAGAAATAAGATCAAACACATGCTTATGGATTGTCCAGGAAGGATTTCCTTAACATCTGATTTGTGGACATCAATAGTTATTGATGGATATATATTAGTTACTACAGATTTCATTAATAAAAATTAGGTTTTGTAAAAGAGGATTTTGAGTTTTACATATGTACCACCTCCACATATAGGTGTTGCTTTGACTTAGAGAGTAATGAATTTGCTCAGTAATTAGGGCATCAAAAGTAAATTATTTTGTGTGGCTTTGGATAATACTTCTATTAATGATCTTTTTGTGAGTTTGTTGAAAGCATAACTAAATGTGTAAGGTGGGATTTTGGCTTCAAGCATCTATTTTATATTAGATGTTGTGCACACATTCTCAATTTAATTATTTAGGAAGGTTTAAAAGAGGTTGATAATACTATAGAGAAGGTGAGAGAAAGTGTGAAGTATGTGAAGGGTCTTAAATAAGAAAGGTAAAATTTATTGAATGCATGAAGTTGTTATCTTTATCTAAAGATAAGGGTTTGAGACAAGATGTCCCAACTCGATGGAATTCCACATATCTTATGCTTGATAATGCAATTTACTACAAAAGTGCCTTTTGCCACTTGCAATTGAGTGATTCCTATTATAAGCATTGTTAATTTGATTTTTTTTAATGATATTTCTTGTTAATTTTCCGAAACAAAGTATTTTACTACTAACTTGTACTTTCCATTGGTTTTTGGAGCATACAGAGTATTAACAAGTAATATGAATACATACAAGATCAATTGATAAGTGGTAAAAAAAAAAATTCATGATATTACATACAAAATCTTGTCCATCTAGCTAGAAAATCTATACAAGTATTGGCTTTCTAATAGAAATAGACATACAACTCTTTATCAAATTCGTTCATGAGAGCTTGCAAGCTATACCAAATTAGATTAGCTTTCCATCATATTATCATTTAGTTATATATATTAAATGTGCATCTCAATCAATTGTTTTATTGGAATTAACACGATGATTCAGATTATAAATGCTTTAAAATATCGAGAGTTGAAATAAAATAATATTAAGATTTAAATATAAAAATAAACAAACCTTAACAACCAAATTTATAACTCTTCCCTCTTTTATATGATGGCACACAATTGATCGAAATATAGAGGAGAGACTCCATCCAAAACTCAAAAATTTTTGTTCCTTGATTCTATATATGGGTTGGAAGTACACCTTATCTGGTGTGCCTAATTAAGGGTTATTGGTCCCACTAAGGAGGCTTACATCATTTGAGACTTGAAAGTTTTGATGTTATATGTTGGAAAAATAAATGAATCGATCCAAGGTTGTACCGATTTCTTTCCCATCATCAATGGTCCCAAGTTAATTTAATTTAATTTAATTTAACTTAGGATGATATTGATTGATCATATCCATCAATGTATGTAAGTTTTTATTTTACTAACGTTTATTTAATTTAATGGGGAGGTGGTTATAGTGTAATACTTAATTATCAAATCAATACTCCTTTTTTATAAAAAAAAAGTTAATTATAAAGTAGTTACATACAACTATAATTTAAACTTTGAAAGTTTTTATACAATTTCATAATCTAAAATTTGAGAAAGAAAACATATATATTCTTTTAGATATTGAGAGACTTAATATTTATCCTTTTGTTATATGATTAATTTATATTCTATATCTCGGGTGTGTTTCCTCTAGTTATATAATAATAATAAATAAAGTGTTTCAAATATTAGTTTTTTATTTATTATTTATAGCCAAATATAGCTTATATCGGTGCTTTATTCGTTGCGCACGATTTTTTATTGGGCAAAGCTAATACCTATGAATGAAGTGAGAGTAACTTTTTTTTCTCTTTTTAATGTTTATACAAAATGCCAAAAAAAAAAAAAGGATTAATTATTATTAATTGGATGTTCTTTGCTTAACAAGAATAATCTTATTAGAGTTGCCTTAATAATCATAACCATCACCCTGTTCTTCCTTCACCCCCAAGAAAAAAGAAAAAGATTCATCCGGTCCTATCCATCAAAAGTGCACGTGAAAACAGGTAGGCCCGAAAACATGTACCCTCAGGTCTCAATCCAGCTCGACTCCACCGGTTGTCATATATTGACATATATATATATATATATATATATATATATATTATATTACATATACATATTGTATAAATATTCATAAATTTTGATATATATAAATTATGAAAAATACCATTAGTAATTATTTTGAAAACTATCTATTTAATAGTTATGTGTACCAAAATTTTATTAATATATATATATATCACATATATATAATACATAATATATATTAACTAATAAATCTATTTTTTTTTTTATATCAAACGTGAGATTGGGTATCTTGCCATTTAAATTTTATTCGTATGTATATGCTGTTTTGATGTTGATGTCAATGAGTTTTGATGATAAGAAAATAACCAAATGTTATACTAATGAGTTTGTGAAATATATAGAGTTGAATTAATTTGCTTAAAATAAGATAAGAGTGACTTAGAGGTTATATTAGAGAATATCTAGTATTTGCAAGGGAAAATCTTAGTATTTGAAGGATAGCTTAGAGACTATGTTTGAAAAAATGAAGGATGAATAGAGTAAAAGTTTCAAACTTAAGTTCGACAGCATATTGGATTTGAAAGCCCAACTCCACTTATTGAATGTATTTGGGAAATAAGTCTAAATTTTTTCTACTTAAATTGGTTAATTAAATTCATAGGGATCAATCTTAATTACGGAGGTTTAAAAATAAATTTTGTTATTTTAATTTAAGTATAGATTATTTATGAGATTTCTGAAGAATTATGAGAAGCATATGAATAAGTATTTATTGAATACTGAATGAGGATGGTGGTAACAATCTAAGCTCGATCATAAAAGAGAAGAATTGGTCAAAGATAAGGGAGTTAGTTGAGAGAAATAACTAAGTTTGTTGGGATGTCATATCTTTTCAGTCTAATCCAAATTTATCTACAAGTCTTCATGAAGGTTATCCTAACAACAACCCAAGATTATCTTTCTGCTAACAAGCATAATAGACGAGGCTTATCAAGAAGTACTAGATCAAGTCAAGTCAAATTCAAATTTAAATTTAAAGGAAGATTTGGCTAAAGATTTGTGGAAAACGAGCTACAATAGATATCTAAAAAATAACTCAAAGATTACATGATCATTCGAGAAGATTAGCCGTTGTAGATCAAGAAAACAATATAAAAACGTAGACCATTCAAAATTGTAGACAGAGTAAGAAAAATATATAAAGTGCAATACTCAAGGATTCACTCAAAACCTTTGTTACAAGACATAGTTTATACTTTATTGTTCCGTTTCTTGAGCTAATTCATTTTTAAGGACATTTATTGTATTTTACCTTGTGTTATTTGATCAGTTGAAAGTTATAAACTTTTGTTCTTGAGAGGATTACAAGTATGTCTATGTAGATCTATAGATAGCCTTAAGGATAGGTTAGAAAGGTAGAGTAGATTGACCGTTGCCAAGGAATTGGCAAACTTTTTGTAATCTCTCAATTTCATTCATTATTGAATTAGTGGAATGGCATTAGTGTAGAAAACTAGGTCTGCAACAATGGAGCCAAAACAAAGGATTTAAGCATAAGACGGAACTCACTCAACTCACTTTTCCCCCATCTCTTTTTAATTTCCAACATATTTATTTTATTATCGTGCTTAGTTGTTAAACATTTAAATCGCCACAAGCCATTAATAAGTATCTTCGGGGATTATTTAAATTTTTTGAAAAAGTTGTTGCTTTTATAAAATATATCAATACAACTAGATCAAATCAAGTTAAATTTAAATTAAATTTAAAGGAAGATTTGGTTCAAGGTTTGTGGAAAACTGATTACAACAGATATCTAAAAAATAACTTAAAGATTACAAGATCGTTTGAGAAGATTAGCTGTTGTAGATCAAGAAAACAATATAAAAATGCAGATCGTTAAAAATTGTAGATAGAGTAAGAAAAATATACAAGCTACAATACTCAAAGACTTACCCAGAACCTTTGTTACAATAGATAGTTTATACTTTATTGTTCAGTTTCTCGAGTCTAACTTATTTTTAAGGACATTTATTGTATTTTACCACATGTTATTGATCATTTGAAAGTTAGAAACTTTTGTTAGCGAGAGGATTGCAAGTGTGTCTATGTAAATCTATAGATGGCCTTAAAGATAGGTTAGAAAGGTAGAGTAGAGTGACTATGAATTCGCAAACTTTTTGTAATCTCTCAATTTCATTCATTATTGAATTAGTGGAATGGCACTAGTGTAGAAAACTGGGTCCCCAGCAGTGGAGTCGAAACAGAGGATTTAAGCATAAGGCAGAACCTCTATAATTCAATCACTTGATTTTCTTTCCCCCCCATCTCTTTTTAATTTCCAACATATTTATTTTAATATCGTGCTTAGTTGTTAAAAGTTTAAATCGCCATAAGCCATTAATAAGTATCTTTAAGGATTATTTAAATTTTCAAAAAAGTTGTTGTTTTTATAAAATATATCAACACAATTGGATCAAATTAAGTTAAATTCAAATTTAAATTTAAAGGAAGAATTGATTCAAGGTTTGTGGAAAACTGATTACAATAGATATCTAAAATATAAATCAAAGATTAAATGATCGTTCGAGAAGATTTTCTATTGCGAATCAGGAAAAGAATATAAAAACACAGACTGTTCAAAATTGTAGATAGAGTAACAAAATATACAAGCTGTAATACTCAAAGACTCACTAAGAACCTTTGTTACAATACATAGTTTATACTTTATTGTTTAGTTTCTTGAGCTAATTTATTTTTCAGGACATTTATTGTATTTTACATCATGCTATTTGATCATTTGAAAGTTAGAAACTTTAGCTAGTGAGAACATTGCAAGTGTATCAATGTAGATCTATAGATAGCCTTAAGGATAAGCTAGAAAGGTAGAGTAGAGTAGTAGAGTAATTGCTGCCAAGGAGTTGGCAAACATTTTGCAATCTCTCAATTTCATTCATTATTGAATTAGTGGAATGGCACTAGTGTAGAAAACTAAGTCCCTAGTAGTGGAGCTGAAATGAAGGATTTAAGCATAAGGTAGAACCTCTATAATTCAATCACTTGATTCTCTTTTCCCCCATCTCTTTTTAATTTCCAGCATATTTATTTTATTATCGTGCTTAGTTGTTAAACATTTAAATCGCCTCAAGCCATTAATAAGTATCCTCGGGGATTATTTAATTTTTTTAAAAAAGTTGTTGTTTTTATAAAATATATCAATATAACTAGATCAAATCAAGTTAAATTCAAATTTAAATTTAAAGGAAGATTTGGTTCAAGGTTTGTGGAAAACTGATTACAACAGATATGTAAAAAATAACTTAAAGATTACAAGATCGTTCAAGAAGATTAGCCGGTGCAGATCAAGAAAACAATATACAAACACAAACCATTAAAAATTGTAGATAGAGTAAGAAAAATATACAAGCTGCAATACTCAAAGACTCACCCAAAACCTTTGTTGCAATAGATAGTTTATACTTTATTGTTCAGTTTCTCAAGCTAATTTATTTTTAAGGACATTTATTGTATTGTACCACATGTTATTTGATCATTTGAAAGTTAGAAACTTTTATTAGCAAGAGGATTATTGTCACGCCCCAAAAGGGGCCTACAAGTCTCTACTAAAATCATCATGGCATGTATGCACCCGTTACATGATGATCGTCTTACATGTCAGAGATCGTAAAACTCTAAATAAATAATTGCATTTACAACTAATCATAGTATATATAATTGGATAATAAAATATAACTATGGATCTTGTATCCACGGTCAATCATGATCGCAAAAATCGATATCCTCCACCAATTAGTAAAATAGGTTTCTCAATTTCAAATTCTATTTACATGAGGGTCCTAACATTTCATCTAAGTAAATCTATCCTTCACTATTCTTACTTTGTTGTTTTGGTCTTCCAAAACTCTCAACACTTCACATCTTATCCCATCTTAAGCTTTCGTAATCACTACCTGCAAAAGAGTCTATGAGGGGGTATGACGCAAACCCTAGATATCGATCTAAGACCCAACATTCAAGAAGGATTCAAACCCAAGAATCGAAATTGAATCGAAAACGAAATGAAACCCGACCCCAATCAAACCTGTCGATTAGAACCTAAGCTATCCGGATTGATTTCTCTAAGCGTTTAGGATGAAGAAATCGAAGGAAGTTCTATTGCAAGAACTAAAGAAGAGAGGATTCTCTCAAGGAAATTTTTACTCAAATTGATAAAGTGTCCTTTTAAATGACAAAACAAGGTATTATATTCGAAAAAAACACATAAGCTGGCGGCCTAAATGCATATATGGCCGGCTTTGAAATAACGGAAGAAAACAAAAAGACGTTCCACGGAATCTAGGCCAGCATTATGCCGGTGGTGCAGATTCTAAGGCCGGCAACCTTGAAATTTAGGCCAGCGGCCTTCCCTTTGCTGAAGGCTGTCGTTCCATCGTTGATGGCCTTCGCTTCGTCCGTGCTTTGATATATTATGTTTAATAGCTCGGGACTTGAATTAGACTTATGTCGACCCGCTTCTTGCTCTTGGAGTTCCATAACTAATCCTTGCAAGGCTTCTCCCACTCACTTAGCTCTAGCTTTTGTCATTGGACCTCCAATACCATGTAGCGGGTCATTAAACTTTGGCTCGTGAACTCTTGATGCTACTTGATCCCCATCATTCCCCCCTTCCTCAGAAAGATTCATCCTCGAATCACCTGCATCATACAGAGAAAGGTTAGAAACATTAAAAGTTGCACTTACATTACCATAGTGACTTGGCAAGTCAATCTTGTAAGCGTTATCATTGATGCGCTCCAACAATTGAAATGGCCCATCTCCCCTAGGGTGCAACTTAGATTTTCGTTGTTTCAGCAAATCTCTCCTTTCTCAGATGTACCTACACCCAATCTCTTGGACGAAAAACAGTCTTCACACGACCCTTATTGGCCTGTCGAGCATAATGCTCATTTTTCTTCTCAATGTTAGCGCGAACCTGAGCATGCAATTCCCTTACAAACTCTGCCTTTTTCTTTCCATCAAGATCAACAAATTCGTTAACAGGTAAAGGCAAAATATCCAACGGAGTCAGAGGGTTAAAACCATACACCACCTCAAATGGAGAATAAGATGTAGTGAAATGCACAGTCCTATTATATGAAAATTCTAAATGTGGCAGACATTTCTCCCATTGTTTCAAATTCTTATGAATCACAACGCACAACAAGGTTGAAAGAGTCTTATTGACTACTTTCGTCTAACCGTCAGTTTGAGGGTGTGCAACAGTAGGGAACAACAATTTAGTGCCTAGCCTATTCCACAAAGTATGCCAAAAATGACTTAAAAATTTCACATCCTTATCACTCACAATGGATTTAGGTAAGCCATGCAACCGTACGATCTCCCTAAAGAACAAATCGGCAATATGTTGTGCATCATTAGTTTTAGAATAGGCAATGGAGTGAGCCATCTTACTAAACCTATCGACAACAACAAATATGTTATCTTTGCCACTTTAAGATCGTGGTAACCCTAACACAAAATCCATAGAAATGTCAGTCTAGGGTTGATTAGGCATAGGCTATGGAATGTATTCTCCATGGGGCATTACTCTGGATTTGGCCTGTCTACATGCAATGCTTACATGCAATGCACTTGTCACACACAGTTTGCACATCATGCTTCATTTTTGGCCAATAAAAATGTTCATGCAAAATATCTCAAGTCTTTTTAACACCAAAGTGTCCCATTAAACCACCCCCATGTGTTTCCCTCATAAGCAATTCACGCACAGAGCTTTTAGGCACGCATAACTTATCTTTCTTAAACAAATACCCGTCATGCCTATAGAAATCAGAATATCCAGACTCAGCACAAGCAGCCCAAATTTGACCAAAGTCAGCATCAGTCTTATATAACTCTTTAATGAGTTCAAACCCAAGCAATTTAGTTTGCAAAGAAGTCAAAAGTGAATACCTTCAAGAAAGTGCATCAGCCACCACGTTCTCTTTTCCTTGCTTATATTTGATCACATATGGGAAGGTTTCAATGAACTCCATCCATTTCGCATGCCTCCTGTTCAACTTACCTTGAGTTTTCAGGAACTTCAAACTCTCATGATCAGAATGAATGATGAACTCCTTAAGCCATAAGTAATGTTCCAAGTCTGCAAGGTCCTCACCAAAGCATATAGCTCCTTGTCATAGACTGGGTAGTTTAATGTAGCACCACTGAGCTTTTCGCTAAAATAAGCGATTGGCTTAGAATCCTGCATCAAAACACCACCAATACCTTTTCCAGAAGCATCGCATTCAATCTCAAAAACTTTTTCAAAATTAGGTAAAACAAGTAAAGGTGCATTAGTCAACTTACCTTTCAAAGTCTTAAAAGCTTGCTCATGCACTTCAGTCCACTTGAACTCGGTGTTCTTCTTAACAAGATCATTTGGAGGAGCAGTTATGGAACTAAAGTCCCTAACAAATCTCCTATAAAAGCTTGCTAGCCCATGAAAGCTCCTGACCTCACTTGCATTCCTTGGTGTCGGCCATTCCCGAATCGCCTTTACCTTTTCTTCATCTATAGCAATCCCCTTCGCACCTACAACAAAGCCAAGAAAAACCATAGTTTCCATACAAAAGGTGCACTTTTTCAAGTTTGCATACAATTTGTTTCCTCTCAAAACAGTAAACACACTTTGCAAATGTTGAACATGTTCACTTAGAGTTTTGCTGTAAACTAAGATGTTATCAAAGTATACAACAAAAACTTCCCAATGAAAGCACGAAGAACATGATTCATTAACCTCATAAACGTGCTAGGCACATTTGTTAATCTAAAAGGCATTACCATCCACTCATATAAACCATGCTTAGTTTTAAAAGTTGTTTTCCACTTATCTCCCTCTTTCATGCGAATTTGGTAATAGTCGTTCTTTAAATCAATTTTGGAAAACAAACAGGCACCATGCAACTCATCAAGCATATCATCAAGTCTAGGGATAGGATGTCTATACTTAACTGTGATCTTGTTGGTTGCTCGATAGTCAACACACATTCGCCATGTTCCATCCTTCTTGGGAACCAAGATGACAGGAACTGAACATGGACTGAGGCTTTCTCTCACAAACCCCTTCTCTACTAGATCATTAACTTGCCTTTGGATCTCCTTGGTTTCCTCTGGATTGGCCCGATAAGCTAGTCGATTAGGAATGGAAACACCTGGAATAAAATCAATCTGGTGTTCAATGCCTCTTAGTGGAGGCAATCCCCTTGGTACTTCTTCAGGAAATAAGTCAGCAAATTCCTACAAAAGAGAAACAACAACTGTAGGCAAAGAAGAGTTAAGATGGTCAGTGGAAAGATAAACATCCTTGTACATCAGTACAAGTAAGTGTTGTCTTGCCCTCAAAGCACTTTTAATCTCACTTGCCTCTCAAATGCCACTTATGTTTCCCTCTAATTCTTTCTTCTCATAACTCACCAGTGTGTTTTTGCCACTTTCTTTTACAATCTCAATTTTCTTTTCTTGTTCACTCTTGTGTTTCCCTCTCTCTCTAAATTCTCTAGCAATTCTCAACTAATCCTCACTAGCCTCCCAAGGATTAAGGAGTGTCAAGACCAACTGTCTTTTGTTCAGAATAAAGGAATACCTATTATGATACCCATCATGTGTGACCTTTCTATCAAACTACCAAGGTCGTCTTAATAATATGTGGCAAGCCTACATAGGTACCACATCGCACAATACCTCATCACGGTATTTCCCTATAGAGAAAGAAACCAGTACCCTCTTGGTCACTTTAACTTCCCCACATTCACTCAACCACTGCAACTTATAAGGTTGTTCATGATTCTTAGTTTTCAGGTTCAGTTTATCAACCAATAATGTGCTAGCAACATTTGTACAGCTACCACTATCAATAATCAAACTACACACCTTGTTAATCACATGGCATCTAGTATGAAAAATATGCTCTCGTTGCACTTTATCACCCTTATCCTTAAATTGAGTATTAGGAACTCGCCTGGTAACAAGCATCTCTCCCTTTATAGGCCCTTATAAATCCACATCACTACAATCTTCCAATGGGGGCATGTCATCATCATCCCCTGAACTCACACTCTCCAAAAGGATCATCGCCTTAGTGTTTGGACACTGCGATGCAATATGCCCAAATCCCTGGCACTAGAAACACTTAATATCATGCAATCTAGAAGTAGATTTGGTTTCAGTGTTACCTTTTGAATAGGATGTCGGTGCCTTAGCCTTCTCTTCTTCCTTAGTTTTCGGTGGTGGTTTGTTATTCTTCCAATTTGACTTCCATGAAGAACTAGAAGTTGAATTACACTTGGAAGAACTTGAAACTGGGTGATACCTTGAAGTACTCTTTCCCTTTAGCTGCTTCTCAACCTTGATCGCCTTATGCAATAATTCCTCAATATCTACATAATGTTGTAGATCAACAATATCAACGATCTCCCTATTCAATCCACCAATGAACCTAGCCATTGTAGCTTCATCATCCTCCTCCGCCTTAGCTCTAATCATGGCTATTTCCATCTCCTTATAATAGTCCTCTACACTTTTAGACCCTTGTGTCAGACCCTGCAACTTCCTATGCAAATCCCTATAATAGTGATTAGGAATGAACCTCTTCTGCATAATAGTTTTCATCTCCCCCCAAGTGCTAACGGGCTCCTCTCCATACCATCTCCTATTCCTAACCAGTTGATCCCACCATACACTTGCATAGTCAATGAACTCAATTGCTACAAGTTTAATCTTCTTGTCCTTTGAATAGTTATGGCATTAAAAAAATGTGATCAACCTTTCGCTCCCATTCCAAGTATAATTTTGGGTCATTCTTCCCTTGAAAGGAAGGTATTTTCATCTTTATGCTACCCAAGTTACTATCTCTCCTTTGGGTATTTTCTCTCCCCTATCACGGAATTATACTCTCCTAATCCAGTGTCCTCTCCCTCTTCTATTCTCACTCCCCTCCTTGGAAGCCTCCCAATTCTTCGTCGTATAGAAGTACTACCCATGGGCTCCCTACCTCACTCAATCTTATCCATCCTTTGATGGACTGGCTCCAACTCAACCCTCATCATTTTTCTCATCTTGCTCAATAGTGCATAAAACATCAACTTATTATCTCCTACTCCCTTCTCCTTGTTAGGAGAACTTTGACCAGACATGTTTGCTGCAACAAAGAATGGTTAGTAATAATAAATTAAGAAGGCCTCACAATTCACTCCCTCACCAATTTACACTCAAAGATGTGTATACACTCGTGTATCTCACAATTTGATTTTCCACGATGAAATTCTCACCAATCTACTCTCCTTTGCAAATCCTTGCTCAAGAACTAATGCAATGAGTTTTTTTTTTCTCCAAAATAAACCACTAAAATAAATCAACCAACAACTCAGAATTCCAACAACACGAGAATACGACGACTCAATGAATAACTACAATTGACCAATATGAGATATAGTGAATTTTGATAGGAAACAATGAACTCGAACAATTAAACAAACAAACTAAAATATAAAATGGAATTTTTTTATACGAATTTTCTGTTCTTTTTTCTTTATTTTTTTGTGAAATTTACCGACTAACTAATTCAAGATAATGGAATTGCCTTTGGGATTCGGCAATTGGAATTTGCCGTCGTCGAAATAGAATAGTAATTCCACGAACAACAACAATTTTTTTTTTAAACTATGACAGAAAATTTGTGCAATCAATTAAACAAAAATATTAACAAGGATAGAGATTACCCGATTCAATGAGCCTTGGCTCTGATACCAAATGACACGAACCCTAGATATCGATCTAAGACCCAACGTTCAAGAAGGATTAAAACCCTAGAATCGAAATTGAATAAAAAACGAAACGAAACCTGACCCTAATAGAAATCATCGATTAGAACCTAAGCTATCTAGATTGATTTCTCCAAGCGTTTAGGATGAAGAAATCGAAGGAAGTTCTATTGCAAGAACTAAAAAAGAGAGGATTCTCTCAAGGAAATTTTTACTCAAATTGATAAGGTATCCTTTCAAATGACAAAACAAGGTATTATATTCGAAAAAAACACATAAGCTGGCGGCCTAAATGCATATATGGTCGGCTTTTAAATAACAAAAGAAAACAAAAAGACGTTCTACGGATATCTAGGCCGGGACTACGTCGGCGGTGCAGATTCCAAGGCCGGCAGCCTTGAAATTTAGGCCAGCGACCTTCCCTTTGCTGAAGGCTGTCGTTCCATTATTAATGGTCTCCACTTCGTCCGTGCTTTGATATATTATGTTTACTAGCTCGAGACTTGAATTAAACTTGTGTCAACCCGCTTCTTGCTCTTGGAGTTCCATAACTAATCCTTGCAAGGCTTCTCCCACTAGCTTACTCTAGCTCTTGTCCTTGTCATTAGACCTCCAATACCATGTAGTGGGTCATTAGACTTTGGCTCGTGAACTCTTGATGCTACTTGATCCCCATCAGGGTGAGTACATTATGGCTTAGTGAATGGGATGGTAACACTTTCAATGCTACGTATACACAAGCAATATCAAATTAAGTTATCAAAACATATGCTATACATGAGCAACCATATGAATGCAGCATCTTATGTGGTCTTCCGGTAACGACGTGAAGTTTAGGGTTTACGCCCCCTTGACCTTGGGTTATTTATCTTATCACTTTGTTAATTATAATATCTTTTTAACTTAATAGTGAATGCTCCTATGCCTTTCTACATTAGAAAGAGAAAAACCCTCAAGGATTGACCAGCTCGGAACTGTCAAGGCGCGGCAGTCCCCTAATCACTTAGTTCACACTTGACGGAACAGTAATCCTCTTGATTACCCCGACAAGCCCTATAGTAGTGATGACCTTCAATCTCATGCAATGTCTCATGAAAATGCATGTCAAGTTTTTAATCAAGTCCACTCCCTTAATTAATTGATTTAAGGTGATAAACCAACATATACAATCACAATCAATTCTCATTCAAACAATGAAGTAACTATCAAGCATTTCATTTCACACTCATCATAACAAACATAGATCATGCCTTTCTTATCACTTAAGACAGATACTGAACCCAGACCCTGTGGACATAGACTATCCAGTTTTACAATAGATTAAATTAACTTGGCACCTCTTTGGGCATTTCTTTTAAATGTTAAACCAACCACTCGAGGTTGATTTACAATCATCTTATCTGATACCTCTGTGTCATTGCATTTCTCTAATGCTCTATTATTCACATTTTCGAGAGCCAATAAGGTTGTCTCATATTTTTCTTTTGATGTCTTTAAGACATTTGTGTATAATATATATATATATATATATTTGCACATATAGGTATGCACACGACATATCTTTAATTAAAGATGATTTACTAGACATCTTCCCTTACGTGCTTAAGAGGCAAGAAAATATGGTCGTTGAGTTGTAAAATCAAGATTTCATTCATGATTTGTATGGTTGGGTTCATGAGTGTGTTATGCAGGTATAATAAGAAAATAAGTTTGCCTAGTATATATACACATGCAAGAACCGACTATGACATGTATACATAATGACATTTATAGACCCTGTTCCAACTAAGCACACCTGCTCGGTAGCTCTAGAAGGAAAAGCTAGGTTTCTATGTTTAGGTTTGATTCGAAAGAAAAAAAGTTTAAATCATATGTTAGGCTTGTGGTTATAGCATTAGCAATATGGCGTTAGGTGCTATCATTAAGGTAACGACATCTAAACCCTCAGACCATACCATCCACTATATTCTTTATGACTTTTTCCCTAACTTGTCAATCCCCACTATGATTCAACTCAGCAATAATCACATTAAATTACAAACACAACAAATAGCAAATTTCGCATACATAGCAATTAACACACAACACAACATGGTAACATATAATTAAGTTTGCCACTCACTTGTTTAAGGTCGTCGTAGTCCTAGCCGGAGTTGAGCGATTCCAGTGGGTAACCCCTTTGCATTCCTCTTGAAAGCAGTGTCCTTTTACGATGCTTCCTCAACTTAATCATAGAAAGCCGCATCTCCACTTGACTTTGGTAGCCTTCCAGCTCCCGATATGTGTACCCTGCTCATCTTACGTTTGATGGCAAAGTGTGAAGTCTCTTCCTTAAGGAACTTTAGGCAAACAAGATTTGGACATTGAACACTTCTTTAATGTGATTCTGATACAAGGTTCCAGAAGGAATGATCTTCTTACGAATCATTGCTTCCAATACCCTAAGTTGCTGTGATTGATTGTCTGCTTTCTTTGTGTAGAAGTGAGCAATGGAATGTCTTTGATCTGCCAAATTTGGAATTCCTTCTTCCATGTATGCAAGATACCCTTAGAAAGGATAACTAAAGGTCTTGCATTAGGGTATTTAGCCAAGAATGATCTTCTTCGATATCCTTTGAACATTCCATTGTGAAATCCATTTCATTCCAAATATCCCCCAAGCCATTATCTTGGACGTTGCTTGAATCATTTCCTTTACCATCTATACCAACATAAACACTTCTTCTTTCCGTTTACTTTCACATACAAACACACCACCTCCTTCACGCAATTCCCTCGTTCTCATCGGTTTCACCTTTCCATTCTTTCTTCTTTCTTTTGTTGATATCTCTACCTATAGGGTTTCCCATCCTTTTTACCGGTCTCCATCCTCACTCACGCTTCCATCACCATACATACACTAGCCTTTCCCACATGTTACATCCTCCACACACCATCCATATACACACTAGTACCGCACACCCTACACCTTCCATACACCTGCACACATACTCTACACATCCCACACCTTCCATACACATACATACCCTTACACGCTACATGACATCCACACATACACACACAAACCGCACCTACCACACACCATCCATATGCATATACCCCTCTCGCACAAACCACATATCATCCCATATACATACACTTCTCATACACCACATACACATACCGCACACCCTACATCACCTCATGCACATACGCACATACTCACAAGCATTACACACACATGGTTCCTCCTTCCTTAAACATACAGACACCTTCACACCACACTCTCATATACCCATATCCACATCTTTGCACACCACACACCATCACCTACACATACACACATCTCCTTACACATCACACCCATCTTCACACACACACACACATACACATCTTTACACACACACACCACACACTATCATCCACACATACACACAATTGTACACACACCGCACACCATCACATAGACATACGCACATCCTCACAAACACTATACACTTGCCTCCTCCTTTCCCACACATACACATATACCCACACTCCCTACATGCCTTCCATACACATTTGCACATACCTACACACACCTTTACATCTAATTTCTCATTCTTTTCCTTCTTCTTTTCTTCCCTTTCCTTCTCCTTTTCCCTTTTTCTTTTCTTCCCCTTTTCTCTCACGGCTTTAACCCAGCTAGACATCATCTCGCTGGACAACATTTCTTTCTCACATTCTACTCCACTTCATCCTTTCCTCTTCGCTAGTCTGTTGATACACGTACACCTAGGACCCGATCACCTGAGGATGTTACTGCTATTGCTGTTGTCTTCATGGTCATTGTTGATGTCATTGTCGTAGTTGTCTTGGTCATTGCTGTTGCCATAGTTGAGGTCACCACTACTGTTGCTATTAGGGTCATCATTGCTGTGGTAGTTGCGGTTGCTGTTCTCCCCCTTCACACACACCACACACACGATTGCATAGGACTTCTCCTCCACCTCATGCACATATAAACACATCCTTGTACACACCATCCACCGCCACATACACATTCTCACACACATTATCCTTCACTTGCATATACATCGCACACTTTGCTCCTTCTCCCTTTTCCCTCTTCTTACATTGCTACTACGGTCATTGTCGTTGTCGTTGCTATTGTTGCTACGATCGTTGTCCTTATCATCATTGCTGCAGTTGCTATTGCCTCTATCGTCCTCCTCCTCCTACATACACACATGTAACCCACATTCCAGCGAAGAAACTTATAGGGACCTCTACCCTCCGATCTGACCAATTCGTTTGTAGAAGTCATTCAACATCCTCTCATGTACATAAGTCTCTAGTTGGAAAAAGAGTGACTGACTCCTTCACTCTCTAATCACCGGTGGCACTCCTAGGGCTGTTGATTAGCCTCCTCTTAAGCTCAAACTTCGACCCTCAAGTGGCTTTGCAGCAGACTACTCCTAGCTTCCCCAATTCTCACTTGCTCGGTTTATCCCCATAACGTCTCATTTCCTCCAATCCAACTTTCCAACCTTAGTCTTTTATTGATAGTAACTGGAATGGGACCCCCAAATGGCATGGAGCTATCGAGCATGAGTAGGAAAAGCTGGAATTAGACGTAGAAGGGGAAGTGGACGAGAATATGCGGAGAGGGAAGGACGAAAGGGAAGATGTGATTTGGAAAGAAGAAGAAGAAGAGAGAGAGAGAAGGAAAGGAAGAAGAAGTAAGGGACAAGGGAGCAGTTGGGACAGAGGTAGCTAATGTGACCTTATTGTTGTTGTTGCTCTATCATGGGAGGAGAAGGAAGTGACATGGTGAGGGTTGGGATGTGGGACCAGGGAGAAGCAAGTGGGCAGCCGAAGGAGAAGAAAAGAGAGGAGGAAAAGAAAGAAGGGAAAGGAAAAAAAAAAGAATAAAGGAGAAAATAAAATAAGGATTTGGATAAATATAAGGAATTATCTATTTACGTGTTTGTTATCTTCTTTTCTTGCAAAGATTGTTCTTTCTAATTTTTATTTTTTTTAAATCTATTATTATCGCAAATTTATTGAGATAATATTTATGCGTCGCAATATTTGAATTTTTTTTTGCTGTACATTACTCGAAGTTTTTAATATTGCGAAATTGTTCCTCTCACTATCCCAACCTAGAAGTATTTATTATTTATTTATTTTCTTTAAATTTTCATATACCTTTTCAAAATTTTTGGGACTTTACAACTACAAGTGTATCTTTGTAGATTTATAGATAGCCTTAGGGCTAGGCTAGAAAGGTAGAGTAGAGTGACTATGAGTTGGCAAACCTTTTGTAATATCTCAATTTCATTCATTATTGAATTCGTAGAATGGCATTAGTGTAGAGAACTTGATCCCTTGCTATCGAGTTGAAATAGAGGATTTAAGTATAAGGTAGAACCTCTAAAATTTAATCACTTGATTCTCTCTTCGCCTATCTCTTTTTAATTTCCAATATATTTGTTTTATTATTGTGCTTAGTTGTTAAACATTTAAATTGCCACAAGTTATTAATAAGTATCTTTAGGGATTATTTAAAATTTTCAAAAAGTTGTTTTTATAAAATATATCAACACAAGTGGATCAAATCAAGTTAAATTCAATTTTAAATTTAAAGGTAGAATTAGTTCAAGGTTTGTGAAAAATTGATTACAATAGATATCTACAAAATAAATCAAAGATTACATGATTGTTTGAGAAGATCAACTGTTGCAGATTAAGAAAACAATATAAAAACACAAACCGTTCAAAGTTGTAGATAGAGTAAGAAAAATGTACAAGCTGCAATACTCAAAGACTCACTTAGAACCTTTGTTGCAATACATAGTTTATACTTTATTGTTCAGTTTCTTGAGCATATTTATTTTTAAGGACACTTATTGTATTTTACCTCATGTTATTTGATCATTTGAAAGTTAGAAACTTTTGTTAGTGAGACGATTGCAAGTGTTTCTATGTAGATCTATAGATAGCCTTAAGGATAAGCTAGAAAGGCAAAGTAGAGTGACTGTTGTTAATGACTTGGCAAACATTTTGTAGTCTCTCAATTTCATTCATTATTGAATTAGTAGAATGACACTGGTGTAGAAAACTGGGTCCCCAACAATGGAGCCGAAACAGAGGATTTAAGTAGAAGGCGAAACCTCTATAATTTAATCACTTGATTCTCTTTTCCCCCATCTCTTTTTAATTTCCAATGTATTTATTTTATTACCAAGCTTAGTTGTTAAACATTTAAATCACCACAAGCCATTAATAAGTATCTTCAAGGATTATTTAAATTTTTCAAAAAAAGTTGTTGTTTTTATAAGATATGTCAATTTAACTTGATGAAATCAAGTTAAATTCAAATTCAAATTTAAAGGGAGATTTGGTTCAAGGTTTGTGGAAAACTGATTACAATAGATATCTAAAAAATAACTCAAAGATTACATGATCGTTCGATAAGATTAGCTGTTGTGGATCAAGAAAACAATATAAAAATGTAGGCCATTCAAAATTGCAGATAGAGTAAGAAAAATGTACAAGCTACAATACTCGAAGACTCATTAAGAACCTTTGTTACAATACATAGTTTATACTTTATTGTTCAGTTTTTGGAGCTAATTTATTTTTAATGACATTTATTGTATTTTACCTCATGTTATTTGATCATTTGAAAGTTAGAAACTTTTGTTATTGAGAAGGTTACAAGTATATCTATGTAGATCTACAGATAGTCTTAAGGATAGGCTAGAAAGGTAGAGTAGAGTGACTATTGCTAAGGAGTTAGCAAACATTTTGTAATCTCTCAATTTCATTCATTATTAAATTAGTGGAATAACACTAGTGTAGAAAACTGAGTCCCCAGCAGTGGAGCCGAAACAGAGGATTTAAGTATAAGGTGAAACCTCTATAATTTAATCACTTGATTCTCTTTTCCCCCATCTCTTTTTAATTTCCAACATATTTATTTTATTATCGTGCTTAGTTGTTAAACATTTAAATCGCCACAAGCCATTAATAAGCATCTTCGGGGATTATTTAAAATTTTTGAAAAAGTTGTTGTTTTTATAAAATATATCAATTTTAACCCCCACTCCAACACCCTAACCACCTACCCCACCCTTACTCAGGACCTATAGTTGATAAATGAAAATAATCGTACAATCAAAACTTAATACTATTTTATAAAAGTTTACTGAAAGCCATGAAAATTGACTTACAATATTTGAATTGTGATATGCATGTGGTTAATTAAAGTGATTGAGCCAAAAGATAATGCAAAAAGTAGTTATGCCAAAAGAATGTGTTATCAAGGGATAAATTCATGTATGCAATTAGAGAGGTGTTTATTAAGACCGTAATCAAGATTAGAACCTTTAAGATGTTTCAATGTCGAATAGATATAAAATGGGTCATATAAGATAGGTACTTATTTAACATTTTCAAAATCAATTTGATAAGGAGTTTGTTCTTTTACCTTTTTTAGAACCTATTTAGATGTATGCAATACATTTCAACTTCCATTGTGCTTTATATTTTATTATTACATGTAAGAAATACACTTTGTAAAATAGCAAAAATACCTTATAAGTTTAATCATAATCAAGGATAAATCAATAGAATCCCCCCTTGAGTTTGTTTTATAAATAAGAAAAACAAATGGGTTTCTCTATTGCTAGGTGGCAATAGTCCTCAAGAGCAAAACCTTACCCCCTTTTCTCCTTATATGCGGACACCACCCCACTCTCTCATAAGTGAATCAATCTTAGTTTTGTCAAAGATAAGAATTCTCATATTACATCTATGGAACTATTACCAATCCTATAATAAAGTTATATAAGAATTATGGTCATCCCTCCTAGGAAAGCAAAGGAATGGGAAATAGTGTATAGATCCTCATTTCTTCATAAGATTAAAAGAAACCATCACTTAGAGAATTTGGTTGTAGAAGGGAATTGTTGAGACAAGGAATCATGTTAGATTTGGGGAATTTCATTATATTCATTCAATTTTGTTCACTTTACTTACAAGGTTGGTAATCTATAACTTCTTTTGTTAACTCTAAGTTTTAGGATGAAAGAAAAATGTAAGTTGGGTTAAAGTCCTAGGTATGAAGTTTTAATGGAACTAAGAATAATCATATATATATATATATATATATTTGTAGGAAGAATAATCAATTGTTGTTGTGGATTATACAATAACGTTCATAAGGAAAACACAATGATAATGAATGTTTTGTTTTATGTGGTTTGTAGTCAATTATCAATTGAAGAATTAATGGGTAATTTAAAGAGTTTATGAAAAACCATTATAAAATTAGTGAATTGATAAGTCGAACTTCTTATGGATTAATTAAACTGAAAATCATAAAATGTGTGTGAAAAGATGATAAATTAAACTTTAAAGCACATCAATGCAAAGGTTAAGTTGTACATTTGGAATACCTAGGTCGACTGAGGTCGAAAACTTGATGGAGGAGTAAGACCCACTGCTAGGAGTAGTCAACCACCCCATGGCTATGATCAATAGACCCCTTGCTAATGCCCACTAACCTCTTCCTAAACACCATCATTGACCACTCCTTGTATCAAGGTCTACTAAGATGCCTTTCTAGTGACTTTTTAATTCTTTTGTAAGCTTGAAATTGACTAGAATACATAGGAAATAAACCATATGACATAGTAATGATATGAATTTTAATGATTTATCCAAGTATTGAGGTGTAATATGGGATTTAGGCATTGATCGTAGGCTTTTTTGTTATTGAGGTTTAATGTATACTAGGTATGTAATGGTTATTGTATGATGCATGTGCTTGTTAAAAGAGTTGAACCTGACCAATAAATATTTAATTTAATGAGCCCATGTACTTGGTTGTGCTGAGATCAACATATGACAATCCGAACTTCCATGGTCTTAGGATGGACAATTTTGAGGGATGATTCGATAGTTAGGTGCCAAGACCTTTTTTTTTTTTTTTTTTTTATGGCAAAGCAAGTATTCAATATGAGAGAATTGTAATTGGTTTTGGTTAGTAAAAAGGGAAGTAGTTGTTATGGAGCAAACCTATAACATCTTAAGTTAAAAGTAGTCAATAACTAAGCAAACAAACATTTATGGGCCATTTTCTAATCACTTGGCCTAGAAGTTTCTAACTAGTATTGACATGCGATTTATCACTTAACCTTATATATTGCTACTTAATATCTCTCATAATCCATGTGAGACTCTATGGACATCGGGTTCCCCACCTCCCCCCATGCAACACCTAAACTACACACCAAAACACACACACATGGTGTGTCTTAGAACCAATGGTTATGGGATGTTGGTTTGAACATTACGTATGGACCACAATCCTTATGGCATGATATGGAAAATGAACTCAGAATGAGACAATTTATTATTGTTATTATTGGTGGTGTGTACTCAGATTGTTCCTCACAATTATTGATTTGGTTGTGTGTCTGTCAAAGTCATGTGTTTTTCTAAATTTTGGGATGATGGGTTTATATTGTATATTTCACTAAATGCATTAACTTAATGAATCTTATTTGTTGTGTTTAGTATATGTAGGCCTATGTGTGGCTTGACATAAGTATGTGTATGATGCAGTAGTTATGTTGAGTTTTGGGACCTATCTTGTTAAGATTTTTAACGCTTCGTGTGATGATCTTCATATTAATGCGTGTAATTAGTTGGTTATGGCTTGGTTCAAGAAGATAGGACATGTGCTAGTTGGTTGACCTTTAGTAATGATTAGGTTAGTGTTTAATAGATGCTAGACAAAAGTAGTTGAATTATCTGTTTAGTTTATAAGTTTGAGGAAAAAATTTCTATTTTATTTTATTTTGAACAATGGATGTTGACCCATGAGAGATTTTTTTTTTACATATTATATGAAAGACTATTTTGTGGTATTCAATTGTTTATGGGTCTTAGTATGTTCCTATTTATGTTAGGAACATGTGGCAACGCCTATCACACCCCCATTCATGGTGTGACAAGAGCCTTAGTATATATGACTATATTTAGTTGATGTAATAAATATTTAAAGTAACCCATAGCATACACGGTTGATGGAGAAGAAATTCCAACTTGCTTGCAACTCATTTGTTGAAACAATCTAAGGGTAAAAGGTAGGTAAAGCACCGGTGCAACTATTTTAGCGTCATCTTTCATTGGGTGTATGACACAAAAAAGAGAGTGATGGGTGTCGAGTCCAACAAAAATAAAACTTACTCTTAGACAATTATATGATTTGCATATAGTGCTGAGTAGGGTCGAATCCACAGAGATTGGTAAAGATATTTCTATTCAAAGAGCATAAAGAGGAAAAGAAAAAAAATGGGGGGGGGGGGGGGGGGGGGGGGGGGGGGGGGTTGTTTGTGAATCAAATAAAGTAAAACAAGGTAAGAAAAATCAGATATTGGTAAAAGCCTAACCAAAGGAATCAAGATAGTTTAATTCTAGGAATTGATCATCGATGCAAATATCTTCTATTCTTAGTTCTAGATAAACTGGTTATGGTTATTAACGAGCTCTAACAACCTATCTCTCCTTACTTCCTCGATAACCTCAGACAAGCGCTTTGAATTATTCCTCTTATTGATTAGACAACCCCAGACAAGCGCTTAGGATTTAATCTATCAATAGCATTAAAATCTAGAGAGACCACCAATTCATGCCAGTAGATTATAAGATAACCTATTTAAACATGATCATACACCTCCATAACATGAATTCGATCATCTATTTTTATAACCAAACATGTTATCGTGTCACTAAGACTAGAACAATCAAACAATTACGGATTTGACGTGCTACTTGACAATATATTAACTTGCTAATTGAGTAGAAGAGCTCTATTCATACCAATCAACAAAGATAATAATGGCAAAACGATCAGAAGATATATGAATACCCAAAAACAAAGAATAGAATAAATACAAGTCAATTAGACCTCACAATTCGTGGAGAATTAAACATCTATGACCCTTTGGCTAGAAAAGTAGCTTAGCTACACATGTTCATACGAAAAACGAAAATAATAGATAAAAACATAATGAAACCCGGATTGCTGCTCTGCCTCCGGCCTTCCTTCTTGTTTCCCAGATCAAAGATTGAAAGACTCCAGATTCAAAGCTCGTCCTAACCCTCTAGGGTTGGTTCTATTTATAATGTTTGAGGGATGGCATGTAATCTTTTGCTAGCAAGATACGAAAATATCTTTCCTTTTCCAAGCAGATTTCGAGAAGTGAAGATTCGTCCGCTTGGCACGCCCCACCACACGGCCGTGGGTCAAGCCGTGCCATCCTTTGTGCATATTTCACGTATCAACTTCCGTGTCCAGTGTGTAGCACGACTCCACACACGGCTAGATGTCCAACCGTGTCTTCCTCTGTGAATAATCAACAAGTCTTCATCCTTGTCCAGTGTGTAGCACGGCTCTACACACGGCTAGATCCTAGACCGTGCCTTCCTCTGTCAAAAGTCCACAAGTTTTTCTCCTTGGCACGTCTAGCTTCCACCACGGCTCCAAGCATGGTTTAGCCCACGGCTTCCACCACGGCCATGCCCTAGGCCGTGTCTCTCCTTCTCTTCATGCAGTGTGTGGCACGGTTTACAACATGGCTAGATCTCAAACTGTGCCTCCTTCTGGTGGTGTAATTCCTTGTCTTGATCCAAGTTGTAGATGACTTCTCTAATTTACTTGAATTAGCATCCTTAACTCCATTTTACCTGATTTATCACCATGATTAGAATTAAGTACCATTTCCTTATGATTTCTATAAAATCAATAATAATTTAACACAATCTATACTATAAAGATTGAGTATAAAATGGCTCTATCAAATTCCCCCACACTTAAACTCTTGCTTGTCCTCAAGCAATTGCATCAAATTAATTGAGAAATCTGTCATAGATTATACAAACTTTCTTTTCATCATTCCAAACATCTATTCATTTGTGATTCATGACTTGTAATTTTAATGTCTACTACTTCAACCAATCTGTTTTCCTATGATCAAATTACTATGGATAAAATTCAATAGCTAATCTAAACAAAACAAACTTTAATCCTCATGTTTAGCAAAAGAATTTTTATTCTAAAAGTAAATACTTAATCCATTAAGGAAAAACACCCAATTAAACTTCATTGGACATTAGCAAACATATAATCCTTGCAACATAAAGTAAAAGCATATAATATCAACTCTTTCCACAGATTTTCTCCCTTTTATACGTCTTGTTTTATTCAATGAATGTTTTCATTCATGTTCTTTTGATTTATTCAAGCATCTATTTTGATGGGTTTTTGCCTGCTTCTTTTCATGAACTTTTTGCCTTTTCGCTCTTATCGTTATAGTGAGTTCATTGAGTCGGCACATCCCGAGCTCGTCACTCAAGTGACCGGGTTTTGAGATACCCCTACGGACTCTTCCTCACTCTAACATTCAAGTTTGAATACTCTTAACTCAATTAGTTGAATCATTGGAGTAATGACTATGCTTGATTTTTTTTTTTCACTAAGTGTTATGATTGCTTTACAAACAACTTCAAAGAGTATACAGTAGCTAATATAACCTAGAAGTGAACTTGTTTATTTTTCACTTAGGGACTCAACTTACTCTTAGACTTCCAATTCTAAAGCTAAATACAAAGTAAATTTGTTTCTTAAAGATTTCACTACTTAATTTTTACCAAGTATTCTAATCACAGCAGTGGGTGAGTAAAGCATTTAAACAAGTCAATTTCACATTTTTGTAGATGCTTATTACAACATTTAGTACAATCTCCAGATTTCATGATAATTTTGAAAAAAATTGGCTTAAAATTGCTGAAGGACAAACATACATTCAAAGTATGGGTCAATTCTCTATTCTCTATAATTTATTATCTTCTCCCCCACACTTAGTTTGAACAATGTCCTCACTGTTCCTAATTCAACACAATTGAAGAGGAATTAACAACATAAGGCACATTAGAGAATAAGAAAAAGGAAATACTGGTACTTCCCTAGTATTGGAGTTCTCCCCTTAAGCTCTGGAAAGTGGCATCTACGTATATGTATCTTTGCTGCAGCTGATCCAAAGAGCTCAAAACTACACTAAAATCAAAACAAAACTAAAACAAGACAAAACTAAAGCAAAACAAAACTAAAAGACTTTTTTTTTTTTTTTTGACATGGGTTGCCTCCCATGAAGCGCCTTTCTTTAACGTCTTTGGCTAGACGTTCCTGGCTAGATGTTCGGTTAAGGGTTTGGGTTCCAGCTTTGGTCCCTGGGTGATGGGTCAATAACATCCGCAACAAAAACAGGAGAGATATCGTTAGGATGTTTCATGGCATCATAAATGTTAAATTTAATTACTTCACCATCAAATTCCATAGTGAGGATACCATCATTTACATCAATTTTCGTCTTGGATGTCTTAAGGAATGGTTGCCCTAATAATATCAGTGATGAAGTATGAGAATCACTATCGTCCATGTCAAGCACATAAAAATCAGCAGGAAAAACCAACCCATTAACTTGAACTAAAACATCCTCTAGAACTCCCTCAGGATAAACATTGGACCTGTCAGCAAGTTGAACAATAATACCCGTTTCCTTCAAAGAACCAACATTTAAACGTTGATAAATAGACAAAGGCATGACATTGATAGAAGCTCCTAAATCACACATGGCTTTAGTGATTCCAAGATTACCTATTTTGCAAGGAATGGTAAACATACCTGGATCCTTACATTTAGGAGGAAGCTTCTTCTGAATAATGGCTGAAACATTTTCACTCACACTAATCTTTTCATTGCCTTTCAGCTTCCTTTTGTTAGTGCACAAGTCTTTAAGAAACCTAGCATAGCGCGGTATTTGCCTAATTGCATCAATCAACGGAATATTTATCTCTACTTTGCGAAAGGTTTCCAAAATCTCTTTTTCTTCGTTTCATGCTTGGATTTCGCCAATCTGGTGGGGAAAGGAGGTGGTATCAATGTGACCTTTGATGGCTCAACTAGAGATCTTGTAATCTGGTTGTCCTGCTGGCTCGGAGTCGAAATCTCTTTCGTGGTCTCTTCCTCAAGATTAGATAGGTGTCCTTTTTTATCTGACCCCTGCAATTCTGTTCCACTTCTCAAGGTAATTGCATTAACGCTTTGCTTTGGATTTGTGATAGTTTGAGAAGGCAACTTACTTTGAGTTTCTAACCTATTGACAGCAGAAGCAAGTTGGCTCACCTGATTCTCCATGTTTTGAATGTTTTTTGTTCTCTTGAAATTGTTTGGTATTACAGCGAGAGATTTAACAATATCCTCAAGAGACATACCTGAAGTGGAAGGAACTTGGGCACTTGGTGTGATGGCTTAGGCATGGAATTGTTGGAATGTTGTGGGTTGTTGCCATATCGGAGTTAGGATGATCCTCCATCCGGATTGTAAGTATTGAATAGGATCATACTTCCTCGCGGTTGTCCTGGAAATCCTCCTACCGCATTAGCGTGTTCATGATTGTCTTCTTGCAATGTGGGGCACATGTCGGTAGGATGATTAGAAGCAGCACAAATCCACAAGCCTTCACCTGTTGTGTTTTTCCAAGAGCTAGCTGCTGCACAAGGGAGGTTAGATTAGAAATTTGATGTTCAAGTTAGACACACTTACCTCATTACTTCCTTGAAGATGTATCATGCCTATACCCAAATTGTGTGAATTGGCAGCCATGATGGGGATCAATTCCTAGCTGACCAGGGGTTTTTACTATGGCGCTCCACTTGCAGCATCCATCATCTTTCTTTCCATCAGAATCAGGCTTCGTAGAAGTATTGGATAGAAGTGCTTAGATATTCCATGTTGTGGGCAGCTGGCACACAATTGCTTGAACCTCTCCCATACTCATGAAGAGTCTCGGTGTCCCTCTATTTTATGCTACAAATTTCTCTTCTTATACCAGCGGCTCTGGATGCGGGGAAGAATTTGTCCAAGAAGAGTCTCACCATATCTATCCAAGTGGTAATAGAACCTGGAGGCAAATAAAACAACCAATCTTTAGCTTTAGTACTTAAAGAAAATGGAAAAGCATGTAACTTAATTTGATCGTCGGTGATTCCATGCGGCCTCATGCTAGAACACATTATATGAAACTCTTTCAAATGCTTATGAGGATCTTCATTCTCAAGACCATGAAAGGTGGGTAGCAGATGTATCAACCCAGATTTCAACTCGAATTCCATAGCTAGTTCGGGGTAGTGAATACAAAGTGGTTGTTGATTCACATCTGGTGTAGCCAATTCTCGCAGTGTTCTCTCAGGATTTGCCATATCGTCTTCTTTTTTTGAATCAAGGGATGAATCAGACAAATCCGATGCTAAGTTCAGTCTAGTGGATGATCTAGCTTCTCGTCGCAGCCTCTTAAGAGTCTTCTCAATCTCCGGATTATAATTGAATGCACCTATCTGAGAAGAACGAGTCATACAAGAATAGAAATAAATTTGACACGAATCCCCGGCAACGGCGCCAAAATTTGATGGGTGTCGAGTCCAACAAAAATAAAACACTCCTAGACAATTATATGATTTGCATATAGTGGTGAGTAGGGTGAATCCAAGATATTGGTAAAGATATTTCTATTCAAAGAGCATAAAGAGGAAAAGAAAAAAAAGGGGGGGGGGGGGGGGGGGGGGGGGGGGGGGGGGGTTGTTTGTGAATCAAATAAAGTAAAACAAGGTAAGAAAAATCATATATTGGTAAAAGCCTAACCAAAGGAATCAAGATAGTTTAATTCTAGGAATTGATCATCGATGCAAATATCTTCTATTCTTAGTTCTAGATAAACTGGTTATGGTTATTAACGAGCTCTAATAACCTATCTCTCCTTACTTCCTCGATAACCTCAGACAAGCACTTTGAATTATTCCTTTTATTGATTAGACAACCCCAGACAAGCGCTTAGGTTTTAATCTATCAATAGCATTAAAATCTAGAGAGACTACCAATTTATGCCAGTAGATTATAAGATAACCTATTTAAACATGATCATACACCTCCATAACATGAATTCGATCATCTATTCTTATAACCAAACATGTTATCGTGTCACTAAGACTAGAACAATCAAACAATTACGGATTTGACGTGCTAGTTGACAATATATTAACTTGCTAATTGAGTAGAAGAGCTCTATTCATACCAATCAACAAAGATAATAATGGCAAAACGATCAGAAGATATATGAATACCCAAAAACAAAGAATAGAATAAATACAAGTCAATTAGACCTCACAATTCGTGGAGAATTAAACATCTATGACCTTTGGCTAGAAAAGTAGCTTAGCTACACATGTTCATACGAAAAACGAAAATAATAGATAAAAACATAATGAAACCCGGATTGCTGCTCTGCCTCCGGCCTTCCTTCTTGTTTCCCAAATCAAAGATTGAAAGACTCCAGATTCAAAGCTCGTCCTAACCCTCTAGGGTTGGTTCTATTTATAATGTTTGAGGGATGGCATGTAATCTTTTGCTAGCAAGATACGAAAATATCTTTCCTTTTCCAAGTAGATTTCGAGAAGTGAAGATTCATCCGCTTGGCACGCCCCACCACATGGCCGTGGGTCAAGCCGTGCCATCCTTTGTGCATATTTCGCGTATCAACTTCCGTGTCCAGTGTGTAACACGGCTCTACACACGGCTAGATTTCCAACCGTGTCTTCCTCAGTGAATAATCAACAAGTCTTCATCCTTGTCCAGTGTGTAGCACGGCTCCACACACGGCTAGATCCTAGACCGTGCCTTCCTCTGTCAAAATTCCACAAGTTTTTCTCCTTGGCACGTCTAGCTTCCACCACGGCTCCAAGCATGGTTTAGCCCACAGCTTCCACCACGGCCGTGCCCTAGGCCGTGTCTCTCCTTCTCTTCATGCAGTGTGTGGCACGGTTCACAACATGGCTAGATCTCAAACCGTGCCTCCTTTGATGGTGTAATTCCTTGTCTTGATCCAAGTTGTAGATGACTTCTCTAATTTGCTTGAATTAGCATCCTTGACTCCATTTTACCTGATTTATTACCATGATTAGAATTAAGTACCATTTCCTTATGATTTCTATAAAATCAATAATAATTTAACACAATTTATACTATAAAGATTGAGTATAAAATGGCTCTATCAGAGAGGCTTGTATACTAATAAAAAAAGAGTAGGGCCCACGCATGGGACCACTTTCTTATGTGTTATAGTTGATGCAAACAAGTTAGGATTATAAATTATGGAGCATTTCAATTATTGGAAGTATTAAAAGTAGAAAAATTATAGGAGTTAAAAATAGTAGAAGAAATAGTTAGATTTAAAAGCTAGTAGTTAGAATCAGAAGAACATTGGTTAGAGTCAAAATCCAAAGAAGTAAGAAGCTATTGAAAGTTATCGAAAGTAGTGAGTAGCTATTGGATTAAAGATAGGGCTTGATTTCAAAAGCTTAACTTTGAAGGATCATAAGTTTTTGCATATGAGAAGTTATAGAACTTATAATATATGAATAGAGACTTATTTGAGCCTTTTTGAGTTAGTGTAAACCACTCAGCCATTTGGCATCATTTTTTAAGCCGAATTAGCTCATTTTCAACAAGTATCAAGGCATAAAAGAATCTCTACTTATTTAGGAAAGTTTATTTTTAATAGATTTGATTTGGATTTACTTTCCTTGTCTTCTTTTATTCCATTTCCTTTTGTATTTCTAGGTTTTTAAGGTTATAAATATCTTATGGACAATGTATTTGGGAGTCTTTTAGCGAATTATAGAGAACTTATGAATTACTTCCTTCCTCATATTTTATATTATTGTTTCATGCTGCTTCAATAATATCAATGAAGGGTGTTGTTATGGAGCATCTATTCTATTTTTTCCACAATCCACATATAAATTTCATAATATACCATGCAACAGACAATCGTTTTAATTTGTTTTTAACTACTATTGGATTTCACTAGAAAATGTCAACTCTTTACTGAAATTCTAGTGTTTTTGTCATGCCCCGAAATCTAAAAGGCAATAATAGTTTCCATGTGTTTCACTTAAGTAAAACACATAAGAGTTTCTATAACTTATTTTAGTTTCTAGGCTAGCTTTAGTACTTTAAAATCATTAATTAATTTTATAAAAACACTTATTGATTAACTTGATTTTGTTGGTAGGAAATTGGAAATCAGACCTAAATTAAAAGTTCCTCACAGATTAAAGGTCTTAGGGCATTGTTCGGCCCAACATATATAAAAGTCCATAAAGTCTAGTATAGTCCATATGAAAGTCTTCTTAGCAATGGTTTAATGCTAGCTACAAATCTAAGACTTAAAAACAATCTAACTAATAGTCTTTATTATCAACTACATCACTTGTATGTGCCTAAAGCTCCTCTTTGCAACCATATCCCTTGCAGTTGTAATAAGGGTCCACAAAAAAGTCACTTTCATCTATAAAAGAAAGGGGAGTGTGCTACAAGAGCCTAATACACAGTAATACAAACATAGGCTGATGTCATGCACACCTTTATTATGATGCAACAAACAATTATTCAATTTATAATTATTTTCATTAATGTAAACAAATAGCATAAGAGTATTCATGACTCCAGGCAACACGACGAGGGACTAGGGTCCGATTCCACCATAACGGTAATTAAGGGTTGATGGTAGTAACTAAACTCCACGTTGCAAAACTGAAACTAAGTAACCTCATCTAAGTGTCATCACTATTATATGATCTCCACCAATCACAACTCAACCATATCGTATTGCTTGTCAAGACCACAATTCCCAAATGACTCCCGATATACCTTTTCTTTGCTTATAGTGTTTGCTATTTGATGCAATTTCACTTATCAACTACTTGCCAAGCTGTTCTTCAATGGCTTAAGTGCTTAACTATGAAGGTTACTGAACTAAGACCGCAGCCCTGGCTTAAGCCTAAGGTGTTGCTCGCTGGCTTAAGATGACCAAGCATAAGCAACACCCAAATACTTAGTTAAGTTTGATTTTAGTCTTGTTAGGGTTTTCTATCTTAGTAAGCAATATGCATGTTATTGCATACTTAGAAGGTCGAAGATATCCCCAAGCCAAAAGATGATTCTTAATAATCATGATTGCTTGATATTATGCATTTAGATGAGAAAATTATAAGTTAGTAAGTTTGTTATAATCAATTGATTTCTATTACAAATTTTAAGCTTTGTCTATTATTTAGCTAAGGCCCATATTAGTTATAGGACTAACAAGGGGTAAGAAGGCTTAATTAGCCTTTGGTTAAATTTTAGGCCAACAACTTAGTATTTATTAGTTAAATCAATTTAAGCCATTGTAGTTGCCCAATTAGGCTTTAATTATGTCAAGACCACAATTCCCAAATGACTCCCGATATACCTTTTCTTTGCTTATAGTGTTTGCTATTTGATGCAATTTCACTTATCAACTACTTGCCAAGCTGTTCTTCAATGGCTTAAGTGCTTAACTATGAAGGTTACTGAACTAAGACCGCAACCCTGGCTTAAGCCTAAGGTGTTGCTCGCTGGCTTAAGATGACCAAGCATAAGCAACACCCAAATACTTAGTTAAGTTTGATTTTAGTCTTGTTAGGGTTTTCTATCTTAGTAAGCAATATGCATGTTACTGCATACTTAGAAGGTCGAAGATATCCCCAAGCCAAAAGATGATTCTTAACAATCATGATTGCTTGATATTATGCATTTAGATGAGAAAATTATAAGTTAGTAAGTTTGTTATAATCAATTGATTTCTATTACAAATTTAAGCTTTGTCTATTATTTAGCTAAGGCCCATATTAGTTATAGGACTAACAAGGGGTAAGAAGGCCTAATTAGCCTTTGGTTAAATTTTAGGCCAACAACTTAGTATTTATTATTAAATCAATTTAAGCCATTGTAGTGCCTTAGGTTTCCCTCCATGTGTCTTACTAAAGCCCAATTTAGAGTATTGAGCCCTAAAAGAAAAGATGAACTTGATTAATTTTAGTATTGAGCCCACTAAGTTAATAATTGATTAATTGAATTTATTATTAATTAATTAACCTAATTAATCAAGGTAATAAAATTAATTAACTAACCTAACTATCTATGTTAATTATTTACTTCTTTTAGGTCTAATAGATTCATACATTATTTAAAGCTCATTATCACCTATTTTAATTATTATGTTCAACTTATACCCGATTTCAATTGTTATACCTAGATTAGGCCCATTAAGGTTTTCGTACTTAACTAAGACCCAATTTACTTTGTTCATGTTCAATTAATTTACTTAGAACCAGTTTGGCTCAATTAACCTATGTTAGTTCATTAGGTGATATTATGTTTAGGTTAGGTCCATTATGATTTGGTGGGTTATGCTTATTATTCTTAGGCTCATTTAATTTGTTATGCCTAAGTTTACTTAATTTTAGATCTTTACTTGATTTTGAGCCTTATTATGTATGAGCCCACTTAATTTATTTAAGTTCATGTCTAGATACTTTTAAGGCTCAATTAGGGTATTTAGGCTCCTAAAGAAAAGTAAGTCGAACTATATTTGAAATTGGGCTCACTAGCCTTACTTAATTTAAACATATTACTTGATGTAATTTATCCAATTGTGACCTAATTTAATTGGTTCACCCATTTAGGTTTTTAATGTCCTAATTTATGTGTCTAGGCCTAATTTGTTAAGTTTAGGCTCAATTATTATTCTTATATCCATTTTAGGCCCAATTAAATTATTTTAACCCATTATATGCTACCATATCTAACCTAAGCCCATTATATCTATTTGGTCCATGATAATTATTTCCAAGGCTCAATTTATTTATTATGCATAATTTATTTCCACTTTAGGTCTGTAATTGATTTTGGGTCTTATTAAACATAAGGTCCATTCAGATATTTTATTTTGCTAAGGCCTATTTAGGGTATGAGCCCTAAAGATGAAATGGGCTTAACTTATTTTAGGAATTGATCCCATTAGGCTTAATTAAGTCCATTTTAGTTAATTAATCTAAGTTTCCTAAATTAATTCTAGAATTGATTTTAGTTAGGTCCATTTTACTGATTATGTCCAATTAGGCCATTTATGACAATTATTATGAACCACCCATGGGAAAGGTGTTAGGTTGGTTTATGGGCCCATTTAAGTGAGCTAGTGATGTGATTCAAGTTGATAATCATTCTTTAAGCCTTAAAAAGTATGGCCGATATGTTAAAGAATGCTAGAATAAAGGACATTGTTGTTTAGAAGTAAGGAATTGCAGGAAATGGAGATTTGAGTATACGGCCAAGGTTCATACCTATAAACTTGGGCGTGTTGAAGATCACGTGTATTGCCAAAGGAAATATGATAGACACAAATATTAGAAAGGATCACAGCTATAAACACGGTTGTAAGCCTAATTATGTACATGTACATGGCCATAAACACGACTGTGAACATGCATGGATGTCTATTTTATGTTTTATTTCATTGTTTTCTTAATACCCTCATTAATTATGATATTACCACTCTATTAGGGTTAGAATTTAAGAGTTATTTTGTTTCACTCTTGGAAGGAAGAGACACTTTTTGATAGTTATGACATTCTTAGAGGTTGTAAACCTTTTCTTTTCTTTTTTTCTTTTTTTCTAATTATATTGTTTATTGATTTCTATTCTTGTGAGATCATTGAAATAGGATTCAATACTTTAGTTTCATTATCTATTTGATAATTGTTTATATTCGTTTTATTTTCTATTATATATATAAAAATATAAAAAGACATCATCTTTATATCTTTGCGTTATTATGGATTATGCCTAGATTCATTCATAAGATTTAGGGTACAACATTATTTTGGTATCAAAGCTATAGGTTGCAATAGATAGCCGTTGAATTGTGTGAAGTCGCGTGTTACTATTAGCAAAAGGTAATTTTTTTGGGTATCTTGTCAGCTAGATTACTATTGCTAGATTTATGGTGATTGCACTGTTATTTGTGATGATGGGAGATCAATTAGGGTCAAAAGAAGTGATTGGTGAGAGGTGTAATGAGAGAAGGGCAAGAATCACTGTGTTAGAGATCTCTACGGAGTATGTGACTCTCATGGATAGGTAGGATGAGAATTTTCACAATCTAGGGTCTTAGATAGCAGGTGCCACTAGAGATGCCATGCAAGAGGGTGTTGTTGATGCTGTGGGTGAGCAAGTTGGCAATAATAACAAGGGAGGTTGAAGATGGAGTTTAGGGTTATAGATACTAAGAGAAGGTGTATGTTGGTAATGTTAAACGAGGTTTAGGTTATATGGAGGTTGTGAATAGTCTAATGTTTGGTGAGGAAGATGAGGAGTTGAATGATTTGCTAGTTAAGAGGCCAAGGTAGAATAGGAGCTTGGGCTCTATTCCTACGATGGTATGGGTAATGTAAACAAGTATTTTAAGTGGGAAGATAAGGTGAAGAAGCTTTTTTATTATTATGACTATGATGAAGAGGTGTAAGTAAAATTGGATGCCATTGAATTTATGGGTTATGTAATGGTGTAGTGGAAGAATGTTCTAAATAATAGGTGATGCATAGGAGAAGGGAAATTACTAATTGGAGGGAGATGAAGAATTTATTGCATTGTTGCTTTGTGCTCAAATATTACAAGTATGATTTGTACAAGAGGCTGCAAACTTTAAGGCATGGTATCCTTAGTGTTGAGGAATACATTTAGGAATTTGAGATGATGAGTATCAAGTGTGCCATGACTAATCCTCTAGAGTGAACAATTACAAGATTTACCACTAGGTTGAAGTTGAGATTACTAGTGTGGTTGTTGCAAAGATTTGACACTTTGGAAGAAGTAATGCAAATGGCCATTAAGGTGGAGTGGTAGAGGCATAGAAATTCAAATAGATCATAGGTATCTTCTCAACCTAGTTTAACTATTAGAGAGGTTGCAATTTAGAAGAAGGTTGGTGATAAGGTGGGTAAAAAGGTTGATGATAGATGTAAGGATCGATCTTTAGAGAAGGGTAAGGCTTAAGTTGTGAGTGCATAGATTGGGGAGAGTTTTCATTGGAAACCTAAGCATATGCAGTGTTTCAAATGCTAAGGGTTCAGACATCTTGCAGCTTAATGCCCTAATCGTTGGGTTGTAGTTCTTAGAGGGGAAGAAGTGGTCTATATGAAGGAGATGTGAAGGACAATTAAGAAAAATTAAATCAATCAGATGGAAAGACAACTAAACTTAGTGGGCCTTTTAATGATGGTGACATGTTACCTCTATTACTAGCAAATTGATAGAGTGTGATTACTGATGAGTCTAGAGGAGTGGAATAAAGGGAAATTTTAGTTTGTATTCAAGGAGTAGTGAAGGGTAAGCCAAGTACATCTATAGTTGATGGGGGGAATTTTGTTAATTTGGTTTCTGTAGCTTTTGTCCATGGTGTTAGGTTACAAGTTGAGACGCTTCCAAGACTTTATAGCTTACATTGGTTTGGAGTGAAGGAATGGTGTAGGTTAGAAAGTAGGTTAGAGTGCCATTCACTATAGGAGAGTATAATGATGAGATTTTGTGTGATGTGGTGCCTATGGATATAGTAGATACCCTATTAGGAAGGCTATGGCAATCAGATCATCGAGTAGTTTTTTTATGACTAGAAGAAATCATATACCTTTCTGAAGGATTGCAAGAGGAATATATTGAAGGTCATGAGTTCAAGTGTAGCAAGGAGTGCAATACAAAAGAGTTTGATTACAAGAAGAGGGGTCTATTAGACATTAAGAAAATTTTCAAATTCATGGGCAAATCCTTTCCAACAGAGGGAAATGATGTGATTCAAGTTGATACTGATTCTTCAAGCCTTAGAAAATATGTTGAAGATCATCATTTAGAAGCAAGGAATTGCAAGAAATGGAAATCTGAGAGGTATACGGCCAAGGTTCACACCATGAACTTGGGCATGTTAAAGATCATCATTTAGAAGCAAGGAATTGCAAGAAATGGAAATCTGAGAGGTACACGGCTAAGGTTCACACCATGAACTTAGGCATGTTGGAGATCACATGCATGGCTAAAGGTGAAGACTAGAGAGGATCATGGCTATGAACATAGCCTTAAACCTGATTGTCAACATGTACACAGCTATGAAAATGGCCATGAACATGCCAAGATGCCTATTTTATGTTTTATTTCTTGTTTTCTTAATATTCACTAATTATGATATTGTCACTCTATTAGGGTTAGAATTTAAGGGTTATTTTGTTTCTTATTGAAAGGAAGAGACTTTTTGATAGTTACGGCATTCTTAGAGGTTGTAAACCTTTTTTTTTTAGTGAGATATTTTAGTAAAGAGACTTTTTAATATAATTAGATTGATTCATAAGTTCATCTATATTCTAATTATTTTGTGTATTAATTTTTATTCTTGTGAGATTATTGAAACATGATTCAATACTTTAGTTTTGTTATCTATTTGATAATTGTTAATATCCATTTTATTTTATGTTATATATATATAAAAGCATAAAAAGACATCATCTTTATATCATCGCGTTGCTATAGGTCGTGCTTAGATTCATTTATAGGATCTAGGGCACCCGAACCAGCTTGTGATTGGATTGGCTTTAGCCCAAATTCTTTTATTCATCCATTTACTCATGTTAAATTATTTAAAATCAACTCCTAAAAACACATTAGCTTAAAATGGCCCTTAACTTTCTCATTTTAACTCCAAGTTGATTCAAAGCAAAGCTTAATTATTCCTAATTACTTCCTCTACCTACACCTTGCAAGAATTCCATATCAGCCCAATTACAAATTTTTTCTTTAAAAGCCTATGACTTGGTTAATTTAACTCCAAACCAAAGCCCATTTGCTCCTAGTAATTTCTACTCCCTAAATCATCGTAATAATTAACATTTTAAGCATAAAAGAACACCTAAATCAACCCAACTAGACCAAAAACACCAACATGTAAGAATCTATTCATGACTAGCTAAATTCAACTAAATTTCTAGGCCTTATATAGCATCCAAACAACTTCAAATCATCCATTAATGATGTTGTAACTCCAATTAACTCAAATTTGACAAAATTAAACACATTATTTTAGCAAGGTGGGCATCACAATATAGAAGCTCAAACATGTCGTTTTCTTATCCTAAGTCAACCTTTAACTTACCAAACCTTGTCTAAACTTCAAATCATCAATTGGGTTTAGCTCAACTTCAAATCATTTACAATTTATAGGTCAATTAAGCAAGGAATTTCATATTATAACATTTATAGAGAAATTTTTACATCAACTCTTCATTTTACAACTATACTAGCACTTATAACACTTCCTCTTCATCAATCATTACTTAAATCATCATCTATTACACAATTTGACCTTCGAATCATCAAATTAATAATACAACTCATGACTCTCTCACACTCTCAACTATGTATTTTCCAACTCCATGACTATTTCTAGTATCAAAAGTTACTGATTAGCACTTAAGCTTGTAATTAGTGTGCTAAAACTTGATTAAACTTGACAAACCACCCATTTACCTCTCTAGTTGTGTTGTCCCACTTGTGAGTCCCCTCCTTAAAACCCTCAAACTAGATTTGCACCTAGAAAGCTTGAGAAAAGTCACTAGGTTAGTAGTTTGGTTAAGGGATAATTAAGGTTAAGCTTAGGAGACTAGGTTTATAGGACAAGTAGGAGCCACTATGTAAAGGTGCCAAGTTACCATGTGTTGCCATGTGTCCTCCTATTGGCATGGAAGACTTTTTTTTTTTTAATCCTTTAATTCCACTTCATTTTACCTAAGTTTGTTTCATTTTAATTCTCTAAATTAATTTTCTAATCTCAAAATTTGGTCATCTCATAATAAAACCAAGCTTAGGGCATTTTGGTTATTTAACAAAACTGATCTCCAAACTATAATTTTTCTTTTCTTATTGACTCCAAATAATTCCTTGTTGATTTCATGCATCTAATTAGGATTTTGGAACTTTATTTAGGGTCACTAAGCTAATTTGGAGCTAGTTTCAATAAAACCGAGTTCAAGAGTAAAAAGGTTATTTTAAAAAAATTTAGCCTTAAATTTTGAAATTCCTTTTTTAATTGATTTAGCAATTTTCCTCATTAATCTAATTACTCTACTTAATAACTTGGGACATTTTATTAAAATTAAGAACCTACTTTTAGAGCAATCTTAATAAAATCGAGTCTAAGGACAATATGATTATTTTGAAATTTTCTACTCCTAAATTTTGAGAATAATCCCCAAAATCTTGAAAATTCTCATCTTATTTATAGTTAATTCAACCGACTTTAGAAATTGGATTGTTTTAGTTTTTTTCTTTTAATTATTTTATCACCTTAACTATATGGCTTGTGTAAGTAGATTAACTGCCTTATATTTCCTTATTTCTAATTTGTGCACCCTTTATTATAAAAATAATAACAATAATAATAAAGAATTTTTTTTCCTTTTGTTGTCTTTACTTAAAAGCGATATTTACGAGATATATCCTGTGTTTGTTTCATACTTAAATGTGCTTATAAGAAGACTACCACCAACCCATCAATCCATCCATTTTTTCTATATCTTTTCCTTCAAAATCCATATATTGTATAATACGAAATCTGCTCATGAGTTGCGAATTAATAATATAGTAATAAAATTAAAATGCATATGCTATTGACAACATCAATCTTATTAGATTTGCCTTATCATGCTCCACCTGTATCACATCAGATATGAAATTAGGTATAAATGTTGCGAATTAAATTTTATTCCTATGGATATGAGTGAGGTGGACAAATAATGTAATATTATACCACCACGTTGTACGTTATTTTCATTAACATGAATGATGTACGTGTTTGGAATTATGATCCATGTGGGGTGGTCTCTGTGAAATCAACATTTAGAGAACTTAGAAGAGAAGAAGAAATGATAAAACCTTTGTTTGTGAACTGTGGAGTTCGAGAATTTTGGCTCACCCTAAACAGTTGAAGGTCCTTTAAAAGAAACTTTCAGGATGGGTTTCGATTGTTTGTTGAAGCATATACCTTCCTTTTTATGCTGTGGAGGCTATGGAGAGCGTAACAGGAGGATCTTCAGGTCAAGGAAGGGAAATAAAGAATGGCTAAATCAATTTAAGGTAAAAACTGCAGACTGGTGGAACTTATTTGGTAAAAAGATGAATCGCAGATTGGGGGAAACTTTTCCCTACTGGTGGAGGCGGCCTAACAAGGCCTAAGTTTGAGAAAGTCATCCTTGAGATGGACTCACTAAACGCAATTCACTGGCTTGCAAGTCGATGTACTGATTTTACCTTAATGCCTGCTGTGTTTAATATCTCCAGGGATGAGATTAGGAAGATAAAGGATTGCATGATTCAATGGACACCAAGGAGCAGCAACAAAGTGGTGGATTGCTTAGCAAAATATGGATTAGATTAAGGAAATAATTTCATTTACTAGTAGTGTGCCAGAGTTTTGTAGAAGTTGTTTGTATGATGACTTGCAAACTAGTGTTGGGAGGTTAGCTCCTCCGTTTTCGAACCAAGGTAATACTGATAGTTTTGCTGCCCTTCTTTGATGGAGGACTTGTGTTTTTAGTTTTGTTCTTTTAATGTTTTGGGGTTTCTACGCAAAGAAAGAAAAGAAAAGAAAAGAAAAGTCGAACAGTATAAAAGTTAATTCTATTTGATTAAATTTTGCTGAAAAATCATGAAAAGATGAGTATAATATTTGAATTTTGAGATGAGAGATTAGGCCAGAAAAAAACAAACAAAAAAGAAAAAAGAAAGGTCATTAGGCCAAAAAGGTTCTGATATCTCACGATGGATTCGTATGTGCTGATTTGTTCTCTTCATTGAAAAGGGATCTTTTTAGAGCTCATTGGACCTTATCTATGAGTAAATATATATGATTTTTAGATTCTATTTACTCAAGATTTTATTATTACAAATGTGAAAAAAACCCTTAGTGTGTATGATTAAATTTAATGAGTGAAATATATATTTAAAGAAAAAAAAATACAATTTCATTCCTTAATGTTTGAAACTTTTTTTTTTTTTTTGAGATTTAAACTTTTTCTTTTTTCTTTTTATTTCTATTTAACTCTCGGTGTTCTCAAAAGGATAAAACAAATCTTTTGTTAACTCCATTAAATATTCACTTAAGGTTTGGCATATGTAACCTCATGATTGGCCAACATTAATACATCTAAAGTTACCAATTTAGGAACATATCTATGAACTCAAACACTACACAGTATCATTATAAATAGACTTACATTAGTAAAAATTGATACAAATAATAAACAGGTCAAACCTAAAAATGACACATTAAAATTTGTGTCTAGGTTTAAGTTTAGCATGTAGATCCATGTACCAACATGTTTATTAAACAATTCCATAAACAAGTCCTAGGTTCAACCCATAAACTCGTTTAATGTTAAAAATATCTTAAATACACTTAAGTTTATATTATTTTTTAATAGTTTAAGCCATCTCATTGAATATTTTCAAGTTTTATAATTTCATCGTCGAGTTTAGTTTTTCTTGTAGCAGTATAACATGAGTAAAAATAATCAAATCATTTCACTTTTTAGGTCAAAATTTCTTTCTTAGTTTCATTTATTTTCTCATCTTTGTGTAGCTTTATCACCTATTCTCTCTCTAATTGTTTCACTTTTCAAGTAAAGATCTTATTTCACTTAGCGTTTGTCCATAAAATTCATTGCTTTTGCTAGTAAAATAGATCTACGATATAAACTCGATTTTGTTGAGTGGAATTTTCAAAGGATTTAGTGATGACTCAAATCGATTTATAAAAGTCAAAAGAGCATTATTCTCCTTCTTTGATAAATATGTGAAAAAGATGGAGTAAGTTTAGATTAAAATATTGGTAGTAGTAAGTCAAAAGCCAAGAAACTTATTCTTGATGAATGGGGCAACGACTTGTAAGTAACTTTCTTTTTTTACAACTATGTATACTATTTTTATGGTTTTAAAATTAATTTCATTTTATATGATGGTTACAATTTTTTATCTTAACTAGGAATTTCAATTTTTTAAAGCATGCAAATCTTTAGAAGTGCCACCAAATAAAAAATAGAGCTATATTTGGATGAGGAGCAATGTATAATAGTTGAATTAGATGTATTAAGTTGTTGAGAAACCAATTAATTCCGATATCCTCAAGTTGCAAGAATGGCAAATGATATCTTAAGCATACCAATATTTATGGTAGGCTCTGAATTTGCATTTAGTACTAGAGGTCAAATTCTTGATCAACATCGTAGCTCCTTGAGGCTAGAAATTGTAGATGCTATTTTATGTATCAAGGATTGGCTTTATAGAGTAGAAGGTAATAAACTAAACTATTTTTTTCTTTAATTTTTCATGTTATATTATATATTTTCAATGATATCATTTTTTTACGAATAATTTTTTTTACTGTCTCTCTTGAAGATGTGATAAAGAATGTGATGAATTTGGGAATCACCACTAGTGATAATGTCTATTCAAGTTATGTTTCAACTTAATTTAGTGTTATCATGTAACTAATGAGTTTTTAGTTTTTTTTTTTTTTTTACATTTAATGAGACTTACTTTACTAAAACTGTTGTTTGAGTTGTAATTTTATGTTAATTTTTAAGACATGATGGCATTAGTATTTATAAAAATTTATTTTATTGTCGTCCTTTTTACGTTGAATATATAAATATTTTATTAATTTATTTATAATTTTTTGATGTGAGATATATGGGTTAGGTTGCAAATTTAAGTTTTTATATATGATTAATAAATTAGTCGTGTCATGGGTTGAAGTTTTTCAAATATGAATCCATTTAGACATGATATGGGCTTTTGTTTTATGGATTCATTATGCTTTCCCATCTTGTGGAATCATTGGAATAGTTTACTCTATAGAGAGTGATTTTAGGTTTGAATGTTTTGTTTTTGGTACTAAAGCGGCTAGTGCTATGGTGACACTATTAGGGCAAGTTGTCAAGCTTCTAACCAAACCTTAAGATTCACTATCAATTGAAGAAGTAGAACCCTTAGTTAAGAATTGGGATTCTCGAGTGTGTTGTATCTAAAGCACAAAAAAGTATTGAATTGCTATGAAGACATGCTTATGGAGAGTCAGTGGGTAGAAGCTTGAATCTCTTAAGTTGCACCGTATGCATGTCTACTTCTTTTGAATAGTGACACCACGTGTTAGCACCCCCCCCCCCCATTGGCTAACTAGTTAATGTTTATTATCTCCTTCTGGGAGATGTCGACGAGAGCAAAAAAGGAAGGCAAATTTGCAGCACACCCCTATAATTTTTTAACTCAATTTTGCTTTTTATTTTTTGCTAAATTAATTTAAATAAAAAGTAAAAATCAATATTGGGCATAGGGTAGAAGCTAAAAGGCATCAATTTTGCATAAAATAATAAGGCAAGGTACTTTAAAAATTGACCCAAATTAAGCAAAAATAAGAAACTATACATAAACTAAATGTATAAATAAGGCAAACAAAGCTTCTGGAATATGATCATATCTTCAACTTTGATTAATATTCACAAAAATCATGTCAATTTTAGAAATAAAGATTCGTAGAACCAAAATACTCATTTCTTACAAAGGTTCAATTTTTCTTCAAATCAAAAGTTTCTTAGGCATTACTCATCACTTGAAACTATAAATAGGGATCCTAGGCTTTGATTTCCATAAGCTATGAATCACCCCAAATCACAACCTTTCTCTCTCTAGGTGTGAATCGCAACTCAACTACTCTCTCTCTTTCTTTGATTTCTCTCAAATGAAAGAAACTTGAAGCAAACTAAGGCCAAAAATCACTTCCCCACTCCTTGAACATAAAAAATTGTGCATCTATTTCAATAAATTCAATGTCGTTTGCACAAATTGAATCAATATTCAGGGTCGGGGTTAGATGTTTGAGGTTCAAGTAATGCATGTGATTGAAATGTAATATCTTGTGTGATAATTCATCGTAATATATGAACATCGATGACCAATTGATGTGGTGCATTAAAAATATTAGGTTTACTAGTTTTCTGTGATAACTGAAATGGTCTCTTGAATAAATGAATTTAATTATACTTAACATGGATAATGAACTAGATCATGCATATCACTTACTGCATAGAGAAGGTCCTTAACATCACATGATAGTACATAGAGGGTGTATAGAGGTGATTCTCCATACATAATCTTACCTTAACCTTTGGGAACTATCGAGTATCGAAGAATTCACCACTTAAGGGTAGGTAAAACTGAGTGCATTACCTATGTCCACACCCCTTTAGGGATATATGTAATATTAATACTATATTTTTAGGACAACACTGTTAAACTATGAATTTTGTAATATTAGAATTGATGTATCTAACTTGGGGTGATTGGAACTTGGAGATGATGTATTGGTTGTTATTTTTGAACTCAAGCAATAAATCTATACTATGTACAATTTTTGGATGGTTGTATATGTTGTTGCATATCATATGTTTGATTGCATTCATTGTTTGTTATATAACTAGTTATAGTATGACTTTGTTGTAAGAGCAGATTTTGTTAGAGCTTTGTTATCAGATGTTAAGGGTTAGTACATGAGACACCAAGATTGGAGAGTGTGTGAGAAGAGAGCCTAAAGGATCACATCTTTATTTATTTGGAATTTAATTTGGTGTTGTAATATTCTGATAAACCTAATAGATAGATTGCATTTTCACTACGGTTAATGCTTTTGACCACCAGACAATAGGTGGAATCTATATTCCATACTTATGATATTATGCTATGTTATGAAATTATTATGTTAATTATTACTCTAATACTGCATAGAATTGGAGTTTGACCTAAAGCAACATGATATCTAGCAAGGTTGTCAAAATCGCGATTTTATGTAGAATCGCGAAGGGGTCCGTAGAATCGGAACGTAGAAACATAAGTTTCTATAACCTATGTAAAATAACTTTCAAATATTATAAATTTACTTACAATAGTCATTAAAAAATATAATTAATAATAGAAATAAGGAAATTAAGTATTTATTTTAGCCATAAATTACAAATTTGCAATAAAAGTCATAATATAGATAATCGAGCATAAGTTGTATAATATAGATATTTTATTTCTAAAATGATAAATCATGTATAAAACTAGTTTCACCTAGTTCTATATACAAAAACTAAAAAATAATAGATAAAATTTAAAAATCAATTGTGACTTTAAGAAATTACTAATAAATAAAAATTGATAATGAAGATATAAAATTAAAAATGAGTAATATTAAAAAATTACTAAAAGTACATAATAAAGAAGATACTATAACAAGAAAACCTTCAAAATTATATATTACTAGGTAAAGTTATCTACCATTTATTTTATTTACTATTATAAAAATAATAGTTAAAATAAGGAAAGTTGCAGCAATCAAACACAAGTGCTTTAATACGAACATGATCACAAATAGGAATAAGAAGACTAATAATCGACGAACACAAACACAAAGACTTCAATGCAACGTAACACACTGACAAGAGATGAGTGATGACCGACAAACATGTCGGGGTATGACTTATATTTCCGCTACGACAGGAAAGCACGTGGGTCCCGCTCCACGCTGAGCGGGCGGGGGTCCGGGAAGCCGCCTCGGCGGGGGTTTCAAGGCAACGTAACACACTGACAAGAGATGAGTGATGACCGACAAACATGTCGGGGTATGACTTATATTTCCGCTACGACATATAAGCCCACGGTTGTTTATTAAAAGTTTAGGCTTGGATAAGAAAACACGAAGAAAAATGTTTTTGGAAGGAATAGGGAAGAGCACGGCCGTGTATCAAGGAAACACGCCCACAGAAGCACACACAGTTTAACACACGGTTGAAGGCACGGCCGTGTGTTGAGCTTGAAAAATACACAGAACAGAAGTACACACGGTTCCTGGCTCGCTTCTCCTCTCTCATCGCTTTTCACTGTCTCTCTTCAATGTACAGGAACAGCAGCAGCAGCAAGCCGGAAATTGCAAAAGATGTGCTGGGTTGCCGATTGGGTTGGGCTGGGTTGCGATTGGGATAATTGTGTGGAATCGGTAAACACGTGCAGAATCGCGATTTTGAACGATTTTACTGTTCAAAATCGCGATTTTTCTCCGATTTTGATCCTTTCCGATTTTGTATGCGAGTTAACTGGGATTGTATATATAAACTCGTAAAAACGTAGAATCGTACGAGTTGAAACGCGATTTTGACAACCTTGATATCTAGTACGTCTTATACACTATATCGGAAATCTCTTAATAACAAAGGGGTTATTCATAGATTTCTATGCTATGTATGGCAAGCTATTACGTTAAGAATAGCCCTAGGGGCATGACAATAGCATCTAGTATAACTTCCTATGTAATGTTGCCTTAATTCACATCTTCAAGTGGTGGTATAGTTTTTTCTTAATAAACTTAGGATTTACTTCATGATGCACTTTTGATCTTAGATAGTGCTATAAGTAAGGTTGTTTGTCCTCTTCCTAATGAGTGCTGTCATCAAATTGTTAACTTGCTTTATCCCTAATAGAGTCACCAAAATGGGAATCCAATTATGGTGGTCATGTGTATATAGCATAAGTCTCACGCTTCACATAATCTTAGAGGAGTGATATAACAATGATACATGGAGATGACTTGAGAGAGGGGTGAAAGAGGAGGAGTGAGCAATCTTAGGGATCTTAAATGCACTTGTGATAGGTGGAGGAATTACAAATTATCAATCTCACTATTCTTGATGAAAGGTGGTTCATTCTTTATTATGAGCCTTATTTGATCCTTTAAGATGTCAGTCTAACAACATCACAACATTTTGCTAATTTTTGAGAATTGTTTCCAATAAAGAAGATGTGTTCTTAGGTATTTATAGAGTTTAAACATTAGTAACATCCATTAGATCATATAGACAGTTAATAGCAAAGATGTGTGGACCTTCTCATGAGCTCCTTTGATTTTGGATCCACAAAAGCCTCTCTATGTGCATAACCTTTTTGAGAAAAGTTAAAAGCGGATGAGTTGATTAAATGATCTCTACTTCAAACCTATCATACTAAATTTCTCTAAGTCATGCCATATTCATGAATTTGACTCTACAAATCATGTCACATTACCCAAAAAAGAACTAAAAAATTCAACCCTAAATCAATACTAAACTTAAAATCTAAAATTTATTTTAACCCTTTACATAATGCATCAATCAATGTTTAATACAATAACTACCTATAGATATGGGAGTCAGATTCATGGTGGCATGGTTGCCATCTTCAACTGGTTTTATGCAGTCAACAAGCAATTTGCTAATCCAAGAGTCAAGATCTGACCATTTAAACCCATAGGCCACAAAAATATAGTCCCAATCCTCCCAGATACTAGATGCAATTAACATATTTCATGATATGTATAGCATTTTAATATGCTGAATGGATACCAACTCGGGATGCATATATATAAAATAAAATTGAAATCTTTATTTAAGATAAAAATTATTATAAACGAACCTTTTTCGATTTTTAAACCCAACTTACCGATATAATGTATAAGAAATAAAAAACTATGGAGAAAATTTACTATTCTACTAAAATTAATCTTCAACATTTAATGAAATAAGAGATATAATTTTAATTTAAAGAGAACTTATTATCATATTATTTTTTAACAAATATGACAGCAAAATCAGAATTTTACACTTCATAATAAAGACTTCAGTGAAATTGCAATGAAGGATAACACAAATGTACCAAAAGGGATCAGAAAAGGAGATTCCTATATACTTATCTCAACTATTCAACACTAACTCAAGATATTTTAAGGATAATCTTCCTAGGTCTCCAAATTCAAATGTACTATTATTTTCCTTCCTTCTTGGTTCCTTAAATTCACACATTCAAATATATACAAAACAAAATAACTTAAAATAAATTTAAATGTTATGTAGATCAGAGTTGAAATATGCCCTAATATCAAATATACGATGTAGATTTACAATAAATTTCATAATATATCTCGTCAAATTCAGAGTACAAAATTATTCCTGATTTTCATAGCATTCAGAACTCAGAAGAAAGCCATTTCCATACAAAATCGGCAAATCAAACTAAATTTTTTTTTTTAGTTTCTTTTCCTGCCATTGGTTGATTTCATTCTCAATCCTCTGTTTCACGTTGACATGGAATCCTGGATAAGGTTCATATCCAAACATCTTATGTAGAACCTGTAAAAACATAAGTGAAAATACCATTAGCATTTTCCCATTTTCCCAATTTCAATTAGTATTATCAGTTGGAAAACTATTCATTCGATATATACGATATGCATGTACAAGTGCTGAACAAGTATCGGTAAAATTCAGACATATGACTGCGTATGTAAAGCATAGATGATAGTTTTCATATAGACTAGAACTTACTCCAAGTAACACAAAGAAAGGTGCCACTAGAATTGCTTGTATAAGGTTGTCTAAAAGTGCTGGTGCTCGTTTCTGTAAGAAAAATGTAACTGTGAGTTATTTGGATTTGTGTTTCAAGCCTAGTTGAAGATGTCTTGCGTTAATGTTGGAGAATTGCTCACCTCAAACAAACCATGACCTATGAATATTTGACATGACCAACAGAGGACCTGAATTGCCAGAACAACCTGCATAACGATAGTTCATTGATCACATCAAGTGAGATGAGGGTCCCTTCTTTTCCAAGGTTTTGAAATACAACTGAAGGGAGTTTCTAGCAATCTAAAACCATCCAATTTTTCTCTAAAAATCAAATGGAATGTTCCTAGCAATCCCAATTTTTTGTAGGATACATATCTGTAAGTTCATCAAATTTTAGTAATAATTGGAAACTCCCTCAAAAAATTATTGGTTCTCCACATATAAACTCTGTAAATTCTAAAAAGTCACTTTACATTTCCATAACTACTAAAAAAAAAGGGTTATAAACCTTAAATCTTGACTAAATCCCACAATCTTTTCAAAAAAATCATAAATAGTAATTATTTGGGGATTTAATGACAGTTTAGGATATCCAAATATATGCATAATTTCAAAAGGTAAGAAAGGTAAAAATATGCTTTTGAAATTTGGAAAGCCTCCATCCACAAAGTAGTTTGGAGGATGTATTTATAATTTTATGTTAAATTTAAATGGCTTGTTTTCTTTAAAAGCTTCATTGCCATCAAAGCAAGAATTTCTCAATATAAATCTCACGTTATCCTACAACCTTTCATCTAATTGTTCTACACAATAAGGTTTGGTCAAGGCCTCAACCCATATTGAATTATAGCTATAAACATGCATTTATGTATACGAACATGAATATTTTTTGAATAGCTTCGCTAATTTCACCTAAAATTTAAGAAACCCAAAAATGAAAAGAAAAGAACTTACTTTCCAAGCCAGAGAGAAACCAAGATCCCTAGCAAGCCAACTGGCTTCAACCCAACAAATCAAACAAAGCGAAGCAGCCAAAAAACCAGCTTTCTTGTCCAAACAAATGTAAAATATTGCAAATGCTAGGGTAAAAAAGAACCCAACATTCAAGAACAAGCCATTCCTTGCCAAGAAACACTGTGGTTGCAGTCCGAAGAGTTCGCATATTGTCGGTGTGAAGTAGAAGAGAACAAGAGCTGTGAAGAAAACGGGCCATACACATATAGTATGGATCAAAATGTTGATTGGGTTGTTGTGATATGCCCCGTAGAAGGCATAATGCTTTTCGAGATCGAACAGGCCGGATTTTCCCATTGAGAGGTTGATTGTTTCTTTCTTGTGTTTTTCTTGAGAAAGTGATGGAAAGTTTTAGATGGAAGAGATGGTAACATGATGACAGTATATAAGAGAAAGAGAAGACAATAGATTTGGTGAAAAACCAGAACCTTAAAAGAGGAAAGGAACACTGGTTTGAGAAACCGGTGAAGACGGTCGGCGGCACAACCACGCAAGAAAAGAACAGGAAAAATAGAGGGATTGCCAGTTGATGTCTTCTTGTGTTTAAATAGTTTATCATTTTATTAATTATTGCTTAGCTTTTATTTTAGAAAAATATACTATATTAGTTACTTACATTTGCAATATTTGATAAATAATTGTTTAATAGTTTTTTTTTTTTAAATGATAGATGCATAAGTATGATAAGTAAATATTCGATTTGTACAATATTTAGTAACTTCAAATTTTATTCATAAATTTGATAAATCGAAGTTTGATTGTGTTTTATATTTGACAACTTCAAACTTTAAAAATAAAAGTTCAAAAACTTATAAAATTTAGTAACAATTTTAACATTAACCCCTTAAATCTTTTTTTAAATATTTAATTTAGCTTTTTTTAACCTTTAAGAAATTTTAATCAGAAGTTTCTAAAATTTCCTCTAGAAGTTGATTTGGGATTTGAATCCTCATACGTAACACATGACTGCCCTACCACCTTAACCGTTGTAGTAATTTGGTAAAAAGTTTGATAATTAAGACATTACTAATTAGTAATCCTCCCATTATTTGTATATACTATTTTATACATTATGAAAGATTTAAGGATTTTCTAATTATATTATTTTATGGATTTATATCATGATTTGAACATAATTGAAATTTATCTAGTAAGGGTCATACGATGAATTTTGACCATAGGAATGTGTTAAAAACTAGAGTCTTAAAAGGGGGCACATAGGAAATTGTGTGGAAAACAAGGTTTGGGCATATAAACTGATGGCGTTTTGGGTATTATCCAAAACCAAAGTGCATCCGTTTATTCCTTCATCAAGGTATCTTTGACTTGTCTCATAGTTCTTTTGGAGTTTCACACAATTGAATACTTTTGTTGCTTTTTCTTTTGTCTATTTATATTTCATTTTAGACGAAAATAAAAATTTAATTCGTAATATTCATTTTTTTTATTTAAGTCCTTATTACTATTAAAATTTTATAAAAATAAACTTCCGTGATGTTTATCAAAAATTTTATTAACCCCTGATAATTGATTTATGATAATTATTTTAATAAAATAACATTATAATATATATGACTAAATAATATAATAAAAATAATTTTAAATTATAGAAAATTTAAATTATAAAAAAAGAAAGAGAGAAATTTCTAAAAAGAACCAAAGCCTCTTGGAGCTTTGACTTTGACCAGTCACTGGGGCTTGAACTTTTTCTTTATGAGACTTTTATTTATTTTATTTTATTTTAAAGAAAAGGCCTTTGTGTTTATTATTAACTCTATTATGTTATTTATTTAATAATTTTATTTTCTAAAATCAATTATTATGAACCAAGCATAAGTTGGCACATGTTTGGGGTTACTAGAATTTTTAACAAACTTGACTGCAAGCCCATTTTTCAAAATATTTGGAAAATATCAACAATTCAAATGAGAAAAAAAAATCAAGAATACAAATAGATAAATAATAAGTCCCTTTATTTTTTTTATCTATATCTTTTTAAAAACTATGTTTTCAATTTGCATGTTTTGAGGAATAAAGTGCATAATTTTTCAATATATAATTAAAAAATCATGGAAATTAATGTTATTTATAGCTATTTTATAAAAGCAATTGAAATAATAGGGCACTTTAGCTAAGTGTTCAAAATAGTTTATTTATCCAATTTAATGTTCTTGTCCCTCCATCTTCCCAGTGAAGGTTCGGAGGTATTTTCCCTTGCCTTTTTGCTTATATAATAGATAGTTTATTTTTTCTACTTTCTTAGTTACGTATAATAATGGTGGTTGATAGAAATAGACTTGGGAAATGGTCTAATCGGTCCTGATCCGGCCACTAAACTGTTAGCTCATAGACTAAAAATAGGTGAATTGGATCTTATTTTAGATGCCTCGAGTTTGAACTAATTTATGTAAATCGACGGTTCATGAATTGCTTTAGGTCTTTGAATCGCTGTCTATTATTATTATTATTATTTTGCTTAAATAATTTTTTTTTTATTTTTCTTACATGTGATTCACATTTTTATATTTTCTTTAGTTTTCTTTCATATTTTTCTTTTCCTTTTTTCCTTTTTTTTTTTTTTGGTTGGAGTGGTGTGCGGGAAAAGTAGGTCAACCCATTGGTTCGGTAGGTTTTCTTAACTAAACTGTCATGAACTCACCTAAACTAACTAAGACAGGCTAATTCACGGATCATGAATCAACAAATAGGGTCGAGTCAGTTTTTTTGATTAACCTGACCCTTTTCTAGATCTAGGTAAACATATACTAATATAGTAAAAGAGGGAAAAATCACATATGAACTAATTAAGGTATTGTATTATTATTTAGAGTTTAAATATCAAATCAGTGTAGAAGGCTCACTTAAAACGTTATTCAAGCCTAATTAGTTTTATAAATTCTCTATATAAAATAAATTAATCCTCTTAAACTTATAGAAATGGATAAAACAAATTCTTGAAGCCATCAAAATGGGTTGATAAAATTTTAGATGGCTAGGGCAATCAATTTGTACAACTATCCATTGCCTTTTCCTTAGAAAAATAATGCAACATTAGACACTTGTCTAAGTTAGACAATTGTGTGTATCTTGGTGAGTTGAAGAACTTATTAATTGATCATCAAAATTAGTTTTGGTTTGAAACTTAATACTCTTGAAAGTTTATCTAAGGATAGTGCATGAATTGGTCAGTTATTGAGGTCTTCGAATGGAGCTCTATTGTTTGTTTTTAGTTAAAAAGTGAACCATTCTTCTATTGAATTGGTTTAACTTGAAGTTTTTGAATGAGGATTAGCTCTTTGCTTACTTAATTTTTTCAATATTGATATTAAATTGGACTCTTTGTTGATGGTAAATTGGATTAAAGATGAGATATATTTTATACGGCATAGGAAACACAGTAAAAGTTGATTCATCTAATTTATTGATTTCTCATATCTTAAGAGAAGCAAATTTTTCAAGATTATCTAGCTAAGATGTTGTATTCTTTTAGAAAAGTTAGTTTCATATGTTAGACAATGATTGTATTTTGTTGATATTGATGTGAATAAATTTGTTTATTACAAGAAGAAGAAGAAGAAGGAAGAAGAAGAAGAAGAAGAAGAAGAAGAAGAAGAAGAAGAAGAAGAAGAAGAAGAAGATGTTAGACAATGATTGTATTTTGTTGATATTGATGTGAATAAATTTGTTTATTACAAGAAGAAGAAGAAGAAGAAGAAGAAGAAGAAGAAGAAGAAGAAGAAGAAGAAGAAGAAGAAGAAGAAGAAGAAGAAGAAGGGAAAAAGTTCTTTGGTTAGATTAATTATATAGTGCATCAATGCAGTGTCTAAAATTAAATAATTTAATCTTGAATATTTTATAAATAATTTTTACTTGCCAAAACAAAATTAAAACATTATATAGATTTTATATTTACCAATTACCATAGGATTAGGGGACTACAGAAAGAACTAGCACTTGGCTAGAAAGAGATTTTATCCATCAATATATTGTTTATAAATTAAATCTCCAAACTCCTCATTCAAAATGTATCATTGCGATTTGTCGTGTAAGTACTTTTGAGTTACCAAGTACAATTTATTTTATACACCAATGTGATATAGGTTATCTAGCTTTCAGAATGGAATCATGATAATAGATGGAGTTGCGATTTCAACTTTAAGAAAAAATTCAATTATACTATTAAGAGGATGATATCGTAGTTTCATTCCGTCCTCACTTATTATTATTAATTAAAAATTATTATTTATTCTTCAACTTAATTATGACATCTAATAAATAAAAGCATTTTGATAAATACTACTATATACAAATTCTATTCTATGGACATTTTTCAAGCACATGAATAAATTTATTATTACAATCTCGATTCTATTCTATTCCAATTTTGTCAATTTCATTCCAATCATTTTTTTTAGATCATTCCTACACAGCAAATATAATATAAAAGCTTGGCATTGGGTCAGACTATAGAAAAATATATAGCTAGCATTTCATTACATTCGAAATGGTTTGACCATATAAAAAATGTACTTTTGAAGCATTTGATAGAAGTTATGATACTTTAGAGGCAACTAATATGAAAAGAAGAAAATTATAAACATGACTTATGTTTTGGCACTTATATAGGGCTTGTTTAGATTATTTGTTTTTCGTCTATATCATATCTGTATCTGATCTTTATTTGTTTGAAAACTAGCATTTCGATAAACTATCCAACCTATATCTGATTTACTTATATTTTAAAGTAAGGTTAAGGGATTTGGTTTTTCTAATAAGGTTTTATGTATAATTGTATCGTTATTTATTTATTTATTTTCATTTAAATCTCATTTGATTCTAATAAAATACTTGTATTCGAGTAGACATGAAGTGGACACCAAACAAACAAAAATAAAACAAACCAAACAAGCCCATAATCAACTAATCTAAGCCTTTTCTTTTAGCAAATTTATGATATGTATTTCATCACTATCTGTTATTTCTTGTAAGCAAATATGTGTCACTTCTTATTAATTCACGATAATTAATTTAATAAAAAATATTAAATATATTTAATTAAATAATATAATAAAATACAAAATACAAAAAGGCTACAAAAACAGTTTCAAGTGGGTTATGGGCTCACTTAGTATCGGAGCCAAACAATTTCTTATCTTTTAGAGGAGGAGAGAGAGTACATCAAACACCATGACAAACTAGGAAAGTACTACGAGTGATACCAATACCCTAGATACACTAAATAACCAAATGACCACCATCAATTTAGGAAATGATAGTCCTTTCAGAACCTCTCATGCCAATAAAATGGATAGCCTATATGAAATAATCTACCTTGAGGATCAGATGATAAACAATACCTCACTACTTCTTATGAATATGTATTAAGCTTTTACCAAACCATATCAAAATGTTTTTTCATCTATAAAGTCCCTCATTAAACCTTAGTTTTCCAAAGTTAAGGAATATATTCAATCTACAAAATTTGACCAATGCCTTCTAAAGATTATGAAGGGGGGAGCAATTTGTTACGTTACAAATTCCTTCAGAGCTACTAGCTGAATGGCCTACCTAAAAATACACTCACCTCTATTTTGGAGTGATGATATTGGCTCTAACCCTTCATGAAAGAAAGGGAATGCCTATAGTTGCTTGAATGGCTCTTCTAGACTCAAGATATTTGAGATATGAGCAACCATGTATAGGGATAGTAGAGTTAACATGAAATGTAAGAATAGTGTGCGTGACACTGTTTCCCAATTATTGCATTCCTTTGAGAGAGAAAAGATTGTTGGAAACATTAAAGGTCTAGATCCAAATACTTAGAACACTAAGAACGAAGGAATCTTTATAGGTCACCCTTCACTACTAGATGGCTTGTCAGATACAAAACCATGCATGGGATTTGGCCCTACCAGAAGAAGGAAGGGATGCCCCCTTCATCTCTATAGACACCAGCCATATACCAATAGTGGTATATGCCTTAAGACAACTTGAGAGAGGTGAACGCTTTAAGCTTATACTTGAAACATGAGTAATGAGCTATGAAAAGTTGTATTAAAATACCATCCCTATTCAGTCCACTAGTCTAACCTTTATCAAGAAGAAAGATGACACTATTATTATCAGCTTCATGAAGGATGAAGAAAAGGAAAAGAAGACACTATCTATTTTCTCCACCATACTAGTGATACAACTTACTTAGGCCATTTGTCAACTAGCAGATGGCTATTTAGCTAATATTGATGTTATGGAGAGACTAATAGACCGAGCTCAAGAGATGTCAAGTCATGAAGACCAAGGAGGCAAGGATGCGAGCCATGAGATTTTGAGTCTAATTAGCATGCCTCAAGGACCTATCACAAGATCTCGAGTTAAGAAGATACAACAAGTTTTAAGTGTTCATCTACAAGGCTTGGTGAAGACGGTTAGTGAAGGACTTCAAGGATATCAAATCTTGGGAACCATTGCAAATCATGTTCAATACAATTTGGTACAAGTTGAAGTGGAGGATAGAGCTTGAAGGCCACTAGCTTTGGGAGATGAAAAGTTGCCGATGTTGGTAGATAAAGGCTGACGGCCTAAGTTGCCAGTGTGGGATTTAAGGCCGCTGGCCTAAGCAGTTAACGTAAGTTTCAAGGTTGTTGGTGTTTAAATAAAAGCCTCCAGTTTTCTTTTAATTGTGTTTGTAATTTAGTTGTTCATTAAGGCTTTTGGGAGGAACATATAAATACCCTCTTAGCTGCATTTTAGAGGGTTTTTTTTTTTTTAGTCATATTGAAATAAAAAAGAGACTTTGATATTCCTTTATGTTTTTGCGAAGAATACATGCTTTAGGAACATTTAAGAGAGAATTGATCGCCTTTTTTGAGGAGTGTTCTACATTAGAATAAATCCTTTGTTCTAATTCCGTGATCAACAACTAAGATAAACCTAACTCTAGTCCATCTTAAGGATTAAATCAAATTGATTATGAGGGTTTTCATGTTACTGTTGTAAGGGTTTATAATATCTAAAAGGGGTTGACAAGTGTATTCACGGAGATTTCCGTATCACTTGAGCCAAATAAAACAATATAGCAAATCATTAAATCCTTTATGAAAGAAGGAAAACTTATTTGCTTTACCAATGATCCATTCAATAGACACGAATTCTTTAATCTAGAATGTCTATGCGATGATTATTATGTAAAAGAGACTTCTCTAATGATGATAATCAGATATTGGAGAGAATGAGAAGAAGGAAGGGACTAAACTTTATTTTTTAGAAAAGATACCAGGAAGGGGACTCTACCATATGACCCCTTAGAGAAGATTATGGAAAATGGTAGTATATGATTTCTTATGGTAACTCTCCAAACAAATTATCAAAAGAATCTGACTCTCAGTTTAATAGGAATGATGATGATGAAGTGTCCTAGACACCTTAACACTATCCTCCTCACCAATTCCTTTATGTTGCCCTGATGGGACTTGAAAGGGTTGAATTGAATATTGAGGAGCTAAAGGTCAAACAAGCTAAATGTCATCCAACTCCTGAACCACTTAGGGAGAGTATGATAAAAAGAAGAAATCCAATGCCTAAGGTGCCAAAAAGAATTTGGCTACTGAAGAAAAGAAAAGGAGAAGGTTCCTCATCATGAGCTTTTATATCCAATCCATCCAAATACACTTAATTGATATCTAAATTTGCTAGCGGATTCCAATAGATTTATCTCTAAGCACTTCTTCTAAAGAAGAAGGAGACATTGAAAATCCTAACTAGGACATTTCTGAGTCCTCAATAAGAAGTAAAGATGATAAACTAAGAACTTCACCTTGGAGGATCCGCATGATTCGAGGAAACCAAAAGGAAGATGAATTTCCTCTCTTGAAGGAATATGGGCATGATGAGTACAAACATATCCCTAGAATAAGGAATCCAATTGAAAGGGATTCCCGTAGTATCAGAAAGAAGAGCAACACGATGGAAGCTATTCTCAATTGGCAGACTGATAACACTCTGGTGGAAAACCAGATGCTATGAAAGATTGGAAGTAATGTTGAAAGTATGCATTCTGGACTTTGTAGAAAAAATAATTAACAAAACATCTAGAAGGATATTCATACCACGATAACAAATAGAGGAAGTCAAATGTTTTGTGCCTACACCTAGCATCTTTCTTTCTGACTTTATTGAACAGAGGAGTTAGAAAGTAGAACATTGCAAGAACAAATACACATACTAAAGGCAAAATAGAAAGGTGTGCCTTTCACCTTTGATACATTTACTCTCGGATTAAGGATAAACATTGAAAGTTAGCCTAAGGCTTCCAAACCCTCACCATTTATGCTAGAGCCTTTACAATCCCCAAGAAAAAAACTGTAGTAAACTTAAGAGATGAAATTAGAAAGAAAAGGGATAAAGAATTAGGAAAGAGAACTAAAGAGGATTCTTCTTCTAGACACAAAAGGATAATTAGTTCTCCAGCTCCTTAGGACTTGTACTAAACATAAGACTTGAGTAGCGATAATGACGATTATGGCCCAAGACAAAAGCTTAAACACTCAAATGTGCTCATGGTTAAAAGCTATGAGATCCCAGATGCTCTTGAGGTCTTTAATCAACTTTAACCCGAGGTAACTCCAAAAATAGCAATGGTTGATTCTAAAACTGAAAGCATAATAGATAACTTAAGAGAATCAACTGATGAAAGTTCACCTAAAGAATCCAATACTTAACAAGGTGCAGATAGCTCCATAAGCATTGGTTGGCTATTCTTTGATTCAAAGTAACAAATGGAATCGGATAAAGAAAAACAAGATCCTACAAGTCCCACCTACTCTCAATACCCAACCAATGATGCTCTTATCCTTATGATGAGGGGTGAAGAAGAGGAGATAAGATTAGAGACATCTAACCTTAGACCTATGACATCCACCAAGAAATCATTCGGTGAAAATATTGTATTTACTGTTGATGATATTTCCTACTCTAAGTAGTTTAAGAGGCTATAAGAGTTCCATGCTTGGCTGATCATGAAATCTTTGACGAAAAACATTCATTTTGAAATACCATTAGAGTTTGTTGTAAGATTTACAAGAATACTGAAGGATTGGTGGAATTTAGTACATCCCGTGGACCAACGTGTTTTCTTGGATCAAATAGACGTCAATCATGTGATTAGAATCTTACACACATTTCTCATAGGAAACTCAGAGGATTTAAAAGAAGCAAAATGAAAGGAATTTTATGAGAGAAGATGTTGCTCTTACAGAAAAAAGGATCTGGATTTACATTATGAAAAAAATGGTGCAATTGTTTTACCAACTTGGAGCAGAAAAATTCTTTAAATTGAGAAATCAAAGATCATAGACATTCCTATTAGAGAAATCTAACAAGTCGTGCACTTGGTAATTGATGACATGTGTGAAAAAAGATAATTGTTCAAGGATTATCTCAAGGGATGATAAATCCTTAACAAAATGTGTAAGAAAAAAGACTTGTAGATTAAGTGCAAGCATTCAAGTAAAGAATATAGTTATCTTACCAAAAGAAAGAAAGCATCATAGAAGGTTTCCAATTACAAAGTTCTTTAAGCTTAGAAGAAAGAGAAAAACAAAATGGAAGCACTTCAAGAGAAAAACCCGAAAGGGGTAAAAATCTCTTCAATGTTTCATTTGTAACAAGATGGGACATCATGCTAGAAAATGTCCATCAAAAGGATCAAAGAAAATGATTTAATTAATATATCACTGGATCAGAATTGAAATTGACAAGGAAGAAGACTTGGAGTCTTTATTCTTAGAAGAGGAAGAACTTACAAGAAGGACCCTCTTCTCTCTTAAAGTCTATTCAGCATCTTCCAGTCCAAATCTTTCAGACTCTGGGGAAGAATCATATTTAGTCTAGCTTACAAAAGAAGGAATGGTAGAAGTCAAGTGCATTCTTTAAACTCCACATATTCCTATTTAGATTATCACTAGCAAGTTTGATCGACTTATCTAAGTGATAGGGTTCATCGATACTAGAGCAATGGAAAGCATTTTTAATCCTATTATGTTACTTGAAATATTTTGGAAGCTATATAGCAAAGCCTTTGTTATGACCTTAAATGAAGAATTTAGGGTACACTTGAGAAGTGTATCCATTAAGATCCAATTTTGTCTTGGATGCTTAGTCATCATACCAATCCTAGGATCATCACTTCCCAATAAAGATATCATAGTCAGATGGGATATCCTCTAATGGTTACTAATATTATATTATTAACTATACTTAATATTATTCATTATTATATTATGTAAATAAATATGTTTAATATTATTATTTTATTAATTTAATTATTGTACATGAATTTGAAGTTAACATGTACCACAAATGGATAGAATACTTAATAGATTTAATAGGAATCCCTTTATCATAAAAGTTTAAAAATATTGAAAATTTAAATAGAAAAAAAAAAGGTTAAAAACTTAAATAGAAATACAGTTAGCATTGAATATTAAAAATGTATTTTTTTTTTCTCATTTCAATAGATAGAGAATTAATTATCTAGCTTTACAGCCAAAAAAATTCAAGCTCATAAAATAGAAAAGAATTAATGGCAAGTTCAAAATTTTTTTCTTCTTATAGTAGTTTAACAATGGCAAATGGCTAGGGAAGATATAAGGCTAGCATTGCTGGTAGAATTTACAATTACCATGAAACCAAGTGGCTATGGAGGAGCAAAAGCTGGCATGAACTAAAGATAATAAGATGGGTTTTGACCATAGAATGTGTTAAAACTTCAAAACTAGTGTCTTCTTAAAAGGGAGCAAGCACATAGGAAATTGTGGAGGAAACAAGGTTTAGTTACTTGGTCATATAAACTGTTGGCAAAGTATGTCCGAAACCAAAGTGCATTTGTTTATTCCTTTATCATGGGTTCTTTGACTTATTTTGCAGTTCTTCGGGAGTTGCAAACAATTGAATACTCCCATTGCTCTTTTATCTATTTATATTTCATTTTTTTTGGGGGGGGAAATACAAAATTTTATTATCAATATTTACCTTTTCATTTATTGGATACTTTTTAACATTTTTAAGTTTTATAAAAATGAACTTTTATTAACCTCCACATACGCGTTAACTTCTGATTTTAATAAAATAATATTATTATAAAAGCCAAAAAAATCCCAAGCCAGGGGGTAAATTTATGTATTTATTATTATTATTATTATTTTTATGTTATTCAATTAAATGTATTTTATGGCAAAAAATTGAATGCATTTAATAAGATTCAGGTGCCCTTTGACAAATCGCAACGAAAGAAACTGCCAAGAAATAAAACATCGGAAAGTAAGAAGAAAAACATAACAAAATTGGCCCATGCAGGTCTCGAACCTGCGACCTTCGCGTTATTAGCACGACGCTCTAACCAACTGAGCTAATAGGCCTTGCTATGATATATTTTTTCCAAGTAGATTTTTATTATTGTTTCCTAAAAGGCTCCAATATCTGTGGGCTAGCTAAATTGTGAATTGTGATCCTCGTCTTCAATAAAATCCTTCTGTCAGTGAGACATGCATAGGCCATAATCGAAGAGATACCACATTTGTTTCTTTCCCCAAAATGATGAAAGAATATAAATAGGTATACTCATGGGCATTGGTCTTGACTTCCATGCCCCTCTTGAAACGACAAGTTAGTGCTAAAGAAGCTAACATGGTTGGATTACACAAAAATTTATAGCTACAAAGTCAATCAAAGAATTTTTTTTTTTAAAATATTTTTTGAAAAGTGTATAATCAAAATCAAAAAGTGTGAAAAGTTTTATTTTTAAGGGATGAGACCCTTATTACGTCGTTCCAGTTTTAGCCCGTACTCTTGTGTTAAGAAGTTTTGGTTTCAAAAATTGTCTAACAAGTGTTTTAAAGACACCTATTAAAATTATTTTGGAAACATATGAGGTGTTTTAAATTTTTATTTCACATTTGTATTTACTCACATAATCCCTTATTTTGATTAATGAAAGACAAACTTTTTGAATATTAACATGAAATGCTCTCTGAGATGGACTCACATTCTAATTATAGACATGTATAAACCGATTTGAATATCATTTGTAAATGAGCTGAGTTACTTACAAGCAATTCAAGCTTGACTCACTTTGAGTTGGAGTCCGATTAGTAAACTAGTTGAGCTTGAGCTTAGAATAAAGCCTATTTATTTGAATGAGCTAAGCTCGAAATTTTGTTCAAATTTTTGTTTAAGCTTACGAGTTGACTCAAGAGTAAACTCATTTATATTATTAATGAGTTAACTCATAAACTTGCAAGTAAGTTTGTTTATATTATTAATGAATTGGCTTACAAATAGCTTTATGAGCAAGCTTATAGAAAGGCTAATGAATAGATTTTTATTTATATTATTAATAAGTTGGCTTGTTAACAGACTTATGGCTAGATTCTTATTTACATTGCTAATAAATTAACTCAAGAATAAGCTCGTGAGCAAACTCTTATTTATATTGTTAATAAGTAGACTTACAAATAGGTTCGTAAATAAACTTATTTATTTAAATGAACCCCAACTCAGACTTGTTTATTTAAATAAGCTCAAATTCAAGTGTAACACCCTAAAACTCCAGTACGCTACGACCCACCACATGTCTGCATTTTTTGAAGACACGTAAAGGCTTAATCACCACTATTCTTCAAATACTCTTGTTCATGTACTCCTGATAATAGTCATAATTCATTTACTACATAACAGAGATTAATGAAATTCTCCATCCTCAATAATAAGTCATCAACATTTTTCTTAAATCAAACAGCGGAAGTAATTAACATTCACTTACAATAGAAATTCCCAAAATGACTAAATAAAATTTAATATGTCTTTCCTTAGTCTATCTACTAGTTATCATAATAAACGTATTTTATATTCTCTTCATTGTTCTGATCTTGAGCTGTTTCCCCCAAGTTTTCAACATATTCTACGATATCTCTCGTAGCACCTGTAACTAAAAAAATTTCCTATGAGGGGTGAGCTAACTCCCAGTATAATGCATATCTACACACACACGCGCATACCATGCTAAAAACAATAACACATGCAAAATGTATCATAATATTCATTTACAATTTTATTTATCTTCCATAATCTTTAGCCGATATACAATTACAACATAAACATCTTCACACATAACATTCCTAAACATCCTTTCATAATCCATCCACTAACAATACATACATACATACATACATATATATTATATAACAAAGGTAATCATCTTTATCCATGAGTCTCTTACTATACATAATGATAATATATATATGAAAGTGGGTACTTCTTACTGTTCATGAGTCATCGCACATCCACCTTTTATAACCATACATAATATATATATATAGATGATAGGGGGTACTGCCCACTATCAATAAGTCCATGAGTCACCGCACATCAACCTTCAACAACCATATATAATAATAATAATAATAATAATAATAATAATAATAATAATAATAATAATAATAATATATGATAGTAAGTACTCCCCACTGTTCATGAATTTATGAGTCCTCACACATCCACCTTTCACAACCATATATATATATATATATATGACAATGGGTACTCCCCACCGTCTATGAGTCCATGAGTCCATACAGTACAAGTTTTTACAATACACGCCACAACTTTCCACATCACAATATTCACAACACAACCCTCCACATAAGACCCGAATCATTTCGGTATACGACTTCACTAAGGACAACGTCACATACTGATCATCGAGGTGCCACCCCAAGAACATAGACCCACACTCGGTTTCTTGGACTCAACAATTCACAATCACACGTATACTCAATCTATTTCATTTATAATATTATTAAACCCACACACAAAAATCTAATTTATCAAGCATAAGCAACAAATATGATATATACATACCTTGAATCATAGCCTTAAGCATTTCCTAGTCTTGGACTTAAATTAAATTGAAATCTATACAAATCAATATGCTCTTCTTAGTACTTAATCTAAGATCAATATCATTCTCTTACTTCTCTTAATCTTATTTATTTAATTTCTCTAGGGCCTTACTAGCTATCTAGGTTACGTGGAAATTAGTTTAATTTGAAGTTAAATGAATATATAATTATGTTATACTTTATTCAACATGGCCATGTTGGGGACCGTGTTACTTAACATGGACTAGAGCACAACCGTGTTAAGGGTCATGTATTTTTCAATGTAAAGTTTAGCTTCAATATAGTTAGAACACGATAGTGTTGGGAGGCCGTGTTCTTCTTAATTCAATATAGTCGAAACATGACCATGTTAGGAGGCTATGTTACCCTTGACTCAACACAGTCGAAACACGACCATGTTAGGAGGCCGTATATCTCTTGGTGTAACCTTCAAACTTAACACGATCGAAACACGACCATGTTGGAAGGTCATGTTACCTTCAGCAATCTTCATGAACTCCTAATTCTTTATACCAAATTCTCCTAAACTCAATTCGCTCTATTCTTAGACTTAATTTACTCTCTACAACATGTAATTATAATTAAATTACATGAATTAGATTACTTACTTCAATAATCCCACAAATTGTATCCTTAAGCAGTTGATTCCCATTCTCATTTTGTCCTTCCTCAAATTTTGAGTTTTGTATGAATAACGTGATGTAACTATATCAGATTATCCATTCTCTACAAAATTTTTTGTATAAAAACCCTTACCTCTCATACTTGGAATTAGGTTATGCGTTTTCCTTTTGTCATCGTAGGGTTTGTTCATAAAGCGTTTCTATTTGCCATTTTCTTGTGAGGGGTGAAAAAGAAGGAACATTAGGTCATCTAGGATTAAATACTCTCTATCGTGAAATGTCTAAATTGCCTCTCTAATTTTCTAAAATTCCCGTCCTTGTCTTTTGTTTTTTGTGACCACATATATCTTAAAACAAACAAACAAACAAATAAATAAATAAAATGTTCAAGTATTACATCAAGTTTATTTAGATAAATGAGATTAGACACGTTTATCTAAAAGAGATGAGCTAAGCTCGAGCTTTAAATTCCTTAACAAGCTCAAGTTTGACTTTATAATTTTTAGGCTTGATAATTTTTCTAATGAGCCGAGCTCAAACCTTAATCTTAAAAAGCTTAACTCGACTTGACTTATTTGTCGCTCTAGAAAAAAGATACTTAATATAAGAGGCTTGATGGTGCCATTGTATCAACCAAGGAAAGTTGAAGGAAATGTGAACCAAATCGATATGGAAGTTAGAACCAATAGAATCCAACTTGAAACCATAGCCAAGAGAAAAAAAAATAGAAAAACAAAATTCATAAGAAATAATAAATATTTGTTAGGCTTGAAAAAATTTTCATAAGTGATTTCTTAGAAATTATACTTTTATTCTTTAATAGATTAAAGTTACAAATGCATTAAATAATTTGTGTTAGATTTACTATGTAAATAACCGTTTGAGAATCTTTTATAACTTTAACTTATTATAGTTTATAGGTCATTTTTATTGATAAGAACTTCATAAAAGTTCTTATAACCTCAGCATTTAAAAAAAAAACATTTTTCTTTGAAAATTCTCTACCTTTTCCTTGAGAAAGTATTTTTAACATTTATTTATATTATTTAATAAAACCTACAATATAAAAAGTACATACAATTAACTTTAAAGGAGGAAAAAAAATGTAAATGCCATATTTAATGCCTGAATTTTGTCCATTTTTATAACTAATTACCTAAAACTTAAAAATATCAATTTACTACCTACAAATTTTTCAAGGTCATTCATAGTATCTAGATAGGGCAATTAACTGTAAAAACGAGTAAAGTTTAGGTAGTTAAATGTAAAAATAAATAAAGTTTAGATATAAAAATAGGTAAAATTTAGGTAGCAAATTAACACTTTAAAATTTCAGGTAGTTAATTATAAAAATGGGCAAAGTTTAAGTACTAAATATAATATTTACCAAAGAAAAAAACCTTTCAAGGTCTTTCATAAAGAATCTTCGAAAGGTGGAGAACCATGCTTTAATGGACAAGGACCTCATAACGGGGATCTTTAGCTTAAGGAACTAGGATCGGTATCTCCGATGATGGTTCCATATCCATCATGAATTAAGGAAAATAATTCTCCCATGAAACTAACAAATGTTATTCAAAATTAATGTGTATTGTAAGGTAAAGCATTAAAGTGAATTAGTTTGTTACATTTAATTTAGTCAATTTTTGTTAAAAATTTTAAATTTTCTTGTAATTTGTTTATTATTTTATTCAACCTTATCTTTTTTTTTTTGTGCAATTCTTTTTTATCTATTTAGTTCACATATTTGTGTACATGCTTAAAATTGTTTTGCACTATACCCTCCTGTTAGGCCCAATATTACTTTCGGCCTATAGTTTACTTAGTACTCTTCTATTAAAAGAATAGAAACCCTAAATTACCTCTTAATCTCTTGAATAGCCTAACACAATAAGGCATTCTTCTTATCTCAAACCTTAATTCTCTCTCTCTCTCTCTCTCTCTCTCTCTCTCTCTTATTCTATTGATAAATCAAAACTCTCTAATAATTGTGTTTATTTTACGAGGTATGGATATGGTGAACAATGGTTGTTCAAGTAGCCAACTCTGAGAAGGAGAATGAAGAGAGATTATTTTCTAGAGTGAAATATTGATGCTCCTTTTTTGTTTCATTTCTTTCTTTTATATCTTCTTGAATACAACTATAATATGTTATTTTGCACTCCTTTTTATTATTTCTACTATATTTACTAGATTTAGTTACAACAATATGAGAAAATACACTTATCTATGTTTGATATTCTAAGTACCAAACTGGTGCCTTTTGATTCCTCATTAGCCTAGTTGTAATTTTCTCCTTCTCTTCAAGAATAACCTTGTCCGTAAAGTTATAATTAGGATAAGCCTTCTAGAATTTGAATATATCCTACCAACCTATGTTTTCTGGTTCTAAACATAGCCAATGGACAAAAATTTGAGACACATTCTATCTCCCCTTCGTAACCACTCTATAACTAAAAGTACTCAAAGTTATCAATAGAGGATGATTGTTAATAGCCTCTCTAGTTAGATCCAATGATGGAAGAGACACCTCATGTGCATTCTTAAGTATAGATATATGAAATACATTGTGAATCTTAGCATAAGGGGGTTGCTCCACTTCACAAGCACTAATCCCTATCCATTGAATTACTAGAAATGGTTCATAATAGCATTTAGAAAGCTTATGATGCTGTGTGAGACACTAATGTCTATTTGTATGGTTGTAACTCAATGAAAACCACATCACTAGGTTCCAAACATACATTTGAATGATGTGAATTTGCATAAGCTTTCATCTTATTTTGACCCTCTTCTAAATTCTTGCATAATATACGTAAAGTCTCATCCCTACTATATAAGTTCCCACCTACAGCATTAATATCAGAACTTCCCCTAATATAAGAGGGTATGGTTGGTAGATCACAACCATATACAATCTAGAAAGGGGTAAATTTATCTCTGCCATGGAAAGATGTGTTGTAAGCATACTCTACCCATGGTGTATACTTCACCCATCGATTAGGACAATCCATCACATAGCTCCTAAGATACTAATTTGGCCATCAAATTATGGGTGATAAGCACTACTAATGCTCAATTTTGTCTCGTTCAATTTAAAAAGCTCCTTAAAAAAAAGACTTATGAAAACAAAGTCCTTATCTAATACTATAGTTCTTGGATATCCATGTATTTTAACAACCATATGAAGGAAAAGAGTTGCTACTTTAGATGCCATAAAATGAGTGTTCAAGGCACCTAAATGGTAGTATTTCGATAACCTATCAACAACAACCAATATGGCTAAAAATCCTTGAGACTTTAGTAAACTTGTGATAAAGTCCATACTTACATCTTCCTGCACTCTAGGTGGAATAGGTAATAGACTTAGTAAGCTAACATGGGACTTTGTAACATACTTCACTTGTTGGCAAATCACACAGTCACGAATGTACTACTTAACTTGTGATTGCATTCCTTCCTAAAAAAAATTCAATTGCCAATCTCTTATAACTCTTAAGGATACCAAAATGACTAGAACTTAGGGAAGCATGATACTCATGTAACAATAATGGTATTATAGATGACTAAGGCACCAAAACCAATCTTATCCCATAATATAACAAACCATTCTTCCCCTACGAGGGCCATTTCATGTCTTTCCCCAAGTTAATGTCAAACATAATCCCTTTAAAAGCTAGAAGATCTTTAAATTCTTGCTTTAGCTAATCAATGAATTAAAAGTAAGGAGAAGATGTTCCAAAAAATTCACTATAATCCTCTTGCTGTCGTGACAGCACATCTTCCATAATGTTGCCACTACCGGACTAATAGAAGATCAAATAAGAATATCCAAGTAAATTGGACAAATACTTTTGTTGCTCCTAAGTCTAACTTACTTAGTTCAATATCTCTCTTAAGCTCTTATAGTATGCCAGTATAATAAAATGTACTAACAAATACTATCTCCATTTCTTAACAAGTTCCACAATCATAAAGAACTCTAGAACATAAGTTGAAGCTTTTTGCAAATGTTGAGGAAGCTTCTTGCTAAATTGGGCTACTAGGTGGCCTTCTTGTAGTAGACTACTCTAATCCTTACTCTAGAAGCATTAGTCTCCATTACAAACTATTTAAAAAAATCTAGCAACACCAAAATAGAGGTATTAGCTAGTGTAGAGTTCAATTTATCAAATGCCTCTTTAGCCTCTCGACTCCAATGGAATTTATCTATTTGCAAAATGTCAGTTAATGGCCTCACAACAATTGTATATCTTTGAATAAATCTTCCATAATATCTAGATAATCCTAGAAAAGCTCTTAATTCTTTCACCATTGAAGGTAATGGCCATTTTTAAAAAACCTCCACTTTGGTAGGTTTTAGACTAACTCCTCTTGGAGACACTATATGCTCCAGATACTCAATAGTAGCCTATCTAAATGAACATTTGTTTTCTTTAAGATAAAACTCATTGTCTAACAATACTTGCAGGACTTGAGCTAGATGATCAACATGGGAGTCCATGTCGTGACTATATACGAGAATGTCATCAAAGAATACAATCACAAATTTTCTTAGGAAAGGCTTAAAAATCTTGTTCATAATGACATAAAATGTAGCAGGTGCATTGCTCAATCCAAAAGGCATTACTAAAAATTCTAGTGACCTTCATGAGTTCTAAATGCTATCTTTGCAATATCTTTTAGACGCATTTTGATATGGTGATATCTAGATCATAAATCCAACTTTGAAAATATTTTGGCATTATATAATTTATCTAAAAATTCATCTATTGTGAGTATTGGAAACTTTTCCTTATGGTCACTTGATTTGATGTCTTATAGTTAATAAAAAGTGCCAAGTTCCAATCTTTTTCTTCACTAACAAAATTGGAGAAGGTAAAGGAGAAGTATTGTCTTGTATTATCCTTTAAGCTAACATCTCTTTAACTTACTTTTCAATCTCACTTATTTTTTTTGAAAATGAAGTTAATGACAAGGTTTCACATTGATTGGTAGAGTACCATCCTAAGATGCATTTGATGTTAAACTTGGCGCATGGATGGTAATGATGATGGTGTCTCAAATACTTGAGAGAATCTGCCTAATATAAGCTTTAAAGAATTATTGCCAGTAGTACTCTTTGAATAAACCACATTCTAAGCCACCAAATGATAATATGACGCTATAGAATTTGCTTGAGCCATGCTTGGAAATAGGACAAATATTTCTAGTTTCTTCCTAGAAAGAGACATTATAGTACCATTGTATATAAACTGTATATTCATGGTACTGTAATCTATTGTAATTGGATCAAACTATTGTAGCCACTACACACTCAATCAAACTTCAGCTCCTTGTATTGGAAAAAAAGTAAAATGTACTTTCAAATTCCAATCCTTGAATACCTAACTTTACATTAGTACACATTACATATTCAAGGTATTGTAATATATTGTAATTGGACCCAATTGTTGTAGCTACTACGCACCCAATCCAACTTTAGTTCCTTGTATTGGTAAAATGTAAAATGTAGCTTCAAATTCCAATCCTTGAATACCTAACTTTACATTGGTACATTGACCTTCACAAATCATTTTATTGTCGTTTCTTATCATAAGATGAAATCTAGGTGATGATAATATAGTCAAACCCAAATGCTTAACCATTCAACTTTGCAAAAAAAAAATTATGAGTATTAATGTTTCCCTTAAATCACAATGCACAAGGCACTTGCATCCTAGACAAAGCATGAAAATTGATAGTGTAAGAGTCAACATTATCAACAAGAAATTCATCATGCTAAGGTATTCTATAAATTAGTACCAAATGATCATTATCCTCATAGATATGTTCATCATCATTCAATAGTAGTAAGAATTTCACTTTATATTTATATCCCTTATGGAATTTCTCACAAAAACTATAACATAACCCTTTTTCTCTTCTTACTAACATTTCAATAGTAGATAGTTTCTTAATGGGTACATTTGGTTTGAAAGGAATAAAAGAACTAGAGGAAGAAGAATGTGATATAGGTTGAGACAAAACATGTTTGGGTGCAAAAGAATTATATAGTTTAGGTGAAAATTGAAGGGAAGAAGTAGGTTCATAAGTTTTTTGAATTTGAGAAGGAACGGGACAATTAGATGATAAGGATGCATTTGCAAGTTTTGCTTCATACATCTTAGCTAATACAATAACATGCATCAAATCAACTAGTCTAGCAATTTTAACATCTCTTCAAATATTGGGTGACAAACCAAAAATGAAACATTTTAAAGGAAACTATCTAGTGCCCCTACTGTTCTATTAGATAATGCTTCAAATTGTAATTGCTATTCTGCTACAGTATTAACCTATGTGAGTTTTGATAATTCTCCTTTAAGGTCATCGTACTTTGATGGTCCAAATCTACATTTCAATGCATTTGTGAATTTACTCTAAGTGTTAGGTTGCTTGTTATTATACATTCGCTAATACCAATATAAAGCTTTATCCTCCACTACAAAAGAGGCAATTGTAATACGTTGTTCATATGAAATTTAATGAAAATTAAAGAATCTCTTAGTTTTGAATAACCATCCCAACACAACTTCACCATTAAATTTAGGAATTATTTAATGCCTTTTATCATGTTATCCATGTGATCATTAATAGAATGTGATGATACCTATTATTGAACTAAATCTTGAGGAGAAATTGGTGCTTGATGAATAATTGCATGTCTTAGAGCCTTTTATCCATTTCTTCAAACATAGTCTTTTGCATTTGTTGTATATGAGTAGTTAAGTTTGCTAATTGATCTTCAATGGAAGTTTATCGAGTTCTAAGTGCCATGAGCTCTCAACAAGAGCACTAATGTTACGCTCAATATTACTTTCGACCTATAGTCCACTTAATAATCTTCTATCAAAAGAACAAAAACCTTAAATCACCTCTTAGTCTCTTGAATAGCCTAACTCAATGAAGTATTCTTCTTATCCCAAACCCTAATTCTGTGTGTGTGTGTGTATATTCTATTGATAGATCAAAACTCTTTAATAATTGAACTTGTTTTGCAAGGTATGGATATCATGAACAAAAGTTGTTTGAGTAGCTAACTCTAAAAAGAAAGAGAAGGAAGAGAGACTATTTTTGGGGATGAAATCTTGATGCCCCTTTTGTGTTTCATTTCTTTCTCTTATATCTTCCTAAATACAATTGTAATATATTATTTTGCACTAGATTTAGTTATAACAACATGAGAAATACACTTGTCTATGTTTGATATTTGGAGTGCCAAACTAGTGCCTTTCTATTCCTTATTGGCCTAGTTATAACACCTTCATTTCATATAAGAGGTGTGAAGCTAGAGCCCGAAATTTAGGCCTAATGAGTCAGCTTGCCTCAACCCATGTTAGCTCGTAGGTTGATGTGAGCTAACTCACACCAAAACCAAGTTGAATAAAGAGGCCTAACCTACCCCATGAGCTAACTCGCCAACCCGTAAGATTGTAATAATTTTTTTTTTGAAAAATAAATATTTTAAACATGATAATGTAGTCTTAGTAATTGACAATATATATGTCATACAATAATTAGATAAAATCAACAATTACTAAGTACAAATTTGAACAAAAAATCTTAAATCTCATATGATAGAGAACAAAACAACGTCAAACCATAATCAAGCAAATGTAGCAATTATCACAAAGTGTTTTTTACTAATTATACAAGAAAAAAATAATAAAGGGAAAAAAATGTTTCACGCCTATCATTGCTTCTTATTCTTTATATATCTATCAATCATCATCATCATCATCAACAACAACAACCAAATTTGAGTTCCCCTTTGATGAAATAGTCCCAATGTCTTCTTCTTCATCTACAATTCACCAAATCACACATATAATTAGACGTTGAAAGCTTAAAATAATACATTAAAAGAAAATATTACCAAAAGAAGAAAAAAAAATCACCTTCACAAGCAAATCCTTGTAATCAATTACGTGTACAAATTAAAGCTTCTACATTTGTAGGATGCATAAAATTGCGGTACTTATTAAGAACATGGACACTAATACTAAAAGTTGAATCAAATGCTAAAGTAGTAATTGGAATGTTGAGCACATCAGAGACCATGATGTACAAATCAAGATACCTCTAGCATTGAGTCTTCTAATATTGCAATACATCCAATTTTGAGTAGAAGTTCATATCTATTACTAGCTCATCAAGATAAAGATCCAAAGAAGACTTACTTGGCAGTACTCCTATATTATTATGGAAAAAACTAATTAAATACCACTATACAATACAAAAAAAAAAACCATTAAACAAAATAAATAAAGTTATTGTTGAACTTACATATAAAGTAGCAAAATCAATCCCCAAAACTTTTTTATTTTTCAAGTTTCATGTTGTTGCTCCTTTATCTTCACCTCTAAAAGTGTCTTGAGCTTGAGAAGACGATCTAACTTGAAGAATTCTAGATATGTGATCTATTTTTCTCTTGTCATATTCTTCAAACAACTTATATAGCTTGCTCTTTATGTTTGCCAACTTCTCTTCACAAGTGAGAGGATCAATTTTATTAAAGAAAAACTTTAAAAAATTAAACTTCATCCAATGATTAAGGATTGCTCCAAGTGCAAGGACAATATTATATTCCTTCTAGTATTTATTGAAATTTTGTTTCATTTTAATACACATCTCCCTTATGATATGATCTTCAGTACTGAAATTCTCATTCAACAAACATCTGATTCTCCATACTTGCAAGAAATATAGGTTTGAAGTTGGATATGAGGAACCTGACATAAAATTTGTGATAGTATAAAAAGAGCTTAACAACTTGCATATCTTCTCTACTCTTCCCTACTCATCCGTTGATAGACAATATTTGTAATGAAAATCATTTAATTAAAGACAACGAAAAGTACATTGATACCTTAGTACGCTATCAAGCATAAGGCAAGTGGAATTTCAATTAGTAGCTACATCCAAGCACAAACCAACGCTAGTATCAATGTCGCCAACCTATTCAACACACTCCAAAAAATGTTTCATTTTACCTTCAGAGCCCTTAACATACTTCACACTTTCCCTTATTTTATGCAAAGCTTGATTAGTTACCATCAACCCCTCTTTAACAATTAAATCAAGAATATGGGCACAACATCTAATATGGAAAAACTTACCACCACATAACAAACTATTTTATAAGTTGAATTGATCTTTTAAGAAATTTCGCATATAGTCATTTGCAGATGCATTGTCTAATATAAGAGAGAATATCTTTTTATCTATGTCACAATTTTTCAAAAATTCAAATACTTTCTTAGATAGCTTAAAACCTGAGTGAGCAGGGGACATTTTATAAAAAGAAAGAATTTTATTATTAAGTTTTCATTTCTCATCCATAAAATGATCAGTCAAACAAATATATCTTTCATTGATGAAAGCAGTCTATACATTAAAGGTCAAACAAACTCTCCCATGAATTTTCTATAAATTTTGTTTCAAACTGTCCTTTTGAGCCAAAGATAAATTCCAAACTTTGATGTAGTAGTTTTTCTAGAATTGGGCTTATAATTAGGATTGTATAACTTTATAAACTGTGTGATCCTCCTATACTTAACAAATGAAAATGGGAGATCATGTTCAATAATAGCCATTGACATAATCTCACGAGCAACTTTTAGATCTAGTTTTCTTGACCTTAACCTACCAGCATGATCAATTATTATATCACCTACATCATTATATTTAGGAACTTGACTCAAATGACATTTTCCAGGATGTTGTAGTAAGGTTGAAGTTCCATGTAAATGTTCATCGATAACATATTTAGTCCCACACCCTTTACATTTGGCTCTATTTTTACTATCTTTCCCAATAACTATTCTTGTAAAATTTCCCTAAACTTTAGAAGTACTTGATCGAGACTTCTTATCTATAGGTTCTTCAAATTGAGAAGATCTTGCATGTACATTAGCATTAGGCCCATCGACTTCTGACCCGTAATCTACATAATATGTTGTATTGTATTTATAGTGTCATTGCTTGTAGGATTCATCCTGAAAATACATTAGCAAAAGAAAATGTCATATTATAGATCATTCTAGGATTATACATAAGAAAATCCGAACATGGAATAGAAACTCCAAGGAAAGTTACAATCAACTTTTTATTAAAGTTAGAAATTTCATTTATAGCAAAAGGAGAATGTATAGAAAGATTTCTTGTAGATGGGAAGTAGGCAAAAAAGTGCTAAACTAAGAGAGCATCTGTAGATGCATTACACAAAAATAGTGCATAGGCATACATTCATTGCATTCATATAACAGGCATAAGACTAAACTTTACACAAGCAAACTCGAAACAAAAATTTTTCTATGAAGGTAACGTGCTTTGATTTTATTTCATTTCTTTCATTCCATACATAGTAATTAGCCATTGCAAGAGCTTAAGACCATTTGATATCCAAGTAAGGGATAGGTCTATTGAAAAAATTTGCAAAACTTTGAGTCATGTGGGTAACTTCACCAAAATCCTCATCAACCCCAACACCAACACCATTTATCTTCAAATCATCACCTCCATTTGATCTAACACCATTAAGATGAGCACTATGCATGTGATTGTGATGGTTTTGGGCATTGTCCATATTGAACCCTTATTGGGTTTTAGCAGAAACATTCATAAACACATGATTTAATCTTGACCTTAGATGGGTGTGTTTGGGATGATCTTGATCTTTGGTTTTGGTTAGACCTGATTCTAGCATTGGGTTATTAAGGGTCTGACCCAAATCACCACTACCATCACTCTCAACAATAGCCATTGATTATATAAGTGGATTCACAAACACCAAGAAAAGTAGAAACCTTTAAATCCTAAAAAAAAGAAAAAACCATAAACTAGATGCTGGGTTTTAAGCAAAAGCAACATAAAAAAATAAAAGATAAAAAAGCACAATAAAGAAAATTAAAAAGAAAAAAAATGAGATAGGTTTATCTTATTTTGTTTTTATTCTCACGGTGTAGGTGATACTACTACCGTTGTGTTGTTTAGCAAAGAGTGATGAGAGAGAGTGTGTGCATTGAATTGGGAATGGGAGTTTGGTATGAGTGAGTTGTGATTGTGGTTTTTGTGAAAGAAGAAGTAAAGAACCAAAGTCATGGCAGAGGAGTGAGGACTGAGGAGAGGAGATTGGAGAGTGGAGAGGAATAGGACTCAAAGTTAGAGTAGAGGAGAGTGTTTTTTTTTGTAAATTGTAACTTTCGAACTCTAGACTCTAGAACTAACCAAACGGGAACACAACGCTCTATCATTTTTTTTTACATATAAATAATTCTGTAGGCCAACATGGGCTAACTTGCCCTGCATTGGGTTGGCTCACATTAGCTCGCAAGTCACGTGGGGCAAGTAAAAAAGCTCACAATTTATGCGAGCTTGATTTTTTTAGCCTAACCTACAAAAAATTGTGGGTTAAATGGGTTGGCCCGCCTAGCTTGCCCCACATTCCTGGCTCTATGTGAAGCTCTCTATTTTGTGTTACAATGTGGCTTATATTTTAAGTCTAAAGGATTGATGTAGAGAAGAGCTAAGCAAAACATTACATAGCTTAGCAAGTGCAATGGTGCAAAGAGTTATTATTTGTGTCAAGTGCTAAGTAAGATGGAAGTTGATGCTATAGAGGTTGTGAAACTTGCATTCAAATCAAAATTTAGCATTTTGTAATGCTATTAGACTTAAGTTAAAGGTTAATCTACAAGGAGAAAGGGTTAAGGGTTGAAAAGGTAAAATGAGTTTAAACTTAGGTCAGTAAAAGTATTAAAATGTGATTTATATTTCATTCATAAAGTAATAAAATTATCAATTTCTTGACATTTGAAAGCTATGAGCTTTTTACTTATTTTTCTTAGATTTGCATTTATTTATTTTTAATAAATTGTTTCATCCTCTTAAAAAAGAAAAGAAAAGAAAAGGTATATTTCAACCTAGAAAACCCAATTGATTCCTATAGAAATTGAGTTGGATTGACCATGTTAATTAGGTCTTCTTAGTTTGTTGCTAAGGTAAGTTGAAGGGATGACTTGAACTTAATCCATATTTGGGTTTGGTTAAATTGAGTTAGGCTGATTGGGTCAACTTGGCTTGACTACATTAGTATTTTCAACAATTTGGAGCTTGAATAGTCACTAGTGTAAAGATCGGTCTATCAAGTTGTGCTAGGGGACAAGACACTCGATTAGCCTACCAACCTTATGATACTCAAGTAGGTTATGCAAGATAGCCCATTTTGTTACCTTGCTATGAGTATATTTTGCCCTAAGCTAATCTATATTAGAAACATTTTTATTTGTTACATTGTGAATTTGCTAATCTGGTTTCATATTTTTCATTCTAAGTTCATCCAACTAATAAGGTCAATTTATTTTTTTTTCTATTTTTTCTTTTTGATACAAATCATTATAGGATAGGTATAAATCAAAAGAAACCTATAGAAATGGAAGAAAGATGAATGTTTGGGCCAATTTAATAAACGGTGGACATGGAATGAATAGAGTAGAAATTGGTGAAATTGTTTCTACCCAAAAGTTTTTATTTTTTCTCTCTAGATTTGGAGAAAAATCTATGGAAAACAATAAAAAAATAATAAAATTAGAAAAATTCCTATAAAAGGAGAGTGGAATGAGAGTAGCAAAAATGCCATTTTTGCTCATTTAGCTTATCCTTTCTCTTGAAAGAAGGAAGACAGCAATCATTCTAGGCCACTTTGCATTTGAATTTTTATGGTTATCATCAGTGCCTTTCTTAGTTACTAGAAAGATGAAAGGCAGGGTAATACAGTCACCTTATTATGTTATTTCTACTCGTTTCTTTCCGCTTTTACTTTTTATAACCAAACATGAGTAAAAACTTTATTTCCTTTAATTTTCTTTTTCTTTCCATTTTCGCTTTAGTCTAAAGTTACCAAAACACAGTATTGGTTTAAGTTTACGGAGAAGTTGCATAGTTTCTCAACTCATTGGTCTTCTGCTCAATGGCAAAGTGTAAATAAAATACAGTCAGCATTATCTTCCAGTTTTAGCCTCGTCATCCGGATAAGAAGAGTTTAAGAATGATAGCAAGCAACACTGTTGACGAGATATTTGTGTCCTATTACAAAAGCATAACTAAGAAATTTCAGGAAAACATGTTCCTAGTCAAATTATCCAATAAATTGTTTTAATTATTAAATTATAAAATTTGTCCAGTAAAGATTAATAAATGTGCATAAATCTTAAATCCAAAACTCAAGATCCCCAGTCCCCACCTAACTACTATCTTTATTGATTAAAATTGTTCTTCCGATGTACCTTTTTCTTCTCTCTTGTAATTTGGCAGAAAAAGCCTCCACCCATTCTTTCTGAGAAGCTTTTGTCAAAAAGAAACATTTTTTTTTTGTCCGATGTCTGCAACTTTCATTGATTACCAGAATTGGGTGTCTAGAAAAAGTCTTGCTAGTTTTTATACCAAGTATAAAGTTTGGATTTTGATCCAAAAAGAATAGTGGGGTTTCTTCGATTTTTAATTTTGTAGTCTTTTTGACCTAGAAAGCTATGGCGTGCACACTAAAGCATGGACTTCATGTTTCACTTTTGAGTGAGGTTATCAGTAGTAATGCCTCAAAAGCAGAAGGAAATTTTGGGTTTTATCCCTCTCATGTTTTGACAAGTGATTTCTTAGGAAGGAATAGGAATCATGTAGTTTCTCATCAACAGGGTGTTAGTGAATGGAATTTGAGATCCCCAAATAATTTCTCTGTTCATGTAAGTATTATGAAAACATAATTTTATCTTTAACTTTGGTTCAGTTTTGTAAATTTTGCGTTTGTAATATGGAAGTGATTATATGAGTTTTTATTAGGCACAAGCAGCAACGTGTGTTAGCAGGGCTTTGAGATGGTGGGAGAAAAGTGCTGGACCAAACATGGTGGCGATCAAGTGTGCAGAGGAGCTGGTGGATGCTTTGAGAGGTGCTGGTGATAGACTGGTTGTAGTTGATTTCTATTCACCTGGCTGCGGTGGTTGCAAAGCTCTCCATCCTAAGGCATATTTCACATTTCTTTTACTTTCTTATCTTGTTTACTAATATTATAGTTCATATGCAATTTCAAATTGACGATGCAGTAGTTTTTTATCTTCAAAGATTGTGCAATTGTCTTATCTGTCTCTAATCCATCTAGCTTTTTTAAAGTTCTATATCTGTATCTTATTTGTGTATAATTCAACGAGCAAACATGTCGAGGTAGAATGAACCGAATCATTCGGTGGGCTACTGCCTTTCATGTTGGCTCTTTAAAAAATATGACTGGAATTCTGCTAAAGTTTAATGGATGCCATGCTGTTCGAGTTCTTGCATAATGAGTTTGGTCGTCAGTTGTTAATGACCAGCTTTTGCAACTTCTTTTGGTATAACTTCTCTGCGAAGTATGTTGACAATTAATATATTTTGTTCAGATCTGTCAGCTGGCTGAATCAAACCCTGATGCAATATTCCTTAAAGTAAACTATGAAGAAATGAAAACTGTGTGCCACAGCCTCCATATCCGTGTTCTACCATTTTTTAGATTCTATAGGGGTGCTGAAGGAAGATTATGCAGCTTTAGCTGCACTAATTCAACTGTAAGTCTTACCATCTTTACTTCTCAAACATAATCCTCTTATTTGCAAGGTTTCAGAAAGTGCATGAAAAGCTACTTTTTTCTTTTCTTTTTGGCTTTTTGGACCTTTATATCGTCGATTGAAACACCTATAAATTGGGAAATTTAAACCAGGGCAAGATTTTCAATCTGAAAGTCACATTGCTGTTTTTGTGCTTTGTAATTCCAGATCAAGAAATTCAAGGATGCACTGGCCAAGCATGGGACTGAGAGGTGTGCTATAGGGCCAGCAAAGGGTTTAGATGATAGTGAACTAATAAAATTAGCAGAACTTGGAGAGATATCACTACCCACCAAGGAGTACAAAGTAGATGATCTAATTTTCAAAACCAATCTGTCGAATATTTGATTTTTAAGTGTACTTTTCACATTATTTGGAGATTTATATCATTATTAATCATTTTTTTTTTGGGTGCAAGGGGAGGAAAATAGAAGCAAACCCTGTCTATTTTGTATGTATTTGCATTTCTTCTTTATTTTTTTTTTGGGGGATAGTAATATATATTTGTATTTTGATTATTCCATAGGAAGTGTTTTTATTTTTCATTGAGCCCTCCAGTTTGTTTTTCTGTGTGTTATTTAATTGAGATATGCACTAGGCAGAGTTGTGAGATTTTCCATTATGTTCTATGCCTTTTTTCCCCTATCTTCATGCAATTTTTTTTAAGTCACTGTTTTCAGAATTAAATTTAAGTGCTCTTGCTTTCTTAATCTTATTTTATTTATTTATTTTGAGCACATCCCTTTTGGAGAATGGAAACAACCTCACTGGAATTTTTACAAGCATATTACCTCCAAATAGCTAAAGGAAAACCTAGAATTATAATTGGGTTTAGATATTATTAGTTAATTTGATTAATAGATCCAGTTTCTTTGTAGCAAAATCTAAACATCTAAAGCTAAAAACCAAATCAGTTGTCCAGACTACAGTAGAGAGAATTTTCAATTAAATGGATATTATTTTACATATTAATGTTAATATTTATATTTTAGTTCATATTTACAATTCTCTCAATTAAAAAAAAAAAAGGAAAAAAGAATTGGTGGCCCATGCAGGTCTCGAACCTGCGACCTTCGCGTTATTAGCACGACGCTCTAACCAACTGAGCTAATAGGCCATTTTGCTTGTTTTAAATATATGATAATATTTAATTATCTGGTTTCATATTTCAGTAGACGCGGAGACAAAGAGGTACGATACAATAAAAAAAAATCTCTCTCGGCAATTTTTATTTCGTTATATACCGACTTGTTCGAATAAAAAGCCTTGCTTCTAGTCTCTCCGTAATACCAAGGCAGTAAATCATGTGATTATGTTATTGTTATTATTATATATGTATTGCAGTGCATTATTCACTATTATATTTTAAGATAAAAGTGCAAATTTAATCTTATCATTCATTTACTTTTTTTATTTATTTAAGTTTGAATTCTTTCCAAAATTTTCAAGAGGAATTCCATGGAATCCTTTGAAAAAACCATTAATTCTAGATACCTATAAATTTTAAAAAGATTCGAGATGTTAATTTTAATAAATAATATTACCAAATTTATTAATTTCATTAATATAATAAAAATTATATAAGTTAAAAGAGAACAGAAAATTAGTACAAAAAGAAATTCACCAAACCATGAGGATTTGGTCGACCGCCTTCTATTAGGCAACCGAGCCTTGAAATATATGATGGATGGCAATCCAATCATGATTTAATAGTAAATCTAGTTTCGGTCAATTACAATAAGCCACTCATGGTTTTTCTTTTTCGGTTTTCTTTTTTTTTTTTTTTGTTACTTTTCTTTTTTCTTTTAAAATTTTTGTAACTTCGATGACGTCGCTTGGTTTTTTTATAAATTAATCTCATGGATTTGCATACATTATACAAAGGAACTAGATTTACCGAATGACGCATCAGAGAAATAGTATCAAGATGATGTGTTTGTCCGAATCCACTGCCTTCATTATACCATTCAGTGAGAACGGTTTATTACATGAGGTGCATTTGGAGCTCAGTCTAATCTCACTGACTAAGCTTCAACAAACAACACCATTCAAATCTCCGTTCTTATGTCAACAATCACCAGGCAGTTTCAAGCAAAGAAAACATCAAACATCCATTTGAAGAAATCCAAGAACAAAGAAAAAAGATCCCAACTCTGAAATGAAAAACAATCTTGAGATGGATTTGCCTCAGAGGTAGTGACAATTTGAGGTATTCATCATTATTATTAATCTGATAATACGCGCATCAAAATGCATCATTAGCAAAACCATCCAAGGATAATTAGAACACTGGATAAGTCTACCATCATCTAAGAATAAAACAGACATACATTTTTGCAAATTGCCAAGACAACTATGGTTAAGAATGAATTTTGTAAAAACCTTGTGAACACTTGCTATAACCTGTCTTTTAAAATTGTCAAGTATTATCATAAAGAACTCAAAAGATTACAAATTGCAATGTTTTTTTTCAGCAAGTGAAGGTGGAAGACAAAGTTCACAACCACTGCCACCCCCAAAAAGATGTCACTGAAAATAAACAAACAATGATTTATTTATCATTAGAATCTCCTTTGTTTGCTACTCAGCACCACTGGTGACCACCACTTCCAACAGCTATCAACATTATTTACCTTTAAAAACCCTTATTATCTAGAGCTCAGTCATTACTATGATAATATTTGATAAAATAACTCTAGTTATAACAAACGCCAAGACAACCCTGAAAATGCTTTCTACAAGACAAACACACCCTCTGTATGCAAACACTTATATGAGTAATTCAACAAATGTGCTGAGGAAGAAGTTGGAATGGTGCATCAGAGAGATTCCCACAGACGAAATCATCATACTCCTAAGAGTGCAGATGTCCCTGTCTGGTTTGTCATCACTTGCACAAACCATAGAATATCAAAACACAAAAACAATCACAGATACAAGGCCTTGAATTAAGGATAATATCATACTAGCAGCTCAACTGTAATCTTAAATAGATGTTCAAAACCAGGATGATGATATCAAGAGATCCAAACAGAAAAAAGGATCAATATTTGCATATTAGAGATGCAATAAAATATTTAAATTGTCCCATGTCATACTGATAATCAATCAACTGCAGCTCATAGAGTAGCGCCAATAAAGTTCATGACTTATGAAGAAAACATGGAAAAAATAAGCAAAAATCAAAACTTTAGACAAAGGTTAATTAAGAAAATGCAGAAATTTGCATATCATCTGGATGCCTCAGATGTAAGTTCTTTTCAGTAAGAATTAACTCTCAAAGTATATTTAACACCATCACTGGCACAATGATTTTAAAAAATAATGAAAAAAATAAACGATCAATGAAACGAACAAAACCCAAGTGATTGAGAAAACTCGAAAATTTGAAATCAAAATAAACCTAATTACACGGAAGAGCCGCAGGATGCAGACAAACCCTAAACGTAAAGTCGGGAAAGAACGCTGTAGAAGCTAGGGTTTTTGAAGGCCGGATAGAGAGCGACGAGAGAGCGGCGCGAATTTATAGACTGGAAAGTTGGAAGGCGCAATTAGGGTTTCTGTTTCTTTAAACGGCATATGTGGATTGCATTTTCTAAACCCTGGAAAGCTTGTTTTGCGGGAAATTCCCCGTGGATATTTCAGTTTCCAATTGGGCTCGGCCCATTTTAGGATTTAGACGGCCAAGGTTTATGTTTATCTCGTCAGTTTTTTCTTTTTTCTTCCTTTGTTTTTTTTTTTTTAACATATAATATGAAATAGTCATTCTATAAAAAATAAGGTTAAAATAAAATAATTATTTCACCAATCAAATATGCTGTTAGTTTTCAAAATTTACCTCCTTTTCTTTGTCTACTTGATTGTTCAACATATTCTAATTTTAACAAAAATTGGAATTATCAATCCTGTTAAACTTTTGATTCATCTTTGATACGTATTAGATTTTGTTTGTTATTGATGTGATCAACAAAAAACAAAAAAATGATTGAAGTTTACAAAATTTTTAGCAACATTTTTCTCTTTTTCTTCTTCTTTTTTTAATCTTTTGTACTTTATTACTTTTTAAGGAAAAATATACATAATTTTTTATGTTTATCTATTTTTCTATTTGAAACTTCAATTTATTTTTCCTTTTATTTAAGTTCTTAATAATAAGATTTTCATCAAATCTATCAAATGTTTTATTCATCCATAACATATGTTAGCTTAAAATTAGTTTACCATAATTAATTTAGTAAAGTGATAATATTAAATACATTTAATTACATAATATAATAAAAATAATATTAAATATATTTAGGACTTGTTTGGATTGTCTTTTCCTTTTTTCATGTTTGATAAGTTATATATTTATATATTCTTTTTATCAAATTTTTATTACACTTATATATATATATTATTTATATTTTTTACAAGAAAAATGTATAAATTCATAAAATATATATATAAGATATTTAAGTGCAAAAAGTACATGAAAAATGAACCAAGAGAGCCCATGCTTTATCAAGATAGATAGACCATTATGAGTGTTTACAATTCATGAACAATTCATTCCTAATATCTTCATTGTTCAATAGATTTAATAGAAGATAAATTAGAAAATTTATATCTTCCATTTGTTAGAGGATTGGCTTGTATCTTTTATGAAAAGAATTTGACTTTCTTTTTAGACTAAAAGAATAATAATAATAATAATAAATAAAAGTATTAAGACATTTACTGGGAAAGATATATAAATCGTTAGGCCAACATAAAAGAAAAAGAGGAGAGAGGGTCGACATTCCCAAGTAGAAGACAAGATTGAAGATAAAGACATGTCTTAATCAAGAGAAGAGCCATAAGATTAAAAAAAAAAAAAACGAAGAGAATGGCTAGAGAGAAAAAATTTTAGGCTCTTCATGATGGATACGAGAGATGGATAAAAATGAAGCCGAGATTCCTAGAACGTACATAGAGACAACAACAATGAAGCCTCAAGACAAATGGAGAACAAACCAAGTGCAAAAGATGAGTAATTGTGTTAGTTTAATTGAAAGATTTACTATCTTTAATTGAATTGAATTTGCAATTAGGGCTCAATGCGGTGTTTTTATTAATTTATGATTAAAGGAATTTATAAGAAATTGATTTATGACACTAGTCAATTACAATTCAAAATATGAGTAATTGTAAATTTGAATCCATGTTAATTTGACTAAAGGAATCTAGGAAATTCAATTGGTTGATTGATAATTTAATAATTCAATAGATGATTTAAATTATTATATCATAAAAAGAACTTTAGGACTTTAGTAAATTTACAAGAATAGCCAAGTGGTTAAATATAATTATAATTTAGTTACAATATGATTAGTATATTAGGTAGATTTAACTTTCCTATATCCTTTTTTATTAAATCAATAAAGGTTTATTTTAGTAATTGTTTCAATTTCATTAGTTAAAATTAGTATATATATATAATTTTTTTTGTACTTAGATGATAATAAAATTGATATTGGTTTAATAATTAATTTAATTCTCATGGGAATGACAACCCTACTCTTTCTATATTACTTAATTGACCCAGTATACTTACTAGTATTAGTATCTGCATTTCTAAAATTTTCACAGATCAAGTTTTTGGCATCGCTACTAGGGATTGAGATTAATATTAAACCGCTTTGATTCTATTATTAGTCTAAGAAAAATTAAAAAAAAAATTCTTTTAGTTATTTTATTTGTTTCCTTGCTTTAATTTTAGTCATAATTATTTTAGTTTCTTTTTATTTTTTAGTTTATTGCATTGTTTTTATTTTCTCTTTTAGATGGTTGATGTGAAGAGGTAAAAGCTTGGAACTTGTGCCCTTTGATCTAGAGATAGAGCATACCTTCCATCGATTATTAAGAGAGAAATAGAAATCGAGTAGAGGTAGAGAATATTGAAATGATAGAGGAAAATAATCAACTGGTAAAGAATGGTAGAGTTTTATGGGAATATGCAATACCTATAATTAGAGGTTTTGGGAGTAGGAGATTAACCATTTATGCTAATAATTTTGAGCTCATACTCCCACTCACTCAGATGGTTCAAGCAAATCAATTTGAAGGACTACCCCACGAAGATCCTAATGAGCACCTTGCAATGTTCCTCTAAGTTGCAACACTTTAAAGAATAATGGAGTATCAGATGATGCAATAAAACTAAGACTTTTTCCTTTTTCTTTAAGTCATAAGGTGACAAGTTAGTTGAATTCAATGCCATGGGAGTTCCACTTGGCACTAGCTCTTTGAAAAGTTTCTTTCCACTTGCATGGATCGCAAATCTAAAAAAAAAAACATCACAAAGTTTGTTTAGATTGAGGGGGAATCACTTTATGATGCTCGGGGAAAGATATAAGGAAGCACTTAGGAAGTGTCTACACCATAGGCTACCCTCTTGGCTCATAGTTAAGACATTTTATAAAAGGTTTGGGAGTTACATCTAGATCAATGGTGGATGCTATAGCAGAAGGTACATTAATGAGCAAGTCAAGTGAGCAAGCATATGGATTGATTGAAGATATGGCCTCTAATGCATATAGTTAGCAAAATGAAAGGGCAAGACCTAGACCTACACTTGTAGTAGTGAATCAAATGGACTCAATTTCCAATTTGGCTGCTCAAGTTGCACAACTCACTACACAAGTAAGTAAACTCATTGCATTTAATTCTCTTAATGCTAATTTAGTCGTTTCTTTTTAGTTGTGTGCAGGCCCACATGTTACTAATGAGTGCTTAGTTGGAAATCCGTTTACAACAACATCATCAATTGGTGCTCCTGAGCAAGTTAGTTTTGTTAATATTTTTTAGAGGAGTAATTAAAGATCATATTCGAGCACATATATCCTAATTGGTGAAATCATCTAAACTTTTCATGGAGAAATGAAAATAATGTTTTGAGACCACTTCCTGAATTCTAGAATCAGACACTAAGTTATAATACACCACCTTAGGCAAAGCAATGAAATTAGAGGAGCTTATGATAAGTTACATGTAGAAAACTGACACCATGTTGCAAAATCAGCAAACCTCTATTTAAAATTTGGAAGCACAATTAGGTCAGATATCACAATAGTTGAGTAGTAGATCATCAAGATCTTTACTAAGCAACATTGAAAAGAATCCTAAAAGTGTGAGTGTGATCATGTTGAGGAATGGTAGGTAACTTAGAGAATCAGTTGAGGAAGAGCAAAATCTTAATAGTGAAGAGATAGAAAAGAAAGATAAAGGGAAGCAAAAATTAGAGGAATCAAAGTTCAAGCCATGAAAGGTGAAACAATATGTTCCTCTAGTTCCATTTCTTAGGAGACTGAAGTAACAACAATTGGATGCTTAATTTGCTAAGTTTCTTAATGTTTTCAAAAAGCTTCAAATCAACATCCCATTCGCAAAAGCACTTTAAAGCATGCAATCTTATGCAAAATTCATAAAGGAGTTGCTTACTAAGAGGAGAAAGATTAATGATGCAAAGCCTATAATGCTTACAAAAGAATGCTCAATTATATTGCAAAATGATTTATCTCATCTTTCTCGAAAAGAGAGAGATTGAAATAGTTTCACTATTCCATGCACCATTGGAAATTTTCATTTTGATAAGGTACTTATTGATTCTAGTGCTAGTATTAATTTGATGTCTTCATCTGTTTTTAGGAAACTAGGACTTGGAGAATGTAAGTAGGCACATGTCACTTTGCAACTTACCAATTGACGTATCAAATATCCAAAAGGTGTTATAGAGAACGTGTTAATGCAGGTAGACAAATTCATGTTACCAATTGACTTTACAGTCTTAGAAATGGAAGAGAATATGGAGGTTCCTATAATACTTAGCAGACCATTCCTAGCAACAAGTAAGACATTAATTGATGTGGAACAAGATAAGCTCACTCTGAGAGTAATGGATGAACAACTTACTTTTAATTTTTATGATGCCATAAAACAATTTGATGATAAAAAGTCATGTTACGCCATTAATGTGGTTAATGAACTGTTATCTAAATTTGTGGAGGATGAGATAAGTGTAGAGACTATGGAATCAGCCATGAGAAATATTGATGAATGGAGAGATGATGAATTAAAAGATGATTGCATTGAGTAGGTGCTTGAAGTAAGATGTAAACAATATGAGGAGTTTGGCACTAGTGAGACAAAACCAATGCCATAAGTTACAAAAACCCCTGTGCTTGAACTAAAACCTTTACCTAATTATTTAAAATATGATTTTCTTAGAATAGATGAGACATTACCAATATTTTTTTCTTCTTCTTTAATAAATGATTAGGAGTAGCAAGAGGTGCTCAAGCTACTTGATGCAAATATTATTTATCCTATCTCTAATAGTAAATGGATTAGTCCTATTTAAGTTATTCCAAAAAAATGTGGTATGACTATGGTAAAAAATGATAATAATGAGTTGATACCTGCTTATATTGTAATGGGTTGGAGAGTTTGCATAAATTATAGAAAATTAAATGATGCCACCTAAAATGACCATTTCCCTCTTCCATTCATAAACCAAATGTTAGAGAGACTTGTAAGGCATGGGTATGATTGTTTTTTATATGGTTATTTTGGTTATAATCAAATTCACATAACCCTAGAGGATCAAGAGAAAACCACATTTACTTGTCCTTATGGCACTTATACTTATAGGAGGAATGTTGTTTGGTCTATGTAATGCACTTGCTACATTTGAAAGGTGCGTGATGCTTATTTTTTCAAATATAATTAAAAGTTTTATTGAAATTTTTATGGATCATTTTTCTATATTTGGAACTTCTTTTTATGCATGTCTGAAAAATTTGTCATCTATACTTAAGAGATGTAAGGACACAAATTTGACTCTTAATTGGGAAAAAAAAATGCCATTTTGTAGTAAGAGAGTAAATTGTTTTAGGTCACAAAATTTCTATGAAAGGTATTGAAGTTGATAGGGCAAAAGTAGAAATTATTGAGAAGTTGCCACCACCTACTTTAATAAAAGGAGTTAGAAGCTTCTTAGGATATGTTGGCTTCTATATGAGATTTATCAAGGACTTCTTTAAAATCTCTAAACCTCTTTGTAATTTACTGTTGAAAGATACTCCTTTTGTTTTCAATGATGAATAATTGTAGGCTTTTAATCTTTTGAAGAAGAAGCTCACCTCTGCACCTATGATAATTGCACCAAATCGGGAGCTTCCTTTGGAGATTATGTGTGATGCCAATGACTTTGCCGTAGAAGCTATGTTAAGGCAGAGGCAAGATATGTTATTCTAAGTTATATACTATTCTTGTAGAACCTTGAATGAGGCTCAAAGGAATTTTGCTACAATTAAAAAATAACTTTTAGCCGTTATATTTTCTTATGACAAATTTCGGTCTTATTTAATTGTTTCTAAAGTCATAGTGTATAATGATCATGTTGCCTTTAAATATCTCCTTACTAAGACTAATGCTAAACCTAAGCTAATTCGGTGGATTTTGCTGCTGCAAGAATTTGATATTGAAATTAAGGATATGAAAGGTAATGAAAATTTGGTAACAAATCATTTATCCTGCTTAGAAATTGATTACGTAGAGCCACTAATTAACAAGGCATTTCCTAATGAACAATTGTACGCAATAGATATTCAAGGATTACCTTGGTATGTTGATATCGTAAATTATTTAGTTAACAAAATAATTCCTTATGGTATGAGCTATCAATGAAATGATAGGAATCAAATTCCTACAAGACCTATCACTAGGGCAAGAGCTAAAAGGTTACAAAATTTAGCTATGAAAGTCCTCTTTGAACAATAAAACCCTAAGAATATTTGTTTAGTATCTTCTTTTCTATTACATATTTGTTGTGCATGCAAATATCAATCCTTCTCTAGTTACTACCAATTGTTTTCTAGTGTGTCATATCTAGATACAAATTGGTTGTGTTACTTGTTGTCTTTCACGTGAATTAGGGTTCCTATTTTTTAGATTTGATTCAAGTTAATTTGAGTGAAATTCAATTCATTTGTATTGTTATCTTTTACTTATTTATACAATTGCATTATTCCTCATCACAATTTAGCATCATCGCCATTTGAATCCATGTGACTTAGGGTTCAAGAGATTGTTGTTGATCACCCCATTATGGGATTGATTTAGTGATCACACACTTGTGTTGGTGTGTTTGCAATTAGAATTGTAAGGCACATAATAATTTTTGGTATAAGAGCAAGGTTTAAAGAAGGGAATTTCGTAAATCACAATTGGGATTTAGGGCTGTTGATCCTTTAAGACCGAAATTAGATTATGTGAAGGGAAATTGGAAGTCTTGTGTTGAATTTGTTCTTGAATTGCTTGCTTGATATTTGATTGAAGTCGTGCAAAGTGTTACATCCTTGCCGTGATTAGGTTGTGAGTAGAAGAAGGGGGAGTCTTAGAATTTGAATTTCAACATTTGAGTAGTGTTGATTGTTACAATATTCTTTCCTTTGCAAGAATTCGGAAATTGGAGTTCATTTTTCAAAATTGTATCCTTATCGTGGATAAATAGGGAAACAATTTGAATTCAAAAACAGACTTTAAGTTTAAGAGTTATTGTGTATTGTTGATCTTAATACATTTTGACTATTTTTGAATTGTTTTCTTGCCATTTGGAGAAGCCTTCATTAATTGTTCTTGATGAGAGCCATGATGGGAGCCAAGCTAGAAGATGGAATGTGGATCCTCTTGAAGTACCACCTGGACCGATCACAAGAACTCGAGCGAAACGATTCAAGGAAGCACTTAACGGGGTTAATAAAGGATGTCCGCGAAGTCGGAAAGGATTGGAGCAATCATGAAGCCGGAAAGGATTGGAACAACTATGAGAATGCCCTTGCTCTTGTACAAGTTATAACGGATATGGGTTGAAGGGGGCGTGTCTTTACAAAGAACGACCGTGTAGTGAGTTTGGAGGCTCCACAGAAACATACATGGTTGTATACACGGTTCAAAGGCACGGCCATGTATGGTGTCAAAAATATCTACAGAAACATACACGTCTAGAAAGGCACGGCCGTGTATACTCTCTACGCTGGCTACTATGCCAGCTCCAATGCCGCCGGCCTTTAATTCCCTATTTGTTATTTTTCTGCGACTTTATGATGTTATGTCGTTTTGGGCTTTATTATTACGAGTTGTAAACCCCAATATAAATGTCTAGGGTTGAGAACAGAGGAGAGAACAAACATACAAGGTTGAATAACAGATTTGAGAGAATTTCTCTCTTGGTTCTTTAAAGAACTTCTCTTGAACTTATCGGATTTTCTTCCGTGGCGTTCATCCCGACTTATCAATTGGTCTTTCATCCCGATTGTGGCGTCCACATAATATACCAAGGTTCTTGCCTCACTTATAGGCAACGGGTCGCGATTCCACTTGATTGTTTTGGCATTTTGGGTAGCAAATTTCAAACGTATTGGTATTGGGTTTTGTCACACGTGGGCATGGTTCGCATCAGTTTGGTATCAGAGCCTAGGTTTGAGGAAGCTAACAGCAAAACCCTAACTCCAATCGTTCATATCAATTGTTCATAGCAAGTTCATAGTGTTAATTGTTTATTGAAAGTGTAGTGCCTCCTATTCACGTTTGTTACAAAAGAACCAAAAAAAAAAAAAAGAATCACGACAAAAAAAAGGAACGTGATCAAGAGCCAAAAAAAAAAAAAAAAGGCAACAAAAAGGAAAGAAAAAGAGGAAAAAAAAATTTTCGAGCCCTAGAGTTGTTTTGAATCCTATGGAAGGGATTGGTATAGTTTGGGTTAGTTCCAAGAGAATTGAGAAGAGGAATTGGTGAGTTGATATCATCATTGCTTGTGAGAATACACGAGTGACTGTGTGATATCATCCTTTGAGCGAAATACGTAAGGGAGTGTATCGTGAGGCTTAATCATATATATTTGTGTTAGTACTAACATTTTTTCTACATGAACTATGTCGAGGCAACATTCTCCTGAAGGTGAGAGGGGAAGGTTTGATGCTAGGTTAGTGATTGGGGCGTTGAGGAGTGAGATGAATAGGATGTTTCAGGAGGGCATGGAACAAATTCATGAGACGGTGGAGCAAAAACTAGAGCAATCTAAAAACGTCTTCCAAGGGTGTAAGAGGGAGAGTTGTTCTAGGAGAGTACAAAGGGGTGGAGATAAAATGTCTGATGATGAATTTGATGAACCTTCTGTCGGGAGTTATAGAGGTTATAGTGGTAGGAATAGAGGAACTAGGGATTGGGAAGATAGAGGAGATAGGAATAGAGAGGATAATCAATTGAGTAGTATAAAGATGAAGATTCCTCCTTTCTAAGGGAAGAATGATCTCGAGGCGTACTTAGAGTGGGAGAAGAAGGTAGAGATGGTGTTTGATTGTCACAATTATAGTGGGAGAAAGAAAGTGAAGCTTGCTGCCATTGAATTTTCGAATTATGCCATAGTGGGGTGGGATCAACTGAAGTTGAATAGAAGAAGGAATGGTGAACCACCTATTGAGTCTTGGGAAGAGATGAAGAGGGTGATAAAGAAGCAGTTTGTGCCTGCGTATTACTACCATGAATTACACAACAAATTGCAAATTCTTAAGCAGGGAAGCCAAAGTGTGGATGAGTATTTCAAGGAGATGGAAGTTACTATGATTAGGGCAAATGTAGAGGAGGATAGAGAGGCTAACATGGCTAGGTTTCTTGCTGGATTGAATAGAGAAATTCAAAATGTCGTAGAATTGCAGCATTATGTAGAATTGGAAGATATGGTTCATATGACTATAAAGGTTGAGAACCAACACAGGAGGAAAGGTAGTAGTACTGCATGGTTTCAACAGGGTGTTGGTTCATCCACCTAGAAGACTAACTAATGGAAGAAGGAAGAAAAGCCTTTACCCACCAAATCAAAAGGAGAGCAGAGGCAAGCGGGTTCTACTCCTGGAAACCAAGGTAAACCTGATTCTTCTATTCCTAGAAATCGTGACATTAGATGTTTTAAATGCCAAGGCAGAAGCCATATTGCTAGTCAATGTCCGAATAGGCGTGTTATGATTCTGCGTGATGATGGTGAGTATGAGACTGAGGGGGATAATGAAGAGGATGATATGCCTGCATTAGAGGACGCTAGTGATGACGAGGAGCCTATAGTAGGGAAGTTAGTGGTAGTAGTGAAGCGAGCTTTGAATGTGCAGGTGAAGGAAGAAGAGGAGGTGCAACGAGAGAATATCTTTCATACTAGATGTTATCTAGATGATCATATTTGCAGTTTGATCATTGATGGAGGGAGTTGCACTAATGTGGTGAGTACTTTTATTATCGAGAGGTTGGGACTCAAGACTACTAAACACTCTAGTCCATATAAATTGCAGTGGCTTAATGATAGTGGCGAGACTAAGGTGAGTAAGCAAGCCTTGATTGCTTTTTGCATCGGTAGGTATGAGGATGAGGTGTTATGCGATGTAGTACCGATGCAGGCGTGTCATGTGTTGTTGGGGAGGCCTTGGCAGTTTGATAGAAAGGTTGTTCATGATGGCTTTTCTAACAAGTATACGTTTGTTCACCAGGGGAAAAGCTTTAATCTTAAACCCTTAACACCTAAACAGGTGTATGAGGATCAGTTGCAGCTACAACAGTCTTTTGCAAAATATAAGGTGAGTGAAAAACAAAGGGAGAGTGAGAGAGCAAAAGACAGCGAGAAAGAAAAGGAACATAAAAGTTGATATCAAAAGGAAAAAGAGAGGAAGGTTGGAAAGAGTGTGAGAGACCAAGTTGAAGGGGGATCAACTTTGGTAGTGAGTGAAAAGGAGGGTGCAGCCTTACAAAAGGAGAGTTGTGTGGCAAGAGCGAGTGTAGTGAGGAGAGCGTTAGTGATGAAGCAACCTATGTTGTTGCTGGTTTTTAAGGAAACTTGTTTGAATACTAATGAACTTTTTAACTCTTTGCCTAGTGTGGTTGTATCTATTTTGCAGGACTTTGAAGATGTCTTCCCTAAGGAGATTCCAAAGGGTTTACCACTTATTCGTGGTATTGAGCACCAGATTGACCTTATACCCGGAGCATCTATTCCAAACAAACCAGCTTATAGGAGCAATCTAGAGGAGACAAAGGAACTCCAAAGGTAGGTTAATGAATTAATGGAGAAGGGGTACGCGAGAGAAAGCATGAGCCCATGTGCAGTGCCTGTGATTTTGGTGCTTAAGAAGAATGGGTCATGGAGAATGTGTGTTGACTGTCGCGCCATCAACAACATCACGGTAAAGTATCGTCATCCCATTCCTCGCTTAGATGACATGTTAGATGAGTTACATAGGTCTAGTGTCTTTTCCAAAATTGATCTGAAAAGTGGATATCACCAAATTAGAATGAAAGAAGGTGATGAATGGAAAACCGCATTTAATACAAAATATGGATTGTATGAGTGGTTAGTAATGCCTTTCGGTTTAACTAACGCACCTAGTACTTTTATGAGACTTATGAACCATGTTTTGAGGACTTTTATTGGCAAATTTGTGGTTGTCTATTTTGATGATATCCTCATTTACAGCAAGAGTTTGGAAGACCATATATCTCACTTGAGGGATGTTTTAGAAGTGCTTCGAAAGGAGCAATTATATGCTAACCTCAAAAAGTGCACTTTTTGCACAGACAAACTTGTGTTTGTTGGTTTTATTGTTAGTGCACAAGGAATACAGGTTGATGAAGAAAAGATTCGTGCGATCCAATAATGGCCTAGTCCAACTAATGTAAGTAATGTGTGGAGTTTCCATGGACTAGCGAGCTTTTATAGGAGGTTTGTGAAGGATTTCAGCACCATTGCAGCACCACTTACTGAGCTAATTAAGAAGAACGTGGGGTTCAGATGGGAAGAGCAACAAGAAAAGGCCTTTCAGACGCTTAAAAATAAGCTGACTCAGGCGCCATTACTTGCTTTACCTAATTTCTCTAAAATGTTTGAAATTGAGTGTGATGCTTCAGGATTAGGTATTGGAGCAGTGCTCATGCAAGAGAGAAGACCAATTGCATTCTTTAGCGAGAAGCTAAGTGGGGCAACCTTGAACTACCCTACTTATGACAAGGAGTTATATGCATTGGTTCGAGCACTGGAGACTTGGCAACACTATCTTTGGCCAAAAGAGTTCGTGATCCACACTAATCATGAATCCTTGAAGTACTTGAAGGGACAACATAAGTTAAACAAAAGGCATGCTCGTTGGGTGGAGTTCATCGAAACATTTCCCTATGTCATCCACTATAAGCAAGGTAAAGAGAATGTCGTTGCTGATGCACTTTCTAGAAGGTATGTTCTTATCTCTGCTCTTAGTTCTAGACTGCTTGGTTTTGAGCCCATTAAGGAATTGTATGCTGCTGATCGAGATTTTTGTGAAGAGTATGTGCATTGTGAGAAGAGTGGTCATGGTAAATTTTATAAACATGAAGGATTCTTGTTTAGGGAGAGTAAACTATGCATTCCAAATTGTTCTTTAAGAGAATTACTAGTGAGGGAGTCTCATGGAGGAGGTTTAATGGGGCATTTTGGAGTAGCTAAAACCTTAGGGGTATTACAAGAACACTTCTATTGGCCTCACATGAAACGAGATGTTGAGAGGATTTGTGAGCGATGTGTTACGTGTAAGCAAGCAAAATCTAGAGTCCAACCTCATGGGCTTTATACCCCACTTCCCATTCCTCATGAGCCTTGGGTAGATATTTCTATAGATTTTGTGTTAGGATTACCCAGGTTTAGGCATGGTCAAGATTCTATTTTTGTAGTTGTGGATAGATTTTCTAAGATGGCACATTTCAGTCCTTGCCACAAAACAGATGATACTTGCAATATTGCTAATTTGTTCTTTAGGGAAGTTGTGAGATTGCATGGTATGCCTAGAACAATCGTATTGGATAGAGATGCTAAGTTCTTGAGCTACTTCTGAAAGACCCTGTGGGCTAAGTTAGGAACTAAGTTATTGTTCTCTACTACTTGTCATCCACAAACTGATGGTCAAACTGAGGTAGTAAATCGAACTTTATCTACTTTGTTGAGGGCTGTCATTAAAAAGAACATTAAAAGTTGGGAGGATTGTTTGCCGCATGTTGGATTTGCCTATAATCGCGCAATGCATTCTGCTACTAAGTTTACTCCTTTTGAAATTGTGTATGGTTTTAATCCACTAACTCCTTTGGATTTATCACCTTTGCCTATTTTTGAGTCTGTTAATCTAGATGGCAAGAAGAAAGCAGAATTTGTTAAATAGATCCATGAGAAGGCAAGGCTAAACATTGAGCGAAGAATAGAGCAGTATGTGAAACAAGCCAACAAGGGTCGTCGACAAGTTGTCTTTGAACCTGGAGATTGGGTTTGGGTTCATATGCGCAAAGAGCGATTTCCTGTGCAACGTCGATCTAAATTACTTCCTAGAGGCGATGGACCATTTCAAATTCTTGAGCGCATCAATGATAATGCATACAAGATAGATTTGCTAGGTGAGTATCAAGTAAGCGCTATGTTTAATGTTACTGATCTGAGTCCTTTTGATGTAAGCGATGATTTGAGGACAAATCCTTTTTAAGAGGAGGGGAATGATGAGAGCTATGATGGGAGCCAAGCCAGAAGATGGAATGTGGATCCTCTTGAAGTACCACCTGGACCGATCACAAGAACTCGAGTGAAACGATTTAAGGAAGCACTTAACGGGTTGATAAAGGATGTCCATGAAGCCGGAAAGGATTGGAGCAACCATGAAGCCTGAAAGGATTGGAACAACCATGAGAATGCCCTTGCTCTTGTACAAGTCATAACGGATACGAGTTGAAGGAGGCGCATCTTTACAAGGCACGGCCGTGTAGTGAGTCTAGAGGCTCCACAGAAACATATACGGTCGTATATACGGTTCAAAGGCACGGTCGTGTATGGTGTCAAGAATATCTACAGAAACATACACGTCTAGAAAGGCACGACTGTGTATACTCTCTACGCCGGCTCCAACGCCGCCGGCCTTTAATTCCCTGTTTGTTATTTTTCCGCGACTTTATGATGTTATGTCATTTTGGGCTTTATTATTATGAGTTGTAAACCCTAATATAAATGTCTAGGGTTGAGAACAGAGAAGAGAATAGACATACAAGGTTGAATAACATATTTGAGAGAATTCCTCTCTTGGTTCTTTAAAGAACTTCTCTTGAACTTATCGGATTTTCTTTCGTGGCGTTCATCCCGACTTATCAATCGGTCTTTCATCCCGATTGTGGCGTCCACATAATATAGCAAGATTCTTGCCTCACTTATAGGCAATGGGTCGCGATTCCACTTGATTGTTTTGGCATTTTGGGTAGCAAATTTCGAATGTATTGGTATTGGGTTTTGTCATACGTGGGCGTGGTTCGTATCAGTTCTATTGTTGTTGTTGCCGTGAATTAGGAGTGTATGTGTCTGTTGTGATTCTAGCTTACACCGTGGTGGAGTAGTGTATGGTGTAGTTGTGTAATTGAAGTGTGGGAGTGTGTTGGTCTGATTCCATTGAAGTGGTGTGTAGTATCGTAGGTGTATGTAAGTGTGTTGTGGTGATTGAACCGTGGAGGTGTTGGTGTGTGGTTGTGTATACTGTGGTTGTGTGTGTGTGTGTTGTGCCATGGTGAAGTGTGTGTGTGTGTGTGTAGAAGAGTGTTTATTGTGGTTAAATTTTGAATTTCAAAAGCAATCATTAAGTATGGGAGTTATTATGTATTGATCCTTTAAACACACTTTGATTATTTAGAGTCATTAACTTACCATTTGGAGAAGCGTTTATTATTGCTTCTACTTATATTGTTGCCGTGATTGTAAGTGTGCCGTAGGTGTATGAAGCTTAAGTGGAGTGTACTTTGCGACTTGAAGTGATTAAGGACGTGAAGTAGTGATTGTTGTTGTGGCATGAAGGGGTGATTGTGAGATATACTGCACTTGCGTTGAATTGTCTTTGTACTTCAACAAATTAATTCAACTGCCATGTTTAATGTTATTATAAATGGGGGATTTGTAAATGAGGCCAATAACCAGGATGGAGGCGATTTGTATTTATCTACTAATATACTGCACCAAGCTTTAACTTCATTTCATACCATTGATGATGAGTAGAGAGAAAACTTGTTTCACACTTCTTGTAAGGTATAAGGTAATTTATGTGCTATTATTATTGATGGCGGTAGTTGTACTAATGTCGTGGTTGCATCATTAGTATCGAAATTGAAACTTGTAACTATCCCACATCTAAAACCCTATAAATTACATTGGCTGAGTGAGTAGGAGAGTCTCCATGTTACCTAAAAGGCTAAGGTACCTTTCAGTATAGGGGTAAATATCATGATGAGATTGTATGTGATATCCTTTCCATGTCTGCATTCTATATATTGCTTAGTAGGCCTTGGTTGTATGACATGACGGCTTTGCATGATGGCAATAGAAATATTTATATGTTTCAACAGGAGGGTAAACGTATAGTGTTGAACCTAATGTCACCATCAGAGGTCCAAGAGATTCAGAGGTAGATTAGTCAACCTTCAGAGGACCAAGAGGTTCAGAGGCAGAAAAATAAACCTTCAGAGGTCTAAGAAGTTCAGAGGCAGATGAGTAAAAGTCAATTTGAGTGGAATTCGATTCATTTGTATTGTTATCTTTTACTTATTTATACAATTGCATTGTTCCTCATCACAATTTAGCATCATCGCCATTTGAATCCATGTGAATTAAGGTTCAAGAGATTGTTGTTGATCATGCCTTTGTGGGATTGATTTAGTGATCACACACTTGTGTTGGTGTGTTTGCAATTGGAATTGTAGGGCACATCATAATTTTTGGTATCAAAGCTCATCATGAAAGAATTTTTTTTTTACAAGATGCTAAATTTTATTTTTAGGATGACCCATACTTGTTTAAATGTTGTGCTAATCAAATAACTCGACGAAGTGTGCTTGAATTTGAACAATCTAGGATTTTATAGCATTATCATTCTAATGAAACAAGAGGACATTTTGGAGTTGAAAGAATTGTAGCAAAAAATTTTATCTTGTGGATTTTATTAGCCTAGTTTGTTTAGTGACTATAGAAAATTTATTGTCTTGTGCTCAGTGCTAGAAAACTAGAAATATATTTAGGAGACATGAATTTCCACAGAACAATATTTTGGTAATTGAACTTTTTGATGAATGGGGAATTGACTTTATAGGTTCTTTTCCCTCATCTTTTTCAAATAAATACATACTTGTGGTTGTAGATTATGTTTTAAAATGGGTAGAAGCTATTGCTTTACAAAAAAAGATGCCCGAGTTATTGTAAAATTTTTGAAAAAGAAAATTTTTACCAGATTTAGGGTGCCTAGAATAATTAGTGATGGGGGAAAGCATTTTTGTAACAAACAATTTCAAAATCTTTTATCTAAATATGGAGTTATTCATAAAATTGCTACCCCTTATCATCTACAGATTTTTGGTCAAGTAGAGGTGTCAAATTGAGAATTGAAGCATATCCCTAGAAAAGATTGTTAATGCATCCAAAAAAGATTGGTTGTTAAAACTTAATGATACAGTATGGGCTTATAGGAAACTTTTTAAGAAACTTATAGACATGTCCTCATATAAAATTGTTTTTAGTAAATCATGTCATCTACTTGTAGAACTTGAGCAAAAGGCATATTGTGCCCTAAATTCCTTAACTTTGATTTGCAAGCTACAGGTGAAAAGAGGTTGCTCTAAGTTAATCGGTTGGCTGAATTTAGAGATGAAGCATATGAGAATGCTCGTATCTACAAAGAAAGAACAAAGAGATGGCATGACAAGAACATATCAAAGAGAGAGTTTTTACTTGGACAAAAGGTTTTATTGTATAACTGTGATCCTAGATTGTTCCTAGGTAAGTTGAAGTTACGATGGCCTAGACCATTTGTTATAACTAATGTTTTTCCCTATAGTATTATTGAATTGAAAACTAAAGATAATTGTACTTTCAAAGTGAATGGTCACCTTCTCAAACATTTTTATGAAGGGGAAGACATTAGTAGAAACACGACCATTGTTGACTTAGGAGATCTTGCTCTAAGAAATTGAAAAGTTGGATTAGCGATTATAAACTAAGTGCTTTGTGGGAGGCAACCCGCACTTTTTTTTTTTAAGTTTTCAAAAAGAAAATAATAATAAATTTTAAAAATTTTAGGTTTTTTGTTCTTTTTCTTTCTTTTTATTCTTTTTCAGGTCATTTGAATTAGTCAATAAAGTGTGGATGAGAAAAAGTGCAAGAAAAAGAGCGATCAAAACAACAATTAGGGGAGTATTCTTCTTTTTACTATGTTTTTTTTTTTAATTTTTTTTAATATTAAGGACAATGTTGATTTTAAGGTAGGGGTGAATACAATATATTGCATGATGGAAATAATTGGTATATTTTTGTTTCATTTTGCATTAAGATGCAACTTTGTGCTAATTTTTCAATTTTACATAAAATTTTGCTTGATTTTTTTTTTTTTTGTGAACTTTTACCATTTTGTTTGAGTAAAATAATGAAATCTTCAAAGTGCAAGGTTTCATACTTTTTAAACTTTAGGTCTAAAGCCTTGGTTGAGGCAACTTTGTTTATGAAAGATTAGTTATGTGTATTTTTGTGGATTCACTTTATTGTATGCTCATTCCTAAAAAAATTTTTAAAGATGTGAAAGACTCTTATACTTGTGATTAAATGAAATTTGTTTTTAGTTATCTTTCTTAAGAAATAAAGCTAGGGGCAATAAAATTAAAAATAATAATAATGGATAAATAATAATAATAATAATAATAATAATAATAATAAGTGCCAATTCTACTTCAATGTCTTGAGTCTTTAACTTAAGTTAGAGTATCTCTGAGCCCTTGCCTCAAGTACTTTTTAACCTTCCCTAAGGTATTCGAATAATAAAATTCACTTAGTCAAAAGGTTATGGTATGGCACTCAATTTAAATAAAAATAAAAGTTTAGTAATGGGTCTTGTTAACTCGAGTAATTAAATTTGCGAGGTGCCCTTCAGGGGATAATTCATATTGTCTTAGGTTATGAGTCTAGGAACATTGACCTAAAGCTTGCTATATGAGTCAAGAGAAAAGTTTGAGAAAACTAGACTTAAAAAGAAAAAAATGCCCTCTTTTATATAGAGGGATTATTGAGATTGAACAAATGAAATATGTACAAGTATTTGAGTTTAAATGTTTGATGAAATTGAATAGGAAGTGTAGATGGTTTAGTCAAAATTTATTAAAAGGTATATGACTTTTCTTGAGTGGATTAATGTTAAACTCAATTCAAGGATGATGAACTTTCATTTGAACTTTATGAAAATCTTTCATTTCTTAGATTAATTATTTCAATAAAAAAGTTAAAATGTTATTATGGCATTATACATAAAGATTGAGTAAATATTTTGTGTAGTAAAGTTTCTAGTACTTTAATTAATTAAGGATGCAAAAGTGATTTATGTGATTGCGTTAATTTTATTTAGATCGTGTACGAGAGATAGGCTATTATAAGTATAATATCATAGTTTCCTCTTAGTTTAAATTTAATATACTTTGCTTGAAGACAAGCAATTTTTAAAGTTGGAGGCAATTAATAAGTTACATATTTAATAGAATTAGAAACTTTGATTCTTTAATAGATTCTTTAATGGATTATCTTATATATTATTTCTATTTGTTGGTATGTCTTCTTGATTTAATTATATACTAAATTCTTTTATGTGGGAGATTTATGAACCCTAATTACTAATTCGTGTTTGTTACTTTATTATAATTATATTTAGATATTTGGCTATTTTTGGGATTTTCTAAAGTTCTTTTCTTCCCTTCCTAGTCTTAAAGTTCTTTTTATGATATAATAATTTGAATCAATAATTAAATTATCAACCAATCAATTTAATTTTCTAGATTCCTCTAGTCAAATTAATATGGAGTCAAATTTACAATTACTCATCTTGTGAATTGTAATTAACTAGTGTCATACATTAATTTCTCTTAAATTCTTTTAATAAAGAAATAATAAAAGTATTGCATTAAGCCTTAATTGCAAATTCAATTCAATTAGAGATAGTAAATCTTTTGATTAAACTAACTCAATTAAAGAAGAATCTTAACTAATCCTAAATCTTTTTTTAGTTCAATAAGACATTCTATACTAATATATTTTGAGCCTAAATACACAATTATAGTATCAAGATTCATAACAAGAATAATTCAAGCATCTAAATATATTATAATAAAGTAACAAATACGAATTAGTAATTAGGGTTTATCAATCTCCTACATAAAAGAATTTAGTACATAATTAAATTAAGATGACACACCAATAAATAGAAATAATACATAAGATAATCCATTAAAGAATCGATTAAATAATTAAAGTTTCTAATTGTAGTGTGCAAGAAATCACCCAAGAAAAGATAACAATTTGAATTATATCTTGTGTTGTTTCTTGTCTTGATGTAATTTCTTTTGCAACTTCTATTTTATGTGATATCTTCTGTTTGTGTTCTTTAAATCTACACGTGAGGTTTTGCTCTTGATTTGTTCTCCAATTGTCTTGTGACTGTGTTCTTGTTGTGTCTATGTACATTCTAGAAATCTTGGCTTCGTTTTTACCCATCTCTCGTATCTGTCATGAAGTGCTTATAATTTTTTCTCTATGGCCGTTCTCTCCATTTTTTATCTTGTGTCTCCTCTTGATTAGTACATGTCTTCATCTTCGATCTTGACTTCTCCTTGGGAATGTCGATCCTCTCTCCTCTTTTTCTTTGATGTTGACCCAAAGATATATATATATATATATATATATATATATGTCTTCCTCAGTAAGTAAATGTCTTAATACTTTTATTTAGTATTATTATTATCATTATTTTTAATCTAAAAAGCAAATCAAATTCCTTTCATAAAAGATACAAAGGTCAATCCTCAAATGCATAGAAGATGTAACTTTCCTAATTTGTCTTGTAACTATATTGAACGGTGAAGACATTGGGATATAAACCTTCATGCTTGGGATTATTCATGAATTGTAAACATTCATAGTGGTCTATCTTGATAAAGCTTGGGTTCTCTTGGTCCATTTTTCATATACTTTTTGCACTTACATATCCTATGTATGTATTTTATGAATTTGTACATTTTTCCTATCAAAAATATATATGTGAAATAAAAAGTTGGTATATATATATAACTTGTCAATGTTACTAAGTAGTTCAGAGTCGTTAAAATAATTTTCCTCATAACGTCTTTTTTCCTCAAATGGCTCATCTTTTTTAAGTGAAAACATTAATTACCTTTTCAAATTTTCATTGATTTTAATCATTGTACATTAGTAATAGCTAAATGAAGCCATTTCAATTTTCAATATAATAACTTTTCACGTTCCATTTTTGTCAAAAAAAAAAAAAATTGAAAACAAACTAATGAAGGAGAGTCATTGTGGTAGTTAGTAGACCATTTTTTTTTAATGTAAAAGAGGGTATAAAACATTATTGTATATTCATTATAATTTAAGTAATCAAGAGGTAAAGCAAAGTGAAATATGTTAATAAATTTATCATAGCATTTTCTTTTTCAAATTGTTATTATTAATACATGCATGTAAATATAAAACAAAAATAATTGAATTATATGTTTAAATCAATGCATTGATCATATTTCATCAAATCAACATCAAGAGCCCTTAATTCTAATCTTTTTAATCATTCATTGTATCTCTAATGGTGCCAAGTGGGGAAGAGATAGCTTAATTTTAGAATTTAGAATTTAGAATTTTAATGTTTATATATATTTAGTAAATAGTATTTTACTATTTTGCTTTTGGATATTTAAGAAAAAAATTGTGTATTTATGCCTGTTCAACCTATTCGATTGTCTAGATCAATCAAATTTGAATGGATCTTTACCAATATGATTTTTTTTTTTTTTTCAATTGAAATCAATCCATCTTAAATCAAGAGTTAAGTTGGACCAATTCAATCAAATGGGTCAAATTAGTGGTTGAAACTTACCTTAAAAAGTACACCTTTTCCCTCCAAAATCGTATTCCTACAAACAAAACCTTACATTTAATAGCCAAAATTAAATAAAAAAAGGAACAAATCTGAAGAAAACAGAAGAAAAAGGGAAGAGAAGAAGGCTGGCAACCTTTGTTACATGCTTTGTGGCAAAACTAGAGCATCACCAACAAAGTTTTTGCCTATCAGTAATTTAAGCACTGCCTGAGCGTTAAAATTGCTGGTTAAATGCATGTTGACCGATTTTAGTTCGCCAGATAGGGTAAAAAATGTCCTATTGTACACGGTCCACACGATGCTTATCAATATATATATATATATTTTATAGATTGATAGTCAGATTTAATTAATATATATGTATGAACTGTTCAAATATTTACTCTTGTAGCCTTTTTTAAATGTACCGAGTTGCAAATTTTAAAACTTCGTTCTTATTAAGTATTATAAATTGTAGTGAGTGCTTATTAAACTTTTTCATATATATGAGATTGTAATAACATGCAAAGATTTTTTATGTATAATTTTAATATTAATTTAAATAAGATAATTTTGATATGGTTTTATGTTCATCCCTACTTATCTATCTTGATATTTGGAGAGATGTTGCATAAAAATCGAAGAGGGAGGGTTTTTTTTTTTCCCAAGTGCACATGAAAATATAACATACTTAAAGAAGCATCGGCAAGTAGTCCATTTTGATCGACCATAAGTTGTCAATTGATATTTGGACATGATTCTTGAATTGAGAGTTACATTGTGATAAAATGATATACCATAATTCATAATAGCACAATGGTTTTCCAATTATGTTTTTGGATTTTAGTAGTTTAACTTGGATGTCTCTTCCTAGTGGTGCTCAGATGGGCGGTTGAAGTTTCAACATTAAAGACCACTAAACAAGGTGTCTCATGTTAGCAACTAACTTTCTTAATTTAGCAACTAACTTTCTTAATTGAAATAAAGATGTTGTTACACCATTATAATTCAACTTGAGAATAGGTTTATTATGATTTTTTGACATAAGAAGTAGTACTAATAAATTTCTTTATATTGCGCACATATTCTACAAACTTTTAAGTATTGTAGATCATCTTTTTAAATTTTGATAAAATGGAAAATAATCCTTAACATTGCAAATAACTCTTTTAAATTTTAACATTGGTATAAAAACACTCTTCAATCTTATCAAAATATACTTTAATATTTCTTAAACTTTAAGCTTAATATGTCTTTTTTAAACAAAAAAAAAAAGAAAATACTCTTTATATTTATATTACCAATTTATTAAAGTTTTTTTTTTTAAAGATTGGTAACAATTAAAAGTTAAGGAGGTGTATTCATAGTTAAATAGAAGTTTAAGAAAGTTATTTGCAATTTTCTAATATTTCTTTTTGGTAACTATCCTAGTGGTTTTAAGTTATATAGATCTATTACTGTTCTTAGCTTATTCCAAGTTGGATTTCTTTCGAGCAGGCATGCTACAATTTTTGGAAGGGTCTCTTAACTGGACAGCCATGCTGTTGTTATAAAAAAAGAAAACTGAAGCAAATTACTGTCTTCAATGTGAAATTGCAAACCCTAAGAAAATAAAATACTGGAAAAAGAAATGACAAATACATAACTGCAAGCTGCAAAAACTGTTTCCAAAGTGCCAGTCCACTCTTTTCCAACAACTCAAATGGACGAATTTCAAATATGGAATCCAAATCGGTGATCTTATATTCTTTCCTAGTTGTAGCATAAATGGTGTATATGGCCAATTGAGCCAAATTATGAGTTCTTCATTAAGAGTTTGAGTTGATCCTTGTAATATTTTTTCTACTTGGTTCAGTTATACATGATAAGAAATGTGATCAACACACGATTAAAATCCCCAACCCGCTGTAAACATGGTAAAAAAAATCGATATTTTAATGCATCTAACTAATAAGAAGTATTGTATTGTGTTCAACTTTTGTCGGTTTGGGATGAGCATGGTTATGTTTGATTTGGTTTTTCCTCCAAAGTAGACCAAACCATAAAAATGTGGTTTTTGAATCAACTTACATATACAATTTATAAATTATGGTCAAGAAACATAAATAAATATATATTTCAATAAATATAAACTAAAAATTATTTTAATTGCTATGTTACAACAAGAGAACATTTTTAGTACAAGTAAAATAATACTATTTTGTTTAATCGGTTTATTTCTATAAATCAACTACAAGCAACCCCTCCTCCTCCTCCTCCCCCCCCCCCCCCCCCCCCCCCCCCCAACAAAAAAAAAAGAAAAGAAACAATTTAGTTTGGTTTGATCAGTTTTTTTGTTCACCTCTATTGTCTGCTTATGAAAATGTATAGGCCCTACTGGCATTTAGTAGCAAAATACACTAAAACTAGCTATTACATGAGTAACAATTTAAATTATGTAGATGTGGGGATCTAACTAAAGCAGTTACGTGTGAAACACATGAATCTTGCATTACATGTAGCTTCATAATAGTGATGTAGAGATGACACTCGGTGGGATGACTATAAGAGAATGATATGGATGAGGAATAGGTGATCCTAGTGTCTCAAATGCATAAATTATAAACAAGGAAGCCTAGGGAACTTTGGGCATCAACCTTGCAATTCTTGAGTAATTAAGATTTTTTTTTTGCCTGAACACTTGTTTAATCCTATAAAGTAGAGGTTCCACAATGTAAAACTGTTTCTTTGATCTCTATAGTTATGTCAAATGGGGAAGGAATAATTGAGTATATATATACTCTTAAGTTTAATGACATTGGTTAGTTCATCTTAATAATTGAAGGATGAGATTGTGTAAACCCCACAAAATTCCGAAATAGGGAATAAATCGTTGGAAGAAATTTTGAAGATATTTCCAAGAATTTATAGGATATTTAACCTTATGCCAAAGGACTAAATTCCATAACCCCAAAATATTCCATGAAAATTTGAAATTGATCTCTAAAACATGAAATAATATCTTGAATATTAATAAAAAAAAAATCTAAACCTTAGAATAGGAATTCAAGACCCCATATTGACCCTATAAACCCTAAAAAAATTCAATTCAATAATTAGTACGAAGGAAAATATTAGGAAGTACATTAGAAAATGAATACAAAAACTCGACTAAAAAATTAGATTTTCTTTGCGATACATGAACTAACGTATCTAAAACCCAAGGAATTTGAAGCCTAAGCAAACCTCAACAATAGAACATCGCCTTAGGAAAACTAAACTCAAATTTGGATGTTCAAAAAACTCAAATTCAATTCCCAAAATCTTAGAACCAATTGTTGACGTTAAATTTTCCTTTGGAATTGAGAAAAACCAACTTTAAGTTTAGAAAAACTCGAGATTCGATCTGAACGAAACCAAAACTTAAAGGACGGCAAACTATCCTATAATTAGTATAAAAAGACTAAAAAATTTAATCGAATCTAACCCTACTAAACAATGAAATTAGGTAAGATAAAAATTGAAAAACATAGCCCCAAACAATCTTTATAGGTGGCGTTGAGAGGAGGAGAAAAATGGCAACATTTGAACCATCAAATGATCAAATATTAAGCCCAAATTTAGTTTTGAAATTCCCCCATATAAGCCCTATTTAAAGCCCATTTAACCACAAGAAAAAAAAAAAGGAATTGAATTAGCCTAAATCTACACATCTCAAGTGAATTCCAGCCAGCCAATAGTAACTAGGAAACCAACTAGAATTAGTCTAACCAAATGCAAGAGTAATTAGCTAACTAGGTGGCAAAAAGAGGAGATAAATCTGAATCTAATCCCCCTTAGTTTGTAGACCATGTCTCCTAAGATGTGACTTATTATTCAATAGACAAAGCTTTTACCCAAATAACCAAGCCAGGGACTAAGGAGCAACCCCCCTCAAGCAAGCTACCAAAGTTTTGATTTCTCACTCCCCATTTCCATATGTGAAATCCCACTTTCTTTTGGAAATTTTCCATAGAAAACACCCTAAAAAATTAGCTAAAAACTCAAGAAAACTTTCTAAATTCGGATTAAACAACTTCCTCTAAACTACAACCTCCAGCCCCCTTTTTCTAAGCTATCCACTTTTGATTTGATCACCACCTATTCTCCGCATGAAACCCCCTTCTTTTTGAAGAAATTCCCCAAGAAAAACACTCTAAAAAAATCTCTAAAAAACTCCAAAAAAATACCCAAAATTCGGATCCAAAGAAGACTCCAAACCATACCCTTGTTTTCCCCTACAACACCTTCCACACTTTGCCCATCTGATCAAGCCTCAAACAACACCAACTTAAGATCATTTCTAGATATGTTATGCACCAATTGAGTGGCCATTTGAGAAGAAAAAATTCCAAGGAAGATCAGAACCTAAGGCTGCCCCGAGGAAGTAGAAGGAGGAAGATCTAGGCACTCTAATAAGTTGCAAAGTATAAGACCTTGATTCCTTCTTATTGGCATTATTTTTTATTTTTATTTATTTTTTTGTAATACATTGATTTCCTCATATTAGAATAGAATTATGTTGCTTTGATTTTGTAACTTTACATGCATATTTGGAGTAAATTTAGCTTAGGGAATAAGTTAGAAATGTAACACCAATCTTAGGATGTAAGACCATGGAGATTCACCTTTCAATGTAGCTTGTATGTTGAAGTTTTGGAAAAATATAAAGAGATCAAAATTTGGAGACTTAAGGTACTTCTAGATGCCTATGTTAAGGATTTAATTAAGTGCATTTTTTATGTATTACTTGCACTCTTAACTATGTAAAGCATTAGATACTAAACTAAGCTCTCTAATAGCAAGAAATTGAAAGGAATGGCAAGATTGATTCAAGGACTTCAAAATCATGGCCAAACCTAATAGAATCTAGAAATTTTTAAATTTTCAGAACCTGAGAATGCTAAACTAACATTAGAAAAATTATGAGAATAAAAATCTTAAAGAAAAACATGAAATTAACACAATTAAGAAGGTAAACCTTTAAATCCGAAGCATTGGAAAGCCCCATGAGATTCTTAGGCTAAATTCTAAAATTTCTAGAAAGGAATAGAAAACTAACATTCCATTTGGAAGCCCCAAACGTATTCTAAGTGGTTAGAATTAACTCCCTTGGGTTATTAGAAATTAAGTGGAAATGGACTCTAAATAAAATCTAAACCGAGTGTACCTAATTTGTCTGGTTTAGAACACAACCTTTTGAATTTTAAACAACAAAAATAGCTTTAGAAATAGAAATGACATTCAAAACCCTTTAAAGCAACTATAAATATGCGAGAAACGGACTTAAAATGAAAAAGTTATCAAGAAAACACTAAAACCTTTAAAATTGAGGAAAACCAACAAAACTAGAAAAACTAGTATAGGTTAGTTTTTGACCTAAACTCATAGCGATATTTTTGTCCTATCAAGTGACATGTCATTCAAAGACGACTTGCCACCTAATTACTACAATTGAGGACTATATGGCTAAGCGAGTGAAAATTTAATGATTATTGTTCTTTGTTTGTGTTTGTAGTTAATGCGCTTACATGTTAATATATTAAATACATGAATTGGATTTACGTGCACGGATAATGGGTACTTTTTATGCTTGATTGCTATGATTGATTGTTAAATTACCTTAATTGTACCAAACTAAATAATTATTGCTTTCCCCTGCATTTAGAATATAGAAATTGCGAGTATCTGAATTAAATTATTGTGGATGCCAAATAACTTGACTTAATATTATTTAGCCATAAATAAAATAAGTCATGCATCACAACATCTTGCATGTGAGAAGGCCGTTGGCATCACGTGATGATATAGAAAGGCCTTATGGAGGTGTCCTCCATAGGTATATCTTATCTTAATCTTTAGGAACTAAATGGAACTAGGAAATGTCGTCCTTTGATTGAGACCTAGGAATACCTAGTCAAAGGATTCATCGCTTAGCAGTGATTGAGCTTGCGAGCTTTTCATAATCTATACCTTATGATGGGCTTAATATGTATATATGTATTTTCAAGTCTATTGAAATATATTACAAAAAAATATATATATTTTATGATTTACCTTAAAAGTAGCTTAGGGTCATTGGAGCCTAAAGTCGATGTACAGTTTGTGATTTCCCAACCTAGGCAATAGAGTGTGTAAATCCGTGTTGTATGTAGTGTCGAATAAACCATATACATTGTTGCATTTATGTGATTGCTTATGCATGACATATGCTTGATTATTGCTTGTCGATTTAGTAGGAGGGTATATCTCACTAAGCTTTATAGCTTACCCCGCTTCTCTTTTGTAGGTTAGCCTAAAGCTAGGAATGGTTTAGGAATCAAGTGATGAGAAGTCCAAACTCAAATATCGAGGAACTAATGTAGGATAGAGTAATTGTCGGTTTAGACTTAGATAGAGTGACAAGATATTGTGGAACATGTATATCTCTTCTTTTCAAAATCTATTTTCCTTTAAACTTATTTGAACCTAGACTGTTTTAGAATTGTGACTACTCGATTTTATGATTTGGTGGGGAATACCGATTTCTTGTGGCTCTAGTGATTGTGGATTACTAGTCTCATTAGTTATTTTTATATAACAATTAGTTATATGTATTATGACTAAAGGAGACTTAATTAGAGCTTTGTAACCTTTGACTTGTAAGATGGTTTTTGCATCATGGGTATACATGATATGCAATAACTTTAAGTGAAAACTACTAGGCCCTCCTTTGAGGCATGATAGAGATGGTATATACTTACTTTAAAATGATCCTAATGAGGTTGATAGAGGTTTCTCAAGGCCAATAACTTTCCTTGTGAGTATATGAGCCTACACGAGAAAGGCTAGAAGCAAATAGACCAACCTAATGATCTTTGTTACTTAATCTAATGAGTTAAGCCAAACAGTTTATGGGCTTGGCCTAATGTTAATAAAACAATTTTAGCCCTTTACATTTTGCACCTTCCTAAAACTAGGGGCAAACTCGAGGCTAGGGGAGGCCTAGTCCTCCAAGCATCGAAATTAATTAATTTATATATATTTATTTATATTTTTAGGTATACATAATATTATAAAATTTAATATGGTTTGGTGGTTAAAAAATTATTTTTACATACACAAGGTCATGTGTTCAAATCCCATTAGAGTTACATGTACTTTTTAAAGTTGCATTTATTGTTTGTCTCTCAATAAATGATTTTTATTTTCTCTCTCTCTCTCTCTCTCTCTTTTATTTTTTATAATTAGTGAAATTGAATTTTATTAATAAAAAAGAGAATAGTTAACTAAATAAATTTTTAATAAATACTATTTATTTATTAATAACTTTACGATAAATAAAAATTATATTCAATATTATAAGTGTTTTAATCACATTGCATAAAAATATTTGTAAATAATAGTAGTTTATATTACTTCAAAAACTAACATTTTCTTTCACTATTAATATTATGAAAAAGGAATAAGTATTATTGAATAATCAATTATCTAATTATTTACATTGAAAAAACATTTGTGTATATATATTTTTTACATCATTACTAATGAAATAATTTTGCAAAGTCAGTATAAAGAAATTATAAAATACTATATTATTTATATTATGTTGTCGTTTTCATTTTATTTGTAATTTTTTTAAATACTTATGATTTTTTTTTTGTTAATAATAAAACTTATGCAAGTTTTTATATCTTGATTCTATTTTTTATAAATTGATAGTAACGTTTTGATTAATACATATGTCAAATGAAATACTAAAAACTTTATTCTTTAAATCTTTTACAAAGTACATCAAGTATCTATAAACAGTACATAAAAGAAGTTTAAATTTACTTTTCTATCTAGTATTAGATTGTGTTGAAAGTACATTTATTTCCATGTGTACAAAATGCATTATAATTGTTATAATAAGTGAATATTTTTCTACGAGTAATTTTAATACCGTAAAACCACCCCCTATTAGTACAACTTTATGCCTGTCCTTACCCCCAACCAAAGTTCTTCAAATAGAATCAAGGGGGTTTGACCATTTCATGTATGAGGCGTTGAGTTTATCACTTGATTTTTTATGATGTTGATCCATAGGGCGTCTTTTGCTTGTTGATGAATTGGAATAGAATAGATTGTTTGCTACATCCTTTTCATGAAATTCACCCCATTATGTGCTTTATATTGCTTCCAATAATAATCTTACTGCTCTTAGGATGTTGATTAACATTTATAAAACAAATTTTATAACTCAGAGCCTCTTCGATTATTTCCCACTTCATGTGAAAATATTTTTCACATTATCAATGAATATTTATGCACTTCACTAGGATGATATAATTTGAGCCATGTCCTTAATATACACATCACTTTAGTATAAGAAGTTGTATATAACTCACATGTATAGTGAAAAAGCATATTAAAGTTTAGAATGAACGTGTACAAAGTGTGAGATCAATAGCGACGACGATTTTCAAGTACTTCAAACGTTTTTTACACTAATATTTTATCTAAAGAGCATTGGAAAATAAATAAATTTGAATCTAAGAAGAAATTATTGTTTTTAAATGGGTGTAACTAACCAATTTTTAATTGCCCCAAGCTATATAAAGAGTGGGACCGATACGTATGCAATATAGAAGAGAAGAATTATAGTGAACTGATTACGAAGCCGTTGTGATACATTGAAAGATAAAAGTGGTTATAATGACATATGAATGAAAAATAAATGTGACTATATTGACATGATAATAAATGTAAGAATATAAAAAAGATAAAAGTTTTTAAAATTATTTATTATAATAGAATAGATTCATTGAAATTTCCTTTTCAGAGCCATCTAACAGTTGTTCCATTTATATAAGAAAAAGCAGTATAGATTTATTTTCAAACATAAAAACATCCAATTTTTTTTAGTGATTATGATATATTTAACATAGAAACCTAAATTCATGCCGTTATGTTGTAAAGGATTTGGCAATGTTTAATTTTATTTATTTAGTTAAATTCTTATTGTCTCAATAATATCCAATCCATCAAATTCCAACATTTAAGTAAATTAATGAATTAACACATATTTATCATTATTTAAGAGTGCAATTTAGATAATAAATGTGAACTCTCTTTTGAAAAAAATAGTTAAACGGTCCAACAACTCTCTCTATTCCCTTTATTCTGTGTGTCTAGACATTAGATGAATAGTTGAAAGAAATCATAAAGAGATAAGAATCATTTGAAAGGTTATTATTTCCTATCTGGAACTCGGTTTATTTAATTTGAAAATATGCATTCATACTATTAAATTATAAAGATATTGAAAATATTCAATTTTATATATTTGATTAAATTCTTTGGATGTTTGCCGTATGAAAGTTATTGTCTCAATAAGGTCATACCCATCAAATTCCAACATTTAAGTAAATTAATAAAGTAACACATATATTTATCAATATCTGAGAGTGTAATTTAGATAATAAATGTGAACTCTAATGAAAAAAAATAGTTGGACTGCCCAACAACTCTCACTATTCCCTTCAATCATAAAGAGATAAGAATCGTTTGAAAGGTTATTTTTATCCGAGCCCAACGGCTGAACGGTAGGTTTTTCGACGTTTGTTTGCATGTTGCACCAAACATTCAGCCTGCAACATTTGCCTTGATGAGTGAATGCCGTGTTGACCAACAAATGGTCATAAATTAAAAAAAAAAAAAATTCATCGAGAATTGCACGCTAATGTCAAAATCAGTCAATAGACCTTAATCACCATACTACAAGAATATCTCTGCCTTGAGGTTCTTGAATTCTCTTAACAAACATAATCTCTAATTCACGATCCTTGTAAAGCTTTGAAAATTTCAAGAGTTTCATGATGAGTCGCTTTTCAAACTCCTCTAGTCACCTTGATGGTGGAGATGATGATCAAACCTTATGGGTAAGTTCATCCTCCACTGTTCCTCTAAAGCAAAATTACGAAGTGTTCTTAAGCTTTAGAGGAGAAGATACCCGCCATGGCTTTACCGATCATCTTTACCATAGATTGGTTGATAGAGGAATCATGGTGTTTAGAGACAGTGAAGAGCTTCGTGTGGGTGAGAAGATCGATCAACTGTTTGAAGCAATCAAGGATTCTAAAATTTCAATCCTAATCATTTCACCTGATTATGCTTCTAGTATATGGTGCCTCAAGGAGCTTCTCCAAATCCTCAAGTGCAAGGAAATGTCAAACCAACTCGTCCTACCTATCTTCTACCAAGTTAAACCCTCGGATGTTCGTGAGCAAAAAGGCAATTTCGGAAAGAAGTTTCGGTTATGCAAGAAGAAGCACAGCCTTGATGGAAAGCTTGTCCGCGAATTAGAAGATGCTTTCAAGGAAATTACAGCCATGAAAGGATGGGAATCAGACAAAACCGCAGATCGGTAACTCTTAAATTATCTTTCATATATATTAAATTCTCTTTCAGCTCTTTTGTATCAAATCTTTATATTGAAATACGTCGTATAGGCATGAAGGACAATTGGTGAAGATAGTTGTCACAAAAATTTTTAATGAGTTGAGGAAAGCTGCATTAGTTGTTTCAGATTTCTTGGTTGGGGTTGAGGATCATGTGAAAGAAATCAAGAAAAATATTGATGCCAGACTATCCAATGATGCTACGATCATAGGAATTCTTGGTATGGGTGGCATTGGCAAAATGACTCTAGCTAAGGTCCTTTATAATGAACTCTCTAACTACTTTGAATGTCGTAGCTTCATACCAAATATCCATGAAGCATCATCACAATACAAAGGTATGGAGGATCTGCAAAAGCAAGTTATCTCAGACATTCTAGTTGATAAATCGTTGGGAGAAATATCACATATTGATGAAGGAATAACTATAATTGAAAAGAGCTTTAAGGAAAAGAGACTTCTACTTTTGTTAGATGATGTTGAGAATAAAGATCAACTAAATAAATTAGCAGCAAAAAACAATTGGTTTGGGTCAGAGAGTATAGTTATCATTACTACTAGAAACAAAGATGTCACAATAGTATCTGTGATGAACTTGAGTTATGAACTCAATGAATTGAATTATGATCAATCTTACAAGTTATTTTGCAAGCATGCATTTGGAAGGGATGCCTCTTGCCCCAAGGATTTGGAAACCATAGCTAAAGATATTGTATCCACAACTGAAGGGCTCCCATTAGCAATTGAGATTATTAGTTCTTCGCTTTATCAAAAAGTTGAAGGCATTTGGAAGGTTATGTTGAAGAAATTAAGGAGGATACCTAACAATCTGGTGCTAAATAAGTTGAAAATAAGTTATGATGCTCTTGAGCATGAACAACAACAAATATTTCTTGATATTGATGTCTTCCGATTGGAAATGAACTTGAATCTGCATCTTACATGTGGGATAGTTGTGGTTTTTATCCAAAAGAAGGAATTCAAATTCTCATTTCCTTATCCTTGATAAAAGTTGGAGATCAAAATCACCTAGTAATGCACGATCATTTAAGAGATTTAGGAAGGGAAATTGTTCATAAAGAAGGTCAAAGCAATATTGGGATATGCAATAGACTATGGTTGGAAGAGGAAGCAAGAGAAGTAATAGAAGGAAAGCAGGTATGTTTGCTATCTAAGAAAATATAAATGAACTTTTTATATTGTTGGAAAGACAATACATGCATCAATACATAAATTGTTACTTCCTTTTGGAGTTTTATTATCTATTATAACTCATAACCATATAAACTTTAGGTTAATTTCCAAAATATCTAGGTTGCTTATGTATTTCGCACAATCGAATCCCAAGCCCTTTATGTCATGTTTGGTATATTAAAATGAATCCGGAATGGAATTACAATTCCATGTTTCATTCCCTTTGTCATGTTTAGAAGCACTTTTAGAAGCCGGAGTTGTGAATCCTTGGAATCAATGATTCCAACTTCGTGGGGGAATTCGATTCTACCTTTGAAGGGGTGGAATTGCGATTCTAATCCACTGATTAAGGATATTTTTAATAAATATCATTTCATTTTGTGAACGTTTCTAAACACAAGAATGGACTTAAAATTTCATTATCAATTCCATTACAATCTAATAAATTTCATTTTATTACATTCTAGATCATTTTTGCATACTAAATGTGCCATTAAATTATTTGATCAAGTCTCAAACATGCTAAAGGACTTGCATTTCTGCTTATTCTATGTATGTGGCATTATTTGCAAGGGTGGGTCTAGGGAGGGCCAAATGGACCCTAGCTTGTTGAAACTCCAAAAAAAAAAAAAATTAATTAAGAAAATTTATTGAAAAATAAAAAATTATATACGTTATATGTATATTATAAGAGTGAAGTATATCAAATTGTTAAACATAGTTAAGTGGTAAGGTATAAAAATTTTTAAACAAAAGGTTAGGGTTGAATTCCCATAAGTATCATTTTACCTTCTTTTAGGTTGCATTTATTTTTATGAGGCTTAAACAACTCTCTCTCTCTCTTTAATTTTTCTTTACAATAATTAATAAAATTAAATTTTGTTCAATACAAAATCATAATTAACTAATAAATTCTCTTGAATTGCTATTTAATTATTAATTGTATATCGTAAATAATAATCATATTGCCAATACTATAAATGTTTTGATCTTATCACATAAAGTATGAGTAAATAATAATAAGTATATACAACTTGATATGCTATACTTATATCTATATCATTTGCTTTTTCCGCTCTACTTACAATTACCTATTTAAATATTTTTTTGTATTGCATTCTTATTAAATAATAAAATTTACAAAAGTTTTATGTATTAATTTTTTAATAAATTGATAATTATATTTCAACATTAATATATATGTTGCAAAGAAAAGATAAAATATTTATTCTTTAGCCTTTTGTAAAGTATACTAAGTACTCTTAATCATTTCCATAAAAACAAAATTAAAATATCCCTCTTATTAAGTATAAAAAGTGTTGTGGATGTATTCGTCTTATAAAATCTTTATATATATATATATATTAACAGATTTTCTGTCTGAGATAATTTGTTTCAATCCCTTCATTGTTAACCTTAAAAGGTTGAATTAAGTTGATAAAGGATGTTCCTAATATAACATGTTGCTTTAAATTTTTAACTAAAATGAATGCAGTTTTATAGGAAACATTATCTTTAACAACTTCAACATTGGGTAATTTATAATTAATGCTTAATTTGTTACTAGAGGCAGAGTTTAGAGATTAGGTTGTTTTCTCAAAATATTTTATTGGAATTAACCCTTCTCTAATGCAATTCAAATCTGCTCCTGTATCAAATAAAGCAGTTGTTCTTAGGACAAATTCATCATTTATCCTAATTGTGATGTCTATTGTCCATTTCCTAGTAGTGACCTCTACTAGTTGCATTAAGTATTATGGATTTACTTCCTTTCCATAATTTCCATTGGTAGAACTTTCATATTCAGTGTCAGAGCCAAAGGGGGAGTATATAGAGAAGAGAGGTAAGAAGGATGGAAGAAGATTATGGTAGAAGGTTAGGATAATACCTAAGCATGTCTACGTACTTAGGTCCTATGATTCATTAATCATAGAAGGAGATGTCAGTGTATAAGGGTAGAGAGATAGGAGAGAAGTGTGTGGAAGAAGTGGCCGAAGGTTGTGGCTAGAGGTAGAGAAGAGAAGTTAGGCAGAGAAGAAAGTTAGAAGAGTGTTTGGATGTCTGAGGGTTCTAAGAATTTTTGGATTTAAAAGGATTCTAAAAAATTGGATGCCTTCTGAATGGAATGGCTTCCTCTTTTATAGAACCAGCATTTTCACTGTTTAAACAGTAAAAGTATTTTTACTGTAGTGAACAATGATTTTTATTTTAAGTTAAGAACATAAGTCCTCTATGGAAACCTAGACATCTATAATGATTGCTAAATGATCCTCTGTAGAGGGTTAAATTAGTTTGGGAAGTAGCAGTTTGACCTGCTAAGTAGCATAAGTCCCACTGGATAAGGGTAGCGAAATTGAGTCGAGGTGAAACCTAGATGAAATAAGACCCGTTTGTAGTTCGGTCAAACATTATTTATGAATAGGTTAAGTAAAGTGTTTTGATTTAAAATGAATTTATTTAACAAAACTATGTCGTCCTCTAGCTTTGCATCAAATGAGTAACTTGAGGACTCTAATGTCAACAATAGAGATGAAATTTATGTAAAAGATTTTGATAAAGTAATTGACGACTAAAAAATTCCCAAGTTGTCTTATGATCAAATTTACCTAATGGCCAAATGGAAAATCTTTAGCAAAAATGATTATGTCATATCCATAGAAGAGAGAGACATTCCTGTCTCTGATGGATTGACTTCAATTGAATTAATGAATAGAAATTCCATTAAGAAATATGGACAAGAATGGAATTACATGTACATAGGTCTAATCCAAGTAGGAGCCAAACCTCCTACCAAATTAGGATTAGATACCTTTGTCTTAATGGTCCATAGGGATGTTAGAGAACTAGAGTACGAGTGATCGATCCATGCTTCGATCGAGACTAGTCTCAGTACTGGTCCAATTTAGTTCGAATGTCATCAAAATGTCAACTTAGGTCTTAGGGATCAAACCATAATGAAATCCCTAGTCCTTCAAATTAAACCCATAATTACAAAGTGATTGGAGGTGTATTGCTAATGGCAGTCATCTATAGAATATATTTTAAATTAATGAAAACTGCATTTGGATCAAAAGTGTACAAAATTGACAAGAAAGGTTAAATGCTTCTGATTCAAACTAATATAACCAGATCCAATGTTAATGTCCCTAAAATTATTAAATGGGATCAGGTAAACTTACTTGATCACTAGAAAATAGAAAATCCTATTCCTTAGAAAACAATCAATGATGCCGAACCATCTAATCTAATACAGCATCAAGATGGTAAGGTAACACTTCAATTCTCTAGGAGATCATTCGAATATCCTAGAAACCAAATGTCTTTAGGGTCATCATCCAGAAGATCGATCGATCTGTTCAGGATTGATGAACTAAAAAATGTCTAAGATAGTCCTAAAAGGATTAATCCATCAATTAGCGATTTAGTTAATAAACCCATAGGATTAACCCAACTGGTCTATCACAATGAATTAGAATATGAAGAACTAACTACTTCAGAATTAGGGGATTTTGAGCTTAATGTCATAGAAAAACCTTTCAAGCTAGATAGGATTTTTCTAAATAATGATTTTAATTCTCCTAAAAATCTTAAGAAAAAAGAATGGTATTTTAAAACTTTTGATAAATTTAAAACACAAATTAAGGAGGATTATTATAATTTCATTAATGAAATAGGTTCTCAGACTTTATTCTTCGATTGGTTAGAAGAATATTATTTGAAACCTAAACAAATTAATACAGTTAATAAAATTGTACAATGGAGACTAAGTGATGGTAATGTAGTAGAATCTACTCATCCAAATATAAGGTATTCCCATAAGGATACCAAAATTAAGCTAACACCCTTCAAGAATGCTATAGAAGCTGAAGGATCTGGCATTAAGAAAATTATTGACCAAAATAATTTTACTAATAAACACTTTCACACAATAGGTCAACAATTGCAACACTAAAGGCGTGTTTCAAGTCTGTGACTTCAAAACCTATTTTTGGAATAATTTTCTAGTTACCCTATTTTGCGATTTTTTTTTCAAAAATTATATTATTTAAGTGTGTTCCAAAAAAAAAAAAAAATGCGCATGACTAGTATTTTATAAATAATGTTACCTCAACCAAAGCTTTAGACTAAAAGTTTTAAAAGTATGAAACCTTGTACTTTAAAGATTATATTATTTTACTCAAACAAAGTGGTAAAAGTTCACAAAATAATTTAAGAATTTTTTTTTTTTTGTAAAATTGAAAAACTTAGCACAAGATGCAAAATGAAACAAAAATATGCCAATTATTTAAACAATGCAATTTTTATCATGCAATATATTCTATCCATCCCCCACCTTAAAACCAACATTGTCCTCAATGTTAAAAACAAATAAAAAAAAAAAAGTAAAAAGAAGAATACTCCCCTAAGGTGTTGGTTTGATTGCTCTTCTTCTTAGGCTTTTTCTTGTCTACACTTTATTAACTAATTCAAATAGCCTAAAAAAGAATTAAAAACAAATGCCAAAAAAAAAAAAAGAAAATTAAAAGTTACTATTATTATTTATTTAAAAAAAAAAAACTACAAAAAAAGGTGTGGGTTACCTCCCACAAAGTGCTTAGTTTATAGTTGCTAGCTTGACTTTTCAATTTCTTGGAGCAAGATTTCCTAAGTCAATAATGGTCGTGTTTCTACTAATGTCTTCCCTTTCATAAAAAAATATTTGTGAAGGTGACCATTCACTTTGAAAGTGCAGTTATCTTCAATTTTCAATTCAATAGTATCATAGAGAAAAACATTAGTTATAGCAAATGGTCTAAACCATCATGGCTTCAACTTACTTGAGAACAATTTGAGATGAAAGTTATATAATAAAGCCATTCGTTTAGGTAAAAACTCTTGATTCCATATGTTCTTATCAAGCCATCTCTTTGCTCTTTCTTTGTAGATGCGAGTATTCTCATATGCTTCTTCTCTTAACTTAGTCAATCAATTAAGCTGGAGCAGCCTCTTTTCACTTGTAGCTTGCATATTAAAGCTAAGCAGTTTTATGGCTCAACATGCCTTGTACTCAAGCTTTACAAGTAGGTGACATGATTTATCAAAAATAATTTTACATGGGGACATGCCTATAGGTGTCTTAAAAGTTGTTCCATAAGCCCATGGTGCATCATCAAGTTTTAATGACTAATATTTTCTAGATGCACTAACAGTCTTTTCTAAGATACACTTTAATCCTCAATTTGACACCTCTACTTGATTAGAAGCCTGTGGATGATAAGGGGTAGCAATTTTATGAGTAACTCCACATTTAGATAAAAGATTTTCAAATTATTTGTTACAACAATGCTTTCCTTCATCACTAATTATTGCTTTGGGCACCCTAAATCTAGTAAAAATATTCTTTAAAAAAAAAATTACAACTTGAGCATCATTTGTTTGTAAAGCAGCAACTTCTACCCATTTTGAAACATAATCCATAGCTACAAGTATGTATTTATTTGAAAAAGATGAGAGAAAAGGACTCATAAAGTCAATTCCCCATACATCAAAAAATTCAATTACCAAAATATTGTTTTCTAGTAATTCATGTTTCTTAGATATATTTCCAATTCTCTGGCGTTAAGCATAAGATAAAATAAATTTTCTAGTCACTAAATAAATTAGGCTAGTAAAATCCACATGATAAAATTTTTGCTGCAGTTCTTTCAACTCCAAAATGTCTTCTTGTTTCATTAGAATGACAATGCTGTAAAATGCTAGATTGTTAAGATTTAAGCACACATCATCAAATCATTTGGTTAGCACAACATTTAAACAAGTATGGCTCATTCCAAAAATCAAATTTAACATCTTGTAATTTTTTTTCTTTCGCTGATAACTCATACCATAAGGAATTATTTTGCTAACTAAATAATTTACAATATCAACATAACAAAGTAATCCTTAAATAACTATTGCATGCAATTGTTCATTAGGAAATGTCTCATTAATCAGTAGCTCTGTGCAATCAATTTCTAAGTAGGATAAATGATCTACCACCAATTTTTTGGTACCTTTCCTATCCTTAATTTCATTATTAAATTCTTGTAGTAGTAGAATCTATTGAATTAGCTTAGGTTTAGCATTAGTCTTAGCAAGGAGATATTTAAGGGTAGCATGATCAATATACTCTATGACTTTAAAACCGATTAAATAAGGCTGGAATTTGCCACAAGCAAGCATAGCAGTTAAAAGTTCTTTTTTAGTTGTGGCATAATTCCTTTGAGCCTCGTTCAAGGTTTTACTAGCATAGTATATAATCTAGAATAACTTACCTCGCCTTTGCCCTGATACAACTCTTATACACAAAGTCACTAGCATCACACATGATCTCGAAAGGACGTTCCCAATTTGGTGCAACTATCATGGGTGTAGAGGTGACCTTCTTCTTCAAAAGGAGCATCTTTCAACAATAAATCACAGAGGTTTAGAGATTTTAGAGAAGTCCTTGATAAATCTCCTATAGAAACCAATATGTCTTAAGAAGCTCTTGACTCCTTTTATTGAAGTATGTGGTGGCAACTTTTCAATAATCTCTACTTTTGCCCTATCAACTTCAATACCTCATGCAAAAATTTTGTGACCCAAAACAATTCACTCCTCACCATGAATTGGCATTTTCCCTAATTAAGAGTAAAATTTAAGTCATTACATTTCTTAAGTATAGATAACAAAATTTTCAGATATGCATCAAAGGAAGTTCTAGATATAGAATAATCATCCATAAAAATTTCAATAAAATTTTCAATCATATATGAAAAAATATCCATCATGCACATGTGAAATGTATCAGTTGCATTACATAAAACAACATTCTCCTATAAGAAAAAGTGCCATAAGGGCAAGTAAATGTGGTTTTCTCTTGATCCTCTAAGGCTATGTGAGTTTGATTATAACTAGAATAACCATCTAAAAAGCAATAATACTTATGCCCTACAAGTTTCTCCAACATTTGGTTTATGAATGGAAGAGGGAAATAGTCTTTTTAGGTGGCATCATTTAATTTTCTATAATCTATGTAAACTCTCCAACCTATTACAGCGTGAATAGGTATCAACTCATTATTATCATTTTTTACAACAATCATACTACCTTTTTTTGGAACAACTTGAATAAGACTGACCTATTTACTATTAGAGTTGGGATAAATAATACCTTCATCAAGTAGCTTAAGCACCTCCTTCTTCACTACCTCTTTTAATGTTGGGTTTAGTCTCCTCTATGGTTGTATTATGGGTTTGCATTCATTTCCTAGCAAAATTCTATGAGTGCATATTACAAGGCTAATTCCTTTAATGTCTGCTATCATCTATCCAATTTCTTTTTTATGCTCTCTAAGAACATTCTGCAACTATTCCTCCTGATCACTTGTTAAAGAAGAAGAAATAATTATTGGCGGTGTATCATCTATTCCAAGAAAAGCATATTTTGAATGATTAGGTAAAGGTTTCAATTCAAGCATCGAGGTTTTTTTAATTGATATCATTAGTTTTGTCTCACTAGTGCCAAGCTCCTTATATTGTTTATATCTTATTTTAGGCACCTACTCAATGTAATCATCTTTCAATTCATCATCTCTCCATTTATCAATATTTCTCAAGACTGATTCCATAGTCTCTACACCTATCTCCTCCTCTAAAGATTTAGATAAAAGTTTATCAACCATGTCAATGGTGTAACAGGACTTTTTATCATCAAATTGTTTCATAGCATAATAAACATTAAAAGTAACATGTTCATCCATTACTCTTAAAGTGAGCTTACTTTGTTCCACATTAATTAATGCTTTACCTGTTGCTAGGAATGGTCTACCAAGTATTATAGGAACCTCCCTATCCTTTTCCATTTCCAGGATTACAATGTCAATTAGAAATATGAATTTGTCTACCTTCATTAACACATTCTCTATAATACCTTTTAGATATTTAATGCTTTGATTGGCAAGTTACAAAGTGACATGCATTTGCTTACATTCTCTAAGTCTTAGTTTTCTAAAAATAGATGAAGGCATCAAATTAATACTAACACTAGAATCAATAAGTACCTTATCAAAATGAAAATTTCCAATAGTACATGAAACTGTGAAACTCCCCTAATCTCTCCGTTTTTGAGGAAGATGAGATAAATCATTTTGTAATGTAATTGAGCATTCTCCTTTAAGCATTATAGACTCTGCATCATCAATCTTGTCTTCCTAATAAGCAACTCCTTCATGAATTTTGTATAAGATGGCATGCTCTAGAGTGCTTCTGCAAATGGGAAGTTGATCTAAAGCTTTTTGAAAACATCAAGAAACTTAGCAAATTGAGCATCCAATTGCTAATGCTTTAGTCTCCTAGGAAATGGAATTGGAGGAACATAAGGTTTCACATTTTGTGGCTTGAACATTGATTCCTCCAATTTCTGCTTCCCTTTATCTTTCTTTTCTATCTCTTCACTATTAAGATTTTGCTCTTTCTCACTTGATTCTCTAAGTTGACTACCATTCCTCAGCATGATTGCATTTAGACTCTTGGGATTCTTTTTAGTGTTTCTTGTTAAAGACCCTAATGGTCTATTGCTCAACTATTGTGATATATAACCCAATTGTGCTTCCAAATTTTGAATAGAGGCCTACTAATTTTACAACATGATGTCAGTTTTTTGCATGTAACTTATCATGAGCTCTTCTAAATTTGATTGCTTTGGCTGAGGTGGTGTGTTCTGACTTAGTGTATGATTATGAAATTTAGGTGCTGGTCTCAAAACATTATTCTCATTTCTCCATGAAAAGTTTGGATGATTCTGCCAACTAGGATTATATGTGCTCGAATGTGGTCTTTGATTACTCCTTTGAAAATTATTGAAAAAACTAACTTACTCTGGAGCACCATTTGATGATGCTAATGCAAACGAATTTTCAAATAAGCACTCATTATTAACATGTGAACCTATACACAACTCACAAGATACAACTTAATTAGCATTAAGAGAATAAGATGTAGTGAGCTTAGTTACCTATGTAGTGAGTTGTGTAACTTGAGTAGCTAAATTAGAAATTGAGTCCATCTCATTCACAACTACAGGTTTAGGTCTTGCCTTTTCATTTTGCCAACTATATGCATTAGAGGTCATATCGTCAATTATTTCATATGCTTGCTTACATGACTTGCTCATTAATGTACCTCCTATTGCAACATCCACCATTGATCTAGATGTAGCTCCCAAACCATTATAGAATGTCTGAAATATTAGCTAAGTGGCTAGTCGGTGGTGTGGAAACTTCCTAAGTGCTTACTTATATCTTTCCCAAGCATCATAAAGTGATTCCCCCTTAATTTAAACAAAATTTGTGCTGTCGTTTCTAAGCTTTGCGGTCTGTGTAGGTGGAAAGAACTTTGAAAGAAACTTTTTAGAGAGCTGGTTTTAAGTGGTTATTGACTCTTGTAGCATTAAGTGGTTATTGACTCTTGGTTGCATCACCCGACACTCCATTACTCTTAAAAGTGTCACAAATTTAGAGGAACACTACAATGTGCCCATTAGGATCCTTGTGTGGTAATCTTCTAAATTGATTTACTTGAACTATCTAAATGAGTGGGTTTGAGCTTAAAATTATTGGCCTAAATGGTCAGTCTCCTAATCCTAGAACTTCTAATTGTAGCATTACATATTCTTGTAAAACTCTATCATTTTCTACCAATTGATTATCTCTCTACCATTTTAGTATTCTCTATCTCTACTCGATTTCTATTCTCTCTTAATAATCGATGGAAGGTATTCTCTATCTTTGAATCAAATGGCACAAGTTCTAAGCTTTTACTTCTTTGCATCAACCATCTACAAGAGAAAATAAAAACAATGCAATAAAATAAAAATAAAAAGAAACTAAAATAATTATGACTAAAATTAAACCAAGGAAACAAATAAAATAACTAAAAGAATTAAAAAAAAATATTCTTAGACTAATAATAGAATTAAAGTGGTTTAATATTAATTTCAATCCTTGGAAATGGCGCTAAAATTTGATTCGTGAAAATTTTATAAACGTGAATACTTGTAAGTATATTAGGTCAATCAAGTAATATAGAAAGAGTAGAGTTGTGATTTTCACGAGAATTAACAATAGATAAATACACAATAATGCTAATATTACTATCAATTAATAAACTTCTTGTACTTTAACCAAAGCTTAAATAATATAAGAAACAACATATCCTCTTCATAAAGTCATAATGCAGTACGTACTTGATATTGTAGGCAAGTGCACCTATCGATTAATGTAATATAGTGAACCAATTACGAATGTCGTCCTACAGAGACTATAATTACTAATATTAATTAAGACTTTATTATCTAATCGTCAAACTAAAAGGAATTAATTAACTAAGAAATTTTATGATTATTAAAATAGTGAAAAGAAAGTAGGCATACTAAAGAGTTTGAATTAATGTTATAAGGATACGTATCTAGATTTAGCTTCCCCCCAGAATCATATATAATTTATTAAAGTTAATTTCAAACTCAGTCTTTATTTTCTTAACCATAGAAATTTCCTTAATCAAATTAATATCTTTCTCAAGACTATGAACTTCTAATCTTAGGTTGATTAATTGAGATGTCTCTCTAATTAAAACCCCTAAAATTGCATTACATTTGCTCTATGAATTCCATTATTAAGTTTAACCCTAATTTAGAAGATTTATGTCATCCTATCTCTAGGGTTGCATGCAACTCTTTTCAATTACACTAGATCTAATTATATAAATGATTTCTCAATCTATTTATATAATATCAACAGTCAAGAATTAATACTCTAGAAATATTAAATTCTTGCAATGAAGAACATGTATAATTGAATTAAGATAATAAAGATTTTATTGAATAATGATTGAAATAAAATTTCATAATAATTATAGGGTTCCACAATTCTAGATACTAGAAGAATTTAAGCTATCATTATGATGTAAAAGCTGAAAATATAACTGAAATAATTCATAATGGAAAAGAAAAACCCTTGTATAAATCTGTTCTTGTACTTTAGGATTGTACAGTTTGATCTTCGATATTCCTGCTTCTTCAAGGAATTCTTCTCTTCATTTACTTAAAAACTCTCTATTTCTTTTCAGAACTCTCTTTCTTTCCTTCCTTCTCCTCTTTCTTAGGATTTAGATATAGTATTTATATTACTTAGTAGTCAAACTCAACATGACCCTTCAACATGATCATGTTAAGGTCGTGTTCAACTTAAATCTTTCAACTACATCCAGATCAGGAGAGATATGGCCAACACGACCTCCAATATGGTCATGTTGAACTTAAATCAACATAGTCATGTTATATGGTTATGTTTGGCTTCTATTGCTTCGAAAGTTACACGAGTGCTAACATAGTCATGTTATTTCTTTATGTATCCTTCTAGTCTTCCTTCAAGTTCAACATGACCATGTTATTGATTGTGCTGATTCTTCAGATGCGTCAAATTTCTTCATTTTAACTTTGGGTCACATGAAACTTGACTTATTTGCTTCCTTTGTTGATTAAAGAATATATTAAACCTGAAATTAAAATATTATTTAATTAGGTAGCATATTTCCTTAAAATTCTTATAATATCACTAAATTCATCTAGAATCTTGTTTGCAAATATATTCTATTAATCATTTATTAGTACCTCAACTTACTTTGATTATCATGAGAATTGATAAGCATCATCATTACATAAATTATTAATCCTTTGCTGTATTTAGATTTTGTCCTTCATATATTATACATACATACCTCTCTCTCTCTCTATATATATATAGATAATACCCACCAAGAAATTCAATAGAGTAACAATATATCAACTAATAATTAAGTTTTAATTAACTAATTAACTAAAACTTATATTAAGTTAACATAATTTACTAAAGAAATTAACTATTCATTGCTCATTCTGTTTTTCCATTTTTCTTCGGGAAAATTACAATCAAATGGATTAACTTTTGGGGTTAAGGTTAAAGAAAGAATTGAGCTTTCAAGTAATTAAAATAAATAATCAACATTGCACTAAGTGATTCAAATAGGAGATCCTATTATGCTAGAATTACGGATAATAACGAATCCTTTATTTAAATCACTTAACATAATGTTGATTTTTTATTTTAACTATTTAAAATTTTGATTCTCTCTTTTAATTACTTAGTATAACATTAATTCTCTATTTTAACTACTTAAAGGTTCAATACCCTATTAGTACTTGATTTCAAACATTAATCCTCTTGTTTGTAATTTTTTTGTTTTTCTTCTCATGCCATAAGAGGGAACCAAATAATATTCTTTGTTTTGATCATTAACGTAGTGTGGTGATGCTTTATTTTACTTTATTTATTTATTTGTTCATTTATTATTATTATTATTATTAAGTTCCTCAAGGCAACCACTACACATGGTGAATCTCTTTATATACATATTTATTCAGCTTATCAGACGTGGGGATTGTATAGCAAGCTGTCCACTATCTCCTCCATGATAAATTAACAGTTCAACTAGAGCTTATCAAAACCATAGCCCATTAAAGTTACTGTAAGGATCGCTATTAAATTAAAATGTTATCTACTTGATTCACTAATGCTTTATTTGGTTAATTAATTAATGTTTTCTTCGAATTAAAATTACTTAATTGTTTTAACATACAAACATATGTAGTAAGTAAAAACATACTCACCGTTGACATTAATAGGACACTTGAGTTTGTAGAGATCAACCAATGGATTTCTTAGTGACTCTATGGTATCATTTGGTTAAGAAAAATAGGATAAAATAATTTTTTTTGTACTGGTATGTTTCCTATTAAATAAAGATTTTTGTGATATTCATTATTTGATATTATAAAGTATTGCACTAAACATGGTATTTTGACAATTACGCCGTTTGTATAATATCATGGTTATTTAATTATATTTTTAATATTATTAAAAAAATACAATTTGAAGAGATTATTTAATTAATGTAATTGAATGAATTATATAAAATAATAAATGTAAATCATTTGATTTGCTATGTAATTAAAAAAATTAATCATTCATATTAAAATTATAATAATTTTTTTATATTTAATAATTGTAGTGTTAATTAAATTGAAATTATAACAAATTAATACATATTAAATTATAATAGTTTGCCTTAATATTTAATAACTACAATATTTTTTTAATTAATATTATAGCAACTGAAGACACGGAATCAGAGGGACTGCCGAACATGAACAAGAGACAAAACCACTACGGCCGGACTTAGCAGAGCCTTACGGGCTAGACAACCATGGAAACAAAGACGTAATGGTTTTGAAATTGTGGCGATCGTTAATGAATCTCGGTCCTTATGGCCTCTTCTTCATTCACATGAAACTTCTTTAGCTCAACAGAGAAAGAGGAAATTTGACATGACATCGCCGCAAAAACATCACCTTCTTTCCGGCGCCATTCTGATTCACCCATTGTTCTCGTTCATATGAACTCATTTCCTGATTGTGTTTGAATTCTTCGTCGAGTCCAATCTCTTCAACGTCTCAAAGAACAAATCCGGTGAGTCTAAGAAACAGAGCCAGCGAGAGAGATGAGTCGGAGAGAGAGGCCATGTGATCGAAGAACAAAACATGAGAGGAAGAGATGAGATCTGTTGATCGCTCTAGTTGTCTTGAATTGATTTTGAGATGTAACAAGTCTTCACACTAACAGGTTTCAACCTGCAAAATAAACAAATGTAAGCAATTACGGTATCGAAGATGTCTTCAATACTTGGTTTCCGACGCTTAAGTCAGAAAAACAACATGATGATATAACAATCAAAGTATGTAAAAGGTATTAGATAACATACCTAGTCAGAGAGACTTTCTCTTATAATGTTGTCATAATGTTATACTTTATATAAGCAAATCTTTTTTAAGGCACCTTGTTTATAGTAGAAAACATCCACTAGTGTGTTTTTTAAAAGAACTAAATTACTTTCTTGATTTGCTCCAACCAGTTTAAGTATTTTCCTATTGTATGGTCTTACTCCAATTAAGTGAGCCTTGGGCCTAGGCCAATCTAGGCATATAACACTTGCCCAGTACTCTCATTAGTGATGTGGCATTGATGAGAATAGAAACTAAATTAAATTTCTTTCATAAGATGATGTCTAGATGTGTTAGTCGAGCTGTTCTTTGGCTAAGGGCATTAGCCAACCTAGAAAGAGTGTTGGCTAACCTTGGCATTTAGAGTACTCATGTCAAGGCTTTTGTTGAGTTATCACATCATACTACCTTACCTAGGCTAACCCGAGCCAAGGGGTCACTCCTCTAGGCTAGGGGAACCTTGATGAAATGACTAAGGAAATCCAATCTGAAGTTAGCTTGGTCTATTGTGTGCTTGTGAGCAAACTGCCATGAACAAGCATCAAACCTCAGGTTACCCCCTAAGTTTGATAAAGGAGAAAGACTTGTTGGATATGTTTTCATCTTTTACATTTGTTAAATTTAAATTCAAACATGCGCGTGAATTTGTGCATTTGATGCATAGTTGCCTCAAGATCATAATTGAGCTTCTAAGAGTGAGATAGAAAGAATATGAATTAGAGAGAGAGTGGATGTCACTTTCCTTCTTGTAAACCAGACGGTGAGAGAGAGAGAGAGAGAGTCATTTTTCTAATAAAAAGACATAGTTAAGGGAAAGAGACTTTGCTACAGAGTGAGAATTAGTGATCAAGGGAGAGTGATATACAAAGAAGGGAAGGGATAGATTGGCATTGTTTTTGGGGTTGAGAAGCTTGTGAGAAAGACAGTGAAGGAAGAAGAAATGGGTTTATGATTTTTTTTTCTAATGCCATAAAGGGTACAAGAATTGGTTTTTGTATACCACAACAAAACAAAATCTTATACTTATAAAGTAAATCACTAGCTTTGATTCAGTTGTTCATTAATTTAATTTAATTTTTTTCCCTAAAATACATATATTTAGCCATTTATTCGATTAGACAATTTAAAGAACTTTTCCATCAAAATTTATGAATTGTCTAAACATATTTCTTAGATTATGACTATACATAAGAATGAAAATTTTATAATTTTAAAATTTATTTTTTAATATCTTGTATTCTTTTGCTATATATTTATTTGTAAATCTTTCCAACTTCGAATTCTCAAATTAGCCTTTCTTAGTAACACTTATATCCTCTTATAAATATTATTTGATAACCCTTATACATTCCTCGCCATTAACTTAAATTACTTTGTAATTTTTACTTAGACTCCCCATTGTATATGTACCAACTTATGGTCTTTTCAATCTCATCAAAAATTAAAATTAATAATTTAACTAATATTAATGTCATCATGAAGACATATCATAATATCACAACAAGTGTGTATATATAGCTTTATAATTACAATTTACATGTATAGTTGCAATTCTTTTACCTACAAATATTAAGTATTAAATTATAGATTTTTCTTATATATATGTGTGTGTACATAAATAGATACATATATCAAGTAGTATTTGTATACCGACACACATATATAGTGTACATAAAGTAGAATCAAATGCCATGTTTGATATGTATGAATGGTTTGGAATGAAATAGATTGGAATGGAATCGGTTATAAAATGTCAAATCCATGCATGTGTTTAGAAATGTTCACGGAATAGAATGGTATTTATAAAATAAAAAAATTACCCTTAATTAGTGAATGTAATAAATTACTTGATGTGATAAAAAAGGTAATTTAAATAATTACCATTAATGAGAATAATTTAGAATCATGATTCCACCCTTTTAAAGGTGGATTAGAATCTTGATTCCACCTTATCATTAATGAGAATAGATTGGAATCACAATTCCACCCTCTTAAAGGTGGAATCGCGATTCTCCCATAGAGTTGGAATCTTTGATTCCAAGGAGTCATTCCAATCAATGATTGTAACTTTTAAAAATGCTTTCAAACATAAAATGGGAGTGGAATCCAGAATCACGATTCTATTCTAAGTCCATTTTAGCATACCAAACGTAGTATAAATGCATAGAGCATATAGCATACATCATTACAAAAGCATAAATGCAAAGTATACTTATAAACAATACAAGTGATACTTTATATTTATGTGCACTAGATGATAGGTATTGTGTATCAATTTACAAATAAAATTGATTAATTTTTGCATACAACTTGTTATGTTTGCATATAATCTATTATATACTTCTTTCAAAAAAAGAAAAAAAAAGAAAAAATCATATATTTAAATGGTAAATACTAATACAAATTACTCAAAATGATATACTATTTGATTCAAGAAGACTTATGAATTATAAGAAACATAACATTTCACAAATATAAAGAAATGATTGTGTATGCATGTATGTATACACCATTATTTACTTTTAATAAGGGAATACGTCTACGTATAAATAACAAAATAACAATACGGAATCTCTAAAAGGCCTTTAATATCCAATTATAATTACTTGTATTTTTGTTGTAAGATATTATTTTGATTATTATTATTTTTTTACATAATAATTCATAGCCATCAGTTTAATATAGAGCCAATAAGGACACTATCAAATATACACTTATTAATTATGGCTTGGTTATGAATTTCTAAGCATCACGTTTTACATTCCTCGATAATTAATTTTTTTTTTTTTTTTTTTTTTTGCATTTGTACCAAAGTCTAGCTAAAACCATATAATTATTTTTTTGTGGGATATTTTCTTCTATTCCAATTTTGATGATATTTAATAGTAATCTTGCTAAAATTATATTAATGTTCCATGACTTTCCTAAATTGATTTGTTAATTTTTTGAGGGCTTGAAAGTGCTCCACTTTCATTTGTATATGGTATTATGTCTTATAATTCTATATTATGCTGCAAATCTACATTGTTGGAAATATTATAACTCAACTAATTTAAATAGCTAGCCATGGTTGCCACTTTTTAGTCCTTTTCTATATTAGCTCTAATCATTATCACTTTTATCTCTTTGTAGTATTCCTCCACGCTCTTAAAGGCCTAAGTCTCTACAACATTTGATAAAAAGCTCCCAATAGTGTTGGCTAGAGATAAACCACATTTTCATGGAAGCCTTCAACTCTATAACTCAATAGGACTCTCACTATTTGTTCTCTTATTATCACAAGTTGATCTCACCATATTATGGCATAATAAGTAAGCTCAACAACAATAAGTCTTAACTTTTTCTCTTTAGGTTAGGATTACATGACCTTTCACATAGTTTTGACATTGGTGTTGGGATTAGATAATTCTTCACATAGTTTTGGCATTGGTTTTAGGATCAAATGACCCCTTACATATGTTTGGTGTAGTCAACTTAGATCAAATGACCCTTTGCATTATGTTAAGTTATGTGTTTGTGCATGCATATATATACATACATACATATATGGAGTTTGAGTTATTTCAAGTCTTAAAACACTAAACTATGTTGTTTGATACACCTAATTCAAGATAAATAAATTATGATTATTGCATTAGCACTTAAGTATGTGCTTAAACTTTGTGTGCCATTCATATGTTATGCATCCAGTGATTATTGTAATGGCATTATTGTTCACCCATTTTAGGACTTTTAAATTTTAAGTACTAATGAAATCTATGAGGTGGACTCTTATGATAACTTGGGTTATGACTTATATTTTGGGAGTGGTAAGAAAATATCAACTCCAATTATATAGATAATAAAGACAAGATTTAGTAGTTATCCCATAAGACTTTTTCTTTTTGTAAAAAAAAAAATTGAGAGATCAAAATTGTTTAGCTACAATGAGAGCTAGTTATTTCATAATGTAATTGGATATATTTACTTTTTCCTATTGAGAGATTTATGGGGTTTTGTAAAAATAAAGTATTTGTTGAAATTGTGATTGGTTTCTGAATCTTACATGTTTATTTAGTGATATGAGTATGCAATAAAATTACCACACCTTGGGTTCTGGAGCATGTGATAGTTTCCCAGTAAACATAAGGGTAGCATAGAAGTTCATGGCTATAGCATGAATGAATTAATATCTAAGTTCAAGTCTAGCTATTTTATTTAGCATGTTAAACAGTTCAACTTAGTAATGATACATCATAAATTGTGTTTATCCTAGATTATCAATGAGATAAAAGAGAGTCAATCTTTGATTTGAACATGGTAAAGTATGGTTAATAACTATTTACTTATATCATGCTGTGTGACCAATTTTTGATAAACAAGGTTATCTTTGTTTGTTTTTAAGACATTGTTTGCAAATACAAAAACTTGAAAGATTGCAAATAATAACATGTTTATGGATTTTAAAATAATGTAAAAAATTTATCTCAAAATTAAAAATCAATTACATAATAAATGTAGCTTGAAATTATAAAATCAACAAGTAGGATAATTAATTGGAAAACATGTGAAGTTTAGATTAAAATGAAAAAGAATCAAGTTGTTTAGGCCATGGCCCAATCAACCCAATTGGTTAACTGGTCTAAGGATCTAGCATCTTAGTTTATACCTAACTTGGGTAGTCAATCAACCCTAAATTTTCTAATGAGTTTATTTTATTCTCAACAACTATCGGTAACAATGTATGGTAACAAGAAACTAAAACCCTATGTAGAAAGAAGCGTGTGGCATCATTTTTCATAAGAGCAATGCTTAAGTTTTCTCTCATTTGCAAAAGATGATCCAGTAATTCTGTAATAGCTAGTATGAAACGAGATAAGTATTTACTGTCTTGAATTTTTTTATTTCAAGCATGTTTTCACTAATCAATCTATCTTGTGCTTTATATTGCTTCTTGTAATAATAATCTTGTTGCCTTATGATGTTGATTAACATTTACAAAATAAAATTTATAACTTAGAGCCTTTTAAATTATTTTCCACTTGATGTGAAGACATTTTCCACACTATCATTGAATATTTATAGACTTCAATAAGATGATATAATTTGAGCCATGTCCTTAACATACTCATCACTCTAGTATAAGAAGTTGTATATAAGCATATTAAAGTTTAGAATGAATGCGTGCAAGAATGTAACATCAATAGCGACGACAATTTTCAAGTACTTCAAACGTTTTCGCACTAATATTTTATCTAAAGAGCAGTGGAAAAGAAATAAATTTGAATCAAAGAAGCAATTTCTGTTTATAAATGGGTGTAACCAACCAATTTTTAATAGCCTCAAGCTATATACAAAGTTGGAACGTTACGTATATAGTAATACAATGAAAGAAAAAGAAGTGTGACAATAATGACATGATAAATAAATGTAAGAATATAAAAAGATATTAGTTTTAATTTTTTTTTATTACAATAGAATAGATTCATTGAAATTTCTTGTTAGAGCCATTTGACAATTATTCCATTTATATAAGAAAAAGGACTATTGATTTTATTCAAACATAAAGTACCTTGTTTTAGTTTTTTCATATAATCGATATTTTTAGAGAAAGTCTTATATACTATCATTTAATATATATATTTTTTTTGTGATTATAATGAAAATGAAAAATTTAAACCTGATCTATTCAATTATAAAGTTGTCCCATCATAATACAATGAAAGATAAAAGTGGTTATAGTGACATATGAATGAAAAATAAATGTGATAATAATGATAGGATAAACAAATGTAAAAATATAAAAAGATATTATTTTTTTAAATTTTTATTACAATAGAATAGATTCATTGAAATTTCGAGTCACTTGACAATTATTTCATTTATATAAGAAAAAGGAGTATAGATTTTTTTTCAAACATAAAGTACCCTTCTTTACTTTTTACATATAATCAATATTCCTAGAGAAAGTCTCATATACTATTAATGTTCAATTTTTATTTTTTTTTTGTGTTTATAAAGAGAATGAAGAATTAAAATCTAATCTATTTAATTCAAAATTTTGCATCCATACCTAGACTACAAAGACCATAACAATGTTCAATTTTATATTTTTAGTTAAAATCTTTGGATGTTTGCCGTATGAAAGTCATTGTCTCAATAATGTCCAACCCATCAAATTTCAACATTTAAGTAAATTAATAAATTAACACATATATTTATCAATATTTAAGAGTATAATTTTGATAATAAATACAAACTCTCTTTTGAAATAAATAGTTGGACGGTCCAACAACTCTCTCTATCCCCTTTATTCTTTGTGTCTAGATAATAAAGAGATAAGAATCGTTTGAAAGGTTATTGTTACCTCTCCAGAGCTAACTAATCTTCGTGGTGTAGAGAAGACTGGTAGTACCTTCAGCGTCTTATCCGAGTCCAGCGGCTGAACGGTAGGTTTTTGGACGTCCTTTTTACTGTTTGTTTGCACGTTGTACCAAACATTCACCCTGGAGCATTTGCCTTGATGAGTGGATGCGGTGTTGACCAACGGAAGGTCATAATTTAAAAAAAAAAGAAATAAATTCTGAGAATTATACCTTAATATTAATAAGATTTTAGTAGATATGATTTTTTTTTAAAAAAATTATTATCCATGTTTTATTTAAATTATATATATTAAAATTTTATTAATATTTACATATTATATATAAATAATACATAGCAAATAATACTCAATAAATCTATGATCGTTACTAGACCAAGCAATCAATACATTAATATTGGAATCATTATTAAAAAAAAAAAAAAAAGAAAGCATCATAGACCCAGACTTAATGCAAGTTGCAATGATGTTTTCACAGGGCTCACTTTCCACATGAAATTGATCTCCGGGGCTTTCCTGAAATTTTCCTTCATAATATTCAACACTATTAATCACATTTCACTGAAGCACAAACAAAGCAATAGACAAAGCCATACCTAAAAATCAAAAGCCATACCTAAGAAGAAGAAGAAGAAGAGTTACTACAAGAATATTTACCTTGAGGTTCTTCAATTCTGTCAACAAAAGTAAATATAATCTCTAATTCACGATCCATGCAAAGCCTTAAAAATTTCATGCATTTCATGAGGAGTCGCTTTTCAAACTCCTCTAGTCACCTTGATGGTGGAGAAGATGGCCAAACCTGGGTGAGTTCATCGTCCACTCTTCCTCCAAAGCAAAATTACGAAGTGTTCTTAAGCTTTAGAGGAGAAGATACTCGCCATGGTTTCACCGACCATCTTTACCATGGATTGATCAATAGAGGAATCGAGGTGTTCAGAGATAACGAAAAGCTTCGTGTGGGTGAGAAGATTGATCAACTATTTGAAGCAATCAACGCTTCTAAAATTTCAGTCCTAATCATTTCGCCCGATTATGCTTCTAGTATATGGTGCCTCAAGGAGCTTCTCCAAATCCTCAAGTGCAGGGAAACTTCAAACCAACTTGTCCTACCTATCTTCTATCAAGTTAAACCCTCGGATGTTCGTGAGCAAAAAGGCAATTTCGGAAAGAAGTTCCGATTATGCAAGAAGAAGCACGACCTTGATGGAAAGCTTGTCCGGGAATTGGAAAATGCTTTTAAGGAAATTACAACCATGAAAGGATGGGAATCAGATAAAATTGCGGATAGGTAACTCTTAAATTTTCTTTCATATATTAAATTTTCTTTTATTTCTTTTCTTTCAAATCTTTATATTGAAATACGTTGTATAGGCGTGAAGGAGAATTGGTGAAGATAGTTGTCACAAGAATTTTCAATGAGTTGAGGAAAGCAGTTTTAGTTGTTCCAGACTTCTTGGTTGGGGTTGAGGATCATATCAAAGAAATCAGGAAAATAATTGATGCCAGACCATCCAATGATACTACAATAATAGGAATTCATGGTATGGGTGGCATCGGTAAAACAACTCTAGCTAAGGCCCTCTATAATGAACTCTGTGACCACTTCGAATGTCGTAGCTTTGTACCAAATATTCGTGAAGCGTCATCACAATACAAAGGAATGGAGGGTTTGCAAAAACAAGTTATCTCAGACATTTTAGTTGATAAGTCGTTAGGAGAAATATCACATGTTGATGAAGGAATGACTATAATTGAAAAGAGCTTTAAGGGAAAGAAACTTCTACTTTTGCTGGATGATGTTGAGGATAAGGATCAACTAAATAATCTGGCAATGAAAAACAATTGGTTTGGGTCAAAGAGTATAGTTATCATTACTACTAGAAATAAAGATGTCACAATAGCATCTACAGTGAACTTGAGTTATGAACTCAATGAATTGGATTATGATCAATCTTACAAGTTATTTTGCAAGCATGCCTTTGGAAGGGATGCCTCTTGCCCCAGGGATTTGGAAACCATAGCTGAAGATATTGTATCCATGACCGGAGGGCTCCCTTTAGCAATTGAGATTATTGGTTCTTATCTTAATCAAAATCAAAAAGTTGAAGGCATTTGGAATGTTACATTGAAGAAATTAAGGAGGATACCTAACAATCGGGTGCAAGATAGGTTGAAAATAAGTTATGACGCTCTTGAACATGAACAACAACAAATATTTCTTGATATTGCATGTCTTTCGATTGGAAATGAACTTGAATCTGCATCTTACATGTGGGATAGTTGTGGTTTTTATCCAGAAGAAGGAATTCAAATTCTCATTTCCTTATCCTTAATAAAAATTGGAGATCAAAATCACCTAGTAATGCATGATCAGTTAAGAGATTTAGGAAGGGAAATTGTTCGCAAAGAAGGTCAGAGCAATATCGGGATGTGTAGTAGACTATGGTTGGAAGAGGAAGCAAGAGAAGTAATAGAAGGAAAGCAGGTATGTTCTATCTAAGAAAATATAAATGAACTTCTTATATTGTTGGAAAGACAATAATGCATCAATACATAATATTGTTACTTCCTTTTTGAGTTCCAATATCTATTATAACTCATAATCGTATAAAACTTTGGGTTAATCTCTAAAATATCTAGGTTTCTTGTGTATTTCATACAACCAAATCGAAAAGGGGGCCTTTATGCCACATTTGGTACATTGGAATGAACTCGAAATGAAATTGCAATTCCATGTTTTATTTCCTTTTCTATATTTGGAAATACTTTTAGAAGTCAGGGTTATGATTTTTTTGGAATCGATGATTCTAGTTTTATGAGGGAATTCAATTATGCCTTTAAAGGGTGAAATTGTGATTCCAATTCACCCTCATTAATAATATTCATTTAAATTACCTTTTTACCCTTTTAATATATATTTATTATATCCACTAATTAAGGGTATTTTTTTTATAAACACCATTCCATTTCATGAGTGTTTTCAAACACATGGACTTAAAATTTCATTATTGATTTGATTCTAATCCAACGAATTCCATTCTATTCCATTCATGATCATTCCTATGTACTAAACATGCCATTAAATTAATTGATCAAGTTTTAAACATGTCAAAAAACTTTTATTTCCACCTATTCTATGTATGTGGCTTTATGATACTGACCTTTTATGTTTTCTTTTAGTGAATAAATTAATTGACCAAGTTACTATTGTCAATAATCTTCATGAACCCTTTTCCACTTCCCTAGAGCTTAGGCAACAATTGCACCTTTCAATTCAGAGACCATTTTCTAAATTTCCTTATTTATTCCTTTCGTAGTTTTAACTCAAGAAACCAAAACATCAAACTTATATTCCATATAAAATGAAGCCTTCATCCACACTCCTAATCAATGAGAATTTTCTTAACTTTTCTTCCATCCGATTAGGGCAATATGAACATTTTTGCATAAGCATTTAAGAAATTAACTTTTTTTTTTCATCTCCCTTTCATGTTGATTAGCATTGTGAATGAAAATACTGTTATAATCTTGAATTTATAAACACAAAAGTAAGACAAAGTCATGGTTTACAAGAAATGTTAGTACATGTACTCATTTATTTTACTTAAATTAGATCCTCATCATGTATGTAACAATGATGGTTCATCGTATATGACTCATTAAGGGATCAATGAGTAGTAAACGTTTGTTAAACTCTTACTGCAACTAAAAAGTGTGTATATAGTGGTAGTATATGCTAGCTTTCTAATTGAATTTTTGTCCAGGTTGGGGATCAAAGATTTCTTCAAGCTTATGTATTTATTAGGTTTGTTACGGATGAACACTTTAAATTTAAGAGGGATTCTTATATCTTTTGTTTAGAATATATCAATTTATTTTTAAATTTTCTTAGTGGATATCCATACTTTAAATAAGCTGAATTTTTATTTGCATATGGATGACAGTATGAAAAAGGAGTTTTAAAAATACTCCTACCCATATTCTATATTTAGAACATTTATACAAAATAATTGATTAATCGTTAAGAAAATTTTTAAAATAGGATATACATTGTAAACACTAGAAATGGCCAATCAAGTAGTACGTTAGTGAGGAGGACTTTTTTTTTTTCTTAAGCCAAATTATTATTGTCCCTGTTGAAGATCATAATATTGTAATTGGCTTGATTTGAAATAAGATATACTAGTTTAAGTAATTGATAGGATATTTGCTTGATATGTAGCTGCTAAGTATAGAGATATAATGAAAATAATGGAACTTAGGAACGATATAAGTGGGATTAAACAGAATATTTTCCATTAAAAAATGAACAAAATTTGCAGCTACAAAATTATGAAACATAATATATTAACTTTTATGATATCAGATAAGGAAAGCTTAATATTTTGATTAGCAAACCTTAAATAAGTTTTGGCTAAGTATAATTTTTATTTTCACTCTATATCATTATAATTTATTTTGGCATTTACATTCCATACTCTTAATGCATATTTTAATGTTTACTACTAGATTGACGTGTGAGTTTAATAACTTAATCAATAAATAATGCCAATTTAGATTGATAAGTTTTACAGCATTATGTATAAAAATTCTTCAATAATTTTTTTTTTTTTACCAACTACAAATTACACAACTTGTAGGGAAGGAGGATTTTGAACCTGTCTCATTCCAGATAGAGAACAATGTTTACATCAATTGGGCTATAAGGCCTTGATCCCAGTAGATATTTCATTCATTATTTTCTAAGCATATGGTGACTTCTTTGATAAAGCTACTAAAATGTGATGAGTATATTTTTAGTCTATTTCAACAAATATAGTGATTATGTATTTGTGTGGTTGTACATTTTTTACACAAATTTTCAAAACCATTTATGTATGATTTTTTTTCTTTTTCCTAATTATCGACTTGCAAGAATAATTTGATTTAGTAATCGCTTTATATTTTAAATTTGATTATATTACTGTATCTACTTTTTACACACACATTGCAGATTGCTAGCTATTTTATAAATAGAATACACTTGTTGGTAGAAAAAGTAAATTTAATTAAAAATTATCACAATCAACATGTTAGGGGTATATATTTACAAATTGTTATAAATATAAGGTAAAAACTATTGTTTAATTATATAAAAATTATAATATGTTTAAAATATTATGTGACTACAGGATGTTTTCCATAAAATGTTGTGTCATCTAGAAAGGAATATAATCTTTGAAAATATGAGGGAAAATGTTATGATTTATGAACACGAAAAGGTGTAATGTTTTCCACTGTTACCAGTTCTGTATTTCCTTTTTCATTTCTCCTCTCATTTTATACATTTTTGGCAGGGAACTACCAAAGTTCAAGCCCTTGATCTTGATATTGGGACATATGAAGACGAAGTTATTCGTTGCACGAGCCAACAGTTTGAGTCCATGATGAATTTGAGATATCTTCGACTGGGAGACGTGCATTTAGTCGGTGATTTCAAAAATCATTTTTTCAATCTAAGGTGGCTTCAGTGGGGCGACTATGGCGCAAGTATTGATTTTATGGGAATCAATTTTAATCCCAAAAAATTAGTGCATCTAGAGTTATATGGCACTAACATCACGGAGCATTGGGAAGGCTGGAGTTTAAATAAGGTACCACATTTTTCTTATAAAGTATTATATATGTATATATATATATATATATATCTGCCAACGTACAATAATAATATTTATTATTCTACATCTAACTAATCCTTTGAATATTTTCTTTTTTATCTTATTGCTGGTAAAGAATCTCAGAGTCCTAAGGCTTCATGATTGCGGACATTTAACGGCGACTCCGGACTTCTCAATGTTGAAAGAGTTGGAGGTTTTGGCTCTTATTGACTGTTGGAGTTTGGGAGAAATTGATGGATCCATTGGCAATTTGAGCAAGACACTCAAAGTCCTCGAAGTTGATCATTCCAAAAAACTTGTGAAGCTGCCTACAGAAGTGGGTAAAATGGAAGAATTAAGGAAACTTTCAATCAAGGACTGTATGCAGCTCACGGACATTCCAAATTCTCTCGGCTCACTCTTTAACCTACGTTGCTTGAAATTATATCGTTGCCCAGCGTTAACAATTATTCCTGAGTCCATTGGAATGTTAAAATTGTTAACCGAGCTTAACTTCAATGAGACAGGGATTAGGGAATTACCGACTTCCCTTGGAATGTTGGGTAAATTACGAAAGCTGGAATTACATGGCTGTAAGGAGCTTAAGTCGCTACCGAAGCTACCTTGTAGTTTGACATCTCTAGCATTCAATGCGAATTCAATGGAGAATCTCCCAGATATTTCCAACTTAACGAACTTAGATAGTCTCACTTGCGAAGACTTGATTCTGAGAAGGAATGGAGCCTTAAATCTTGAAAATTTGAACCAGCTAAAGACCTTGTGGATTAGCAACTCAAATAAAGATGCATCCAATTCAGAAAAAGAGGTTGATATGGCACCCGAAAGCTTCAACTTACTACTAGAGCTTCCGTTAAGTCTAGTGCAGCTTCAAGTTAGTGGATGTCATACTTTGCAAGCCCTTCCAAATTTGTCAAATTTGAAGAATTTATCCTGGCTGCTTCTCGTGAACTGTTCTGGACTGATGGAAATCAACGGTCTAGAAGGAGCAGAATCATTAACATGGTTATCGATTGAGAACTGCAAAAGGTTATCCAAACTTAGTGGCTTGGGGACAATGATGACGAATTTGAGGTTAAAATCCCTTGAGGCACTAGAGAGTTTACCAGATCTTTCAACAGTAAAGAAATTAAAGGACCTAACGATTGATGAATGTAGAAATCTAGTAGTGATCCAAGGGATTGGTGATATCGAGGACCTTCAGCATTTGGTAATAGATCGGTGTTCCTCTCTTGATAGAATAGGTGGCTTAGAAAAGTTGACTTGCTTAACATTACTATCTCTTGTCGGATGCAAGTCATTACAGTATTTGCCGGATCTTTCACAATTCACGAACTTGGAACAACTATTTGTTCCACATTGTGAGAAACTCACGAAGATTCAGGGGCTTGAAAACCTAACATCACTTAAGGTTTTAGACATAACTGGATGTACTGCACTCAAAACGTTGCCAAATCTGCCAAATGTTGATATCATATCTGACTAAATTGAGGAGAACAAATAAAGAGAAACTTAGCAAGATCTCTCCCAATTCAGAAATTGTTGAGGAAGGTTATGAGATATCTTTGGTTGCCTTGCAATCGAAAGATTGCCTATCATCTCGATGTTCGAATCATTGTTGACCCACTTGAAGAGCAAGAAAAAGAAGGATGTTCACCAGAACCGTCCCAGTTGAAAACTAAAATGAAATCATTGTGAAAGTTTGCAAGATTTTCTGGATCTGTAATAGAGACACTTAAAGAAAGAGAAAATAAGAAGGTACAGGAAGGAAAAAGTTTATGAAGCTGCCATATTCACGGGCAAACAAGAATGCTAGAGCTCAACAATTTATCTTTATTTGTGCTAATAGACACAACATGAAGACGCGGATTGAATGGTGTTGGATTGATGATGACATATCTAGCTTGTTCTAGATCTTCAATGCAAAATGGTTAGCATTGACTCATGCAATTGGACCGATTACATAGCATGAACTCTAGACCCAACAATAAGAGCCTTGTGAACTTTAAAGGTAACCAACAAATAATCCTGCTTTTGTCTTTTACTGGGAGTTCTAGACTTTTTGTCTTAGTTTGTTTAGTTGATTTTTTTACGAAGGTCATTAATATAACATTAATGAAGAGTACATTAGATTTGTCATTCAAAAGAGTACGGTCGGGTTACATCGTTCTCCTTTGTCATCCATTATTTATTAATTCATTTGTTGTAAATATAACTTTTCCTATACTATGATGATGGCAAAAATAGAATTATAGGACAAATTTATGTGACATATATTATTTCTGCTTGTATTGGCTACATTGTTCCATTAGGCTATAAATTTATGTATCTAACGTATTAAATGTCTTTCATGCAGGCACATCATTGAAATTTGTTTCCTCTCATAATTTCTCCACTTTTTTCTTGGTGTGTGCATATCCAACAAAATGACAATACTATCATAAGGTTTGTTTGCTAGTAAGACTTGATTTTCACTTCTATTTGAAAAACTCCTATAATGGCTTCTACACTTTTGCTTAAACCTCTTAGCATATTATTTTGGTTGGTAGGTGAATTTTAATAGAATATAAAAAGAATTGAAGGTGTATTATAACAACTATTGGGATTGCCTCTTAGTGTTTAGGTTTGAAAAAATATATATATATACTATATGAGTTTTGTGTTTGATCTTTTCTTCCCCCGTAAAAAAGGAATGAATTTAGAACCTATAGATACATGATATTGTCAAGGGTAGGGGCTTAGTAGAGTTGCTTTACTCTTGCTACACTCTCAAAGGAGCATTATTTTTTATTTTATTTTTTTATCTTCTTTCATATTTGGTGTTTGTACAAGCAACATGAGTTGTTTAAGACACCATATAAAATCAACTCTTCCCCCCCCCCCCCCAAAAAAAAAAAAAGACTAGTGTACAATGAATGTTTAATAGCTATCCTTCATGGTGTTGATTTGCAGGTTAATCACTTTGAAAGCCAAAGGAAAAGGTCTATGTTGTTTTTTCGGTAATAGAGCATATTATATCAGATTAATTGCTTTCATACAAATGTACATCATAGTCTTAGTAGAACAAAACTTGACAATTAATCATGGTTTGTTAGTTCACACACATAACCATAGCCATTAGCACCTCTTACTAATTTAGACATTATACTAGAGTAAGAGGAACAAAAGTTTATATTCAACTGCATGTCAACATTTGCCATGTAATGTAGCTAGGGTATTGCTTTCTCTTGCCTTGTTGTAGAGCTAAAAATCATGGAGGAGCTACAATTCTTCCTTGCAAGCAAGAAGAATATGAGCAAATTTAGTTTTAGTATTTGGCAGAGATGTTTTTGATAATAGCTATGAAGCCTCACAAATTACAATATTTCAAGCCCCATAAGATACCCCAAGGCTCAATTGATAATGTATCAATTTTACCTTTTTTTTCCCCCCTAAAGCCAAGTGTCCACTACCCTTTATCATCGTTTATTATGCTTCCTATAGTTGCTTCATCAATTAGATTTATAAGCAAAGCATCAGTATTAATCTTGATTTAACCTTTAGGGAGGCTACCATTATATTACTTGCATAATCAATTTACATAGCCTAAGTGCTGCTTTTTTCCCCCCCTTAATTGTGAACCTAAAACTCCATAGTTACAATGCAAATTCTTTGCAGTAAAGTCAAGTTTCCCCTCTAGTTTTTGAAGATGATTTCATTCCTTGATGTCCAAATAAGCCAAATTGCAAAGGCAAATAAAAATTGTTTGGGAGCAATAGTTGAATTAGCATCCTTTCTTCTTTGTTTAAAATCTTTGTCTACCCAATCATCAAAGCTTCTTCTATTCCCTAAATTAGCTTCTATTCACAAATGACTGCAAACCATCTGTACTTCGGGACAACTCTTAAGTGCATGACCAATAGTGTCAACTGCTTCATTACATCTTAGACAGGGTAATTTTCTATCAATGTAAGGTTGTTCCAATTTTTATTCAATTGGCAATCCCCCATTTAATGCTCTCCACAAGAATATTTTAACTTTGGGACTAAAATTTGCCTTTCGTAACCACTTCCAACTAGACTTTTTCCTATCACCACACCCCAACATCACCCCCAACGCATATTGTAGGAAATTGAAGACTAGGTTCAACTTTTGAAGTTGAAGTTAGGATATTTTAATTTTGAATCAAATCATTTAGCACAATTGGAACAACTTCCTTGATTCTCAAATTTGAAATATCAAAGCCTATCGATTCATCATTCCATGATTGCTCATTTATATAGCAATCTTTAACAATTAAGAGCTAAAAGATGAATAGGCCCCTCCATTAAGTTTCTTTTACCCTTTCTAATAACCATATTAAAACCTTGTGTCCCTATCATGGTTGTCAAAATCACGATTTTATTTGGAATTAAATGATATAAAATCGGTAGAATAGTATAAAATTGTATAGATACGATAGAATCATATATTTAAATTTACAATTATATCAAAAATCTATATTTAAATGTTTTGTCTTCCATTTGATTATAAAAAACTTCATAAAATTGCAAACTTATAAAATTATAAATTGGCTCGTAATTTTAACAACCATGATCCCTATTATTCCCTAATATCTATACTTTTTTATTGTTATCCCAATCAATATCTTTGATATATAATCTCTTTTGTACAAGGGTGACACTCTAGACAAACGGATTGCTTTCTTCTATTTTCCTTTGCACAGAGAGGACCGCAGTAATCTTTTGAATATGAAAGTATGTGCTTTTTTGAGGCTACAAGCATTATTATGCAAGGATAAATTGAGAACAACGAGACCACCTAAGTCTTTCAACTTAGTGACTTTTTCCTCAACTAACCCAATGTACTTTATGTTGTTGCTCAGTCCATTCCGAAAGAAAATTTGAACAATTTGATCCATTTTAAAAATTACATTCGTAGGAAGATTTGTCGCCTGCATGTAGTACACCGGTAGAGAATCGAAGACTGTATTGGTTTGCACCTATTACCAAGAGGAGATCCTAGATATTTACCCATGGAGATAGCTTCTCTTATTCCCAATTTTTTAGTATCTCTAGTTTTACTAGCTCCTTAGTATTAGGAGAAAACAAAACCAGTGAGTTATTATAATAAAAATTAAGTCTTGACCACAAAGCAAACATTTTCATTGTTTCTTTTACTATTGTCACTGACTGAGGTGTGGCTTCTACAAGTTGAATTAAATCATCCGCAAATAGGACACGAGAGAGAGATGTTTGCTCCTTGAAATCTCAGTGGCTTCCAAATTCCAGAAACTACTTGGGAATCAATCAAACGATTAAGAAACTTCTTGGAAATGATGAAGACATAGGGAAACAGCTGATCCTCTTGTCGCACTCGTCTGCTAGGTGAAAAAGGGTGAAGATTTGAGCCATTCAAAATTACCATTACCGAAGTAGTAAAAATACAACTAATGACTAGGTTTGTCCAATCTTTCAAAAAATTAAAGCTAACAAGGCACCAATAAATGAAATTGCATTTTAAACTATCGAATGCTTTTTTGAGGTCAATTTTTATCACCATCTACCCTTCTTTCCTTCCTGCATTCTTACACTATGAAGCGTTTCTCTCATGAGGATGATATTATCCGAAGCTCTCTTCCCCGATACAAAACTACTTTGTGTAAGACAAATGATTAAGTCTAAATCAAGGTTTGATCTTTAGCTTTGTTGTTATGGTGTCATTATAGAATTTCCCCTAGATAATACTAAGAAAGAGACATTATAGATTGAAGGTTCATTAACTTACCTTATTAATGACCACTTTATTGTTGACCAGGGGTAGTCTTTGAGGCTCTCACAGATGAATGGAGTTTGAGTCATGAGTCTATTAATAGAAAAAAGGGACTTGGGGGCAAATTACCCTTTTGCCCTTGATTGTATTTGCTATTCTAACTTATCCACCTTAACTTAGGCCCTTAATTCACACCAAATCACCAACGCATCTCTCCCACATCGAGATATTGGACTTCACCATTACTACCATCTTGAACTAATAGCATTTCAAGCTTACTCCCACCGCCAATTTTTACTTCCTTATCATCATGCATAATCATCAATATCTTATTTGAGCATTGCGAAGCTATGTGCCTTGTACCCAAACAACAAAACATTTGACGTCATTGTTACCGGTGTGAATTTCTGGTTTACCTTTGTTTTTGCATACACTTCTTGTCTATGCTCATGTGGTATACGTTTAGCCTTCACTCTGTTGTCACTCTTCCAATTAGGATCCACAAAGTAGACGACCTATTACTCTTCTTTTGAATTTGATCCTGTAATGATCCTAAAGTTGTCATATTACGTATACACTCGCAATATGAAAACTGCATTACTAACCAAAGTTTACAAGACTCTAATTAATTTTTTTATTTTAATTAATAATTTTAGACTCACCTTATTTATTTATTTATTATTTTTATTATTTGTAATCTTTTATTATTATTTTTATTTTATTTTTTATAAATAAACTAGAATAAATACAATTTAGTTGCATTTTATAATTGAGGCACAAGCCAATAGCCTAACGAAAACACATACACACAACTCCCCTCGATCCTAAGTTCGAATCTTCATTTGTGCAAGTGCACAAGATTTTTTCCTCTTGATGAAAAGCATAGGTTGAACCCATGTTTTTTTCTTTTAGTATTTTTCCTTACAATGAAAAACATGAGTTCAACCCACATTTTCCTCTTTTTTTTTTCCCATTTCTGTTACAATGAAAAGTGTAGGTTGAGCCCATGTTTTCATCATCTTCTACCCCTAACTTGTCTGCCATTGAAGACTAGGGGAAGCTTGAATTTTTTTTTTCTTTCTTTCTTTTAATGTTTCAAAGCTTACGAAAGATCAAATAACATAAATTAAGAAGCAAATAACTTCTAGAATCAAATTAAAGTGCAATAAAATTATTAATCAAAGAAATTAAAAAAAAAAACATTTTTGCAATAATGAAAATCTCTGACCTTTGACCTTTCTTTTCCCCTAACCACATTCACCTATAAATGGAGTTTCAAATCTATTCGAAAGGTGTTGTTTTTTAGGGAGGGGTTTGCGGGAAAAAAAAAAAACTCCAGCAACATCCTCTCTTTCTCATTTTTCTTTTTCTTTCTTCCTCGATCAATCTACTTTGTCGATCTGGTGGCATTCCCACTTTTCGAAGCTCCAACCGACGCCGTCTCACCACTGTCCTTCGTTGTCTTGTTGCCGTTCAACGTCATCTTGTCACTGTAGTTATCGGATTCAACCTAGGTTCATATTTTTTTTATCATTATTTTTAGAAACAATTGCTTTTTTTTAAAAAAAAAAAAAATCTTTTTAGTTATTATATACATATATTTTTTAAGACATTTTAAAATAATTTTTTTTAATTATTTAGATTTAAAAAAAATCTTTTAGTTTATATGTATTTTTAAGATATTTTATATTATTGAAAAAAATTATAAAAATTTTCTTAGTTTATTTTTTTAATATTTAAAAAAATCTTTTCTTTCTTCTCTAAAAAATATTTTTTAAATACAATTTTTTTTTATAATTATTCATAATTTTTTTAACAAGTTTTTTTATTAAAAAAAAAACTATGTGAACTGCAATAGGTCTAATCCCGAGCATCAGGTACTTAGTTGCCCTTTGAGCGACTTCATTTAAAAAAAAAAAATTCTTCTTCTTTTATTTCTCTTCTTTATTTTTTTATTAATTTTTTCTTTCATTTCTTTCTCTTGAAAATTCTTTTTTGAAACTTTGAAAAGCAGTAACATCAAGTTTAATAAGATAGCCCTAGAACTCCAAAATTTATGGTATATATATATATATATATATTACGTAGACTAGTAGTTAAATTAAGACTAATCAGCTCAATTAGTCTTAATTTAACATTTTTTTCGATTCCAATTGAGTGGTGACTCCTTTTTCTTTTTCTTTTTTAAATACTTTTTTTTTAAGCCCAATCGAGGATTTACATTAAATGAGCTAAGGTTTAATGTAAATCAGATTAGAAAAAATTGAATCGATGGGATAGCAACTCTGCTAGGGGCTTCAAATAAGTGGGCTAACCACTTAAACCTTCTAATTTGTTTTTTTCTTTTTTCTTTCCTTTACTTGTAAATATATATATGATGTATATTAATATAGTTGTTATAACCTTTATATTTTTTGCAGCATTTTTATTTATTTGTTAATTTGAAGTGAAGGCATCAAATGTATGATAGATACAGTCAAACCCAAGCTGTCTTAGGACCTTAAGAGGGGATTAGGCTACCTCACTCAAGTTTTGATGTGACTTGTGAACCATATTTTTTGAAAATGAGTGAGGTCACAGAACTTAAGGACCTATAGATACTACCTAATTATATTCACGAACCCCTTAAGTTGGTGAATAAACATGATGTGGCAAATAAAAAACATTACAACTTTAGTGGAGTTATTTTTCTATTTCTTTATAATTTGTAACATTGTTACTGTAAATTTCCCTATAAATTCTTTGTAACAAATGTATTTTATTGTCAATAGTATAGTCATGATGTATTTACTTTCATAAATTTTGTAGTAATTGCAAGCTCATCCCGCATGCAAGCTCTTCTCAAGGGACTCCATGTTCATAAACCCCTAGAGTCAAAGATAGTACTTGATCGATGGATCCAATTCTTCAATCCAACTCAACAAGAGGTCATTCAAAACATGATTGGACCAATCCTCTCACTACATAAGGTCTATGTCAGTATCACTTTGGTCTAGGCCTTGGTTCATTTTTTAGATCCAAAAACTACCACTTTTTGCTTGGGACCCTTTCAATTAGGCCCAACAATGGAAGAATATGCCCAATTGCTTGAGGCTTCACCTAAAATTGAAGCATATATATCTTAGATCTTGAAGCAGGACCTACAAAAATCTTTAGTAAATTACTATGGGTTCGTAAGGTTGAAATCAATAAGGCCTTAGGAAATTGTAATGGGTATTATATTAATACTAATTATTTATTGACATGGTTTGCAGCTCAATCCAATTACCATGAAAAGCGAACCTTGTTTTGCATAGATTTTGAAGCATGGCAACAACACCAAATTCATGCATTCATCCTAGTGGCCTTCAGGACTATATTGTTTCCAAATAAGATTTTTCATGTCCACTTTAGGGTCGCAAAAATAGTGGCCCAATTTTTGGAGGGAAAGTCTTACATCCCTATGCTTCTTGCTGAGTAAATAAGATCGCTCAATCACTTAAAGAAAAAAAAAAGACATGGGGATTTAAAAACTAACATAGCATTGATTATGATATGGTTCATTAGCCATATGCAATGCTACAAACTTGACTTCATTCGAGGGGCCTTTACACAACAGATTGACCTTGTTGATTCATTTGCTTCCAAAACCACATTGCTAAAGGATATTCCTACTTACTATGAGATTGATGTCTTACAAGACTTTTGTGCTGAAGATATATTATGGGTAACAAGATGGAATTCTTGTAATTGGATTGTCTATGCTTGTAAAAATTATGAGGAAATTCCCTCAATTAGATTTAACTGGTGGACCAGTTACGACTCGGCTACTCTAATATGTCAATTCGGACATATTTCACTAACTCAAGGATTAAGTAAATATTAAGCAACCAAAGAGTACATTTTTCACTAACTCAAAAGGATAGGTGAAAAACAATATAGTGCCCCAGTTGTAATCCAACTTGCACTAGCAAATCTTACTCTTGAAATGAAGACATATATGGATGGAAAACTTAGAAAGAAAGGGGGATATTTGGAAGAATAGATGTTAAGAATCTAACCAACAAGTGAAGCTCTAAAAGCCTAGCTAAAAAAGGTTAGGCAAAAGATCAAGGAACTAGAAACTCCTGCAAAAGAGAAAAAAAAAAAAGGATCATGTCATTGTAGGAAGATTTAGATTTAGATTTAGATTTTAGTTTTTTTGTAATTCCTTTTCAATTCATGTCATCTAACTCTAAGGTTGCAATATTAATAAAATTTCTATTTTACTACAGTATAGATTATTCGTTAACCCCATATCTACATCGAATTGACACATGCATTGAAAAAAAAAATTCTTTAACTAACAAGTGATCTAATGTTGATTAATCTATGTTTCAAGATTGCACCTAAACAGTCGATCCCCACAAGAAGTCCATACTACACTCATTCCAGAGCTAAAATGTCAAGTAACAATGATGACAATGCCAGTGACTACTGCTAATTAGAGAATGGTTTCGTTGGAGCAAGCTGTGCAAAATCTCAATGATCAAGTGAAATTTTCGGTGGAAATTTTGACTCTTCTTCGATCAACTCAACCAGTTTAGGAAGACTATTTAGGGGGTCAAAAGGGAAAAGCAATTGAGATTTCAACCCCTAAAAATGAGGAAATTAACCCTAGGTTCAATCCAACATTTGTGGAGTCAAAACCAAGAGCTCAAACCTCATATAGTCTTGAAGATCTACAAAGGCAATTCGAGGAAAGATAGAAAGAAGCAGGAAAAAAAAAAAAGAAGCTTTTCTAACGATTAGCTGATAAGATAAAGGCTCTAGAAGGATCGAATGGATATGAGCAAACTGGGATCACTGACTTAATAATTTTTTATACCACTACTTATCCTGAAAAATTTAAGGTACTAGAGTTCGAAAAATATGATGGCATCGAATGTCCAAAAATGCACAATAGACTATATGTTCGGAAGATGAGCAAATACATGCAGTATGACCAATTAATGGTGTAAACTTTCCAAGACAGTCTTATAGGACTTGCTCTAGCTTGGTATGCATAACTGGACCTCAATCATATCAATAATTGGGAAAAGTTAGCTCAAGCTTTCTACGAGCAATACAAATGTAACAATGAAGTTGCTCCTTCAATATGGGACTTAAGGAGTATTTGCAAAAAGCAAAATGAGTCCTTCAAAAAATACACTCAATGTTAGAGGGCTCAAGCTACAAAGGTCGTTACCCTAATTTTTGAGAAAGAGCTTACATCCATATTTATCAATACATTGGAGAAACCATATTTCACCCACCTAATTGGGCAAACATCTTCAAGTTTTGCAGAAGTGGTAGCTATAGGATGTAGGGTTGAAAATGCCATCACCTCTAGAAAATTGACAATCAATGAAACTCTTAAAACAACAACAACTAAGCCACTAAATAATATCAAAGGAAAAGAAGTCACAATCAGCATGGTTAATTCTAATAGAAACAATAAGCCAACTCCTCACCTTTCCTTCCAAACACCAAACCCAGCCCTAAACACTTCTACCTAAACACAACCAAACAACTAACCCCAGATCAACAAACCTCCTAGACAATTCACTCAAATCCCAATCCCTCTCAGCTAAGTCTTCACTAGCCTCAAAGTTAATAATCTAATCAGTTTTAAAATTCCCAATGAGAAATACTAGCTAAGAACCTATGACCCCAATCTCAAATGTGAATACCATATGAGGCAAATAGGACATTCTACAAATAGATGCTAGAAACTTAAGAATAAAATCCAGGATTTGATTTATGTAAGGGTAGTGCAACTAGACTTCATTGAGCCATCCACTCCCAATGTAAATAATAACCCACTTCTCAATCCTGCCAATAACATGATCACTTCGGAAGCAGCTAAACTTGAAATTGATTTAGATAGGTTACCAATAGACTGAGTAGCATGGAACTTGCAACAAATTGACTTCTTACTATCAATCAACCCAAACAACAGAACACAAGCTAATTCAGTCATCTATCAATTATTGTTGGAAAGCAAAGTCCAATCATCTTACATTCAAGAAATGTTGATTCCCAAGCCTTAGAAGATAACAACTTAGAAGGGGTTAGGAAAACGATGGCATGCAGGTGATCTTACAGTTTGTTTATTAGGACAATATTCAGGGAAATTCGATTATTTTGTTGACTATTTCATCCAAATGTCAATTCATGAAGAACCTACCCCAAGTGGTTAGGGTTCTAATTTTGAAGAAAAAGACAATCCTTATAATGAGAAGGATAATGATCAAATGATTAACATGATAGGACCTGACTTAAAACCAGTGATCTTAAAATGTTACAAAGAACCTGAACAAGAGCAAAAAGTCCCAAAAGCTAAGAAATATACTTTCTATGTTCCCTTGGCACCTAAAAAGTATAAAGCTACCCCATTTAATTATGCGACGATTAATCAAGAGAAACCCTTAAGTTCTATTATTAGAGGAATCACCTAGTTATGAAGGACTTATAGCCTTAAAGAAGAGACCATAAAAAAAATTGAAATCGATGAATCAAGTGAGAAAGAGCCGATAGTAGAAGAAGAAAAAGGGCTATCGATTTTTTCAAAGATGATCAAGTCTAATGAGTATAAAATCATGGACCAATTATCAAAAACTCTAACCTAAATCTCTCTTATGGGTCTTCTACTTTCTTCCAAGCCTCACAAAGAAGCCTTATTTAGAACTTTGAGGGAAGCTAAAGTGCCATAGGGAATATCTACTGAAAAATTGGGACACATTGTCAATTCCATTTTTGCTATTGATTAGATATCCTTTTCAATGGAAGAATTAGGAAAAGAAGGTAATCAACACACCAAACCACTATTCACGATGGTGAAATGCAACAACATGATTGTTTCTAGAGTCTTCATTGATAATGGGTTCTCTCACAACATATGCCCTCTAGCTACTCTTAACCTACTAGATGTTGATACATCTAATATCAAACCAAGTTCTACCACAAGAAAGGCTTTTAATGGGTCAAGGAGGGAAATTGTAGGAGAAATTGACTTGATGGTAGAAATTGGCCTACAGTTATTTGAAATCCCTTTCTAAATCCTAAACATACCAAGGTCTTTCAACTTGCTTCTTGGGAGGCTTTGGATCCATACAGTGCAGGCCATTCCTTCTAGCCTCCACCAAAAGGTCAAATTTATTTCTAATGGTCAAATCATCACTATCTTAGGCGAACAAGATTATGCCATTTATAAAGAAATGACCATACCCTACATAGGAGAAAAAGGCCTAGAAGACTTGAGACTCTGGATATTTGATGAGGTATGTATGATTACTAGTTATGAGAAATAGGGATATAGAAAGGGGTAATTTAAAGAAGGCCAAATGGGGACATTTGGTCTTGGATATATCCCAACTCTAGAAGAAAAATTTCATATGAAGTTCAAGCAAGGAAAAAAGGGAGAAAGACTGTATAGTACCCCAATGAATTTTCCACCAATCCAAACTACATTCACCCACCTAGCCAGTGTTGAGACATTGGTATTTGCAAAAGAAGACAACTCTAATGATCTCATAATCAAGCAGCAACAAGAATCAACAGGCATATCCTGTAGGTCCCAATCACTTAAAAATCGGTTCTCTTATCCTCTAAATAGCAATAGGTCTGCTTTAGAGTAGGGGTGGACCATGATTTAATATTTTTTGAGTTTTTCTTTTCTTTTCATTCAATAACTGTAGCCCACATAAATAAAATTAATGAAGTCTTAAATCATTCCCTCAATATTGTTCCATCTTTTCCCTTCTACTTATTCATTTCTTTTCTTTATACATTTATCTAGATCTATTGATAAAAATCAAGGATATCTCGCACATGTAGAAAGTAAAAATATTAATATCACCTTTGATCCTACTAGGTTAGTCATTGGGGATGACATTGATGACCATAAAGTAATTTAAGAGAATTGGAAAAGATATGAACAAGTTAGGATTTCCATTGATGAGTTAATTGAAACAATCAACTTAAGAAATGAGGACAACCTTAAGAATCTCAAGATTAGGGGCAATCTTAATGATGTGCAAAAAGGAAGGTTAATAGAGCTATTGTCTTAATACCTTGATGTATTCACATGGTCTTATTAAGATACACCTGGACATGAGCCATCAATCATGGTTCATAAGTTACCTACACAAGAAAACATAAAACCCAAAAAAAAAAAATTAAGGTGATTTCGACTTGATATTTTACTAAAAATCAAGGAAGAAATTAAGCAATTATTGAAGGTTGGGTTTATTCAGGTGTCAGATTATCTTAAGTGGGTAGCTAACATAGTCCTAATAATAAAGAAAAATGGGAAACTTCGTATATGTGTAGATTCTCGATACTTAAATCAAGCAACACCAAAAGATAACTTCCCTTTACCTCACATAGATGTCTTAGTAGATAATACCACTAAAAACCATCTTTTCTCATTCATTGATGGTTTCTCAAGGTATAACCAAATCAAGATGTCAAAAGAAGATAAGACTAAGACAACCTTCATCACAGCTTGAGGTACCTTTAGTTACAAGTTTATGCCCTTTGGTCTTAAAAATGCTAGGTCAACTTATCAAAGAATGATAGTTGCATTTTTTTTATGATATGGTGCACTAAGAAATTGAGGTTTATGTTGACAACTTGATCGCTAAATCCAAAGAAGGGAAAGACCATATAGACACTCTGAAAAAGCTGTTTAAATGGTTAAGGAAGTACCAACCAAAACTTAACCCAGAAAAATGAACTTTTGGAGTTATCTCTAGGAAATTACTAGGTTTCATAGTCAATCAAAAGGGTACCAAGGTGGACTTAAATAAATTCAAACAATACTGGAAATGTTGCCTCCATGTACACTTAAAGAAGTTGGAGGACTGTCCTTGGGTGTCTAAATTGCATTGCTCAGTTCATCTCACAACTCACAAATAAATGCCGCCCTTTGTTCAAGCTACTAAAGAAAAATATTGTCATAAAATGGAATGAAGAATGTGAAGAAGCGTTTATGGAAATTAAACAATATCTCATGAAATCTCCTGTATTGGTAACCCCTATCCTTGGAAAGCCCTTATTCTTATACTTGATAATATTAACTGAATTTACAGGGTATATGCTTAGCTAGAAGGATGAAAGGGGAAAGGAACGAGCCATTGACTACCTGAATAAGAAATTTACTAAAGGGGAACAAAAATACTCTAAAGTAGAAAGGATATGTTGTGCATTAGTTTAGGTTATGCATTGACTCAAAAATTACACACTTTACTATTCAATTGAGTTATTAACAAGACATGATCCCCTGAAGTATTTGGCAAATAAACTGGCTCTAATTAGTAGGATTTGTAAATGGGAAATGTTATTATTTGAATTCGATATCACCTACATGAATTAAAGTTCAGTTAAAGGGTAAGCTGTAGCTGATCAATTGGCTAAGCATCCACTTGAAGGAATTTCCCAAGAATCACAAACACAACTTCCAGATGAAGATACATTGGTGACTGAAAATGATCTTAATTCTAAAAAAGAAAAGATTCTCAAATGGAAATTGTACGTTAATGGAGTAGCCAATGTATTTGGCTGTGGAATAGGAGCAGTGCTAGTTTCACCTGAAGGTAACCAATTCCCTATAGCAACGAGGGTCATGTTTCCATATACTAACAATATTGCAGAATACGAAGCATGCATTTTAGGTCTCAAAATGGCTTTGGGTATAGGAATTCATGAATTAGAAGTATATGGGGACTCCTCACTCATCATTTGTTAAGCTCGAGGAGAGTATAAGAGGAAAGACCCAAAATTGGTACCTTATCACTTGCACTTGTCACAGTTAATAGGGAAGTTTAGAGAGATCACATTCACATATGTACCAAGGTGGTAAAATCAGTTTCATGATGCCCTAGCTACATTAGCATCTTTGATTTAAATAACAAAAAGGATAGAAATCCAACCTCTCATGATTGAGATTGAAGATAAGCCTGCTTTTTGTTTAACTATTGAAGGAATGCAAGATGATAAGCCTTGGTATTATGACATCAAGATCTTACTTCAAGAAGGAAGATATCTGAAAAAAGCTAACAAAAAAGACAAAAAAAAAATGCTTAAAAGATTGGCAAGTCATGTTTTGTTAAGTGGATCTACACTAGCTAAGCAATCATTTAATAGCACATTATTAAGATGTGTGGATGAGAAAGAAGCAGATACCCTTATGAAAGAGGTACATGAAGGAATATGTGGTCCTCACATGAACAACTACATGCTAGCCAAGAAGATCATGAGATTGGGTTATTACTGGTTAACTATGGAATCCGACCACATCAAACATGTAAGACGTTGTCATCTATGTCAAATTTAAGCCAACAAAATAAATGCCCCTCCTCTAGAACTTCATATACTTTCTTCACCATGGCCATTCTCTATGTGGGGTTTAGACATAATTGGGCTAAGTAATCTAAAATCATCCAATGGTCATCGATTCATATTAGTGACAATCAATTATTTTGCCAAATGGATTAATGCTTCTTCATATATTAATGTTACCAAAGGAGTGGTGGTCAAATTCATCAAAAGGGACATTATTGCTCAATATAGATCTCTTGAGTTAATTATTACAAATAATGGCACGAACCTCAACAACAAGCTCAAGGTGGAATTATGCCAACATTTTGAAATCAATCATAAAAATTCTACTCCATATTAACCACAAATGAATGGAGCTGTAGAAGTGGCTAATAAAAATATCAAATGGATTATTGAGAAGATAGTCGTTACTTATAAAGACTAGCATGAGATGCTAACCTTTGCACTCATGGCCTATTGGACCTCCATCGAAACATTAACAGGAGCTACCCTTTACTCTTTAGTATGGTACTAAAGTTGTGTTACCAGTTGAAGTTGAGATTCCATCACTTATGGTATTGTCAAAAACTCAACTAGATGAAGTTGATTGGGTGAAAAAATGAGTTAACTAATTGAGTCTAATTGATGCAAAGAGATTAACAACATTATGCCATGGCCAATCTTACCAACAAAGAATGATTAGATCCTTTAATAAAAAAAAAAAAGTGAAACCACAAAGTTTCCAAAAGAGTGACTTAGTTTTAAAGAAGATCCTCCCAAATGTACAAAATTTTGAAAGAAGTTTACTCCTAATTATAAGGGTCATATCCTGCAAAGAGAGTGTTATCTGGAAGGGCATTAATTTTGTCACATATGCACGGTCCAGATTTGAAGGACCTTGTAAATTCTAATGCAGTTAAAATGTAATATCTTTGATGAATCAATGGAATCTTACTTGAGTTTATTGAAAACATCATTGGTCTCTTTATGGTTTAATTTTTACTATTTACGTGTAAAGTGGATATCCCCATTAGTCATCGGATTGATCATCTCCCTCCTCATCGATAAGTTTCTTTCTTCTTTACTCCTATTTTGCCTTATACACTCAAACACGAGAGAAGCTATGAGGAATAAAACAATAATGAATAATGAAAGCTCTTCAAATACTCCATCATGGTTTCATCTTTTTCGAAAAGGATTTTCTTTTGTTATTTCAAGTTGGAGTCCCAAATAATGGGAGTAGAGATAATTTGATCAAAATGGATTGGAAGAGTTGAAATTCTAAGAGTGGAAGTGAATATCACATAAATACAGTTGATCCAACGATAGGAGGAGTTGATTCAAGAAAGAGATAAGTAAATGTGTGTGTTGAACTTCAAGAAAGAGGGTTCATTGTTTAGGCGCTATCAGCAAAACCAGGTAAAATTCTTCACTATTAAAAATTTGTCATGCATATGTAGTTAAATTTTAATAGGCTTTAGGATAGTCAACCTATAGAGACATTTTTTCAAAAATCATTTTTAGGATTACTAGTTTGTAATAAGATGCTTTATTATAAAATTAGTCAGCCCATAGGGGCACTTGCTTAAAAATCATTTTTAAGATTGCTAGTCCGTAACAGGCAATTTTCTTTAAAATTAGTAAGCCCACAGGAGCACTCTCCCAAAAATCATTTTTAGGGTTGCTAGTTCATAATAAACGCTTTCCTATAAAATTAGTCAGCCCATAGGGGCACTAGCTCAAAAATCATTTATAGGATTACTAGTCTATAATAAGATGTTTTCCTATAAAATTAGTCAGCCCATAAGAAGCACTTACTCAAAAATCATTTTTAGGATTGCTAGTCTATAATAAACGCTTTCCTATAAAAATTAGTCAACCCATAAGAGTACTTGCTCAAAAATTGTTTTTAAGATTGCTAATCTATAATAGATGCTTTCTTATAAAAATGAGTTAGCTTATAGGTACGCTTTCTCAAAAAATCATTTTCAGGATTGCTAGTCTATAATAGATGCTTTCTCATATAAATTAGTTAGCCCATAGGGGTACTATCCTAAAATTCCTCCCTTATTAGGTTTACTAATCTATGAAGACGCTTCCCAATACAAGATAATCAACCCATAAAACACCATCTTAGACATCTCTTGCTAATTCATTGAAATATTTCTATAGCTGTTCAAAGTACACTGATAGGCAAAAATGGTGTATCTCTTTGGTCTTTGTAGTAAATTTTTTTTTTGAGCTTTATCACAAAGAGGAGCAACTATAAACACACCATTTATTTATTTATTATTTATTATTATTATTATTTATTATTCTTATTTTTATTATTTTTTTTATTTTATTTTGTATAAATAAGCTAGAATAAATACAATTTAGTTACATTATATGATTGAGGCACAAGCCAATGGCCTAACAGAACACACATACACACAACTCCCCCTAGTCCTAAGTTCGAATCCTTTTTTTTTTTCCATTTTTGTTACAACGAAAAACATAAGTTAAACCCACATTTTCATCATCTTCTACCCTCAACTTGTCCGCCATTGAAGACTACAAGGAGCTCGCATTTTTTCTTTCTTTCTTTTAATGTTTCAAAGCTTACAGAAGATCAAACAACATAATTTAAGAAGCAAATAACTTTCAAAATCAAATTAAAGTGCAATAAAATCATTAATAAAAGAAATTAAAAAAATGTTTTCGCAATAATGAAAATCTCTAACCTTCAACCTTTCTTCTCCTACAACCGTTTAACCCAAATTCACCTATAAATGGAGTTCTAAATTATTAGAAAGGGGTTGTTTTTTTGGGGAGAGGCTTGCAAAAAAAAAAAAAAATCTAGCAACATTCTCTCTCTCATTTTTCTTTTTCTTTCTTCCCCAATCAATCCACTCCATCGATCTAGTCATGTTCCCACTCTTGGAAGCTTCGATCGACACTGTCTTGCTATTGTCCTTCGTTGTCTCACCACTGTGGTCATCGGATTCAACCCAGGTCTGTATTTTTTTAATCAATATTTTTAGAACAATTGTTTTTAAAAAAAATAAAAAAAAATCTTTTTTAGTTATTATATACATATATTTTTCAAGACATTTTAAAATAATTTTTTAAAATATTTAGATTAAAATAAAACTTCTTTTAGTTTATATGTATTTTCAAGATATTTTAGATTCCTGAAAAAAGTTATAAACGTTTTCTTAATTTATTTTTTAAAATATTAAAAAATTATTTTCTTTTATTCTCTAAAAAATATATTTTAAATACATTTTTTTATAATTATTCATAAATGTTTCTAAAAAGTTTGTTTTATTTAAAAAAAGAAAAAAACTATGTGAACTATGATAGGTCTGATCCCGAGCATTGGGTACGTAGGCACCCTTAGGGTGACCTCATTTAAAAAAAAAATTGTTTTCTTTTATTTCTCTTCTTCATTTTTTTTTCATTCATTTCTTTCTTTTTTTAAAAAAAAAAAAGAAAAGAGAATTTGAAAGGTTGAAAAGTGGTAATGTCAAGTTTTAATAAGATAGCCCTCGAACTAAAAAATTTCTAGCATAATTTTTTTTTTTTTTACTTAAAGTAGTAGTCAAATTAAGACTAATCCACTCAATTAGTCTCAATTTAACATTTTTCCCAATTTTGAACGAGTGGTGACTCCTTTTTCTTCTTTTTTTTTAATACTTTGTTTTCTAATTTCAGTCGAGGATTTACATTAAATGGGCCAGGGTTTAACGTAAATCGAATTAGAAAAATTAGACTCGACAATAATATATATAATTGATAATGATGAAAATAACTATAAAAATTGATATATCACAATTCACTAGAATCGCATAGACTCGATATCCTCTATTATTTCATAAAATAAGATAGTTAAAAAAAATTCAAATGAGTTTTGAAAATATAAAGTTTTTGAAATAAAAGAGAAGACAGATCTTAACATTTTATCTATCAATCTAACTTCAGTTTAAATCTACTCTAAAGTCTACACCCATCCCTCTCAAGACCCGTGTCAGGAACATTCATTACTCTAATCCTAGCCTATTCCCAACTTTAAAATAACCTACAAGAGAGATTATTAAGGGGTGAGCAAACCATAACTTAGAGTTTATCCCTCACTATTACCATTCAAGCAAGTTATCAAGTATTAATTAATACCATATGAAATCTATCTATACACAAAATGAATGCATACTCAAAGAATATAAGCAACACATCTATGGGAGTCTAAAACCATCGAAGGTGTAGATTTGCATTGTCTACACGTCAATTATCCTCTATACTAAATCACATGGAGCACCTCACTTTATCCATATAAGGCTGTTTGCAAGCTTAGTCCCACTGGATAAACTTAATAATTACCCTCAATTGTGAAAAGATTGCTACAAGGGTCAAACTAGGTGATCCCAACTCCGGGGTATACACTATCAATTAATCAATCAATATGCCAAATAGACCTCAATCGAGATATTTTTATAGCTTTACCTTAACAAAATCAATTTTAATAAAATTATCATCAGCAACCTCGAGAGCACACACATAGGTTTTAGATAAAATTTCCATTGGTAGCCTTGAGAGCACATACCAAGGTTTTATGAATATTGACTTATAAGAGCACATACTGGGGTTTTAAATAAAAGCTTTACAAAAACATTTCAAAAGGATTTAGAAAGCGTTTTAAAAATATTTGGTATAAGTTGAACACTTTATACTCCTCTTTGTCTACTTGTTGGGTCATAGAAATACAATAGGTATATCCAATTATTTTAGATATGAATTTAAATTTATAGATTAATAAGGCAATCACATAGATGATAGCATAAAAGGTAGCTAGTCATTCAATCATACGATCATTGGCAATCAGTCAAACAACATGCAATTTATAAGTAGGAAGCAAATAGTAGATCATTAGAACTCCCCTACCTAGGCATTATTGCTCACTTGGCACAATTTTTGAAAAGTCCTTGAATTTACAATTGAGTTTCCTAAGAGATAAGAAGATTTATATAAGTATTTAGAGGAGCTAAGCCTCTTGAATAAGTTAATCATCTACCATAGTTTGCTTAATTTCCAGTTATAACCTAAACTCTAAATTAATGTTGTTTATTCATTTTATTTTGAATAAATAGTTGCTTTGAAGCTTAAGGAGCCTACTTTTATTTAAGATCTTTAAATCTTAGATTTTGAATCAATAGGTTAGCCAATTTCTCCTAAGTCAATTTTGATGCATATGGTGTAGCCAAGTCTCCTATTTCTATGTTTTCTATTAGTTAACTCAAAATCTCACATGAGGTATAGCTAATTCCTTTATGGTTCGACATCTATACCTAAAATGAAGATAATGTTTTTAAGATATGGTGTATCTATTCTAGTAGGCTTCCACTAGTAACTGACTAATAAATTTCAATTAGTTATATAGTTGTCATGAAATATTTCATTTCCTTAATAATCAATGCTTTCGATATTACTACATTATCCTTGTCACATATTCCTTATGGGGGAGTATTGTTGACGATATCTTTATTCTTTTTGTTATAAATACCTTTAAGACATCCTACCATACTCAACTTATTTTCTAATTCTAGAATACTAAGTTCTCATTCAATTTTAGTAATGAGGTTAGCAATAATATTCATTTTATAATATGCATGACCTTCAAATAATGTGTGAAATGTCATATTAATGACAACATCTTCATTTTTGTCTCTTAATATTATATCTTCAATCCTATTAATATCCATATTATCAATATATTGTGAATGTATGATATATATAGATATATATAAAAGCTTACATCATCATTTAAAGTTCTATACCTATGGTTCATGTGATAGAACAACAATAGATTAATACACAACAACACTAATATTACTATTAATATAAGAAACAGCATATCCTCTTCCCAAACTCACATTACAGTACGTACCTCAACATACTTTGATTATGATGAGAATTGATAAGCATCATCATTACATAAATTATTAATTGTGCACCAAATATTAAGTTCCTCAAGGTAACCACTACACATGGTGAATCTCTTTATCTATCTATATATATATATATATATATATATATATATATATATATATTCAACTTATCAGACTTGGGGATTGTATGGCAAGCTGTCCAGTATCTCCTTCATGATAAATTAACAGTTCAACTAGAGCGTATCAAAACCATTACCCATTAAAGTTACCGTAAGCATTGTTATTAAATTAAAATGTTATCTACTTGATTCACTAATTCTTTATTTGGTTAATTAATTAATGTTTTCTTCGAATTAAAATAACCTAATTATTTTAACATACAAACATATGTAGTAAGTAAAAACACACTCACCGTTGACGTTAATAGGGCAGTAGAGTTTGTAGAGTTCAACCAATGGACTTCAGGGTGACTCTACCTCAACGAAAATTGGAGACCGGAGTGAAGACACGGAATCAGAGGGACTGCCGAACATGAACAAGAGTTATTGGACAAAACCAGTATGGCGGGACTTAGCAGATCCTTACGGGCTAGACAACCATGGAAACAAAGACGTAATGGTTTTGAAATTGTGGCGATCGTTAATGAATCTCGGTCCTTATGGCCTCTTCTTCATTCACATGAAACTTCTTTAGCTCAGCAGAGCAAGAGGAAATTTGACATGACATCGCCGCAAAAACATCACCTTCTTTCCGGCGCCATTCTGATTCACCCATTGTTCTCATTCATATGAATTCATTTCCTGATTGTGTTTGAATTCTTCGTCGAGTCCAATCTCTTCAACGTCTCAAAGTACAAATCCGGTGAGTCCAAGAAACAGAGTCAGCGAGAGAGATGAGTCGGAGAGAGAGACCATGTGATGGAAGAGAAAAACATGAGAGGAAGAGATGAGATTTGTTGATTGCTCTAATTGCCTCGAATTGATTTTGAGATGAAACAAGTCTTCAAATTAACAGATCCCAACCTGCAAATTGAACAAACGTAAGCAATTGGGGTATTGGGGTATTAGAGGTATCTCTAGCACTGGGATTTTGATGCTCAAGTCAAAAAAAGCAACATGCTGGTATAGCAATCAAAGAATGTAGGGAGTGTTAAATGATTTGCCTAGTCAAAGGGACCTTCTTTGTAATGTTTTCACAATGTTATACTTTATATAAGCAAATCTTTTTGAAAGCACCCTATTTATAATAGAAAACATCCACTAGAGTGTGTTTTTCAAAGGAATTAGATTACTTTCTTGATTTGCTCTGACTAGTTTAAGTACTTTCCTATTCCATGGTCTTACTCAAATTAAGTGAGACTTGGGCCTTTGGTTGATCTAGGGAAATAACATGTACCCTCTACTCTCATTAGTGGCATGGCACTAATGAGAGTAGAAGCCAAATTAAATTTCTTTTTCAAGATGATGTCTAGATGTGTTGGTCGAGTCGTTCTTTAGCTAAGGGCATTAGTCTAACCCGGAAAGGGTGGTGGCTAACCTTGGCATTTAGAGTACTGTGTTAAGGCTTTTGTCAAGTTATCACACCTTACTACCTTACCTAGGTTAACCCGAGCTAAGGGGGCGCTCCTCTAGGCTAGGGGTACCTTGTTGAGATGACTAAGGAAAGCCGATCCAAAGTTAGCTTAGTCTGTTGTGTGCTTGTGAGCAAACTGCAACAAATAAGCATCAAGCCCTAGGTTACCCCTTAAGTTTGATAAGGTAGAAAGACCCGTTGGCCATGTTTCTAGCTTTTCATTTGTCAAATTTAAATTCTATGCATGCACGTGAATTTGTTCTTTTGATGCATAATTGCCTCAAGATCATAATTGTGCTTCTAAGAGTGAGATTGAGAGAATAGAAATTAGAGAGAGAGTGGATATCTTTTTCCTTCCTGTAAGCTAGATAGAGAGAGAGAATGAGAGTGTCATTCTTCTAATAAAAAGACATAGTTAAGGGAAAGAGAGTTTGCTACAAAGTGAGAATTAGTGATCAAGGGAGAGAGAGATATAAAAATTAGAAGGGATAGATTGGCATTGTGTTTAGGGCTAGGAAGCTTGTGAGGAAGACAATGAAGGAAGAAGAAATGGGTTTATGACATTTTTCTTTTCTTTTCTTTTCTTTTCTTTTTGACACATAAAGGGTACAAGAATTGGTTTGTGTTTGCCACAACAAAACAATATCTTATACTTATAAAGTAAATCACTAGCCTTGATTCCCCGCAAACAAAATATTTATCCATTTATTCGACTAGACAATTTACAAACCATCTTAACATATTTCTTAGATTATGACTACACATAAGAATGCAAATTTTACAATTTTAACATTTATTTTTTAATATCTTGTATTCTTTTGCTAAATATTTATTTATACATCCTTCCAACTTCAAATTCTCGAAATTAGCATTGCTTAGTAACACTTATCCTCTTATAAATATTATTTGATAACCTTTATATGTTCTCCCATTAACTTAAATTACTTTATAATTATTACTTAGACTCCCCATTGTATATGTACTAACCTATGGTCTTTTCAATCTCATCGAAACTTAAAATTTAGTAATTTAACTAATATTAATGTCATCATGAAGACATATCATAATATCACAATAAGCATGTATATATAGCTTTGTAATTACAATTTATATGTATAGTTGCAATTTTATTGCCTACAAATACTAAGTGTTAAATTATAGATTTTTCTTATATATATGTACATAAATAGATACATATATAAGTAGTAGTTGTATACACACACACATATATAGTGTACATAAAGAAAAATCTAATATCATGTTTAATGCATATGAATGATCCATAATGAAATAGATTGGAATGGAATTAATAATGAAATGTCGAATCTATTCCTGTGTTTAGAAATGTTCACAGACTAGAATGGTATTTATCAAAAAATAAACCCGTAATTAGTGAGTATAATAAATGATGGGTCACTTTTTTTATTGTATCAAATTATAAATTTATAAACCTAAAGAAATCTAACGACTTAGTTAAGTAAGTATACCTATCTAATGTAGTATAGATTGCAACAAGTGTCATCCTTAAGGATTTTAAAAACAAGTACTAGTACTACCATTTTTCTACTATCTAGTCTAAATCTTAATATGAGATTAATAAATTAAATTACTAATTAACTAATATAACAACCCTAAGATTAATTATAATTTTTTTAATAAATGAATTTAATCACAAAAACATACCCTTCATCTTGTTTCACTCTAAACCTTAGCTTTCTTACAATAAAGTATTGATTAATAAATTATTTATGCGCATTATAGGAATTCTCAATTAAATTAATTACTTTCTCAAGTTAATTAATTAATAATCCTATATGGAATAGTGGAGACCTCCTACTCACTATTGCCTTATAAGATTTCATTAAATTCATAATTCCTAAATAAAGGTTTAATCTTGTGCAAAAAATCGAAGTTTTCATACCTCTAAGTAAAACATGCAATCTTTCTATTCATAAAGATATATCCTATTAGATGAGACCTCTCTCTATCTAACAAGAATCAGACATATAATTAACTTACATGCATAAACTAATCACAAACCAATTAAAATATATAAATAGATACAAAAGCATAAACTTTTCATTAATCCATAAACAATTTAACCACATGGTTTAAAGTTTTACAAGATACAAGGCATATAAATCTACTCCTCCATGGAATTTATAGTAATCATGAAAAATCTAGAGAAGTAATAAGAAATCATAATAAAAAGAATAAACCCTTGTAAACGTTTTTTAGATTTTCGATAATGCTCTAGCGATTTTTCTCTCCAAATTCATATTTTTTTTCTCTTAGGGATTTTAGAGTGGTTGTGAGAAATAAAAGATCTAGATCGCTAATTTTTGTAATAAAGCGAGTATTTATAGTATAAGAAACAGGGTAGCATGCACGGAGCCATGTACTCTAGAATAAAGTGAAACTCCGACATTTAGGGTTTTACATAGCCTCCTGTACGATCGTGCTTGGGGTTGTGCACTCTGGAATTCCTTCATTTTCTTCTCTAAGTAGATTTCTTCTTTCAGCACTACTCTCTACATGGCTTATGTAGCAGCCAAGGCACAATTTCACGATACATTCAAATCACTTTTTGTTAATAAATTCACACAAAATTCATAAAAAAATCATATTCAATAAATATTAAAAATAAGGTTCTTTCAATACTTATCAAACTTCCCTACCCTTAACCATTTGCTTGTCCTTAAGCAAATAAAATAAGGACAAGAGAAAGACCTTATCATCAATTATACTCATTATGAACTTCAATTCACAAGCAACATTCTTTACTCAATTAATTCTTAGTAACTCATCGGTGCCTATTGTTTAAACCTACCATAATTACATGTGTACATGGCATACAATAATTGGACTTTTTGTATTAATTTAAGTAAGTTAAACTAGTATACTCACTGTTTAGCAATCTCTTTCAAAGTTACAAAGGAAATAACAAATCAAATAAAGTCCAAGTTGCTCAGTTGCATTTCACCACTTACCAAAAAGTATATAAAAAATTCAATTATTTTTCAAAGCACAGCAATAAGAAGTGAAAGTATATGGCATTGGCATCTATTATTCCCCTGGATTATTTTCCTTTTTCTTTCAAGTCTCTTTAAAAGTTTTTTTCATTTTTTTTATTTTTTATTTGTTATTTTTTCTGCAATTGGATAGAACCAGGTAACCCATGTAGTGAACATTTGGTCGATAATCTCAGGCTCATCACCCAAGTTAACAGAAGTTATTCTCTTAATGGAGGGCATCCCTATGGGCTTATTTACTCGAGTAACAAGACTCACTAAACTTTCTTTCAAGTCTCTTTAAAAGTTTTTTTCAATTTTTTTATTTATTATTTATTATTTTTTCTACAATTGGATAGAACCAAGTAACCCATGTAGTGAGCTTTTGGTCAATAATCTCAGGCTCATCACCGAAGTTAATAGACATTATTCTCTTAATGGAGGGCATCCCTATGGGCTTATTTACTCAAGTAACAAGACTCACTAAACTTGCCCTTTTGATATCCCTTAAAGTTATGATAATTTCATCGGTCGATTGATCTCAGGATAGATAACCTTAGGTGATCAGGTTTTAAAAGGACCCCATTAAACCTCCCTTACCTTAACATATAAAGATTTTTTTTTTTAAGAGACCATTTCAAAAAAGGATTACCAAGTTAACAATTTCACATATCCCTTTCACAAAAGTTTAAAAGAGCTCTCAAAATGATTGAATATTAAATATACTAGCTAGTTAGCTTAAAAACATAACCAATTCACTTGAAACAAATGATTTCCATTTACTTCATAACTCTAAATTCAACTATTAAACGACAAATAGATTTGCTCCACTTGGATTTCATCCTAAAACTCTAACTAAGTATACCAAGCCCAACAATAGATGAGTAAGGCACACAAAATTACTACTTTTACATATGTGTGTATAAGAATGCTACTTTTACGTTTTAATAAGTACAATTTCAAGGTTTTCACTTTTCAATATTAGAAAATAAAAATTAAAGTTCAATTACAAACTTGCAAATGGGAGAAAATTTTATCAACAAGAGCATAGGGTACATAAATAATTCAGAACCTAATTTCTTCTATCTTTATGTCTCTTCCCCACACTTGTTTAAGACATTGTCCCCAATGTCTTTCCAAAGCAAGTACACATAGGAAAAATAAAAGAGATAAAAAGAAAAAATAAGAGATAAAAGAAAAAGGACATTAAGGACTTCCTCGATTATCATCATTTACAAGTTGGAAATCCAACAAAGCAAAAGTTGTGCACCATCAAACCTAAAAAAATAAAAAATGAAAACACCAAACTAAAAAATAAAAATAAAAATAAAAGTTAGCCTATCTTAATCTAAAAGATGAAACATTCAATAGATTTAGGTGGAGAGTCTTCCTATAAGGGAGCTTAATTAATTACAAAGTATATGTAAAAAATAGAACAAGGGGAGAAATAAAAGAAAGAATGAGGGAAGAAGGAACACACAAATATATATACATGGAAACTCAGCCTCGACTTTTGCACAACTGTGCTCGGGGCCATGCAAGGCTCCAAAAAGTGTCTAAAAACTCCTCTTCCTATGTGCACTACTTTGAGCACTGCTTGTGCTTAAGGTTATGTGGATGCTTAAAAAGTTTACAGAAATCAAGTAAAAACTTTCTAAGCTATTTGATTCATGTGATTATTCAGTGTGCACCTTGACATAGGTAAAAAAAAAAAAAAAAAAAAGCACTAAGTATACGTGAGAAGTAAAGTTTAAATTTTCTTACTTGTCATTGATGATTCCCCACACTTAGAAATTAACTCTCATTCCCCTCAAGTAAGCTCACTTACTCCCTTACAAATCTGTAATCTTTTAGTAATAATGAAACAAAAAGAACTTAACATACTAGATTAGTCACAGGCTACCTCCTAAGAAGCACACTTTTTTAATGTCATTAGCTCGACATCCTTCACTTTTTTTGTCAACTAAATATCTGGTAATTGGAGTCTAGATTCCTCTTGATATTCATGCGTTGCTCTATCTCTTATGTATAGTTTCAATCTATGGCCATTCACCTTGAAATTATCATGCTCTACTTCACCATTTAAGAGGACTTTCTTGACTACAAAAGGACTAGACCATCTTGATTTCAACTTTTCAAAAGAAAGTTTCAATCAGGAATTAAACAAAAGCACTTAATCCCCTTCCTTGAACTCCTTTAGATGGCAAATGTACATATCATGATATTTCACATTCCTCTCTTTGTATATCTTCATATTCTCATATGCTTGCCTTCTCCACTTATCTCTCTAAGGTGTAACTTCTTCTATAGCATTAAGCTGATTAGTAAATGTCTCAACTTGTAGGTTTTCCATGTCTTTCTCCTCTCCTCATGTCAAGCTTAGTTTTAATTCACCCTTACATAGAATCTCTTCAATATACTTGTCTACTAAGGAATCAACAACACTGACAGAACAGCACGAATGACCAATTTCATGGTGATAGCCATTTTGATCACCAACTCTTCATCCCCTATTCTTAATGTAAGCTTAATGTCCTCTACATCGATCACTACCCTAGTAGTGGCAATGAATGGTCTTCTAAGAATTAAAGGCATATCCCCATCCTCATCTATGTCAAAAATCATAAAACCAATAGTGTTTATGAAGTTTCTTACCTTTACCAAGACATCCTCAATGATACCCTTGGGAATTCTAACAGATCGGTCAGCAAGTTGCAAACTCATTATGGTAGGCTTTAGGTTAGCTAACCCCAATTTCTTAAAGAAAGAGTATGGCATCAAATTAACACTTGCCCTAAGATCGGCCAGGGCTTCATCAACTAAAATATCACCGACTAAATATGGAATAGTGAAGTTGCCTAGATCCTTTAGTTTTGGAGGAAGTTTGTTTAGAGTAATGGATGAGCAATTTGCTTCAACTTCTACTATAGAAACATCCTCCAACTTCCGCTTATTAAATAAGAATTCCTTCAAGAACTTAATGTATTTTGGCATCTACAAAAGCACCTCAACAAATGAGATATTAATATGCAACTATTTAAAAAGTTCAATGACTTTACCAAACTACTCTTTGTCTTTGTTTTGATTAAGGTGAGCTGGATATGAAATTTTTTACATATACTCTTTAACAACTAGTGGTGATTTCTTTTCAGGTTCTTTCTTCTCAAGTTCCACCTTCTCCTTCTCAAAAGACTAACCGCCTTCTTTCTTTTACTTAGGTTCCTTTTCAATTTGCAGTTCCTTCCCATTCCTCAAGGTTATGGCATTCACCTATTCCCTTAGATTGTTCGCAGGTTTACTAAGGATCAAACCTGGTTATCTTTCAAACATCATCATAGCTAATTGGCCAATTTGCTTCTCAAGGTTGTGAATAGAAGCCTCTTGATTTCAATGTCTTGCCTTAAAACTTTGAATAAATTAGCTCATTAAATCCTCTAAATTGGTTTTCTTTTCCTACTAAGGTAGCTGGATCAATGGGTAGGGCATAGGCTAGTAGGGTAGCATTTGTTGCTTTTAGAATCCTAGTGGTGGGAAGTTAGATCTCTGGGCATTCTAATTACCATAAGAGAGGTTGGGATGGTTTCTCATGTTAGGATTGTAAGTGTTGCTATACAAGCTATACTGTTGTCTATTTTGATTCCCAAGATAGTCTACTTGCTCATACTACTCATGGAAGTCCACATTCTCACTAGCATCTCCTACCTAAGGTTGTGATCTTTGGGAATTCTTAAGGGTAAAAACCTAGTGACTAAGCGCCTCCATCTTTGTGACCAAAGTAGTCATGAGATCTACTTCATACTTGCCCACCACTTTTGGCTTTCCTCTATGGTTGCCCTATTAATATTTATTTTTAGCCATATCAGCAAAACGTTTCAAGGATTCTTCTAGGGTCTTGGACTTTAATGTATCGCTAGTTGCAGTGTCTACTAACTAACGAGTGGTCGGGTTAAACCCATTCAAAAATGTTTGAACCTACATTCATGTGGGTAGTTGATGGTGTGGGCACTTTCTTAAAGATTTTGTTCATCTTTGCCAAGCATCATACATGGTCTCACCGTCTTGTTGCATGAATGATGCAATGTCATTTCGGAGCTTGGTTGTCTTGCACAGAGGGAAGTAGTTATCTAAAAATTTCTTCACTATGTCATCCCATGTAGTTAAAGCTCCATGACCTAATGATTGAAGCCAGTTTTTAGCCTTCCCCCTCAGTAAGAAAGGGAATAATCTAGTACGCACTACTTCATCCATCACATGGGGGTCCTCATCCGATAATCCATCAAATTGATAGTATTGCCGCAATAATTGAATCACCACACCTTTAATTTTGAAATTGTTAGCCCCAATAGGACTCTCACAATAGTCAACCCTGTTCCATCTAGAGTTGGCCTTACATAGTCTAGATTGGTCTTAGGGGGATCCTCAACTATGGTTTCTTGTGTTTCCTCTTTAATATGCTCTAGTAATCCTATCCTACTATCTAGAAAATCTTCAGTTGATTCCTCTTCCTTTACTGTTGTCGCAACTTTTATGATAGATGTTTCTCCCTCAATTGTTGATTGTCCAAAAGATTCAGCAGTTACGTTCTTGAGAATCTTATGAAGTGTTCTCTCAATCTTAGGATCTAGATCAAGAATGTTAAAAGGAAGAGTCCTTGTCATGCACTACAAAATCAACAATCACAAGTTAGAGTATTCAAAAGATAAGGGGAGTGGACAAAAATTAAAAAAATAAAATAAAATAAATGACTAAAGTAATAAATAATAAGATTTTTCCTAATATTGTTTTGCTAGATCCCTAGCAACAGCACCAAAAACTTGATGAGTCGCTTTTTCAATCGTATCAAATTATAACTATATAAATCCAAAGAAATCTAACAATCTAGTTAGGCAAGTATACATATCCAATGCAGTATAAATCATAACGAGTGTTGTTCTCAAGGATTTTAAAAATAAGTACTAATATTATCTTTTTTCTACTATTTAGTCTAAATCTTAATATGAGATTAATAAATTAAATTACTAATTAACTAATATAACAACCCTAAGATTAATTATAATTGTTTTAATAAATGAATTCAATCATAAAAACATGCCATTCATCTTGATCATCTCTAAACCCTAGCTTTCTTATAATAAAGTATTGATTAATAAATTATTTATGCTTTGCACTACATAAATTCTCAATTAAACTAATTACTTCATCGAGTTAATTAATTAATAACCCTATATGGAATAGTGGAGACCTCTCTCTCACTATTGCCTTATAAGATTTTACTAAGTTCATAATTTCCAAATAAAGATTTAATCTTGTGTAGAAAATCGAAGTTTTCCTACCTTTAAGTAAAACATGCAATCTTTCTATTTATGAAGATCTATCCTATTAAATGAGACCTCTCTCTATCTAACAAGAATCAAACATGTAATTAATTTTCACACATAAATTAATCACAAAGCAATTAAAATACATGAATAGATATAAAGGCATAAACTTTTCATTAATCCATAAACAATTTGATTACATGGTTTAGAGTTTCACAAGATGCAAGGCATATAAATCTACTCGTCCATGGAATTTATAGTAATCACGAAAAATCTAGAGAAATAATAAGAAATCATAATGAAAAGAATAAACCCTTGTAGACATTTTTGTGATTTCCGATGATGCTCCAACGATTCTTCTCTCCAAATTTGTAATTTTTCTCTCTTAGGGTTTTTTGAGTGACTATGAGAAATAAAAGATCCAAATGTCTAATTTTTTTAATAAAGCGAGTATTTATAGTATAGGAAATAGGGTAGCATGTACATCCGTGCTCGAGGTCATGTACTCTAGAACAAAGTGAAATTTTGGCATTCAGGGTTCTGTACAACCTTCTACATTATCGTGCTCAAGGTTATGCACTGTAGAATTCCTTCATTTTCTCTTTTGGGTAGATTTCTTCCTTCAGCACTACTCTCTACACAACTTGTGCAGCAATTAAGGCATAATTTCACGATACATTCTGATCACTTTTTACTCTGTAGCACTAGTGTCAGCATGGCCATGTTAAAGGTTATGTATACGTGAAAATGACATTTTCTTGTATTTTGCCAAATTTTTCCTCATTTTCACTCGAACTTTCTTTAAACCCTTAAATTGCACTCTTTAAATCCTAAATTCAAATATTAAGCACTTAAGTGTCTTTTTCTTAATAAATTCACACAAAATTCATAAAAAAAATCTTATTCAATAAATACTAAAAATAAGGTTCTTTTAACACTTAACAATAAATTACCTTGATGTGATAAAAAAAAAGTAATTTAAATAATTACCATTAATGAGAATGGATTAGAATCACAATTCCACCTTACCATTAAAGAGAGTAGATTGGAATTGCAATTCCACCCCTTTAAAGGTAGAATCACGATTCTCCCATAAAGTTGAAATCATCGATTCCAGTGAATCGCAATTCCAATTGATGATTCCAACTTCTAAAAATACTTCCAAACATAGAAAGAGAGCAGAATTCAAAATCACAATTCTATTCCAAGTCCATTTTAGCATACCAAACATAACATAAAAGTATATAGTAGATAACATACATCATTACAAAAGCATAAATACAAAGTATACTTATAAATAATACAAGCAATACATTATATTTATGTATGCTAGATAATTGGTATTGTGTACCAATTCACAAATAAAATTTATTAACTTTTGCATACAACTTGTAATGTTTGCATATAAACTACTATATACTTCTTTTAAAAAAAATCATAAATTTAAAAGATGAATACTAATACAAATTACTCAAAATGATATACTATCGATTCAAGAAGACTTATGAAATATAAGAAACATAACATTTAAAAAATATATAAAGAAATGATCACGTATATATATATATATATATGTATATATGTATACACCATTATTTGCTTCTAATAAAGGAATACATCTATGTATAAATAACAATACAAAATCTTTAAAAAGCCTTTAATATCTAATTATAGATACTTGTATTTTCATTATAAGATATTATTTTAATTATTATTATTATTATTTTTACATACTATATACGGTATCATGTCTTATAATTCTATATAATGCAGCAAATCCACATTGTTGGAAATATTATAACTTAACCTATTCAAGTAGCTAGCCATGGTTGCCAATTTTCAATCCTTTTCTATGTGGGCTCTAATCATTACCACCTTTATCCCTTTGTGGTATTCCTCCACACTCTTAAAACCCTAAGTCTCTACAACATTTGATAAAAGCTCCAAATAATGGTGGCTAAGGATAAATTGCTTTTTCGTAGAAGCCTTCAACTACTCCCATATCTCAATGAGCCTCTCACGATTTGTTCTCTTACTTATCACAAGTTGATCTCACCATATTATGGTATAAAAAGTAAACTCAACAACAATAAGTCTTAACTTTTTCTCTTTAGGTTGGGATTACATGACCTTTCACATAGTTTTGACATCAGTGTTTGGATTAGATGATTCTTCACATATTTTTGGCATTGGTTTTTAGGATTAAATGATCCCTAACATAATTTTGGTGTAGACAACATAGATCATATGACCCTTGGTATTACGTTAAGTTATGTGTGTGCACATGCGTATATATACATTCATACATATATGGAGTTTGAGTTATTTCAAGTCTTAGAATGTTAAACTATGTTGTTAATGCACCTAATTCAAGATAAATAAACTATGGTTATTGCATTAGCACTTAAGTATGTGCTTAAACTTTGTGTGCCATTCATATATTATGCATCCAGTGATTATTGTAATGGCATCATTGTTCACCCATTTTGAGACTTTTAAATTTTAAATACTAAAGAAATCAATGAGGTAGACTCTTATGATAACTTAGGCTATGACTTATACTTTAGGAGTGGTAAGATAATATCAACTCTAATTATATCGATAGTGAAGACAAGATTTAGTAGCTACGCAATTGTATTTTAAGTCTTTAAAACAAAATTGAGATATCAAAATTGTTTAGCTACAGTGAGAGCTAGTAATTTCATAATGCAATCGGATATATTTAATTGTTACTCTTGATAAATTTATGGGGTTTTATAAAAAAAATAAAGTATTTGTAGAAATTATGATTGGTTTCTAAATCTTACATGTTTATTCAGTGATATGAGTATGCAACAAAATTATCACACCTTTGGTTGTGGAGCATGCAATAGTTTCCTAGTAAAGAAAAGAGTGGTGTTGAAGTTCATGGCCATAGCATGAATGAATTACTATCAAAGCTCATGTCTAAGTAATGATGCATCACGAATTGTGTTTATCTAAGATTATCAATGAGATAAAAGAGAGTCGATCTTTGATTTGCACGTGGTATAATATGGTTGATAACTATTTATTTATATCATGTTGTATGATCAATTTTCTATAGACAAGGTTATCTTTGTTTGTATTTAAGACATTGTCTATGAAAACAAAAACCTAAAACATTGCAAATAATAAAATGTTTATGGATTTTAAAATAATGTAAAAAAATTATCTCAAAATTAAAAATCAACTGCATAATAAGTGTAGCTTGAAATTATAAAATAAAAAAGTAGGATAATTAATTGGAAAATAGGCCAAGTTTAGATTAAAATGGAAAAGAATCAAGTTTTTTAGGCCATGGTTCAATCTACCTAATTAGACAGCTGGTCTAAAGATTTGGCATCTTAGTTTATACCTGTCTTGGGAAGTAAATCAACCCTAGATTTTTTAATGAGTTTATTTTATTTATTTTATTCTCAGCAACTATTGGTAACAATGTATAGTAACAAGAAATTGAAACCCTATGTAGAAAGAAGTGTGTGGTGCCACTTCTCATAAGAGCAATACTTAAATTATCTCTCATTTGCAAAAGATGATCTAATAATTCTATAATAGCTAGTATGAAAAGAGATAAATATTTACTATCTTGAATTTTTTATCTCAAGCATGTTTTCACCAATCAATCCATCTTGTGCTTTATACTGCTTCTTACAATAATCTTGTTGCCCTAAGATGTTGATTAACATTTACAAAAAGGATTTTATAACTTAGAGCCTTTTCAATTATTTCCCACTTCATGTGAAAACACTTTCCACACTGTCAATGAATATTTATGGACTTCAATAACATGATATAATATGAGCCACACTCTTAATATACTCATCACTCTAGTATAACAAGTTGCATATAACTCACATGTATAGTCAAAAAGCATATTAAAGTTTAGAATGAATGTGTACAAGAATGTAAGATCAATTGTGAGACAATTTTCAAGTACTTCAAACGTTTTCGCACTAATAATTTATCTAAAGAGCACTGGAAAAGAAATAAATTTAAATCTAAGAAGAAATTTTTATTTTTAATTGGGTGTAACTAACCAATTTTTAATAGCCTCAAACTATATACAGAGTTGGAACATAACCTATATACTATATAGGAGAAGAATTATAGTGAGCTAATTACAAAGCCATTATAATACAATGAAAGATAAATGTGGTTATAGTGACTTATGAATGAAAAATAAATGTGACTGTAATGACATGATAAATAATTGTAAGAATATAAAAAGGTATTATTTTTTTAAAATTTTTTATTAAAATAGAATAGATTCATTGAAATTTCCTATTAGAGCCACTTGACAATTATTCGATTTATATTAGAAGGAGGAGTATAGATTTTTTTTTCACCCATAAAGTACCCTTATTTAGTTTTTCTTTAGTTTTTACATATAAGCGATATTCCTAGAGAAAGTCTCATATATTATTATTTAATTTTTTTTTCATTATAATGAGAATAAAGAATTTAAATCCGATCTATTCAATTCAAAAACCTGCACTCATTCCTAGGCTACAAAAGCCTTGGCAATGTTCAATTTTATATGTTTGGTTAAATTCTTTGGATGTTTGCCTATGAAAGTTATTGTCTCAAAAATGTCCAATCCATCAAATTCCAACATTTAAGTAAATTAATAAATTAAAATATATATTTGTTAATATTTAAGAGTGTAATTTAGATAATAAATATGAACTCTCCGTTAGAATAAATAGTTGAACGGTCCAACAACTCTCTATATTCCCTTTATTTTGTGTGTCTAGATAATAAAGAGATAATATCAATAATACATGCATCATAATAAGATGGATTCATGTTTTATATAAATTACAATATTAAAATTTTATTAATATTTACACATTATATATACATAATATATAATACCAAATAAATCTATTAGTCATAAATCATAATACCAATCAACCCCTCCTACCAAAAAATCCTAAGGTTAGACTACTCAATCGCCTTCAACGATGGCCGAAGTGCCCTCCATAACCACCTACTGCTGCTGTCTTTCTCCTGTGCAGTACCCAATCCAACCCCACCCGGACTCACTTGACCCACGGTCGTCACACCCCATCTGACCTACGTGCACTGACATCAATAGGAGAATTTAATGTCTCGTCCCTATTTTTCTTAATTTAGTTTTGTTGGGGTATAGATCCAACACATTTGGGTCTATACCAAGGTTATCCTAAGTATGTGAAGTATACTTGGATGAAGGAATGTTAAGCTTGAAGGAAATTTTCAAAACCAAGCAAAACAGAACCATACACGGCCTGAGGCATAGCCGTGTATAAGCCTCAGGCATACACGACCTAAGGTACGGCCGTGTGTTGAGTTCAGAAGATCCACAGAAGCATATACGGTTGCATACACAGCCTGAGGCATGGCCGTGTATAAACCGTGTGTTGAAACAGGGCTTAGGTCGGCTCAAAGCCGCCGGCCTAGATTGGATTTAGGCCACCGGCGTTGGAGCTTAAGGCCGCTGGCCTTTGTGCCGACGTAAGTCTTAAGTCGGTTGCCTATTGTTGGACTATATATATATATATTTGTATCCCTTTGTAACCTAGTGTGGAAAAGGTCGAAAACACGAGTGAGAAAACCTAAAAAACAAAAAAGAGTGATTCCAAAACCTAGAGAGAGTTCTAGAAAGGGAAATCAATTGTATTTGATCCACCGGCTTGTGGTGAGATTGTGTAATCCACTAGTGAGACTAGTGAAGAAGTGTGTAACCCATTACTTTGATAGTGGAAGAATTTGTATTTGGCGGTCCCGTGGTTTTTTCCCCAAATTAGGGTTTTCCACATAAAAATCCTTGGTGTTGATTATTTCTTTTCAATTTTCGCATTTTATTATTGATTATTGTTTGTCAATAGTGAATCGTACAGGCAAAAGGAAGATAACAGGAGCTTCTTTTCTTAACAAGTGGTATCAAAGCACCAAGTTTCAAAAAGGAAATTAGGATTTTGTGTTTTTCCATCACAGACATGGCTGAATCTTCAGGTACGATGATTAAACTTAACTCCTCTAATTACTCTATCTAGAAGTTGATGATGGAAGATCTATTATACTATAAAGATTTGTATTTGCCTCTAAGTGGTGATGTTGCAAAGCCACAGGATAAATCTGATGCATAGTGGTTGATACTACATAGAAAGACTGTAGGATATATTAGATAGTGGGTTGATCAGAGTGTGTATCATCATGTTGCTTAGGAGACTAGGGCTGATGTCCTATAGAAGAAATTAAAGTCTATGTATGAAAGACAAACTGCCCTGAATAAAACCTCTTTGATAAGAAGGGTAGTTAACTTGAAATATAGGAAAGGCCCGAATATGTCAGAGCATTTAAATGATTTTTAGGGACTCGTGAATTAACTGACTACAATGAAGCTTGTGCTTGAGGATGAGATCTAAGCACTCCTATTATTGAGCTCGTTATTTGAGAGTTGGGAAACTCTTATAGTATCGGTAAGTAATTCAGCTCCAAATGGAACGTTAACCTTGTCTATGGTTAAGGATAGTTTAATCAATGAAAAGGCCAGAAGGAAAGATTTGGGTACTGGTTCTGAATCCAGGGCACTTGTCATAGACAAGTATGATAGGAGGGGTAGAAGCAAGAACGGAAGAAAGAATGAAAAATCTGACAGAACAAATAAGTCAATGGGGAGATCCAAGTCAAGGGGCAGAAAGAACATTAAATGTTTTTATTGTGACAAGCCAGGACATTACAAGAAGGAATGTAGGCTATGGAAGAAAAAGCAAGGAAAGGGTGATGATTCAAATGAAGACACCACTGCAGCAGCAAATAGTGAGATAGTGGTTACATGGGATGAGGGTTGTATTAGTCTTGCAAGTCATGATAATGACTAGGTAGTTGATTCTGGTGCCTCCTTTCATGTGACAGCACATGGCAAGTTTTTCTCATCCTACACTGCTGGTGATTATGGCAATGTTAGGATAGGAAATAATGAAACCTCAAGGATTACAGGCATTGGGAGCATCATCTTGGAAACTAATACAGGTTGTAAACTCGTTCTCAAGGATGTGAGACATATATCATATATCCGCCTAAACCTGATCTCAACAGGAAAATTAGATGATGAAGGCTTTCACAGTTACTTTGGTGATGGTAGTTGGAAGCTCACCAAAGGGTCTCTGATTGTAGCAAAAGGAAGAAAGGACAACACACTTTACTTAATGCCAGCAAAGCTAAGCAAAGGTGAATTGAACTTGACTGATGATGCTACTGTAGAGATGTGGCATTAGTGGCTTGGGCACATGAGTGAGAAAGGACTCCAAATGCTTATGAAGAAGAAGCTTCTACCAGATTTGAAAGGTACTTTTTTAAAACCATGCACTGACTATTTTGCTGGTAAACAACACAAAGTTAGTTTTCAAAGAAATACACCTAGTAGAAAAGCTCATATATTAGATTTGGTTCATACAGGTGTGTGTTATATGAAGGATTTAACAATGGGTAGTGCAATGTATTTTGTTACATTTATTGATGACTACTCTAAGAAGCTTTGGACTTATGCATTGAATTCTAAAGATTAGGTTTTGAATGTATTCAAACAGTTTCACTCTAGAGTGGAGCATGAGACCAGCAGGAAGTTAATATTTGTCAAGGCTGACAATGGTGGGGAGTATAGAGGCCCGTTTGAACAGTACTGCATTGATCATGGGATAAAACTGGAGAAGACAATCCCAAAGACACCACAATAGAATGGTGTTGCAGAAAGAATGAATCGCACTATCATTGAGAGAGTGAAGTGCATGTTATCTCAGGCCAAGCTGCCTAAGTCATTTTGGGGTGAAGCTATGAGGACAGCTATTGATTTGATAAATCTTTCTCCCTCATATGCTCTGGATGGTGATATCCCAGAGAAGGTCTGGACAGGAAAAGACATTTCTTACAATCACTTATGAGTTTTTAGTTGCAGGGCTTTTGTGCACATTCCAAAGGATGAGAGAGTAAAGCTTGATGCCAACTCCAAGCAATGTATTTTCCTTGGATATGCATATGATGAGTATGGGTATAGATTGTGGGATCCTATTGATAAGAAAATTATCAGGAGTAGAGATGTGGTTTTCGTAGAAGACCAAACAGTTGAAGATATAGAAAAGACTGAGAAGCTAGCATCCTCAGGTCAGATTCCCACAAACGTAGATCTTGCACCTTTATCTGATCTTACTGATGAAAGAACTATAGAGGACACAAGAAATGAGTTACAAGAGCCACAGCAACAGGCTGAGGTGAGGAGATCTTCTAGAGATAGAAGACCATTAGTGAGATATAGTCAAGATGAGTATGTGATGATTACTGATGGGGGAGAACCTGAATGTTATGAGGAAGTAATGACTCATGACAATAAGAAAGAATGGGTAAAAGCCATGCAAGAGGAAATAAAATCCTTACATGAGAACAAGACCTATGACTTAGTTGAACTACCTAAGGGTAAGAGACCTCTAAGGAATAAATGAGTATACAGATTGAAGACTGATGAAAGTACTTCTCAGCCAAGGTACAAGGCAAGGCTGGTTGTTAAGGGGTTCAGTCAGAAGAAGGGGGTCGATTTTGAAGAGATTTTATCACTTGTGGTGAAGATGTCATCTATTAGGGTTGTGCTCAGCATTGCTGCTAGAATAAATCTAGAGGTTGAGTAGATGGATGTGAAGACAGCATTCCTCCATGGTGAATTGGAGGAAGAGATCTATATGGAGCAGCCTGAAGGGTTCAAGACCAATGGGAAGGAGAATCTTGTTTGCAGACTGAAGAAAATTTTATACGGACTAAAACAAGCTCCAAGGCAGTGGTACAAGAAGTTTGAGTCCTTCATAATTGATCAAGGTTATATTAGGACTACTACAGACCATTGTGTCTTCATTAAAAAGTTAGCCAATGGTGAGTTCATTATGTTACTACCTTATGTAGATTATATGCTGATTATTGGCAGGGATGCCAAGCAGATCAAAGAACTGAAGATTTCATTGAGTAAGTCCTTCTCTATGAAAGACTTAGGACCCACTAGCCAAATTCTAGGGATGAGGATAATTAGAGACAGGAAGAGCCAAAAGCTGTGGTTATCATAGGAGAGGTATATTGAGAAGGTGTTAAAGAGATTCAACATGGGCAAAGTAAAAGCTATCTGCTCTCCACTTGTAGGTCACTTCAAACTGAGTTCAACTTAGTGTCCAAAGAGTGAGACAAACAAGGAAGATATGAAGAAAGTCACATATGCTTCAGTAGTGGGAAGTCTTATGTATGCCATGGTGTGTACCAGGCTAAACATTGCTCATGTTGTAGGTGTAGTGAGCTACTATCTCTCAAATCCAGGCAAAGAGCACTAGACAGCAGTTAAATGGATTCTCAAATATCTCAAGGGCACTTCCAGGTTATGTTTGCAATTTGGCGGTGACAATAAATCTGCACTAAAGGGGTTTTCAGATGCTGACATGGCTGGTGATTTGGATTCTAGGAAATCCACTTCAGGTTATCTGATTACTTATGCAAGGGGAGGAGGGCAGTGTCCTGGCAATCGAAGTTACAGAAGTGTGTTGCACTTTCCACTACTAAGGTTGAGTATATTGCTATAATAGAAGCCTGCAAGGAAGTTTTGTGGATGAAAAAGTTTTTAGAAGAGTTGGGTCAAGAGCAAGAAGAGCTGAAGTTGTACTGTGATAGTCAGAGCGCTATACATCTTCGTAAGAATCTGATGTTCCACTCCAGGTCAAAACACATTGATGTTAGGTATCATTGGATCAGGGATGTGCTAGAGTCTAGACAGTTAAAGCTTGAGAAGATTCACACTGATGATAATGCGTCAGATATGATGATGAAGGCTCTACCCAAAGAAAAGATTGTTTGCTGCAGGAATATTGCAGGGGTGATGGAACCCCCCATATGAGTTGGAGGGGGAGTTTGTTGGGGTATAGATCCAACACATATGGGTCTATACCAAGGTTATCCTAAGTATATGAAGTATACTTAGATGAAGGAATGTTAAGCTTGAAGGAAATTGTCAAAACCAAGCAAAACAGAACCATAAACGGCTGTATACACGACCTGAGGCACAGCCGTGTATAAGCCTCAAGCATACATGGCCCGAGGCACGACCGTGTGTTGAGTTCAGAAGATCCATAGAAGCATATACGGTTGCATACACGGCCTGAGGCACGGCCGTGTATAAGTCATGTGTTGAAACAGGGCCTAGGCCGGCCCAAGGCCGCCGGCCTTTGTGCTAGCGTAAGTCTTAAGTTAGTTGCCTATTTTTGGACTATATATATATATATTCGTATCCCTTTGTAACCTAGTGTGGAGAAGGCCGAAAACACGAGTGAGAAAACCTAAAACACAAAAAAGGGTGATTCCAAAACCTAGAGAGAGTTCTAAAGAGGGAAATCAATTGTATTTGATCTACTAGCTTGTGGTGAGACTGTGTAATCCACTAGTGAGACTAGTGAAGAAGTGTGTAACCCATTGCTTTGATAGTGGAAGAATTTGCGTTCGGCGGTCCCATGGTTTTTTCCCAAAATTGGGATTTCTACGTAAAAATCCTTGGTATTGATTATTTCTTTTCAATTTATGCATTTTATTATTGATTGTTGTTTGTCAATAATGAATCGCACAGGCAAGAGGAAGAGAACGAGAGCTTCTTTTCTTAACAAGTTCATGAATAATAAAAAAAACATTATTAAAAATAAATGAATAAATAATAATAATAATATTAATAAAATATAATACAGTATTTGCTGTTGGTGAATTTTATACATGGATGCTTATTATTGTAACACGATTATTGATTGCATGGTTACTAGACATATGATATTAGTAGTATGTTGGAATGCCCTCAATTTCATAGTATTATGATTTCATATTTGCATGATTATTGATTGCATGGTTACTAGATATATGATATTAGTAGTATGTTTGAATGTCCTCAGTTTCATTGTATTATGATTTCATATTTGATGTGTTTAACTAGTGCATCAATAGGTTTAATATATTGAATGGATAAGGTTTTATATTTGCATCACAATTTTTTTTACAATAAAAATATTTTTAGGTAGAAGCCATTATGTAGGTTGTGTTATGGTATTACCTTTGTCTAAGATCAATTAGGTTCTCGGTAAATTTAATATTTAGGTTTTTTAAAAATAAAGAAATAAAAATAAAAACTATAATAACAAAAAAAGCAAAAAATGCTTTTTTATTTAGATTATGGTTTTCAAAATAATCTTTTATCATCTAGAGTATGCTTTCCAAGAAATGAAAAACATTTTGTTACTTAAAAAAATGATTTTTATAAAATAAAAATTTAATTGGTGTTTTCAAAAGTAGGATTTTTTTTTAAATGGGGAATAAAACTTAGGAATTAGAGATTTATTAATACAATTAAAATGATAAAAAAAAACTTGATGCTTTTTCATAAATAAAATGAACCAACATGCTAAAGTTTTTATAAAGCAAACAAAACTATGTTAATTTGATCTTGATTAATTACAAGGCAACCATAAAATTTCTAAAAGCTTCATTTTTTTCAAATTATGTTTTCAAATAAAAAATAAAAAATGAAAGATTAAAAAGAAGCAATTAGTAATAAAAAATTATAGAAAATCTTTTTGTTGTGTTGACTTATCTTGTGTTTTATTTGTATGCAAATGGTATTTTTCTTATACATAGTTATGAAGGGAATTTATATGAAACCTATTCTTCAAAAATAATAAGTAGTAAACATTTAAGACGTAATAGGTTAATCCTTGAGCCCAATATTTTTAGTTAAGCTTTTTGTAAATGCTTTTTAGAAATTTGTAAATTAGTATCTAGTTAAGGTTAATCTATCCCATTATCTTAATTTATTTTTATTTTTTACTTAATTAGGTGGCAACTTCAATTTTTTAAAATAATAAAAAATTAAATTTATTTTAAATTTTACCATCAAGTAATTTGTATTAAGTGGACCAAACTTAATATATGTTAAATTAATAAAAAATTTAGGATTAGGCTCTATGAATAGTTGAAAGCAATTATAAAGAGATAAGAATCGTTTGAAAGGTTATTGTTACCTCTCCAGAGCTAACTAATCTTCGTGGTGTAGAGTAGACTGGTAAGTTTTTTGACATCCTTTTTACCGTTTGCTTGCCTTGCACGTTGTACTAATCATTCACCGCGGATGCCGTGTTGACCAATAAAAGGTCATAAATTTTTTTTTTTTAAATCTGAGAATTATACTTTAATATTAATAAGATTTTAGCACATATACAGTAAGATGAATAATTTTAAAAAATAATAATAATAAATTATTATTCATATTTTATATAAACTATATATATTAAAAAATAATATTTATATATTACATATAAATAATACGTGACAAATAATACGATCATCATGAATTGTTAAAGAAAGGCCAAGCGATCAATAATCATTATTAAATAAAAAAGAAAAAGAAAAGAGCAAGCACCATAGACCTAGACTTAATGCAAGTTGCAATGGTGTTTTCAAAGGGCCCACTTTCCACATGGAATTGATCTCCAAGGCTTTCCTGGAAACTTCCTTCATAATATTCAACACTATTTATCACATCTCACCAAAGCACAAACAAAGGAAAAGACAAAGCCATACCTAAAAATCAAAATCAGTCAATAGACCTTAATCACCATAAAAAAGAAGAAGAGTTACTGCAAGAATGTCTGCCTCGAGGTTCTTGAATTCGGTTAACAATAGTAAATATAATCTCTAATTCAGAATCCTTGCAGTGCTTTGAAAATTTTAAGCATTTCATGATGAGTTGCTTAAGGCTGGGTTCATCCTCCACTCTTCCTCCAAAGGAAAATTACGAAGTGTTCTTAAGCTTCAGAGGAGAAGATACCCGCCATGGCTTCACTGACCATCTTTACCAAAGATTGGTCGATAGAGGAATCATGGTGTTCAGAGATAGCGAAGAGCTTCGTGTGGGTGAGAAGATTGATCAACTATTTGAAGCAATCAAGGTTTCTAAGATTTCAGTTCTAATCATTTCGCCCCATTATGCTTCTAGTATATGGTGCCTCGAGGAGCTTCTCCAAATCCTCAAGTGCAAGGAAACGTCAAATCAACTTTACCTACCTATCTTTTGCCAAGTTAAACCATCGGATGTTCGTGAGCAAAAAGGTCATTTCGGAAAGAAGTTCCAATTATGCAAGAAAAAGCATGAACTTGATGGAAAGCTTATCCGGGAATTGGAAAATGCTTTCAAAGAAATTACAACCTTAAAGGGATGGGAATCAAATAAAACTGCAGACCGGTAACTCTTAAATTGTCTTTCATATATTAAATTCTCTTTTATTTTTTTTTTGTATCAAATCTTTATATTGAAATATGTTATACAGGCGTGAAGGACAATTGGTGAAGATAGTTGTCACAAGAATTTTTAATGAGTTGAGGAAAGCTATTTTAGTTGTTCCAGATTTCTTGGTTGGGGTTGAAGATCGTGTGAAAGAAATCAAGAAAATAATTGATGCCAGACCGGGCAATGATGCTACAATCTTAGGAATTCATGGTATGGGTGGCATTGGCAAAACGACTCTAGCTAAGGTCCTTTCTAATGAATTCTCTAACCACTTTGAATGTTAGCTTCATACCAAAAATTCGTGAAACATCATCACAATACAAGGGAATAGAGAATTAGCAAAAATAAGTTATTTCAGACATTCTAGTTGATAAGTCATTAGGAGAAATATCACATGTTGATCAAGGAATAACTATAATTGAAAAGTGCTTTAAGGGAAAGAGACTTCTACTTTTGTTGGATGATGTTGAGAATATGAATCAACTAAATAAACTAGTAGCGAAAAACAATTAGTTTGGGTCAGAGAGTATGGTTACCATTACTACTAGAAACAAAGATATCACAATAGCATCTATGGTGAACTTGAGTTATGAACTCAATGGATTGAACTATGATCAGTCTTACAAGTTATTTTGCAAGCATGCCTTTGGAAGGGATGCCTCTTGCCCCAAAGATTTGGAAACCATAGCTGAAGATATTGTATCTACGACCGGAGGGTTCCCTTTAGCAATTGAGATTATTGGTTCTTTGCTTTATCAAAAAAGTGAAGGCATTTGGAATGTTACATTGAAGAAATTAAGGAGGATACCTAACAATCAAGTGCAAAATAAGTTATGATGCTCTTGAACATGAATAACAACAGATATTTCTTGATATTGCATGTCTTTTGATTGGTGTGAACTTGAATCTACATCTTTCATGTAGGACAACTGTGGTTTTTATCTAGAAGAAGGAATTCAAATTCTTATTTCCTTGTCCTTAATAAAAACTGGGGATGACAATCACTTGGTAATGCACGATCAGTTAAGAGATTTAGAAAGGGAAATTGTTCATAAAGAAGGTCACAACAATATCGAGGAGTGCAGTAGATTATGGTTGGGATATTGTTCTAGGCGGCTTATGTATTTCATACAATCGAATCCTAAACCCTATGTCATGTTCAGTACATTGGAATGGACTTGAAATGAAATCGCAACTTTAGATTTCATTCATTTTTTTCATGTTTGGAAGCACTTTTAGATCTTAGAATAATTATTCCAACTTTGTGGGGAAATTCAATTTGCTTTTAAAGAGGTGGAATCGCAATTCCAATCCACCCTCATTAATGATATTCATTTAAATTACCTTTTTAACCCATTAATAGATATTTTATTATATCCACTAATTAAGGGTAATTTTTATAAATATCATTTCATTCCATGAATGTTTCCAAACTAATAAATGGACTTAAAATTTTATTATCGATTCCATTCCATTCCATTCTAATCTAATGCATCCTATTTCAATCTATTCCTTATCAATCTTATATACTAAATATACCATTAAATTATTTGATCAAGCCTCAAACATGTTAAAGAACTTGCATTTCTAGTTATTCTATATATGTGGCATTATCTGTAGGGGTAGGTTTAGGGGGTCTGGAAGGGGTATTGGCCCGCCGAAGCTCCAAAAAAAAATAATTAAGAAAATTTATTGAAAAATGAAAAATTAAATATACTATAAGGATAATATAAGAGTGAAGTAAATAAAATTGTTAAACATAGTTAAGTGGTAAGGTGTAAAAATTTTTAAACAAAATGTTGCAAGTTGGATTCCTATAAATATCATTTTACCATTTTTTAGGTTGTATTTATTTTTATGTTGCTTCAATAGTATTCTCCCTTTTTTTATTTTTCTTTAAAATAATTAATAAAATTAAATTTCATGTATTACAAAATCATAATTAATTAATAAATTTTCTTGAATCTCTATTTATTCATTAATTGTATACCATAAATAATAATTATATTGTTAATATTATAAATGCTTTGACCTTATCACATAAAGTATGAATAAATAATATTAAGCATATACAACTTGACCTACTTTACTTACAATTAATATTATAAAAATGAATATAGATTACTAAACAACTAAAAAGTGATAATTTTTGTAATATTGCTAATAATACAATCTTCTAGAACCATTATTAAACAAAAGAAGAAAGCAAAATCAGAGCATATTTACATCTATATCATTATGTTTTTTCTGCTTTACTTATAATTACCAATTTAAATATTTTTTGTTTTGTATTCTTGTTAAATAATAAAATTTACACAAGTTTTATGTATTAATTTTTTTAATAAAATGATGATTATATTTCAATATTAATATATATGTTATAATGAAAAGATAAAATCATTTTTCTTTAGCCTTTTTCATATTATACTGAATACACTTAATTATTTTCATAAAAAAAAATTAAAATGCCCCTCTTATTAAGCATATGATATAGACCCGAAAGCATGCTTTGGAAAAATAACGATCAAAGTAAACAATTTAAACGGTATAGTTATTAGTTGTGCAAATGACTAAAGTTTACAAACAAGTACATTATGATCCCCAACATGTAAAAATTAATTATTCAGGTTTGTGAAAAAATCGTAGGATAGTTTAATGAGGAAGAGAAGTTTCAAAATAGTTCAAACTAAAAATGCAAAGTATAAATAGAGAATTGTTATTTTAGATGGAACCTTTTCATCTCCTTCAAGTATAATTAGAGAATTGTTATATCAAGAATGCCCAGTTCATTTAATTGAAATTAAGCTTGGTCAACCAAATTACCCAAGGAGGGAAGATGAGCTATGATAGACCTGGGTAGACTATTTCATATCTTGATCAGCTGCACTACTGCAGGCTAGAACTCCTTACCTTGCCCAGTTCTATCAATCGATCTCTTTATTCTTTAAGTTCCTATTTGATTTAGACATTGATTTTCACTATTATTAAATCACTGATAAACCTGCTTTTAACATGTGTTTTCTATTTTGACACTTAATTTAATTAAGCTCATAATGATTCCCATTGTATTTACTAAAAACCCATTTAACCTAAACACAGTTTAACGGGTTCTCATCCTATTTTTAAATCAAACCTTTAGCTTAATTATCACTATATTTTTGTTAATCTTAAGTTAATCATTCTTTAATCTTGTACACAATCTCAATCCACTTAATTAAATAAAACAATCCATCTTTTTCAACTTTTGTTTAGGTTCTCTAGATTAGACGCTCTCAAGCCACGGTTAAGCAAAATAACAGTGTTGGTATGGATTGAAGTTCCATTATGGTCCAACTTTGACTAGTAATAACTACTAGGGCTTCGCAATATTCGATTGATCATAGTTCTGGATATTCCATTCACTATAGAAAAGTTGTTTGTTTTGAATATCCCTACTAGTTTTCCATACGCTGATACTGGTTGTCAACTCATTTTTTATAATTAGATTTTCAAATTAAAAAAATCACAAAAGATTGATCCTTATAGAAATGCTCACGAGACCAAACTGCAGATAGGATCACAAAGCACGATTTATAAGCAATGTGGTTCATTTCATGGTTAGGTCCAATTTCTCGAAACAATTAAACTAAAGAAAAATTACAATTTGTATGGGGTTTTATTTCCGCTTTCTTTACTTGAACCTAAACTAGTTTGTCATTAAAATCTCAAACATCTTTATCCTTTGCTCCACCATGAAAGTTTTAAATGGATATTACGAGTTATAGAAAATATTCCAAAATAGGTTTTTGGAAATCTACTCCTACATAGTAGGGTATAGATATGAGGTTTTCCTATCACGTACCCATCTTAGAACTTGTAATTTAAGATATATAGAATATAGGTTTAAAGGTATCCTCCCTATAAAAAATTAAATAATATTAATAAATGAATGATAAATGATAATATTATATTTTTCGACCACTAAATGTTTTAATAAAAAGAAACAAAGGTGAGCCAAGTTCATACGTTAACAACTTTAAACAATCAAGCCCAATGTTACCATTCTCGCTTTATGCATTCCATTCTTTCCATTGTTTTTCTCCAATATTCTCTCTAACCTTACATTTCTTATTCTTTCTTATTGTTTTTTATCATTTACTAAGTAGTAAAATCACACAAACTTAAAATAATAATAGTTAGAAAAAAAAATTCTTAATTTCATAGATTTTGCTACTATTCCATATGTTTTGCATATGAAAAAATTGAGTTATCGCATATAGATTGTTTCTTTTTAAAAATATATATATATATCACATAAAATTGAAATATATAAGAAGAGAGATAAAATTTCTAAATTCCATGGGATATCTTATATCCTATAGGTTTTACAAAGTATAGGTTCTAAAGTAATTCTAGGGTGCTATAAGATGGATTTCGGTTCTAGGGTGATAAGACTTCATACCCTACCCACCCTGTACCTATTCACCCTTACCTCTTGGTGTATAACCTTGTTTCAAATAGGTGAAAAAGGTTCTTGCATTTATTTATAGCAAAAGATGATTGAAAAGGCAAATTTCAACTTAAATTCAAGTATGCAAAATAAAATCATAAAAAAAAGAAGATAACATTGCCAAAAAATAATAATAATAATAATAATGAAAACAAATATTCAAATGCTTTATGAATGAAACCATTTTAAAGTGATTTAATTTTAATGAAAACTATGAAGTAAGCCTAAACTATAGTGTAGCACTGGAGCCAAACTTGTAAAGCCTTAAAAAAAAATTGAAAAACTATAAGGAAAGTTAGGGTGAATATTTATATTTGGGATAATCAAATTAACCTAGACGTAAGCTTTCATAATAAAATGCTAAAAATATAAAAATTTAAAAATATCTTTGTGCGCATACGGAATGCAAAAATAGAGACATTACAATATAAATATAATATAATATATACACAGCAAAAAAAAGGGACAACCAATTGGACCAAACATGACACACGTCAACACAGCAACCACAACATCAATCCCAATCCCCCCCCCCCCCCCCCCCCCCCCCCCTTCATCATCCTTTCCTTTCTTTTCTTTTTTTCTCCTCCTCCTCCTCCTCCTTCTTCTTCTTCTTCTTCTTTTCTAGTTGCACCATCCGTTTCACTAGTCTCCCACCCCTACTTCTCCTTCCTTCCTTCATCTCCTTGACTTCCATCACCGTGCTCATTTCACCTTCTTCCCTTTCATTTTTTTTTTCTTTCTTTCTTTCCATCATTTTTCCTAGTCACCGATGGACTCTTGTTCTTGGTCCTTGTCCTCCCTTAATCTTTCACTCTCATGACACAACCAAGAAAATGGAAAAAGAAACACATAACTCTTCAACCGCACCACGCAAGCTTGCCTCCAAACCCTCTGATTTCCCATCTATATTCTTCCACTGGAACGTCGGGACCGACTCCCTTGATCATCCCCTCTCTCGCCGATGAGACCTTGCTATTCAGGACCTCCTCACGTCTGCCAATCAGCGAATCGAGTCTCCTTCGATCTCCACTCCTTACATCATCCTTAGTAGCTCCTGCCCTTACTCCCTTTTTCCTTCCTCATTTCCCTTCCCTTTCCCCGTTTTTGGACGTCAAAACATAGTCATCATTCCTTATCTCTCTCTCTTATCTACTTTTCTTCCTCCCTATACTACAACCACACAACAACAACAACAACAACAACAACAACAAATGGCAACAGTGGCAATCGTGATAATCAAAGTAATCGCGTAAGAAAGGAGGAAGGGCAGAGGGACAGTATGAACAACAGCATCAATCGTGACAGTGATGGCAACCACAACGAAACGTAGCAGCAATGGCCCAGCAATGACAACAATGATGGAGATAGTAGCTTGGCGTCATTTCTGTCTCATCTCCTTCCGCAACGATAGAGGTAACAACATAGCCAACAACTTAGAGAAGACAACAACGACCACAATGGTAGCCACGATGACAACCACGACTACAACAAATAATAGCAATAGCAATGGTGACCGTAACAGCAGCAGTAATGGCAACCCTAACAATAGCAACAACATCAACTGTAATGACAATAGCAACCACAAAGGCAAGTGAGGGAAGAGGTTGAGAAAAGGGTATGTGTGTAGCGGTGTGCAGGGATGTAAGAGGATGTGTGTGTGTGTGAATGAAGGCGTGTGGTGTATGTGAAGATGGGTGTATTTGACGGTAGGTGGTATGTGCGTAAGGGTGTGTGTATGTGTAGGTGAAGGTGTGTGGAGTGTAAGAATGCATGTATGTGTGAACGAAGGTATGTAGTGTATGTGAAGATGGGTGTATGTGACGGTAGGCAGTGTGTGTGTATGTGTGGGAAAGGAGGAGGCGATTGTGTAGTTGATACGCTCAGAACGTATATATAAAATGGGAGCATAAATTGCAGCAAGTGCACTGGTCGTATCAAGTAATAGAGTGGTGAAAAGTAAGGTTGTCGATCCCTCGAGGAACCAATAGAGTACTAGATCTATGGCAATTCTTATCAATATCTAGGTGATTAAAAAAGGGTTTTGAAATGTCTAATCTAAAAATTTAACTTAAAGCAACAATGAGAATTTTATGAAGAATCTATCAATTATGAACAAGGGAAATTAGAATTCACCCTAGATTCGTTAATCAAACTGCTACCATGTTATATCAACTAGTGGTTATAAGGTTATTCAAGTGAGTTTAGAAAATCCTTTTTTTAGGGATGTTAACCTTAAATCAATTAGTCGGCTTCCGCGTCTCCAATTAACCAAGGAATCAAAATTATGTTCATACACCTCCCGATGCAACAAACAACTAATGCCCTAAATCAATTAACCCTAATCCCTTAGTGATTAATTAACAAGAAACATTACATTGTGCCCTCCATAAACTCTAATTAAACCAATTATCGCAACTCCCGTATTAATAATCAATCTAATTAAGAATTCCTAACAAATCCTAATCAACTCCCGTATCAAAAGGATTTCTAACAATTATAATCAAAGACCAATTATAATTGAAATCAAAGGAATTGCAATCATGAATAATCCTAATAATTCCTAATCATATAACATGGCTACAATTATCCTTTTAACATTCTAGAGTTTCATCCAATTTCCCACAAGGATGATTTAGAACATTATAGTATGAGTTGTATAAAAACAATTGAAATAAAGAGGTGCAATGGAATTCATATTGAACAACAAGAATAAACTAATAAATGGCATAAAAGAAAATAAAGTAAATGAAACAATTGTTATAATCTTCAAGAGTTTGTAGAACTTCAATCTTCCAAAATGACTCCTTGAATTCTTCAATTGAAAGCAAACTTCAGCAAAATGACATTCTTTCTTCAAACTAAACTTTGGAAAAATCTAAAGTACCTAAGGGAATTCTATGATTCAAAAGAAAGACAAATGATGCTAAAACAAAGAAGAAGAACAAAGGATGCTAAACAAAAGATGCCAAGCAAAAGGGATGCCTCCAAGGTTCACAAAAGGGGCCTATTTATAGATCCAAAGAGGAGGAGGATAAGCTTGATCTGATGAGGAGTTGAGTCAGCAAATTAATTAAGACACGATTTTGGAGAGATTTTCGCAATGGATATCCGGGGAGTAATGAAGGCCGGCTTAAGGCCGGCGGCCTTGAATGTAGGCCAGCTTTAAGGCCGGCGGCTTTAATGCTTTTTTAGGCCGGTTTAATATAGGTCGGCTCAACGCCAGCGGCCTTCAGTGCAATCCTCCACTCGCTTCTTCAATTTTGTGAAAAACTCCTCCAATTAACTTGTAATTTACTTTTGGGTCCTCAAAACCTGTATTTTCACAATAAACACCATTAAGTATCATTTCTTTATATTTTCTTATAATATTGAAATAAATTTAATATAAGTCCAAAAGAAAATATAAGTATAATGTGATCTTATCAGTAGTTTGTGAGTATGTGTGTATGCGTATTGAAATTGTGTGTGGTGCATATATGTGTATGTGGATACGGAAGGTGGGTGTGATGTATATGGAGATGTGTATATGTATTGGTGATAGCGCATAGTGTGTGTAGGGATGTGTATAAGTGTAGATGAAAGTATGAAGTGTGTGTAAGGATGTGTGTATAAGTATATGATAGTGTAGTGTGAGGGTGTGTATATGTGTAGGGAAGGAGGAACCGTGTGTGTGTAATGCTTGTGAGTATGTACGTATGTGCATGAGGTAATGTAGGGTTTGCAGCATGTGTGTGTATATGGGTGTGTGGTGTATGTGAAATGTATGTGTGTAGGATGATATGTGGTGTGTGCGAAGGGGGTATATGCATATAGATGGTGTGAGGTGTGTGTGGTTTGGGTATGTGCATGTGAATTACCGTGCGGCATGTAAAAGTATGTGTGTATACGTATGGAAGGTGTGGGATGTGTAGAGTATATGTATAGGTGCATGGAAGGTGTGGGGTGTGTGGTACTTGTGTGTATATGGATGGTGTGTGGAGTATGTGGCATGTGTGTATGTGTATGGAAGACATGTGGTGTATGGGTATGTGTATATGTATGTGGAAGGAGTGGTGTGTGTAGGTATGTATGTATGTGTGTGAAATGGTGTGTGGCGTATGGACATGTGTGTGTAAGTATAGAAGTTGAGGATGGTGTATGTGGTATATGTATGTATGAGTATGAGATGATACGTGGGGTGTGAACATATGTGTGTAAGTATGGAAGGTGAATGTAGTGTGTGCGAAGTATGTGGCTACGTGTATATTGGTGGTATGAGGTGTATGTGGAGTATGTGTATATATGTGTGTTGATGGTGAGAGACACGAATGGAGTATGTATGTATGTATGCACTAGTGGTGTGTGTGTGTGTATGTGGACTTGAGGAGAAAGGAGGATAACAAAGTGCAGTTGTGTGTGCATGTAATTAGTTGTGTGTTATGATTGTGTGTATATATGTCGGTGTGTGTATGTGGTGTGCAGGAATGGTTGGTGTAAGAATGGCAATGGAAGCGTGAGTGAAAATGAAAACCCGTAGAAAGGATGGGGAACCCTGTAGGTGGAATTATCAACAAAGGAAAGCAGAAAGAAGGTGATACAAAAACTTCAAGGACTACTAAATCCTATGAGTTATCCTATAAGTAGATTGTTAGAAGATATTAGAGACAAATTGATAACGAAAGGTTCAAAGATGCTTCATGGAAAGAAGAAGCGTTTATGGCAATGTAGATAGTGAAGGGAATGATTCAAGCAACATCCAAGATGATGGCCCAGGGGATATTTGGAATGAAATGGATTTTATAATAGAATGTTCAAAGGATGTTGAGGAAGATCATTCTTAGCCAAATACCCTAATGCAAGACCTTTAATTGTCCTTTCTAAGGGTATCTTGCATACATGGAAGAAGGAATTCCAAATTTGGTAGATCGAAGACATTCCCTCGCTCGACTTCTACATAAGGAAAGCAAATAGTCGATCACAGCAACTTAGGGTGTTGGAAGCAAAGATTTGTAGGAAGGTCGTTCCTTTTGGAACCCTGTATCAGAATCACATTGCAAAAGTGTTCAATATTCAAATCTTGTTCACCCAAAGTTCCTTAAGGAGGAGACTTCACACCTTGCCATCAAACGCAAGATGAGCAGAGTAAACATATCAAGCGCTAGGAAACTACCAAGGTCAAGTGAAGATGCTACCTTCTATGGTTTGGTTGAGGAAGCATTGCAAAAGGACACTGATTTCAATAGGAAAGCAAAAGGATTACCTGCTAGTGTAAACACCCCATTTTTGCTCGTAATCATTAATATAGTCAATTTACAAATTTTTTTAATGTTTTTCTTCTATATAAAAGAAATAAAGGAAAATATTGAAAAAATAAAATAAATAGGAAAAATGTCCCAACTTTGGAAAATAATAGTAGAAATAATAATAAAAGGGATTAAATAATTTTTACACATTTTTAGAATTTCAAAATAATATAAAATTAATAAAAAATGGCCACAGGTATGTATAATATTTGCAAAGAATTAAACCGAGAAGTGGGCTAGCCCAGCTGATCTGGACCATGGCCTAATGCACACGTAGGGGGTATGAGGATGCAGGGCTGAATCGCGGAGGAGGCCTTTCCGCGTTTTGCAATTTTTCGTATTTGCCTAAGACACGTGTCAACAGGTGATTAGATGAAGGGAGTGCACGCGCCGGGTACGTGATCGTCTTCAACTTCCGTCTAAAATAGTCACCGGCCGCGGAAAATCCAAATCTGGCCATTTTGATGCGATTTTTTGCACAAATCCACTAAATCTTTAACTGAATTAAGATAAATATCATCCAATTAAAATCAAATCGCAACAAAAATCGAATATTTGCACAAATCAAACCAAATCGGAAAAGATTTTAACTAAAGATTTGATTCGTCCCAATCGAAGGAAACCCGAGCTTATCCAACTTGATTTCTGGTGCCTATAAATAGAGCACAACGTGGGGAAGTAAGGGCATCGATCAGAAGAGAGAAAGAGAGGGAAAACACATAGGTTTCAAAGCTCGCCAGAGTTCCACACCTCAATCGCCAATCAAGTGCCAAACCACCACTTGGAGGCGATTTCGAAGAAAAGCACCACGACCATTAGGTCTCTCGTCATTAGAAGCTTCGGAAACACCATCTGATTGACAAAAACAGATCCTAGAACACCGCCTACGAGGACATCCGACAGTCGCTGTGATCTAACCCACATGATCCGACCCATACCCAGGTAAGTTGATTTTTTGAATTTTTTATTATTATTTATTTTATCTTATTTATTTTTTTCATATTTATTTATTTATTTTACTTAGATATTTATTTTATTATAAATTTATAATCCTAAAAAAATATAAATAATAATTTTAGGGTTTTAATTAGATTTTTTTTAGGATAGATATGTTTAGTTTAATATAAAAATAATTAAAAATAATAATAAATAATAAATATAAAAAATAAATAAATAATGAGAAAAAAATAAATAAATATTTTAAAAATTAAATAATTAGTTGGGATAATAACATGAATTAATAATAGATTGTTTTATCACTTAGAAAATTCATTTTTCAAAATAAACCAAAAATTGGTTTTTCTTAAATTAGATTTTTAGAAAATAAAATAATAAAGCTTAGGCTTAGATTTTTTCTAAAAACTTTGAAAATGATAAAAAATGTAAACCCGGGGCATTTTCATAATTAAAACTTAAACCAATCCACTAAAGCTTTTTTATAAAAAGCGAATTATGGTTTGTTTAATCCCAAATAACAAGTACGTAGGCACCTTTATAGGGCAACTATAAAAAGAAAAAAAATATTTTCAAATCATTATTAGTATAATTATTATATCATTTTTTCTAGGATTTTCTTTTTTATGCTAAAAAGGATATCATAACATAATTCAAATTTTAGAAGGATAAGGTGGTAACATTAGGGTTTTAATAGGATAACCCTCGAGTCGAGAATCTCTGGTTTTTTCTTTCATAAGAATAAAAAAAAAAAAAAGATTTTGTAGACTAGTTGTTTATATTAGAATTAATCCGCTCAATTAATTCTAATTCCATAATTTTTCCCAACTCTAATTGGGTAACGACTCCAAATAAATAAAAACTTCTTAGTTCAAGTCTAGAATTTATATTGGATGAGCATAGGACTTAATATGAATCGGATTAGAGAGATAATATAAAATTTTAAAATTAGACTCGACAGTTGGAATCACTCGACTCTGGCTAGAGCTACGACGACCTTAAACAAGTGAGTGGGAAACTTAATGATATGATGTCACGTTGTGTTGTATGTTGATTGCTATGTATGTGAAATTGTTGTTTGATTAATTGTGATTATTGCTAAGTTGAGTTATGTAGTAGGGATTAATAAGTTAAGAATGAAGTCATGAAGAGTGTAAAGGAATGAATGGTCTAAGGGTATAGATGTCATTACCTTAGCGATAGCACTTAGCACCATATTGCTAGTACTATTACCATAAGCCTAACCCATGGCTCAAAATCGTATTCTTCAAATCAAACCAAAATATAGAAACCTAGCTTTTCTTTCTATAGCTACCAAGTAAGTGTGCTTAGTAGGAATAGGGTGTATAGATATCATTATGTATACATATCAAAGTTGGTTCCTAAATGTGTATATATATACTTAGGCAAGCTTATTTTCCTATTATATCTATATAATACACTCACAAACACAACCATACAAATCATGAGTGCAACTTTGTTTTTTACAAGTCAATAGTCCTATTTTCTTGCCCTTGTAATTACGTAAGGGAAGGTATCTAGTGAATTGTCTTTAATTAAAGATAGGTCACGAACATACCTATGTGCAAATAGATATATATATATTATAAACAGATGCCTTGATGACTCAAAAGGAATATACGAGATGACCTTGTTGGGTCTCGTAAGTGTGAATGACAGAGCACTTGAGAAGTGCGGTCACACAAAGGTGTCAAGTATGACGATCGTAAATCAATCTCGAGTGGTTGGTTTGACATATAAGACAAATGACACAAAGGTGTCAAATATGATGATTATAAAGCAACTCCGAGTGTTGGTTTAACATTTAAGAGGAACGGCATATAGGTATCGAGTTAACTAAACTTGTTGTAAGGCTAGATAAGTCTATATTCACGAGGTTTAGGTTCAGTGTCTGTTTTGTGTGATAAGGAAGGCATGATATTTGCTTGTTGTGGTAAATGTGAAATGAATTGCTTGGTAGTTACTTCATTGGTTTAAATGAGAATTGATTGTGATTGCATATGTTGTTTGATCACTTTAAATCAATTAATTAAGGGAGTGGATCTAATTAAAACCCGACATGCATTTCTACGAGACATTGCATGAGATTGAAGGCCATCACTACTATAAGGCTCACCAGGGTAATCAAGAGGATTACTGTTCCGCCAAGTGCGAACTAAGTGATTAGGGGATTGTCGCGCCTTAACAGTTTCGAGCTGGTCAGTCCTTGAGGGTTTTGCTCTGTCTGATGCAGAGGTATGAGAGCGTTCACTGTTGAGTTAAAAAGATATCATAATTATCAAAATGATAAGATAAATAAACCGAGTAATGACCCGGGCACTAATGGTGGCTTTGAAATCCCTAACCTAAGGTCAAGGGAATGTAAACCCTAGACTTCACATCGGTTACCGAAAGACCACGTGAGATGCTGCATTCATATGGTTGTTCATGCATAGCATATATTTGATAACTTGATTTGAATTTACTTGTGTGTATGTAGCATTGAAAGTGTTACCATCCCATTCACTAAGCTATAGTGTGCTTACCCCTCCATAGACCCTTTTTGCAAGTGGTGATTACAAAAGCTCGAGATGAGATAAGATGTGAAGTGTCAAGAGTTTTGGAAGACCAGAACGATAAAGTAAGAATTGTGAAGGATATATTTACTTAGATGAAATGTTAGGACCCCCATGTAAATAAAATTGAATTTGAGAAACCTAGGATTTATCCTATTTTACTGGATTGTAGGGGATACTGATTCTTTACGACCATGGTTGACCATAGGATACGGGATCCATAGTTTTATTTTATTATCCAATTATATGTACTAGTTGTAAATGCAATTACTTACTTAGAGTCTTACGATCTCTAACTCATAAGACAATTATCATGTAACGAGTGTACATATGCCATGATGATTTTAGTAAAGACTTCTAGACCCCCTTTTGGGGCATGACAAAACTCTAACACTGGGGTATAAATTAATCCAACTAAAACAACACATTATTGAGCTTAAACTGACTTTGGATTCACTAATGTACTTTACCTAAAGTTACAAGATAATTAATAGTTGACATTGAAAAAAGAAGATGATATCATGGTAATGTCATGAGATATATTAAAAATATAAATAATCTCAATCGTTAAATCTTGTAACTTTAGGTAAAGTACTTTAGAGGACCTATTTCCTGATAGAAAATGGTATTTAACAAGATTAAGTTTTACAACAATCAAGTTTATCCAAGCTCATTTTATTTTAGGAAAAAAGAAAAATATATTTTAACAAAATTACATCAATGCCCTAACTTAACTTAAATTTATGCTTAACTTGAACTTGCTTAGACTTACAAACATCGAAGGTTAAATATCATGAAATTTGAAATTGACTCTGTGATAAACAACTTAAGTGGTTTGAGCTCAAGCTAGAATTGATCGTTTTTTGATAGATTTCCGATATATATGAAGTCAATCTCAAGTATATTGTAGGTTTAGTTTATTTACAAACCCAATTGAATCTTAACACTTTGTTTGAGCAGCAATACCATAGAATATAATATAAATGAAAGAAAATAAAAGGAAATAATGGAAAGGGAAAGTAAATTGAAAAGGCATTATTTCTTGAGTTAAACAAAACTCTACTATAGTGTGTAGTCTACAGCCACCACTTATTTGAAATTTAGATTCGATCACTAATACAAGGAGTTTCTTAAGCCAACAACAAGACCCAATCTAAAGCTTCAATCACCCCTGGCACCACTAGCTAATTGACCTTTTTCGAAACAACAACCTCCACCACCAAGAGCTAAAGACAAAACCTCTATTGCCTAGCTTTACCATGCGAAACATGCATAAAAGGACTAACCTTACCCACTCAAGCTTGAATTTAATTATCTTAATTAGAAATAGTGTAAGATAAAGCTAAAATTAGAAATTTTAGATTGGTGGTACAAACATCTTGAGATAGGATAACCTTAAATTAACATGTCTTTTCTTTTCAGTAATCACTTTATCACTACTTCACCACTACTACCATCATTGCTATTATCGTCACCTCATTATCACCACTCAACTAATTACTACCACCACCATCACCGATCTTGCCATTGTTATTACCTACCACTCGACCAATTACTACCACCACCATCTTCAATATTGCCATCATTATTACCATCATCATCATTATCACCACCACCATACCACCACCCCCATCAATCTAATACTACCACTACGCTAACATTACCATCACCACAAAATTACCACTATGCTACCTACATATATATTTGTATCACCACTACCAAAAGCTATCTTTGCCACCATTATTACCATTTTGAAAACCACATAGACCAACATTGACATTACACTTCAACACCACTATTTTCATTGCAACTTAACCATCACCACCATAGCCACTAACGCTATAGTTGTTACATTACTAACATCTTCATCGCACTATGTCACCATCTTTGCTATTTTCTCCATGTAATCATCACCTTATCATTAGCTTTGCTACAATGTATGGACCAATGCATGCCATTATTACTATATAATGGTGGTGCTACATAAGTGGTGAGAAATCAATAATGTTGGTGGTATCATTGTGATGATGGAGGTACAATGACCATGGTGGGGCCACAGCAATGGTAAGATGGTGGCCAAATGGGAAAATGTAGTCAAATAAATACTTAATATAATAAATAGTATATTTATTAAAATATTTTTTCTTGTATAGTACTCATACATGACAAGCATATAACATTTACTACATGTTTATTTATGAGAAATAGCTATTCCATTCCCCATTTATTCTATATAAAGTTGTTATTACATTGTTTAGTTCAATTTTAAACGTTGAATAGTTATTCCCCACGAATTGCTATAACAAAAAATATTGAATAGAAATTTATGTTCCTATATTATAAAGGCTAGGGGAAGGGTAATCACTTAGGAATCGTGTTCTTAGATTAAATAACAAACACTCAAACTACTATACCCTTTCCTATTGGCTTTGACACCATCAAGGCAAAGATCTTAGTGCTTACCTAATTGTGTAGGGTATAAGGAATAAATTTATGTTCAAAGAGAGAAAAGATTTAGAATGCAGAGTATTATAGCGGCAGAATATAAATAACTTAAAGTATTAACATCAAATAAGTAGAAATAAAGACACAAAAAAGCATTAAATAAACATATTTAAGTACAAATATCTTGGTACTTAGCATTGTTACTCATGTCTCATCGAGAACACCAATGCTCAATAAGATCTTCCAAGGTGTCTCTTTCGGAAACCTTTAGCCCTTCGAGACAAGTTTCCAGCCTATATACCAGAGATATAAACCTCCAATGGCAGCTTAGTCAATCTGGATGGGATTTAATACATTAAAGCATTAAATAAATAAATAAAAGGTAAGAATATTTAAACCACCACAGGCGATAGTGCCAAGACTAGTGGGGTATGTTCTAATTAACTATATAATAAAACATTCATTTTATTAAATCAAAGAGCATATGTATAGACATAGAAGAAAAGAGAAGAACACTACAAACTCATTAACATAAAGAAAAGAATTAGAAGAAGAGGTAGAAAGGAAGAAGATATGTTATACCATTACCTGAGTACAGATATGTACCAAGGTTTTATCTATGATTTGAGATCATAGATAAATGAGATGTTAAGAAGAGAAGAGAAGAGATAATTGTGTATGGAAGAAGGTTGGTCTCAAGATTAGACCAGTGAAGATGTGAAGGGGTTAGACAGAAAAAAGGTTATTAGAACAGAAGAGAGGGTGTGAGTGTATCAGAAGAAGAATGAGAGAGAGAGATATAGAGAGGTTTAATTTTTTAAAGCTTAGGTTCAAATGAAGTTACTTCCTCATTTTAAAGAAAAAATTTTACTTTTACTATAGTGAACAGTAAAAGTTGTCAGACTTTACTGTGGAGGACAGTAAATTACAAAATTGTTTTCGGTGGATGGTTCCACCCATTTGATCAGATTTCTACCGTAGGAGGTAGTAGAGTCTAGGTATTTACATTGGGGATACATACAAAATGTATACCTTAAAAAATACGCATTTTACTATTGATATAGTGAAATACTTACATTAAGCATTTACATACAAAAAACTAGTAAAATATAACATGTATTTTACTATTACATTAAAAATCTTGTTCTAAGGATTTGCTAGGTTTATGCTATAGCAATCATCTTCATTACTATCTCCATTGTAAGCTGATTCAGACTGAGTGGAGTCTTCATTGGTTGATTCCTTTAAGCTTGCTAAAGCTTGCTCCAATAATTGCTTCATCTAGTCTGGAGAGTTTACTCTAGCCATAGAGGACATCAAGAATCCCTTATCATGGAGGAAAGGGTTTTGTGTTTCATTCTCACTTGTTGGAATATTAGTTGATGATTTATTAATCCAATTAAGGATTGCATTTTCCTCAACCTTATTCTACATTTTAAAACCAACCCACCATTTTACTTTAAACCTTCTTATTAAAATGGTAGTTTTTGTTTCATTATCCGTACGGAATTCATAAAACCAGGTCATTACCCAGGATATGCTTATGTGCATGAAGTATAGCGTCATTTTGTTAAACAATTGCTCATAAGGACTACGTGTAAAATTTTTAATAAATAAATTGAGTCCCCTTTAGGCATTTTCGTGAACTATTTCATTAGTAACTCTAAATTCATCCCACCAGTATGCAAACCAGTAAGGAAGGTTTTTTTAAGAACATTTTTCAAAAAGGATTAGCCATGTGTAGGACCTTTTTAGTTCATTCTAAAAAAGGCATTCCACCATGCTTGTTTATAATCAAAATAATTAAAAGCATGGAGGTAAGGTGCAAGAGGATCCAAAGGGTTAACTTTAAACTTTTGGCATTAGGTTAGATGACCATTCATTAAGGTTGATGACCTTATGAATTCTGATGGTTGAGTAATTGATTAGTCCATTATTTTGAAAATGCTTAAATGAAACTGATTTTGTTCCATCTAAGATTCTTTCATAAAATTCAATAGTCTTTGAACTATCATAAGGAACATAATTAAAATTTTCAAAAAATATTTTTCTAACATAAATATAAGGGTCATTTTCAAACATTCCTTTCTTTACAGAGAAGATATATTTTAAAAATTCCCTTGACATAAAACATTAATTTAGTTAAAACATTTTTAGGGACTACTTCCTTCCTTGAGGAAGATGCCACCTCAATGATTTCAACATTCTGGTGTGGCTTCTTTCGAACCACAATTTCATTCTGGTCCTATTTTAATGGAATAGGGACATTCAAGGTAGAAGTGATTGCCTTAATCAATTCAAGGGTTATCATTACATTGGTGTTTAGCACACTACAGTTTTCCTTACAATGGTTTTCCTCATTTAGGTTTTCATTAGTTTTAGATGAATCATAACATGGTTCATCCTTAATTACTAAAGGAACATTATGGGACTTTAGGGCCATGGCAACAAGCCAAGACTAAACATTTGTAAGGCCCTTTTTTGGAGGGACCTCCTTCCCCTTTTCTCTTATCCTTCTTGGGAGGCATCTCCCTACAGGAATTCATGAGTAAAGAAGTCAGGAAGTGAATTTAATGTACCTTTAATAAGCTCAATTTCAAAATCGAAAACAAATAAAATTAATTGCCATCTAGCAAAATTTTGTTTTGAGGCTAAATTTTAAACATTTTTCATTAAAACATTTTTTGCTGCTAATTTTTTATTTTATAAGTCCCCTTGAAATTTGGAAATTGTTAAAACTATTGCTGAAATTTCTTTTTTAATTATGGAATATTTCATTTAACACTCATTCCAATGTTTTGACACAAATTGAACTATACATTCTTGGCCATTTAAATTTTGTTTAAGGATTTCACCAAATCCTATGTCAAAAGCATCTGTTTCCACTATTTTTGTAAGAGATGGATCTGCTATATGGATACATAGAATTTCCTTAATTCTTTTCCTTAATTTGTCGAACTACATTTGTGTGTAGTTCAAACCATTTAGGAGAATTCTTCTTTAACCTTTGATTCAAGGTTTACATAGGACATTAAGATCTTTAAAGAAATCTACCACATAATTTAAACTTCCTAAAAATCCTTGTAATTGATTTTTATCAAGGATTTTAGTTGGGAATTTAGAAGCAAATTCAATAGATCTTTTAAATGGGGTAATTGTGCCATTGTGAATATCAAACCCTAAAAACCTAATCCTAGTCTAGAAAAGGGCAAATTTAGAGGGAGATACTACTAGGCCATTCTGCTTTACCTTATTGATGAAAGCCCTAATATGCTTAAAATGTTTATCTAAATTGGGGGAGAAGATCAACACATCATCAATGTAGGTTATTATAAAATGAGAATAATCATTAAAGATTTCATTCATTATTCTCTGGAATTCAAATGGTGCATTTTTAAGTCCGAAAGGCATAACATTCTACTCATACTGTCCAAATGGAACAGTAAAAGCGGTTTTATACCTATCTTTTTCTTTAATCTGAATTTTCCAAAATCCGGATTTCATATCGAACTTAGATAATACCTTAGCATTATGTATTCTACTAAGTAAATCTTTCTTATTAGGTATAGGATACCTTACCCATTTTAACACATTATTCAAAGGCTTATAGTTAATGACTAACCTAGGTGTGTCTATTTCTGCATTTTTATTAACATAAAAGGCTAAACAACTCCAAGGTGACTTAGATTTGTGTATTAACCTTTTACTTAATAAATCATTAATTTCATTTTGGCAATGTCTTAAGACATCACTATTCATATGCGAAGGTCTAGCCTTCATTGGGATGTCTTTCTCATCAAAATTACTTTCGTAAGGTAATTCTACTGAATGAGATTTCCTATCCCAAAATGCATTAGGTAAATTAGAATATATTAACTTCCTAATTTCATTTTCTAACCTAGAATTTTTTTTCAATCATTGATTTTTTCGTGATTTGGTCTTCAATCCTATGAAGAGTCAATTCATCACGTAAAAACAATAACCGATTCTCTCTATATTGAATCAAACAGTTTAATTTAGATATCGAATTCTGTTTGAGTTCATTTATCATTTTCATTTTAGGCTTAGAGACAAAATTGAAACAAATTTTTCTCCTAAAATAATTAGTTTCGATGCCTTCATTATTAACCTTAAATGGTTGAATGAGATTAATAAAAGGGATTCCTAAAATAACATTCCAAACCATTAAAATTTTGATAAACTGGTTAAGTTATTCCTATTAGCTTATTAACTAAACCACTAATTGAAGGATTAACCTTAACTTGAGGACTATCTTGAATATTTTTAGGTTCATTAATTATGGGCTTAGGAATGTCTACTGATTTCCTAAAGGAAGAAATTGAAGACATTGACCTAATTTCTAGGTTTCTTCTAGAATAATTGAAAGATCTCCTAAGAAATTGCAATGTTACTTTACCATCTAGATGTTGCATCAGATTAGATGGTTCAGTATTACAAATTGATTTTGGGGGAATAGGGTTGTCTACTTCCCATTGATTAAGTTTACCTAATCCCATCCGAGCATTTTTAGGATTGTGACATTTGACTTAGTTAAGTCAGTTTAGATTAAAAGCATTTAACCTTTTTGGTCAATTTTTTACGCTTTAGATCCAAAAGTAATTTCAATTAACTTAAAATAAATTCTATAGATGATATTGCCATAGGCAATGTACCTTCAATCATTTTGTTTAAACTATTTACTAGGAACTATCCTCAGTGGAAGAAGCTCATACTATGATAAGTGCAATGATCTAACGTAAATCCCACTAAAGATTTGAAAAGGGTTGCACAAGGGTCAACGAGGCAAAATCGTAATATGAATTCGTAATTAGTTCTGCAAATGATTTAAATAAAATAGGAAAAGATTATAGTGTTCTAACTTAAATAATGAACTTATTTAATTGAACTATGTCTTCTTCAAGCTTTAGTTCTAATGAGCCCATAGATGAACCTATAGCTAATAATAGGGATGAAATTTATGTAAAAGATTTTGATAAAGCTATAGATGACTGGAAATACCTAAAATGTCTTATGATCAAATCTACTAGATGGCCAAATGGAAAATCTTTAGCAAAAATGATTATGTCATTAGCACTGAAGAAAATGATATTCCTATCTCTGATGGCTTAACGACATTAAAAATTTTAAATAATGATTCAATTAAAAAGTATAGTCAAGAATGGAATTATATGCATGTAGGTCTAATCCAAGTAGGAGCTAAACCTCTTACTAAATTAGGATTAGATACTTCAATGTTAATGGTCCTTAAGGATGTTAAGGAACTGGAGTATGAACGATTAATCCATGCTGCAATGGAAACTAGCTTGAGTAATGGACCAATCTAATTTAAATGTCACCTAAATGTAACCCTAAGTCTTAGGGATAAGACAATTATGAACTCTTTGATCCTCCAGATCAAGACTCATAATTATAAAATGATTGAAGGAGCATTACCTATGGCAATCATCTATAGAATTTATTTTAAGTTAATGAAAACTGCTTTTGGATCTAAAGCATACAAAATTGACAAAAGAGGTCAAACGCTTTTAATCCAAACTGACTTAACTAAGTCAAATTTCACAATGCCAAAAATGATCAGATGTCCTAAAAAATCAATTTGTAATATTGAACCATCTAATGTGATGTAACATCTAGGTGGTAAAGTAACATTGCAATTTTCTAGGAGATCTTTCGATTATTCTAGAAGAAACCTAGAAATTAGGTCAATGTCTTCAATTTCTTCCTCTAGAAAATCAATAGGCATTCCTAAGCCTATAATTAATGAACCTAAAAATATTCAAGAGAGTTCTCAAGTTAACGTTAATCCTTCAATTAGTGGTTTAGTTAATAAGCCAATAGGAATAACCCAACCAGTCTATCAAAATTTTAATGATTTGAAATATGAGGAACCCTTTTGCTTTAGAAGCAGGAGATCTAGAACTTAATGTCATAGAGAAACCTTTCAAACCCGATAGAGTTTTTCTAAATAATGATTTTAATTCACCTAAGAATAAAAAATTAAGAGAATGATAGCTTAAGACTTTTAGTAAGTATAAGATACAAATTAAAGATGAATATTATAATTTTATGGATGAAGTTGGTGCTCAAATTTTGGTTTTTGACTGGTTCAAAGAATATTATTTGAAGCATAAGTAAATTAATGTAACTAACAAATGTGTCCAATGGAGGTTAAGTGATGGTCAAATTATAGAATCTAATCATCTACCACTTAGCAATATTCGGTATTTACACAAGGATACTGAAATTAAACTTGCATCCTTCAAAAATACTTCTAATGAAGAAGGGTTAGGATTTAAGAAAGTTATTGATCAAAATAACTTTACCAATTAACATCTTCACACTATTGGTAAACAATTAGATAGAATGGAAGATGTAATGAATAATGAAATTATTAAGAAAAATGAGAAAAGTGGAACATTAATTAATAATAAACCACTTTTTAAACCATTTGAAATGCCTAATAATCCAAGTAATGAATTCCTTAATTCCCTTAAGGAAAAAAGGAAAATGGTAAAGGATAAAATGAAAATGGAATTGGTTGAATCTTTAAGATTAGATACTCCTAAATTTAGGAATTTAGTTATTGAAGATACACCATCTGAGAAAATTAATGTCCTTAATGAATCTGATAATGAATCAATTTCCAATCCAAATGTTTCATTAAAAGACTTAAGTCTTAATGAATCGAATGGTGAGGAAATTAACAAAATTACTTGGAAAGAACCTAAAAAATTATATTATCAGAGAGCAACACCTCCTAATATAATATTTGAGGAAAAGAAAGATAATTTCCAAAATAAATATACTCTAGGATCCACCTATGAATGGAAGATAAATAGAGCCTTAGAACAAATGATTTTAAATATTATTAATCAAATGATTATGTTCTCTAATACTAATAGAGGTATTCAGGGAATATATGATTATCATATTGCTCTTCTTTTAATTGCTGGTTTTACTAGTCAACTAAAAGGATGGTGGGATAATTATCTTACAGAAGAGCAAAGGATTAATATTTTAACTGCATTTAAAAGAGATGAAAATGGAGTTACAATTTTAGATGAAAATAATGAACCAATCAAAGATGTTGTTAAGACATTAATGTTTTATATTAGTCAACATTTCATAGGAAATCCATCTCACATTAAAGATAAGTCATTAGATCTTCTATCTAATATGAAATGTAAGTCTCTAAGAGAATTTTGTCAATATAAAGACATCTTCTTCCAAAGAGTCTTACTTCGTAATAACTGTAATCAACCCTTTTAGAAAGAAAAATTCTTAGCTGGTTTACCAAAACTCATAGGTGAACAAGTTAGGTCCAAAATCCAGAAGGATTTCAATGGAGAAATCCTTTATGATAATTTGTCCTATGGAGAATTAGCCTCCTATGTCTATAAGATAGGGACAAATTTATGTGTTACAATTCAATTGTAGAAGCAATTGAAAAATAAGAAACAAAGTCTTGGTGATTTTTGTTCACAATATGATCCATCATTTGTTTCTAAGAAAACTAAAAAATCTTCACAACGTAAGAAAAAAACCAAAGAGAAATTTTAAAAGAAAATAAAAAAATTTCTCTAAAAAAAATTAATGAAAACTCTTTTAAGAAAGATAAAAAAGAAAAACAAATCTTGGAAGAGTCTTAGATGTTATAAATGTTAAAAAAAAAAAAAAATAGGTCACACTATTGGTTAATGTAAGATCAACAACAAACTTAATGAACTTGACCTAGATAATAATGTCATGGAAGATATCTTGCAAATATTTGCAGAAAAATATCCTTCTAGAAATTACTTGTCCTCTTCTGAAGAAGATGGAATTCAAGAAAATGATCTTGAAACCTCGTCTTCAGAAAATGATATTAATGTTTTAACTAAAGAAGAAGAAGAAGAAATCCTTCGGAATTTAGATAAAATAATTAATAATGAAGGATGTAGTAAAAATGTTTTACCAATTAACAGGTTACCCTATAACCTAAATGAAATCCTTGAAAGAGGAAACTGTAAGAATTATAAGCCTATTTCAATTAATGATCTCCATAATGAGATTAAAATCCAAAAAAAGGAGATAAAAGAGTTGAAAATAGCACACAAAAAGTTATAAAATGAATTTTCAGATATTAAACAGAAAATGATCAATAATTCTATTCATTTTGAAAGTGAATATTCTAAAGATAATCTAATTAATGAAGATTATCTAATGCAATTAGTAAAAGTAACTACTAGAAAATGGATAATTAATGTTACAATTAAGATAAATAATGAATTTGTCCTAGAAACCACTACGTTATTTGATACTAGTGCAGATTTAAACTATATTAGAGAAGGGTTAATTCCAACAAAATATTTAAAAAAAAACAACCCAATCTCTAAGTTCTGCTTCCGGTAACAAATTACGTATTAATTTTAAATTACCTAGTGCAGAGATAATAAAAGATAATGTTTCCTATAAAACTACTTTTATTTTTGTTAAGGATTTAAAGCAGAATGTTATTTTAGGAACCCCTTTTATTAATCTCATTCAACCATTTAAGGTTAATAATGAAGGCAACTAAACAAATTATTTTAGGAGAAAATTTGTTTCAATTTTGTCTCAAACAGAATTCAATATCCGACTTAAACTATTTGATTCAATGTAAAGACAATCAGTTATTGTTTTTACGTGATGAATTGACTTTACAGGATTAAAGACCAAATCACAAAAAAATCAATGATTGAAAAATTTTCTAGGTTAGAAAATGAAATTAGAAAGTCAATCTATTCTAATTTGCCTAATGCATTCTAGGATAGGAAATCCCATTCAGTAGAATTACCTTACGAAAGTAATTTTGATGAGAAAGACATCCCAACAAAAGCTAGACCTTCGCAAATGAATAGTGTTGTCTTAAGACATTTCCAAAATGAAATTAATGATTTATTAAGTAAAAGGTTAATACGCAAATCCAAGTCACCTTAGAGTTGTTCAGCCTTTTATGTTAATAAAAATGCAAAAATAGAAAGAGGCACACCTAGGTTAGTCATTAACTATAAGCCTCTTAATAATGTGTTAAAATGAATAAGGTATCCTATACCTAATAAGAAATATTTACTTAGTAGAATACATAATGCTAAGGTATTCTCTAAGTTCAATATGAAATTTGGATTTTGCAATTTTAGATTAAAGAAAAAGATAAGTATAAAACCGCCTTTATTGTTCCATTTAGATAGTATGAGTGGAATGTTATGCCTTTCGAGCTTAACAATGCACCATCTAAATTTCAGAGAATAATGAATGAAATCTTTAATGATTATTCTCATTTTATAATAACCTACATTGATGATGTATTTATCTTCTCCCCCCATTTAGATAAACATTTTAAGCATATTAGGGCTTTCATCAATAAGGTAAAGTAGAATGACCTAGTAGTATCACCCTCTAAATTTGCCCTTTTCCATACTAAGATTAGGTTTTTAGAGTTTGATATTCACAATGGCACAATTACCCCAATTAAAAGATCTATTGAATTTGCTTCTAAATTCCCATATGAAATCCTTGATAAAAATCAATTACAAAGATTTTAGGGAGTTTAAATTATGTGGCAAATTTCTTCAAAGATCTTAATGTCCTATGTAAGCCTTTGCATCAAAGGTTAAAGAAAAATCCTCCTAAATGGTCTAAACTATACATAAATGTAGTTCGACACATTAACGAAAGAATTAAGGAAATTCCATGCATCCATATAGCAAATCCATCTCTTCCAAAATTAGTGGAAACAGATGCTTCGAACATAGGATTTGGTGGAATCCTTAAACAAAATTTAAATGGCAAAGAATGTATAGTTCAATTCGTGTCAAAACACTGGAATGAGTGTCAAATGAACTATTCTACAATTAAAAAAGAAATTTTAGCAATAGTTTTAACGATTTCCAACAAGGAGACTTGTTAAATCAAAAATTTCTTTTAAGAATTGACTGCAAAGCAGAAAAAAATGTTTTAATGAAAGATATTCAAATTTAGCTTCAAAACATATTTTCACCAAATGGCAATCAATTTTATGTGTTTTTTATTTTGAAATTGAGCATATTAAAGGTTCATCAAATTCACTTCCTAACTTCTTTACCCGTGAATTCCTGTAAGGAGATGCCCCTTAAAAAGGATAAGGGAAAGGGGAAGGAGGTCCCTCCAAAAAAGGGCCTTGCAAATGTCCAGTCTTGGCTTGTTGCCATGGGCCTAAAGTCCCATAATGTTCCTTTAGTAATTAAAGATGAACCATCTTCCAATTCATCTAAAACCAATGAAAACCTAAATGAAGGCAAACGCAATAAGGAAAACCCTAGTGTGCCAAACACCAATGTAATGATAACCCCCGAATTGATCAAGGCAATCACTTCTACCTTAAATGTCCTTGTTCCATTAAAACAGAACCAGAATGAAATTGTGGCTTGAAAGAAGCCACACTAGAATGTTGAAATCATTAAGGTGGCATCTTCTAAGGAAGGAAATAGTCCCTCAAAATGTTTTAATTAAATCAATGTTTTATGTCAAGGGAATTTTTAAAATGTCTTCTCTATAGAGAAAGGAATATTTGAAAATGACCCTTATATTTATGCTAGAAAAATATTTTCTGAAATTTTTAATTATGTTCCTTATGATAGTCTAAAGACTATTGAATTTTATGAAAGAATCTTAAATAAAACAAAATCAGTTTCATTTAAGCATTTTGAAAATAATGGAGTAATCAGCTACTAAACCGCTAGAATTCATAAGGTCATTAACCTTAATGAATGGCCTGGCCATCCAACCCAATGCCAAAAGTTCAAAGTTAACCCTTTGGACCCTCTTGCACCTTACCTCCATGCTTTTAATTATTTTGATTACAAACAAGCATGGTGGAATGCCTTTTTTAGAATGAACCAAAAAAGACCCCACACATGGCTAATCTTTTTTTAAAATGTTCTTTAGAAAACCTTCCCTAGTGGTTTTTGCACACTTGCGGGATGAATTTGGAGCTACCAATGAAATAGTTCACGAAAAAGCCCGAATGGGATTCAATTTATTTATAAAAAATTATACACCTAGTCCTTATGAGCAATCGTTTAACAAAACGATGCTATACTTTATGCACATAAGCATATCCTAGGTAATGACCTAGTTTTATTAATTCTGTAAGAATAATGAATCCAAAACTGCCATTTTAATAAGAAGATTTAAAGTAAAATGGTGGGATGGTTTTAAAATGTGAAATAAGGTTGAGGAAAATGCAATCCTTAATTGGATTAACAAATCATCAACTAATATTCCAACAAGTGAGAATGAAACATAGATCCCTTTCCTCCATGATAAGGGATTCTTGATGTTCTCAGTGGCTAGAGTAAACTCTTCAAACCAGATGAAGTAATTACTGAAGCAAGCTTTAGCAAGCTTAAAGGAATCAACCAATGAAGACTCTACTCAATCTGAATCAACTTACAATTGAGAAAGTAATGAAGATGACTACTACGACATAAACCTAACAAATCCTTAAAATAGGATTTTTATTGTAATAGTAAAATACAGGTTGTATTTTACTAGTTTTTTGTATGTAAATGCTTAATGTAAGTATTTTACTATATCAATAGTAAAATACTTATTTTTTAAGGTATACATTTTGTATGTATCCCCAATGTAAATACCCAAACTTTACTGCCTCTTACGGTAGAAATTTGATCAAATGGGTGGGACCATCCACCGAAAACAATTTTAGAATTTATTGTCCTCCACAATAAAATCCGACAACTTTTACTGTTCATTACAGTAAAAGCACTTTTACTATTCACTATAATAAAAGTAAAAATTTTTCTTTAAAATGAGGAAGCAAGTTCATTTGAGCCTAAGCTTCAAAAAACAGAACCTCTCTCTCTCTCACTCTCATACTTCTTCTGATACACTCTCACCCTCTCTTCTCCTCTTCTAACTTTTCTCCATCTAACCCCTTCACACCTTCACTGGTCTAATCTTGAGACCAACCTTCTTCCATACACACTTATCTCTTCTCTTCTCTTCTTAACATCTCATTTATCTATGATCTCAAATCATAGATAAAACCTTAGTACATGTTTGTACTTAGGTAATGATATAACGTATCTTCTTCCTTTCTACCTCTTCTTCTACTTCTTTTTTTTATGTTAATGAGTCTGCAATGTTCTTCTCTTTTCTTCTATGTCTATACATATGCTCTTTGATTTAATAAAATGAATGTTTTATTATATAGTTAATTAGAACATACCCCACTAGTCTTGGCACCGTCGCTTGTGGTGGTTTAAATGTTCTTGCCTTTTATTTATTTATTTATTTATTTATTTAATGCTTTAATGTATTAAACCCCATTCAAACTGGCTAAGCCACCATTAGAGGTTTATATCTCTAGTATATAAGCTGGAAACTTGTCTTGGAGGGCTAAAGGTTTCCGAAAAAGATACCTTGGAAGATCTTGTCGATTTTTGGTGTTCTCAATGAGACATGAGTAACAATGCCAAGTACCAAGATATTTGTACTTAAATATGTTTATTTAATTCTTTTGTGTATCTTTATTTCTACTTATTTAATGTTAATATTTTAAGTTATTTATATTATGCAGCCATAATACTCTGTCTTCTAAATCTTTTCTCTCTTTAAACATAAATTTATTCCCTATACCTTACACAATTAGTTAGGCACTAAGATCTTATCTTATAAATTGCTATTCAGTTTCCCATTGATTATCTTTGGTATAAATGCCCCATCCTTATAAATTACATCAATCTAATCCCATCATCTATACTAAGAGTATAATTGATATTCTAATTTTATTCCAATATAATTCCTTACATTAGTTTATGTTAATTGAACAATGTGATAAGTCTATAATAATAATAATAATACTTTTATTCTATTTTTATTGAATTATAATTTAATTCCCCCTTTATTCGTTACAATAAAGTAAATAGACTTAAATAAAAAAGTGTATATATTTAATACAACAAACATAGTATTGCTCTCCTTATATTGTATTGTACTATTCTCCTTTTCCTTATTTTATAATATACTGCAAACCAAATACTATCTTAACTATTTATTAGCGCTACATTATGATACAAATTAGCAGCAATAGGTGTTCATCCTTTTTTTTCCTTTCTTTTTACTCCCAACTATCATTCATTGTTTATCACTCATTGATATAAGTTTTTCAATCTATCAACTTAAATGCTTTTTCATTAAATGTTGTGGTATCTAGAAAGAGATATAATTGTTGAAAATATGAGGGAACACGTTATGATTTATAAATGCAAAAAGTTATAATGTTCATCAAATTATGTAAAGATTACAATACAATCATTAAAAAGTTACATCATCTATACAAAAAGACACATTTCTTAAACAGAACCTTCTCAAAGATTAATAACAAGATTAATCCAAAAAACACTTCTTGCTTTAATTTTTTTTTTCTCCAAGTTCAGTCTTTATCCCCGGTTGCTCCACTGTTACCAGTTTTATATTTCCTTTTTTATTTCTCCTTCCATTTTATTTCTTTATTTCATACATTTCTGGCAGGGAACTAACAAAGTTCAAGCCCTTAATCTTTATCCTCGGATTCTTGACCAAGTAATTCAATGCACGAATCAACAGTTTGAGTCCATGAAGAATTTGAGATTTCTTCGAATGGGAAACGTGCATTTAATCGGTAATTTCAAAAATCATTTTTTAAATCTAAAGTGGCTTCAGTTGCACGTGGCTACCCCGAGCTGCTGATATTGATTATATGGGCATCAATTTTAATCCCAAAAAATTGGTGCATGTACATTTTTCTTATAAAGTATATATATATATATATATATATATATATATATATATATATATATATGCCAACGTAAAATAATAATATTTATTATTCTATAGAGAATACTTGTAAATATTACACTTTTTTTTAATTTATAAATATTATATCCACAATAATTATTCAAAAAATAAGTTTTAAAAGTGCAGATGTAATTTGCGACTTCTTTTTTTTTTTAAATTTACAAAATTAAAGGCACATACTGAGTTTATACATTTAGTACAATTTATAATGAATGTGCAGACTTCATTGGTACCCTCAAGCATATTGCTCAAAGGCACAAATGTTGCCTGCACTTTTATTGTAACTTTGTTGTTGTTGTTTCTTTTACACTTCAGCAAATGGAAACATAGTAATTTAATCCTTATAAAAATACCAAACAATAATACTGTTTTGTTCTAGCTATAATATATATTCAAATCAGTCTTTTTGTATATATTATAAATTTTGTAATTCCAAACGAACAAAAACTTATGACCTTTCAAAGTTGGAAAAAAAAATTGAAACTAATACAATTCACTTTTCTAACTTTAAAGGGTTATAACATTTTACACGTTTAGAGTTACAAAGCCCATACTATATATAAATAAATAAATAAATAAAACTTATTTGAGTATACTATAGCTAAAACCAAATAGCGTTACCATTTAGTATTTTTATAAAGATCAAATTGCTAAGTTTCCATTTACTAAAGTGAAAAAAAAAAAAAAGTTACATTAAAGGCATAGGCAAAATCTATGCCTTCAACTAATATACTTAAGGGCACGAATGAAGTTTGCGCCTTCAGTTTTGCAAATTTTGAAAAAAAAAAAAAGTTACAAATCATATTTGTGTTTTTGAAATAATTATTATGGGTGCAATATTTTTTTAATTTAAAAAAAAAACAAATATTTAAGAGTGGTTCCCTTATTCTACGTCTAACTAATCCGTTGATTATTTTCTTTTTTATCCTATTGCTGGCAAAGAATCTCAGAGTCCTAAAGTTTTGGCATTGCCGACATTTAAAGGCGACTCCGAACTTCTCAATGTTGAAAGAGTTGGAGGTTTTGGCTCTTTTTAACTGTAGGATTTTGACAGAAATTCATCCATCCATTGGCAATCTAAGCAAGACACTCAAAGTCCTCCATGTTAGTGGTTGTGAAGAACTTATGGAGCTGCGAATAGAAGTGGGCAAAATGGAAGAATAAGGGCAATTTCGTATAGGTCGAATGAACATAAGAACAATTCCTATTCTAGAAGGGTGCATGACAAAGCTTCATACACTTTCAATAACTAACTGTACGCAGCTCACGCACATTCCAGATTCCTTCGGCTCACTCGTGAACCTACGTTGGTTGGAATTATATTGGTGTCCAATGTTGACAAAGATTTCCGAGTCCATTGGAAAGTTAAAATTGTTAACCAAGCTTGACGTCCGATGGACTGGGATTAGGGAATTACCGACTTCCCTTGAAATGTTGGGTAAGTTACGAAAGCTGGAATTACATGGCTGTAAGGAGCTTAAGTCGCTACCGAACCTACCTTGTAGTTTATCATCTCTAGCATTCAATGCGAATTCAGTGGGGAATCTCCCAGATTTATCCAACTTAACAAACTTAAATCATCTCACTTGTAGAGGCTTGATTCTGGGAAGGAACGGAGCCTTAAATCTTGGAAAGTTGAACCAACTAGAGACCTTGTGGATTTGTGGCTCGTATAGAGATGTATCAAATTCAGAAAAGGAGATTGATATGGTACCCAAAAGCATCGAGTTACTACTAGAGCTTCCCTCAAGTCTAGTGGAGCTTCAAGTTGATGGATGCCAAACTTTGCAAGCCCTTCTAAATTTGTCAAATTTGAAGAATTTATCATGGCTGCATCTCAATGACTGTCCTGAACTAATGGAAATCAATGGTCTAGAAGGAGCAGAATCGTTAACAAGTAGTCCATTGTGAACTGCAAAAGGTTATCTAAACTTAGTGGCTTGGGGACTATGGTGATGAATTTGGAGTTAGAATACCTTGAGGCACTAGAGAGTTTACCGGATCTTTCAACTGTAAAGAAATTAAAGGACTTAAAGATTGTTCAATGCAAAAATCTAGAGGTGATCCAAGGGATTGGTGATATAGAAGACCTTCAGTGTTTGGTAATCAATGGGTGTTCCTCTCTTAATAGGATAGGTGGCTTAGAAAAACTAACTCACTTGAGATCACTGTCCCTTGGTGGATTCAAGTCATTACAATGATTGCCAGATCTTTCACAATTCACAAACTTAAAAGTACTGAATATTGAGCACTGTGAGAAACTCATGAAGATTCAGGGGCTTGAAAACCTAACATCACTTGAGGTTTTGGAGATAACTGGATGTCCTGCACTTGAAACGTTGCCAGATCTGCCAAATGTTGATATCAAATTTGACTAAACTGAGGAGAACATATAAAGAGAAATTTTGCAAGATCTCTCCTGATTCAGAAATTGTTGAGGAAAGTTATGAGATATCTTTGGTTGTCTTGCAACAAAAAGATTGCCCAGCACCACGATGTTCGTATCATTGTTGACCCACTTGAAGACCAAGAACAAGGAGGATATTCACTAGAACCGTCCCAATTCAAAACTCAGATGAAATCATTGTGAAATGGTTAGCCTTGACTCATGCAATTGGACCAATTACTTGGCATGAAAAAGTCTAGACCCAACAATAAGAGACTCGTGAACTTTAAAGGTAACTAACAAATAATCTTGCTTTATCTTTTAGTGTGAATTCTAGACTTTTTGTCTTAGTTTGTTTTGTTGATTTTTCACAAAGGTCATTAATATAATGTTAATAAAGAGTACATTAGATTTGTCATTAAAAAGAGTACATTAGATTTGTCATTAAAAAGAGTAAGGTCGGGTTGTATCATTTTGCTTTGTCTTCCATTGTTTATTAATTTATTTGTTTTAAATATAACTTTTCCTATAGTATGATGATGGCAAAAATAGAATTATAGGACAAATTTACATGACACATATTATTTCTACTTGTGTCGGCTACATTGTTCCATCAAGCTATAAACTTATGTACCTAGCGTATTAAATGTCTTTCATGCAGGCACATTAGTGAAATTTGTTTCTTCTCATAATTTCTCCACTTTTTTCTTAGTGTATGCATATCCAACAAAACAACAATACTATCATAAGGTTTGTTTGTTGGTAAGACTTGATTCCCACTTCTACTTGAGAAACTCCTATAATGGCCTCTACACTTTTGCTTAAACTTCTTAGCATATTATTTTGGTTGGTAGGTGAATTTTAATAGAATATAGAAAGAATTGAAGGTGTATTATGACAACTATTGGGATTGCCTCTTGGTGTTTAGGCTTGAAAAAAAAAATACCATATGAGTTCTATGTTTGATCTTTTTGTCCCCCCTTAAAAAAGGAATGAATTTAAAGCCTGCGATACATGACATTATCAAGGGTAAAAGCTTATTAGAGTTGCTTTACTCTTGCTACACTCTTAAAGGAGCTTTATTGTTTTTTATCTTTTTTCATATTTGGCGTTTGTACAAGCAACATGAGTTGTTTAAGGCATCATATAAAATCAATGAACTCGTCATGAATAGTTGTAAGGCATGTATTTCCCCCAAAAGACTAGTGCACAATGAATGTTTAATAGCCATCCTTCTTGGTGTTGATTTGCAGATTAATTACTCTCAAAGGCAAAGGAAAAGGTCTATGCTATTTTTTTTCAATAACAAGGAGCATATTATATCAGATTAATTGCTTTCATACAAACATACATCATGGCCTTAGTAGAACAAAACTTGACAATTAACCATGGTCTGCTAGTTCACACACATAACCAAAGCCATTAGCATATCTTACTATTTAGACGTAATACTAAAGTAGGAGGAACAAAAGCTTATCTTCAGTTGCGTATACAACATTTGCCATGTGATATGGCTAGGTTATTGCATTATCTTGCTTCGTAGCATAGTTGAAAATCTTCTAGGACCTGTAATTCTTCCTTGCAACCAAGAAGAATATGAGCAAATTTTATTCTAGTAATCAACAGAGATGTTTTTGAAAATAGGCATGAAGCAACTTCTAAGTCCGTACTGTTTCAGCTTTCTTAAAGCCTCGCAAATTACAATATTTTAAAGTATTTAGAGGAGCTAAGCTTCTTGAATAAGTTAATCATATACTATAGTTTGCTTAATTTTCAATTATAACCCAAATTCTAAATTAACGTAGTTTGTTCATTTTATTTTGAATAATCAATTGCATTGAAGCTTAAGGAGCCTACTTTTATTTAAGATCTTTAAATCTTAGATTTTGAATCAATAGGTCAATCAATTTCTCCTAAATTAGTTTTGACGCATATGTTGTAGTCAAGTCTCCTATTTCCAAGTTTTTTATTAGTTAATAAGGTATAGTAAATTCCTTTATGCTCTAACATCTATACCTAAATGAAGATAATGTTTTCAAGATATGGTTTATCTATTCTAGTGGGCTTCCATTAGTGATTCACTAATAAAATTTCAATTAATTATATAGCTATCATGAAATATTTCATTTTCTTAATAATCAACGCCTTCAACATTACTACATTATCCTTGTCATATACTCCTTATAGGGGAGTATTATTGACACTATCTTTATTCTTATTGTTATAAATACCTTTAGACATCCTACCATACTTAGCTTATTTTCTAATTCTAGTAGACTAAGTTCTCATTCCTTCTAACTAATGAGGTTATCAATAATAATCATGTTATAATATGCATAACCTTCAAATAATGTGTAAGATATCGTATTAATGATAAAATCTTCATTTTTGTCTCTTAATATTAAATCTTCAATCCTATCAATATCCATAATGTCAATATATTATGAATGCATGACAATATCTATAAAAGCTCACATCTTCATTTAAAGTTCTATACCTATGGTTCATGTAATAGAATAACAATAGATTAATACACAACAACACTAATATTACTATTAATTATTAAACTTGTTGTACTTTGACCAAAGGTTAAATTATATAAGAAACAGCATATCCTCTTCATAAACTCGTAATGCAGTACGTACCTCAACATACTTTGATTATCATGAGAATTGAGAAGCATCATCATTACATAAATTATTAATCCTTTGCTGTATTCGAATTTTGTCCTTCATACATACATACATACATACATACATACCCACAAAGAAATTCAATAGAGTAACAATATATCAAGTAATAATTAAGTCATAATTAACTAAAACTTATATTAAGGTAAATTAATTTACTAAAGAAATTAACTATAAATTGCTCATTTTGTTTTTCCTTTTTTCTTTGGGAAAATTACAAGTAAATGGATCAATATTTGGAGTCAAAATCAGATAAAAATTTGAGCTTTCAAGTGACTAAAATAAATTATTAATGTTATACTAAGTGATTCAAATAGGGGATTCTATTATGCCACAATTACAAATAGTTAAAAAAAAATTATTTGAACCTTTTAACTTGTTTATGAAACATCAATAAATCATTTATTTAAATCACTTAACATAATATTAATTTTTTATTCTAACTACTTAAAAATTTAAATATCTATTTTAACAATTTAATACAATGTTAATTTTCTATTTTAACTATTTAAAGATTCAATATCCTATTTGAACTTAACTCCAAATAATGATCCTTTGATTTTTAATTTTCTCGTTTTTCTTCTCATGCCGTAAGAGGGAACCAAATATTGTTCTTTGTTTTGATCATTAACTTAGTGTGGTGATACTTTATTTTACTTTATTTATTTATTCATTTATTATTATTATTATATTTGGCCACGTATAATGAGTTAAAAAAAAAAAAAAAAAAACCTCCAGAACGAAATATTAAGTTCCTCAAGGTCGCCACTACACATGGTGAATCTCTTAATATATATATATATATATATTCAACTCATCAGGCTTGGGGATTATTTTAACGTACAAACATATGTAGTAAGTAAAACCATACTCACCTTTGACGTTAATGGGGCAGTAGGGTTTGCAGAGTTCAGCCAATGGACTCCTTAGTGACTCTACCTCGACGAAAATTGGAGACCGGAGTGACGACACGGAGTCAGAGGGACTGCCGACCATGAACAAGAGTTACTGGACAAAACCACTATGGCGGGACTTAGCAGAAACTTACGGGCTAGAAAACCATAGCAACAAAGACGTAGATGGTTTTGAAATTGTGGCGATCGTTAATGAATCTCGGTCCTTATGGCCTCTTCTTCATTTACATGAACTTCTTTAGCTCAACAGAGCAAGAGGAAATTTGACATGACATCACCTTCTTTCCGGCGCCATTCTGATTCACCCATTGTTCTCATTTATATGAACTCATTTCCTGATTGTGTTTGGATTCTTCGTCGAGTCGAATCTCTTCAACGTCTCAAAGAACAAATCCGGTGAATTTAAGAAACAGAGTCAGCGAGATAGATGAGTCGGAGAGAGGGGCCATGTGATCGAAGAGCAAAACATGAGAGGAAGAGATGAGATCTGTTGATTGCTCTAGTTGGCTCGAATCAATTTTGAGATGGAACAAGTCTTCAAACTAATAGATCCCAACCTGCAAAATGAACAAATGTAAGCAATTAGAATAGCAGAGGTGTCTTCAGCACTTGATTCTGACACTTAAGTTAGAAAAACAACATGAGGATATAGCAATAAAAGTATGCATGAGATATTAGATGATATACCTAGTCAAAGAGACTTTCTCTTATAATGTTGTCATAATGTTATACTTTATATAAGCAAATCTTTTTTAAGGCACCCTGTTTATAATAGAAAACATCCATTAGAGTGTGTTTTTCAAAGGAATTAAATTACTTTCCTGATTTGCTTCAACCAATTTAAGTACTTTCCTATTCTATAGTCTTACTCAAATTAAGTGAGCCTTGGGCCTTAGGCCAATCTAGGCATATGACACTTGCCCACTACTCTCATTAGTGACGCGGCACTGATGAGAATAGAAACCAAATTAAATTTCTTTCCCAAGATGATGTCAAGATGTGTTAGTCGAGTCGTTATTTAGCTAAGGGCATTAGTCAAACCTGGAAAGGGTGTTGGCTAACCTTGGCATTTAGAGTACTCATGCCAGGGTTTTTGTTGAGTTATCACATCATACTATCTTACCTAAGCTAATCCAACCAAGCCATGGCTTTTGATGCATAGTTACCTCAAGATCATAATTGAGTTTCTAGGAGTGACATTGAGAGAATATGAATTAGAGAGAGAGCGGATGTCATTTTCCTTCCTATAAACCAAACAGTGAGAGAGAGACAAAGAGAGAGAGAGTCATTTTTCTAATAAAAAGACATAGTGAAGGGAAAGAGAGCTTGCTACTGAGTGAGAAATAGTAATCAAGGGAAAGAAATATATGAAGAAGGGAAGGGATAAATTGGCATTGTGTTTGAGGCTGGGAAGCTTGTGAGGAAGATGATAAAGAAGAGCAATGGTTTTATGAATTTTATTTATTTATTTTTGACGCATAAAGGGTACAAGAATTGGTTTGTGTTTGTCACAACAAAATGGAATCTTATACTTATAAAATAAGTCACTAGCTTTGATTCCATTGTCTATTAATTTACTTTAATTTTTTTTCATGCTAAAATACATACATTTATCCATTTATCTGACTAGATGGTTTAAAGAACTTTTCCATAAAAATTTATGAACTATCTAGACATATTTCTTAGATTATGACTATACATAAGAATGCAAATTTTATAATTTTAACATCTTGTACTCTTTTGCTATATATTTATTTATAAATCTTTCCAACTTCAAATTCTAAATTAGCATTTCTTAGTAACAATTGTATCTTCTTATAAATATTATTTGATAAACTTTATACATTTCCCCATTAACTTAAATTACTTTGTAATTATTACTTAGACTCCCCATTGTATATGTACTAGCCATTGGTCTTTTCAATCTCATTGAAACTTAAAATTTAGTACCCAACAATAAGAGCCTTGTAAACTTTAAAGGTAACGAACAAATAATCCTGCTTTTGTCTTTTAATGGGAGTTCTAGACTTTTTGTCTTAGTTTGTTTTGTTGATTTTTCACAAAGGTCATTAATATAACGTTAATGAAGAGTACATTAGATTTGTCGTTAAAAAGAGTAAGGTCGAATGGTATCATTTTGCTTTGTCTTCCATTGTTTATTAATTCATCTATTTTAAATATAACTTTTCCTATAGTATGATGATGGCAAAAATAGAATTATACGACAAATTAATGTGATATATATTGTTTCTACTTGTGTTAGCTACATTGTTCCATCAGGCTATAAACTTATGTATCTAACATATTAAATGTCTTTCATGCAGGCACATCAATGAAATTTGTTCCTTCTCATAATTTCTCTACTTTTTTCTTGGTGTGTGCATATCCAACAAAATGACAATACTATTATAAAGTCTATTTGTTGGTGTTATGTTCTCTCTTAAAGTATTTCAATAATAACAAAATATACTAAATGTTTTTAATGAAGTGCATTTAGTGTACAGGAATAATTATATTTACAATTTAACTAAGAGTTAGAAAATCAAAGAATAAATGAAGGAAAACTACATTGTTTGTAATTACTTGGAAGATAAGTTAGAAAGTGTTGCTATTACAAGTTCGTATAAACATAATAGCTTTATATATCAATGAACTCAAAAGATAAGTCAGAAGGTGTTGTTGTTATGAGTTTGTATAAATAGAACAGTTTTATATATCAACGAACTCAAAAGATAAGTCAGAAAGCATTACTGTTGTGATTTTATATAAACAGAATAACTTTATGTATAAATGAACTCAGAAGATAAGTCAAAAAGTGTTGCCGTTACAGGTTCATATAAACCAAACAGCTTTATATATCAATGTAAGTTGGATAACTATCAATCTCGAAGACCCAACTTTACTTATTGAATATATTTAGGTAATATGTTCAATTTGTTTCACTAAATTAGAAAAAAATATCCATGGAGATCTAAGTGGTTAATTTTGGAACTAAGATTGGGTAATATATTCAATTTATTTCACTAAAATAGGAAAAATATCCTTGGTGATCCAAGTGATTAATTTTGGACATAAGAGATTTAGTTAAACCATGATTGGTTTTGTATGTTTTGTTCTATTACAAGAAAGATCAATATTAAAAGGATTATGTCAGATATTTTAAAGATCACATACCTTCGTGATATCAACGATGAGAGAAAGAGTTCTTAGATATTCCTTAAAATCAATGGGCGATTGATCTCATCAGTAGATTTTGTGCAGATGATATATACCACGGTGTAAGGATGTATTTAGACTATTTTCAACAACAAATTGGACATAATTTCTATAACATATTATGAAGATATCATATTTAAGTTTCAAAATTCAATAGATATCTACAAATCTCTTAAGATATTTTTCAAATATTCAAAGCAAGATCACAGCAACAAAACTTTCTAGTTAAAGACAGATCAACGATGTAGCCATTACTCTTCTATGAATAAATAGAGGCAAAATCTAAATATTCAAAATAGAAAAAGAAAATATAGAACAGTGTAACATTCATTTATCAAAAAAAGAGCATTATCAAAACTTATATACTAACTCATAAGCTACTCTATCATTTACATATTTTCATATTACAATTAAATTAATTTTTAGAGGATACAAATTCTTAATTCTTCATTTGTTTTTTATAATTCTTGAAAGTTAGTGTATTAGTGAGAGGTTACTTGTAACTATGTAGATCTATAAATAGCCTTAGAGTTAGGCTAGATAGATAAAGTAAAGTGTTTTTAAAGCTAAGGTGTTAATAGAATGATTGTAATCTCTTAGATTTATTTTGGATTAGTGGAATGATACCGTTGTGGAAAATCAAGTCCTAGGCAATAGAGGTAGAAGAGAGGACTGGCGCTTAAGGAGAAACCTCTATAAATAGCTTGCCCAATTCTCTTATGTCTATCTTTTAATTTCTATTCTATAATAGCTTATAATTATTTATAAATAATTATTTTCACACCATAGTTAAACTGAGTAGTCAAAAGGGTTGTTTTTAACTGCCAATTTAAAAAAAAAAATTAGCAAGTAATCAATTTACCCCTCCTCTCTTGATTACTTAATTTAGAACCAACAGCTAGTAAGATTTGATTCCCACTTTGACGCAGTGAGTTAGCGTAGAGAAACACGAGAATCACTCAACGAATGAATCTCACACACACAATGGTTGCGCACAACCCGTTAAAGAAGAGAAGCCTCTCACAAAATGTATTTCAAGTATAAAAATAAGACGTAACCCCAATAGGACTAACAAAAGAGTATTTATACTTCCCCGTAAAATATCTAAAAGGGGCAAATCTAAACGTACACGTGGAAATAAATCATAAAATACACGTCTTTAACCGGTCGCATATACGGCCATGCCTTGAGGCCGTGTATGCTTCTAGGCGTGTAGTGAACACGGTACACGGTCTCATACACGGCCGTGCCTCTATGCCGTGTATGCTTCTGAGCATGTAGCGAGCACGGTATACGGTCTCATACACGGTCGTGCCTCTAGGTCGTGTATGCTTCTGGGCATGTAGCGAGCACGGTACACGGTCGTGCCTCTAGGCCATGTATGCTTCTGGGCATGTGCGGAGCGCAGTACACGGCCTCATACACGGCCGTGCCTTTTGGCCGTGTATGCTTCTGTGAGAGTTCTACTGGGACACACGGTTGTGCCGCTGGCCGTGCTGTTAGGCCGTGTAAGTTATACACGGTCGTGATACACGGCCGTGTATGGAGGCCGTGTATGATTCTGTGGATTCATTCCAATCACTACACGACCGTGGCACGAGCCGTGTGTCTGTCCATGCTTCGTGTGTCTCCATCATTCTCTCCCACCAGAGAAGAACTCGACCCCGAGTTCTCTGTAGGATACAACACCACATCGTCAGGGAAAAAGGGAAAGATATCAGCGACATTGAATGTCTTTGAAATGCCCATGGTGTTTGGTAAACCAACCACATAAGCATTATCATTGATTGCCTGCACGATCTTATACGGACCATACTTTTTAGGTTGAAGCTTACTGTATTTTCCCACAGGAAACTGTTCCTTGCGTAAGAATACCATAACCTGATCACCCACTGAAAACACTTGTCACCTGCGATGCTTGTCAGCTGCAGCTTTGTACTTAGCATTGGATTGTTCAATTTTCGCCCGCACTTCAGCTGTAACGTTCTGCCAACTATCCGTTAGGTTCTTGGCAGCTGTGTGGGACGCAGTATCCCTTGGAAGCTTGATCAAATCCATAGCATGGTTAGGAGTATTGGTATAGGCAATAGAGAATGGAGACTTGCCTGTTGTCCTATGAACAGCACTGTTATAAGCAAACTCTGCCTGAGCCAATGCCAAATCCCACTGCTTGGGTTTCTCTCCACAGATACTCCTAATCAAATTGCCCAAAGTTCGATTTGTTGCTTCTGTCTGACCGTCTGTTTATAGGTGGGCGGTACTGCTGTAGTTCAAGGATGAATCAAACAGTTGCCATAAAGTTCGCCAAAAGTGGCTCAAGAATTTACTGTCCCTGTCGGAAGTGATAGTTTTAGGTACCCCATGGAGACGTACCACTTCCTTGAAGAATAATTTGGCAATGACCTGAGCATCAGCGACTTTCCGACATGGGATAAAATGGGCCATCTTAGAGAACCTGTCCACCACAACAAAAACGGAGTCAACGCCCCGTTGGATACGGGGCAATCCTAGGACAAAGTCCATGGACAAATCCTCCCAGATGTTTTCAGGAACGAGAAGTGGTGTGTAGAGGCCCGTGTTTTGGGTCTGACCCTTAGAGGTCTGGCATACATAACACCGTTGCACAATCCTCCCAACGTCACGCCTCAAGTGTGACCAGTAGTATCTAGTATTGACTGCTGCAATGGTCTTGTCTCTACCCAGATGACCTGCCAATCCACCACCATGCAAATCCCGGATCAGCTTCTCCCTCAGAGAAGACACTGGAATACAAAGCTGATTTCCATTCATGAGGAACCCATCATAAATATGGAAATCACTGCTAGGCTGTTTGTCCTGACACAACACCCACACATCCTTAAAATCATTGTCAGTTGCGTAAAGATCTTTCATATGCTCAAATCCCACCACCTCAGTGTGAAGTGTCACCAACAAACTGGCTCGCCTACTCAAAGCATCTGCGACTTTGTTGTAGACTCCCGATTTATGTTTAAGTTTAAACGGGAACTTCTGTAGGAACTGAATCCACCGTGCATGCATGTCCTTACTAATCCTGGTCTAATTATTCAAGTGCTTAAGAGCATCATAGTCGGAGTATAACACGAATTCCTTGCCCACTAGGTAATGTTCCCAGGTCCTCAAAGCACGCACCACTGAGTAAAATTCTTTGTCATAAGTGGACCAATTTCGCCTAGACTCGCATAACTTCACACTGAAAAAGGCAATGGGCTTCCTTTCCTGAGATAGTACCGCTCCTGTTCCAACCCCACTTGCATCATAATCGACTTCAAACAACTTATCGAAGTCAGGCAATGCAAGAACTGGCGCATTGCACAACTTTTCTTTTAACAGCCCGAAACTACTCTTAGCTTCATCACTCCACTGGAACCTCCCTTTCTTCAGGCACTCAGTCATAGGTGCAGCAAGGGTGCTGAAGTGATGAATAAACCTTCTATAGAAACTTGCTAATCCCAGGAAACTCCTCAAAGCACTTACGGTGTTAGGGATGGGCCATTCCCTAATAGCTTTTACCTTCTCGTCATCCACAGTAATTCCATCACCACTAACGACAAAACCCAAAAACAACAACTTCCTAGAGAGGAACACTCATTTCTTTAGATTCACAAAGAGTTTATTCTCCCTCAGAACATTCAACACTTCCCTCACATGATCGATATGTTCCTTCTCAGTTTTACTATAGATCAGGATATCATCGAAGTAAACTACAACAAACCGAGCAGAAAAAGGTTTAAGTACCTGATTCATAATACGCATGAAGGTGCTTGGGGCGTTACTGAGGCCAAAAGGCATGACCATCCATTCATATAGGCCTTCTTTAGTTTTAAAGGCCGTCTTCCACTCATCTCCCGGTAGGATCCGAATCTGATGGTAACCACTTCTCGGATCGATCTTGGAAAAGAATTTGGCCCCACTCAAGCAATCTAGCATGTCTTCCAACCTTGGTATTGGGAATTTATAGCCAATGGTAATTTTGTTCATTGCTCTGCTGTCGACACACATGTGCCAACTACCATCCTTCTTTGGAGTTAGCAAGGCGGGCACTGCGCAAAGGCTCATGCTCTCCCTGATGAATCCCTTCTGGAGTAGTTCTTGCACCTTTCCCTGTAATATTTCTATCTCCTTTGGGCTCATCCTATAATGTGGAAGATTAGGTAGGCTAGCTCCTGGAATCAAATCAATATGATGTTGGATATCCCTCATGGGAGGTAATCCATCGGGTAGCTCCTCAGATGTTATTTCCCTAAACTCCTCCAGTAGAGCTTTCACACTGTCAGGCAACTCTGGATCACTACTCTGATCTTCCTCCACAGTCATCACCTGTCGGACAACTAATGCATGGACTGTATGCGTCTCCTTGATTGCTTCCTCCATCTCCCTCTCATATTAGGTGATAGTGAGGAACGAACGCCCTTCCGTTTTAGAAGTTTTAAGGCGGTGTGATGTTTTGAGAGGTAGAAGAGTGAACTTTACCCCATCCTTCTCTAACCGGTAAACATTCTCCCTTCCTTCGTGTTTGGCATCAACATCAAATTGCCAGGGCCTCCCAAACAGAAGGTGGCATGCATCCATGTCCACGACATCACAGTAGACCTCATCTCTATACTTCCCTATGGAGAAAGGTACTCTACATCGCCCGGTGACCTCTATTTTTTCAGCCGCCTTAATCCATCCAATGGTATATGGATTCGGATGTTTTTCAGTCATCAAATTCAATACTCTCACTGTTTCCCTATCGATGATATTCTCGCAACTCCCACTATCCACTATCAAATCAAACACCCTACCATCAACAGTACATCTAGTACGGAATAATTGATGTCTTTGGGACTTCTCATCACACTTCGGTGCCAACATCAACTTCCTAATGACATATGTTTCCTCATCATCTCCATAACCATCATCACCATAAAACTCATCCCCTCCATCCGGTTCATAGCACATTTCTTCATCCTCATCTCTATCAATAACATTGATTGGCCTCCTACTGGGGCACTCATTGGAACGATGACCCGGTTGGTTGCACCTATAGCACTTGCCCATAACTGGTTTAGCATAGGGATTGTTTTGTTTAGGTGCTTTCCTATTTTCCATTGGTCTCCTACTAGCTCCTCTTTCCTCTCTCTTTTCATTGATTCTGCCTGGAGCTTCCGGGACAGCCTTCCCTCTATCCGTACCTACGGTACTTAACCCTTCGTTCTTAAACCTTCGGTTTCCCCCATCAAACCTATTGGTCTTTTCTTGTAGCATCATCTCTGCCCGAAGGGCCATGTTTTTCGCCTCATTGACGTTGCGTAAGACATGAACCCCTATCTTTTCCTTAATTTGCAACTTCAATCCATCCAGGTATCTAGCCACCTGCTGTCCTTCACTTTCCCTAAGATCATTTCTCTCAGCCAATCTCATTAACTCCGCCGTATATTCATACACTGTTCTCGGGCCTTGTCTACACTTGTGATATTGTTGGAACAATATTTGTTCGTAGTCAGGAGGTAGGAAATCCCTTTGAATCAATTGCTTCATTCTATACCACGTCTGCACCGGTTGCTTTCCTTCCCTATATCGCCTATTCTGTAACCTCTCCCACCAGGCCGAAGCCCTTCCTTTCAATCTACATGCCACTAACTTCACCCTACGATTCTCCGGCACTTCCATATAATCAAAGAAACGATCTACCTCTGCCAGCCAATCTATTAAATCATCGATGTTCAAATTACCGGTAAAAGAGGGTATATCTACCTTTAATTTGAATTCACTGGTGTCTCCCTAATCGTAGCCCTGGTGATTTCGGCCATAACCACCCCCACCGTATCCTCTCCGCTGTGGTTGCGGGTTTCCGGCCAACCAATCATCTTCCTCTTCAAAATCCACATCATACGCTTGGACTCTCCGATTCGTAGGGATAGGTCTGTTGATCGGAACGCCAAGAGCAGGGTTTGCCCCGGGTCGTATTCCTCTAACGTCTCTATCCCTGTTCGTATTGGTTCCCATCGCGTCGAAACGCTCAACCAGATCATCAAAGTGCTGTTCGAAACGCCGGAGTCTCTAATCCATGGTATCCAACACTACCCTTTGAGCCTGCACTTCGGTTCGTAGGGTTTCCATATCCCGAGCAACGTCCGGAACATGACCGCCTCCTGAACTACCGTCACCTAACATCTCCACAGGAAATTCTCCTTGCTCTGATACCAACTGACGCAGCGAGTTAGCGTAGAGAAACACGAAAATCACTCAACGAATGAATCTCACACACACAATGGTTGCACACAGCCCGTTAAAGAAGAGAAGCCTCTCACAAAATGTATTTCAAGTATAAAAATAAGACGTAACCCTAATAGGACTAACAAAAGAGTATTTATACTTCCCCGTAAAATATCTAAAAGGGGCAAATCTAAACGTACACGTGGAAATAAATCATAAAATACGCGTCTTTAACCGGTGGCATACACGGTCGTGCCTTGAGGCCGTGTATGCTTCTAGGCGTGTAGCGAGCACGGTACACGGTCTCATACACGGTCGTGCCTCTAGGCCGTGTATGCTTCTGGGCATGTAGCGAGCACGGTACACGGTCTCATACACGGCCGTGCCTCTAGGCCGTGTATGCTTCTGGGCATGTAGCGAGCACGGTACACGGTCTCATACACGGCCATGCCTCTAGGCCGTGTATGCTTCTTGGCATGTGCAGAGCGCAGTACACGGTCTCATACACGGCCGTGCCTTTTGGCCGTGTATGCTTCTGTGAGAGTTCTACTGGGACACACGGTTGTGCCGCTGGCCGTGCTGTTAGGCCGTGTAAGTTATACACGGTCGTGATACACGATCGTGTATAGAGGCTGTGTATGATTCTGTGGATTCCTTCCAATCACTACACGGTCGTAGCACGAGCTGTGTGTCTGTCCATGCTTCGTGTGTCTCCATCACACTTCTACTTGAGAAACTCCTATAATGGCTTTTGCACTTTTGCTTAAACCTCTTAGCATATTATTTTGGTAGGTAGGTGAATTTTAATAGAATATAAAAAGAATTGAAGGCATATTATAACAACTATTGGGATTGCCTCTTAGTGTTAAGGTTTGAAAAAGAAAAAAGAAAAGGAAAAAAACCTTTAAAAAGGAATGAATGTAGAACATGCAAATACATGACATTATCAAGGGTAGGGGTTGATTAAAGTTGCTTTACTCTTGCTACACTCTCAAAGGAGCTTTTTTTTTATCTTTTTTCTTATTTGGTGTTTGTACAAGCAACATGAGTTGTTTAAGGCACCATATAAATCAATGAACTCTTCATGAATAATAGTTGTAAAGCACGTATTTCTTCTACTCTCTTTTTTTCCTCAAAAGACTAGTGCACAATGAGCGTTTAATATCTATCCTTCATGGTGTTGATTTGTAGATTAATCGCTTTAAAAGCCAAAGGAAAAGGTCTATGTTGTTTCTTCAGTAGCAAGGAGCATATTATATTAGATTAATTGCTTTCATACAAACATACATCATAGCCTTAGTAGAACAAAACAAGAAAATTAATCATGGTTTGTTAGTTCATGTACATGACCATAGCCATTAGCACCTCTTACTAATTTAGACATAATACTAGAGTAGGAGGAACAAAAGTTTATCTTCAGTTACATGTATAACATTTGCCATGTAATATGGCTAGGGTGTTGCTTTCTCTTGCCCAGTCACAAAGCCGAAAATCTTAAAGGAGCTACAATTCTTCCTTACAAGCAAGAAGAATATGAGCAAATTTTATTATAGTATTCAGCAAAGATGTTTTTTATAATAGGCATGAAGCAAATTTTAAGTCCATGCTGATTTTAGCTTTCTTAAAGCCTTGCAAATTAAAATATTTCAAGCCCTACAAGATACCCTAAGGCTCAATTGATAATATGTCAATTTTACCTTCTTTTTTCTTTTTTCCCCAAGCCAAGTGTCCACTACCCTTTATCTTCCCTTACTATGCTTCCTATAGTCACTTCATTAGTTAGATTTATAAGCAAAGCATCGTTATTAATCTTGATTTAACCTTCAGTGGGAAGCTACCATTATATTACTTGCAAAATCAATTTGCATAAACCAAGCATTGCTTTCTTTGTTTTTAATTGTGAACCCAAAACTCCACAGCTGCAATGCAAATTCTTTGTAGCAGAGTCAAGTTTTCCCTTTGGTTTTTGAAGATGATTTCATTCCTTGATGTCTAAATAAGCCAAATTGCAAAGGCAAATAAAACATTTTTTGGAGCAGCAATTGAATGAGCATCCTTTCTTCTTTGTTTAAAATTTTTGTCTACCTAATCATCAAAGCTTCCTCTATTCCCTAAATTAGCTTCTATTCACAAATGACTCCAAACCATTTGTATTTTAGGGCAACTCTTAAGTACATGATCAATAGTTTCAGCTGCTTCATGACATCTTAGACAAGGGAATTTTCTATCAATGTAAAGTTGTTCCAATTTTTATTCAATTGGCAATCCCCCATTTAATGCTCTCCACAAGAATATTTTCACTTTAAGACTTAAATTTGCCTTCCATAACCACTTCTAGCTCGACTTTTTCCCACCAACCCCCACTAACCCACACCAACTCCTCAAATTGTAGGAAATGATAGTAATCTTGAAGACTAGGTTCAACTTTTGAAGTTGAAGTTAGGATATTTTAATCTTGAATCAAATCATTTAGCATAATTGGACTAACTTCCTTGATTCTCAATTCTGAATATCAAATCATATCTATTCACCATTCCATGATTGCTCATTTATATAGCAATGTTTAATAGTTAAGAGCTGAAAGATGAATAGGCCCCTCCACTAAGTCTCTTTTACCCTCCCCAATAACCATATCAAAAGCTTGTTTCCTACTATTCCCTAATATCTATAATTTTTAATTGTTAACTAATCAATATCCTTGATATACAATCTCTTTTGCATAGGGGTAACACTCCAAACTATTGGATTGTTGTTTAATTATTGTTGAGAACTTTCTTATATTTTCCTTTGCAAAGAGAGGTCCATAGTAATTTTTTCAATATGAAAGTATGTGCTCTTTTGAGGCTAGAAGCATCATTATGCAAGGATAAATTGAGAACATGGAGACCACCTAAGTCTTTCAACTTTGTGAACTTTTCCTCAACCAACCCAATGAACATTTTAAACAATTTGATCCATTTTAAAAATTACTTTCTTAGTAAGATTTGTAGCTCGCATGTAGTACACTAGTAGAGAATCGAAGATTATGTTGGTTTGCACCTATTACCAAGAGGAGATCCTAGATATTTAGCCATGGAGATAGCTTCTTTATTCCCAGTTTTTTAGTATCTCCAGCTTTACTAGCTCCTTAGCATTAGGAGAAAACAAAACCAGTGAGTTATTGTAATAATACTATATTCTTGATCACAAAGCAAATATTTTCATTGTTTCTTTTACTATTGTCGCTGACTAAGGCGTGGCTTCTACAAGTTGAATTAAATCATTTGCAAATAGGATAAGAGAAAGAGAGATGTTTGCTCCCTAAAATCTCAATGGCATCCAAATTCTAGAAACTACTTAGGAATTGACCAAACGATTGAGAAACTTCTTGGAAATGATGAAAACATAAGGAGACAGCTAATCATCTTATCGCACTAGTCAGCTAGGCAAAAAAAAAAGGTCAAGAGTTGAGCCATTCAAAATTACCACTACCATAGTAAAAACACAACTAATGACTAAGTTTGTCCAATCTTTCAAAAAATTAAAGTTAATAAGGCACCAGTAAATGAAATATTTTTTTGAGGTCAATTTTTATCACCATCTACCCTTCTTTCCTTTCTTCATTCTTACACTATGAAGCGCTTCTCTCATGAAGATGATATTATCCAAAGCTTTCCTCCCCGATACAAAACTACTTTGTGTAAGACAAATGATTGAGTTCAAATCAAGGTTTGATCTTCACCTTTGTTGTTATGGTGTCGTTATTCCAAGTCATTGTTCTTACCTTGCAAATAATTGATTCATTTTATAATTTCCCCTATATAATACTAAGAAAGACACATAATAGATATAAGGTTCATTAACTTACCTTATTAATGACCACTTTATTGTGGAGCAGGGGGAACTCTTTGAGATTCTTGCAAATGAATGGAGTCTTAAGTCATGATAAAAGGATCTTGGGGTAAATTTCCCTTTTGCCCTTAATTGTATTTGCTATTCTAACTTATCCACCTTAACTTAGGCACTTTATTCACAACAAATCACCAACGCATCTCTCCCACATCGCGATATTGGACTTCATCATCACTAGCATCTTGAACTAGCAACATTTCAAGCTCACTCCTACCTACAATTTTTGCTTCCATGTCATCATGCATAATCATCAACATCTTATTTGAGCAATGCAAAGCTATGTGCCTTGTACCTAAACAATAAAACATTTGATATCATTTTTACGGGCGTGAATTTCAGGTTTACCTTTGTTTTTACAAACACTTCTTGTCTATGCTCAAGTGCTATAGGTTTAGACTTCACTCTATTGTAACTCTTCCAATTAGGATCCATGAAATAGACGACCTATTACCCTTCTTTTGGATTTGATCCCGTAACGACCTTAAAGAGGCATAGTAAAATTATCCTAGAGTTATTATATCACATATGCACTCACAATATAAAAATTACATTATAAATCAAAGTTCACAAGACTCTAATTAATTTTTCTTCTTATTTTATCTAATAATACATGTAATTAATAATGATGAAAACAACTATAAAAACTAATGTATCACAATTCACTAGGATGGTATCCTCTATCAAATTATAAAATAAGATAGTTAAAAAATGTTCAAATGAGTTTTGAAAATATAAAGTTTTTGAAATAAAAGAGAAGAAAAATCTTAACATTTTATCTGCCAATCTAAGTTCAATTCAAATCTACTCTAAAGTCTATACACATCCTTCAAGACCTATGTTAGGAACATTCATTACTTTGATCCTAGTTTATTCTCAACTTTAAAATAACCTGCAAGAAAGATTATTAGGGGGTTAGCAAACCATAACTTAGTGTTCATCTTTGACTACTACCATTCAAGCAAGTTATCAAGTATTAATTAGCATCATATGAAATCTATCTACACATAAAATGAATGCATACCTAATGAATATAAGCAACACATCCATGGGAGTCCAAAACCATGGAAGGTGTAGAGTTGTGTTGTCTACACATCAATTATCCTATGTACTTAATCATACGGAATACCTCACTTATCTATATAAGGTTGTCTATAGGCTTAGTCCCACTTAACAAACTTAATAATTACCTTCAATTGACAAAAGAGTGCCGCAAGGGTCAAACGGGGTGATCCCAACTTTGGAGCATACATCAATAATGCCACATAGACCTCAATCAAGATATTTTTCTAGCTTTACCCTAACAAAATCAATTTTAATAAAATTACCATTGGCAACCTCAAGAGCACACATCAAGGTTTTAGATAAAGTTTCCATAAGTAGCATTGAGAGCACATACCAAGGCTTTATTAACATTGAGTTATAAGAGCATACATCAAGGTTTTAGATAAAATATTTATGAAAACATTTCAAAAAAATTTAGAAAGTGTTTCAAAAATATTTGGCAAAACTTGAGCACTTTATGCTCTTCTTTGTATACCTGTTAGGTCATAGACATACAATAGGTGTATCTAGTTATTTTGGCTATGAATTTAAATTTATAAATTAATAAGGCGATCACATAGATGATAACATACAAGGCAACTAGTTGTTCAATTGGACAATCATTGGCAATCGGTAGAACAACATGCAATTTGTAAAGTAAGCAGATAGTAAATCATTAAAACTCCCTCACTTAGGCATTATTGCTCACTTGGCACAATTTTTCAAGTCCTTGAATTGACAATTGCATTATCTAAGAGATAAGAAGATTTATATACATATTTAGAGAAGCTATGCTTCTTGAATAAGTTAATCATCTATCATAGTTTGCTTAATTTCTAGTTATAACCCAAATTCTGAATTAATTAGTTACTTTGAAGCTTAAGCAACCTAATTTTATTTAAGATCTTTAAATCTTAGATTTTGAATCAATAGGTTAGCTAATTTCTCCTAAATCAGTTTCGATGCATATGGTGTAGTCAGGTCTCCTATTTCTAAGTTTTCTATTGGTTAACTCAAAATTTCATGTAAGGTATAGTTAATTCCTTTATGGTCCAACATCTATACCTAAATGAAGATAATGTCTTCAAGATATGGTTTATCTATTCTAGTAAGCTTCCACTAGTGATTGATAAATAAAATTTCAATTAGTTATATAGTTGTCATGAAATATTTCATTTCCTTAATAATCAATGCTTTCAATGTTACTACATTATCCTTGTCATATATATATTCCTTATAGGGGAGTATTGCTAACACTATCTTTATTCTTATTATTATAAATACCTTTTGGACGTCCTACCATACTTAGCTCATTTTCTAATTCTAGAATACTAAGTTCTCATTCATTTTAAGTAATGAGATTATCAATAATATTGATTTTATAAAATGCATAACCTTCAAATAATGTGTAAGATATCGTATTATTGACAAGATCTTCATTTTTGTCTCTTAATATTGTATCTTCCATCTTATTAATATCCATATTGTCAATATATTGTGAATGCAAGATATATATAAATATATATAAAAGCTTACATCATCATTTGAAGTTCTATACCTATGGCTCATGTGATAGAATAAAAATAGGTTAATACACACAACACTAATATTACTATTAATTATTAAACTTCTTGTACTTTAACTAAAGCTTAGATAATATAAGAAACACCATATCCTCGTCATAGATTCACAATGCAATGCATACCTCAACGTACTTTGATTATGATGAGAATTGATAAGCATCATCACTACATAAATTATTAATCCTCCATCCTCCACCAAATATTAAGTTCCTCAAGGTATCCACTACACATGGTGAATATATATATATATATATATATATTCAACTTATCAGGCTTGGGGATTGTATAGCAAGCTGTCCAGTATCTCCTTCATGATAAATTAACAGTTCAACTAGAGCTTATTAAAACCATTACCCATGAAAGTTACTGCGTAAGGATTATTATTAAATTAAAATGTTATCTACTTGATTCACTAATTCTTTATTTGGTATGTTGTGTGCTTGTAAGCAAATTGTAATGAACAAGCATTAAGCTTTGGGTTACCCCCCTAAGTTTAATGAGGGAGAAAGACCTATTTGGTACATTTCTATCTTTTCATTTGTCAAATTTATATCCTACACGTGTGCGTGAATTTGTACATCTAATGCATGGTTTTCTCAAGATCAGAATTGAGCTTCTAAGAGTGAGATTGAGAGAATAAGAATTAGAGAGAGTAGATGCGATTTTCCTTCCTGTGAACCAAAGAGAGAGAAAGAGAGTCATTTTTCTAATAAAAGGACATAGTTAAAGGAAAGAGAGTTTGCTATAGAGTGGTGAGAATTAGTAATCAAGGGAAAGAAAGATATAAAGAAGGAAAGGATAGATTGGCATTGTGTTTGGGGTTGGGAAGCTTGTGAGGAAGATGATGAAGGAAGAAGAAATGGGTTTATGATTTTTTTTGTTTTTAGCACATAAAGGGTATGAGAATTGGTTTGTGTTTGCCACACCAAAACAAAATCTTATACTTATAAAGTAAATTACTAGCTTTGGTTTGGTTATCCATTAATTTAATTTCCCTCCTTAAACTACATATATTTAGCCATTTATCTAACAAGACGGTTTAAAGAACTTTTCCATAAAAATTTGTGAACTATCTAAATATGTTTCTTAGATTATGACCATACATAGGAAAGCAAATTTTATAATTTTGATTTTTATTTTTTAATATCTTGTATTCTTTTGCTATATATTTATCTATAAATACTTCCATCTTTGAATTCTCAAAATTAGCACTTCTTAGAAACATTTATATCCTCTTATAAATATTATTTAGTAACCTTTATATGTTTCCCATTAAGTTAAATTACTTTGTCATTATTACTTTGACTCCCCATTGTAGTACTAACCTATGTTATTTTCAATCTCATTGAATCTTAAAATTTAGTAATTTAACTAACATTAGTGTCATCATGAAGACATATCCTAATGTGACAATAAACATTTATATATAGCTTTGTTATTACAATTTATATGTATGGTTGCAATTCTATTACATAATATTAAGTGTTAAATTATAGATTTTTCTAATATATATATCTACCTATATGTACGTAAATAGATGCGTAAATAAAGTAGCACTTGTATACACACACACATGTACTACTGTACATAAAGCAGAATCTAATGTCATGTTTAATACATATGAATGATCCAAATTAAAATGGATTGGAATGGAATTGATAATGGAATGTCAAATCCATTCTTATATTTAAAAATGTTCATGGAATAAAACGGTATTTATAAAAAAAAAAAATATCCTTAATTGGTCAATGTAATAAATTACCCTAATGTGATAAAAAGGTAATTTAAATAATTATCATTAATGAGAATGGATTGAAATCACGATTCCACCTTACCATTAATGAGAATGGATTGCAATCATGATTCCTCTAAAAAATTCAGAATCGAGATTCCTTAAAATCAATAATTCTAGCTTCTAAAAAATCTTCCAAACATAGAAAGAGAATGGAGTCCAAAATCATGATTCCATTCCGAGCCCATTCTAGTATATCAAATGTGACATAAGGGTGCAAAACATATGGCATACGTCATTACAAAAGCTTAAATACAAAGTATACTTATAAACAATACAAGTGATACTTTATATTTATGTGTACTAGATAATAGGTATTGTGTATCAATTTACAAATAAAATTTATTAACTTTTGCATACAACTTGTTATATTCGCATATAGACTATTATATACTTCTTTCAAAAAAAAAATACTCACATATTTAAAAAGTAAATACTAATACAAATTACTCAAAATGATATACTATCGATTCAAGGAGACTTATGAATTATAAGAAATATAACGTTTCACAAATATAAAGAAATGATCATGTATATATATATAAATCTATGTATGTATAGACCATTATTTACTTCTAATGAGGAAATACGTATATGTATAATTAACAAAATAACAATACAAAATCTCAAAAAAGCCTTTAATATCTAATTATAGATACTTGTATTGTTACTATAAGATTTTTTTTTTCTTTTTTAGATACTAATTCATAGCCATCAATTTAATATATAGCCAATAATGACACTATATAAACTATGCACTTATTAATTAAGGCTTGGTTATGAATTTTCTAAGCATTGTGTTTTACATTCCTTGATATTTATTTATTTATTTTAGGGCATTTGTACCAAAGTCCAGCTGAAAACATCTAAATGTTATTCATGGGTTATTTTCTTCTATTCCAATTTCAATGATATTTGATAGTAATCTTGCTAAAATTATATTAATATTCCATGACTTTCTTAAATTGACTTGTTAATTTTTTAGGGTTCGCAAGTGCTCCACTTTCATATTTATATGGTATCATGTCTTATAATTCAATATTACTCTACAACTCTACATCGTTGAAAATATTACAACTCAACTGATTCATATAGCTAGCCACAGTTGCCACTTTTCATTTCTTTTCTACATTGGCTCTAATCATTACCTCCTTTATCTCGTTGTGGTATTCCTCTAAGCTCTTAAGACCTTAAGTCTCTACAACTTTTGATAAAGCTCCCAATAGTGGTGGCTAAAGATAAACCACTTTTTCATGGAAGCCTTCAAAAAGTCCTCACATATCTCAATGGGCCTCTCACAATTTGTTCTCTTACTTATCACAATTGATCTCACCATATTATAACATAATAAGTAAAGTCAACAACAACAAGTCTTAACTCTTTCTCCCTCGGTTAAGATTACAAGAATAGTTTTGATATTAGTGTTGAAATTAGGTAACTCTTCACATAGTTTTGGCTTTAGTTTTAGGATCTAATGACCCCTTACATATGTTTGATGTAGACAATGTAGATCAAATGACCCTTGGCATTATGTTAAGTTATGTATGTGCATGCGCATATATATACATACATACATATATGGAGTCTAAGTTATTCTAAGTATTAGAACACTAATACTATATTGTTTGATACACCTAATTCAAGATAAATAAACTATGATTATTGCATTAGCACTTAAGTATGTGCATAAACTTTGTGCGTCATTCATATGTTATGCATCTAGTGATTATCGTAATGACATCATTGTTCATCCATTTTAGGACTTAAAATTTAAGTATCGATGAAATCTATGAGGTGGACTCTTATGATAACTTGGGTAGTGACTTATATTTTGGGAGTTGTAAGATAATGTCAACTCCAATTATATAGATAATAAAGACAAGATTTAGAAGTAGTTAGACAATTGTAATTTAAGACTTTTTTCTTAAAAAAAAAATGAGAGATCAAAATTGATTAGCTACAATGAGAGCTAGTTATTTCGTAATACAATTGAACATATTCACTTTTTCCTGTTGAGAGATTTATGCCATTTTATAAAAATAAAGTATTTATAAAAATTATGGTTAGTTTATGAATCTTACATGTTTATTATGTGATATGACTACATAACAAAATTATCACACCTTTGATTTTAGAGCATGTGATAGTTTCCTAGTGAAGGTAAGAGTGGCTTAGAAGCTCATGGCTACAGCATAAATGGATTACTATCTAAGTTCAAGTCTAGCTATTTTATTTAGCATGTTAAACGGTTCAACTTCATAATGATGCATCATGAATTGTGTTTATCCAAGATTATCAATGAGATAAAGAGAGTTAACCTATGATTTGCACATGGTAGAGTATGGTTAATGACTACTATTTATTTATATCATGTTGTGTGACCAATTTTTTATGGACAAGGTTATCTTTGTTTGTATTTAGGACATGGTCTAAAAAAACAAAAACCCAAAACATTGCAAATAATAACATGTTTATGGATTTTAAAATAATGTAAAACATTTATCTCAAAATTAAAAATCATTTGCATAATAAATGTAGCTAGAAATTATAAAATTAACAAGTAGAAAAATTAATTGAAAAATAGGCCAAGTTTAGATTAAAATGGAAAAGAATCAAGTTAATTAGACCATGCCCAATCGATCCAATTAGTTGGCTTGTCCAAGGATCTAGCATCTTGATTTATACTCGACTTGGAAAGAAAATCAACCTTAGGTTTTCTCTTAAGTTTATTTTATTTATTTTATTCTCAACAACTATCAGTAATAATGTACGATAACAAGAAGCTGAAACCCTATGTAGAAAGAAGCGTGTGGTGCCATTTTTCATCCGAGCAATACTTAAATTTTCTTTCATTTGCAAAAGATGATTCAATAATTCTATATTAACTAGTATGTAATCAGATAAATATTTATTATCTTGAATCTTTTATCTGTTTTCACCGATCATATTATATATTTAGATAAAAAATTAATGCATAATTATAAAATTTTGTTCCACTTATCTAGATATGTATATGTAATTAGTGGAAGCGTACTCAAAACAGAAACTTTGAAACAATAAATATTTATCCTAGAAGGAGATAATTTTCTTGAGAGTAGATTGGTCCAAAATGAACCACACTTGGGTGTTCAGTGAGCTAGCGCATCAAAGATCCGAAATTATTACCCATTGGAGTAATGCTGGCATGTATACGACGTTGAACTTAAAAATCATGGAAAAGCTATTCCAATTGTTGTTCCATAATTAAATGTATGATTTTCAATCCTACTTTAAACTTATGACTAATTTTTATAATATTTTAGAATTTAACTGCATTTAGGCTCTCCCAAACCCATAAAATAATAATAATAATAATAATAATCCAATATGCACAATTTATAAAGCCTATATGATGTCATGATGCCTTATGTAGCGACCCACCTATTAAGTTTGATTCTTGAACCTATTCCAGAATTCTCGTAACTATCCCTAGTACCTGGAGGTGGATTGCTATGCCGTCTCTAAATTAGAAATAAGGCAAATTTTACTAATCTTGAGCCTTTAACTCCAACCCGTATGTAATTTTATAAGCATCTTGTAAAATGACACTTACAGCGCTATCATTTTAAATTCACGTCATATCTAAACACATGTACTTAAAATCCGTTGTCATATCATACATCATATATATATATGTATGTATATATAGAATCAAGATCTGCATTCCTAGTAAGTAGGCACAGTCCATGATTAATCCCATAACCTTAAGTGGCTCAAAAGATTACAAATCCAACCTTATACACGTAAATATTTACATTACAATTCGAAGATTAACACTTGTAGATCTTATTTACAAGCATTACAACATCATGTACAAGACATCCTATTACAAACAACAAAAGTTTCAAAATGGAAACTAAGGGCCCGTTTGCCTCTATTGACGCTCTTCAAAAACTCGAGTCTTCAGTAACTTATTCTTCAATACTTGTACCTGAGATTAGCAAAAACACTAACCCCTCAGCTTCTTAAGAAGCAAAGTGAGTACATAATCAAGTAACCCAGCAAAAACAAACAATAAAATCACATAACACTAACCAACAATATTATCAATACCTCGAAAGTGATTACTCAAACAAGCAAGTTTTCAACTCAAAGCTATATTTGCAAGAAACCCAATTCAATTTCTTACATTTTAACATCACCATGATCTTACTTAATGATATTTTCCTTATAATTCCATTTTACCAAACTCATAACCTTTTCATTGGAGACCATTTCAAATCACTCATGTTTACTCACAGGTCACAAATACTTTTCAGTTAACCTAGGCAGAGCCTGTTAATTAGTAGATAAACTACCCTCATGTATTTTTCAAAACTTAATGTTTTCTCAACCAATTAAGACATCCTTACATACTCTTTTTAGTTAGAAATATTCAGTTTGCCTTTCACCTACCTTGAACAAAAGGGGTGACCAAATCCCCATAAGTCACTGAACCGAGCCAGTTCGCTAACCATGCCTCGAACCTATCCGGGTCGACTTAAAGGTCGTACCACAAACTTACTAGGTAAGGAATGGGACTTTCCTTACATTAAGTGTTTTGGATTAGTAGGTACTTACAACTTAAACCTCATTTAATATGTTAGAGTCCTAAAACTTAATTAGGTATACTTTAATGAAGTTATACATGTCAACGATCAGTTTTCCATTTTATTATCCATTTAGATATTTCATCATTATCAAGACAATAATAATATGAACTCAGCCAGTCATATAAACCCCATCCAATGAGGTAAAAATAACTAAGCATTACATCAAAATCATAAAGCATTCAATAATTTAAGTTCATTACATCACATATAATCAGAAACAGTACAATCAAATCCTGCACCCAACTCTCATTCTAGGATTTCTAGAATGTTCCCTTTTTCTCATAATCCAACCATATCAGGACACACAACCAACCATCAGTAATCCAATGTAATTCAACAATCTTCCTGCATTGATCACAGTAAGTGGTCGTACAAAGTAATTTCAACCAACAACAAGTGAACTACATTATCAACCACTTGTACCTAAGAGAGGAGTTAAGGAGGTACTCACTTGATACAATATATGCGAATCCAAACAGTCGCACTAGCCAAATTCCTTTGTCCTCCTCACTCAATAGAAATACTTAAATCATCAATATACCAATCAATGTTAGTCTATTTACTCTATTGAACCCTAAATTGCTAATTCAGTATTCCAAACCCATAAATTCCATCCTAACCTCATATAATCCACCATTTTCCTACGATGTCTAATTCATATACATATGGGCATATTACGCTCTATTATATATTAATGTAATTAAATTCCAGTATGATTCTATATCAAATCATATGGTTCCAAATTGTCACGATTTTGCACCAAATGCTCCCGTTTTTGTTTCGTAACTAACCTAAGCTTCTTAACATCATATTATACTTAAATGAACCTCAAATAAACATCAAACTCAACTAATCAAATCAAATTCCCTAATTTTGCTAAGGATTTAATTCGGCCAGAACTAGATAATTGGCTTGAAAAATTCACTAAAAATATAAAACGACTCCAATTTGAACAATTATTGATTTGGTGATCTACTAAATCATATAAGGATCTTATATACTAAACATTACATAAAAAAACACATCATTTGCCGTATTCATTTTCCAATTTAATTTCTGACCAGAATAAAGCATTTCTTAAGGACCGCATATTTCTGAATTAAATTTCACCAAAATAGAATTACCAAATTAATATACATACAAAATTATGCCATAATACCGAAAATAATAATTTTTCATCAACATTTGATATTTTTTTAAAAAAATAGGAAGTTTCGAGCATTACGGAGAGCTACTCTGTTCACCAACCTCCGGCCACCACTATGTCAACCGAAATCCTCCCCCACCAAAAATTTAACCCTATCTTAGCCTAGCAGCAGCTTCACCCCAACCCCTTCGATCAAACAGACTAAATCCTTCCCTATTTAATTATGATTTTTCTTCAAATTCTTGTTTCATCCTACTTCAATCTTGTTCTTCTTCCTCTCCTAATAATTGCATGTCGGAAATTTCAATTTCAATTTGCCTGGAAAATTCGGATGAAATGGAGAGAGCTTTTTTTGTGTAATTTTTGATGATTTTTTTCTCTTCTCTCTCTATTCTAATGTTTAATATATATATATATATATATATATATATATATATATAATATTACTTACTTAATTTTGCTGACATTAAGTGAGGGTGCTGTTCTGCATGGTTTTCTCTTCCTCTTTTTTTTTCTCCTAGCTATATATAATATAATATAATGTGTACATTTTTACATGTATCTATATATGTATATATATTTGCCCATATAATTCATTTTTTTTATTTAGCATATAACATATATATACATATATATATGCATTCATTTTACATTACACACACACACATATATATATATATACTATTTTAATTTTAACATTATTGCTTAAGCTTAGGTCATTACACCTTATGTGGTGAATTATGTGAGCCTAATTTATTATTTAAGGAAAATGTTACAATAAAAGAAAAAAAAAAAAAAGGAGGGTGGGGGACTCTATCATTGTCGAATTTAAAAAATCTCAATTAGTAGAAGAGGAAATAAATTCCAAGGATTTAATATCCCAAACCATGACAACCCTTTTTTTAGCAACTATCAAAGGAGATAAAAAATTATATTTTCTATAATTAATTCATGAAATTAACCTAACATGCCTAACAATTACATTTATGATTTTGACAAATCATGATGCAATGTTTAGGCTGAGAACACTTGGAAGCATGAGCATGGTAATGAACTTTCGTGTTCACAGATCAAATCAATTTGATTGTGCATGTCTTAAAAAAAGCAACAATGTCTTTCTTGTCTATATCATGAAAACCCATTGTTTCATTATGGTACGTACATGTGGAACCGGTATTAAGTATCGACCACGTTTGCTTTCAACTTCGATCATCAAAAGATCAAATCCATACTTTTCATGATGTTGATCCGTCGAAGAAATGGTTCAACGGTTATTTTTGGGGATGTATGTCTTTTATTAACAAATGTGGTTGTGTTATTTATACGAGATTAGTTTCATTTTTCATTAAGTAATCCTATTCACTTCATGGAGGCTCTCAAGTTCATAGGTTGCAATTTATGCCTTTCCACCATAAAGGAAGACATCCCTTTAAATTTAAATTGAAGGCCTGTATTAAAAGTCTATATTTATAAATTTGAAGTGAGCATTATTAATATTTATCATTTAATATTTTGCTTTGTGTGTTGGCTTGGATATCAGTAAGCCCATCATATGAAATGCAGGGAACTGAAGTCAAGAACTATTCTTCTGATAGTATGTATAATTTGAATCTTTAAACATGTAATTTTAGGTTTATAGCATATTTATTTACATGATATATTCTACTCATATGGAATGTAGTATGTTTAGACAGTATGATTTTAATTTTTACTTTGGCCAATTTGATATTTTACAAGAGTAAGGTGAGGAGAACATACGCATCGAATGTCTAGACACTAGGTTGAGTGGAGAAAAAGATATCCAAAATTCTTATGTATTTCAAAATAAAATAAAATAAAGGGAAAAAAAAGCTCTCTTCCTGCTAGGTTTTGATTTTATGTTTCATCAATCTTGATTTATTAATGTCAATGGTTATATCATTCAATGCAATGTCACGTGAATGTTATAATTTATATATATATATATAAAAGGACACATCTTTTTTTTGTCAATTCAAAGGATATATTTTTTGGATACATAATCCAAATGCAAAGAACTTCCAAAATTATTATATGTATTTTCAAATTCCAACTATTTGTTACAATCAACGTGGTTAACCTAAACCACCATACAAAACTAATGGGCTCTGCATACGATCGAAAGTCAAAAGGCTAAATTGCATTTTCTTTGAAGCCCCCATTCACTTATTTGCATATTGCTGGGTATGCGTAGGTACATTTGATACGTTTATATAATATTTTTGTAATCCACCAGTGTATCATGGGGATGTAGCTCAGATGGTAGAGCGCTCGCTTAGCATGCGAGAGGTACGGGGATCGATACCCCGCATCTCCATTTGCTTTTACTTACTGATTTGCATTCTTCTCTTTTTGGTGAAGAAATAACATTCCATAACTTTGTAGCCAATGCCCATGACTTTACGACGCTGCACATTTGCTGGAGGGAAGTGAGCTATGAAGATTGGAATGATGCTGATGGGCCTGGGTGTTAAGTTTTGCTGAAAATACTGCATTAGAGCATTACTTAGCCTTAGGGTCCTTTAGCTTTAAGGAAGATTACTTTAAATACTTGGGAGTTCTTCATCCTTGAGGAAGATTACTTTAAATAAGTTCTTCAGCCTTGAGGAAGATTGCTTTAAATACTAGGTCATTTCAAGAACCATGGAATTGTTGGTCTGGTTTCACTTTGCTTATCAATACTAGTAAAGGGTGGTCTAGATTTTGGAGTTTAACATCATAAAATAAAAAAAAAATAAAGAGGAGTCACATCAAATGTGATTGGGGAGGAAGGGAGTTGCTTAGAACTAGCAATATGTCGACATGTATGATGTATCTACTATTTTTTCAATACCTATTACATAAAGAAAAATTACCTTGCATTTTTTTCTTTTTTAACTAATCATTTATTTATTAGTTATCTTCTTTTGGCATCTATAATTAGGGTTCATAATTCACATATAACAATTTAAAGCATCCACCTTATAAGTAAGTTTTTAAAGGAAATTTAAAATTGTTTTTCGTAATTAATTGGAACAATTCCATATATCAAGAAACATCATTGTATTTGGATTTTATATGACCGGTTATAGATTATGTCCGTCAAGATTCTTAAAACCGTTAAAGACTCCCATATCACGGCCTCAAAAACTTTATATGTTACCTATATATGGTATTCATTTTATAATTTATATACTTTAATTATTACTATTTTTATTATAATTGTATAATAAAAAAAAATAAGATGATTTTTTAAATATTAAATTTTAAACAGATATACGTTAGATTCATAATAATTTTTGTCGTCCAATTCCCTAAATTTTACCAATGATCATGGAGGTAAAGAAAAGCTCTGCTGAAAACCCTAATGGCTTGGCTTTTGTTCTTCAAGTTGTTTTCTGCTTCTGAATTTGATCTGCTTTGATCCGATGAGTAAGGCCATGAACGAAAGTGAAATCACATCCCATAGCCAGAGACAGAAATCAAAGAGTGTCACATCACATATTTATTAAGAGCTTAATAAAAATATTTTTCAAATTTTTAAAGTTAATTATAAATTTCATGAAAAAAAAAAGAGATATATATATTTTATTTAATATTTTAACAAGTATAATTTTATACATTTGTTAACCTTTTTTCTCATAATAATGTAATATCCAGTATTTAGTTTTGAGCCAAAAAAAAAAAAAAAAAAGAGGAAAGGTACGATTAGTAAAGGTCACAGCACAACATTAAATAATTTCATTTCCTCAAATAGGAATTGTACTATACAAGCTGATCACGTCCAACGTGTAAAAAAGTTATCTATTGCATTATTTTTAATGAGTTAATGTACTTATTATACAAAAGTAATCTTTTGAAACTTGCACTTTCCACAATTATGCTTCTAACCCAGTATTTATCTTCTAATGCAATATATCAGCTTCATTTTTATTTTTAATTTTTTAATAGTTAAAATATATTTATAGTAGTTGGCCTACAATATAAAGAATTTTTTTCTCTTCAAACATCAATTTGATGTCATGGCATGAAACCATTGTGATCGTATTGCATCGCCACATATATTCTTACATGTGAAAAAAAAAAAACATATATGATTCTAGAATACTACTTGTTAAAATCTATAAATATAAATAAATTCTAAAACTTATGTAGTCTCATAAACTATAAATTATCTAAGATTAGTTCTCCAAATAGCAATAAATAAATGCTAAATACTAAATACTAGCTAAAAGCTAAAGTCGTTTTAGGACTATATGTTAAGTCTATTAGTTTATTTTGATCATAACGGGATATCGTGATTACCAATCAAATTTATTAAGTGTGCAATTAACATTTAATGAGTGTATAAGCTAAGTCATTCCATGTGTAGGAGTGCATGTAGAAGGAAGTAACATTGGTTATGGAAGTAACATTGATCGTAGAAGCAATGTAAGCTTTTGTCGATTTAATATAAGCAAATTTTGGTTCTATTTAGACCTAGTGTTTTTCTACTTGAAGCAAGTTTTATATAAGCTGACATAAGTCAAAGTTGTATTAGTTTCATTTGATATATTCAAGATATTGCTTATATGGGCCAAAGTTGCTTATGACCTAACTTTATCGATTAGATACAGCATACAAATGTACCTAATCATAAATGCACTTATAATTATTAAAAAATTAATTTATTGAGACAATTAAGTGAAAGTGCAAATAAAAGTATGAAAATCATTAAAAACTTAAAGATGGTATGAAACTTATGGACAATTTAGTATAGTCATTTTTTTGGAAGATTTAAACCTTAAATCTAATTTAGATAAACTCTCAATAAGATTAAAATTCAAATCAAGAATAAAAAGAAAAATGATTAATTGTTAGGGCTTTGAGCTTATCATTCGTGGTCTAAATGTGTTTCAACATGAAATTTAGATCTTTATCTATTTTTGGCTTAAAAAGTAAATAAATACAAGTGAGATGAGACTCAAGCAAAAGAAAAACAACACTGAAAAGAATAACAAACAAGGAAAAGAAAAACAATGAAGATAAGGAAAAATTATAGTATGAAAGTGAAGAAAAAAGCATGAAGGACCCTTAAGCAAAAATGCTTACCGCTATTTTATTTAAACTTTGAGAGTTATGTAATTTCTTAGTCATTTTGAGCAAATTTTTTAAGTATTTTCTTTATTCTTGTAAATTGAAATAAACACTTTAAGTGTAAATACTCAAGAATTAATATATGTATTTACATTTTATTAAGTGTTTAAACCAAGGTTAACATAGCAATTAACTTAAGAAATTAGGGGCAATTTAGTCTTTTCACTATGGAGATATAAATACACAAACATACAATTTTCTAACCCTTTTCCATCATTTGCACCATCCAAAACCTTAAACACCCTTTATAAAAACCTAAGAGGGAAGAAAACAACAACATTCTACAATTCACCTATTGGATCAAGATGAGTAAACCAATCAATAACAATTGATCATCGTTTACGTACATATAGCATGAATTAGTGATTAAGACAAGAATTGTGAAACGAAAGGCCTAAGACAAGAATTCAATTATTAGAATAATTCGAACTGGTAACTCATTATACTAACCATAATTAGTATTTTCTATGAAAAAATAATGTACAATTAGGTCTAGAAGTGTTGGATTTTGTTTAGGGTTTGAAAGATTAAGATTTTACAAATTAAAAAAAGGGGAATTTATGATGAATAGTGACCTACATTGCCAAGTAAATGCCCATGTCCCTGCCTTTGCTGAAATGCGAAGGTGTACAGAAAGGTATATGGTCACTCGACACACCTATATACTCAAGCATGTCAAATTGCATAACTTTACAAAAAAGTACACGGCTACTATATACGACCATTTACCTAGTTGTACTGAAGTACAAGGCCAAATGCATACTGTATACTTAGGCATGCTAGAAAAGCAAAAACACACAAAAAGGTACATGCCCATTAGCATGACCGTGTTCTAACCCATGTCCTTCTGCATAGCCCTCTATACGGCTATGTTGATTCAAGACACTCCTTACTTCATTCTACTCCATTCACTTGTAAGCTTAAGTTTACGTAATTGTGAGTATGTATAGGTTGAGGAACCGTGAAACTATAAGTTTGAGGAGATCAACTATCAAATATTAAGGTATGTGTATGTTGTAGTTGTTGTTTGTGCTTGTTAGTTTAGAAATGTATGTAGATTAAATTAATATTGAATAATGAATGAGATTAGTTTTGTGTGTGATTATGTTTGGCTACGTCTAAGAAACAAAGTTAGGGTCAGTGTTCTCAAGGTAGCACCCTAATGATAGGTATGTGATGTTATCCCTAGTGAAGTCATGTACCAAAATGATCCGAGTAGATTTAAGATATCTAGTATGGAAGGATTCCTATCTAGAATGTGGAAGAATGTTTATGTGTGTTGTGAAAGGATGTTTGCACAAGATGTGAAAGGATTCATGGAATCTTGGACAATGAAGAGTACCCACTGTGAGGACCAAAACTTAAATAATAATGTTAAAATTGAAATAATATATATATATATGTATATATATGTTATATGCTAAAAATAAAATAAAATAAAATATATATATAATAATAATAATAATATAAATTATATGGACATATATATATATGTAAAAAAAAATGTACATAATATATTATATTATATTATAACTAAAAAGAAAATAAATAAAAGAGGAAGGAAAAACAAAAAAAAACAAATGCAGAACAATACCCTCAATGTCAGAAAAAGTAAGTAATATTATTATATATATATATATATATATATATATATATATATATATATATATAAATTAGAATAGGGAGAGAGAAAAATCAAATCATCAAAAAAATAGGAAAAAAAGAAACCAAAACCCTCTCCATTTCATCCGAATTTTCTGGGCAATTTGAAGTTGGAATTTCCAACATGCAATCATCAGGATAGGAAGAAGAACAAGATTGAAGTAGGATACAACAAGAATTTGAAGAAATTGAAGAACAAAAAATCAAATTAAGTAGGGAGAATTTTGTTTGTTCGTTCGAAGGGGGTAGGGTAAATCTGCTGCTAGGCCAAGCTAGGGTTAAGGTTTTGGGTAGGATAGGATTCCGGCCGACATAGTGGTTGCCGGAGTTGGTGGCCGGAGGCCGGTGAACGGAGTAGCCCCCGGTAACGCCCGAAACTTCCTATTTTTGTTAAAAATATCAAATGTTGATGCAAAATTATTATTTTTGGTATTCTGGCATAATTTTGTATGAATATTAATGTGGTAATTTTATTTTTCTGACATTTGATTCGAAAATATGTGATCCTTAATAAATGCTCTGTTCTGGTCGTAAATTAAATTGAAAACTAAATAGGTCAAATGATGTAGTTTGGATTTAATTTTTAGTATGCAAGATCCTTATATGATTTATTAGATCACCAAATCAATAATTGTTCATATTGGAGTCGTTTTCTATTTTTAGTGAATTTTTCAAGCTAATTACCCTGTTCTGGCCGAATTAAATCCTTAGCAAAATTAGAGAATTTGATTTGATTAGTTGAATTCAATGTTCAGTTGAGGTTCATTGAAGCATAATATGATTTTGAGAAGCTTGGGTTAGTTACGAAACAAAAACGGGAGTGTTCGGTGCAAGATTATGATAATTTAGAACCATACGATTCAATATAGAATCATGTCGAAATTTAATTACATTAATATATAATAGAGCGTAATATACCCATATGTATATGAATTAGAAATTGTTGGAAAATGGTGGATTATACGAGGTTAGGATGGAATTTAAGGGTTTCGAATACTGAATTAGCAATTTAGGGTTCAATAGAGCGAATGAGGTAACATTGATTGGTATACTGATGATTCAGGTATTTCTATTGAGTAAGGAGAACAAAGGAACTTGGCTGGTGCGACTGTTTGGATTGGCATATATTGTTTCAGGTGAGTACTCCCTTAACTTTTCTCTTGGGTACAAGTGGTTGATAATGTAGACTACTTGTTGTTGGCTGAAATTACCTTGTACGATCACTTACTGTGATCAATGCAGGAGGATTGTTGAATTATATTGGTTTATTGATGGCTGGTTGTATGTCATGATATGATTGGATTATGAGAAAAAAATGAAACATTCTAGAAAATCCTAGAATGAGAGTTGGGTGCGGGATTTGATTATACTATTCCTGATTGTATGTGATGTAATGAACTTAAACTATCGAATGCTTAATGATTGTGATGTAATGCTGGGTTATTTTTAGCTTATTAAATGGGGTTTATATGACTGGTTGAGTTCATACTATTGTTGTCTTGGTAACGATGAAATATCTAAATGGATAATAAAATGGGAGTTAGGCTATAAGTACCTACTAACCTAAAACACTTAATGTAAGAAAAGTCCTGTTCCCTGCCTAGTAAGTTTGTGGTACGACCTTTGAGTCGACCCGGATGGGTTTGAGGCATGGTCGACGGACCGGCCCGGTTTAGTGACCTATGGGGATTTGGTCACCCCTTTTGTTTGAGGCAGGTGAAAGGCGAGCTAAATATTTCTAACTAAAAAGAGTATATAAGGATGTCTTAATTGGTTGAGAAAACATTAAGTTTTGAAAAGTACATGAGGGTAGTTTATCTACCAGTTGACAGGCTTTGCCTGGATTAATTGAAAAATATTTGTGACCTGTGAGTAAACAGGAGTGATTGAAATGGTCTCCAATGAAAAGGTTGTGAGTATAACTTGAGTTGAAAACTTGCTTGCTTGAGTAACCACTTCGAGGTATTTGATAATTTTGTTGATTACTATTATGTGATTTTGTTGTTTGTTTTTATTGAGTTGCTTGATTTTATACCCACTTTGCTTCTTAAGAAGCTAAGGGGTTAGTGTTTTTGCTAACCTCAGGTACAGGTACTGAAGAATAAGTTGTTGGAGACTCGGGTTTTTAGAGAGCGTCAATAGAGACAAAGAAGCCCTTAGTTTCATTTTGGAACCTCTGTTATTTGTAATAAGATCTATAGGTGTTAATCTTCAGATTGTAATGTAAATATTTGTGTGTATAAGGTTGGATTTGTAATCTTTTGAGCCACTTAAGGCTACAGGATCAATCTAGGCTATGCCTACTTACCGGGAATGCAGATCCCGATGATATATATATGTAATGTATGATGTGATAGGAGATTTTAAGTACATGTGTTTAGATATGATGTGGATATGAAATGATAGCGCTGTTAGCGCCATTTTACAGGACGTTTATAAAATTTCATACAGGTTGGAGTTACAGGTTCAATATTAGCAGAATTGGCCTTATCTCTAATTCAGAGACGGCATAGCAACCTATCTACAGGTACCAAGGATAGTTATAGGAATTTTGGAACAGGTTCAAGAATCAGACCTAGTAGGTGGGTCGCTACACCCACTATCGCATGTATATTACCTATGTATAGATTAGACTCATGGACAACGAGGAGTATTCTTTGTCGTATGTGTGTGTGTGTGTGTGTTTGTGGAAGAATTCTATGATCTTGATAATTATGTAATTGTGTCTTGGTTTAAGTGATGTGAAAAGATAATGAACTGTTTGTGAATAACATTTTGCATTACATTTATGTTGATGTTCTACCATAGCATGGGTATGTGTGTATAGATATACATTGTGTTGGGCATTAGCTCACCTCTTGTGGGACCATTTTTAATTGCAAGTACCACAAAAGAAGTTATAAAGTATGATGAGACAATGATGGAGATGGATCAAAATATTGAGGAAAAATGTAAAATATTTATATTATGATGATTAGTAGACAAATGAAGATAGAGATGGAGATTAAATGTTTTTGTTTAATGGATTTGATATTCTTGTAGTATTTAAGTTGTTAAATGCTTCCGCTGTAATAATTTAAGGAGACTATTTAGGATGTATTTCTAAGGATAGATATTCTTTCTAACTTTTTGTATGTGGAAAATGATTTATTAATCATTATAGATATTTAAATGTGAATGTTGGAAACTAGCAGAGTCTAAGCTTTTGCATGTTTTCAACTAGTGAGGACATGTGGCAGGTTATACTCGTCTCGGGTTTCAAGGTTTTACATTAAGAGTATTCTATCTTGTTTTTTCATGCTTTCACTAGGGATGAGAGCATACAGTACAATAGTTTTTTTTTTTCTTCTTTAATAATTTTGATTGACCGCTAATGTAGTTCTATATATCTTTTGTTGGGGTATAAGTGTGAAATAGAACTGTGATGGATTTGTAACATGTGGTTGTATTATTCCTCTTAAATTATACTGATATACCAATTTAGAGACTGGATTGTGATTGATAAAACTAGAAGAGACGTATTTGCTTGATTTTGTATATCCCTACTATATTTACATTTACATAAATTACATTTAATTTTCTTATTTGTTAATTCAAACAAAATCTTTATTGCTTCAAAAGTTATAAGAATGGATTATTTACAAATAAATGAATGGTTAAACAACCAATTCAACCCCTTCTTAATTTCCTAGTTGGTACCTACACTATCATCACTCCTACCACCAATCTAAACACCATTGCCTAGACCACGATGAGAAGTTATATCATTACATTCATCAACCCTTAAAACAAAGTTTTATATTAGGTGAGTTATGAAACCTAGTAAGAAAGCACCACCACACACACATAAATATGTCTACATACATGCCTACATACATAATTAACTAGTGCATATGTAAAGCAAACATCAAATGGGGAGGGGGGAGGAAGGGTTAGGGGGTGCAACAAACACAACCAAAACTATAATCATCTCATACTAATTCAATATTGGTATTAACCACTGTTATTCTAACTAGTGTACATGCATATAGTTGTGCTCTATGCCACAACTACATCTAGATGACAACTTATTTCTATTTCCTATATATCTTAACTAGTATCAATCTCAATTCTACCATATAGACAATTTTCATTTTCACAAAAAAAGTGACATCAGTGCTTAACTACAATCCACTTTATCCCAAGAAACTAGTCCAAATTAAGTAAAGGATGCTTAGTCTATGATATATCTATCTAAATTGGTTACCAACCATGGCGTCAATTGCAATCAATACATTAACCATGGTCAAATATAACTTATATTCATTATCTTATCTAGTCTTATAGATACATATAGACAAATAAGATGATACTCCACTTACTAGGAGTTTGCTCATCATACTTTCTTATAACAATTAGAAATCCACACATAAGAATATGTAATTAAAATAACAATTTAAGCTTAAAGTGTCTTTAAAAACCACTTCTCTAAAGCTTCTAATCAATTGACAAGTAAAGGCGATTAGTCAAGGAGCTCAAAGTCAAATTACTAGCCTAAAATAGAAGGGGTTGCCATCTACCCGTGGCAACTATCCCCTTATGACTAATTGCCTTATATGGGGCAACACATAAATTGCCTTAAAATAAAAGGGATTTGAGCATTCCAATTTGGGTATTGAGTCCCTTAAGTCTAAGACTACCTTAAGACATAAAAAATTATCTAATTAAACTCTAAATATCAATAAAAAAATAGCAATTATCTATATTTTCTTATTATTCATCAATTTATATAAAATTAAAAATCCTTTTGAAAATAATAACTAAAAATTGGGTTTAAAAATCAATTGATTGAAACTCTTAGTATCAAACATCTAAAACCTCAATTCGGTGATACTAATAAGGCCTTTCATAATTTATTTATATTATAGAAACTCATCTTCATACTCAAGATCAATCTCCACCTTAAGCCTATTCTCTAGTATTGACTCCACTTCATAACATGAGGTTAAAACAAACTAACCCCTTAGCATCAAAGCCAAGTAAACAAATAGTAAACAACAAACAATAAGTAGCAATAGAGGCATGTCTAAATACAAATCAATAAAAACATTGAATAAATGCATATATATATATATATATATATATATAATATATATATATATATATACTGTTATGCTATATTAATGTATATGACATGTACTAGCTAGTATCCTAACTAAGAAAATAATGAGAAGCCCTTAAGCAACTTTCAATACATAATATATGAACACCTTTAGGCAGCTCCCTAAGAAAATATATGAGTGGCACTTGGTGGCTCCTGGGTAAATATGAGCACCTTAGGCAACTCTTGAGCAATAAATGAGTAGCACTCGATAGCTCAAAACCAAGCATGTAAATCTATATATTGAAAACCAAGATTTATAAATTGAGCTTATCAAAATGTGACCCATAAGTCCTTTTCATGCAAATCAAGCTTTCAAATATGACCCTTAGTTCATTTTCATAAACCAAGCATTTCAAATTAACTTTTGGATGTTTCAATCAAAATTGAGTTTTATAAAAATATGGCCTTCAGGCTATTTTCATGCCACGCCATTAATATGTGTGATTCAATCAATAATAATTGAGCATAAAAGTTAAAGCAAGGCTATGATTCAACAATTGAACCAGCTAATCACCTATATAAAATATATCCATGTGATAGTAGCTACTATCGACATGTTATGTTGCTCATAATATTTACAATATCAATCACTTCACATTTCAAATCATAACTACTTGATAAGTGCTCAATTATATACATACATTAAGTGAGATTTAACAAGTTTTTCCTTTAATTTTTGCATTTTTTGAATAATTTAAATTTTAATTGAGTAATATTTTGATTTTAGGACTTTGATAAATAGTAGAATTAAAAAGAAAGAAAAGGAATCTAATTTTACTCAATTCAAAGCTAAATCAAAGAAGTTATAAAGTTTTGAAGTTAGATATAGCCTAAATATAACCATGTTCAAAACCTATTGATTTTAAAGCTTCACAGAGATTTAGAGACAACCATGCTCATCGGTCGTATATCTTTCTAATCTAATTGATTTAGACACGACCTACGAACATAACCGTATCTAGGCCATGTCTATTAGAACGTCATGCTTTACACTATTTTGATTTACAAATTGGACATGACCCGAAGCGTAACCATGTTAGATAACGTGCTAACCTAAAACATAGAGCTTTTTATGCTCATTATATAAATAGAAGAGGACTCGACCAAGAAAAGGAAGAGACATTTTTTTTCTAAGTTGTTGTAGGGTTTTTTAGAGAGATATGATGACTACTTTTCTACACTTCAAGAAATTAGGGTTTTTCTTTGTTTAATTGATTTCCTTGATGATGAATGTTTATACAACATTAAAGAATCCAGTTTTCAATATAAGTTAATTTAGTTAAGAGAATTTATTGTTTTAATGTGGTCTTTAAATTATGTTATTTTGAAGAGATTCAAATAGGTAATTTTAATATTAGAGTTAATAAGCTTGAAAAAGTTATTAACTTAAATTAGAAAGCCCCCTAGTCAATGAAATTTAAGAAGGATTTGAACCATGTTTGTTAATGTCACGTAATAATTCTTAGGAGAAACAAAGTATAAATACTAGTTTTACTACCTTAAAGTTTATTCTAAATTACTTTGCTTTTTTATCTTTTAATACAGTCTTAGTTCTTAGTTAATATTCTATTATAGTTTCCAAATAAATCAATCTCTATAATTTACCAGTTAAATAATAGAGTATAGGTTAGTATTAGTACTCGTAATCCCAATGGGATGATATCTGTATTTAATATACTATATTACAAAACTTGATAGGTACACCTACCTCACATTAAGTTTTTAGTGCCATTGCCAAGGATTTTGATATTAACAACACTAATCACATTATTAATTTAACCTTCTTTTTCTATTTCTTGTTTTTCATTTCTTTTATTTATTTTTTGTAGTGCATGACTAGAAATAATCCATTAGACGTGCTAATTTTTTATTCGAAAAATGAAAGAAGAGTTAGGTGACTAAGGAAAATAGTTCAACAAACAATGGAGGAATTAAATCAAGAATCTCCTCTGAGAATTAAGGCAAAAGAGGAAGAAGAAGAGATAAAAATCATGGGTGATGAAAACCAAAACCAACAACAGACTATATTCAACTATTTCAAACCCTCTTTACATGGAGCTAATTCAAGTATCTTAAGCCATCTATTGCTACCAATAACTTTTAAATTCAACCTCATGTCATACAAATGGTGGAACAGTTTGTCTAGTATGATAGATTACAAGATGAGAACCTTAATGCTCACATATTTAACTTCTTAGACATTTGTGACACATTTAAAATCAATGGGGCTTTGGACAATGCGATCAAATTGTGACTTTTCCCTTTCTCACTAAGAGGTTAAGCAAAACAATGGCTGAAATCATTTTCAAGGAGATCTATCACTACCCAAGATGATATGGCTCAAAAGTTCCTTGGAAAATACTTTTCACCTACTAAAATCGCCAAACTTCAAAAGAATATATCATCATATACTCAATTAGAAGTCAAGACCTTATACAACACTTGGGAGAGATATAAGGACCTATTGAGGAGATGTGCACAACATGGCCTACCCCTATGGATGTAAATTCAAAATTTCTACAATGGTTTGAATCTATCAACTAAGCAAATGATAGATGTCACTGTAGGAAGAACATTGAACACTAAAACACTTGGAAAGGTTCAATCATTGATTGAGGACATGGCTATGAACAGCTCTTAATGGGAAGATGCTATGGTGAGAAACAAAGTAATAGGCATCTACAAATTAAATGCGGTGACAACTTTAGCCAAAAAGGTTAATGTTATTAGTAGAAAGTTGGATGCACTTTTCACAAATTCTAAATGCAACTTAGGAGAAGTCGATGTAAAAGGTCATTAGGAACAAGCAAACTATTTAGGAAACCCTCTAGGTCATAAAACAGCCCATATAGTAACACCTATAATCCAAGATGGAGAAATTATCTGAATTTCTCCTGGAGTAACAAGAATCAAAATCAATAGAGAATGAATTTGCCTCCCCTAAGATTTCAATGACCTCCACCACAAGAGAAGAAATTAGGTTTTGAAAAACTTTTAACTAAATATATTCAAACTAATAAGGCTAGATTGTAGAGCATAAAAACTTCTTTAAGGAATCAAGAAGCCTCCATTCATAATTTAGAAAATTAAGTGGGATAACTTGCAAAGATGATGGTTGAAAGAAAATAAGGGACACTGCTAGAAAACACCAAGATGAATCTTATAGAACATGTGAGAGCAATAATCCTTAGAAGTGGAAAGGAATTGCAAGTTGATCAAATAACTAGTGGGGAATAAGAAAAGAAAAATGTGGAAGTCAAGGAAAAGGAGAGTGAGAAACCACCAAAAGTGAGGAATACAGGTTACCTATACCTTATCTTGAACACCTTAAGAATGACCACTTTAACGAATATTTCAGGAAGTTTCTTGAAATTTTTAAGTAGTCACATATTAACTTACTTTTTGTTAATGCTTTATCACAGATGTCCAAGTGCATTAAGTACTTGTAGAAACTACTCTCGAATAAGAGGAAGCTGGAAGAGATATCAATTGCAACATTAAATGAGGAATGCTCGGCACTAATGCAACATAAGTTGCCACAAAAATCAAAAGATCTAGGGAGTTTTACTCTACCTTGTCTTGTTGGCAATTTATCAATAAATGGAGCTTTAGCTAACCTAAGTGCAAGTATAAATTTAATGCCACATTATGTGTTTCAAAAGTTAGGATTAGGGAACCCTAAACCAACACATATGAGCATTGAATTAGCCGATAAGTCTGTAAAGTACCTCATCAATATTATTGAAGATGTGTTGATTAAGGTAAGTACATTCATTTTTCCCATGGATTTTGTAATCCTTGATGCAAATGAGGACATTGAAGAACCACTAATTTTAGGTCACCCTTTCCTAGTTACTGCTAATGCAGTTATAAATGTAAGAAATCAAACATTAACTCTAAAAGTTGGGGATGAACAAAGAATCTTTAAGACACCTAACATGATTCAACAACCCCTTAAGAGTAGCAATACTTGTTATTTCTTAAATACATCTAAACCTCTTGGTTTCACTTGTGTGCAAGATGACATTTACATAAACCTAATTCAATAACATCTCATTCATGGCAAGAAAAAAGGTTTGGATAAATTCAAGTAATTTGAGCACCAAAATCGTCATGGTCATTTAACTAACTAGGAAAAGAAAAGCGCATCGAGCTAACAATGTTAAACAATAGTGCTTCTTAGGAGGCAACTCAAGTTTGGTTTTTTTTTTTTTTTTTAGATTAACTTTCCTTAGCTTACTTTAGTTTAATTAGATTTTCTTTCATTTTCATAAAGAAAAAGAAAAAAAATAAAAGCAAGCCAATTTTTTTCGAGCTTAACACAACCACTAAACATAAGGCATGTCAAATATATGTCATTCTCTAAATGCATGACCATGAGATATGATCAAGTTACAATCATGTCAAAACATATGAAGAATATAAATTTTCATTGAGAGTTATATGACCTTTAGATGTAGTCATGCCTAAGGTCGTGTTAAATGTGCCTTATTTTAATTATTTTTTAAAGATACACAGTCTTTATACACGATCGTATCTCGATTGTGTTGACCTTAAATTAGTTATTTTAATTTTTTGAGCATGGACATGAGGAAATGAGGAGATTTTGATCATGATTACAATAACTAATTTCTTTGTTTTCTTCGATGTACTAATAAGACTAATATGACTTGCTAAACTAAATAGTAAATTTTTTTTTCTCTTTTAACTATTGTTTTAGTTTATGTTTCTTTTTGCCTTTTTGTAGTTTTTATATGTTTAAAGCATTCAAGATCAACCACTTTATATGTTAAGCATATTTGCAATAGAACAAATGCCATGTTTAGAGGAGTATTAATTCTTTCTTCCCATTACTTTTCTCAAAAATTTGATTTCTTCCATTTTTATTTTTCTTTCTATTTGTACATTGAGGACAAAGTACAATTTTAAGTGTAGAGAAGAGGGTTATAAAATGTGTGGCTATTTGAGAAATTAAAATTTGTTTATTTAATCTGGAAATCATTAAATTAACTTGCAATTTAGTATAAAATAATTCTTTAGTAGTATAGAACATTTGGTTAATAAGTGCTTTAATAGCTACTTATTATTTAGTTTTGAACTTTAAGATTTAGAAATTTGAATAATATCATAGTTAAGAATTAGTCATGGAATTTTTTTTTTTAAAAAAAAAAAGAAAATTTACTTTGATGTATATTTTTTCCCTTTAATATTTTTAGAGCTCTATAATCCTTGATAAGTAAATAGTTGATTCTTATCCTTCGAAAATTTCTTGAAAAATCAATATAGTTAAAGTTGAAATAAATATAAATAAATAAATAAAATTAAAGTTTAGCTATAGCCTCATTAACTCGAGTAATTAAACCTACGAGGTTCTGCTTTTGTGGAGAATAAGACCTATTAACTTAAGCGAAGAACTCAGGATTATCACTTAACAGCTTGTTAAAAGGGTTAAGAGAAAAGTCCATATTAAGGCTAAATATAAGTAATGAGCCCGACACGGCCCAAACATGACTATGCTCAAAACCTATTAAATTTAAAACTTCATAGAGATTTGAACATGACCTCCAAACACATGACCATACTCATTAGTCGTGTATCTTTCTTATCTAATTGATTTAAACAAGACCTACATACATGATTATGTATAGGTCGCATCTGTTGGAACGTCATGTTTTACACAATTCCGATTGATGAATTGCACACAACTTGAAGCATGACCATGTTGGGTAGCGTGTTGGACTAAAACACAAAGTTTTTTTACGTTTATTATATAAATAAAATAGGACTCGACCAGGAAAAGGAAGAGACATTTTTTCTAAGTTATTATAGGGTTTTTAAAGATAGAGACAAGATGTCTACTTCTCTACACTTCAAAAAATTAGGATTTTTTTTGTTTAATTGATTTCCCTGATGATGAATGTTTATACATCATTGCAGAATTCGGTTTTAGTATCTAGACTTGTGGAACCTAGGTTTATTATATGATCAAGATTTATGTTATGTTATTCAATGAATTTTTATACTTCATGATTCATGCATGTGTTCTTGAGGTTTGATTAGATTAATATTTCTATAGTATTATTCTATATAGTTGATATTATATATTAGGATTGAAAAATTTGATGTATACCTAGATTTAGCATGTTTAAAAAAAGATTGGTGTAATCTTAGCAATAAGTTACATAATTCTTTTAGATTTAATTAATTTAGTTAAGAGAAATTATTGTTTTTAATGTGGTATTTGATTTATGCTATTGTGAAGAAATTCAAATAGGTAATTTAATATTAGGGTTAATAAGCTTGGGAAAGTTATTAGCTTAAATTAGAAATTCCCCTAGTTAATGAAATTTAAGAAAGATTAGAATCATCTTCGTTAATGTCATATAATAATTCATAGGGGAAACAAAGTATAGATATCAATTTTACCATCTTGAAGTTAATTCTAAATTGCTTTAATTTTTTGTCTTTCAATAAACTCTTAGTTCTTTAATTAATATTCTATTGTAGTTTTTAGATAAATCAATCTCTATAATTTACCAGTTAAATAACAAGGTATAAGTTAATATTAGTACTCATAATCTTTGTAGGACAATATCCATATTTTGTACACTATATTACAAAATTTAATAGGTACAATTGCCTCACATCACTACTGTTCACTAACTACGACTATAATTAAAAGCATGCACATAACACACAAATATTAATCATGACATAACAATACAACAAATTAAACAACAACACCAACCAATTATACCAATGAGTCATACAATTTACTTAAGTAAAATCATAGTAGCTCCACAAGCGCATGAGTGTTTGTTTTGTTTTATGGCCACTACACTCAAACACAAAAAAGAAAAGGGTGGGAGGAGGTTGCTCACTTGGTCTATCATGCTCCCTTGACATGGTCTTTCGAACTCTTGAACTGTAGTGTGCTCTATCAATGTCCTTCTGATACCTTATGATAGAGAACAAGAATAATAGCTATTATAGGTTTCAAATCAAACGTAAACATATAAATTTCTATTTACTACAACTTTTCTATTCTTATCCCAATTTTACATTCCTTCGTACCATTCTAATCATTAAGCTAGGAAATACTCACATATTTAAAGTGCAAACCAACCAAATTACCTAAAATTATGGAAATACCTTTTTTGCCAAATATAATTACCTTATATTATTATAAAACCCTAATTAAGCTAAATAACACTAAATGTTCAATAAAAACTCATATTTTTTGTGACTTTTGTAAATAACCATCATTTAGCAAATGCCTTAATATCACTGCTAAAACATGTAAATCATGCTAAGAATATCAATTTATTGCATAATGGTTTTATATGCTCATAATATGCCTAAATAAGTCCCATTAATGCAATAATTAGCAAACAAGTTCAACGAATTCCCCAAAAATTTGTATAAGCCTATAAAAAGGTAAATATTAGGTTTGGAATTAAAAAAAAAAAAGATTATCTCATTTGCTATTTTTACAAAATTATTCTTAAAAATTTCAAATTGCCCTAAAAATGCAAAATAATTACTTTTTGCTTGAAATTTTCTAACAAACTTTATTGTCATCATCTTTGCAATTCCATAAATAACATATGTATAACTTATCAATTTATCTCAACGAAAGCTATTTATTTTATTAAGTTGTAAGAGATGGTAGATTTAGATATTTGAAATTAAATATTTAAACCATACTTTTTCTAAAACAAATATTATATTCATACTGTAGTCATGTGTGTACAAAAAATGAAGTAAAAATGACATTATTTGGATTTTCAAGAAAATACTTAAATTTTCACTTAGAATAGGGGATTTATTAAGGAACACATATTTTGAATCTTCAAATTAAAAATTTAAAATTACCACATGATAGTGCAAATATAAGAATTTATAAAATTCTCAAAAGGTTTAATATTCAATAAAAAGAGGGAAAATCTAAGCAAAAATAGCCGGTGGCCACACCGACCACCTTCAAACTCATATCTCACAATAGCATTTCATATGTAATCTTTATAGAATAGATGTAATATGTCTTGTGCTTCAAATAAATAAATTAATATATTCATTCAATTGCTTTATGAAATAAATATAATATGTGTTTGCTAAATATGCCATGTGTTATTAACATGTTAAGTGAAGAATATGAATATATTTGATTTGTGCTATAAACTTTTATTGTGAGCTTTGTTACATGATGATAATGATTGTGAGTACTCATTTATTCAAATTAATTAATATGTTATTGAAAATATGGATACGTTGATGTTTTATGGATTTATGAGATGAAGTTTTCAATATTTATTTTGTGTGAGTGTGTGGTAATAGCTATTTCATATTCATTTAAATTTTACATAAAGAATTGGATTTGTTGAATTTATATATATATAAGTGCTTATCAAAATATAATATGTATATGAAGACTTAAGTTTAGATATATATATATTCTTGATGATATCTCTTAATAGATTGAATTGATGTTTTATATGCTTTCAAGACAAAATAAAAAGACTAACAAAATATGGACTAAATATGTTTTGAAATATCTGTTATATGTTTGGCATGTTAAAAATATATATCCATTCTTGTCAACATCTAATCGATATATTACATACAGTTTAATAGAAAAAAGTTGTTGACAAAACATATATTGAATATACATGTTACATACATGATTGAGTATTGGTAGTAAGAAATAACTTTGAAAACTGTACTTTCAAGTTTATTGCACTCTCTTTCAATAAGTTAGCAGCTGGGAATATCATCTAGTGTTTTCAATAGAGTGATGAGGGTGCTAATCTATTGTAATTGTATGAGTTATCATAAGCTTAGTGTGTAGAAAAGTGAAGGTGTTATATGTGAGTGTAAAGAATGTTAAGGATTAAACTAGTAAGAGATAGGAGAACTCAAGGAAGGCCATGTTTTATAGCAGCGATAGCTTCTACTAAACTTTGGTAGTGTTTTCAATAACCACAAAATCCTCTTATACCATTGATTGGAGTTTATAGTGAATTCTTACTGTTTGAACTAGTAATGCCAATAAAAAGGACATAGGTACAAGGCCAAACATCTATATGCCTAGGTACATTTATCTCGTTCTCTTTAATCTTACATATTCTTTAATTTCTTATTGTATTTTGAACTAAACTTGCATATCCAACCATATTTATTTACCATAAAAGTAAGCAAATATACATGACTCTTATAAATAATTATATAGTGCTTCCACAATCTAAATTTTTTAATTTTATTAGACAACCAACTCACCCCCTTCTTGGTTGCCACTAAGAGTTATAGGGTACAAAGAGAGGGGTCAATTTCCTTTTAGATCTAACCCCTTGTAGCGGTAGCTCTACATTTTGTAGGTCATCTAAGGGGATCAATTTGGGTTCGATTCTAATTCTACTTGGTTTTGGTTGTTTGCTTGTTTGATTCTTGTTTAGCTTGGTTCAAGTGTGTGTTAAGATTGTCAAAACATAGTTTAAAGTAGTAAGAAGAGTTTAGAAAGGATTTACCCTCTCCACAATGAATTTGGAAACTAAAAATGCAAGTGAACTTTACGTAAAGTGGAAGAACTTTTGTGATCTTTTCATCTTTTTTTGGATTTGTAAAAATGAAATGAGGGGATTTGGGGAGGAGATCTACTTTGGGAAATGAAAGCATGAGAGAGAGAGAGGACTAAATGAGATTGGATTTGATTTTTAGTTGAGATTTACCTAGATATGTTACAAGAGCTGAGGGATATTTTGTACTTAGAGATATGTCTTGGATATAGGGAGATTTTTGTGAAATTTTTAATGACTTTGGCAACCAAGGGGATAGGTCCCATGTATACCATGGTGGAGGGAAGATAAGAAGTGGGTTGGGCTTGGTTTAATTCAAATTAGATAAGGTTTGGTGTAGTGAAAGTGAGTTCAAGGCCATTCTTATTCAACTAAATGTGTTGGGTTCTTATGGTTGAATTTTTCCCAACTCTTCAGCCCATTTAATCCCCTTAAGTCCCAATTCATGAATTATGTAATTATTTTGACCCATCTCTTGCATTTAGCACAAATTTTACAACATAAACTTCGAGGTTCTAAAAGCAATAAGCCTCTAAATTATTAAAATCACATATTTCTTTAAATAAAATTTCTTAAACCTATAATTTTGAAAAACTAATTTTATGAGGTTATTTCATTTAACTTTTAGGATTTCATCATGGAGTTTGGTCATAAATTAAGATCACTTCCTAAAGGCTCAAAATTTAGCAATCAAGAAAACAAAGATATTACAAGAAACTTCCAAGTGAAAAGGAAAACAGATGTTTCCATACCTTAAATTCCTTTGGAAAACACATACTAGAACTTACATAGGTAGAGGGTGTAATTGTAATATCCCTCAAATAAAGTGTGACAAAACTCTAATTATCAAGTCATATTTTAATGTAATAGCTTGGAGTTTATTAAAATTACAAGTTTAAGCATGCTCAATTGAGAACATTTTTAAGAAGGGTGACCTCCCATGAAGCAGCTAACACCAAGGATAAAACCATGAGGTATATTATGCAAGTGGACAATATCATGATGTGAGAAGTTCCAATTGCTACGAAGTTGTATTAGAGCATATTGCCAATCAAAAGAGGGGAGTTAAGTGCTATATCATAGGGGCACCTCATGAGCTTGTATGAGAACACCCTCAAAGTCCTTTCCTCTTAGGTTGGTTTTGGACATGTGTAATGAAACTAATAAAGATGTCGATACTATAAGTGGGGGAGATTATGATATACCTTGAACAATGTGTACTAGTATTTTAATCATTATGATGTCTTTTGATATAACAATACGGTGTTAATCAAAATTGTAAGGCTAAATGGACTCAATAGGGAGCACTCTTAAGATGAACAACCTCTTGAGAAACAACTGACACCACAAACAACACCATAAAATATATTGCATTGAAGTGGACAATACCTCGATTTAAGGAGTTTTGAGGTGTTATAGTAGCATCACGTATGAGAGCAAGATAGAGTTCCAAATTTCTATAAAAGAGTGCAAGGGAGAGAAAAGCCATGTCATGCTTGTTTAAATAGAGAAAAAGTGGTTTTTTTACCATATTACCTCTCATTTTAAAACATTGAGATATTACATCAAGTTAAAGCTTGAAGATAAAGAAAAATAAATATGTATTAGAAAAAATGTAACCATGTTTTTATTTATTTTTTTCTTCCTCTTTCTATACTTTCATATTGATTTTTTTTTTTTTTACATTTACATACCTAGTCTTTATTATTACTGGTCAATATTGGGTTAATATTAAAGTTACTACCTAAACTTTATGTATTTTTTCAACTTCATACTTAAACTTAAAGTTGTTAAATATCAATACCCAATCAAATTTTTATTTGTCAATTTTTAAACCTAAAGTCTGAAGTTGTAACATGTTATATGCAATTAAAATTTTCCTTATCAAAATTCACTATACTACTATTAACTTAAAAAAAATATGATGTAGCAAACAATGATTGTTCAAAGAGTACAAGTTTAGGTAAGTTAGTAAATTTAATAAGCAATAATTCGATAGAGCATGATATTTAATAACTTTAAACTTTAAGTACAAAATTTAAAAAAAAATACAAGTAAATATTTAGATAGCAACTTAGATATTATACCCATCTACTATTATTTATATTTTACTTTATTTTTTCTAACTAAAATTACTAGGAGTTATAATAATTAGGATCACCAAAACCATGTGTTAACATATATGAAATAGGCTAGGCATATTATTTTATTTTTGTTATAAAATGACTCTTAACAAAAATGAATAGTAGTTAAAGTATTTGATTTTGAGTAACAATTGAATTTTTTTTATTTATGAATTTCTTTATTTATACAATTTCACTTAGTTGGTAGTATTTAAAAAAAATATTAATTTTGATTTAATAATTCTAGGGATTTGATTTGGGCATGATGAATATAAAAATAATTAGAAATAAATAAAGTATAAACAACGTTGGGATGAATGAAAAATAAAATATTATTTCTCATATATATAGATATGTCATTAAAACATGAGATTTGGTTTATCTTTGATGTGTATCTTAATGAAATTAAAAACTAAAATAATGTGGAACAAAATTTAATCAAACAATATTATCATTTGTGTACACACTAATTATATATTGTCATATATAAAAAAGTGAATAAATAATAATAATTTTTTATTCATGAAAATATATAAATAAATAAGAGAAATACAGAGAATGGGTCCATATTATGCAATTTTGCTAAAAATGTTTTGAATTTTTTTTATTACATATTTAAGAGCCTATACCTAAAATTACCCATATTTTAGAGTATTGTCTATATCACATCAAATTTTATTAATGATAGATATATTATGGAGGTTTTGAAATGATAATAACTAATAAATTTAACTTCTTCTTTTTTTGTCACAATGACAAGGAAAAATTCAAACTTAGTACATACTACTTTAGAGATCAATTTTCATGCAATTAGACCATAAAGGTCTTGACAATTTTAGCTTTTAAATGTGATTAAAAATTTAAACTTTTTTTTTTCCGATACTGTGTAAATGCAGCCTCTTTCTTTGCTTTTTTTTTTTTTTTTGCATATTTTTATGTGAGCCACTAAATGAATTGCTTCCACTAGATAAACCTTTTGTCCATAAAAATATGAATGGGAACAAAAAGTTCTTGGACAAAATTTAAATTTCCAATGAACATTTGAATTGAAACATGTATGTTTTCAATTTCTTTTCTAAGAACTGCATGACATATCATATCAACGCCTGCCAAAATATCAGAATCCTGAATTTTCCTATTCCATTTTATAAACATTATTATGATTTATAAGCAATCGCCATGCTTCTTACTTTAAGCTTCTAACAGTAAGGTCGTTATATTGGTTGGTCTGAACGGATCTTCTTAAAGCAGTTCTCAGGCAAATTTTTTTCTATAGTTACTTTCCATGGGTGGCCTCCATGCTGGAACCAGTTAGGAAAAGGATAATATAACAAACATACACTGATATTATAGTGAAATTTGAAATAAAAACTTCTGAACTGATTGGATGCTGGGAGAACAGTTGCAGTAAGTAGACAAGATTCCTGCAATATAGTGAGCTGGGAACTCAGAGTGTCCAGAATTATTTCAATATGGTGCTCCAGGTGTATCCTGTGGATCGTAAGCGCCCACGGTGATGCTAAAAACTATTAGCTTGAAGTGAAACCCTACCTAGACATTTGTATCCACGTCTCGGGAATGGCGTCGTATGTTGCATGGATTGTTCAATGTTGATCGAAAATATATTAAAAATCGATAGAGGAAAGATTTTGACAACAGCAAGAACTACATTAGCATTTAAATCATAACTTGTAATTATTAGAAGCAAGAAGCTATATTAGATTTTATGTACTTCACTAGTCACACCCCTTGCCCACCACAAAATGCTCTAAACACACATGGGTATATTAAATGTTCTAATTATTATTATTATTATTATTAATAAAACCTGATTTGTGCCAGTCATTCCTGTAATCTTCTTTGTGTTGCATCTATCTCATAGGATATCCCACGAGACAGAATAAATACTCCCATTAAAACTCATCAATTGAGAAAGGTGATAACACTTGAAATAATTTACCTTAAAACGTTAATGAGTCGAAGATACTTCTGAGTTGTTTAAATAGAAATTGATTCGACTATATTAAAAGAGGACTTAAATATTTTACTAAGTAGACTTAAATATTCAATCAATTTGGCTTAATAGACTCATGGGTGCAATTAATATTAAGTCGAGTTAAAATTTGTATAGAGTTTTGTTAAATTCAAATCACGTTAAAGTTTTAATGCATATTGGATTAAAAAGAATATATTTTCTTATTAAATAATCCAGGCAATATGAATCCAATAAGCTTAAATTATTCCTACGTCGCTTGCCATCTCTAACATGCAACGAGTGAGAAACCAGGTTCTCGAATTTTCCAATACAAAGATCTTTGCAATTTTCAACACCGATCAAAATCTACAAGCAAAAGTACAAATTTTAAAAGCGTTGCCTCAACTGCTTTTTCATGGCACAACTGGCGATGCATGAACACATGGCATCATCCATGTGCATCTTCTCAGGTCTTTCCTCGTCCCTTATTAAAAATTAGCAGAGCATTTATGAAATGGTCATGGAACATATCAATTTCCCTTGTTTTTTCCACAGTGGAATAGATTATAAGTAGGTAAGTCATCGCAACATTCACGAAGAGTGGTACAAAATACATTAGTATTTTATGTAATAGTATTTCTCAATTACTTTTAGAAATATCTTATAAAAATTTGAATACTTACAATACTATCACAAATTTTTAAAATGGAACATTATTTTACTTTTGAAATTGGGTACTTATAATACCAAAATCTTTAAATATGAACATTCAAATTCTTATATCATCATTTTACCATTAATAAAAAAAAAAACATAAAACTATAGTAAAAATTAAAGAATTAACAGCGAGAGCTATCTCTGTTTTGGAATTTTACGTGATTTTATTTTTTTTTTATAGTTTTATCTAATTGCAAAATAGCAAAATACAGTTTTAATGCACGATTTAAGATTCAGGCATGCCCAGTTTCAAAAATAAGGATTTTATTATTTATTTATTTTAGTTTAGTTTCTCTCTCCTGGTTAACATGGGTCAAACAGGACATTAAATTCTCTTTGTAGGTGGCCAAATTTTCCACCATTTTACATCTATTCAAGTCCATAAAGATGGCTGGATGTTAAGAGTTTTGGGAGTTGGTCGGTCAAAGTCAGAATTTACAGATATGTGTGTGTTCGTCAGTTCATGAACTCAAAAGTGTAAGTAAATGCAGCAAAACTTTCCAATGTTATCTATCTGCATGGATGAGGTACCCTTGCATCATCTTAACATGATTTTCATTTACCAACTAGTATTTATTATATATTGATTTTGTCAATTGGTACTAGCATTTGTTAAAAATTTATGGAAGAAAGTATTTTGTTAATTTTACTAATAGAAATTATACCTTGGTAAGATAGAAATTAATGTAAGCTAATTTATAAATAAACCTAATTATTAATCAATAGCCCCCTAAAAATAAAAGTCTAATAGCATATCTAATTGACTTTGTAAGAGTAAAATAGAATAACTATTTTTCTCTTATGAATTTATTCATATATTTAGTTGGCGAAATAATTATTCTACAAAATTACCATTGATGTGAAATGAGGAATTGCTATTTTTTTGTAAAACTAAGGGAATAATTATTATTTAATTTTTTTTTCTAGTATATTTCTATATCTACCCATAAAACTTCAAAGGAAGTATAAAGAATAATGATTGCTTTTCTATTCTTATTTTATTTCATTTCACAAACCAGACATGCCATAAGTTTTAATAGTGAGAAGTGAACAAAATAACTTAAAACCTTTCATAAACCTTAGGTACAACCCTAAACTAGTGGGGGAGAGATGCTTCATTATGAACGAGACTCATGTAGATAGTTTAGTATTGGGTGTTGGAACCTCTAAACAATAGTTTTAATGATAAAAAATATATATTTTATTTCTAACATCTTTTATTTAAATGTACAAGGTATATATAAAGGTCAAATAAATAAAGCTCTATCAAAAACTCGGTTGTAAGAAGGATAAGTACGTGGATCATATATTGTTAAAAAACCAGCAACAACTTTTGGAAACTAGCTAGTAAAAGGAAGAATCTAAATTCATGGAAAGAATATGAAAAAAATAATTACAATGAAAGGAAGCCTAGAATAAATTCATTAGAAGTTATTAGAACCTACTTTGATATAGAAACTAATCGAATCAAAGGGAAAGTATCTGAAGGATGTAATTGGATCATACTATTAGAATTAGACTATTACACCTATACAAAATTATTTGGCAAGTCAAAATTAATTGTTCAAATTTAGTTATTGGAAGTCAAAAACAATTTAATATATTCTTTCTAAATACAAGCAAATTGGTTATTCAAATATTCATCAAAATATATAAGATAGATATGTTGAATTCAAGACCCATCTCCACTGGTCGAATATATTTTGATAATATAATTGATTCTTTAACTAAAGTTGGATTTAAATATCATAGGATTTTTTACATCATGTAGTTTAGTTGAAAATTCAAGTATGAATCATAAAGGAAAGTAAACCATTAGAAAAAATATATAAGAAGCAAGACATTCATAGGATGATTATTAACAATTAATACACCTAATATTAATCGCAGTCAAATATTTCCTATGATCAAATAAGGGAATGAGGCAAGGAATATCATCAAGTATTTTGGAATAAGATTGGAGAATTAAGGACAAATATGAAAAACATTATGAAGATACAATAAAAAAGGATTGAATCAACGAATTTACATCAATAATCCAAATTTAAATGTTGAAATTCAACTATAAATATAGATCATATGTGGAGAATATACAAAAGATATACAATATACTATATAATACATGATACAGTACAGAGCAATTGAAGCAATTAAGTCTTCATTCCTATTGTTTTTCTTATTAAAGCACCAAACTTGTAAAAGGAACTAAATTTTGTTTTCCTTGTGATTGTATTCATTTTACAAAAGTGGTAGTTGTTGAGAAGCTACAATTGTTCACTATAGTTGTGGAATAGCTTGTGTAAAGCTAAACAGGTAGAATAGTGAGTAATTATGCCAAGTGTCAGCAAACTATTGTAACTCTCAATTTTTTAAGTTGTTGATATAGTAGAATGACTGGTAAAGACAACCAAATCCCTAACAAGTGGAGGTTAGAGGAGTGGATTGATGTGCAAGCCAAAATCACTATAAATTCTTTTGTTTGATCTTCTTATCCCATACACTTTTTACTTTTACTACAATTTACTTATTTCTATTGCTATAGATAATTGATTTTTCATGACTTAGTGATCAAAAAGGATCATTTCCAAAACTTAAAACAACCAAGGTAACCCATCCTGATACTAACCACAACCCCACACCCCACCCCCACCTAAAAAAAAAAAACTTAACTTAGACTAGCCATAAACAAAACAAATAAAAGTTTGATGTAAAGGAAATTTTGTAACTACTTATGCTAAGTAATTTTTTAAAATATGATGGGTGATGTATTACAAGTTCTTAATGTTATTATTCATTAGTACATGAGATGTAGTAAAACATATATTGAACACACAATTTTCATTTGATGTGAAGATACTGCAATCTTGTCATGGTTTGTCACCTGTCTTTGGTTTTTCACGTTAAATTTCATGTGCCAATTTATTTATTCCTTTATATGCTACCTCACTTTTTTATGCATCTTTCAATCTATAAATAAAATTCATTTCTAATGAATTAGTATCAAAGAAAGGTGAAGAGATCATAAATTAAGGGTCTATGATATGCACACTTATGAGTGAAGTAAGACATTGAGGGATTATATAAAGACGCAAATTTGGCAAGTGGCAAGTAGAATCTAGTGTAATTAGAATCGTAAAGGTGGTAGATTGTATCCACTCAAGTCTAATTACTAGTGTCGTGTTAAAGTTCCTAGCTGAGAAGATGGTGGTCAACCTTGGTGATCTTGATGTGGTCTCTTACATCTTCAATATGTGGACTCTATAACAAAACTTATTGAGCAAAATTCAATTAAATTGTGAATGAATCCAAAGGTGATGCATTTACAGATAATCTAATTGTTAAAGAATAATTTATATCCAATGGCTATGTCTATTCTAGATGGGAGGTTAAATGCATGTGATTACTTTTGCTTACTAGCAAGTAATATATTATCTCTATGGTGTGTGGATCTATAATTTGCAATCTTGATTCTGCCCTAACAAAATTCTCATATTATTTGACATTTCTTAAATTCTCAAAAAAAAATCATAATAACAATATAAGAACTAGAATAATGCATTAGAAACCATGAAAATAAATGCTATGAGAATTGCTATAGAGATTTTGTGAACAAATATATTTTGCACGATGAACGGTAGGACAATTTGATTTAGAGGAAAAATTATAAATGAAGAGATCAACATTTGGAGTTAAGTTTAAATAGAGTATTGAGCTTTCAAATAGTTAAAATAAGAGAAATGTACAATTTTAGTCCTTAATGTTTACATACTTTTCTATTTGAGTTCTCAACATTTATTTTCTTTTATTTGAGTCCTTGACCTTTTTAAAATTTTATAAAAATAAGACTTTCATTAAATACGTTACATATTTTATTCATATTAAGCATGTATCAACTTCTAATTAACCTTGAACTAGTTGCTTAAAGAGGCAAGGGTAGACACAAATTTTTTTCAACCTATTTTTTTAATTTTAATTATTATTAGTATATTTTTTTTATTATATCATATTGTTAAATATATTTAATATTATTTTTATTATGTTATTTAAATAAATATGTTTAATATCATCATTTTGTTAATTTAATTACTATAAACCAATTTGAAGTTGATATGTGTCATACAATGATGGAAAACTTAATAAATTTGACCAAAGTTCTCTTTTTATAAAGTTTTCAAAATTCTGAGGGTTCCAATAGAAAGAATAAAAATTTAAGTATTTAAATAAAAATACGTAAACATTGAGAATATTTTTCTCTTAAAATAAAATATCAATATTATACTAAATAATTAAAATAGAGAATTAAACTTTCAAGTAATTGAGCAAAGAAGTAATATTATGTTAAGTAGTTTAAATAAAAGATCATTATTCTTATAAATATACTATGTGATTCAAATAGAAAACCAATTATTGTCCGTAACGGAATAGTAATGAGATCCTCTGTTGAATTATATAGTATAACGTTAATTCTTTATTTTAACCATTTGAAAATTTAATCATTTATTTAAACTCATTTTCAAATATTGATCTCTCACTTATAATTTTTTTTTTTTAATTTGGATTACAATAAGTTATTATAGTATATACATATTATGGTGAGTGCCAACAGCCTAACATGCTTTTTTTTTTTTTTTTTTTTGACCGGAATATAGCCTAACATGCTTAGTTTAGGTATTTTCTACTACAAATTTAGCATTTCCAGCTATACATATGTTCGAGGCATTACATGCTACAAGGAAATTTTACATATTTTTAATATGTTGGCTTTTACATCTTGAATTACTTTATTAAATCTTATATATTTGATTATCAAGTAAAGTTAATACGTGTAAAGATAATAGATGACACTTGTAAATATCCATAATAGTTGAACGGCTTCATAAAAAGAATAAGAAATAAATATTTAATGGAATGGTTATACAATATTTGTTTAATTCATGGTCATATGTGTTGTCCAATTGCTACATGGGATTCATATATGGTCCACGAACCGTGAAACATATGCATACATATATACAAACATATAAACCGTTTATATAAAAAAATATATTAGATACATGGTTTATAAAAGTAAGGAAATAGATAAAATATTAGTACGACGGCTTGCACAAAATTAGGAAAGTAAGAGATGAACAGATGGTTTAATATTTGATAGTATTTCACAATATTATCCCTCAATCAAAGCTCTTTTACTATAGGGATACATAAGGGCTATCTAATAAAATGAAGAATAAACAAATTAAAAAAAAATAGTAAAGATTCCAAAACGATAACATCCTTTTTTAATAATATGGATAATATAAGACATATATTAAATGCATAAAAGTTTGATGCGGGCATCGTAGCTGACACGGGCTGATTAGGCGTGTCTTTTACAAGGTACAACCGTGTAAAGTGTCTGGCAGTTCCCAGAAACATACACGGCCAGGAGGCACGGCCGTATGTTGTGTCAGTATGACTCTCAGAAACCTACACGGTCTGATACACGGCCAAGAGTCACGGTCGTGTGTTGTGTCAGGATGGTTCCTAGAAACCTACACGGCCATATACACTGTTCAAAGGAACAGCAGTGTAATGCGTCTGGAAGATTCCTCAGAAACATACACGGTCTAATACACGACCGTGTATAAGGCAGATGACGGACGTGTATACATATATTTATTTTCACGTGTATATATTTATTTCCTCGTTAATTATTTCCCTAAGGACTATATATAGCTACTAGGTCATTTTAGGGTTAGCTTTTGATTCTTTTTTGTGAAATATACACTTTTAGATAATAGTTTTCTCTATTTCTCGATTGTGCGCAATTGAGGTTTTTCAAGGAATAACTCAGAATTATTCTTTGCTTGTTCGTGAGACCAATCCTAGAATAAGCTTCGTATTGTTTACGCTTTCCGCGCTGCATCAGTTGATATCAGAGCAAGGCAATTTCCTGTGGAGATGTCAACTCATCAAGGCGATGATGGCGGTCGTGTTCTTGACGATGTTCAAGATGCGAGATCACAAGGAGCCAATCAATGGGTTCCGAAGGTGGAGTTTAACGCTATGCATTAGAAGGTCGGGCGTATGGAACGGCGCCTTGATGAACTGATTGAGTGTTTCAACGCCATAGCAGTAGACCCCAATAGGGTTGGGGGTGTTAGTAGGAATCCGCCGTAGACAGCTGATGTCTATGGTGGACAGATGGTTCGACCTGTTGTCAAGAACAGGTGCGGACAGGTAGAGGATGAAGACTCTAGCGATGAATACGAGGGCCCGTATGGAGGTAGACTACAGCGAGGGCACGGTAGTAACTGTGGTGGCTATCGCCCGATTCAGTATGGGAACAACCAAAGGGACGGTGATTACCGGAGAAACCATGGCGGGTATGATCAAGAAGATGGGGGAGATTACCGCCTGAAGGTCGACATCCCGTAGTTTGACGGCAGCCTTAATATCGAAAGTTTCCTGGATTGGATTGCTGAAGTGGAGCGGTTTTTCGATTACATGGAAATTCCGGAAGACCACCGGGTTAGATTGGTGGCATGTAAACTGAAGAGTGGAGCCTTGGCATGGTAGGAGAGGCTGCAAACAGGAGGCAGAGAGAGGGTAGGCATCCGGTGAGGACGTGGTTTTGCATGAAACAGTTATTGCAACACGACTTCCTCCCTCCAGACTATGAGCGGATATTGTTCCAACAATATCAGCAGTGCTGTCAAGGGCAGCGATCCATGCACAAATATACTGCCGAGTTCATGAGATTGGCCGAACGAAATGACTTGAGGGAGAGTGTAAACACCCCATTTTTGCCCTAGGAACCAATGATTCTCATCAATAATCAAGTTTCAATTTTTTCTAATTTTTCCCAATTTTTCCATAATTTAGCATAAATAATAAAAATATACAAAAAAAAAAATAAATAGGAAAACACCTCAATTTCGAAAAATGATTTCAGAAATAGCAATAATAAGTAATAAACAATTTTTACAAATTTTGAAATTCCAAAAAATACAAAAAAATAGAAAAATCGAGTTGCATATATGCAATTTGTGAAAATAGAAAAATCAGGAAAGTGGGTTAGCTCAGCTGGTCCGGACCGTGGCTAGGCACGCGCGCAGGGGGGCGAGGTCGGGCGTTCGAATCGCTGGAGAAGCAATTTCCGCGTTTTGCAATTTTTCGACTTGTCCAGGACATGTAGCGGCCTCTGATTGGCTGGAAGAAACGTACGCGCCGGGCGCGTGGTCGTCTCCTACCTCGAGCCCGAGATCGCTGTCGAAGAAAAAATCCGTATTTCGGCCGTTTTGATTCGATTTTTTGCACAAATCCAACAGATCTTCAACAGAAATAAGATAAACATTATCTAATTAGAATCAAATCACAACAAGACGAGGGATTTACACGAATCAAAGTCGTTCCTTTTAACCGTCGATCCGATTAGCTTCGATCGGAGGAAATCCGAGCTTATCCAGCTCGATTTCAAACGCCTATAAATAGAGGAGGAGACGAGGAAGCCAAAGCACAGATCAGAATCGCGAGAGAGAGAGAAAAGAGTATAGATCGGAGGAAATCCAAGTTTGCGACCATCGTTCGGAGTTGAGCCGCCGCAAGGAGACGTTCTGGGAGTGAACCGCCACTACCATCGGATTCAGCACCCTCAAGAAGTTAGGATTCGACACTTCACCCGCCGCAAACAACCGCCGGAACGCCGTGAACGAGCCAACCCCGCCGCCGTGTCCGATCGACCCGACTCGACCCGCTCGACCCGATTCGACCCGATCCAACCCGACCCGCGCGCCAACCCGGATCCAGGTAAGTCGGATTTTCCGGATTTTTTTTATTTTATTTTATTTATTTTGTTTTGTTTATTTATTCTCAATTTGTTATTTATTATTTGTTATTATTGTTATTTTTTTTCTGGTTTTTGTTATTTGTTTAGTTTAGTTATTTATTTTCTTCTATTTTCAATAAATAGGAAAAATGTAGAAATTAGATTCTTTTAGAATTTAATAATAAAAAATAATAATAATAAAGATAATAATAAAATGTAGAAAAAAAAACATTAGAAAAATAATGATAAAACTTTAAATATCAAAATAGGATAGATATTAAACCTAAGATAAAATGTTCAACAAAATTTCCCAAAAATTCACAAAAATAACAAAAATTCCCAAAAATCACAAAAATCACAAAAATCATAAAAAATCATCAAAAATCAGAAAAATCATGAAAATTCAAAAAAAAAATAAGTTTTAGCACTTAGAAAAATCGTTTTCTTCAAATAAATCAAAATTGATGTTTTCCCTAAAAAAATCATTTTCCAAATAAAATTCAAAGTTTAGACTTAGATTTCTTAGAAAAATCTCAAAAATGTTAAGAACATAAATCATAAGAAATTTCAAAATTAAAATTTCCAAACAAATCTAATCTTTTCAGAAAAGCGAACTACGGCTTGTTTGATCCTGAATAGCAGGTACGTAGGCAACCATTTGGGTCAACCCATAAAATGCCTAAAGAAATCATTTTCTCAAAATAATTCTCAACATAATAAAAAGTAACAGAAACACAATGAAACACATTTCTAAAAATGAACAATTTTAGGAGATTAGGTGGTAACCGTAAAGGTTTTAATAGGTTAGCCTCCGAACTTAGAAACTCTGGTTTTCCCTTTTCCTCTTGTCACAAAAACGAGAAGAGGAAATCACGACGACTAGTAGTCCAAATTAAGACTAATCCGCTCCTTTGGTCTTAATTCAATATTTCCCAACAACCGTTGGGTGGCGACTCCAAAAATCAAACGAAATTCCTAACTCAAGTCGAGGATCTAGATTAGATGAGCATAGGGTCTAGTTTAGATCGGATTAGGAATGGGAATTCAAAAATTAGACTCGACAAAGAGTGAAGGCCAGCAAATAGCACGATACATAGAAGGCCTGAAGCTCCAGATCAAGGATAAAATAGGGGTCACAATGGTGAGGAACCTGGTTGAAGCGAAGAACTTGGCCCTCCAAGCTGAATTGATGTTGTAGGAGCAGAGTAGTAGGTACGGAGGTGGAAGAAAGGGGTATGTTAGTGATGTTGTAGGCAATAGTAGTAAGTTGGGATTTGAAAAAAGCAAAGGTGCTACACACAAACCTAGTAAGGAAAATGCCAAGAAAGAAGAAAAGATTGAGGGAAAGAGACCGATCGAACCTAGGGGAACCTAGAGACAAAGTAGCCCATATGCCAAGTCGATCTTGGGTAAGTGATTCCGTTGTAATCAACCTGGTCATAAATCAAATGAATGCCCTGCTAGGAGAAGTGTTAACATTCTTGATAGAGGGGATGAAGATGAGGTATGCTGTGAACCTGATAGAGAGGATGATTACTATGAGGAGGAGGAAAAGGTGGCAGAACCAACCTATATGATTAGGCGGATGATGCTAACCCCGGAATAGGAGATCACGCAACGACACCAGTTGTTTCACACGAGGTGTACTATTGGTGGGAAGGTGTTCGAACTAATAGTAGATAGTGGCAGCTGTGAAAATATCATCGGAAGTAAAGTTGTGAAGCAATTGTAGCTACCTGTCGAAAAACACCCAAATCCATACACCATAGGATGGATCAAAGCTGCAGAGAGGATTAAGGTGAAGGAAAGGTGTAGGGTACCATTCTCAATAGGGAAGTACCGTGATGAGGTCTTTTGTGACATTGTGGATATAGATGCCTGTCATGTCTTATTTGGCAGGCCATGGCAGTTTGATGTGAACGCACAACACAAGGGAAAGGAGAATGTGTACAGGTTGGAGAAAAGGGATGTGAGGTATACATTGTTGCCGCTGAAGAAAGAGGGATGCTCGAAGGAGAAGAGAGCAGAAAGTCGTTCTTTCTTAACTGTCACTCAATCGGATAAGGACTTGGTTGAAGATTTAAATGAGTCATGGGTGGTTCATGCTCTAATAGTGAAAGATGTGTCGACTGGAGAAAATGAAGTTAGTGTGGAAATACCTGAAGCGGTGAAGAGTTTACTGGAAGAGTATAAGGAGGTGGCTCCTGATGACCTACCTAATGGTCTACCGCCTTTGAGGGATATCCAGCATCAGATAGACTTGGTGCCTAGAGCAAGTATCCCAAATTTACCACACTATAGGATGAGCCCCAAGGAAACCAAAATTCTTCAAGATAAGGTCCAAGAGCTATTGGACAAAGGGTTTATCCGGGACAGCCTGAGCCCGTGTGCGGTCCCAGCGTTATTGACTCCTAAGAAAGATGAGAACTGGAGGATGTGTATTGATAGTAGGGCTATCAATAAGATCACAATAGGATACAAATTTCCCATACCACGCTTAGAGGATATGTTGGACAAGTTGAACGAAGCCACTATCTTCTCCAAGATAGATCTGAGGAGTGGATACCATCAAATTCGGATTTGCCTTAGAGATGAATGGAAGGCGGCATTCAAAACCAAAGAGGGGTTGTATGAATGGTTGGTGATGCCGTTTGGTTTGAATAACGCACCAAGCACCTTCATGCGGGCGATGAACCAAGTATTGAAACCCTTTAATGGTCGCTTCATTGTAATGTATTTTGATGTTATCTTGGTGTTCAGTAAATCTGAGGAAGAACACCTTGAACATTTGAGGTGTGTTATGTCTGTGTTGAAAATAAATAAATTGTATGCCAATTTAAAGAAATGTACATTTTTGTCGAGGCGACTATTGTTCCTTGGGTTCATAATCAGCAGTGAGGGGATAATAGTGGATGATGAGAAAGTGAAAGTGATCAAAGAGTGGCCTACCCCAAAAGTCGTCACTGAGTTGAGAAGTTTTCTGGGCTTGGCTAATTTCTACAGGAGGTTCATTAAACACTTCAGTACAATCACTGCTCCCTTAACTGAATGTTTGAAGAAAGGGAAATTTCGATGGGGTGAAGAGGCTGAAGTAAGTTTTGCAGACCTGAAAAGAAGATTATGTAGCACCCTTGTATTAGCGCTACCTGATTTTGACAAGTTGTTTGAGGTGGATTGTGACGCCAATGGAGTTAGGGTTGGTGCGGTGTTATCACAGGAGAAAAGGCCAATAACATTCTACAGCGAGAAATTGTATGAAGCCAGGAAGAGTTGGTCTACATATGATAAGGAGTTTTATGCCGTGGTAAGAGCTCTAAAGGTGTGGGAACATTATTTGGTTGGAAAGGAGTTCATCTTGTACTCGGATTGTGGGGCTTTAAAACACCTGAGCAGCCAGACTCGGTTAAGTAAGGACATGCATGCAAGGTAGATTGAGTTCTTATAAAGATTTCCTTTCAGATTGATGCACAAGTCGAGTGTGCAAAACAAAGTGGCGAACGCACTGAGTAGAAGATCCGATGTACTACTCACTCTAAGTGCGGAGATTGTCGGGTTTGAAAGGCTAAAGGAGTTGTATAAGGGGGATAGAGATTTTAAAAAGACATGGAGTAAATTCGCCAACAGGGAGCCTTGTGACAACTACCATGTTTACAACGGATACTTGATGAAAGGGAATCAGTTGTATATTCCTGAGTCGTCCTTATGGGAGAAACTTATTCGAGACCTGCATGGTGGTGGATTGGCAGGACATCTGGGCAGAGACAAAACCTTAGCTGCAGTTGCCGAGATGTACTTTTGGCCTTGGTTAAGGAAGGATGTTTATAGAATTGTGGAAAGGTGTTATATCTGCCAAGTGTCGAAGGGACAGTCCCAGAACACTGACCTATATAGTCCTCTCCCCGTGTCGGAAAACATTTGGGAGGACCTGTCGATAGACTTTATACTTGGTTTGCCTCGTACCCAACGAGGTGCTGACTCTGTTTTTGTTGTAGTTAACAGGTTTTCCAAGATGGCGCACTTTATTCCCTGCAGGAAGACCGCTGATGCACAGGCCATCGCACGACTATTCTTTAAAGAGGTGGTGCGTCTACATGGTGTTCCAAAGTCTATCACCTCCGACAGAGATAACAAGTTCCTCAACCACTTTTGGAGGACTCTTTGGTACATGTTTGACTCATCCCTAAATTACAGCAGTACAGCTCACCCTCAAACTGATAGTCAAATAGAAGTAACCAACCGGACCCTCGAGAACCTCATTAAAAGCATTTGCCGTGAGAAGCCAAGGCAGTGGGATCAAGCGTTGGCTCAAGCTAAGTTCGCCTACAATAGTTCCGTCCATAGAACTATTAAAAGATCACCGTTCTCGGTAGTGTACACCAAAACGCCACAACACGCGCTGGACCTGATCAAGTTACCTAAAGGTATGGTGGGTGATGTCGCTGCTAAGCATATGGCTGAACAATGCCAAGCCACCACAGCGAAAGTCAGACGGAAGATTGAAGAAGACAATACCCGGTATAAAGGGGTTGCTGATAAACATAGGTGGAAGAAACTATTTGATGTGGGCGATCAGGTGATGGTTTATCTTCGGAAAGAGCGTTTCCCTGTGGGTAGATATGGGAAACTCCAACCAAAGAAATATGGCCCTTATGAAGTAGTGCACAAGATCAATGACAATGCGTATATTGTAAAGCTCCCCGAAGATATGAACATCTCGTGCACTTTCAATGTAGCGAATTTATCTCTTTTCCATCCCGATAACACACCATTATATCCTGAAGAGAACTCAGGTTCGAGTTCTTCATTGGCGGGAGAGAATGATGCGGGCATCATAGCTGACACGGGCTGATTGGGTGTGTCTTTTATAAGGCACGACCGTGTAAAGTGTTTAGCAGTTCCCAGAAATATACACGGTCACATACACGGCCAAGAGGCACAGCCGTGTGTTGTGTCAGTATGACTCCCAGAAACCTACACGATCTGATACACGGTCAGGAGGCACGGCCGTGTGTTGTGTCAAGATGGTTCCCAGAAACCTACACGGCCATATAAACAGTTTAAAGGAACGGTTGTGTAATGCGCTTGGAAAATTCCTCAGAAACATACACGATTCTGATACACGACCGTGTATAAGGCAGATGACGGATATGTATACATATATTTATTTCTACGTGTACATATTTATTTCCTCGTTAATTATTTCCCTAAGAACTATATATAGCTGCTAAGTCATTTTAGGGTTAGCTTTTGATTCTTTTTTTGTGAAATATACACTTTTAGATAATAGTTTTCTCTGTTTCTCGATTGTGCGCAATTAAGGTTTTTCAATGAATAACTCAGAATTATTATTTGCTTGTTCATGAGACCAATCCTAGAATTGGCCTCGTATTGTTTACGCTTTCCGCGCTGCATCAAAGTTTTACCTATGTAGACACTTAAAAAAGATGAAAAGATGAAGTAATTTATAGTATCTTACAAGCCAATTCGAGATTAAGGTTGGGTAAGAGATCAAGATGCCTTTTTTTAGAACTATTTTATAAAAAACAATTCAAGTAAAAGTAATTTCGTAAATATTTTTCTAAAATTACAAATAAAAGATGTAATTTCATTTTTTATTAAAACTTATATTAAAATCGCAATTCGAACATGTGATTTAGAAATCACAAGTATAAGACTTAGTTTTCAAAACTTGGTATTTACTAAAAAATCACAGCTTGAAGACGTGAGTTTTGAAATTGTACATGTCATATGCAATTCTAAAATCATATCATCAAGCTATGATTTTCTATGTAAATATTGAGTTTTTCATAGTTGAAAAATCACATTTTAAAACTACAAGTTTCTATATAAATATTGATTAATATTTAAACTCAATTTTATCTATATTTGATTTGCAAACAAGTCAAGTTAAATATTATGAAACTTGATTTCAATTTTTTTTAAAAAAAATTACTTAAATAACTCCAGCTAGCTCAAGCCTGAGCTTGAGGAATTCAAATAGTTGTTTACACTCTTAATTTCCTTCAATTAAATGTTACAATATACTAGAGGAAAAAAAAAACAAATATCCAATATTTTCCATATATAGTAATATAAAACTAATGGAGATACCAAAAGAAATATTACTTGTATAAGGTTCCCACATAAACGGAACTTATAGATTAAAAGAAGTGCTACACTGCAAAACTATAAGCTCATATGCTTAGTAAACATGCATAGCAGTTGAAATAATGTTTTATTATCAGTCCCATGAGTTTCCTAAATCCTAGGTATCCTTTGACCGATGCTGTGGCCGCTAGGGTTAGTTGGTTTAATTTATTCATAAAGATTTTAATATATATACATATTCATCCACATATTTCTCCTATACGTTCTGCTTCATCTAAAAACCTTGCTAGCCAGCTTGTAGGAATTGCTTCCACTTCCACTTGCTATGAAAATGGCAATTACTGTTCGTTGATAAGGTTGCTAGGTCAAGAATAATTAGCCAGCTTCTAAGTTCTCTAGACATCTTGTTGATGACTTTCTACGTATATTAAATTCTTGAGGCTTGACAATCACCCGGAATTATATGTGGCTTCTAAGGTATCTATTAAAAGTGGTGACGGCTGGTACGAGAATTAATAACCCAAGTACATGTCAAGGTCAATACTTGATCTTTTGATTGTTTAAGGGGGAAAAAAAAATAAAAGGCACTTTAAAATTGAAGATTTTGGGCACATAATTTTGGGAAGTTAGATTTGTGTCCAATTTCAAATGATTCAACATTCCTCGTCTAAAAGCAGAAGAAAAAATAGAACTGCAAATAAAAAGAGCTATTCGCAAACTATTCAAGCTCGACTCACTTTGAGCTTAGATCAATTCGAGCTCGATTAGTAAATAAGTCAAGTTTAAACTTAAAATAAAACTCATTTATTTAAACAAGTTGAACTCAAGAGTAAATTTGTTTATATTATTAGTAAGTCACTCATAAGCCTGCGAGTAGACTTATTTATATTATTAATGAACTAGTTTATAAATAATTTCGTGAATAGGCTCACAAATAAGCTGATGAATAGGTTTTGATTTAAATAATAACTTAGTTTGTTAACAAGCTTGTGAGTAAGCTCCCATTTATATTATTAATAAATCGGCTCCTAAATAAACTCATAAGTAAGCTTTCTTTTTGTACTATTAATAAATAGGCTCATGAATAGACTCATAAGTAAGCTCATTTATTTAACGAGCCTGTTCAATTGTTGTTTTGTTTTTGTTTCTATATTCTTGATTTATCCACTAGGTCAATTTGGTTGGTTTCCAATTCAGGCTAGTTTTTTTAAACGAGCACAAATTCAAGCTTATTTAGATAAATGAGTGGAGCTTGAGTTTCAAATTTGTTAATGAGCTCAAGCTCGAGCCTATAATTTTTAGTCTCGATAAAAGCTCAACTTAACTCAAGCTCGATAATATTTCTCATGAGCTAAACTTGAGCCTTAAAAGACTTGCCTCATCTTGGCTCAGCTCATCTACAGCCCTATGGAGAAAAAACATTGTTAGCATATTGCATTCAAGGGTTATATCATCTAATCATTCTCTCTTCATGACAACAATCAACTCAATTATACTTAAAGAGAAAACTTTTTTTTTTTTTGGGACCCTTGTAGTATTTGCTATGATTTAACATTTGCAATAATTAATTATTAGGATAACTTACAACGGCATTTCCTCAAAGCCATTAAAAATTATAGAAAATTTTCGGAATTTTTTAAATATATTGTATCTATACCCCTTGAATAATATTGACCCTAGAAAATCTTGCAATACTAATATGTATGTATGTATGTATGTATGTATGTATGTATGTATGTACGTACGTATAGGCTTTTATGACTTAATTAATATTTCATTAGTCAAATTAGGCAATACATTGCCTTGATAAAAATTATATAATCGTATACTAATATAAAAGATCGCCTTAGTACTGTATTGGAGAAAAAAATTCCTGTCTTAACATTTTTAATAGGCATAATTGCAGCATTTTAGAAATTCATGATCTTACTATAATTTTTGATATTTTTATGGTGTGCCGTTGTCATCTAAGTATGATATCAAATTGGTTTTTTACATAAATATATGCTTGTATCCTTTTAAAACCCATTCATTATCTAATTTGAGGTTCTTGTGACCATAGAATAAGTGTCAAATCTAGCAATAAATCAATTTCAAAATATTATTACAATTATATACTAATATAAAATATTAACTTGATACTATATTTGATGAAAAAATTTTAAATATCAAAATTTTTAAAAGGGTTTAAATCTTGTATTTTTTTTATGTAATTTGAATTATTTTCGAGGGGTATTGTTGTAATGTACCCAAACAGTTAAAGGTAATTGAGGTTATTAGTAGAAAGTCGGGGTTAAATTGAATTATGGACATCCTATGATGTGTTAGCAGAATCAAGATTTCAATTGAAAAAAAAAATGAAAATCACTACCACAACCAATTACCGGTTTATGTTACCTTTTTTATTCTTACTATTTACTATTAAAAGCTAACATTTGCAATCCTTTGAATCTTCCTGTAGAGTTTTTTTTTTTTTTTTTTGTTCTTTTAATTTTCTTTTTGGCAATAAGTTTCCATTGTAAAAATTGATTAATCTGTAACAAGCATTACATGCGATGGTAAAACATTATTCACAGAAAAAACGCGTATTAATAGTGTGTTTGCTGCACAGAATATGCTTTCCAGGATTTTTCTTTTTCTTTTTCTTGTTCTTTTTTACATTTTCTATAAATAAAAAGCCTAATGAATTTTCAAATATTATGAAAATAATCTCAAAAGTTATTCTCGTTTAAAGGCGGCTAATGGGGAGATGAAAATCATAGTTAATGATTAGTGGTAGTGGTGATTAACCATCATAAAAAATAGAAAAACGATTTTTATAATTTAAAAATAGTATTTCATTTTCTTTATTCTTAGGTATTATTTTTTGTGGTGTTTAATACTATCACTAGTGACCACCATTGTAATCACCGACCATCATCACTTATTATTTTACAAGCTATTAGTATTAGTGATCTCTTCATACTATCATGGGAAGGTTTAACAACCGCAAAATGACAATTGCAACAAAGTTAAGGAGCCTTGGAAAGACATTTTCCTAGAAACAATGGCACTCTAAACCTAGGGCATGTTGGTTAGTATTTATTAATACCTAAACAACAATCCAACTGCCCTAGTAACCAAAGATGTCTAAAGGTACCTTTTCACCAAGGATCAAAAAAGTGAAAAACAGCCACCCAAACAAAAAGACCAGACCAAAGATCCATAATCCAACCGTGACTGAACCCTAGATCTGAAGAAAAAAGCACCAACATGCAACAACTCGCACAGACGGCCAAAACCACGTGCTTCAACATCGAACCGCTCTTCTTTCACAGACAAAGAGCTCTTTGCACTTGGCGTTTTGAGGTCCCCGCCCTCTCTAAGATTTGGACTATGACCTTTCCTTTCACACTTTTGAGGTCCCCGCCCTCTCTAAGATTTGGACTAAGACCTTTCCATTCACACTTTCTTTATAAATCTACTCTACCCTCCAGCCATCTCATATTAAAACACAAACAAACTTTCATATTATAGTACGTTCTAATTAATTTTTCCTTTTCTTTTCCTTTTTTGACTAAAATTTGTGAAGTTAATGTTACTATATTAAATAAATGTAGGATAGGATGGCCATTAATGTAGCACTGTTCGCGGGACTTTTGTGTTTGAGCTTAAGCTTATGTGTTCATGGTAGTGGCGGAGGAGGATGGATTGATGCACATGCAACTTTTTATGGTGGTAGTGATGCTTCCGGTACAATGGGTGAGTACTTTTCACATCTTTGACTAATATTGTAAAATTTCATAAAATGTGTAATCGATATTTTGAAATTTGAATGAGTGACAAATTATGAATATAAGTTATATATTTTCTATTTTTTCTAATTTCAGGTGGGGCATGTGGATATGGTAACTTGTACGCCCAAGGTTATGGAGCAAACACAGCAGCACTGAGCACGGCACTATTCAACAATGGCTTGAGCTGTGGTGCATGTTTCGAAATCAAGTGCGTGAATGATGCAAAGTGGTGCATTCCCAGCTCATCGATTGTGGTCACAGCCACCAATTTTTGTCCACCCAACAATGCCCTCCCCAACGATGCTGGTGGCTGGTGCAACCCTCCCCAGCACCATTTTGATCTTTCTCAACCAGTTTTCCAACGAATCGCTCACTACAAAGCCGGTATTGTCCCCGTGGTTTATAGGAGGTAAGCCATGATTCATACCCGAGTTTTCGCATTTTTTTCACTTCGTAAACCCAATATTATTTCCTTTTAGTTACATAGTTTTCCCTTCCCCGCCTAAAATACTATGTTAAGGTCACTATATACTAACCATTTTAATGAAATGACATGTAGGGTACCATGCCAAAGGAAAGGAGGAATCAGGTTCACCATAAATGGACACCCCTATTTCAACCTAGTTCTCATCACCAACGTAGGAGTTGCTGGAGATGTACACTCAGTATCCGTTAAAGGTTCAAGAACCGGTTGGCAACCCATGTCTAGGAATTGGGGCCAGAACTGGCAGAGCAACTCTAACCTTGATGGCCAGAGCCTCTCCTTCAAGGTCACCACCAGCGACGGCCGCACCGTCGTATCCTACAACGTTGCGCCGGCCGGATGGTCGTTCGGCCAGACCTTTACTGGTCTCCAATTCCGAAGCTAGAGCAGAAACAAGCACTGCATTAAGCATCTACTTAATCAAATCTAGCAAGGGGAAAATGTAAGTCAAGTAGTAAGACAAGGCCTGATTTTAGGATGGCCTATGTGAATAGTATACAGTGGTGTCTAAGGATGTTGTCTTCTGCTCTGTGTTGTAGGAAGAGAGAACATAAATTTGGCAGTGGTGGGTAATTTGAAAATCCACCCGTCAAATGAACTGCTATTCATCGTATAGATGCCTCATCTGTAATTGTAATGAACTTGCGTTTGTGTTTGAGAACTCTTTTTACTTTCAGCACGGTATTAAGTGTAGCGAAATTATGTAAACGAGCGTCCAGTTTGGACTATGAAAACTTTATGCAAAAAGTTAAGGTGTTACTTAATACTTTGAATGATTTCAACTCATCTCCTTTTTTACTTTTATTTTATTTTTCTTTTGCAAGGAAAGAGTGACAAAGTTCCGATACAAATGAAAATTAGAAGTTGCTGCCACTGGCCCTATTTCATAAGCCACGCATGGTGGCTGATCCAAATCGAAAACCATTATCAACCCGTTATTTGCATACTAAGAATTCAAGTAGATGGTCTAAGCCCCGAAAGTATCGCAATAAAGCAGGTTGGATTGCAGGATTGCAGGATTGACAGATTGGAAAACCCTTGTTTGGACATCCTCGTTGACAATAGATTTGCACTTTTCCTTACTTGTAAAGTTGCCTTTTTTTAATCTTACCTTATTAGTCTCAATGTTTTTAATAAATCGTCAAAGCTCTTATAATCTAATAATATTGATATTGATAATGTTTTTAAACTAATCGATGTAATCAATTTTGCTTCTCATTTATTGTGCATGTTGGTACAGGTAGTAGCCACACATGGTGTAGATAAACTTGGGTATAGATTGAGCTAAGAACAAACAACTTAAGTTTATACCATATCTTATTTGATATGTATGTAAAATCAACATGTGTTTTGACACTAAAGTCAATAAGGAAAGCAAAAATTAAATTTAAACCTTATAGTACAAACTTGTCAATTATCGGTAATCATTATGATCACTAATAATTATATTTCCACAGTTAGATTTGCTTACAACTGCAAACCAAAACTTGATTAAGTAAGAAAATCCTTGTGCATGCATCAATTTCATAACACCAGTCCATAGATGGTACTTGGTGATTGAGCTTGATAAATTCTTGCTCGCTCAGTTCATGCCAGGAGAAAGGCCCAACCTGCCCCGGTCCAACTTTTGTGGACCCAGTTCATGCCAGGAGAAAGGCCCACCAAAGTAGGATCCGAAAATGAGGCCTGATCCTAATGGCCTCTGTACTTGGGCCCAAAAACTGAAAGTTCCATTACCAGATTTCCATTCCATTCTGGCTAGATTTTTTGGATTCTCCATATCACCTAAAAACTCCAGCAAATGCAAATCTAACTTCTCATGTGGCACAAAAGATTGGTCCCACATCATCTTTTGTAACCAACAGAAACAAAGAAATGGATATGAAGATATGGCAACCAGATAAGGGATAAGAAATCTCAACTTCTCATCAAATATCAACCCTTGGATCCCAAAAATCAACATAGCCAACCGTTGGATGTCAACAAGGAACAACCACCACATGATTACCTTCAAAATCAAATACAGAACCCATGCACAAAAACTTGGAACTAAAACTCCACTTCTCTTATCACTACTATTATTACTACATCCATCACCAACTCCACCACCACCATCACACAGCTCTAATTTAGTACTACCCGGATCGGAAAGATGGCCACTGTCACGACACAAGCCTCAGCAGCCGTCTTCCGGCCTTGCTCTAAGACTAGGTTCCTCACTGGGTCCTCTGGCAGGCTTAACAGACAAGTTAACATTAAGACTTTGGCATCTTCATCAACTAGCTCTTTCAAAGTTGAGGCCAAGAAAGGCGAGTGGCTGCCGGGTTTGGCCTCCCCACCATACCTCAATGGAAGGTACATTAGTTATATAATTATAGTTTTGGAAGCTTTTTAACGTTTTGTTTTTCAAAAAGAAAAACTGCATTCTTAAAAGTTCACATTGTAACATTTAAAAACCTAGTGATAAAGGTCACATAGAAATGACAAAAAATGTAAAACCAAAGAAACTAGACCACTCACTAGCTATTTTTCATTTTTATGCGATCCAGCCTTCCAGGAGACAATGGATTTGATCCTCTAGGATTGGCAGAAGACCCTGAAAACTTGAAATGGTACGTGCAAGCCGAGCTTGTCAATGGCCGGTGGGCTATGTTGGGTGTAGTAGGCATGTTATTGCCAGAAGTCTTCACCAAGATTGGCATCATCAATGTGCCAAAATGGTACGATGCTGGCAAGGCAGAGTACTTTGCATCTTCATCGACTCTCTTCGTAATCGAGTTCATTCTCTTTCACTACGTTGAGATCAGAAGATGGCAAGACATTAAGAACCCAGGAAGTGTTAACCAAGACCCGATCTTCAAACAGTACAGCTTGCCTCCAAATGAAGTTGGTTACCCCGGTGGCATCTTCAACCCTCTCAACTTTGCTCCCACTCTCGAGGCCAAGGAGAAGGAAATTGCCAACGGTAATTACTGAACATAATAGGACATGTTTGTCTAACCATTTTTGTTCGAGTAAATTACTATAACGTCCTTGAAAACTATCAAAATTACGGCAGCATCTTAAATTTTCAACAGTACATTTACACCACTTGAAAATATGGACATTGCAGAATTTATTTGCCAATACAATACAAAGCCGACCTTTTTTATCTACATGCAATTTGCAATTATTTTCAAGGCCGACTTGCCCATGAACTGACAGCATTAACCTCTGTTTCAGAATTTAAACTTCTCTCTCTTTTATTTTTTTGTCATTTTGATAGCTTCCTGTAGTGTCATCGAAGTTTATCCTTCCATTTCATTTGGTATTGTTTTGAAGCCATGCATTTACAGATATCATGCATAAAATGGAAGATCAACTTACAAATGAAAATTAAACATATCTTTCCAGAACAGGATCTGGCCCTGAAGGAGTAGTTATAAGTCAGTCTGATGATCTTCAGGAGAGGGTTATCTTACAGTATTTATACTTGATGTTACAGGAAGATTGGCAATGTTGGCTTTCTTAGGATTTCTTGTTCAACACAATGTGACAGGACAGGGACCATTTGACAACCTTTTGCAGCATCTTTCAGACCCTTGGCACAACACCATTGTGCAAACACTGAGGGGCTAGAAAAGCAACATGAAGATGTAGAATGGACAAGACAATTCTGTTAAATTTTCTGCTTGTAACCATAATGAATGGTTTTTGAGTGGTATTTGAGCATTGTTGTAACAAAGCACTTCTCATGTACAGAGAACTAAACTGCCATGAATATTATTATTCAGTCTATATTACTTGCTCAATTTTTGAGCTACCTCTATATGATATCGTGAATCAAACTACATATAAATCCAAATACATGTAATGACATCTATATCATTCTTCGCAGCTTCTAATTTACATCTTTCAATGATGTTCCTCAGAATGGTATACAAGTGCTCGCGGCAGGGATGAATTGGAAAACCATCCCTGCAAAAATTTTTGCTTAATAGTGGCTAGCTGAACTTGTGCTTTCTATTTGTATTACATATATATATATATATATATACACCTTTGAAAGACAAAGCCAAAAAAAATAAAATAAAGAGAGAGATAATGTTCTGACTGATTGCTTCTTTCGAGCATCCTTCTTAGAGTAACATATTCCAGCATTAAAAACAGCTGTCTTGACAAATTGCCAAATTCATGGACGTTGGCATAGCCTTCATCTAACTTCCTAAAGATGTTAGATTCCAAATCCATCAGTGGGTTTGCTGCAAAATATGGACATTAGAGCTTTAGAACTAAAGCAGGATAATCAGAAAAGAAGGCTTCAAGCAAAAGACAAGATTCATCAGACAATTAATTACTAAGGCCATATTATCACCAATATTCATGTTCTATAATGGAAAAGGGCCATACACACACTATAAAGCACACATTCCTGAGAAGAAATCAAAATCTCCCCTAAGGATTGGATTAGCTGTAAGGCCTATGACATATCATGACAAATTGCATAGTTCTTGGGCTCCAATCCCTCCAAGGTCTCTTCTCATGGCTACCTACACATAACAAGCTGGACTGTACAGGTGTAGAGTTTTCAAGGATAGTCCCTGTACCTAGAGGTAACCATCTAATTGCTGACCAAAGTTCCACTTACAACTAAAAAAGGACCACCAGTTGAAGGATAGCAAAATATATGGTGACATAAAAAAGGACCACCAGTTTGAGTGCACCTTCAACTTTTCCTTAATGCCTTACTAATGAAAGAAAATGTTAATAAGTAAATAAGGAAAAAGAGCCAGGAAAATCAGTCCCAAGCTGAAGTACAAGACCATGGAGAATGCAAGTTGATCCACTTCAAAACATAGAGCCAAGCAAAAGGAGACCGTGGTAAAAGATGCCTACCTGATTATATGAGCTACCATACATGGCCATCCCACAAGCTGCAGGTGCAGCAGCCCAATTAAGGTGCCCATTTTCATATATAGGCCTTGGCAGCTCAAAAGTACCAGGAACTTGATAATCTACATGATGTCCGGGTATATTCATCTCCATCTCATTTTTCAGCTTCTTTTCCTCTGAGAAAGTTAGGCCACCATATGGATGGTATGGATATTGTTCATTCACTTGTAGACTCAAGCATGCATTTCTGTTTAATCCATTCAAAACACAACCTTCTTGTGCTAAATTGACAATCTGAGTCAGACTTCCCATATCTGTCTTTGCATCACCGCCAAAATAAGTAGAACAACCTGGAAGGGATGCATCTGCTGACCCTTCCATTGCACTGTGATATAAAAACCCATTCAATTAGAGACTCGTGATGGAGATCAAATGTTACCTACAAATACATTATGCATCTTACGCACATTGACAGTGTTATAGTTGACAATAATGTTCTTCAATAATATGCATATTTGCGCAAAAGCAGGGGAAAAACACCCACTTATAGATTATCATGCAGATGGACCCCCTACTTAAGCAATTACCTGTGTGGAAGGAAGTGTGGCTCACTCACAAACACGGGATGGTTTTCATTTATTGGAAGCCATGACAGAGGTTGTGCCTCTTGAATTCCACCCATGACATATGGTAAAGGCATCCCATTCTCCAACTGTGGCAAAATCATTAGACATGAGAGAGAGAGAGAGAGAGAAGGAGAGCATCGATGATAGAATACCTGGTTTGTTCGTTCCATGGACATAATTTGTTGCTTTCCTAGGTTCTCCTGCAAGAGAAAGCAGTAATTTTATATAGCATTTTTTCTATTACTGAAGAGCCTAGCTAGTAAAAGCAAGCAAAAGCAGGAGAACTGCAACAAAAAGGTAAGGCTGGGACAAATAGCAACTTCAGAAGGAAAAAATTTACCTTATGCTGGCGAATATAATTGATAGATTCCTTAAGCAAATCTTCCATCTGTCTAAGATATTCGATGTTATCAATCTTCTCAGGATTATTCCAATAGCTGTAAATAGAACAAGAAAGTGTAAGCCTCACTAACATCCCACCCTCCATCACGTGAAAGTGCAAATGATGTCTACCATTCTGAAACAAAATATCAAATTATGCTCATGTAGTGGAAGAGTGTTAGCAAGAGGTTTTTGGGAGGGGAGTGTCCTTCCAATTAAAGGTAACTAGGCTTTTTACTAGACAACTTCAAGAGAAATAAAACATAATAAAACGGGACCAACGAGAATCTCTGCAGATTAAACATAGTGCTATATCCAAATTACGTAGGACACGAATGTAATCTTAGTAAGGTCATAATTATTGAGCTGTTGCATCTTTTTCCATATGCAATTGTAGATTAAACATACATTGCTTGCTTATTGAAAAACAAGAAATATATGATTCATTAGTCTGAAGCAAATAAGGGACACTTCAAAATCAAAAGTTCTGAGGTGTACCTCAGCCTCTTCTCGACTTCTGTAAGTTGACCTCGCAAAAGCCTTACTTGATTTGTCATATCCTACAAAGGCACCAAATAACAAGGACACGAGTTATAAAATTAACGTTAAGAGGGGCATTGTGGACATTTTGGATTGTTGAGAATAACGTGAATGCTGGTTTAGAATGATACCTCAACTGTTTGAGTGCTGCAAGGAATGAAGCAAAAGACATCAGATATTTAATAAATTTAATAGCAGAAACGTTCAAATAGTAAAAAAAATAACCACTAACCTTGAACCCAGAAAATCTTGAATATTTACATCATGGTCCAGCTTCTTGAAAGTTTTCTTAAGTGCCTACACTCTCAAATAATCAACCATGAGGTTTATTCTTTTGGACATTGAGCTGCTTTTACATGCTTACTTGAAATAGACAACCATCATATGATGAATATAAAGAACAGATCGTGAGAAAATCTTACCTCAAGGCCCTCCAACTTCCTGTCAATAAAAGGAGCAATCAGTTAGTTGGAAGCAACATGGACAACAATGCAAATCTGACTAATCGATTGTCACCTTTTGGCCCTCTCCTGGGGAGTCAATTGAGCAAACTTTGTTATCACCTCCTCAATATTGCTGAAATTGAACACATTAAATATGTAAGACCAGGGTGTAGGCACAGGATAAACTATGCTATTTGACCAATAGCTTCCCTTGGTATTTACAAGAGGGATATGAATATCAAAAGAATAAAAGGATCACTGAACTTAAGCATAAAAAGATGAATTCTTGTACTGCCTTGTGAATAGCTTTCTCTTTTTAGTTAAATCTGAAAGGGTAATATTGGTGGAAAAGAAAAGCTGCCCTTTAAACAAAGCATATACTAGAAAAATTTATGCCAGCGTACCAATGTCATCAAACCCAAGTGCAGGTATGCCCAACCCAAATGCATAGAATTTATGACAAAACTTATGCCCATAAGAAGAAGAAGAGGCATAGAATTGTAAATACTCCTCATTATGTCACATCCAATTAGTCGTTCATACCACTAGCTTAAATGTGATGAAGCAGGTGCTTTTGCCAACCAAAAACTCTTAAAAGTTAAGAACCACGCAATTTCCCACTACCAACTTGAACATTACACTTCCAGAAAAGAGAGTTATAAGAGAATCACACAATATGGGAAGACTTCAAGTCCTCATATTTCTGACAAAAATTCTCTATTAACTCCACCTAGTAAATTGACATTTGTACAGAATGGTCAAAAGGCTCCTGAGCCTTGAAATTTACAATAACTAAGAGCAGAAAAAATCCATCAATGAAGAACAGGTAGTTTTACTTGTGGGAAAAGATATTATCCTCAACTCCTTAGGATCAATAACAATCTACTATCCCTAATTGCTCTTCAAGACTCAAATATTTATTCTCCCATCAACTTGAGTAACCAAGGCTACTTGTCATCTTTCATTTACTTTTTTTGTTTTTTCCTTTCCTTTTTGGACAACTTAGATCATCTCATTAGTCAACAAACCAAAAAGTAGCAAAATAGATTGCACAGCATAAATTGCTGCATCAAAATGAAAAAATGGGAAGCATTGCTTCAGTGAGACCAAAAGTTCCAGAACTCTTTTTCATCTCATTTAAATTAAACATGCACATACATATATATAAGGCCATTCTCTGTTCCATTCTAACAGCCACATCCATCCTCTGACTCTTTAGGAAAGAGATAGTTTGATGCTGTATCAGATACAGTCTTGCTAGAGTATTGAGTATGGACAAGTTAAAAATATTGATGTGCTTCCAAAAGATGTAACTTGACCTGAAAACCTTCATGTCAACAGTTTAATATCACTACTTGACTGTTGTTCTGGCATAAGGAGATGTCCCATCAGATAAGCAACTCATTAAAAGAACAAGACCTTAAATCTCATTGACATTTGCATACAAACATCAAACTGTTTACAAGATATGCATGATGAGTAACATTTTGATGTAATCACAGGATGACAACCAAACGTTTCAACCTTTAATCAGAAAATTTCATATGATTACTTGATATTACAAGGAGACATCTAAAGTTTCATTAGCAACTTGTACAAACACAAAAATGACTGCATACAATACACACAATGATTATTAAGCTGTGTCTTTACAAAAGAAGGAAAAATAAATAAACACGGTTCAGGCTGCAACCACAACATGCCACTTACAATCATCATATCAAAGAATGTCACATTACTCAAAGATATTTTCCAAATAATAAAACCTTGCATGAGTGCTTGCATTGCTTTAATGATATTCAAAATCACGAAATGAATTACCTGCGTTCTCCATGGAACAGGGTAGGCTTTCCGTTGGGAGAAAACATCAAAAGGATAATATCAATGTCACATAGTATTGATAATTCCTTAGCTTTCTTCACGATACCAGATCTCCTTTTTGAATAAGTAACTAACCTGTTGCTACTGCTCTCTAACCTCTTTATCTTTAACTTAACTCTTCCCATTCTGCAAATTACCCCAGAACTATATAAAATTACTGACCCTGGAAACCTTCCCTAATCATACCAAGCCCGAAATTTACAAGTTGATCTTCAATAATCCCAGCGTACTAATCTAACCAACCAACAAAAAACAAAAAACTGCCGCTTTGACAAACCTAATACTTACACATAAACTTAAATTTGTTTTCTCCTCTATCCCATCAAATCACCTTGTCCAGCTATATTCTCATAACAAACTCTTTAAAAGCCAATAAATTATGAACCCGAAGATCGAATAACTAACTACTGATCAAACCCTTCATGGAAAAATCACACAAATGTCTAAAGATCACAGAACTAACCAATACCCAATAATCCAATACCTATATCTTGGATAACCCATCAAGCAAAATATTTAAAAAATTCAAAAAGACATGCTTTTTGTCACATCTACATGAAAAGATCCAATCTTTGATAAATTGCACATGAAAAGCATCAAACTTTGAACCCAAAATTTTATCTCTACGACCACTTGGAAGTAAAAGATATAAGAACAAAAACAGTTAGCAGAGAAATGGATAAAAGGGTTCAAATTTGGATGTAAAGGTAAAGGGAAACCAAAAATCTTACATGCGATTCTATCATGTATATGTATGTATCCAAAAAAGGAAATAGAGAAAAAGGAAAATAAGAAAAAAAAATTATAAGGATATATGTAATATTACAATATTCAAGAGAGAGAGACAGAGATAGTTAGAGAGAAACTTGGGGGGTGTGAAGAGAGAAAGCTTACGAATTTGGTGGGAAGGTGAAGCTGAGATTTCGGTGTTGGAGATGAGCAAAACCAACCAACTTGTTTTTCGCGCGTGTGCGTGCAAAGAGAGAACCAGTGTTTCGTGAAATCTTAATGTACGTATGTGTCTCTCTAGTTTTGTGTCAACAACATTATGTGTGTTTAATATTGAGACAATCACCACCACCACTCCCTTTTGTTATTGTTGTTGTTAGTTGTTTCACTGTCTTCGTGTAGAGCGGGTGCTGTAAAATGGGGATGTTTTCTCAACCATGAATGGTTGAAAACTAATTCATCGTAGTTGTTCCTAATTACTGTTTGTTTTGTTACCTCCACCTCATTTTTTCCTCCTCTCATATCCTCATATTTTAATTAATTTTTCTTTAATCTTCCCCCCTTTTATAATGGCCTTTGCTCAAAGGAATGGATAATTTATTAATAAATTAACAAATAAAAAGGCAAAGAGGTAGAAATAGAATACAAATGAGAAAACCAATGACCTATATCTAGTTTAAAATGAATTCAATTAAGTTTTAAGTTTTAAATAATTCACATCAATTTTGATTATTTCAAAACTTGAACTCAAATTGAAATAGCATTCAATATGCTCAATTAAACATGTTTAAACTTAATTAATTGAAATATGTATTTTCTTTTAATGAAAATAATATTAGTATTTAAATTTAATTTAAAGTCGATTAATATTTAAACTCAATTTTAGCTTAATTAAACTCATGAACTTATTGAGTCAAATATTATTAAACTCAAACTCAAATCAATAAATTACTCTACTAGCTTGCATTCAAGTAAATATCAAATTAAACTCGAATAACTCACGTACAAATTCAACTCATTTACATCTCTATCGACAATTGTTCAAATAAATAAATAAAAGAAAAAGCCAAGAAATTTTCAAAAAAACAAAAACCATCAAAAAAAAATTTCTTGCAAATTCTTTCCCCTTCCTAAGGATAATGGATAAGCATCTACTACCTTAGGTGGGTAAACAATAATAAAAAAGAAAAAAGATCTACAAAAGTGTTGGAATCGAAAACATAGGACATACAAAGTGAAGAAGAACAAAAATATAAGTATGCAAAGTATAATTTATCCTTTATTTGACTCACTTAAGCTACAATGTTATTCAAGTTTGGTCTTAAATAATATTCCATTTAACTTATCATTTTATGCCAAAAAAAAAAATTAAATTTCATGGCGGTTCTTCCAAAAGAATGATTCTTGCGCCCCTGATGAAGCACAAAAAGGAAGAGAATGATAAAAAATATAATATTAACTAAATTAAAACTAACTTTTATAATTATGTATTAATTATTTATGTAAATGTTTGAACATTATTAATAAAAATAGGCTCGAAACAAGATTTCCAGAAGAAAAACAAATATATGTCCCTTTTTGTTTGAGATAGCATCTGATGATCATAACATAAAGAAATGTCTAACAGTCCAATCAAATTCGATGTGCAATTATTGTCAAATTTTTTTAAGGAAAAAAAAAATTAAACTTAAAAAGTTTAAAACTTCGTTAGATTAATTAATTGTTAGTTAACATGATTTTTCTGGGTAAAAACTAGATCACATGATTAATGATGAAACTAGGAAGAGACTATTTCATAGCATGTAAAAAGAATATAAGTTACAAGTAGCCTTATAATATAAATAAATCAAAATAACCATAAAAATTTAAAATAAATGAGAAAAACATTGTACAACAATATTGAAATAGGGTGTAGTTATATTTAGTCAATAAAAAGGTATAAATTTCAATTTTCAATTTTCTTAAAAAAATTTTGAAATTGATATTTATGTTGAATGTTAAATTTCCATCTAAATTATTAGTATTTATTCACCATTTTATAAATATATATGATATATAATAGACAAAGAATCTTTTTTTCTAATAATATAATATATTACCCAATTCTCTATACAATATACAAGATAGATGGGTACATATACACGATATTATTAGAGACATATCCTTAATATTCTATCACTATCACCACCATTATTACCACCATCACCATATATAATGTGCAAAAAAATCTTTTTTCTAATAATATGGTGTGGTACCCCGTTATTTATAGAAGATAGTTTGGTGGATATACAAAGTGTCATTGGACATACTACAACATGCTCACTGTATACTAGAAGCTAAGGTGACAGCTAGCAGGATAATGCTCAAGATAGATCGGTTGATCGGTGCATTTACATAGTGTCAGGGGAGATACATCTCTTAAATAATGTATTTTTTTTTAAATTAAATGCAAAAAAAAGTATTTAAAAAGTTATTTTAAAAACAAATAATAAAAATATATACCTAAAATACACCTTTAATTGATTGAAATTCGACAAGACGTATGCACCTTTAAGTATTCTATATTGAAGACACATTCTATATTATACTGAAAATACATTTCAAAAACATATATTCAATACAATCTATATTAAAAATATGTTTCCAAAATACATTTTTAATACAAATTATATTAAAAGCGTATACTTAATCAATGTCTTCAATTGGATCAAATTTAACTTATCAAGCACATTCTAAGTATTCATCTTTACCACCTATTTTTAAAATAAATCATCCGAATATCTCTTTTCTTAATTAATTTAAAAAAAACAATATTTAATTGGACTGCCTCTACACTACCACCACCTATCCATGCTTATCCTCCAAGTTGCAAGCACAGTAAGCAGAACTCAATACAAACATGCTCACTGTATACTAGAAACTGAGGTGACAGCTAGCAGGGCAATGCTCAAGACATATGGAAGCTCATGTTGGCCTTCCATGAACATTGTTTGGCACGTCATCGCCATTGCTCTACCAAAAAGAAAAAAAAAAAAAAACAGGAATTCATACCGTACATGGCCAAATGTGAATATAACAAACAACAAGTACCATGCCAACATGTATTAAAATCTAGCAGTTTCATTCCAAATAAGAAGCTTGCTATTATATCTTATTCTTCCATGGACTCGGATGCCCATACGTGCAGACATAGCAAACAACTGGGAGAATGTTACTATGACTTTTCCAGGGACAATCATGAGTCATAAATAATGGTGAGCATTGCACTTATTACGAGGACAAAGAAGAGGTTATAGTGCTCTCTAATTGTGGTGTAGTCAAAGCCGCTTCAAGTTCTTGCCTAGTCAATAGCCTGCTCAAGGGAAAAAATTCCTTAGCTATCTTTGATTCGGCTGTTTCCAATTGTGTAGGCTCCACAGAAAAATGGGTTTCGAGAGCCTTCACGGTTTTGTCAATAAATGATGATCTTGACATGTAATCCTTCATACGGCAAATAAATTCCAAGTGGCCCCTTGCCTAACAAGAACAGATGATAATCAGATTAAGGATGAAATGGACCAAAAATAGGCTTGTGAGGTTAAGAGGAAATAGAATCGGAAATACTTTCAGTAACAATAGTGGATTTCACAAGAAGAAAATATTGATGTATGAGCCTCTTCATGCAGTACCTGTAATAAAATAAACTAACCAGCCATTGTGACGTTTACCACTAATCCACCACATTTTCATTAAAACCTATCTATAGACGTGCATCTGCTTTTACTTCTTCGTTAGTAACATACTTCCTATTTCCAAATTTTCCATTCCATGTCAACAAGAATTTATATACTGTACTACTGACTCTTGCAGCTGTAGTAGGGAACTGGGATAGAGACCTGATTACATCCTTGAATGCATGCATATGCAACCTTCATTACTCTAACTAGCCCCATTCCATTGCCTGACCAGAAGTCACATCCAAACAACCATTCTACAAGTATATTAGTATTATTGCAAGAATATAGATATATAACCATCATAGAAGGACAAAGGAGAGCAATTCGTTTATTCATGGCATTTTTTTACCAGTAACACCTAAGTATGCCTTATTTGACACTGACATGGACTACCAAGTGTTTATACAATAGTCACCAATTAAAGGACTACAGCAGGCATAAGAACGCAAGATATACCAGTCTATATTCAGGTGCTCGTTTGGGAAGCTTCAGATAAGCCATATTGCCAACTTCATAGTCCCATAAAAAGGAAGTGTGATGGATCCACCGATTCTTAGTGATAGACTGAGCATTGCCTCCAAATTTGCGGTTGCTGAATATGTAATCTAACACCCAAGTATTTAAAAATATATTCAGAGTAAAATTAAGCTTCATAAGAAAAAATCCCTATACAGGCACACATTTTATAAACCCAAAAACAGAATTGCAATATTGTCTGATAACTTGGGAGGAAAATCAGAAAAGAAATCTGAGACCTGAGCAACAAAGATTATACTTTTAGCGCATTGGTCTACTATATAAATTCATGCCATCAGACTCCAAAAGGCTTCTTGATTTAGATTGCTTGCTGATGCTTCAGCCTAGTTGGATCATCAAAGCTGGGCAAGAAAAAGGGCTTTGAAATTGAAACTATTATGTTGGAAGCAGCTTCTTATAAATATTGAAAATTCATAAAATTCTCCTTGCATCTCTTTAAAAAGAAAAGGTCCTTTTCTAAAAAGCATTTCTAATTTTACAGTGGAGGAGAGCAAACAGACATCATTGTGCATCCTTATCAGGAATCATATATCATGCCTCAATAAGTACAGAAATAGCAGTAACAGTATCATTCGTTCAAATTCCCTTTATAATTGAGCCGCTTACATTGACAACTAAGAACTTGCCCAACTCCATGCAGTTGTGTAGTGAACTTAAATTCTGTTTACACCTACTAATCAAGAGGATTGAGGACTAACTTCCCAACGTTACCATGAACTTCTTTCATCAAGAGGACCATGTATACATATTTATTTATTCATTCTCAAAGCAGAGAGCTCAAGTTAGTGATGAACTGGTTTACCATTCTCACGAAGGTGGAAATCAGCTATTCCTTGGAAAACTTCATCATATATAAGGGCACTCCAAGACATGATAGGTCGAGGATATGGCTGTATATCAGGAACAGCAGTCTTGTTGCATATGAATGTGACAAATATGGTCCTGCAATCAACAATAACAGTACCTCCTCCTGTGAATCTTCTGATGACTGGAATTTGATCACATAATACTGGTTTTATCTCAAGTAGCTCAGCAGGCTTCCTGTAGCAAGCACACAAGCCCACTCATAATTATGATACAAAGAACAGTAACAGTAGTCAGGTTTAAAAAATAAACAAGCCAGATAACTTTGTAGCTAGATTTATTCATTCTTAACCATTTAAATGCCAAGATATGGTGTTGCTGTGTTGCAGAAAACCTGAGACGGGATCATGAAGGAGCAGAACTTTTTGGACGATTTGCAAGTGTCAATCTCCCATAGCATTAGGTACAAAAAAATCGAAATGTTTTTCATACTAGGTCTTTCATTTTCTTTATATTCCCAACTTTTTCCCTCTTCAAGTTGATAGCTACTGGAAACTCTAAATGCAATAGGTCTATAAACCACAAATGTCCAAGTGTTCTTCACTCTCTAAGATAGTTGCTTCATCACAGTTTTTGACACCAATAAAAACCAATGAAATGAAACCAGCCTCCCTGCCGAAAAACTTAGTGATTGAGCCTTGTGTATCTAGCAAAAGTCAAAGAGCTGCTGTAAGCATTGAGAAAATATGCCTGCAACACTGGATGGTATTCTTACCTCATTGCAGGATGTGACAACTTGAGCACAATAACAGGACTGGACAAAAAATTATACAACTCAAATTGGAGCTTCAAATTTTTAGAAGCCTAATTGCTGTTGATCATGCTTTCGTTATCACACTTGACTTTAGATAAAGCCTCGTTGAAAACCAAGATGAGCCTACGCATATGAAAAGATAATATGCATGAGCACATGTATTTTTCAAGTAAGGAGGGAGTACTTTAATCAGAGTGTTTTACCATACATTAGACTGAAAAGGCATTGCCCTTTGCAATTGAAAATGGAAATAGCAACAAGGGAATTCCAGATCAACCAAATCTAATTACTGGTCTGAGTTTTATAGCCATTCCATCCATTCTCTCAAGCTCTCTCTATGGATATGCCTACAATAATACCGGTGCACAAAGTAACATATGTAATCTGATTACCATTAATTTTTGTATTTATTATTTTTCCCAGTTCAAGTATCAAAAGATTTTTCTTTTGGCTAAAATGATTTTCATGTTTTTCAGTGCAGAAAATGTATATATGGCATCCCCCACTATCACCTATCATAGCCTGCTCATACTACCACCCTCGATTACTACTGGTCCTAATAACCTCATCATTGCCAAATATAACTTGCACCAAATACCGAATGATAATAATCTAACACCTACTCATCTGGAAGGGGGAAAAAATAAAGTGCCAGATACCAAACAGTAACAATCTCAACATTTATTGATTTTGAAGAAAATTACACACGTGCACGTGCGCGCACACACACAAACATACACATATCCAAGATAAGATCTTTCCACACGGAACAAATCCACAAGAAATCAAACTGCAAAATTAACGTGCATATCTATAACTTGTCCCTTACAATTACCACCACTCAGATACAGATGGATATTCCTTTGTGCCAAATTTGTTGCAATGGTGTAAAGCCAATAACATTAAAACAACTAAGTAATGGATATATATTTTCATCAAACTTATCATTTGGGGCATCCTTGAGACAACATATTTGAGGCTGCAGGTATATACAGGTCAAATATGGACAAAATTTCCATCCGAAGATCAATACCTTCTGTATCACATCCAATCTCGAATTATCATGTGGTATAAAAAGGCAAAAAGTTGAATACATACGGTATATTTTTCATATTTGTTGCATGCGATTGGTAGAGACAGATACGAATACCATTTGGAAAACCTCAAATACTAACAATCATTGGACTCGTTCCACTGTAATAAGCAAAACCACCAGCACAGGGTCCAAAAAATATACTTGCAACGAGAGAAAACATAACAGCTAAATAAAAGAAGCGAATGCCAGACGTTAATAATAACAAACTGAGAGTATAACACAAACCCAGAATTACCAAAACCATAAAGATAAGAACCCAGTGAAGTGCTAGCATATATAATTCTAACCCAGGATTCAAAAACCATGAGGATGAGAACTTTATGACGTTCATGAATATATAACACAAACCCAGAATTACAAAGACCATAAAGTTAAGAACTTAATGAAAAACAGGGATATATAACACTAACCTAGGATTACAAAAACCATGAAGACAAGAACTTGATGATACACATGAATATATAACACAAAACAAGGATTATTAAACCATACAATGAAAAAATTGATGACAAGGATGGACATATAAGACATACCCAGAAACACCCATGACAATGGTGGGATCAGGAGTACCATCATTGATGATGCACCAGTTTTCCGATGAGGTTCTAAGTAGTTTCTCTTCGAGATGGAGTTGTTGGAGTATAGGAAGTCCTTTAAATTTTATCACATTCATTAATGGAAGTCCTCGTGCTATACTCATTTCAAAACCCTAACTCCGGAAGAAACAATTGTCCGTGTGTGGGGGGAGGAGGTTGAAGAAGCTTTTCTTCATTAGCCGCCTAGCCTTTGATCCTTTTTTCAAGGGAAAAATGATTCACTATAATTAAGTTCTCAATTTGAATAACTATTTTTTCAGGCCAATGATAAATTGAATAACTTTTTTTTTTAGTATATTAAAACAAAGGTTGGTTTCATTTTTTTATTAATGTGTTTAGTTTTTTATTTTATTTATTTGTATTTTTTTTTGGGTTATATACTTATATAGCCTCAAGTTTTTGCACTATTTCATCTTATATGGATATGTTATTTATTTATTTCTTTTAAATTACATGCTAATAAATAAATAAAAGGAATCATTTCTTCAATTTTGCCCCATTTTGCAATAAGATACATTGCATGGACCATGCTGTGCTTAAAAAATTTTCTAGATGAAAATCATCTACAAAAGAGAATAAGTTAGGTTCAAAAGTGAAATCATATACAAAAGATAATAAGTTAGGTAATAAGTTAGGCTCAGAGAGATGCTGGAAGTGGCTTCAACATGGCCCTTCAGTTACTTAAGTAAGTGTAAGTGTATTTCAAGAAATCAATAAATTGAAAAGAGTATTAGAGCTTAAGATTTGAAATCTAAATATAAGTGATGCCAACCTCTACTTATAAATATCGGAATTGAGATAACTTTGTCAATTGATTAATAACATGATAAGTAAATGTAACTTGTGTCTCATGTCTACACAACTTCCTCATGTAAGCTATGTCTTCCTAGATTCTCTTGTTTATTAGGAAAGCATGGCCAATCAAAGCTCATGCTTGGGCTGAGCTATATACTAGAGCTTGACCAATCTCCGATTCTTAGATCGAGATTTAGGAGTTTGGATTCTAGTCCTTAAAGCTCAACTATGGGCTTAAGTAGGTTAGATTGAGCTTAAGAGGCCCAAGTTTAAAAAGTGTTATGAACATACCACCTTTAAAAAATATTATAATTGCATGACATCACTTATTTTTAAAATTAAGCATTTACACCTTTAAAATAAAAAACAAAGCCTTTTTTTTTTAATGATATGGTAACTTACGTGTTATAGATGGTCATTTTAGTAATTGGGTTTTTGACTCGATTTAATGCCATAAACCAATTTATTATGATAGTGACAAGGTCTAAGGAATCAAGCTTAACTAGGGATGTTTTAAGGAGATGTGGCATAGTAGGCTTGGAATAAGAATCACTAAACTGGATTTTTCACTCTTAGACCTACTCAGTTATCTCATGCACGAAAATTAGACTAAAAAAGAAAGCCTTTACAAGCTCATTTGGGTTTTGTTTGACTTTAATAAGACATGGGTTTATTTATAATAGAAATAGGCTATTCTTGATTGTTATAAGCCTCTAGGTTTGTCAAAACCCATAAAGACTAAACAAGAAAAGAAGGGATTAATGACAGTTGTTAGATCATCAAAAGATATCCAGCAATCATTTGCAATGCTTGATCTAAGCCATTTAACAGTCAAGATAAGCCCCCAAACTCTATAAATGATAAGCTCCCCCTCTCATTCTATTCATTTTGAGTATTGGCAAGCTTGAGACTAATGTTAGAACTCTATTGAAATAGCTTGACAAAAGATCAAACCAGCAAATCTCCAAATAATGATCGAGAACATTGAATTTGATCCATTGTCATGCACGCACATTTGAGATACTGAGTTTGCGTGTACTTCCTCTCATTCCTCTTCTTATGACATCTTACATGTGTCATCTACTCAAGACTTCTCTTAAGTCAACTGACATGCCTATTGCACATAATTGATGTACTATAGTAACTTCACCATGCATATGTCTATTTTGCTGATGTGGAAAGTATTATAAAGCAAATGATTTACCAAATCATTTAAATTCTTATATGGTATATATGTAATTAAATTTTAATTTATTTATATTTAGAATTGTTTTAAATTTATAATTTTAAACATTCAATTACTATTTGTAGGAGTATGCTTTATCTTTTTATAATATATATGGAGAGAGAGAGAGAGAGAATATCAATGATTAGTGGATTGATTTGAACTTCGTTTTTTTTTTTTCCATCCGATTAGCATTGCTCGAAATATTGGTGATTGATGACCGAATAGATCAAAATTTCGGTTTTTATTTTTTATCCAAGTAGCATTGCTCAAAATATATATAAGTCTATTTTTTAACCAATAGCAAAAAAATATATAAGTTAAGACGATTAAAATATATAGCTTGCCAAAAATCTATAACTATAATGAGAAAAAAAAGTTATCAACGAGTACATGATATATGTAGCATTTTAATAATACGGTAAATTATTTGTTTTATAATATTTTCCATAGGAGCAAAGTGGACATTTAAGTTACCATTTAATTAAAAAAAAACTTTAATTCTATTTCAAAGGTGTGAGTACTCAATTTTAAAAAAGTTAACATTGTATTTATCATTTGATTTTTTTTTATTTTTGTAATTAATTACTTAAAATATAAAAATCAATTTATTAGTAATGTAGATGCCTATATAGTATTTCAACATGCACCAAAGTTAGATCGACCATAATGTTTCCACAAATCTTATGTAAGAATTCTCTATTGTTCGAATTTCTCTTCACCTTTAACTTCTTCATCAACCCCTTCTTATAATCAAGATCATCGTTGCCATTCACAATATTTTCCTTTGTGTACACAATAAATTTCACTATCTCGGCTATTTCTAGCTTAATTACATTACATATACACATTTAGTCTCATGAAAAATTACAAGAAGTTCCTGTGAGTAATTTTCATAAACACTTTTCATAGATTACAAACAATTATCATATCCAACAACCTCTATATCTTTACAACTCTCGCATTTTATATATTTTACTACTACTATTAATAGATTATTGAATAATATACATTTTTGTAACTAAAGTTACCAAATCTATACACAATATAACTATGTTAAATTTAAGTTTCAAAAATAACAATAAACTCAATAAAACACCATAAATTCACATCTAAAATGTAAAATAAGAGAAACCGATAGTATACATTCGTAAAATTTTGCAAATAGAGTTGGAGTTGTGTTTGATTTGTGAAAAAAGGGACAAATAATGTAGGAGACAATCAAAATTAAGAGAAAATAGAAGTAGAGCCACGGTTTTCTTTGTAAATGGGTGTATTCTATTCTATTTGCTTTGTGTTAGGTTTATAGAGAGGAAAAGGGTATGTGACTTTTGTTCTAGTATTTTACACTAAAAGCACATATATTACATGTCCCTTCGGTTCTAATCTCATTTCAACTAAATGTGCATGCATGGCCTTCACTAGACTCTATGTATAATTTTTTATTTTATTTTATTTTGATAATATTTTTTAAAAAGATATATTTTTAAGTATTTTTCTGGGTGATATAAAAGTAGGAAAAATGATAAAGTTGAATTTCCAAAGTCAAAAGCAAGGTATTTTTCTAACTGCCTTCCAAAATCTCATTACAACTAATTGACTTTCGGTAGATCTTCTTGGTACTTCATTTCCCACACATCTTCAAAATATCCATAATTCCCACTCCCCAATTCCTCACACAAACGCACCCAATCCACCGCAATGTCTGCAACATTTTGCTTCTCTTCCCATTCCATCCATGCCATATCATACAGTTACCCCAGAACTACTTGCATTGTGAAAGTGAAACCCATTTCAATTAAGGCCTTATCTACTTCCGTTGACTATTCTTCAGTCTCCTCCGTTGGTGATAAATCTTCCATCCCATGTAAGGTATGCGATTTACTTACCAAATTACATCAAATTGCTGATCTTTCTTTCTTTCTTTTTTTTTTTTTTTTCATTCAATTGAAGTTAATTTAGGCTGTAATCAGTATATATCTATTCAGTTTTATGTACTTTAGATTTGATGGAGACAAAGTTCTGATTTTATTTAAAAAGTTAACTGAATTTGACGAAGCTAATTGGGGTTGAGTGCTTTTATATGAATATGCAGCAAATAGGGGAGTAAAAGGAGAGAATTTCTTCTTCTTCTTCTTTTTTTTTTGGTGGAATGAATTTTTGGGGTAACCGCTCATTGTTTAGTTATTTGACATAGTCAGGTTGAGACGAGGCAATTTATTTGTTCTTTTCAAGGATATGAGCTCAGATTTTTTGTGTAATGGTAAATTGGGATAAACCAAACCATGCTATACTTACCATCGTGAAAAATTGGGTTAACCTTGGATGGTTGCTTTTACATAAGCATGTCCTAAAACATTAGCTATTTGACCTTTAGAAATAGACTGAATTTTCAACATCTAAGTAATGATTCTCGATGGCTTGATTTGATGAATTATTAAGTTATCATTGAAGTGAAAGTTGCAAGCAAGTTAAGGCCTTGTTGTCTAGCTCATAAACACAGTTCTCTAATAGATATGGAACAGGTTCTATTCGCTCCTTCCCATCCCTCTAAAATATAGAGTTAGCCAAAAAGAAAAGGAAGGCACAAGCAGCAATAAATTGAAAGAAGTATGTAACCTTGGTTTGGAAGTTTTACATTTGATTGGTCTTGAATGAATGGGTGCAATTTGGTGGTTTGTCACTTGTTATGTTCATGTAAATGATATGAGAAGCCATTTTATAACATACAGAAGACGTCTTGCACAAGTCTGATGACCAGTCTGCCACATAATTGATACACACCTAAATTGGTCCATGGATTTTCTTGGTGGATCTTAAAGTGTTTATCTGTATTGATGTGTCGGTCTTCATGGAAAAGATGTCTTGATTGTCTTCCAGTACCTACTGAATCTACCTGATCTGATGGGAACTTGTAACAAATTTTAGAACATTAGTTTGGTGACTGTTAAATCCACATCAATTATGGTAGTGAAGTTTAATCAAGGATCGATTCGTGTGAGTAAATTCTCGAGTTATTTAGAGCATTCAGATTTTCCAAGCAGTTATCATATACCCTTAAGAATTTAGATTTTAAGTTTAAAGAAATATTAAAGGGATGTTAACTGAGAAGGTAACAGTAAGATTAACTGGAATCGGTCAATTCTGCAACATCTCAAACAGAAAATTGCAGCAGTCAAAGAAAGAATGAGACAAAAATTTATTTAAAGCATAAAGTACTTCTACATTCTTTCTGTGCTCTGTAACTTGAATGATTCACAACCAATGATGTCTATTATGATTGGGATATACCATGACATCCTTATTTTTTCTACTATCGAACTTGTTTTTTCCAGACAAGTCGTTGGCCATGGAAGTATCAGGACAATGTCATCAACATTCATTATGAAGAGCATGATAGGGAAAGTCCGGAACCCGCCAAAAACATCCTCATGATACCAACAATCTCTGATGTTAGTACTGTAGAGGAATGGAGATCAGTGGCTAGAGATATAGTTGAGAGAGTTGGTAAAGTTAATTGGCAAGCTACTATTCTGGATTGGCCTGGCCTTGGTTACTCTGATAGGCCAAAGATGGATTACAATGCAGATGTCATGGAGAAGTTTCTGGTTGACTTCATTAATGCACCTGATGGGCCTCTATCTAACTCAGGTAGCAATAACATCCTCATATTATAGAAGTCTTTTTTCCTGTACTAATATTGTTTTAACTTTTATGAAACCTTTTCAGCATAGATCTTCTATATTGCTAGCAGTACACAAGCTGCACTTTTGGTTTCATAATATATGGACATTTTGCAAAAATATATAGAATTCTCCAGCTAGATATTCAGAGCAGTCATCATTCTTATTAAAGCAGTGATTACATGGAACAGCCTGCTAATGATCTATAGCTTGCATACATGTGATGTGCTACCCAATAAAAGGAAACAATATTTGGCCCTAGTATAGGCAATCAAGTGCAGGTTGAATTAAGTTTGGTGCTAAAGCTGCTTTGAGAAAAACTTAAAGTAATTATAACAGGCTTGCGCACCAAATATTGAGCAAAGAGAGTAGGATTGAAGATTCAGGCATTTCAATATGAGAAGAAGGTTTGACCCTGATAACTTTGTCCCTGATCTTCTCTGTTTGGGTACTTATAATCCCTTTACTTAAAAGTGTTCTTTCAACCAAAGAACCGAGCAAATACTAGAGAATTGAGTTCTACAAGATTTTTTTTTGTAACCTTGCAGCTTTTTGGATAATTTTAGATTTTATAGATTTTGTAGAAGAAGATACAAAAGAAGAATATCACCCACTGTACAGATAAGGATAGAAATAAACAAAGATGCTCAGGAAATCAATTAAAGCATCAAGAAAGCAAAAGGGTGATTTAATCAATATCCTGGATATGACTCAAAGAACTATACTTTAGCATAATACCAAAAATGAATCCTCCTTGCTAGCACATCAAAGGAAAGAGAACTCAGCCCTAGTCTTCTTTTCATTTCTTTCTTTTCATATGTAATAGATCATTAGGCTACATTTCCTGTAAGCTAGACTCAAGGTTTTCCCAAACGAGACACATAGGCCTGAAGAAGCTATCACAATGTAAGGGACCTGTGGAGCTTACAGCCGTCTCAATATGAGAGAGTGAAAATATGAATAAACTCACGAAATCTCAATGTAAGTGCTACAATTGCGAAACAAAGCTAATCAAAGGTTTGAATATCCTGGAAGCCGATGAAATAGACCACTTTTCAACTCTACCACTACTTGCTTGGAGGATCCATTAGTTGTGAAGTTTCAGCTGCCAACTAGTTTCCAAAGGTGTTTGTTGATGGTCAAGTGGCATACATATACTTTCTGTGGACACTTGACAGTGCCACAGAGAATGTTGATTGCCATTTAATTTATTACATCCTGTATGATGATGTGCATCTGGCTTCTAAATGTCAAAAGGAGCCTCCTACAAACACAACTATGTGAGGAGGATGCCATTGATAGGATAAGGAGTATATGGCTAATATTTGGCCAAAATGCTAGGAATTGCATGATTATTAGGGAATGGTTTTTCAATTATGTGAAACAATTGAAAAAGTCAATTAGAAAACGTAGTGTGGCTAATCAAAGAGAATTTTGATTTTATAAGAATGATTTGAGGAAAAAGCAAAAAGTGTCAAGTAAATTGGGTGATGTTTGCGCCTTACCACAGAATGGTGAAATCATTCTGCATGAGGACTTATAATAGGATCCATACTTACAGGATTGCTTGAATGTTGCATTTGGTCGATGCAAGATAGCTAGGATTCATGTGCATAGTTTACTGGGGAGAAAAGAGCAGCTCCACATTTAGTAAATTTCGGCCATTAAGTGCCTTGCGTAAGTTGTTATTGACTATCTTGTATTTCACATTCATATTAAAGAACACCTTATGCCAGTGTCTTGAATGTGCCTTCATTAGGTTCTTATATTCCTTTAGGTTCATGTTTTGTCAATCGAGATATCTTCCTACAGTTTGGACTTATGACTCTTGAATGGCTCAAAATTATTCTTGAGCATCATATCCTTGAAGCATGCATCTTAATTGGTCTATATGTAGCAAGCAAGCACATGGGACAAGGCCTTGCAATAGGTGAAGACATAAAATGAAAATTGCAAGAAAGCTTCATTAAACATGATATAAAGTCTTTAACATACATTGTTAGCAACATACGATTTGCTAGTCTAGCATCCCCTCTAGACCAACACCATGCCACACTTGGAGGCTATTATCAGCACCTTAGAAAACCATTCACAGGTGTTCTTGTGCTCTGAGCTGACTACAGCCATGCCATAGGATTTTCAGTTCTCACCTTTAACATACATTGTTAGCAACATACAGTTTCCTTGTTTAACATCCCCTCTAGACCAAAACCATGCCACACTCGAAGGCTATTATCAGCACCTCAAAGAACCATGCACTGGTATTCTTGTTCTCTGTACTGACTACAGCAGTGCCATAGGATTGTTAGTTCCCACCCAGAAATTGCAAGCAACTTACATTTGGAGATGCCCTTCTAGAAATAACCCTATAAATTATCTACCTGTGGTCTGCTAGAGATACTTCTTTGCATGCATCAAAGCAATTGTAGTACCTTCTTGATAGAGGCATAACTTTCATCTGTACACTCCCTTGATTATCCTAACTCAACTCTTCTCTATAGTTCCATTATTGTGCACATTATTCCTTATAGGTACTGAATGAAGTCTCATGCAAGCAAATCTTAGCAATCATGTAATTACTAAGTGTGAGAATCACCAACTTGCTCATTACCAGATTTAAGCTTGGGAAGTTTATTATATGAGTCCACTGTAATAGACAGAATGTTTTTGCAATAATGAACTTTGAACTAAGGAGGTTTTGAATTGGAAGTTGAATGGCAGTCAGATTGAGTTTCTTAATTCCTACTTCACAGATGAGGATTTCAAATCAGCCTTCTTCTCTCAACCAAATGGGAAGGCTCTAGGTCTGGATGGGTATTTGGTCAAATTCTTTAAGGTGGCATGGTCTATCATCGATTCAGTTCAGTCATCATCCTTGCAGTTGAGGATTTCTTATCATCAGGGTTCCTTCTTGAAGAGGTAAAGAATGGCATGCCATCATTGCCCTTGTTCCAAAGGTTTCCAATTTTACTTCACTGACAAATTTCAGGCTAATTTCTTGCTCTAACATCATATACAAAGTATGCCAAAGTTGCTAGCTACTAGACTAGAGAAGTTTTTCCATCTCTTATCGGCAAGGAGCAATCATCTTTTATCCTGGGAAGAAGGATAACTGACGACATTTTTATTGCTCAAGAACTTGTCAACATGTATCATTTAAATAGGGGCACCCTAGATGTACAATTAAAGTTGACATTATGAAGGTATATTACACCTTAAGTCGGGAATTTTTAGAGAATGTACTTGCTGTTACAAATTTCCCACCCCACTTCCGGTGTCTCCTTTAGTGATGTTTTTCTACCCCAAAATTTTTCATCAATTTAATCGATTAACTAGTTGGCTTCTTCCCTAGTTCTAGGAGTATTTTCCAAGAGTATCCAATATCCTTATATCTATTTGATTTGGCAATAGAGGTTTTCTGTGGGATTCTAAGGAATGTGACTGTTCCTCTCTCTTCTCTTATCACTGGACATGCAAAGAGGAAAAAATCATTCACCTTTGTTTCGCTGATGATTTGATGATCTTTGCAAGGGGATGATTCTTTTATCTCTCTTAGTTGATAAGCTCTTCTTACCTTTGAGAACTTTTCTGGCCTCTGTGCAAATGGGTTGAAGAACAGGATCTTTTTTAGCAACTTTGGTCCTCCTACTAAAGAGAGATTCTTTATTTCCCTTGGTTTTTGAGAGGGTTATCTACTGTTGAGATACCTAGGAGTTCTCCTTATCTCATTCAAACTTAAGAGGGCACATTGTGAAGCTCTAGTAACAAGAATCACCAGTCACTTGAACTCTTGGACTAGCAAATTCTCTCTTATGCTGGTAGAATTCAGCTAATTAAGTCTGTTATATTTTCTATGCAATTATATATGGCTTCCATTTTTGTTCTACCTATGAAAGTGGTGAGAAAAATTGAAGGCTTGATGAGGAATTTTTTTATGGAGTGTTAGACCCAATATTTTCTCTAAAGCCAAAGTAAGATGGGAGGTGGTTTGCTCTCCTCTAGTTGAATGCAGCTTGTGTGTACCCAAGCTAGATGTTTGGAGTAGGGGCAGCGTGACTGAAACATATATGGACCTTATGTGAAGGTGGTTTTAGAAGCTTATGGTTTGATTGTGTGTGTGTACATGCTATATTTCTTAAGGGCCACAGTTTTTGGACTGTAAAATGTCATTCCACTTGCTCTTGTACATGGTGCAAGCAGCTCAAGCCTAGATCCTTGGAAACAAGTTGGTCTGTTGGAGATAGAGTGAATATCTTCTTGCAGTTAGACTATTGACTTCCTTCGAGGTTCCTTTGATTCTCTCCTTAGTGCTAGAACAATTGCAACCTCTGGACCTCCCTTAAATGCAGGACTATGCTCTTTGATTGATAATAGCTCTTGGTCACTACCAAGAGGCTTATTTTGGGAATTCTTCACCATTCCTCCCTATGTTTCACCCAGAGTTTTGTACTAGACAAGCTCATTTGTTTGCCAGCCTTGTCTGATTCTTCCTCTACAAAGATCACCTACAATGTGTTCAGGAACCATGGCTCCTCTGCCCCCTTTTCCAACGTCATATGGTGCAAGAAATCCTTACCTTGACATTGCTTCATCCTATGGTTGGCTTGGAAGAGGAAATTATATACCATTGATAAACTCAGCCAATGGGGTGTAGCCACCCAATGGTTCTTGTGCAATATGGGAAGTGAAGATCATGCACATCTCTTTTTCAACCGCCCCTTCTCTGCTTAAGTTTGGTTGTCTGTTATCCTTCAGCTAGGATGCCCAGCCTCTTTCTCTTCTTGAAATGGTGTCACTTCAGGCCTGCTCTCTTTAGGCAACTCTCTGTCAATCACAACCTGGAAAGTTGCTTTTGCAGCTGCAGTGTATGTCATCTGGAAAGTTCGCAATGCTACTTGTTTGGAAAAGCCTCCCCATCTCCCTAGTTCTGTAGCTAGATAGATCCTTAGCTTCACAAATTCTCTTGTATCTTCTTGAGACTTTGTTTGGGGATTCTACCCAATTTTCCACATATTTATGACTATAAACTTCCTCTGATTGTTAAGTTTGACTTACCCATAAGAGAGAGAAAGTTAATAAGTACTCTAACGATTAGTTGGTTGTTAGAAGGTTCTATAACAGAATTACAAGTAAAAATGGAATTTTATTGTACAAGTCAGAGGCAAGCATATGAATATCGAGAAATCAAATTTTCTTAAAGCTCCTTTCATTTCTATCTTCTTACTTTCATCAAATCCTAGATAACCTTCTCATTTTGAATTGAGAAAAATATGAGTTGAGTGTAGGTATGCATACTGTTACAGCCCAACCATAACATAAGGTCCCTAGATGTAAGTTCAAAAAGTAAGGACAGGCAAATTGAGGTTCGTGCATCTTTCCCTTTCCATTTTGCATACACATCAACCGTTCTACAGAAAATCCAATGCTAACTTCATTAGAAGAGCGAGAAGAGTACTAAGAGGAATTTGGTTTTGATGGCGGTCTCAAGCTGAATAGTGTATTGTGTGCTGCTAGATACTAAGAACCGTATTAGCCACTCCCAATGTCATGTTCTGCCAGATACTTAGACCTTATCAATCTCTCCTATCTTCTGTTATAGTCCTATATCTACTGGCAAAATACATATAATTTTTGTGTGTGTGGGTGTGGGTGTGGGGGTGGGGGTGGTGGTGGTGGTGGTGGTGGTGTTTGTGGGTTTGTTGGAAAGAACTGGGGATCGCTGGAAAGAATCTTTGATCTCTAATTCTCTAAGGAGAATTACACCTTTAAATTTTCGTAACAATTCTTTGTTCCTTTATTCTTTTGATACTGAGGCTTATTATACAAGCATAAGAGAAAAATACTTCTAAATAAATGATGCTAATTGTGGACTCTTAATTTTGACTAGTATTCTGACAAATTTGACAAATAAATCAAGAGGTTTTGTGCCAAATACATCCTAAAGATCTATCTATCTATATAAATCCTAAAGATAACAATAAGATCGTACTCCTACTTGGGATCTTTCTAGTACTGAATATCAGTAATACTATCAGATATTCTTTCTTTATCCAATGCCTGTAGGATCTTTGTTAAAGCTTGTATCATCTTTACATTGATCACATATGCGGTAACTTACTCTCTTTTAGAATGTATCTCTTTGCACCATGAGCCTCCATAACCACTTCTTGAGAAGGATATGTTCCTTGCATTAGCATGTACATCTCTTAGGGCCTATGAAGCTTGATAATTTGCTGGCATCATCTACGTGAAGATCTTACAGTTATTTAGATGACCTTACTTTTGGATATAAATTGACAAGAAATTAGTTTACAAAGACCTTATTGGCTAACAACAAAAATTTTGACAAAGAGAGGCACATATACATTGTGATAGCATTCATCTGATTGACATGCAACTAAAGCCTAATGTTCTAATTTAAAGATCAGAAGATGTTCTTCGATTGAGGCTCTCCCATTTGTATTTTTGTCTTGTCCGTTCAGTATTATATGATAGAAGAGTGTTGCAGTTGTGAAATTTTACTAACTTGCAAAAATCCTCCTACTTTTATATTAGAGGTTCACCAAAATGAACTTTAAGTATACCATGTTTACCTAGTATAGGCAGTTGACCTTTACAGTTAATTGTCCATTCTTTTAAACCTTATAGTGTTAAGGGCTGCCTATCTCCAGTTCAGCAGTGGAATGCACTAAGGGGCACAGCCCTGGGTCAAAGTAGGATAAATGAACTTTATTGCTTGACCATGTCTTGTGTATAGTTGATTCTTCCAACACTTTATTTGTATTATTCACGTGTTAATTTGGCCCAGGCTTCTGAACACCATTTTTTTTTTAATCATCCTGGTAACTCATGAATTAAAGCATTTAATTTTACTTGAATTGCAAGTTGCCAGTCTCATACTTCACAAACCCAAAGAAAAAAGAATTGTGATAATAATTATTTACCTGAAGTATAAGTGCCCATTTGTTTCACCAATAACGTTATTAGAACTTCTTAAAATATGTTGGAATGTAGTATTTACAAAGTTGCTATATTCAGTTGGCAATCAAAGCAATTATGCAAGTGGTGTCACTTAGTGGTTTTCACTTACTGTCACTAGTCTAGTGATGGGAGGCAAATGTAACACCTAGTGACTTCACCAACCTATGGTAGTGGTTAATATATGCACTAGAATGTATCATTTTACTCATTCTTGACACAACATTTTCATTTGAATCAAAATTGGTTTTTTGGGCCAATCATATGAACGTATTGGAGTGACCTTTTCCTGCACCACATGGTATTTTCTTTACTTTGAGATGTCTTGTTAGTGGATTGGTGTGGGAGCGGAATAGAGGTGGTAATGGGGTAGGTGATTGTGGGGATGTGACCAAAGTCATTTTGGCAGTAAGGTGCAATGAGAGAGAGATGGGAAAGGTGGTGGAAATTGTCTGTCTGATTAGTTGTAGCTTTGAGTTCTAAAAATACTGTCAAGGTCATAACTACTGTACTTGCTAACTCTCTTCTTCCTATGATAAACAGATAACTTGATTGTTTTTGGAGGAGGACATGCAGCCACGCTTCTAGCTCGTGCTGCACAAAAGGGTTTGGTGAAGCCAAGAGCAATAGCTGCAGTGACTCCCACCTGGGCTGGGCCCCTCCCTATTGTCTTTGGTCGAGATTCCAACATGGAAACAAGGTAATATTCCTTTATGTATCATGGTACTTGTGATTGGTAGCTGCAAATTCTAATTCATAAGCAAGAAAGCTGAATGACCATAACAACATAATTCACCAGTGGTGGTTTGCTTGAACTAGTCTTTAGCATGGACATTACAATATTAGGCCTGGAAGCAATGCTGATGATCCTAGATGTCAAGTCATGACCTACTAATGTGAGAAACAATCTGGACGCACTTGAAAGGATACAGGATGAACTTGTTAGATTCACTTATGATATGGATAAACATGATTAATCTCTCTTCACATATCCAATCATCTTTAAATAGCTTATTCTGTCATGAATTCGACATAAATGAAAACATTGTTATATATATGAACTTTGCCAAATCACCTTGAATTAAAGGGATAATATTTTGAGTTCTGTTTAAGTGAAAGTACACAGTTATAATCGTATAGACTGCCTCCAAATATATGAACTGCCCTCCAAAACTCATACAGTTAAGTCCAAGTTTATACTGTGTTGATAGTCCCAAGAAATTGACCTTGTTGGGATATTAACCAATCTCTCTTATGCATTCCTATATAGATAATTTACTTTACAAGTTAATTAGATATTATTTAATTTTATTTCTTGTAACGTGATTTTGTTAGGTGTAGGTTTATATATCTAGAAGTCATTCTAGAGAAAGCTAAGATTATCCGAAGAATTGCATTTTTTCTTTTAAACTTCAACTTTAACTCCTCCATTCTACTAGTTATTGAAATTCTAAGAAATTGGAATACTGTGGAAATATATCTCTAAATTTCCACCATAAGTGGGTCACTAAAATTGCAAACTCTCAAGTCCATAAACTTTTAGTTTGCTAGGTAATTTTGTATCAAGCACATCGTTTCTGTACATTCATTTTCATATTCAATACAATTAATGATGTTCGCCCCACTCTCCAGCCCACCCACCAAATATGGCCCATATTTCTGGTGTAAGATGCAGTTTTTAGCTCAATAATTGCTGTTTTTCATGGGCCGCATGAATTTGTAGGTATGGACTGCTTAGAGGTACTCTGAGGGCCCCTGCTTTAGGCTGGATGATGTATAATGCTCTAGTCAGCAATGAGAAGGCCATCGAATCCCAGTACAAATCCCATGTTTATGCAAATCCCGACAATGTCACTCCAGGTATTCTTGAGAGCAGATATGCCCTTACGAAACGTCCAGGTGCTCGTTATGTGCCAGCTGCTTTCTTGACCGGTCTGCTTGACCCTGTAAAATCGCGTGAAGAGTTCCTTGAGTTGTTTGCTGGACTTGAGGGAAAAATACCTGTCTTAGTTGTTTCAACCGAAGGGGCTCCAAAAAGGTCAAAAGCTGAAATTGAGGCTCTTCGAGGAGCCAAAGGAGTTAGCAAATTTGTTCAGGTTCCGGGTGCGCTTTTGCCTCAAGAGGAGTTTCCCAATATCGTTGCAGAGGAGCTATACCAATTTTTGCGAGAGAACTTTGAATCTTGAAACGTGCTTTAACCAATCTGTCGATGTTTTAATCATAAAAGGTTCATACACAATTTTTTTCATGGCAACACTCGGAATACAAGATAAATGATCACACCTGTATTTTATTGACATGTAAAGAGCAGAGTAACAATTAAATCAGTATGAGATGAAGTATTTACAATTGAATTATCTCTTGCTTGTGAGATAAAGATCATTAGACAGTGTTCGCTGGGAAAGAAGGAACATTTTAGCCTTGGTAATGTTATTGCTTATTACATATATCTTTAGTTGCCTTATGTCTTTAGTCACTTATTTCCTGAAAGGATATGGAGAGTGATACAAACCCAACACAGCTTGCTGACCTTTCTCGAGTGTATAGGAGGTGCTTGAGGCTTACTAGTTAAGAGTGCTTGTGTTATTGCTTTTGTTACTTGCACTATTACTTTACTGCTTAGCTAACTCTTTGTTTTGCAGGTATAAGATATTTTTGTTAAGAGATAGCTATACTTGTACTTCCCTTGCGGCACTATAAATAGTAGAATTGCGTAGTAGGATAGATTAGAGAAGAACATCGTGAAAGCCATAAACCCTAGCAAAGCTGCTAACAAAACATAGCCGAATCCAATGTATCAACTACTTGTTTTTGTATGTTCCCATCCGTGGCCTATCAGAGAGTCCTCCCAGGTTTCATGTTTCAAGTGGATATTGATTTTATGCGTAGAGGAACTAGACTATGCATACTGTACTAATACACGTCTTAAAAGTAGTAGGTTTAGTGAAAAACAACAATAGAAAGTGAAAATCGAGGGCTTCTATCCATACGGTCCCTTTCTTATTGGTTGGTGGATACCAGGGATTGTCATGTGCATATTAATGATGAATGATATGTGGTGTGAACTATTTACCGTTCGGGTTACACGGACAATTATGAAGGCTACTTCATGACTAAGATGTACCATCCTCCACAGCTCTAGATCGATTGATATTGAATAAGCCTTGTAACTAAAAAACACAATTACATTTGTACACATAAACCATCAGCACGGTATCCTTGTCCCAGTAGATTAAGATACATCATCCACCACAGCTCTAGATCAATTGATGTTGAATGAACCCTGTAAACTAAAACACTGTTATATTTGTACACATAAACCATCAACATAGCATCCTTGTTCCAATTGATTAAGATGCACATCCACCACAGCTCTAGATCCATTGATGTTGAATGAACCTTGTAACTAAAACACAGTTAATATTTGTATACATAAATCATCAGCATAGTATCCTCGTCCCAATTGATTAAGATGCACCATCCACCGTAGCTCTAGATTAATTGATTTTGAACGAACCTTGTAACCAAAACAAAGTTATATTTGTACACATAAACCACTAGCATAGTATCCTTGTCCCTATCGATTGTGAGTCCCAAGGAAGATGAAACAAAACTTAGTTCTGATGCAGATTAAGAATAATCACATGTAACAACATAATTTTTACATGGATTTTATTTTATTTTATATTATTTATGCTAGATATGATTTTACTATTATCTTTTATTTGATTCAATTTAGTTTATTATTGTTAAGATTTAATTAAATTAGTATCTTTATTATAAGATTGTAAAATATAGTGACTTGATATTTAATAATAGAACTATTTTTTAAGTGAGGTATGATATTTTCTTTTTCATTGATGGTGTTAGACCATCAAAATTCACCATCTAATGTAAGATCATAGAAATTAAGGATGATGTGGGACCATCAAAATTCATCATATGGTATGAGGTTATATAAACAAAACTAGTATGAAGCCATCATAAAACTCCATCATATAGTATGAGACTATACAAATAAAGAGTAGTGTGGGGCTATCATCTAAATCTAGTAGTGTCAAGCTAATAAAAAAATATTTATTTTTTGATAATTTTCTTAATAATCTTAGTATAATCATAGTTTAGATTAATTTTTCTTATCATTTTTTTTGTATTTTTCCGAAATTTTTTATCTTTTATAATTTTTTTTCTTCCGTTATCCCACATCAAATTTGGTATTGAAGCAAATTATCTCTTTTGTTTGATAGTATGAGACCATCAAAATTTATCATAGTGTAAGGTTATACAAATAAAAAATGGTGTGAAACCATCAAAATTTATCATGTGATGTGAGGTTACAAATCAAAGGTGTTATGAGACTATTATAAAAATTTATTGTGTGGTGTGAGGTCATATAAATTAAGGATGGTGTGAGATCATTATCTAATTCTATTAGTGTGAAACTACTGGATATATCTCTTTTAAGTTATCAATTCCTTTTATATATATAATTTTTTTTATTTCTTGGTAATTTTCTTAGCAATCATAGTATAATCACTGTTTAGATTTATTTTTCTTATTAATTTTTATTTTTTTGGTAATTTTTATTTTTTTTTATATTTTTTTACTTCCATTGTCCTACATCAAATTTGGTATTAGAACAAATTATCTCTTTTGTTTGACATCAAGTTTAGCTTTGACATTATGTGAACTCCTTCTTTTGCTAGAAAATATGCACTTGATGTGTGCCCAATGTGTCCTACAGTAGCGTTTGGGTAGTAGAATTGGACACTATTATACAAGGTGAATAATATAGTATAGTTTTTTTACACCACGTTTAAAGTGTATATAGTATAAGAAGCAAATTTTGAAAACAATATAAGATTATTTTTAGCGTTAACGTCAGAACTAACAAAAAAAGCTTTAATATTAACACGGTATCAAAAGAAACGATGATGTCATAAGATTATTTTTTGAGTTTTAAGAATATGTTCATTTTGTTTTATGAAATAAATGTTTACACTATCATACAGATAGTATAAATTTTTTGAATTTTATTTAATACCTTAAAGTTCTTTTGTTCAATGGTATGGTCTCATATGTGGATCAAATAAAGGATTACAAATTTTATTTAATCCAGTATTATAAAATAACAGTAACCAAACACTATATATATATATATATATAGATAACTGTGCATTCGAAAGAAGTGGGAACTTGTCATAGTTTTTTTAACTTAATACATCTTACAAGGCGAAAGCGTGACGACTATTCATGCAATTGGAGCTAATGGCGCACGCCCACAAACCAAATGAAAAAAAATAATAATAAGAGAAGTGAAGAAGATCAAGCTCCAAATACGTAGCTGATAAGACTAGGATACAAACCTTGTTTCGGAGAATTCGATGTTTTTTTTTTTCCTTACATAATCTTGATATTTGTAATAGTTTCTCCTATGTTAGAATGTTCCTTGGTATCACGTGCCGTAATGGCAAATCACCAGTTCAGTTATCATGCAAAAATGTGAATCTAGCTAATCTATTATACTGCAGTAACAGTCATTATATGATAGTAATGTTCCATTTACTTTACCGTAATTGGAATTCCATTATAGATCTATTATATATAGGATGACTATTATGTTATTTACTTCACAGAATAAGAATTTGCATCGAATTGCAATTGCATAAATCATTGAATCACCATTCCCTACTCATACCAACATAATAGCAATTCGGCTTCCTTTTTTTCCCAAACACATCACATCGAAGAAGCAAAGGAAGAAGGTTTTGCCAAATCTATCATGGAGATCCCATTACTGGTTGTTGTCGATCGTTGGTAGAAACATCGATTAGCCATTATCGGTGGAAACATCGATTAGCCATTCGTCGGATCTATCTAGCGTCAAAGGTGCCATCGATCAGCCATTGCCAATGGAAACGTTGTTAGTTGCCTTTGTTAATCTACAGGAAGGAGGAGTTCTTCGCTGGTATCTATCAAAGCTGCTTCCGTCGATCCCTACCATTGTTGATCTACCCTCATCGTTGTTGATCTTGGTTGTCCCTTGCCCCCGTCGTCGTTGATCTTGATTGTCGCTGGCCTTTGTCATTGTTGCTGGTTGTCGAGTGGCGTCTGATTTGTTCTTGGATTGGTCGATGGCTGTTGGTGGATGATCTATAGGTTGGAGTCGACATTGCCAGCCATCACAAGATAGTTGTGGACATAACGTTGCCGGAGTTCAATGGTAGCGTCTCCTTTGCAATCGGAGTTCAAGCGTTAATCACGTCGTGCAACGTATTTCAAAATCCTTTTAGAGGAAAATTGAAAATGGCATGTTGTTCTCGGTTATTGATATTTGTTTTTTTTTTTTTTTTATAGGATAAGGGAATGGCATTTTCATAATTATTAACATGGGACTTATGTATGTGACTTATGACATACCTCATATACTATTGTACTTAACAATGTTTTGCATGACCAACTGGTATTTTGTATTCTTGAAAAAAAATTTTCTTGAATAAGTTTATTCTAATGTCACTTGCAACAGCAGAAAATTATAGTAGCACGGATCTCGGAGACATTTATGTAGTTCCTCATCGTGTTCAACTGAGGATTATGGTTTTTCGGAGACGTTATCCAATTTCGGGTTTTAATATTATGTATCGGCATTTAAGAATTCTTTAGTTAAACCATTTATTATTACATCCTTATTTCTTCATTTATTTTTTCAAGTAAATAATATAGTTTTAATTCTATTATATCTAAGTAAACATTATTATATCAATTCATTGTAATAACTATTTTTCAGTAATAATTATTTTATTACAACCTTATTTCATTCAGTGAAATAAACGGACAGTAAATATTATAGTGTAAGATGGACTCTGGCCTTAGTGTAAGATGGACTCCGGCCTTTGTGTAGATGGTCGGCCATCTTTATTTTGGGCTTTTACAATATTAGCTAATTGGGCTTAGTAATGACCGTACACAAATTCTTAAAAAGAACATATGAAGCCGGCTGATTAACATCTGCTCTAATCCCACTTTTACTATTTTTCTTTCCAATATAGTAGCCAAGGGTTCTAACTCTAGCTTTGTGTCCATTATAGGTAATGGAGAGGAAGCAAGCTTTGGAGCCATAATATTTCTTCAACTATGTAAAACCCCACTATTTTTTTTTTAACTGCTGAAGTTTAGGGCTTTTAGAAAATACTTTCCATTTTAATTTAAATTTTATAACGATGCCATAAAAGTTAGATAAAGTCACTCCATAGAATTTTCTTTTCAAAATAAAAAATATAAATGCTTTAATTTAATGATAAGTGTGGATTAATAGTTTTACCTCATTATATATATTTGCGGTATTTATATGTTACAGTATATAAACATATTATATATATAACATATGTATATACAATTTGTTATGCATATGTAATCTATCTACGTATATATCATGTACATAAAATCTATATATCCTTTATTAATATATAAATAGCATTTATATATATTGATATATAACATATAAATTATATATAGAGAACATAATAATATATATAATATAATATAATCAAATTACATATACAAAAGATGTAACATGTACAAATAATCTATATATTCATTACAATTATATAAATAACATTTGTATATATTTGCATATAACATAGCAATTTTATATATAGAACATAATATTATATATATAAACTTACAAATATACAAATGCTATATATATATATATCGTTAATATGTATGGGAATGTGTGTGGCGTAATATGTGTCAAAATGTGGGTTGTTAATGTAATTAGTGCGCATATGTAGGGAGTAAATTTACAGATAAGATGCCTATTTTTGTATTTATATAACAATTAAACTAGAATGGAAGACGTGACTTTGGCTGCCGTTCCTTCTATTCGAAATGATTTCAAGAAATCATGATTCTAACTTTTTGATAAACAAGAATTATTGATTTTAGATTTTTGATAAATATTCAAATATTAGATATGAATATGAAATAGAATCTATAATTATGATTTTATTTTGAATTTATTCTAATATATCAAATATCATATAAGATAATGAGTGATGTTTTTTTATTTATTAGGGTTTACGGTAAACATTTTTAGCAAGTTTAGGAAAGTCCTCACTTTTCACTTAAGAAACTTTCTCTAACCAACTTCATCCTCACTTTGAGAGAATCAAGTACAAGGAGGGATGTGAGGAATCAAGTGAGAACAAGTTTAAACAAATTAAAAAATGAAATTCAACAAAATCACAAAATATAGAAAAAAGAAGAAGAAGAAGCTAAATGGGGTCTTGTGGACTTTGAGTGTCAAACGAGGAGCTGCTGTGAAAACTATTTGTGTCCTGATAGAATTGCCCCTTGTGGTTGCCGTTGACAGCCTCTCGCCAACACAGAACCATTGGAGCTCTAGCAATGGGGTATGCCTTGTTAAGCTTGGATTTCTTTTTATTTATCCAAGAAAATTTATTTGAGGGTTATTTTATGTGTAGTTTATTGTAGTGTTTTTGTTTTTTATGATATTATTCGTGATTATATGTGTTCCTTAATTATATTCCCTGTTTCGATGAAATTAAAAATTAATATTTGAAATGGCAAATGGTATAGTTTTTAGCCAGTTCTTGGTTTACAGACTTTTAATAAGTTATATTTAGTTTACATGAAAAGAAATTTTGGTAAACTATATGTGTAGTAATTATTAAATTTATTTTGAATAAACCAGCAATTTTGCGAATAATTGAAATAATTAGTTTTTGGCTAAATTTTTGGATGAATGTGATAATTTAAGAGTTTTGGAACATAATTTCATGGTAAAAAATATTCAAAATTCTTTTTGCATGTCAAAGTGATTGTTTATGCAATTATTTATAATTTCATGCCTAAAACCAAAATTTCAGTGCACTTAGGCAATGACTCGTTTCGATATTTATAAACAGAAATTTTAAAAGTATATCATTTTTTGTGATCACTGTAATTTTTGTTGGCTTGTTCATTGACTCCTTAAGAGATACAGATAGCTCTAGAGATAAGGATAGCAATGATATAAAGTTTGTTAACATCAAATATGAAATGGATAAAATATGGTTAATAGAAGTAGATAGTGTAAAGAATGACAACAACAAACCATAAGTATTTCGTAAAGATATTATAGAGTGATTAAATATAATGATTGACTTGATGATTAAAGAGGATCACTTAAGCCAAGTGAGTATTGCTCCTACTCTATAATTTTGTGAAATTTTGTGATGCATAGTGGTTGAAAGATTTTATGCCACTTGCTTCTTGTCTATTTAAACTTATATATTATATATTCATTTATTATGAATGTTATGGGAGGATGTGAAAGTGAATTATTATTTGAAAGGTTGTGATTGCTTATTGATATAATGTTGGATTATTGTGTTGTGCATTGAATGGTTTTGTATGAATAATGGCAAAGCATACCAGTGATAGGCTTCAAGCAACACTAGCGTGTTAAGCATGTAATTATGTATTTGTTATATGATTTGAATATTTTAGAACGCGTACTATTATGTAACTATAAGCATCTTATATATGCCATGACATGATGTTACTTGTTGCGTATGCATTCACTTGAGTAATAAAAATAAGAGTTGTAATGGAAGAAACAATGACTCAATGCTTATGGTTTAATAATGGTATAATTCTAATTGGGGCAATCTTGGGATGGTGGAGATGAGCACACTTGACTGTTATTGAAAAGCATATGATTATATGGTTGTAACACATGTGCTTTTATGGTAGAAAACACATGTGCTCATGTGGTAAGCAAGTACTGAAATTTTGATAAAGCAAGTTTGAATGCTTTGATTAAGCAAGTATTGAGATTGATAAAGCAAGTGTAAAGGCTTTGATTGAGTGAGTATTGAGGTTTTGATAAAATAAGTATTGTGGCGATGACTTGCTAAGTGATCAAGCAAGGAATGGAAATGTTATAAATATTAAAGTGTTATTGAGTTAGCTTGAGAGGTATTGATGAAGATCGCATAAGGAGGATTTGTCCAAGAATGATCAAAGATAAGATAAGGAGTTGGAAGCAAAGATCATAGGCCTATTTGAAATGCAGATTACGAAGACCGAAGTCGGGGACGAAATTAAAGGCCGATAGCTTCAAGATTATTGAAGACTGCTGGCCTTGGAGACTTAGGTCGCTGGCCTAAGCAAATCGGCGTAGAAATGGAGATAGGTCGGCTTTGTAAGCCATCGGCCTAAGTGGCTGGCTTACCTTTAATAAAGGCCAGTTAGACAAGGATTCTAAGCCCCCGGCTTAGGTATAAATATAGGCCGACTTTAGACAAATTTAAGCCATCGGCATATAATGTTTTCTTTAGTTGCAATTAGGGTTTTTTTTTTTTTATATACATTTTGTGTACTTTTGTTGTGACTTGTAAGACTATAAATAGGTGTCACACATTCATTTGTAAGGATCTATCTTTTGGCAAATTTTATTCATAAAGTGGGAGTGATTTTATTTAAACCCCTCCCTTTCAAGTTCAACGTCAGACTATTCTCTTCCCTTTCAAGTTCACTTGTCTTGCATTTCTTTTTCTTTTTTCAATTCTCATGAAGACTTTGGCAACAAAAAAAAAAAAAAAAAAAACTCGTGCAGGCAAATATAATCTAATCCCACTCCTACACCACTCTCAACTTGTCCTTTAACCAAAACTTAAAAAGTTGGTAAAGTAAAACTTAAACAGATTCTATTGGGTGGATATATTCTTATTAGGATGGGTTTGGGTTTGACAAGAAAAACCTTAAGGTCTTGGGGTAGGTTCGGGTTGTTGCATCCTTAGATTGTTTGTAACCTTCAAAGTTTATTTGATTGATAGAGTAGAATGATCTTGGTGAAGATGATCAGGTCCCTGGTATATGGAGACTAGAAGAGTGGATTGAAGTAAGAGGTAGAACCATTATAAATAAGTTGACTAATATTTTAATCCCTTATACTTTTAATTTCTTGCAATTTATTTAATTTCCGTTGTATGCTTGTATTTCCATTGTGATACTTAAATAAGATTTGCTAATAGTAATCAAAAGGAATTTTTTTGAGTAAGTTTTTGGAAAGATTTTTAAAATTTTATTAATCAAATCATCTCCTCTTGATTGTTAATTAGGATCAATATGTATGGTGTTCTAAATTCATATATGAAATCTAGAGAAAATTTTACAATTTATGCCACTAAAAAGATTTTAGAATATAAATTAAATAATACCACTTTAACAAACTTACTGGAAACCTTAATTGAAAACCTATTGTGATGGTTGAAGCAGCACCAAGTTTACGGAATCGTTAGCGAGTGCTCTAGAATAGTGGAAAGAATTTTTTTTTATGTATTTATTTTTTATAATATATATAATTAATATTAAAAAATATAAAAATTTTTCTTTTTAAATTCTTAATAAATACCCTGAATATATGAGTTAAATAAATCATTTTTGCCATTGAAGAGTGTGGACCAATTATCACGCCTATTGAGCATTCACTGCGACGTCGGCAAGCATTGGTGTGCACGAAAAGTCATCGGACATGAATACAAAACCTCATCTAAAACTCAATTAGGTTTGAATCGGATGGAAGTATAAATTAGGTTTGAAAAATTTATAAGTTGATTTTTTTTAAGTTTAAAAATATTACAAATAGAATTGAATCATTTTAAATTAAATCAAACAAGGGAAGTAAGAAAGAAAAAAGAAAAAGAAAATGGCAATAAAAATTTAAAAAATATATGATTAAAAAAGAGGATTTTAGGTTAATTTTTTTTCTTATTTGATTTTTGTTAAGTAATCTATTATTTTTTTAATTTTAGATTTTTACTTATTAATTGATATAAAAACCATAATCAATTAAGAGAGATAATAAAATCTCATTAAATATATTATATGAGTATTAAGGATGATGAATGATATTGGAAAAATAATAATAAATTAATTTTTTATATTAAATATAAATTTTAATAATTTTTAATTTTTATATAAAATAAAATTAATAATACGTATAAAAACGGTTTGAACTATGAATCGAACCAAACTAAACTATTTTTTTTAGGTTAAAAAAATTATAAACCAAACCATATGATATGTTTAATTTAAAAAAAAAATCGAACCATAATATATAATTCGATTTGATTTGACGGATGAACCATAACAAATCGAATCATGCTCATCTTAATCATTACGTATGCTTGTGTTATGTTGCATAAACATTTAATTGAATGCAATTCAACAGGGAGTACATCTAATCTTAACCAGAAACTAGATTCAACAACTCAGATAGATATATGGCTATGATAGGCACAGCACAACACAGAGTCAGAATAATTATAGCGCATACTTAATACTCCTATTAAAAGTCAAATATAATTTTTTTTTATGTTTTCCATTATTAGTTGCATACTTTGTAAGAAAATAAATATATAAAAAATTAATTTTTTTTTATTTAGCATCTTATCAAATATTATCAAGCACTTGTTAGCTTCTTTTTATTTATGTTATCATTATTTTTATTGTTTTTCCTCAAGCCAAACCTATTAAGTAGTCGTATCCATTTTCATATTACATCAAAGTCAACACTCAACACAGTTGCATCTCACTCTTCTACATTTCAACACATTCAATCCTGTGTCGGGGAATGGGTCCTGCATATTGCTCAATGTGTGTCCTCCATTCACTTGGGTGTAGATTGGGATCCCATAATGTTTCCTTATCAATTTTCTTATTATCTTGACCTAATAACGTGACATGTGTCAAAGACAAAATGGGCTCAATATTTCTCCCCTAAAGATTGTGACAGGATGATGGCAATTAATCAGCATTTCCAAATTGGAATTTTTTTATAAATTTGGAATGCCTTAACTTCTATTGGATAAGGAAAGCTCTAGACAAAGATGGAGAGCATGCTTTCTTTTATTGTAAAAGCTGATATATTGCTGGAAATTTTGTTGAAGATCTTCTTAATAAATGTTTTAAAGAAGGAGAGATACCTTGGCAACTAAATCAAATGCAATTAGCCCGGTAAGTGTTAAGCAATAAAAAGCAATAGGTTAGTGCACTACAGTCTATAAGATTTTATCAAAGATTTTAACTAAGAGATTAAGGTCATATTTAGATTTAATTATTCATTTGGGCCAAGTGGGATTTGTTTTAGGAATGAAAGCATATGATACTAGCATTCTCCTAAATAAGATTTTGCATAGCTATCGAAAGAAAAAGAGCAAAGCGGAATGGATGTTAATGAAATTAGACTCAGAAAAAGTTTATGATATAATAGAATGAAAACATTTGCATTGGTCTTTAGCTAGCTTGAATTTTCCTTCAAAGTGGACAAAGCTAATTGAAAGTTGCCCGTCTACAATTTTTATATAAATTCTAGCGAATGAAAATTCCTTACCTTCTTTTATGCCTAGTAGAGGGTTAAGCGATTCAACAAACAAAAATTGTTGCTATAGAAGGTGTGATTAGATATCAATATGGAAGATGGATATTAGTCTTTTCAAAAAAAAAAAAAAAGGTCAAATAATTATATTAATAGCTAAGCTTTGAGTTATGTATTGGAGAGTTTGGCATTATTTAAATTTAAGAGTTGCAAAAGTGCAAATAAATGTTGATAATCAAGTAGTAGTACATATTTTATCTAATCAAGAACACAATCATTTGCTCAAATATTATAGTGTCATATTTGCTTGTGAGGTAAACCTATTGCCCCTTTGGGAGAAGAAAATTGAACTAGTACCAAGGGATGTAAACTATGTGGTGAATTGGCTTGCGGGTAATATTCAATAGTAGAATCAAGATGAGCAATGTTTTGTTGTTCCTTCAAAGGAACTAAGCTCACTTTTGTGTAATAACCTTTTTGGTTTTGGCATGTATAAAGACTATAAACATGCTTTATCTTGTTCTATGGGCAATTGTAAATAGCTAATGTATGAACTTTGTGTTTTAATGCAATATAGTGTTTATTTACCAACAAAAAAAATAATCTTTTATTACAAATACTATAAAGATTAAACTGCAAGAATACTCCAAAAAAGTTTTAAAATTATATAGACTTTCGACTTTTTAAAAAGTCAATACCTAAATCTCCTAAAATAGTTGTGGAACCAACTTCTCTTATGTGATGGTTGCTTATCTGTAATTTTTTAAAAACGTAGGTAACATATGTAATATATATAATAAGAAAACTACTAAAAAATTTAGAATATTTTTTGAAAAAGAAAAATTGTAGGGAAATTAACTTAGAAAAAAAGAAAATTGGAAAAAAAAAAACATAAGTAGTCATTGTTAGCCACCTAATTTTTTTTTTCTGATTTTTTAAAAAAATTTCCTCTATTTTTTTTAATTTTCTGAATTTTTCGATAGTTCTTTTAATTAAGTATATTGCACATACTATTTATATTAGTATGAAATTACACATAAGCCGTCAATACATCAAATAAATGGGTCCCATAACAGTTTTAGAGGGTTAAGAGAGTATCCATATAATTTAACTTACTATAAATTGTTTTAAAAATTTGCCTTTAAAAGTTTACTTATAAAGTGAAGGATCTAAGTATGGGAGTACAGGAGGATTCAATTTAAATTCAACATGATCATGGCTTACCCATTATTTGAAGACTCACTTTCACTCCATGGGCCATGAGTCCAAACATAGCCTCTCCATCACTTAAACAAACCAATAATGGGCCTAATATTTGATGGATTGGACTTGATAGATCCATTGAGAAGAACAAAAATAAATAGTTTGCAGTTTAACTAAACCATAGACCTAGCTTGATTACCCATTTGCACTTGGCTCAGTATGAGTAGTAATGCAAGTTGGTGGTTATCCTTCATTTTCTTAGGTTTAGACCCATGGGTAGAATGATGTTACTTGAGTTGATAACTACTGGTTCATAATTGATCCGATGGAAGATTGTAAATTTTAATAAATTAATAATTAGGACTTAAGTGTTCAATGGGGATATGACTGTTCTCCTAGAGGAAATGATGCACTAATAGGATTTGAAATACACTTGCTTAATTTGATATTAATCTCCTAAAGCCCCTATTATCTTGTACTTAAAGGTAAAAGAATCATTATAAGTAATTAAAATATGTCTTAAAAGAAAATATAAAGAAAATGTTAAAATTGCTTAAAATCATAGAAAGGTCCAGAGCATGTGAGAAAGGTTTAGAGCATTAAAACAATTTTACTTCAACCTTGTTTTTGATATTTTAAATGCTTCGAAGTATCTCCAAAAGGTTTGGACTTATCAACAATTACAAGTCATACTTAATGCAACACTACTCATGACTCCTTGCAATAAGTTTTGCAATCCATGAGTTCTAGATTGAGTTATTAGATCCCTAAGTTCTTGATTCCATCATATAGCTTGACAATCATAGGATCCAAGAACTTGCAAACATTTATCCAAAGAAGTATATAAGCCCCATACGAAAAATTTTAGGAGATAATTAGGTATATGCATCTCACAAGCAAAATAGAGCCTATTGGACATAATAATGCTTGCTCAATAGGTCCTATAAGGTTTAAGATGAAGGTTTGTTCCATTGCTGAGTTAGAAATACAAATTCACTTTAAAAACTAGTTTTTAAAGTAAAAATCGTAAGCAAAGTACCGTATATAAATTTCTAAGAGGTAAAAATAAGAAAGTTTACCATATATATATATAATCAGTTTATTTTGTGATGATGAATTTATAGCATTCCTTTTTTTTTTTTTTTTTTTTTTTTTTGCAATTAGGGTGTAGTATTGATTTCCACTTACGGAGTGGAGCAATAAAGACAGTTTCTTTCTTAGCAAAGGGTTTAGTTCACTCGTATCCAGCATGCAAAGAACACCTTATGGGTAATTCAGAGGTACCTTGTGATCATATTTGAATCGTCTATATCATATCATGACATTCTCCGTAGGGGACCAAGCCACTCAAATTGAATGATGGAATTGTCATCCCTACACATTAGCATCCCTAGTTCTTGCTTTGGGGGGCCAGCAACCACAAACAATAAAGAAAGCCTTTTCGAGTAGAGTTGAGGCTCAAGGCCCAATTTTACCAAACAAGTGCCCCCAATCAACCCTCGCATCCCACATTGAGCTTCTCTTCACCATCATTCACACCCATAATGAACATTTGGCATGTACTAGTTCGACAATTAAAAGGTCAACATTAACTATAGTACCGATATTTTAAGGTTTAGATGGTTTAGTATGTGCTGCCAAAAATATATGAATTTGGAGCTTTGGGTTGATCAAGCCAGCTCATTAATAAAAAAAAGTCTAATGGCTGGTGGCTATACATGTCATCAATAAAAATCAACATGAAAAAGAAAATACAAAATCCCATCGAGAAGACTCAAACGAATTCATTAGTATAATAATATTTTTTTTACAAATGCACATACTAACTTTTCTAATATATCAATAAATAATAGCAATAAGAAAGAAGACAAGATATGTTAGTCAGCACCACTTTAGTGGAAGGACCATCACCACCTTTAGTCGACCCATCTCGTTTGCTTCAAACCGCTTCCACATCCGCGTCCACACATGTCCTCATTTCAAAGTTACGTGGAAATCCAAAACATTCTATGCATTGCGGATTACATGCAATACTAAAGGAGTAGGTGTGCCTGATTGTTTCATGACCATTTATTATAGGAAAATATTAAATGATATATATATATATATATATTGTTCTTATCAAGGTGCTTTTATAAAATTTAAAGCAGGTTCCACACGTTTTGCTTATCATCTAATAGAAAGCTATATTTGGATCTCATTATATAAGAATATTTGGCATAGGATAAAGCTAAAAGTAAGCAGGCTTTATTCTTTGATAAAACTAGTGTAAGTTGCCAATGGATGTGAAAGATACTTAAAAAAACGATTTATCAATGTTTTGGTAAGAGTGTATATATGTCGATTAGCTATTGGTTCACACATCCAGTAAAAATCATGCAATTTATTTTATAAATGGTAACAATAAACAACTCTTGTTGAAAGTTATAAATGCATAGGTTCATAGTATACATGTAATATAATGGGTTTACTATTTATATTACACACTTTACATAATCGAGTAAGGAATCAACCATACATATATTGAAGAGGATAATGTAGAGAGGGAATATGAGGAAGAAGAAGCATTCTTGACAAGTGTTTTCTTTTTTTCTTTCTTTTTTTTTTTTCCTACCATTATAATAGATGAATAAGATGTAACACTTGGAGAAGGGCACATTTGACTACAATGACAATCAATACAAGGGGACATAGGCCATAGTGTCAAGAGTCAAGAGTCAAGAGTTAGATGCGTGATTGAAGTTAAGAATCGTAAGTATATGGAAAAGGCCAAAAATACTTGAATGAGGAATATTAATGGGTATACAGGAGAAGGCAATCAATGATGGTCACTGATCTACATTGGTTATGAATGGATTGAACATCAACTTGCAAAAAAAATGTTTAAATCGAAAAACTTGATCTTAATGGATTTTACGTCGTATCCATCGATTCAAAACTTCTAAAATCATTCTAAACCAAATCTAACTATTTAAATTCCGTAATCTTAGTTTAATTGTGACTTTACACATCAAGATATAAAACTAATTTTCGCTTAGAAAATAGAATAGTAAATGTTATATCTCTATCTAACAAAAGATAAAGTTCCCCCAAACCTAGCATATTGCAACACCTTGTTGGTAATTTAGAGGTTCTTTCTGATCATACTTGAATCGGTTCTACCATATTATGCCATTCTGGAGTTTTCTTCTTAGGAGATCAACCATTTTTGAATTGAATGAAGGAATTGTCATCCCTACAGATTTGCATCCAAACAACTTGCTGGAATGGGCCCACAGCCATAAAACAATAAAGAAAGCCTTTTTTTCTGAGCAAAGGTAGGGCCCAATTGTACCCCCATTAAAGCCCAATCAACACTTCCCATCCACATTAAACTTCTTTTTTTTTATTTTTTTATTTTTTTTATATTCACTTGCCTCCTTAAATGTACAAGAGCACGGTGTTACTAACCATGCACGTTGCCACATAGTATCAACATTTTTTAGGCTTAGATGGTTTAGTTTGTGATACGAGAAGTAGGAATTGACCAAAAAAAGAAAAAAAAATCAAATCAAACTAATTTACAAATTAAACTAAATCAAATAAAAAATTAGATTTTTTTTAGCAATTTGATTTAGAATAGCAAATTGATCAATATTAAAAAATCATGATTAGTTTGAAAGCATGAATAAAATCAAATTGTAAAAAAAAAATCAAATTATTTTTATAAATATATTAATATTTTATTTGTAACTAAAAAAATTATTTTATACCAATGTTGAACTGAAAAAGAATCTTAAGTTTATATTTATTGAAATATATACATATTTGACCTTTATTACCATAATTTGTAAATTATATGTATAGGTAGACTAAAAAATTATACTATATGTTAGCTTTATGAATGAAATTAGTTATTAATAGACATTTGAAATTTTTTAGTTGTATTAATATTGATTTCATTAACCTCTTAGATTATACCGGTGCTTATTTTTATTGAATGAATTTAATTTTTTTTATATTAGACTATATGTTATGCAAATATATTTTGATAGATTGCGAAACATGGTTTAATCTTTATACTAAACTAAACTAGATAAAATTGAAGTTTTATAATTTAAAAAATTCTTGATCTGAATCTTATAATTTGATTCAAAATTATAAAAAATCAAATGATATTTCTATAGTTTGATTACTTTAAAAGGTAAAATGAACTAAATCAAACCACGTTCACTCCTAGTGAGGAGCACTAATACAAACATTTTCGTACCAAAAATCATTTTCCATTTAGATAAAAGACACTTGATATGAATTTCAAAACATAATCTATACAGCAAATTACGTGTAACACTAACAGGATAGGTATAACCAATCGTTTCATGATCATTTCATATAGGGAAATGAACGAAGATAAAGGAGAAAACTGACATAAGATAAACGTAATTGATTGCAGTCTGTATCCTTGATTCATGGGATAAGAATTACCAACATCATTATTTTCCTAATAATTATTCGGTCTTGTAAATTGGATCATCTCTTTGCTTCCAGCACATATCTTCATTTATATATGAGAAAATTATATATTCAAACTCAAATAGAGAATTAAACTTTTAATTGGTTAGAATAAAAGATTAACGTTATATTAGATAGTTTAAGTAACGTTCTAAAACTTGAGCCGTGCTACTGCTTGCCAAGTGTTCTTATTTTACAAGAACACGTTAAGGCTCTTTTTGACTTGTAACTTCTATATAAAAATATTCAATACATCCCATAACTTCAAAATAAATTTCATAAAACCATATCAAAGATCTGATACAATGGAAGTCCTTAAATGCTAAAATAACATTTTCTAATAGATAATATTTATTACATTTAAATAATATAATTATTTCAAATTCGAATCACCATAATAGTAATGATAATCTTTATCTTCCTCTCTTAGTGGTTTACCTAAACCCAAGTTATCTTTTGGGTTATCATTTCCTTCAACACTTGCATCTAAAAAAAAATTCCCCTAAGGGTGAGTTGATGCCAGTACATATAACACAACCACATACGCATGAATAAACATGAATAAGTATCACATGCAATATGCAATACTTAAATATAGATAACTGTTTCATGATACAATTTATGTCCACAAGCAACAATAGGGTACTCATGACCCCCTTAACACGCTTAACACATTGAAACATGAATTAGTGATGTAAACTGCCATTATGGGCCCCACACCCATGATCCTTTAACCCTTAAACTTGGTGATAGGAACTGCTATTATGGGCCCCATACCCATGTTCACTTAAACACTTAACCTTGATGATGGGAACTGCCACTACGAGCCCTACATCTATATCCACTTAAACACTTAACCTAGTGATAAGAACTGCTACTTCGGGCCCCACACCCATGTTCACTTAATTCTCTTAACCAATATTTAGCCCAGATTATTTCTAAGCACGACTCCACTAGGGATAACATCACATAAGGATCATTGGGGTGCTCCATAGGGATCAGCCATTACGAGTCCTTAAGCTGAGCCAAAAACATACAACATACAATTTAAATACTTAAACCAAATCATTTAACTTAATCAATGTCAACACATATACTATTTAATAAGTATAGAACAACACACAAGTTACACGTACCTTGAATCCTAGCCTTAAGCACTTCCGATCTTGGACTTAAGCTAAATTGAAATCTGTACATCATAAACACATCCTTCTTAGTATTAATCTAAGATTAATATCATTTCTTAATTCTCTTAATCCTATTCATTTAAGTTCTCTAAGGCATTACTAGCTATCTAGGTCACATGGAAATTAGCTTAATTTGAAGTTAAATGAATATATAATTACATTATGTTTTACTCAACATGGTTATGTTGGAGGCCATGTTGCTCAACATGGTTATGTTGGAGGCCATGTTGCTCAACATGGGATAGTACACGACCATGTTAAGGGTCTTTTATCTTTTGGTGAGTTTTAGCTTCAACACAGTTAGAACACGACTGTGTTGGGAGGCCATGTTTCTCTTAATTCAACACGGTTGTTTGACGATGTTAGGAGGTCGTGTTTCCTTTGATTCAACACGGTTGAAACACGGTCGTGTATCTCTTGGTATAACTTTTGAATTTAACACGATCAAAACATAACTATGTTGAGAGGCCGTATACCTCTTAGCCAATTCCACGAATCCTAATTCCTTTACTCCAATTTCTCCTAAACTTGCTTCTTTTTATCCCTAGACTTAATTTAATTTCTAAAATGTATGCATACTTCCTTAGGATGGGTTAGATAACTTCCAAGTTTTTGGCGAACTACTCCTTAATTGATGGATTTGGTGCTCGTCTCGCCCCGTTCTTCAAATTTGAATTCTGGATGAACAAGGCGATGTAAATGGAGAAAATATTCAAATTTGGTACTCTTTTAACCAATTCATAGTAAAATCTTACCTTGTGTGATCGGACTGAATGTTAATAATTTCCTCTTAATCGTCTTAAGTTTGTTCCAAGAGAGCTTCTTCTTTGTCTATTGTTTTTACTATAAGGGGTGAAAAAGAAGGAATGTTAGGTCATCTGAGGTTAAATTCTCCATTTTGTGGAATGTCCAAATTGCCTCTCCAATTTTATAAAATTCCCATCCTTGTCCTTAGTTCTTTGTGACAACATATATATTAAAATAAATAAAAATTCAGGTATTACAATTTAAATTGTAATAACGTTGTTATAACACCATCAAATTGAATTGATGTGATACGCTTATAGGACAATAACATGATCCTATGTTTGAACTACTTAGTATAATGTAAATAATCTATTTTAACTACTTAAAATTTTGATATCTATTTCAACTGTTTAGCATAACGTTTATTCTTTATTTTTAATATATAAAAGTTTGATCATCTATTTAAATTTGACTCTAAATATTGATCATCTCACTTATAATTTTTTTTTTTTAATTTTTCCCATTTATATATAATTTTATCATTACAATAAAGAGAGAAGATTTGAATTTAGTCCATCCTACAAAGAGATTATCACCTATACTATTAGGTTATACAGGTCTTGACTTTTTCTTTCTTTTTTTATTTTTTATTTTTTCCTTATGATGTTGGTTTTATAAAATTTTTAAATGAAATTCAAAAGTATGGGATAATTCCTTTTAAGGTAGGCTCTCCACAAATTTATATTCAAATCTTACCATATCAAGACTGCACAACCAATGTTAGTTGCAAAGGGATGTTGATGGTACTAAAAATGATTTGATAATTAGGATTATGATACGGATGTACACATATCAATAAGCACTCTTGGATCAAATGTACATCACATAATGTTTAACTCCTTTTTGCGTGTGGTCTCAATAAATAACTCTTTATGTTCTTGCAATTTGCACCACATACATGAGTTGGTTAGATAAGGGCTCTAATGTTGATATAGACAATACACAATAATGAAGAGGACAATGTGAGAAAGGATTAGGAAAGAGGAAAAGATATTCTTAGCAAACTTTTGTATCATAAAAGATTTAGCTATGAGACCTAGAGAGTAAGGGACACTTAGCTAAGATACAAGCCCTCTTTAAAGAGACATGGGGCATAACGTTGAAAGTCAAGAGGTAGAAGTGTGATTAATGCCAAGAACTGCAAGTATAAGGAAGGTGGCCTAAAGTCTCCAGATGAGGATTATCAATTGGTATATAAAAGAAAATAATCATGTTACTAGATCATATTGGTTGTGAATGTATAAAATCAATTTGATATAAATATACTATAAAATGTTATGACCATTGAATCCAACAATTGAAAACTTTTAAAATAATTGTAAATCATTTTAGACCAAATCTAATTATTTGAATCTAGAACTCACTAAAAATTGTTATCATTAAGCCAACTCCCTAGGCTCTCTCTGCTCCCTTCTTTGTGCTTTTGTCTTTTCTAATTAAACAAAATACATTTCGAAGTCCTTGGAGGTAGCTACCCCTCACTAACATTACCCCTCCTTCCCAAGAAATAAACGTTCTTCCCCTTTCCTACCTCTTTTCTCTTTTATCCAATAAAAACAAGCTTTTTGGCCCATAATTTTCATTTCAACCTCCATCTCCATCTTCATGACAAGCATGCTAGCTCATCGCCAAAGATTGCCACTTCTACTGCTCCTTGATTTTCCCAATCTACACGCTCATCATCTCAGCTTGTGGGTCTATTTTATTTTGTTTTTCTTTAATTTTAAGTGTTCTACTCATTATGTGGATATTTTCTCTTGACAAAATACCGATTATTTATTCTCTTGCTAGAACTTTTAATGTTTAAAGTGATTGATTCCCACTAATAATTTAAGAGATGTGACTTTTGAGTTTAGATTTATGATCCTCTCTCTCTCTCTCTCTCTCTATATATATATATATATATATATATATTTACTAAAATGATATATATATTTTTTATGCTATCAATGAAATAAATAATTTTTTCTTTTTTGAAATAAAAGGGGACTAACTAAAATCATTGAATTTCTTAAGAAACAATAGTTTTGGGAAGAAGAATATTTATCAATTAAAAGTACATACAACTTTAGTGTGAAAGCTAGAACTTAAATTGTGACTTTGGAGGTGTACAAGCAATTATATGTATAGTTCAAGAGAGAGAGAATATAAAGATGGTTTTACATGTAACAAGTGTCTTTGCACAACCTTCTATTCAATGTCACTGTTGGAGTGCAATCTGAATACAAAATAGTATTTACACAAATATAAAAAAACATTATCTTGTAGGTGTCTCATTTTCATTGAATAGATAGTTTAGCAATAGTCTTGCAAAATAATGTTACTTTTTGGCCACTATGCATGTACTTATTAGCTGTCTCCCATTTACATAAAAATGAAAAAGTTTAAGGGTAAATTATAAATATGCTTCTTTATATTTGTTTTATTTGCTATCTTATTTTTAAAATTAAGTCTTTAGATTTATATATATATGCCTTTAGACTTTTTTTTTTCATTATTTTACTCTTAGATAAAATAATAGAAAAAAAATTAATATAAGATGGTGATGGAGTGACTTTTTCTTTCTTTTTATTTTTTTCTTATGATGTCAGTTTTATAAAATTTTTAAATGAAATTCAAAAGTATGAGATACTTCCTTTTGAGGTAAGCTCTCTGTTATTATCGGTCATCCAATAGAAATTTATATTTGGATCTTACCATATTAGGATTGTACAACTAATGTTAGTTGCGAAGTGATGTTGATGGTACTAAAAATGATTTAATAATTAGAGTTATGATACAGATGCACACATATCACTGGGCACTCTTAGATCAAATATACATCACATAATGTTCAACGCCTTTTTCAAGGTGGTCTCAATAAATGACTCTTTATGTGCTTGCAATGTGCACCACAAACATGACTTGATCAGGTAAGGGCTCTAATATTAATATAGACAATATACAATAATGAAGAGGACGATGTGGGAAAGGATTAGAAAAGAGGAAAAGATATTCTTAGCAAGTTGTTGTATCATAAAAGATTTAGATATGAGACCTAGAGAGCAAGGGATACTTGGCTAAGATAGTAGCCTCTTTAAAGAGACATGGGGCATAATGTTGAAAGTCAAGAATTAGAAGTGTGCGGTTAAGGAAGATTGCCAAAAGTCCCTAGATGAGGAATATTGATTGGTACATGAAAGAAAATAATCATGTTACTAGACCATATTGGTTGTGAATGCATGTATAAGATCCATTGGATATGAATATGCTATGAAATGTTATAACTATCGAGTTTGCCAATTCAAAACTTTTGAAATTATTCTAATTCATTCTAGACCAAGTCTAATTATTGAAATGCTACCATAGATGAAAATCATTAAATTTTATAATGATTGAACTTAACTTGATAATATAGCTTTTGTCTATTGAAAATGGAACTCACTAAAAATTGTTATTATTAGGCTAACTCCTTAGGTTCTCTCTCGTCCCATCTTTGTCCTTTGGTCTTTTGTAATAAAACAAAATCCATTTCAAAGACCCTAGAGTTGGTTACCCTTATTACATTACCCCTCCTCCCCTAGAAACAAACAATTTTCCTCTTTCCTACCTCTTTTCTCTATTACCCATCCTCATTTTATCCAATAAAAACAAGCTTTTTGGCTAATATTTTTCATTTCCACCTCTATCTCTATCTTCATGACAAGCGTGTCAGCTCATCATTGAAGGTTGCTGCTACCGCTTCACAATGGTCCCAATCTCCACATTTACCATTGCATCTTGTAGGTCTATTTTATTTTGCTTTTCCTTAATTTTAAGTGTTCTATCCATTCTGTGAGTATTTTCTCTAGTCAAAATACCAATTATTTATTCTCTTGGTAGAACTTTTAATATTTAACGTTAATGATTCCCACTTATAATTTAAGAGATGTAACTTTTGAGTTTGGATTTATGACCCCATCTCTTTATCTTTTTTTTTTTTTTTACTAAAATGATATGTAGTTTCCTTATTCTGAAATGAATACTTGTATATTCAGAAATAAAAAGGGGGCCAACTCCTTATATCACATGTGAAATTGTTGGATTTCTTAAAAAACTATAGTTTTGGGAAGAAGAATATTTATCAATCAAAAGTACATAAAGCTTTAGTGTGAAAGTTGGAACTTAAATTGTGACTTTGCATATGGACAAGCAATTGCATGTACAGTGCGAGAGAGAGAGAGAGAGAGAGAGAGTATAAAAATGGTTTTACATGCAACAAGTCTTTTTACATCCCACTATTCAATGTCGCTGCTGGAATACAATTTGAATATGAAATGGTATTTACACAAATAGAAACAAACAATATCTTGTAATCGTTTCATTTTCATTGAATCGATAGTTTAGCAATAGCCATGCATAGAAATATTATTTTTTGGCCATTATGCATGTACTTACTAGCTGTCTCCCATTTACATAAGAGTGAAAAAGTTTGAGGGTAAATTATAATTATGTTTCTTTATATTTGTTTTATTTGCTATTCTATCTTTAAAATTAAGTTTTTAGATTGATATATTAGTGTCTTTAGACTTTTTTTTTTACTATTTTGTTCTTAGATAAAATAATAAAAAAAATTAAATTAATGAACACTTTAGGAGGAAATTTTACCCATATGAATTATGTCATTTAATGTACTAAAAAGGCATGACTGGACATGGTCCCATTTGGGTCACATTAACAAGTGACCACCTAATTCAAGAAATGTCCAAATCAAAATTTCCGGCCAATAAATAAGTAGACTTTATGTAAGGAAAAGTCGACAGTGCCGAATTAAGTCTTAGTGCTGAGTTGCCGATTACGTAGAGAAGGAAGAAGCTACCATTTTTTCTGGATTTTCCGAAAATGGGTGCTCTGTAAAAACAACATTAATTTCTTAGTTTTCAGACTCATAAATAGTTGAACTCGTCAAGCATCGAAAGATTTGAATGTGAGCTAGAAATAATTGCTGACATATTACATCAATGAAAAAGAGAAATGAGTTCCCTATCCCACCAAATCCCCGGCCCTTGTTGTGGATTAATCGTTGATCTGCTAAATGGATGGGGTCCAAGATCTTGAACTGGTTGGGTTGTGCTAGACAGGCTGGTTTTCGAAATGTGTAATTTTTTTTTTTTTGTATTTAATTTTCCTTTAATATTAAGGGTTTTCATTTTTCGTTTAATTTTTTAAAATAATAATGAATCGATTGAGTCTTGAAGCCTTTGTATAGGCCCTACAATTGGTTTGAGGCAAGCATCTAGCTAGGAAAGGGCTGGATCAAACTAGAAAATTGGCTCGACCTGGCTTGTGGGCTCATGACCTTTGAACTAGTGCACCTTGGTTAGTTCAGGCAGGTTCATGCTAGTTTAGCTATGAAAACACTATAACAAATTTGATATTAGACGACATTTAATAAACATTGCTAAACATGAGATAAACATTGCAAAAAAGATTTAGTCACGTTTAATAACTATTGTTAATACACATCATGAAAGGTCTGTCACAAAAAATATCTACAATGTTAATAAAATAAATGTTGCTAAAAGTAGAAACATAGCCAAATGTATTATATTGCGTGATGTTTAAACGTAGCTAAAAATAGTTTATAGGCGACGTTTAAACGTAGTAAAACCACAATTACAAAAGTTAATGGACACAAAAAGCATGATAAATGAGTAACATTTGCAATGTTTAAACATAGTAAAAGAGTAATATTAATAACGTTACATATAACTAAAAGTAATTATAAGTGACGTTTAAACGTAGATCACAATTACATAAATTAAATAAGATTGTAAACACAGTAAAAAGAGTAACATTTGTGACATTTAAATGTTAAGTAAGTATTTGCAACGTTTAAATGTTGAGTAAGTTAAACTATTTGCAATGTTTATACGTTATTTAAGTTAACCTATTATTGACATTTAAATGTTGCTAATTTACTATAGATGGAAATATATGTACATGGGAATTTTCTCATTGGGAACAAATGTCTAAATCTTAACAAGTAAAGCTAATAATTCCTTTGTTAAGTACACATTCAAAAGACAAGTCACAAGTTGTAAATGTTACACTTTTCCCCCAAAAGTTCCATTACTCCAATATAACTAACTATATATAGTAAACCAATATATTTTTCAAGTATATGAACTACTGCCTGGATCACATATTCATATGAAAGGACAACAATTACAAATTTGATTGTTTATAGTTTGTACCCATAGTCCACTATGATAGCTTCTTCATGTTTAGTTACGAACTAGTTTGGATTTAGCTCAACTTCACTAACAAATTGTTTCTTCCACTTAAACTATGATGTAAATACAATCGGTAGAAGAAGAAAAACCAGCACCCAAGGTCTTGACATTCTCACATCAATCCCTTAGATTCCCTGCTTCACAATGAAAACACAATAAGGTGAAGTGAATGACCTCTAGAAGCAGTATTTCATCATCAACATTCCAATCTAGGCAGAAGAGAGGGAATGGCAAGTTATCTTCTTCACAAAGAAAATATTAGAAAAGAAAAGGTAAAGATCGTGATATTAAGTATCACTTTAGTTGGTACTAATGGATAACAGACTTCGACTTTTAATAAAGCTAAAGAAATGGGGCAAATCAAGAATTTGCAATACAAATTTGGCAATTATAGCTTTTTGTCAAAATCTTTATACCTCAAGGAAAGACGTAGAATTGAAGACATCATATCTAGAACTTAGAAGATAGCTTCTATTGTTATTTTCATGAACAAAAACATTACGTTGTAAGGATTATTATAGAAAAAATGGCAATAATTCCTAGTAAAATCTAGATACAGGGAGCATAATCAACATACATTATCAAACTAAAGCAAGTAAAAGAGGAGAAAAGTTTGTATCTAAAAAGAATTAATTAATGATTAATGCACAAAAGGTCAACCTACTTACTTAGAATGATCGTCTAAGCAAAAATAGCAATTGTAGAAAGGGGACTCAACCAGAAAACTTATGGAGTTTCCATTTCCCATCCTTTAAAGGATAACATTATCTAGTGGCTTGTTTAATGCTTCTCCATCTTCTTTGTGCCATGGGCGATATCCATTAATATAAATGAGCAGATGTCATGAAAATGATCTAAATGGCAAGAAGATAAGAGCACAACCAAGTTCATTTGACCTAGCAATTAACATATGAGTAAAAAAGAAAGCAATCTAAAATACATAGATTTTAGCCAGAATTTTACCTAAAACTAGTGCAAAAGTTATTCATTTTTTGGGTCCTGGTCAGCATTTAAACAAGGTCTTTTGCACCTCTTGATATTGTTGGCCAAGGCTGATTGTCAAAATCAAGGTCAACGTATAATACGGCACCAAATATTCCCTTTTTAGTTTTTGAAGTGTACATTTTGAGAGACAATTGAATTAATAGAGGGGATAAAAGCATCTTTTGCATAAAGACTTAAAGGAAAATTGGATCCTTAGATAGCTTCTTGTAGTGTAATTCCTCCAATAAAAGTAGTAATGGCATGAAGCTTTGTAGCTCCAAATTGACACATCTCATTGATAAGATCCTTAGTCAAGGTTTGACAATTGCAACCTAAATCAATGAAATTTTCTCTTGGCCATTCACATGCCAAACTTTAGAGTAAGATTCTAATATAAATTAGCAGTGCTATTACAAAGGAAATACAAGAAGTTACTAGCATATATATAAGGCAGTTTGTAATAGCAGGCATAGCATCAATCTATATTCCATGCCATGTAATATTCACAAGAACAACATAGCATATATATTGAGGTATACAAGAAAGTTGAAAGATCTGCAATTCTTGGAAGATACATGTAATATTGTTTATCTCTTGAAATAGGATAGACATAGAAACTATTTTTATAGTGCAAAAGTTGTCCAATCAAATTCTGGATCAATACCTCAAATTACTCCTTACTTAGTTTCTAGTTATTAAATACCACACAATCACAAAGTCATAATCTCCATGATCAAGCAATTGATTAATAACACAATCATCCTCGCATAATTTCATTGAGACTAAATGACATATATTGCAAATGTATTATAGAGCTAGGATTAACAATTTGTGGGTCATGAATGATAGATTCACTTTAGAAAAAAAAAAAAAAAAGATTTCATCCCATTAGGACTCATATACACATGCTACCAGAAGTTCTTAACCTTGACCACCAAGTGAACCACAAAGAGTGGAAAGGAAATATTTTTTTTTAATTTTAATTTTCAATTTTTATTTTATTTTTTGGTAAATAGTGAAAGACAAATGAAAATAACATCATCTAATTCATCAATGAATACAACAGATAAAGCCTATCCAAACAACACAACTACTTCATTGTTAGCTACTATAACTACACATAAGAGGTTAACGTTTCAAGGGAGACTATAAACCATATCAGAAAGAACTGCAAAGGTTAAAGACCACGAGGAAAAGCATTGACAAATTGCTTAGATAAAGAAAAAAGAAAACATCAATTTATGTGATATAGATTAAAGAAAAAGAAGTACCAGGGAATATGTTCTTTATTCATGATATCAACTTATAAATCATATCACAACAATGTTCATTTTCAAGCATATTAAGTAAATTGTATATATTCTTTTTTAATATTGTTGATAGGCCATAATGGAGATATGGGTATTAAATAGTGCACAATAGTGCACACCATAATCATGCTCTTCTTAGATAAATGTGAGTAAATAAACTTGCAAAGCGTGGAAACTCTCAATTAAGAGCATTCTGGAAAACAAAATATAGAATTGCAAAAGTCAACCAACGTTGCTTTTCCACTTTCTATCAGATCTATATTCTTGCTATTTCTTCTAGAAAATGTATCATCTAATCAATATTACTAAAAACAAAATGGTACCTAGTGAGAAGCATGGTAAATACCTGTAAGGAGAAATATAATATAGGTTGGTGATAGGAGTTAAAGTCAAGCCCATCCTTTGTAAGAGGACTTGGGTTAAAACTAGCCTAAGAGCCTTAGCAAAAATGCCCATAACTTGGTAAATTGTATCAATTACATTAAAATGAATTTCCCTACATGAGGAGATGACCACTCCAATACTGACGAGAGACATGTTCAAGAACACGTCACACCTCAGTTTATCTATGCCGCATAGAACAACGATAAGAAATGTTGCCACTGGCACTAAAATATTTAATTAACAAATATTAAGGAAAAGAGATGCATGAAAGAACAAAAGATAGAAAAATGTAAAAGATCTTCCACATACTTAAGGCTTTTAGCATTTGGACTGATCTAAGCTCTCTATCGACATCAACAACCTTCCTCTTTGATCAGTAGCTGCCTGACTCATCAAACACAGGCTTCTAGATTCCAATAACTCATATCGAGTAGCTTGGTTTGCACTGATTGTCATTAGTCTTTTTAACTTCAGTTTTCGAATTGTTTAGATCACTTTCATACTCTCATAACTTTCCTAGACCAATGCCTCTTCCTTCATGCCCCCGGACGTATACCAATACACCTCTTCCAATTGCCTCGATTTGTTCTATTGCAAGTGCCAGTTGATTCCCACAGTCACATCTAGTAGATCCAAATATGTTCCTAGTAAGGCATTTAGAGTGTATCCTCATAAGGACATCTTGCTGTAAATGGACCCTACATCATTGGCAATCAGGTAGTAGTAGAATGATCCACTAGTTTATCCTGCTTCCTCCTGTACATGTGAATTGGATTTTCATGAGAAAATCTCTAATTGCTAGAATATTCTTAGTTTAATTAAATATGCACCATATAGATTGTCTTCTTCACATAAAGCAAGATCAACTTGTCTATGTTCAGTTACATTTAACAAATGCGTGAGGGGTGCTCTTAAGATAGGATGTTTGTTATTCATCTCTATATGAGAGGCCATTCCACCAATATGTGATCCAAGGAAAACCATTTACCTGAGGAAAAGCTAAATTTGCTATCTAGTAAGTGATGTTCCCTTTTTTATAGAGATCATGTAAGCCTTTTTTAAGTTAGCAATGAAAACTAGTGGAGCGTAGAAACCTATGCACAATAATTGGCAATCTCATTGAGGAGTGTGGAATAATAATCTACTCTTATTGTAAGCAAGAAATTCAAAAAATAAGAGAGAACAATGAGAAATTGCACCTACAATGGAAAAGACAACAAGCTCTAAAATAAAACATCATCATATGCTAAGGGCTTCATTCTACCCAACAAGTAAATAGCTAGTTGCACCTAAGTGTTGATACTACAAAACTACTATCAATCTCCTATAGAAGTCTTAAAAGAATAAATTTCTCAAAAGATAATTAATTAATGGTCTATAGTAACTAGTAAAATTCAGTTTTTTATGCATCTAAGGATTTCTACCAATTAAACATGATAAAGGATATCCCATTTGAATCAAACTCTAGAGAAAAACAAACCTTGCAATGGTTTTTGGCTAAGTATCCAAGAAAGTGACCATACTGGAGTTTATGTGTGAGCAAAGCAAGTCGTATGACAACCAACAAAGGTCATCCACCACCTCAAGTCACATCATACTATAGAGGCACAACCCATGACAACAAAGTACAAGAAACAAGGTGCATTGGTGATAAGCACGAAACACCACACAAAGGTTTCCCCTATGCCCCTCGAGTACACAATCCACCTCCTAATGTTAGCAACCTCCTTCACAAACAATTGCTAAGTCGAAGAACAAACATGGAACCCAAATCAAGGGTTTAACTAACTTGAACTACTGTATTGGGAAGTTTGTAAACCTACCAAACCGATGGGTTCTCGAATCGACAAGTTCTCAAACCAGTGCGTCAACCCACTTAAAAAAGAAAAAGAAAAAAAAGGAAAAGAAATAAAAAAAGAAAAAAAGTGAAAAAATTAAAGAAAAATTGAAGATGTGAATCACATCTAGGTAAAAAAAAAGAAAAAAGAAGTTTTGTTCAAGCAAAAAAAAAAATAAAAAAATTGAAGGGTGGTTCAAGGGCTTGAATCGGCACATCAATTGTTAGCTCATCTTATTTTAGTCCATGAATTGGCGGCTCATGAGCCAAGCCAAGGTTAGGTCGGCTCTTTTTTGGGTCTAATTTAGAGCACCAGTTGGAAGGGTACAATTAAAAATTGGCTCATGTTTTTCTCTACTTAAAAGGGCTTTTCTTCGAAGTTTGTATAGGATTTTATTTGTTAGTATCCCAAAAAAGTTATTAGATTTACTAATAAGAAAATATAATTTGTAAACCACTAATCATGAAGCCGTGCGAAGAATTTTTTTTTTACATTTACAAGTAATTCAATTTATTCTTTTTATTTTATGAGACGTTTTAGGATATTACATGTCTTAATATTTGCCATGAATAAGTTCTTTTACAAATGTAACTGTAAACGGTAATCATAAAACTCGTATCCTAAATAACATGAATAATATTTCCAAACTCGAAATATATATATATATGGACTTACTGATGGGAAAACTCGTATCCTAAATAACAGCCTACGGCCTTGCTGGAGTGTTTACGTACTAGTAAGGAAAGGGAATTCAACATTAACGTCTGGGGCTAGTAAACATTTGTTCAGGTTGTTGTCTTATTTTCTTCATTGTAAGTTGTAACCTTGTTGTTTATTGAAACAAGTATAAGACAACATAAAATGTCTGTTCATGTATCTCCTAAACATGTATTCACAACTCTTAAAAAAGTGCATTAAAAATAGTCGGTTCATTTACTTGATGAATTCTTTATTCTTAGATTCAACATGATCGACCGTAAAACAAATTATGTAAAGGTGTGCCATTGGTCTTATTCTTGCTTTGGATGCTAAACTAATATCAATATATCACTAGATTATTGCTTAGTTGTAAGGTCGTAAACGAATTAAGTTAAGATGATATAAATTAAAATGATGATCTTCAACATGAGTTCCTTTCAAAACTCAAACTTGATTAAGTTTAGAATTTGATCTCAATCCTGATTTGAAGTAGCGTCGAATAAGTTTAATTGTGACTTTGTTAAACTTATTTAGATTCAATTTATCTAAAAAATATTTTTTTATACTTAGAATAATATTAATATCTTAATTTGATTTAAACTAGATCAAGTTAACAAATTAATCGAATTAAATATTATTCTAGAACTATTGAATCAAATTTCAATAAATATGAAGTCAGACTTGAATACATGAGGAAAAGATTTAATTCATTTAAACTTTTTTAGTTCCCAACGACAATTGATCTCTTTTGCTCTTATCTCCAAGTGGAGGTAGTCAACAATTCACATTAATATATATGCCAAAATCCTAGTGAAATTACATGCATAAGCTCGTGATATACCCAACCTACTTTCAAAAAGAGATAATTGATAGATGTGGAATATTTTGGATATTTTCACCAAATCATAATGGACTTCCTTTATTAAAAATTAGTTCACCAAAATAAAATAAAAATAAAAATATTTATTACCATTTATAGTAGTTATCTTATTATAAGGGATGAAGTGTTAAATTTTCATTGGCTGTATTATATGTCAACTTTTTTTTTTTTTTTTTCATTTGGGATGGGCTTGAATTGATTTGGTGAATTTTATAGATCCTATCTTTTTAGGCTTGCTTGCAGTCAAATCCTTAATATCCTTTCACTAAATAATTGCAATTACAAATAATTAATATGCAGCTGCCAACATGGCCCCTTGTGCCGGGATTCATTGAATTGTCGAACTAGGTTTTCCATGATTTAGTAAGAGAAGAAGGTGAAGGCCACAAGGGCATGTAATTGACCATTTAGATGTGTGTAGTATCGTTATATGATTTGTACTTTAAGATATAAATGTAGTATCATATTTTTCTTTTAAAAAAAAATTAATAATATATATATATATATATTTCGAGTTTGGAAGTTGGGATTTCTCCTTATCCCAAGGTAATATCTTTTTCTAACTCTTTATGGAAAAACTACATTTTTCTATCCGAGATATAATATACCTAGCTGAAGTATGTAGGCTATATACATAGAGGTGGGAGGAACCGTTTTGCCATTAATTTAGTACATCCAAAGTTTACTATCTTGATAAGGGATATTTAAGTCAAATTAGAATAGTTTTATATAAAGATATTAACGTATTATTATAATGATCATTATAATATATTATATATATATATATATATAATAAAGTTGCTAATAAGTGTGATCACAGTACTTTCTAATAATCAATAAAAATTGAATTTTAAACTCTTTTTTTTAATGAAATAATTACAGTTGTGCATTGCACTTTATAAAAGGTTAATAAAATAAATTTCTAACCTTATATATTAGTTGAAATTTAACTATCACTAAAAAGAAAAAAAAAAACTAATACATGAAACTTATGTAAGTATTGTTATCAACAAAAATAGATTGCAAAAAAAAAAAACTAAAATTAAAATGAAAAGAAAGACTTAATATAAAGATAAGTTTTCCATAATTTTTTTCATTATAATTTTGTAAGATTTTTTTATTAATAATAGTACAAAAGATATCTTTTTGAGTGTAAGTGATCACACAATTGTTTATTCAATGATACCAATTGTAAATGTGAAATGTTATTATATCAATTAATATGACTACTATTATGTACTAATATTTTATGTGATAAGATAGAAAAAACTTATAGTATCGACAATATAATTACTATTTATGGTATAATTATTAACAAACAAAATAAGTATCCCATAATGTTTTTGTTATGAGTTTACAATTTGTTTCATTAATAATACTACAAAAAATATCCTTTTCAATTTAAGTGGTTAAATAAATGATTATTCAATGATACGCTTCCATTTTTATAATATTAACTATGAAAAAAATGTTAATGCATCAAATAATATGAGTATTATTATTTATAACAATATAATTATTGTTTATCATATAACTAACAATATAATTATTATTTATAGTATTAACAATATAATCATTATTCATGGTGTAATTATTAACAGATAAATAGTAAGCAATGGTATTTTATTTAACTAACTATTATTTTTCAATAAATGAAATTTGATTTGAACAACTTATTGAGGGTGAAGCATTAAATGTAACTTCAAAAAGTAAAATTCTTATAACGCTAATTAAACTTATGACCTCTCATTTGTAAAACATGCACTTAAAACTAATTCATGACTAATATATTGTTAAAATTTGCTATTTAAAATATGAATATAACATGTATTTTCTCATTTTTAATAAAATAATTATTTCTTTATAACTGTTTCAATTTCTTCCATATCCCTGCAACCCTTTTCTATACTAGTGAGTAGTGCAAAACATTATTTGTTAGACTTAGTTAGATTACACTAAGTATTACACTTGTTGGCCTTCTTTGTGTATATATCACAAACTCTCAAAATTTTTGATATATTAATTTTATAACCTAATAATATAAACATTGGCTTCCAACGGTATAAATCAGGTTCTGTTCTCTCTTCCTAAATAGCTATAATATGTGATAGATGGAAAAAGAAAAAAAAAAGAGATTAAGAGTAATTTAAATAATAACATCAAATAGTAAAGAAACCTGGAACTAAAACATGAAAAGATATTGTCTTTTATTAAAAAGCCAAAATACAATTGTTTTTTTTATAATACGTCGATTGTATATATCTTTCAAATGATACGAATATAATAAGAATAATTAGAACAATCACTTGGTGGAAAAATAGTTTGAATAAAAGCAAATACACTACGAGATTATGGATAAAGTGCAGATAGACTTCTTAATCTCTCATACTGTAAATTGATATTTTATGACTTTTGAATTAGAAAATATATCCTCTAAATACTATTAAAAGAATCATAAATAGTATTAGTTTTAGAATTTTTACAATTAAAGAGCAATTTTAAACTGCTGGCAGTATTACTCGAAGTCACACGACCCTATCAAATCGATGGCAATATAATTCAAAGTCGCATGGCCCGTATTTCAAGCTAAGAAGCAACATAAGACAATAAATGCATGCTGATTTTTCTTCTAATGCTAAGACGACAGTAATTCAACATTTTCCAGCAAAGATGTTTGAATGGACGAATCATTCATGCACACTTTAATTACACCTAATGACATATTAGTCGACATAAATGAGCTTAGATGTACGTCGATTGTCAATTTGATGTTGACCCAATTATTATAAATTTCTACTCTTTCGTTGAAGAAAGGAATGCCATAAAATTATCAAGAATTTTACAACATATAGTTACTTAAAAGTAATTACATCATATATCACTTTTTGATATATACTATAATAGACTAATCAAAGTGACTTTTTCCCTTCTCAAAATTACTTTTTCTTCCCTTTAAAAGTCATTTTCCTCTTAATCATGTATTAATAATTTAATATCACAAGAAATATTTCTTTAAATTGTTTTCTTATATAATATTATTTATACAATTGTATTAGTTGTATCCATAAGGTAATATCATAAATTAATAGGTTATATATATGTTTTGTTATGGATTTACTATGTGTACTACTATATTACATATTAAACAACTTATGTATAGTAATTAAGAATAATTTTCAATAATATTGTTTTATTTCTTATATAGCCATTTTGTGTACACTTATCTTACATATGTTACAACATATTGAAAATCCAATATGAAGAAAATAATTCTTAATAGACTATCACAAAACATAATTTTTTCTATAGTTGTTTCGTATATTATTAGACTTCATTCAAATAACATATTGTTAATATGATGCCATAAAAAAGTTATTTATAATAATTGTTCCATTCTATAGTAAATACTGTAAAGTCCTAAAAATTACAAAAAATCATATAAACAATTATGGAAAATAAGTAGAATAATAAATTATCCGAAATGTAATTTTCAAACGTTATTGGGTTAAATAATGAAATTAATTTAAGTTATAGATCTAGGAATTTTAAATGAAAATTTAGAGTAAAAATTTATATTCGGTATAATCAAATTAACATAGACGTAAGCTTTCGTAATAAAATGCTAAAAATATAAAATTTAAAGATATTTTTATACGTGAGCAAAATAATAGAATAGAGGCATTTAGAATATATAATATAATATAATGTAATGTAATATAATATAATATAATATAATATATATTCATAACTTAAAAAAAATATTCAAATTATGTGTCTATTCGGCCTTCCCTTCCACAACAGGACAACAGCTGCAACAGTCGCCTCCATCATGTCATCGGCGCCGGGTCACATCGTCTGTCCTTGCTGTTCCCCCATCCTGATAAAGACACATTTTACTCATATTTTATAGTATGATTTATGATGAAATTCAATGGATTATATGGAATTCACGGGAAGATGGTACTTAATATATGTATTTTGATTATTTAGGTCTTTGAGGACTTAAATTCAAGATATGAGCGGAGTACATAGAAAGATGGCATGGAAAGCATTGGAAGTTGGACATTTTTTTGATCCAAGGCCGCTAGCCTTGAAGGCCGGCTTATGTTGAATCAAAGGTAGCTGGCTTTAATAGCCGGCTTTCATCAAAGCTGCCATTGGAGATCCAACGCCGCCGACCTTCACATCCGGCTTACATTGAACGCTGCCGGCTTTGAGCCGGCAAAGCCGACCTTCTTTTCTGGCGAATTGTCTCGTCTATCCTTTAATATAAATAGCCCTTGTTGCAACAAAGGGAGGACCTTTTGCCAATTTTTCGACCTAGAAAGAGTTCTTCTAAGAGAATTTTGTATTCGAGCCTGAATTGATTCAATTGAGTGGAGAGGAATCATTCATGGGGATTGAGTTATTAGTTCTTAAAGCTTTGAGGAAGTTGTGCAATTGAGGATCTTCAAACAATTGTGTTACCAGATTGGTGATCTCTGAATTATTGATTATTTATGCAATTGAGTGATATATTATCAGTTACAATGAATCGTATTGCATGTGCTTCTATCAATTGTTATTCTGTTGTCATCTCCATGATGTTCTAAATTCTTTTGGTGGGAAGGGGATGAAACCCTAGATTGGTAGAATGATAATTGTAGTTATGCTATAGAATTATTAGGCATGTGGAATATTCATATTGTAATCTCTTTGCTATAATTCTTTGTTTCTTAATTGAGTTAGATTTATAGGAACATTGATGACTCGGAAGGGGAATTAAGGTTCACAAGGAATTCTTGATAATGAGTAATTAACATATGCGGAGGCTGAGTTATTCACTTTTGATAGAAATTATCTCAATATTAATGCAATGCTTCTAATTGATTTTTCTCTAAGGGATTAGGAGAGATTGATTTGGGGTATTAGTCATTCATATAACTGGAAAGTTAATGATTGTAAATTTGAGTCCTCTATTAATTTGTATAGCGAAAGCTAATATATTAATTTGGGGTTTTGTTAATTTCGTATGAATATCCACATGATTAAGGATTATTATAGCATGATGGCAATTTGACTAACTTGTCTAGGGTGAATTCTTAATTCCCACCTTCTTAATTGAAAAGTTTATTTGTTCAAGATTCTCAAAATCATCAATTTGCATTTTATTTTAGTCTTCAATCAAATAGTGAAATCATCCTTCTTTCCATTGCCTAAATATCAATTTGAGCTAGTACAAGTCTAATACTTTGTAGTCCTCGTGGAATCGACACTTTTTTTTTCACCACTTTATTACTTGATACGACTAGTGCACTTGCTGCAATTTACACTCCCATTTTATATATACGTTTTAAGCGTATCAAGTTTTTGGCGCCGTTGTCGGGCACTATAAATATTAGACCTTTTAGTTCTGTTGGTAATTTAGGCGCATTTTACGGTTTACTTTGGTGTTTGTTCTCTTTGCAGTTGTTCTATGCGCAGGAGTCTAAGTGCTGAATCGTTACAGTTTAATCTTGAAATTAACCGCACCTTTCATAGGTTGAGAAGAGAGAACAGAGACAGAAGGGTAGCACAAGAAATTGAGATGGCAGGAAATGACAATGGTTAGATACAGGGCTCTCCTAGAGCTCTTAGAGATTATACTGTACTTGTTGTTGCAGGTTCAGCGATAAGGAGGCCTACTATTCAAGCCAACAACTTCGAAATGAAGTCGTCACTTATTCAGATGGTTCAATCAAATCAATTTGGAGGGTACCCAAATGAGAGTCCTGATGATCATATAGCTGTATTCCTCCAATACTGCAACACAGTGAAGATGAACAATGTTGTAGACAATGTCATCAGATTATAGCTTTTCCCTTTCTCACTAAGGGATAAAGCTCGAGCTTGGTTTCATTCACTACCGCAGGAGTCCATCACTACTCGGGCTAACCTCTTAACAAAATTTTTAAAGAGATTTTTCCCACCATCCAGAACTGCAAAGCTTAGAAGTGACATCACAAACTTCACCAAGTTTAGTGGTGAATCACTCTGTGAAGCGTGGGAGAGATTCAAAGAGGCAATCAGGAAGTGCCCCTACCATGGGCTGCCAAACAATCTTCTTATTGAGATTTTCTATCTCAGTTTAGATGAGACATTGAGGTCACTAGTAGATGTGGCTTCAGGAGGTGCACTCATGGGGAAGAGTTATGTTGAAGCGAGTGCTTTGATAGAGGAGATGGCCTCCAACGCTCAGAATTGGCAAAATGAGAGGAACAAGTCTAGAGTGGCATCTGTTGATGAGAGAGAGACTATTTCACAGTTAACTACACAAATATCAGCTCTCACCACTTAGGTAAGTAAACTCACATCCACTCAATCTTTTCACACTAACCAGGTTGCTTTTTGTGAGATGTGTTCAGGACCGCATTTGGAATTTGAGTGTATGTTAGGGAATGCTTCTGCTTCATCTAGTGGTGAACAGGTGAATTATGTCAACAATTTTCAGCGGAACAACTAAGGACCTTACTCTAATACATATAATCCAGGGTGGCGTAATCACCCAAATTTTTCATGGAGGAACGACAACAACACACTCAAGCCACCACCTGGATTTCAGAAAACAGGTCCTGCCCCAACTGCTCCACCCTAGCAAAGTCAATCAAAGATGGAAGAGCTCATGTTGAGCTACATGCAAAAGATAGATACCATGCTGCAGAATCAACAAGCCACAATCAGGAATCTAGAGGGTCATATTAGCCAAATCTCTCAACAGCTGAGCAATAGACCATCTGGGTCTTTGCCCAGCAACACTAAGGAGAACCCTAAAGGTATCAATGCAATAATGTTGAGGAGTGGTAGGGAGTTGGAGAAAGTTGACACACAAGATCAAACCACAGTAGAGAGTTCAGAGACAAATAAAGGGAAGAAAAAGGTAGAGGAACCAAAGCAGAACTCATCACAGGTAAAACCTTATGTTCCTCTTGTACCTTTTCCAGGAAGATTGGAGCAACAACAGGTGGATGTCCAATTTGCCAAATTCCTTGATGTTTTCAAGAAGCTGCAAATCAACATCTCTTTTGTAGAAGCACTTCAGCAGATGCCATCATATGCTAGGTTCATGAAGGATTTACTCACAAAGAAGAGGAAGATTGAGGGGAATGAACCAGTGATGCTTACAGGGGAATGTTCAATGATCTTACAGAATGATTTACCTAATTTTCCAAGAAAACAAAGAGATCAGGGGAGTTTTACTGTTCCTTGCACCATAGGCAATTTTCATTTTGATAAAGTTCTTATTGCCTCTATCTATTTTCAGGAAATTGGGACTTGGAGAGTGCAAGGGAACTCATGTTACCTTGCAACTTGCTGATAGGAGCATCAAATACCTAAGAGGGATTGTGGAAAATGTCTTAGTGAAAGTAGATAAATTCATCTTTCTAGTTGACTTTATAGTCTTGGAGATGGAGGAGGATAAAGAGGTACCCATGATCCTTGGTAGACCATTCCTTGCAACAGGTAGAGCCTTAATTGATGTGGAACAAGGTAAGCTTACTTTGAGAGTTATAGATGAACAAGTCACGTTTAATGTGTATGAGGCTGCAAAGAAATTTGATGACTATAAATCCTGCTACACTATTGGTATTGTTGATGAGCTTTCCTATGAGTTTATGGAAGAGAATGCAGGTGTAGATATAATGGAGTCGGTTCTTAGGGATTTAGATGATTGGAGTGATGATGAGGATGAACCCCAAGAAGAACGTGCTGAACAAGTTTATGAATTCAAGACTCGACACTATGAGGAGTTGGGGACCACTGAGAAGAAACCGATGCCGTCATTGACACAACCCCCGGTGCTTGAACTTAAACCTTTGTCTGGTCATTTAAAGTATGCTTATCTTGGAACGAATGATACTTTGCCAGTAATTGTTTCTTCTTCTTTGACAGATGATCAGGAGCACCAGCTCCTGAGCGTTCTGAGAGAACATAAAGAAGTCATCGGGTGGACTATTGCGGACATTAAGGGAATTAGCCCTTTGATTTGCACTCATAAAATATTGATGGAGGCTGAGTGCAAACCCACAGCTCAACCACAGAGACGACTCAACCCTACTCTCAAGGAGGTAGTCAAGAAGGAAGTGCTTAAGCTGCTAGATGCAGGTATTATTTATCCTATCTCTGATAGTAAATGGGTTAGTCCAGTTCAAGTAGTGCCAAAGAAAGATGGCATGACTGTGGTAAAGAACGATGCCAACGAATTGATCCCAACCCGTATTGTGACAGGGTGGCGAGTTTGCATAGATTATAGAAAATTGAATGATGCCACCCGTAAAGACCACTTTCCCTTACCTTTCATTGATCAGATGTTAGAAAAACTCGCAGGGCATGATTATTACTTTTTCCTTGATGGTTATTTTGGGTATAATCAAATTCATATAGCGTCTGAGGATCAGGAGAAAACCACATTTACTTGTCCCTATGGCACTTTTGCCTTTAGGAGAATGCCCTTTGGTCTCTGTAATGCACCTGCTACTTTTCAGAGGTGTATGATGTCTATATTTTCTGACATGTTAGAGAATTTTATTGAAATATTTATGGATGAATTCTCTGTTTTTGGGAAGTCATTTGAATCATGTCTGACAAAGTTAGGCTGTATGCTCAAAAGATGTAAGGAAACTAACCTACTTTTGAATTGGGAGAAATGCCATTTTATGGTAAGAGAGGGAATAGTGTTAGGTCACAAGGTGTCAGAAAAAGGGATTGAAGTTGACAGGGAAAAAGTGGAAGTAATAGAGAAGTTGCCACCACCCACTTCAGTAAAAGGAGTCAGGAGCTTCTTAAGACATGCTGGCTTCTACAGGAGATTTATCAGGGACTTATCTAAAATCTCTAGACCTCTGTGTAATTTACTTGAAAAAGACTCTGCTTTTGTGTTTGATGAAAACTGTTTGCAGGCATTCAATATATTGAAGGAGAAGCTCATCTCTGCACCAGTGATTGTTGCACCAGATTGGGAGCTTCCATTTGAGCTGATGTGTGATGCTAGCGACTATGCCGTGGGGGCAGTGCTAGGGTAAAGAAGAGGTAAGATCTTTCATGCTATATACTATGCAAGTAGAACCTTAAACGAGGCCTAGAAAAACTATGCCACAACAGAAAAAGAGCTATTAGCAGTGATATTTGCTTGTGACAAGTTTAGGCCTTACTTGATAGGTTCTAAAGTAATAGTATACACAGATCATGCTGCTCTTAAGTATTTATTTGCTAAAGCTGATGCTAAACCCAGGTTAATTCGTTAGATTCTATTGCTGCAAGAATTTGACTTAGAAATTAAGGATAAAAAAGGAAGTGAAAATGTGGTTGCTGATCATTTATCCCGTTTGGAATATGATTGTTTAGAACCACCCATCAATGAAAAATTCCCTGATGAGCATTTGCATGCAATAGACATCCATGAATTACCTTGGTATGCCGACATAGTTAATTACTTGGTTAGCAAAATCATACCATATGGTTTGTCATTCCAATAGAAAAAGAAATTTTTGCATGATGTGAAGTATTATTTTTGGGATGAGCCGTATTTGTTTAAATCCTGTGCTGACCAGGTAATTAGACGATGTGTGCCTGAAATTGAACAGCTTAGCATAATACAGCACTGTCACTCCAAAGAAACAGGAGGTCACTTTGGGGTTGAAAGAACAGCAGCAAAAATTTTATCTTGCGGATTTTATTGGCCCAGTTTGTTTCATGATTGCAGGAACTTCATTATGACTTGTGCTTAATGCCAAAGGACTGGCAATATTTCAAGAAGACATGAATTTCCACAAAACAATATTCTTGTAGTTGAGCTTTTTGATGTGTGGGGAATAGACTTCATGGGTCCTTTCCCCCCTTCTTTTTCAAATAAATACATACTCTTAGCTGTTGATTATGTGTCCAAATGGGTAGAAGCGGTTGCTCTACAAACTAATGATGCTAAGGTAGTTATTAGATTTTTGAAAAAGAACATATTTTCAAGATTTGGGGTACCTAGAGCTATCATAAGTGATGGGGGATCGCACTTTTGCAACAGGCAATTTGAAAACTTATTGTCAAAATATGGAGTTACTCATAAAATTGCCACCCCTTATTATCCACAGACTTGTGGACAGGTTGAGGTGTCCAATAGGGAAATAAAGCGTATCTTAGAGAAAACTGTCAATGCATCCCGAAAGGATTGGTCTTTAAAACTTGATGATGCATCGTGGGCTTATAGAACAGCTTTTAAAACCCCTATTGGAATGTCCCCCTACAAGATTGTTTAAGGTAAATCATGTCACCTACCTGTAGAGCTTGAGCACAAGGTGTACTGGGCCATAAAATACCTTAACTTTGAGATGCAAGCTGCAGGTGAAAAGAGGTTGCTCCAATTGAATCAGATGGCTGAGATGAGAGAGGAAGCATATGAAAATGCGAGGATTTACAAGGAGAGAGCAAAGCGATGGCATGATAAGAACATCTTACAGCGAGAGTTCTTGCCTGGTCAAAAAGTCTTATTGTACAACTCTCGATTGAAGCTGTTTCCAGGTAAGTTGAAATCTCTATGGTCTGAACCATTTGTTATTACCAATGTTTTTCCTTATGGTGTCATTGAGTTGAAAGCAGAAGATAACCGCACTTTTAAAGTAAACAGTAGTCTTCTCAAGCATTTTTATGAAGGGTACAACATTGATAAAGAGACCACTTCTGTGGATCTGAGAAATCCATCGTGAGGACCAGAAAAGTCGGGCTAGCGACTATAAACTAAGCGCTTCATGGGAGGCAGCCCATGTGGAACAATGGTATACAATAGTTTTGATTTTTGATTTTTCCTTTCTTTTTCTTTTCTTCTTTTTTCAGTAAAAAAAAAAGAAGGGAGATTCAAGGCCGCTAGAAAGCTGGCGGCCTTCATTTAAACAAGGGCGGCCATTTCAACACTAAAGGCCGCAGGCCTTTAGGCGGCCTTGATGGTCGCAAATGTTTTTTGAACGCCGATTGTAAAGGCTGGTGGCATATAGTTCTAGGGAGCCGACCTTGCCCATTTCTGCAGGCTGATCTTGACAAGATGACTCTCTCACTGATTGCATGGTTGGAATTCTCTTTTGTTGCTGCAAAACATGGACACCAGGGAAGTACTAGTTTTTCCTTTTATATACTGATATTCCTTCCTTCTTTTGAGCTGCCTTAGGAATAGTGAGGGCACTGTTCAATATAAGTGTAGGGAAGGCATATAGGAAATAGGATTGGAATGGAGTAAATGATTGATGTGTAAAATCTGTGATTTAATCTTATGACATCCAATGCCTGAACTTCTCTGTCACTTGATTGATAATTGTCCTCAAGTATATGGCAAATTTGAGGCAAAAAAAAAAAATTTTGTGAAAATTGTTGACTGAAATCTAGACAGTTTAAAAAGAGTATTGCTGATAGCATCTGTTATGTTTTAATTGAAAATTTGGATTTGCTTTGGTGCCTTACTCACCTGTTGTTGTGATGAGAATACGAAATTAAAATCAAGTAGCAGAATCCCTATAATACAAAATTCCCCTTGTTTTTAGCTCTAGAATTGGATTTTTGAAAGTGAGTCGAGTCCTTAAGGGAAAGATAAACAGGTCTACTTCGAGTCGCTTCTTTAGCTTACATATTGTCTTGAAAGTTGCTTTGAAAGCTTGTCAACACCTGATGAAAGAGGTAGGGGAATATTCATATTGTAATCTCTTTGCTAGAGTGAGGGAAGGTCCGATGGGGTCCCTTTAAAACTTGGTCACTTGGGTGATGAGCCCGAGATGTGCCAACTCAGTGATCTCACTATAGCGATAAGGGCGGAGAAGCAAAAGTTCAAAACATGAACTTATATTTATATATATATATATATATATATATATAATATATATATATATATAATAATAAGAGAGAAGAGTTTTAGTGAATGCCAATCAATAAAGTACATGGGACTTATAATAAAAAGGGAGAAAATCTATGAAGGGAATAGATACCATATGCTTTCATTTTGTGTTGACTTGTTCAAAGAAGTGATGGTAAGGATCATATACTTGCTAATGGCCAGTGAAGTTTAAATGGGTGTTTTTCTCTATAAGATTGAGTATTTACTTTTAAATTAAGATTCTTTTTCTAAACACTCGGGCATAAGTTTGTTTTGTTTGGATTAGATATTTAATTTTAATTATAGTACTCTAATTACATAAACCCAGTTGGTTAGAGTGGTAGGCACCGAAATTGCAAGTTATGATCCGTGAAAGAAAAGATGCTTGTATTTTGTGAAAGTCATTGTTTTATACTCTAAATTTTAGATTTCGTCATTGGTTTTATTAGGTTTGAGGACAAACAAAAGTTCAAGTGTGGGGAAGTTGATAAAGGCACATTTTACTCATATTTTATAGTATGATTTATGATGAAATTCAATGGATTCTATGGAATTCACGGGAAGATGGTACTTAATATATGTATTTTGATTATTCAGGTCTTTGAGGACTTAAATTCAAGATATGAGCGGAGTACATAGAAAGATGGCATGGAAAGCATTGGAAGTTGGACTATTTTTTTGATCCAAGGCCGCCAGCCTTGAAGGCCGGCTTATGTTGAATCAAAGGCAATCGGCTTTAATAGCCGGCTTTCATCAAAGTTGCCATTGCAGATCCAAGGCCGTCGGCCTTCACATCCGGCTTACATTGAATGCCGCCGGCTTTGAGCCGGGCGAATTGTCTCGTCCATCCTTTAATATAAATAGCCCTTGTTGCAACAAAGGGAGGACCTTTTGCCAATTTTTCGACCTAGAAAGAGTTCTTCTGAGAGAATTTTGTATTCGAGCCTGAATTGATTCAATTGAGTGGAGAGGAATCATTCGTGGGGATTGAGTTATTGGTTTTTAAAGCTTTGAGGAAGTTGTGCAATTGAGGATCTTCAAACAATTGTGTTACCAGATTGGTGATCTCTGAATTATTGATTATTTATGCAATTGAGTGATATATTATCAGTTACAATGAATCGTATTGCATGTGCTTCTATCAATTGTTATTCTGTTGTCATCTCCATGATGTTCTAAATTCTTTTGGTGGGAAGGGGATGAAACCCTAGATTGGTAGAATGATAATTGTAGTTATGCTATAGAATTATTAGGCATGTGGAATATTCATATTGTAATCTCTTTGCTATAATTCTTTGTTTCTTAATTGAGTTAGATTTATAGGAACGTTGATGACTCGGAAGGGGAATTAAGGTTCACAAGGAATTCTTGGTAATGAGTAATTAACATATGCGGAGGCTGAGTTATTCACTTTTGATAGAAATTATCTCAATATTAATGCAATGCTTCTAATTGATTTTTCTCTAAGGGATTAGGAGATATTGATTTGGGGTATTAGTCATTCATATAACTGGAAAGTTTATGATTGTAAATTTGAGTCCTCTATTAATTTGTATAGCGGAAGCTAATAGATTAATTTGGGGTTTTGTTAATTTCGTATGAATATCCACATGATTAAGGATTATTATAGCATGATGGCAATTTGACTAACTTGTCTAGTGTGATGCTGAAAGATTCATCTATGTGGGCAATGGCAACAAGGTTCCTATTAAGGTTATCGGTGTATTTACATTGCAATTAGAGTCTAGTTGTTATTTGGATTTGGAAGAGACTTATTATGTACCGTCATTTAGATGAAATTTAATTTCTTTTTTCTTGCTTAGACAAATCTAATTATCTTTATTCATTTGGAAATAGAACATTTAGTCTTTTTCAATATTCAAACATTATTGTTACTGGTAATTTGATTGATAATCTATAGAAATTGAATTTTCATGGCTTATACATAGAAGAAACCTTACATACAAGTAATTGTGATATAGAACAAAAATTGATAAATGAAAATTCAACCATGTTATGGAACAAATGTTTAGAACATATTTCTAAATAAAGGATTAAAAGGCTTGTGTTAGAAGAAATTCTTAATTCCCTTGACTTTTCTAATTTTGAAATATGTGTTGAGTGCATCAAGAGAAAACAAATAAATATTAAGAAAAAGGGTGTCGAAAGGAGTTCTAGCATTTTGGAATTAATACATATTGATATATGTTGTCAATTCCCTATAGCTTTATGGTATGGTCAATAGTATTTTATTACTTTCATAGATGACTATTTTTGTTATGAGTACCTATACTTAATACATGAGAAGTTATAGTCTTTAAATGTTTTCAAGGAATATAAATAGAAGTTGAAAATGAACTTAATAGGAAAATTAAGGCTATTAGATTTGACCACGATGGTGAATATCATGGTAGATTTGATGGACTTGGTGAACAACATCTTAGATCTTTTATGAGATACTTAAAAGAATGCGAGAGTGTTCTTCAATACACCATGCCATGACAACCAAGTCAAAATGCCGTAGCTGAGTGATATAATCGACCCTTAAAGGATATGGTTAGAAGTATGATTAGTCATTCTTTTTTACTAGAATCACTTTGGGAAGATGCATTAAAGACTGTAGTATACATCCTTAATCTAGTTCCAAGTAATGTAGTAGCTAAAACCTTATATGGGTTATGAACTAATGAGAAGCCTAGTTTTAGGCATTTCCGTATTTGGGGTTATCTGACTAAGGCTAGGCTATATTGGCTTAATGAGAGAAAATTGGATAGAAGAATGATTAGCTGCAACTTTGTTAGATACTTAGAGCAATCAAAAGGATATAAATTCTATGATCAGTTAAGTAGATCTTTTTTTGAGACTTAGAATGCTAAATTTCTTGAGGATGTTGAATATAGTGGGAGTACATTAGTCAGGAATATTGTCTTTGAGGACAAATGTGTTAACATTCCTATAGTTGTAACTAAAAATGTATCAGCAATTAAACTTGGTACTTTTTAAGATGTAAATTTGGATGTTCAAAATGTTTATGAGATTACTCCTACAATAGAAGAACAAGCTCATACTTGTATTAGGGAATTGCGATAACCTTAAGAGCAAGTGCAATTACGTAGATCCACCAGGGAAAGAAGATCTGTGATTCTAGATGAATATGTCATATATCTTCAAGAATATAAGTTTGATAGAGGACTAGAAGATGATCCATCATCTGCAAGTCAAGCCAAACAAAGTGCAAACTCCTAAAAGTGGATTGATGCCATGAAGGAAGAGATAAAATCAATGAAAGATAATGACGTTTGGGATCTTTTTGAATTGCCTAAAGGTGTGAAATCAATTGATTGCAAATGGATTTTAAAGACCAATTATGTCACACCCCACTTCAGTTACTCCACATGATAACTCACTATGATTGCCTAACCCCTGTTAAGCAACTGTAAAGTGTCTCATCTCAAGCATCATGCCTGTTAATCACAATAATAACATTCCCTGCGCAATGGAAGTAATCAATAATTATATTGTCACAGGGCCTCTAACGGGTCCCATTACATAACTATAGGTACACCTAAGATCCTCTTGGATCACTTAAAGGCATTTACAACTATTACAGAGTCAAGTCTAATAATATCTACATCAATCTAGTCCTCACATTCTTCCTACGAACCTAGCCCTTAGTTATGCGACAAGTACTCACCTTGGTTCGCTGATTCATAAGGAAATTTTGGTAGTCTCGACCTGCAAGACAAAATGATGAGGATCAGCTAGTATGAAAAAGGAAGGAGCCAAAATTCCATGATCCATTACATGGCATTGGAGGCCTAATGACTCAAGCTAGAGCTAAAAGAATGAATGAAGCTCTGTAAGGACTAGTCATAGACTTGCAAGCAAGGGAATCAAGCTACATTGAAGGAGCACATACATATGTCAACTTGATTCATGTGACCATGAAAGGATGAAATAATTTAGGGACATTAAATATTTGCATGGACCGCTACACTAGAGGATACATTCGGTTTTGTTAATGCTTGTTTTTATTTGTTGGTTTGTTATTTATGTTATTTAGTTGCCTACTTGGTGACACAAGGATACAATGGATAACTTAGGATTTTTACTATTTGTTTTGGTTTGTAATTTATATTATTTAGTTGCTTACTTGGTTACATGAGGATAAGGTAACAAATAGATTGGGCAACTTAGGATTTCCACATTGTGTTAGGTTTATTCTATATTGTATTCATGTGCTATATATTCCGTGTAAGGGGGTCGGCCAAAGACAACTTTGATATATGAAAACACATCTTTTTTTTGTGAGATACGATATACTTTTTTTTGTTCTTTTGCAAAAGAACTTTTCCATAGGATTCTTAACCGAATTACTAGGAATAACTTTTGATAACTTAGGTTACAGTCAACGGGTTTGATTGGGGTCTAGTTATGCATCGCTTATTCAAGACGATCCTCGGGGTAATTGAAACCAACTAACATCGTTAGGGTTCTAGGTTTAACATACCTAGGGTTACACGCATCATTTGGAATCAAAGCTTCGGCTTCTTGAATCAGGTAAATTCTATCATTTTCTTCAATTTTTCTGTTGTTCTTTTTCATAATCGCCTGTTATTCTTTTCCATAGTTGACTGTTTTTTTTTCCATAGTCGTTTATTATTCTTTTCCATATTCGTTGTTGTTTTTTTCCATATTCATATCTGTAAAAAAAAAATTCTATTATTCTTTTCCATATTCGTCTGTTATTCTTTTCCATATTCATATATAAAAAAAAAATTCGTATAAAAAAATTTTCTGTTCTTTTCCATATTTGTCTATTGTCTTTCCATATTCATAGACAGAAGTCATATATATATATATATATATATAATTTCATACTCATTCGATCATTACAATTCATTAGGATCGATGATATTTAGGTTTTCTTGAACAATCAATTGTGTTCAATTCACAGCTTATCTACAAAAAAAAAAAAAATCAAATTCGATTGCAAAAGAAAGAATCAAGAACCGAAATTCAAAAAAAAAAAAAAGGAATTCGACCTTAAAAGAATTATAATTGCCGAAATCACAAGATAGCTTCTTGAATTGTCAATTATATAATTGGTTGAGTCAATTCACTTTCCATATCAATTGTTTCCAATTCCAACCGTGATAGATGCTTTGTGATTTCTATATTGTGCATCCAGAAATTACATTCCATAATCATTCATTGTGTTTCGATGCAAATTGTATCCTTTTGTGTTTGATTGCATATCTATTCAGTGGTGAATCTTTTCCATATCAATTAGATTGTATAGTTAGTCTTCCTTCATTCATGTGACTTAGGCCGATAGTAATTATTAATGTTGACTTAGTAATTTGAGTTTAGGAGTTCCAAATTGAGTTCCTAGCAAAAGAATTACAAAAAGTAGGTGGTGGGATTATATTTTGTGATAGATATACATGAGTGGAATTGTGAGCATATCATTTGTGAGCAATACACGGGTGAGTGTGAGGAACATACGCATATATTTTTTGTAATTGTGATCGTAACTTGTTGCAAATTATTAGAATTATGTCGAGACAGAACACTAATGGAGGAGAAAGTCGGGTGATGTTTGAGGAATTGATGGGGGAGATGAAGAGGATCCTAACGGGTGAACTAGAGCAGATCCATAATAGGATGGAAAGGAGTAGGGAATTGTTTAGCAGTACCACTGTCGGGCGAGGAGTAGGTGGACATAATAGGGGAGGAGTTAGGATAGATGAAGAAGAGGAATTTAATTTTGGAGATTACCAACATGTGAGAGATAGGGAAAGTATCTAGAGGCGTGATAGTAATTTAGGGAGTATTAAGTTGAAAATCCCAACTTTTCAGGGAAAGAATCATCTGGAATTGTATTTAGAATGGGAGAGGAAGATGGATCATGTCTTTGAATTTCACAACTACATTGATGAGAAAAAGATAAAATTAGCTGCAGTAGAGTTTTCAAATTACGCCAGTGTATGGTGGGATCAGTTAGTGCGTAATAGGCGTAGGTATGGAGAGTGACCTATTAGCACTTGGGAGGAGATAAAAACGATCATGTAGAAGCGTTTTATTCCTAGTCACTATCATATGGACTTAGGAAAGTCTAAGGGTTGGCTCAAGGGAATAATAGTGCAAAGAATTATTACAAAGAGTTGGAGATGGCCATGATTAGGGCGAGAATTGAGGAGGATGATGAGGCCACTATGGCTAGATTCATTGATGGATTGAATCGAGAGATAGCTGATGTAGTAGCGGTAGCTAAAATACATGAGTGAGCAAAGGACTGGCTCGACTTCTAAAACTCAATGGAAATCCATGTGGAGGAGAAACTCCATCGATTCAAAGCCTAAGGACAACGTGAGGGCTAAGAATCCAGTTGCTGCACCTAAGGGAAAGACTGAAACTAAACCCCCTTCCAAGACGAGAGATATAAAGTGTTTTAGGTGTTAGGGATTTGGGCACATTGCATCCCAATGTCTAAATCAAAGGGCTATGATTATTAGTGATAGTAGAGATGTAGAGAGTGTGAGCTCTTAGGAGGAGGAGGAGCCACCATCACAGGAGTATGAGGATGTTGACTTAGAGGGACCTATGAGTGGAGAGTTGTATGTTACGAGGAGAGTGCTTAGTGTACAATCCCGGGAGGATGGTGAGGGGATCCAGTGTGAACATATTTTTCATACATTGTGTCATGTGCAGGGTAGAGTTTATAGCTTGATAATCGATAATGGCAGCTGCACTAATGTTGCTTGCACTTTGCTCATAGAAAAGATGTAGTTGAAAGCAGTGAAGCATCCTAGACCATATCGATTGCAGTGGTTGAGTGATTGTGGGGAGGTTAAGGTGACTAAGTAGGTATTTATAGCTTACTTTATAGGGAGCTACAAAGACAAGGTTATGTGTGATGGGGTACTTATGTAGGCTAGCCACATCTTGTTAGGGTGACCTTGGCAGTTTGATAGGAAGGTTATATATGATGGGTACAAGAATCAATATTCTTTTGTTTTAAACAAAAGGAAGGTGGTTCTTACTCCACAAAAACCATAGGAAGCTTGCGAGGACTAGGTGAAAATTTCCAAAGAAGTTAGAGCAAAACACGAGAGTGTGCGAGAGCAAGGAGAGAAAAAAGAAAAGAGTGAGAGACAAACATTGGTGAGCTATGAGGGAAGAGAGTTTGAAACATTGAGAGGAGAAAAAAATGTAAGAAAAAATAAGTGTGAGAGTGCAATGTTGGTGAGGAAACAACTACTTGTACTTATATACAAGGATGTTTATTTTACTTATACTGACGCTAATCTTTCATTACCTAGTATGGTGTTTTCTTTTGACTTTGTTACAGGAACATATGAGCTAGCTGTGGATGAGAGGAAATTGGATGCTATTCAGAAGTAGCCAATACTAAATGGACGTGTTAGGACTATGTTTCATCTAGGAGAAAAGGTTTGGATGTATTTGAGAAAAGAAAGAGTTGCACCATAGTGAAAACCTAAATTACATCCTAGCGGAGAGGGAGTTTTCCAAGTCTTGGAGCGCATCAATTACAACACCTACAAGATTGATTTGTTGAGTCACTATGGTAATATAAGCGCAATTGTATTGTTTCTAATCTTACTTTTTATAATGCAGGTGATTCAAGGACGAATCTTTTTGAGGAAGGAGGGAATGATGAGGATCAACTAGCATGAAAAAGGAAGGAGCAAAAATTCCATGATTCATTACATGGCACTGGAGGCCCAATGACCCAAGCTAGAGCTAAAAGAATGAACGAAGCTCTACAAGGTCTAGTCATGGACTTGCAAGCTAGGGAATCAAGCTACACTGAAGGAGTACATACATATGTCAACTTGATTCATGTGACCATGGTAGGATGAAATAATTTAAGGACATTAAATATTTGCATGGATCGCTACACTAGAGGATACATTCGGTTTTGTTAATGTTTATTTTTATTTGTTGGTTTGTTATTTATGTTATTTAGTTGCCTACTTGGTGACACAAGGATAGAATAGGCAACTTAGGATTTTTACTATTTGTTTTGGTTTGTAATTTATATTATTTAGTTGCTTACTCGGTTACATGAGGATAAGGAAACAAATAGATTAGGCAACTTAGGATTTCCATATTGTGTTAGGTTTTTTCCATATTGTATTCATGTGCTATATATGCTGTGCAAGAGGGCCGACCAAAGACAACTTTGATATATGAAAACACATCTTTTTTTCGTGAGATACGAAATACCTCTTTTTGTTCTTTTGCAAAAGAACTTTTTCATAGGATTCTTAACCAAATTACTAGAAATAACTTTTGATAACTTAGGTTACAGTCAATGGGTTTGATTGGGGTCTAGTTACACATTGCTTATTTAAGACGATCCTCGGGGTAATTGAAACCAGCTAGCATTGTTGGGGTTTTAGATTTAACATACTTAGGGTTATACGCATCACAAAATCTATAGGAGGGTAAGCCAAAAGCTTAGTGAGATAGGGTGCAATCTCTCATTTTTGCAACAAATATAAACAATTTCAAGTAAGTTGTCAAAACAAATGCTATGTATGAATAATCATATGAATGTAGCATCTCACGTAGTCTTCTGGTAACCGACGTGAAGTCTAGGGTTTACGTCCCTCCTTAATCTTAGGTTAGGGATTTTGGAGCCACCATCAGCACCGGGGTCATACACCCAATTTAATTACTCTTATCACTTCATTATGACTGTATCTTAGCTTTAGTGATCTAAGCTCAGGCGTCTCTTATACACCGAGTATTTACACACTCTAAAGAGACAGGTTGGACTTGGAATCGTCAAGGCACGACAATCCCCTAGTCACTTAGCTCGTACTTGGTGGAACAGTAATCCTCTGATTACTTCCGCGCACGCCTTGTAGCTATGATGGCCTTGAACAATGCAATGTTTGTGCAGTGCATGTCAAGGCTTTAATTAGGTTTAATAATTAGTTAAGGTTTTAGGGTGATCATCCAAAGTCAAGCATTTGCAATGACAATCATGCTAACATACATTCCATTCATGATGCACTCAATTATTCTACAAAGTAAGGCATGTCCCTAACATCAATAAGAGAACAACATCCATATGATTAAATTAAGAAATCATTAAGAAATGGAGTTCTACTTTCACTACATTTGTTACAATTCCCTTTCCTCTCTCATTCATATAACTTGTATATACATGTGTAAGGACTTAGGTTACTGGAGACTTAATTCCTCCCCCTCAATTTGTAATGTATATTTATACATATGGTTTGAATCGGCTTATTGGATTTCTATTTTTTTCTAGCCTTCACTTTGAGCCTTCTCTCGGTCGTCGTATGTCTATGTTCTCCATATCAACCTCTACAACCTGCAACAACACACATACCATGATATATTCCTTTCATCCTGCTAGCTAAATCATGTACACTCCCATCAAGGAAAAGATCCAACACCTATATGCCCATACATGTTGTCTCACATCCTCCTTTATGAATTTCCACCCTCCTTCCAATTCCTCAACACACAAGCTCACAAGAAAACTAACATCAATATAATCTCAACTCCTACCTCCATTTCATCTTATAGCCCACATTCTCAAATTGAACTCCCATTTTCCTAGTAACCATACAGAATATCAATAAAGTAATTTATCCCCCCTCCTGCACTCATACACCAAGGAAGGCAGCAATGGCAATTCACTTACGCATCCTTCCACTCAACAAGCCACACTTGACATGTTAATCCTTCACCTGCACAGCACTATTTTTCAATTTCATGCCTTTGGAAGTTCGTTCTCTTACACTATGTATACACAACATAAATATATATACATCTTCTCACATTTTCTTCTCTTCCTTTGGATATCTTCATTTCTCAATTCTTTCTTCCCTTCATATATATATATTTTGGTTCTTCCTCCTTCTTACCTTTTCTTCTCTTCTTTTGGATGTCTTCATATCTCAATTCTTTCTTCCCTTCATCCCCCACTTCTCTTTTTTTTTTCTTTCCCTTTAGCCTTATTCTACTCCCAACTAGACGCAAATTACACACACTCGCACACATAATAAAAAGAAGAGCAGCACATTTGCATATACGTGTTTATGCCTCAATTCCCTTCCAACTGGACACCTACCTCTATTAAGCAACCGTGAAGCATCTCATCTCTTGCATCATGCCTGTTAATCAAAATAATAACATTCCCTACTGGACGGAAGTAATCAACAATTATATTATCACAGGGCCTCTAACAGGTCCCATTACACAACCACAGGTACACCTAAGATCCTCTTGGATCACTTATAGGCATTTACAACTATTACAGAGTCAAGTCTAATAATATCTACATCAATCTAGTCCTCGCATTCTTCCCACGAACTTGGCCTTTAGTTATGTGACAAGTACTCACCTTGGTTCACTAATTCATACGGAAATTCTGGTAGTCTTGACCTACAAAGCAAAATCTATAGGAGGGTAAGCTAAAAGCTTAGTGAGATAGGGTGCAATCTCTCAGTGTTGCAACAAACACAAACAATTTCAAGCAAGTTGTTAAAACAAATGCTATGCATAAACAATCATATGAATCTAGCATTTTATGTGGTCTTCTGATAATTGATGTGAAGTTTAGGTTTTTACGCCCCCCCCACCCCCCCCCCCGCCATAAATGTTGTCTCACATCCTCCTTTATGGATTTCCACTCTCCTTCCAATTCCTCAACACATGAGCTCACAAAAAAACTAACATCAATATAATCTCAACTCCCCCTCCATTTCATCTTATAGCCTACATTCTCAAATTGAACACCCATTTTCTTAATAACCTTACAGAATATCAATAAAATAATTTATTCCCCCTCCCGCACTCATACACCAAGGAAGATGACAATGGCAATTCACTCACGCATCCTTCCACTCAATAAGCCACACTCAGCACATTAATCCTTCACCCGCAAAGCACTATTTTTCAATTTCATGGCACTGGAAGTTCGTTCTCTTATGCTATGTATACACAACATAAATATATATATATATATATATATATATATATATATATATATATATATATATATAATATATATATTAGTCCTTCCTCCTTCTTACGTTTTCTTCTCTTCCTTTGGATATCTTCATTTCTCAATTCTTTCTTCCCTTCATATATATATATATATATATATTTCGGTCCTTCCTCCTTCTCACATTTCCTTCTCTTCCTTTGGATATCTTCATATCTCAATTCTTTCTTCCCTTCTTCCCCCACTTCTCTTTTTTTTTTTTTTTTTTTTTGTGTGTTCGATTTCCTTTCCCTTCAGTCTTATTCTCCTCCCAGCTGGACGCAAATTACACACACTTGCATTCATAATAAAAAGAAGAGTAGCGCACTTGTATATACATGTTTATGCCTCAATTCCCTTCTAGCTAGACGCCATTTACACATACACGCACACGTCATAAAAAAAAGAAGAGCAACACACTTGCATATACATGTTACATATATATCTCCATGACAGCAATTCGGGATCCCATCCCCACTTCACTGCTCAGCACTCCCGCATATATACATATGTATATATTCCACGCAGGCTAGCATCAACAATTTACATATGTGTACGTTGTCACGGAAAAATTCGAAACCCTTGGATGCATTTAAAACATAGAGAATAAACATATATTTGTAACAAACACATGTGATATAACAATAATACATATAATACAACACGTCATTGAGTTCTACTCACCTAGGTCACATTTTCTTCAGATTTAATCGAAGTAATCTTTGGGTATTTCCGAGTTGAAATCTTCTTCACTTAAAAAATTAGGAAAAAATACATCATTACTTGCTATTCATGGTCTAGATCGCCCTATCTAGTGTTTCTCTAACTATTACAACTAATTTTAGGCAAAATACTAATTTTTACACTTATTTGATATTTGTACCTAACTTTTAGGAACTAACTCCGTTTTATGAAAAATTGGTTTAGTTGAGTTGCACTCATCTCGAGGAATACGCTGGTAGTCTTGGATTGTTGATCGGAGGTCATATGTGTGAGATATGAATTTTTTTGTTCGTTTTCCATTTTTCTTTTTCCTTTCGTTTTCTCTTCGTCCGTGGGTCTTCGCTCATCCTGATTGTCTTTGTCTCATCTCTATTCTCTTTTGTTTTTCTTTTGTTTTCTTATGTGTGGCCGTGGGTCCTCCATGGCATGGCTGTGCATATATATATATATTCTTATTATTATTATTATTATTAATTCATATTTTATTATAATTAGGGTTTATAAATTCCTAGTGTATTTTTACGTGCGCGACGGTATTTATAGATTTTAAAATTTAAATATTTTAATGCGAAACTTTACGCTTAAACTAATTTGACTATTTCAAGCATAAATATTTACTCGGAATTTCCATTTGACAATCTTAAGTCTATGATTTTAATTTATTTTATTATTTATTCTATAATTTTCCAAGGTTTACTTTTCATGTGATTATTTCTTTTAATATAATTTTATGTGGGGTATGTTCAAAGCTTTTAGTATGATCTTTTAGTCATTTCAATGTTATACATAACTAAATTTTTGTGGATTTTACAAATTAGGATTCAAAATGCCATGTCAAAAGATATAAAGTACGTCGTGTTTCTAAGGGTTTCACTTAAAAGGAAAGCATTAACTGTAATGAAACTTTCTCTCTAGTTTCATTGAAAGACTCTTTTGGAAATATTATAGCACTTGTTGCACATTATGATTTATAGCTTCATTAGATGGGTGTAAAGATTGTGCTTCTCCATGGCAACATTAAAGGAATGAAATATATGGTGTAACTAGAAAGTTTTTAATAAAGAGAATCATAACATCTAGTATGCAAATTAAAGAGATCTATGTATGGATTAAAGCATGCATCTCATCAATAGTATTGAAAATTTGATCAAGTGATTACCACTTTTGGTTTTACAGAAAACATTGTTGATTAATGTGTATATCACAAGATCAGTGGAAGCAAATTTGTTTTTTTAGTGTTATATGTTGATGATATTATGCTTGTAAGTAATGATATAGGCATATTGTAAGAGATCAAGAGATTTCTTTCAAATAGTTTTGAAATAAAAGATCTTGGGATGCATTCTTTATGTTGGGCAAATAGATTCATAGTGATCATTTATGAGGCATAATAGGCTTATCATAAAGGGCATATATTGATAAAGTACTTAGTAGACTTAGCATGAAAGATTGTGCATCAAGAGACACTCCAGTGGCAAAGGGTGATAAATTCAATTTGAATCAATGTCCTAAGATTGATGTCGAGAAAAAGATAATGGAGCATATCCCTTTTGCATAAGTGATAGGGAGTCTTCTATATGCTCAAATATGTAGGTGTCTGGATATTGAATACATTGTTGGAATGCTTGGTAGATGTATGAGTAATCTTGGCATAGATCATTGGAAAGCAATGGAACATGTCATTTAATACCTACAAAAAATAAATAATTTTATTCTCACATATTGGAGATATGATCATTTGGAGATCATGGGGTATGCCGACTCCGACTTTATTGGATGCCTTAATAACATAAACTTTACATTTGGTTAAATTTTCATAATAGTTGGTGGAGTTTTGTCATGGAAAATTGTTAAATAGATGCTTATAGCTTCTTCTACCGTGGACGCAGAATTTATTTGTTGTTATGAGACCTCAAACCAGGGAATATGTTTGTGAAAAGTTTATAACAGGGCTACAAATTGTTGATGGTATTGAAAGATCATTGGAAATAAATTGTGATAATAAGGCTATTGAAGTGTAGTCCAACAACAATAGGAGTTCATCAAAGTCAAAGAATATCAACATAAATTTAAGAGAGAGTTCAAAGTTCTCAAGTGTCAATTGAACATATAAGTACAAATCTTATATTTGTGTATTCGCTTAATAAAGGTTTACCATCTAAAGTATTTCATAAGCATGTTGCTCGCATGTATGTTATTCACCTTGATGATGTGATAGTATAGTGCAAGATTTGTTTTTAGTTGATGTGTAGTTATACATTATATTTTATTATATTTAACTCATATATGGTTATTTTGAATTCTTTGAAATAAAATATGTATTTCTATTATAATTGTGTATAAAGTAAGGAGTATATTATGAGTTATCAAGTAGAAAATGTTGGAAATAGGCATGTCAAGGATCACATTGCATGTAATGTCCATGCTATACATCCACACTTGATCTATGTTGTCAATTGTATTGATATTGGTGACCATTGATGGGTATTGTCATGATAAATAGTGATAAAGGCCGCTTTGATCCAATATTGCATGATCGATGGACCAAATTGTTTGGAGATGAGACTTAGTATAGACCGTAAAAGTTGAGCTCATAAAGATTTAATAATATACAATTATTAGGTAATATGTGTGGCTCAACTAAGCGATTATTGTATTTTCTGTGGTCCACAATATCGATTAATTGTATATTGTTAACTATCTCATTGATTAAGGAATTAAGCTATTAAATAATGTGATCATTTGGTTAATTAATAGATAGGCCAATTGGACTCATCTCATGGATTCTTTGGTATAGGCCACAATGCGTAGAAACTCATATATTTTATTTCATTTATTGTAATGGGCCATAATGAAATAAAATATTAAATACTATAAATAGGATTGGATCTCCAGTCTAAGTAGTGTGTGTTCAGCATTAGGGTTTCTTTTCTTTCATTTCCTTTTTATCTCTCCCACATCCCATTAGTGAAAAAAATAAAGAAGAGATATTGTTATAGGTGGGAAGGTGAAACCTTTTAAGATTTGCTTATATTATGTACACCGATAGACTTCTACATATGAATTTAATTACAATTTTGTGCTTTAGTTTTATACATGAGATCTTGGATTATTTTTCATGGACATATAAAGTTTTTTATTTCTAACAACACTTCCTCAAACTTAACCCATTTGTTTGTAAGCCCACAATTGTTATTGCTAGAGATTTAGTGTATGTAGAGCTCTAGTGAATGGCAATAGACTAATAGTCTGTTTACTTTACTGTATAAAATAAAGGGAAAATTGAATTATAATTCAATGAAATGGAATGAGAGTACAATAATTATTATATGTCTATTACATTGTTCAATTTACAAAAAATAATGTAAAAAATTATATTAGAATAAAATTAAAATATCAACCCTTACTATGAAACTAAAACTTAATATCCTTTTATATTTTACCTAGTATCTAGTGGTGTCTATGTTACAGTGTATTTATAGTAAAGATGATAAATGAATTATTGAATAACAATATATAAGTTAGTGATATGAATTAGTATTAGTTAGAAGTCAATTAACTAACACGAGTCAAATTTGTCTTTTTTTTTTTGTTTTTTTTTACGGTAGACAAAACAACCAAGGGAGTCAAAAGGCATCGAAATCTATAGTTATCTAGAGATTCATAGAAGGATTGAACTCCCCTTAACCTAGTTCTAATTGCTGAAAGAAGCCTTCATAAGTAGAGACAAAATGTTGGATATATATAATTTTTTTATTCAATACTTATCTACTAGGCTGACTTTGTAAACAAACCCATGGACATCATATAGAAAAGTCCACCCAATTGAACTAATCGTCTTCATGCTTACTGTCCAGGTTGCTTAATTTATTTTAGGTTTGGTCTTGATAACTACTTCCTTTTACCCTTTTAATTCTCGTAGGTCCGACTTGTCAATCGCACTATAATTGATACCTATTTTGAATTCGTACATGAAATTGGTGGCAGATGCAAAATTAGTATCAACCACTTTAAATCATTGGACAAGCGTCAGCTCATGCATCAAATACTTTACTTATTCTAAACTTATTAGTAAACATATGAAGTAAAATTTGATTCTGACGCTAAAGATAATCTTTCACTCCATCTCAAATTAAAACCTTGCTCCGATAGTACTTGCCACTTATGGAATGTTCTCAATATTGACATGTGCAATGCTTACACTTTTATAAACTTTTTATAGAAAAGCTAAATCAGCCTTTCGATTAAATATTTAGGAATTAGCTGTCATGTCTCGAAAGATGGCCTAAAAGCCTCTACTAAAATTATCATGGCATGTGTGCACCCGTTATATGATAATCGTCTTACGAGTCAGAGAACGTAAAACTCTAAGTAAATAATTGCATTTATAACTAATCATAGTACATATAATTAGATAATAAAATACAACTATGGATCCCATACCCCACGGTCAACCATGATCGTAGAGAATCGGTATCCCCTACCAATCAGTAAAATAGGATAAACCATAGGTTTCTTAATTTCATATTCTATTCATATGGGGGTCCTAACATTTCATCTAAGTAAATTTATCCTTTACAAATCTTACTTTGTTGATTTGATCTTCCAAAACTCTTAATACTTCACATCTTATCTCATCCTGTGCTTTCGTACTCGCTACCTACAAAAGAATCTGTGAGGTAGTGAGCACACTATGGCTCAGTGAATGGGATGGTAACACTTTAAATACTACATATACATAAGCAAATTACAATTCAAGTTATCAAACATATGCTATACATGAGCAACCATATGAATGTAGCATCTCACATGGTCTTTTGGTAACTGATGTGAAGTTTAGGGTTTACACTCCCTTAACCTTGGGTTGGGGATTTTAAGCCACCATCAGTGCTCAGGTCATTACCCAATTTATTTATCTTATCACTTTGTTAATTATGATGTTTTCTTAACTCAACAGTGAACGCTCCCATGCCTCTCTACACCAGATGGAGCAAAACCCTCAAGGACAGGTCGGATTTGGAATCATCAAGACACAACAATCCCCTAATCACTTAGTTTGCATTTGGCGGAACATCGATCCTCTTGATGACTTCCGACGCATCCTGTGACAGTGATGGCCTTCAATCTCATGCAATGTCTCATGGAAATGCATATCAGGTTTTTAATCAAGTCCACTCCCTTAATTAATTGATTTATTTAAAGTGATCATATAACATATATAATTAAAATCAATTCTTGATCATATTATAGAGGTAAACATCAAACAATCTATTTCACACTCATTACAACAAACACAGATCACGTCTTTCTTATCACTCAAGATAGACATTGAACCCAAACCTCGTGGACATAGACTTATCTAGTCTTACAATAGATTAAATTATCTCAGCACCTCTATGTACCATTTCTTTTAAATGTCATCCGGTCGGGTTGATTTATAATTATCATATCTGACACCTCTGTGTCATTTATCTTGTTAAACCAACCACTTGAGGTTGATTTACAATCATCATCTTTGACACCTCTATGTCATCGCATTTCTCAAGTGCTCTCATTTTCACTTTCAAGAGCCAACAAGGTCATCTCGTTTTCTCTTTCGATGTCCTCAAGACGTTTGTATATGATATATATATATATATATCTATGTGTATATACATATTCGTGTCACATCTTTACTTAAAGATAATTTACTAAATAGTTTCCCTTACGAACTTAAGAGAGTAAGAAAACATAACTATTGAGTTGAAAAAAAATCAAAGTTGCACTCATGATTTGGTATAGTTATGTTCATGAGTGTATTTCATAGATAATAAGAAAATAAGTTTGTTTAAGTATTTGTATACACATTCATGAACCAACTCTGACATGTATACATAATGATACCTATATACCCTATTCCAACTAAGCATACCTACTCGGTAGCTATAGAAGGAAAAGCTAAGTTTCTATATTTTGGTTTGTTTTGGCAATTTTTAAAACATGGGTTAAGCTTTTGGTTATAGCACTAGAGATATGGCACTAGATGCAATCATTAAGGTAATGACACCTAAACCCTCGGACCATTCATTCCTCGATATTCTTTATGACTTTCTCCCTAACTCATTAATCCCCATTATGACTTAACTCAACAACAATCACATCAAATAGCAAATTCACATGCATAACATTTAACATCCAACACAACATAGTAGCATATCATTAAGTTTCCCACTCACTTGTTTAGGGTTGTCATAGTCCTAGCCGGAGTCGAGCAATTCCAACGAGTAACTCCTTTGCGTTCTTGTTGAAATCAGTGTCCTTCTGCGATGCTTCCTCAACCAACCATAGAAAGTTACATCTCCCTTGACTTTGGTAGTCTTTTAGCACCCGATATGTGTACTTTGCTTATCTTGTGTTTGATGGTAAGGCGTAAAGTTTCCTCCTTAAGGAACTTTGGGCGAACAAGATTCAATGTTGAACTCCCTACGAATATATGCTTCCAACACCCTAAGTTGCTGTGATCGACTGTCTACTTTCCTTGTGTAGAAGTAGAGCAATAGAATGTCTTTGACTTGCCAAATTTGGAATTCCTTCTTCCACATATGTAAGATACCCTTGGAAAGGACAACTAAAGATCTTGCATTAGAGTATTTGGTCAAGAATGATCTTCCTCAACATCCTTTGAGCATTCCATTGTGAAATCCATTTCATTCCAAATATTCCCCAAGTCATCATTTTAGATGTTGCTTGAATCATTCCATTTACCATCTACACTATCATAGATGCTTCTCTTGTCCATGAAGCAACTTTGAACCTTTTATTTATCCAATTGTTTCTAACATCTTCCTATGAATTATTGCTTCCATTACCATACATAGACCAACCTTTCCCATACACCACATGCACACTAACATACACATATATACATCTACTACACACCACCAATACATACTTGCTCACATACTCTACACATATTACACACTTGCCATATCCATACTCATATACCCACACCATACATTATCTCATACACCTACTCACATACTCCATATACACCTTGCACCATCAATACACACACCCACATACTTTGCATACACCACATTTGCCTTCCATTCCCATACATACATATTCACACTCCACACATCGTCTCATACTCGTACATACATTTCTCGCATACATCATCCTCAACTTCCATACTTACACACACATACATGTCCTTACACCACATACTACTACATAGACCACTCCTTCCTTATACATATATACATGCCACATATTCCACACACACCATCCATATACACCCTAGTACAACGTACCCTATACCTTCCATACATATATACACAAATCGTGTCTACCACACACCATCCATATGCATATACCCCCCTTTCACACACACTACATATCGTCCCACACACACATGCTGCACACAACACACCACCCATATACACACACATGCCGCATACTCTACACCTTCCATGCTCTACACATCCTACACCTTCAATACACCTACATACCCTCTTGCACACACTATATATCATCACCAACACATACACACATCTCTATAAGCATCACACCTACCGTCACATATACCATCTTCACATACATTACACACTTTCCTTCCCCCCCACACACACACACCATGCACCATCATTCACACACATACACACTTTCCTACATACATCACACACATTCCTACACACATACGCATATGCATCCTCACACATACATACTCATATACACATCCTCATTTATGCATACACATACACATCTTCATTCCTGCACATAACTATACACTTCCTCATTCATGCACGTACACATACACATCTTCTTTCACACACACACTTACTCATCTTCATTCCCCTCCCCTCTCACCCAACCCCTCCCCCCCCCCCCCCACACACACACACACACACATACACACATGGCCTCCATTCACGCACACCCACACACTCTCACATACACCCATGTCCTTCACATGTACACACACATCCTCACGCACATCACACCATCCTTCACCACACACGTACATCCTTACACGTACCGCACCTTCACCTGCGCTTAGGATTTCCTTCTCCACCTTCTCACCGCACCAACTTGCTACCACTATTGTGTCGTCGTTGCTACTGTTGTTGAGCTGTCGGTTGTTGTTGAAGTTGCTACTGTCATGGTCGTCTTTTGGGGTAGTCGTTGCTGTTCTTCCCCTTCACACACACACACGGTTGCATAGATCGACTCTACCTCACACATACACCAACATACCCTTGCACACATTATCCACCACTACATACACCTTCTCACACACATCATCCTTTTCTCATCCTCTTCCCTCACTCGTCTTCATAGTTGTTGTTGTCGTTCGGTGTTGTCATTGCTGGGCTATTGCTGTTGGGGTCGAGGTCATCGTGGTTGCTGTTGTCGCCACAGTCACCGTTGTAGCTGTTGCTACAGTCATTGTTGGGGTTGTTTTTGTTATTATTAGGGTCGCCATCGGGGTCGTCGTTGCTGTCACCGTAGTTGCTGTCGCTACTGTTCTTCAGCTAGATGCTATCGTCATTGTTGTTGTCGTCGTTGCCACATACACGTCCTCATGCCCACTCACATACAAACACTAGCACTCCTTCACGCACACACCATCCACCGCCGTTGTTGTTGTTGTTAAGGGCTGTCCTTATTGCTACCATTGTTGTCACTATTGAGGGTCGTGGCTACTATCGTCGTGGTTGCTATTGCCACTATTGTTGTAGTCTTCTTCCCTCGTGCACACACACACATATAGCCACACATACACTACACACTTAACCACCTACTATGCACTTCCTTTAGCACCCACTAACCGGAGTATCCGTAGCCCCTACTATCACTGTTTCCGATCGTTGCACCTCGCCTAGGCATTGTCTGTCGTTGATATCCATTGCTGAGTCGTCGATGCTACCACCATTGTTGTTGCTATTGCTTCTTCCATTGTCCTCCTCTTCGTCGTTGTTCCCTATTGTTGCGTCGTTGTTGTTGTTGAAGAAGATGCAGCTTAGAGGTGAAGGAGAAGGATGCAGCCAGAGGAGGAAAAAAGGAAAAAGAAAAAGAAAAGGAAGAGGGAAAGAAGATGCGGCTAGGACAGACGAAAAGGAAGAGAAAAAAAAAAGGGAAGAAGAAGAAAAGGAAAAGTTAGCCGGAAGAAGAGAAAAGAAGGAAAAGAAAAAGAAGAAGAAGGGAAGGCAGAAGGGGCAGGGATGGGATGGGGCTACTATTGTCAAGGAAGAGGGGGCTGACCGGACTAGCTACTGCTGCGTCTGGTCAGACGCGATCTGACCCTTTTTTTTAAGTTATCAATATATATTATATTATATTATATTTTGATTATATTTTATATTCTAAATGCCTCTATTCTATTATCTTGCTAGAGTATAAAAATATCTTTAAATTTTATATTTTTAACGTTTTATTACAAAAACTTACGTCTAGATTAATTTAATTGTTCTTGACATAAATATTTACTCTAAATTTTAATTTGATATTCTTAGATTTAAAATTTTAAATTAATTTCGTTATTTAACCAAATATCATTTGAATATTACATTTCAGATAATTTATTATTCTATTTATTCTCTTTAATGGTTTATATAATTTTTCAAAATTTTTAGGACTTCATAAAACCCAATCCCAAGCTTTGATTATTAGTACCATAATTATCTTCTCTTGTAGTTGAAAAAGAAAAAAAAAAGAAAATTTCCCAAATGAAGTGATTTGAAACCTAGTACATGGCTATAAGCACATGCATATATGCCACAACAAACATACACACTCATAACTAATATAATGTAACAAGCATTGTGTTATTATTTATAATATTATCTATCAAAAAGTGTAGTTCAAAGTTATATGCATCTAACTCTAAACTTGGAAATGACATCCTCAACATCAACGATACTTTTTAGTCATGTCCTCCCATAGTCATCACTAGATTAGTCCATTAGGAGACTAGTCCACTCATAGGCATCCACCATAGGACCCCATAGCCCTCATAGTGACCCGACCCACATTTTCTCTCTATAGTCTCCTAATTTGTTTTCTCAACAATACCATGATCAATAACCCATTAAGAACATCAATGCCTAAAACTACCAAATCCTCTCAGTATAAGACTCCACTAGGGACATTGTTACACATTGATTATTGGGCGTTGCATCGACTCTCCAATCATCTAGATCCTTGGCCAAAACCAAGTACAAGCAACAAGCAATTATGTTATCACTTTGATTATGGTATATTTTTAATTAGACTAACATGCACAATACAACAAATAAGGTCACATACTGTGTCTTGTGCCAACGAACTTCTCACATTATTAAGATCACTTTACCCTGATTCACATCATATAATGCCAAATAAAAAGTTCATACTTAATTAAAAACTACGATCATAACCTAATGCTAGGTTTTCGATCAATTACCTAAAGGTTTGTACTTAAGAAAGAAAAAGTTAATACCATAGCTAAGGAATTTGTTCTAACTTAGGTTTAAAGGTTTTGCTATAAGTTAACTATTATCTACCAAAGGCTAATTATTAAACCTAACTTTTAATTAATTAATCGTTTTGTTACATTACCTTATAATAAATAATTAACAAGTCTAACCTTATCAATTAAATATGTAATATTAAGTTAGATAAATAACAAACTATCATGACTCATTTATAATTATCTATATTAACATAATAAACTAATTTATTATTTATAATTAATTCATTAATTACTAACTTGTTGTTAATAATATCCAACTTATTATAATTAATTAAATGATTAATCATTGCTAGCTTCAACTTAAATTTAAGTCTTAGTTTAATTAATTTTATGTTAATTAATAACTATTATATTTTATTACTAATTTAGTTAATAGTTATTGATTTTTACTAATTGAATTAACAAGTTAAGTAGCATTAATAAAGTTTTCCTAGCTCAAATGGGGTATTTAATACTTTATTTTTTAAGCTAATTAGATGTATAACATTTATTAATTGAATTAATGTGGGTCTTTATGACTAAATTAATTAAGGTCATTAATCCTGCTATATTAAATAGGGTTGATAAATGTTATCTTCATTTAATTTAATAGATATCATAACTTTTCTTCATCAAGGTCAATTAATACTATTTATAAAGGCCAATCAATAAGGTTAATTATTGCTATTTAAAAGATTTTTTTTTAATTCAAAATCTATTAATTAATTAGTTTTTAATGGTAGCATTAACTGTGGCTATCAAATGCTATTAAATCGATTAATTGTGCTCTTTACTAGGTTAAATGAGATTTGATTAGAAATTGTATTCAACCTTTTCCATCCTAGTTTGACCCATCATTATGATAATTTTAACTATTGGTTATAGTATTTATTACTATTTATCTTGGTTTTGGTTCTACATAACTAAATATTTACTCACAATTTAGTTAAAAGGCTATCTTGTTCAATATATATTTATAAGCAAATATATAAGTTATTAACATAAGACATTTTATTTATTTCGTATATAGTATTACTAAGAATAATATTTAAGTAATATAATTAGTAACTAGAGATTAGTACATAAGAAATTAATTGTGTACTTAACGATAAAAGATTGATAGTATGTTAAACATACAATACATTGTTAAAGTAGCATAATTGTTTACATAGTATAAACTATCATATATCTAAGTCTTCACAAGATATGATATACTTTTATGCAACTTATTTACTTTATAATCACAACACTCTTATATGTATACACACGTACACACATGTATAAATTACTAAAGTAAAATAGTTAATTAAATAAAAACACCATACTACAATTTATATTATACAATATAACATTATGTAACATATACTTTAATTACTTTATAAGATAATGGTTTTATATTTATTCATAAGTGTATTACTAGTTATTTAGATTACAAGATAGAACTCATCCATATGATTTAAAGCAACTATTTATAAGTTAAATTTATAATAAGAAAGTAATTAATTAATTTATAGGAAAGTTTTTCTTTCTTTTTTTATTTTTTTTACAACTAGTTACAAAGGAGAAACTGGCATCATAGTTGGTTACAACAACTAGCAGTTGCCTTTATAGTCAGTTGCAACCACGTTTTTTTTTATTATTATAATTTTTATTTTATTTTATTTTTTTTCTTCTTCAAATATTCTAAGAAAAATTAACATCCAAATGCAAGTTGTAATTCAATTTATTAATCTTCAATTGTTTGCTAATGAATTAAAATTTTAGTCACTGTTTATAACACCATTTGTTAGGAATTTAACTTAAAGTAATAACCAACTTAGTTCATACTCTAATAATCATGTGTTCATCATCATGATTCTAACAATAATCTAACCTTAGATTATAAATCCTGAAGATTCAATATTTCTTCTATAGAGGGCTAAAATTATTATATAAATATATTGGGTTAAGCTCGTTAATTTTTTGGCTTGACTCATTGGGCTACGTGATAGAGTTTAGTAAGTCTAGTCTAATTGTTGGGATGAGTAAGGAAAAATTGGCTTAGTAGGCTCATAATAGGGATCATTGGACAAATCATTTGCATATAACCTTTCTTAGGCAAGCTTATGCACTTATGAGGGAAGCTACTACCCTTGAGCCCATGCAAGCTCATTAGGATAACTATAGAATGAGCAGACTCTGTCTTGTTCATTGATTACTAAGGTGATTTGATGAATGTTATAAGGCCTAAAAGCCTATAAATACTCGGTCATTCCTCTTCATTAGAGAGATTAAAGATATGAGAGAAATGATGTTTCACCAAGAACTCTCTACTCTCAAGGATCAAATAAAAGTTTAGGTGAAAAAAAATCTCAGTTGTTTAAGAACTGTAAGGTTATGCTTGAGGTCCCCTTGGTTCTTTTGTCTATCACTTGTATATCTTGAGATTGTCTGTTCCTCCTCCTTGCTACTCTCTTCCTAGTCATCCCATTACATGCAGTATGGTACTCGCATGATACTCATGTATTTATAGAATTTGATAATACTTCTCAAGAACAAGATCTTAAGGAAAGAAAAGCTAAGTTAGAGGAAGAGGTAGCAATCTTGGAACTTGTTAATGAACTCCCTTATTAGATAAAGATGAATATACCGCAACAGTTGAAATCCTACAAACAAACAAAATCCCTTCCAAAATGGATGATAAAAGTTAAAACACTATCCCCTATAAATCAAGAATCTGGTGATGTACCTATGATAAAAAAGGTCGAGAGATGTTATAGAATTATGCTAGATGAAATGTAAAAAGGTTTAAAGAAGAAAAATGATTTTTTAAAACTCAAAGCTTAATTTCTTCATGTTTTTGTGTTTTTTAAAGTTTTTTTAAGCTTGCATGTTTCTTCTTTACAAATAAAGTTCTTTCCATGCATTAAATGTTTATTTATATTTATATTTATTTGTTTTGATTCTAACAAAAAAAAAGGAGAAAAAGAAAAAGAAAGAAAAGTAAATGATAAAGGTAATTTTTGACATAATATCATAAATTAAGGGGGAGTAAAGTAAAACAAAGATTAAGTTGAAGTAATAGAAAGAAATGAGAATAAGTTGAGTAAGAAACACGACAAGGATGGGAATAATAAATATTAAGTAAAAAAATTTGATAAGAAGTTTTGTTACTAAGAGTAAGTGAGTGCAAGGTAGGTAGGGCATGGGGCTTTACCCATATCTTATTCTATAAGGTATTGGTTCTTAAATTTTTGAATCAGAACTTATCCTATAATACTTTAAAATCACTCTACACCTTGTAAAACTTACAAGGTATCATAACTTGTAAATTTTTCTTTTCTTTTAATGAATTTCAAGTTTATGTAATATTACAAAAGTATTTTATATATGATATTATAAGTTCTTTATATGTAAAATTTATTGAACCTATAGTAAAACTTATAAAATTAGGATTTTTTTTTCTCTTCATTATTTCAAGTTTATGTGATTTTATTACTTAGAAAATAGGAAATAATAAGGATAAAGAATGAAAAATATAAAGTTGGGTTGGAAAATGAGGAAGAACAAGAAAAAAAAATGAAAAACATAAAGTGAGAGAGTTTGCATTAATTTAGCATTTTAGGTTATTAAGTTATGGTCCTAGAATACCTTTTTTTTTTAATTATTAAAAAAATTATTTGTTGAAAAATATAATGTCATTACTTATTATTTATTTATTTATTTATTAATATTCTTTAATAATTTTTTTTAAAGTGAGTATAGGGTACATTAAAAATTATACCTTATATATCTTAGATTACAGATTTCAAGTGGGTTTAATGTAGGAAGATTTCATAGCCATGCCTAATGTGTGAGAGTAGGTTCTAAAAATTCTATATTTGGAACCTATCTTTTTACCCTAAATACCCATTTAGAATCTAATATGTCGACAAGGGTACAGGTTACACGCCTACCCTATTTGTTACCACAAAAAATGAAGAGAATGTTAAGAATGTTGATAAAATAGTTTCAATGGTAACTAAAGTAAAAGGAAAGAATGATAAAGATATAGAAATAGGATAAAAAAATTTTATACCAAAAAGGGGGAGAATGTTAAGAATATTGATAAAATAATTTTGATAATAACATAAGTAAAAGGAAAGAGTTATAAAGATATAGAAATAAGTTGGAAAACTACATGCAATTTCAAAAGATAAAAGGATGAAAAAAAGATGAGAGAAAGGTATATTATTTTGTGGAACTAATGTTTTACTTTGTGTATAGAATTGAATATTAGAATTTGCAACATTTTAAGAAACAAGCTTGATAAAGTAGAAGCTATGATGAACTTTATAGAAGAATTGGAAGCACATAAGTCACAAACAATAGTTGGAACAATACTTGAAAGGATTTTTCCAAATGTAGTATAAGGCAATTAAAGGTTGGAAATGAGCATTTAGAATAAAGGGATAAGAAGATAAATCGAAAAATTACAAGAATTACAAAGTTAAAACTTTAATACCTACCCCTTTTAATTGAATATATTTGGATAATATATTTGACATGTTCCATTGCAATTAACTTTTAAGATCATGAGGATATTTATTTTTATCTAATCGAGTCAAAATTTGTATATTAAAGGAAAACATATTATTTACTCAATGCTTAGTAAGGCAAAATTATAAATTATTAATAGGAGATTATCAATATTCAATACACTTAATCACTATGGTCAAATTTAACCAAGTGAAAATTGATAGAACAAAATTGAAAATATTATATTTTTTGATAGGATTAAAAGAATTAATGAAGAATATTGAAGATTTTTAGGATTAAGGAGAAGAAAATCGCAACTCACCATCATAAATGCATTTATAAATACAAGATTGAAGCAGGAATGGCAAGATATATACAATACAGAGATAAAATAGAGAAAATTGATAGTAGCTAGTGATCAAATTTTCTTGTATAAGTGTGAATTCCGTGGAGGATTTTATATTTGTTTTTCTTCATGACTAATACTTCATTTTAAAAGTTATATTTTGTTTTTGAGAAGTAATAGTTTATTGTAGTTCTATGTGCCTAACTTTAGGAGAAGTTAAGTAAGATGGACCAATGAGTGATTAGGTTGTGGAGGTTGATTGCTTTAGGGATGCAAGTGGGCAAGTTCTTGTAGGGTACCCAACCTGGTAAAATCCCTATAGGGTTTTTATAGGGTTTTGGGATTATTTTTTTTTTTGAAAAATCTATAGAGTTTGTGTTGGATTTGAGTTTCCTTAAATGACCTGACAAGAACCTACCCTAGCCGATAACTTGGCAATTATTTTATTTTTTGTTTTGTCCCACTTCCCCTCCCTTTCACGTTCAACATCAAACTATTCCCTTGCCTTTTAAGTTCACTTGTCTTGTCTTTTGTTTCTTTATTCAATTCTCATGTAGACTTTGGCAAAAAAAAAAAAAAAAAATCTTATGTTGATAAAGATAGTCTAATCCCACTCCCACACCACTCTCAACTTGTCCTTTAACCAAAACTTAAAAAGTGAGTAAAGTAAAACTTAAATGGGTTCTAATGTGGCGGGTCTCGGGCTATCTATACTCTTATCAAGATGGTTTTCAGGTTTGACAAGAAAAACCATTTAGGGTCTCGGGGTGGGTTTAGGTTTTCAAAAACCTAACCTAAACCTGCCCTACTTGCATCCCTAGATTGCTCGTAACCTTTAAAGTTAATTTATTTGATATAGTAGAATGGTATTGGTGAAGATGATCAAGTCCTGAGTATATGGAGATTGGAAGAGTTGATTGAAGTATGAGGTAGAACCACTATAAATTAGTTTACCATTCTTTTCAACCCTTGCACTTTTAATTTCTTACAATTTATTTAATTTCTCTTGTATACTTGATATTTCCATTGTGATACCTAATTAAGATTTACTAATAGTAATCAAAGGGAATTTTTTCGAGTAAGTTTTTGGAAAGATTTTTAAAATTTCATTAATTAATTCATCTCCTCTCGATTGCTAATTAGGACCAATATATATGGTGTTCTAAATTCATATATGAGATTTAGGGAAAAAATTACAATTTATGCCACAAAATATTTTGGAATATAAATTAAATAATACCACTTTAACAAATTTACTAGAAACTTTAATTGAAAACTAGTGATCATTAATGGGTTCAACACTAGACACACCATTTTCGCCCCCTCTTTATTTATTTATTTTTAAAATTAAAAAAAGAAGAAACAAATATAATTTTTTTGCATAACAAAACCAAGGAATAGACCAAAGGCCTAACATAAGACACACACACACAATGATCCTTAGTCCTATGTTTAATCACGACAAGCAATTGTTGTGCAATTTTTTTTTTCCTAATGGAAAACGTATGTTTTCTTCTTTTAGTAAATAGTTAAGGTAGTAGAAAACATGTGTTCAAAACACATTTTCTTCTTTTGGAAAACATTAAGAAACATGTTTTGAACACATGTTTTTACATTGTAGATCTTCTTCTACGTTCATCAGCGAATTTTCGGCTAGAAAACTAGCCTGCTAAGATCATTTTATGATCAATTTTGACCCACTTTCCTTTGCAATTTCACCAACTTAATGGTGGGATTATGAACGCAAGCCGACATACTTTAAATCAAGCCTAAGAAATTGTTTAGATTGAATGAAAAAGAGAATCAAATTAGCATTTAAAAATTGAAAAAAATTGGAAAATGCAGTTTTTTCTCTTATTGACTAAAAGCTTGATTCTGGCAATTACAATACAGATTGAAGCTTCCATTTGAGTTTTAAACAAAATTACACAATTGAAAAGTCATTTTGGCTAGAAATTACACTCGAATCTTAGCAAATTTTATTAAAATCTGAAATCAAAATATTCAAACACATTTATTTCGATTTTTGAATTTAATATAAATTGGAGCTTTCCAAGCTTAGGTTAGTATCAGATAGTATAAAGAGGAGCCTGAGTAAGCCTTCTAGGCACACATAACCATAGAAAATCGCCCATTCCCCACTTCCATAATTTTTTTTTCAAGCTATCTCTCTTTAAGCTCTCAATTTCTCTCTCTAAGCACGGCGAAGCACTTTTAGAATGGTAAGTTGGGAGTAATATCAAGAGTTTTTCACCACCTTCAAAGTTTCTTTAGCCACTTTTAGTCACTTTAAGCCAACTCCACCATCTACACTATTGGCCACAACTTTGACCATTGTCTCTTACCATGTTTAGGATCAAACCAGCTAAGTGGGTTGATAATTTGTCCTTTGTCATGTTGTTTTAACATCCCTAGTAGGTCGAGCATTTGCTGGAAGCCACCACCCCACCTTCGATCTAAGTATGGCTCCGACCAAGTATGTGCATTTTTATTTTTTATTATTTTTTTGACACTTTAATCTTCTTTTAAAAGAAAAATTTATTTTAATATTTTAAGCCTTATAGAAATCTTTTTATAAAATTTAAATTTTAAAAAAATTTAAAAAAATTATATACATATATATATATATATAACTTCTTTTTTTATATTTTAGATTTAAAAAAAATAGACACTTAAATTGTTTTTTGACATTTTAGATTTTTTAATTTATTTTAGATACTTTAGCTTTTAATTTTTTTAGTTTTCTTTTAAATATAAAAAAATTAATTTTCTTCACAATTTAGAATTTGTGTGAACTATGATTGGTTTAATCCTGAATGGCAGGTAAGTAGGCACTTATAGAACGACCTTAATAATTTTTTTTTTTCATTTTCTTTAGTTAATTTTTTTTTTGAAAAGTAAATTTTAATTTTGGATGGTTAAAGTGACAATTGTAAGGTTTTAATAGAATAATTCTCGATTCCAAAATCCCTGATTTTATTTAAACATTTTATGTGGACTAGTAGCTAAATTAAGATTGATCTACTCAATTAGTTTTAATTTAATATTTTTTCTAATCTTGATCAAGTGGAAACTCCTTTTTCTCCAAATTAGATAAAAATAAAAATTTTCCTAATCTTAACTTAGGATTTATATTAAATGAGCATAGGGTTTAGTATAAATCAGATTAGGAAAAATGAACCGGAATTCAGGCTCGATAGGATGATGACTCTATTAGGGAACCCCCTAAGTGGGCTAGCCATTTAAACCTTCCAAAAATAGATTTTATTTATTTTAGGATTATTCATTAAAGTTTTTTATTATCATTACTATTATGTTTTTTTGCACTAACTTTTGTTTATGCAGAATTTAGGACTTATTTATTTATTTTTAATGTGTGTTAGATATGGTCGAACTTAGGCCGTCTTAGGACCTTAGGAGGGGAGCCATGTGAAAGCTCCAAGTGTAGTCGAATGATGACCGCTTGGGGCCGATTTGGCTACCCCACTCAAACTTTGATGTAGCTTAGGATCTGTTTCTTCGAAAATGTGAGAGGCTACAAAGTTTGAGAACTTTTAGGACCCACCTAAATTGCATACACTCTTCATCAATCATAAAGTTATTGCATCATTTAATTAAATTTGTAACCCAATTAATGTTATAGTGTCCTATAAATGATTATGTAAACCCTTCTATGTGTATCTTGAATGTATATTGTAAATAAACATTTTATTATTTCCTTGTAAATGTCATTGTAAACATATTTCCTTATATATTAAAATTATGAAGTAAACACCGAGTCTTAATAGGGTCGCAACTTAATAAATGTTGTATTACTTTAATGGTTCTTATAAAAAAATTCATAAATATTACTCATGAAATTGATAATTGTCCTAATCATTAGCACTCAATCAACAAGGGGATGAGCAAGAAGTCAACAGTATGCCAAACATACCTAACTCTCGGGTCTAACTACTCGAAGTGGAGGTGAATTATTGGAGAGAAAGAATCGGGGGTGGGGTGGGGGTGGTGTAAAATTAGACATGCAAATTCTCTTGGCCTAAGCTAAACAAATTGAAGGGGTCCTTGAACGGGAGTTGAAGATGCATCAACAACTAAGAGCACAATTGTAGGATTAGATTAAGGATATTTAACTTTGTTAGCTGATCTAGAAATGATTGTCAAGATCATGAATAATAATAAATTATATTTTTTTCATGAGCCGTTTGATCTTTTTTTTTTTTTTTTTAGCTTTAGTTCTTTTTTCGATAATAATGCAAGAAGAGAGAGAGAGAGAAATAAGAAATAGATACTAGACTTTGTAAATAATTTTTCCAATCATTAAAAATTCACTTTTACTTAATGTCCTTTACAAAAAAAAAAAGAAAAAAATCAAATCAGTTGTCCTTCATTAAGTTCGGGGAAACAAAGATCATATCTTGTGAAACCCCTAAACTAAACTATTGACCAAGGAACTATAACCCAAACATGTAGTGTGACAATCATATGGGTCAAATAAGTCACTCAACTAAAAACTGCTGGAGGCTGAAGAATAAGATTCAAGACCTCATAGATTTAAAGATTATTTAGCCAAACCTCTTGGAAGTTAGTGACAATCTTTCTCTAAGCCATGAAGGATCATCTTCAGTGCCTAATGTTGAAAACCTACTGCTACCACATGATAAATTGACCCATCATTTGAAATGATTAGCGACATCGTTTAGGGTAGGAGAGTGAGGGGCAAATGTTAGAGGGTCAATTTTTGCCAAAGTTGTGCAAAAGAAACAAATCATTTGAATAAAAGTTATTTGTTGGCATTCCTCTTAATTTTAGAGGCACGATGTTCAGCTTAAGGCATTAAGATCTTTTAAAGACATTTGGACATTCAAGCTAAATATGACATCTCACAAACTAAAAAGTTTAGGATGAAAAAAGGTAAACCACATCCCAAACACCAACCTTAAAACACTTGAGAAGTTGAGTGTCATCATTGTAAGGTTTTCAAACTCATTCCTTAAAGGAGGTCCATCTTAAATTTGATACGTAATTTAAAACGATTTAGGCATTCATTTCTTTATCCCAAACACAATTATCACTTGTCTGCCTAGTTAAGCCTTTTTGAAAACCCCATAATGTTACAATTGGACCATCAGTTAAGAGAAAAAGATTAACTAATTTATACTTACCCTAGTTGCATCAATTCAAGAATAATTAATTACCGTTGATAAAAGCCACTAGCTTCTACAAGTGACATTTCTAAACTAAGGTACTCCCATAACATCATTTCTCTTTAAAAGATTTTCATATCAAAAGAAATATTTTATCTTAGAAAAAAGTTGTTTTTGAACTGGGGTAAGTACAGCTTCGGTTTTTTTTTTTTAAAAAAACTCTTAACTTGTAAACATCGATCATTATCTTTCTAAAAATAGACTTGTTCATTAACATCTTTTTTGGGACCTATTATCCCTAACAAGCAAGTTTTATCCAAGTCGAAAATCTTCATCTTGTTCAAAGAGACTTTTATTCTTAAGATCTCTTTTGCCATAATCCTTATGGATCGCTTGCTCTTTAAAGTGCTATCTAATTTTAGGGTTACTTCTTCTTTAGAGTGCTATCCTAAGTTAAAGCACATAGATTGTGCACTCTTTAGAGCACTATCCTAAGTTACAGTAAATTGATTACTTGCTCTTTAGGAACGTTATTTGCAAAATCAAGTAAGATATTTCATTATTAAAATACATCATGCATGAGTAGTAAAATAGTTAGCCTATGGGGATACTATTTTAAATTCCATCATTTCTTAACATTGCTAGTCTATAATAGACATTTTTTCATTTAAATTAGTTAGCCATAGGGGCACTATTTTAAAATTCATCTCTTCTTAAGATTGCTAGTCTATAATAGACACTTTCCCATGCAAGTTAGTTAGTCCATAGGGGCACTATTTTAAAATTCATCATTTTTTAGGATTGCTAGTCTATAATAGATGCTTTTGCATGCAAGTTAGTTAGCCTAAAAGGGTGCTATTCTAAAACTAATCATTTTTTAAGATTGCTAGTATGTAATAGATGCTTTCTCATGCAAGTTAGTTAGCCCACAAGGGCACTGTTTTAAAATTCATCATTTCTTAGGATTGTTAGTCTATAATAAATATTTTCCTAAGCAAATTAGTCAGCCTATAGAGGCACTATTTTAAAAAATCATCTCTTCATAGGATTGCTAATTTATAATAGACATTCTGCCATGCAAATTAGTCAACCCATAGGGGGTATTATTCTAAAATTCATCATTTGTTAGAATTGCTAGTTTATAATAAATGCTTTCCCAAGCAAGTTAGTTAGCTCATAAGATTACTATTCTTAGGAAAGATTTTTTTTTATGTATTTATTTTTTATAAAGTATATAATTAATATAAAAAAATATAAAAAATTCCCTTTTCAGATTTTTAATAAATACCTGACATATATGAGTTAAAGAAGTCATTTTTGCCATTGAAAAGAGTGGACCAATTATCTCGCCTATTGAGTATTCATTGCGACGTCGACAAGCATTGGAGTGCACAAAAAGTCAATAGCCATCGGACATAAATACAAAACCTCGTCTAAAATTCAAGCATTCCCTATCATGGTTCTTAGGTTCAAAACATGGCATAAGTAAACATCCCGAAGGTTCTGTTTAGGGTTATTTCACTTTATAACAAAGTTATTTCTTCACTTTCTTTCTTCTTCATCAAATTCCTTGGTTCCCATTTTTACTTGTAATCTCAAATCCTATTTAATATATTTCTTATTCACATATGAAATACTATTTAAATTGCTTCTCTTGATAGCCTTTTTTTAACTAAAAATTAGATTATTAGTTTAGTTAAAGTTCATGTAATAAATTATGTTCGCTACGACATTAAATAAAAAAAAATTATTTTAATATGTATATAAGTCTAATAAATTTTGAAAATCATAATTTTTTTAAAGCCCTTAATAAATATGCAAGAACAATATCTTTAAGAAATTTTTTGACACATTTGGCGGAAATCGTTACCGACATATTGATTTTGCATTCGATAATAGATATATCTATGAAGATACAGTAAAACCAATCATTCAACCAACTGAACATGGACACTACTCTAATCAGGCTTTGTGAGTTACCACTTGAGCATCTTACTACTAGCGGTGAGCAAAAAAAAAAAACCATTTGAATTATGAATTAGATCGAATCAAACTGTGAATTAAGTTCGAATCATTTTTTTAGTTTGGAAAAATCTACAAACCCAATAGAATTATTTTTTATTTTTTATTTTTTAAGTTTGAAAACATTATAAATCGAATCGAACCATTTTAAACTGAATCAAACTTAGGGAAGTAGAAAAAAATTGACCGTAAAAATCTTAAAAATATATGATTAAAAAAAAAGATTTTAGGTTGCTTATTTAATTTTTTCACTTATTTGGTTTTTTATCAAGTAACTTATTTTTTTTATTTTATATTTTTATTTATTGACTAATATAGAAATCATAATCACCTTAAGAGATATAATAAAATCTCCTTAAATATATCATATGAGATTTAAGGATGATGAACGATATCGTAGAAATGATAATAAATTAAATTTTTTTATATTAAGTATAATTTTATATGACTCATTAATTTGTATATAAAATAAAATTAATAATACATATAAAAATGGTTTGGATCATGACTCGAATCAAATTAAACTATTTTTTTACTTTAAAAAAATTATAAATCGAGTTATATGATTATATTTGATTTAAAAAAAAAATCAAACCATAATATGTAATTTGATTTAATTTAAAAGACGGATCATATCGAGCTGAATCATGCTCATCTTAATAATTACGTATGCTTATGTTATGTTGCAGAGGCATTTAATTGAATACAATTCAACAGGGAGTACATCTAATCTTAGCCAGAAACTAGAAAGGTTCAATAATTCAGATAGATGTTTGGCTCCAATAGACACAACACAATACAAAGACTAAGAGTCGGTATAACATAAAAGACTTCATCATAAAGCGCAGCTACAGCCAATAATCATTGTGCATACTTAATACTCTTATTAAAATTCAAATATAAATATTTTTATGTTTTCCATTATTAGTTGCATACTTTGTAAGAAAATAAATATATAAAAAAATGAAACTTTTTTATTTAGCATGTCATCACATATTATCAAACACTTGGTATCTTCTTTTTATTTATTTTATTTTTCTCTGGCCACACCTATTAAGTCATCAGGCTTTATTAGTACACTTGGCTCTCAGGAGCAGGTGACCTTCAGTTGGCATAGGCTTGACTTTTCAAGCCATTTCCCATAAAACAACAAACATAAACATTAAAGTATTCGCATCCATTTTCATATAATCAACACAGTTGCATCTCACTCTTCCACGTTACTCCGCATTCAATCCTCTGTCGGGGAATGGGGCCCACACGTTTAAAAGATGATACTGAAAATTTTAATTTAAACATATCTTACTTAAAATTATATTAAAAAAAATAACTATAAGAAAAGTAAATCACAAAAAATTATTAAATAAATAATAAAATAAATTAAAATTATAAACTTAAGATTGTTAAAAAAAATTTCGAATAAATATTTGTATTCATAATAATCAAATTAGCTTAAATATAAAATTTTATATTAAAATACTAAAATTTTAAAATATATAAATACCATCACACATGTAAAGATACACTAAAAATTTTTAAACCTTAATTATTATAAAATATGAATTAATAATATATATATATATATATATATATATATATATGCCCCAAACCATGCCTTGGATGACCCATGGCCACACATAAGAAACAAAAAGAAAAAGCAAAAGAGAATAGAGAGGAGACTGGGATGACCAGGACAAGCGAGGACCGATAGAGAAGAGAAAACGAAAGGAAAAAGAAAAAGGGAAAATGAAAAAGAAAAACCATATCTCACACATATGACCTCCGATCAACGATTCGAGACTACTAACATGTTTCTCAAGGTGAGTGCAACTCAGCTAGACCAATTTTTTGCAAAACGCAGTTAGTTTCCAAAAGTTCAGTACAAATATCAAATAGGTGTAAAAATTAGTATTTCGCCTAAAATTAATTATAATAGCTAGAGAAACACTAGATAGAGAGATCTAGACCATTAGTAGCATGTAATGATGTATTTTTTTCCTAATTTTTTAGGTAAAGAAAATTTTAACTCGGAAATACTTGAAGATTACTTCGATTAAATATGGGGAAAATAAGACCCAAGTGAGTAGGACTCCGTCATGTGTTGTATTGTATGTATTATTGTGTACTACATGTGTTTGTTACAAATATATGTTTTTTTTTTGTGTGTTCTAATTGCTTTAAGGGTTTCAAATTTAGGTCACAATTGTGTATGCCTCTATACGCCGTAGGCTATCATAATTATATGTATATATATGTGTGTGTGTGTGTGTGGAATGCTAGGTGGAAAGAAGCTAGACTTCAATTTTCGCTAGAAGGGAATTATATATATATATATATGTCTTGACGTGCAACGGAGTTGGATGAGTGGAAATCCCCCGCTGTGTGTGTGCATGGAAACGTTCCATTTTGCTACCTACAACAAGTGACTTCATATGTCCATATATATAAATATATATATCTTTTTAGGTGTCCATACATTAGAAGTCGATAGCTTCCATTGTCACCTTACTTACTTTTTTTTTTATACATCCTCCATCTGGGAGAATGCATTTTGTACAGTATTTTCAAATACTGCTCTCTGTAAGGACTTTTGATGCTATTAATAAATACAATAGCCATATTGGCTTTTTCTAAAAAAAAATATATATATAAATATGTATGTGTAGAAGGTGGCGTGGTGATTGAGCTAGGCGAGTGGGATTTCCTCCATGGATGTGTGCATTGGGGTGGGTTTCTATTGTGATGATGGCATTGTTTGTGTGGTTTGTAAAAATATGTATATGCCGAGGATATTGCTGGGAAATGGGAAGAAAGGGAGCCTTCAGAGTCTTAGGCGGGTTATAAATAGATATGTATATGTACATGCTATTGGAGGTTGGAAACATTTTATGTATATATTGTATGTGCACCTTGTTGAATAGGAAGGCTAGTAGGGAAGGTTATATGTGGTATGATGAAAGCGAAAATGGAAGTTCAACTTGAGAATGTAGACTATAAGATGAAATGGAGGTGGGGGTTAAGAATTATATTGATGTTAGTTTTCTCATGTGCTTGCGTGTTGAGGAATTGGAAGGAAGGTGGAAATCCATGAAGGAGGAAGCGAGAAAACATGTATAGGCATATAGGTGTTAGATCTCTTTTCCTTAGTGTGCGTGTATGGTTTTGCTAGTAGGAGTAAAGGGAGATGTCATAGTGTGTGCATTGTTAACGATTATGGAAATTGATGAGGAGATTATAAACACATGTTGACATGGAGAAGGTTGGAGGTGAAGGCTAGAAAGAAGGGAGTCTAAGGAGCCGATCTAAGCTATAAGTATATGCAAACATCACAAGTAAAAAAAAAAAAAGAGGAGTTAAGTCGCCAATAATCTAAGTCCTTACCTTCATAGCTATATATGTTAGGTGTAAGTGAGGTAGAAGTATAAGATATTGGAATGGATATAAGCCGTAGACATATAGGGTATATAGGTTTAGGGGAGAAAGGTACTTGTAATCGACCATAAACCATAATCATAATCCTTATATTGCAATATGTAATGAAAAGGGATGGATGGAAGTATAACTTAAGCCTCATGTGTCATAAGTACATATATATATATATCTAAGGATAAAACATGTAACTATAATCATGAATAGAAGTCCATAACTTAATAATCTCTTGTTTGATTTCATGGATGTTGTTCTTTTATTGATGTTAGGGACGTGCCTCGCTTCTTAAAATAATTGAGTGAGTTATGAATGGAATGTATGTTAGCATGATTGCCGTTGTGTATGTGCTTGACTTTAGATGATCACCCCTAAACCTTTACTAATCATTAAACCTAATTAAAAGCCTGACACGCATTGCACAAACATTGCATTGTTCAAGGCCATCACAGTTACAGGGCGCACCAGAAGTAATCAGAGGATTACTGTTCTGTCAAGTGCGAATTAAATGCCTAGGGGATTGTCACCCCCTTGACGATTTTGAGTCTAGCCTATCTCTTGAGGGTGTGTAAATGCTCTGTGTATAAGAGATGCCTGAGCTTAGATCACTAAAGCTAAGACATAATCATAATAAAGTGATAAGGGTAATTAAATTGGGTGTAAGACCCGGGCTTTGATGGTGGCATCAAAATCCCTAACCTAAGGTTAAGGGGGACGTAAACCCTAGACTTCACGTCGGTTATTAAAACACTACGTGAGATGCTACATTCATACAATTGTTTATGTATAGCATTTGTTTTGACAACTTGTTTGAAATTGATTGTTTTTGTTGCAATACTGAGATATTGCACCCTATCTCACTAAGCTTTTAGCTTACCCTCCTATAGATTTTGCCTTACAGGTTGAGACTCCTAGAATTTCCTTATGAATTGGTGAACCAAGGTGAGTACTTGCTGCATAATTAAGGGTAAGGTTTGTTGGAAGAATGCGAGGATTAGATTGATATAGATATTGATGGATTTGACTCTATAATAGTTATAAATGCCTATAAGTGATTCAAGAGGATCTTGTGTGTACATGTGATTATGTAATGGGAATTGCTAAAGGCCCTATGACAATATAATTGTTGATTACTTTTGTTGAGCAGGGAATTTTATTATTGTGATTAATAGGCATGATGCTTGAGATGAGACATTTCATGGATGCTTAATGAGTTAGGCAATTGTAGTGGGTTGTTACGTGAAGTACCTAGAGTGGGGCATGACACATATGATACTATCATCCTCATAAATGAGATTTTGCATAACTATCAAAAGAAAAAGAGCAAAGTGAAATGAATGTTAATGAAATTAGACTTATAAAAAGTTTATGATATGATAGAATGAGAACATTTGCATTGGTCTTTATCTAGCTTGAATTTTCCTTTAAAGTGGACAAAGTTGATTGAAAGTTTCCTATCCACTATCTCTATATAAGTTTTAGCAAATGAAAATTCCTTACCTTCTTTTATGCCTAGTAGAGGATTAAGTGATTTAACAAACTAAAACTATTACTATAGAAGGTGTGATTAGAGATCAACATGAAAGATGGATATTAGTTTTTTCAAAAAAATAAAGAAAAGGTTCAAATAAATATAATAGCAACTAAGCTTTAAGCTATATATTAAGGAGTTTGGCATTATTTAAATTTAGGACTCATGAAAGTGCAAATAAATTTTGATAATCATGCATATAGTACATATTTAATCTAATCAAGAACACAATCATTTGCACAAATATTATAATGTCATATCTGCTTACGGGGTAAACCTATCCCTCCTTAGGAGAAGAAAATTGAACTAGTAACTAGGGGAGTAAACTATGCAGTGAATTGGCTTGCGGGTAATATTTAACAGTAGGATCAAGATGAGCAATGTTTTGTTGCTCCTTTAAGGAAACGAAGCTCACTTTTGTGTAATAACCTTTTTCATTTTGGCATGTATAAAGACTATAAACATGTTTTATCTTGTTTTATGGGCTATTGTAAATAGCTAATGTATCAACTTTATGTTTTAATGCAATATAGTGTCTACTTACAAAAAGAAAAAAAGAAGAAGGAAAAAATTGGATCCTTTATTACAAATACTATAAAGATTAAATTGCATGAATACTCCAAAAAAGTTTTAAAATTATATGGACCTTCTACTTTTTTAAAAGTTAGTACCTAAATCTCCTAAAATATTTGTGGAATCTACTTCTCTTATGTGATGGTCGCTTATTTGTAATTTTTTACAAACGTAGGTAACACATGTACTATATTTAAATAAGAAAACTACTAAAAATTAAGAATATTAAAGAATAAAACAAAAATTTTAGGAAAATTAACCTAGAAAAAAATTGGAAAAAAAAAATAATGTAGTCATTGCCGACTGCCTATTTTCTTTTGATTTTTTTTTTAATTTTCCTCCAATTTTTTATTTTTATAATTTTTTTGATAGTTTTGTTAATTATATATATTACACATGCTATCTATATTAATATGAAATTATACATAAGTAGCCAATATATCAAATAAGTGGGTTTTGTAGTTGTTTTAGGGGGTTTAAGTGTTAAACTTTAAAAACAAAAGGGTTCGTGCAATTTTAAAACTTTTCAGGAAGTATCCATATAATTTACCTTATTATAAATTGTTTGAAAAATTCACCTTTAAAAATTTACTTCTAAAGTGAAGAATCTAAGTATAGGAGTACATGTAGATTAGATTTAAATTTAACATGATCATGGCTTGCTCATTATTTGAAGACTCGCTTTAGCTTGATGGGCCATGAGTCTAAATATAGCCTTTCCCTCACTTAGATAAATCAATAATGGGCCCAATATTTGTTGGATTGGACTTAGTAGATCCATTGAGAAGAAAAAGCAAATAGTTTATAGTTTAATTGAGCTATAAACCTAGCTTAATTACCCATTTACATTGAAATTGGCATGGTGACATTTAGATTAGTATGAGTAGCTATGCAAGTTGGTGGTTGTCCTTCATTTTCTTAGGCTTAGACCCATGGGTATGGTGATGTGGCTCGAATCAATAACTACTAGTTCATAATTGATCCAATGGATGATTGTAAATTTTAATAAAGCAATAATTAGGATTTAAGTGTTCAGGGGATATGATCGATCTCCTAAAGGATATGACCCACTAAAAGGATCCAAAATACACTTGCTTAATTTGCTATTACACAAAAATTAAACAAATTGTTTAGTTCACCACAAATCAAACATTTGATAAAAATTAGGATTTGATGAGAAAAGCTCATTCGAAAAGGATAATATCATTAACTGATGAAGGAATATAAAGAAAGCCTTTATTATCTTATACTTAAGAGTAAAAGAGTCATTATAAATAATAAAAATATGTCCTAAAAAGAATACAAAGAAAATGTTAAAACTGCTTAAAATCACAAAAGATCTAAAGCATGCTAGAAAGGTTTAGGGCATTAAAGCAATTTTACTTTAACCTTGTTTTCGATATTTTAAATGCTTTGAAGTGTCTCCAAAAGGTACAAACTTGTTAGCAGTTATAAGTCTTCCTTAATGCAATACTTGTTTATACTCAGCTATGTCGATCTCAATCAAAACTTGATCATCAAAGGACCTTTGATGTATATTATAGCCATCTAGTATGACTTCCTCATCATTTGAAATGCTACTCATGACTCCTTACAATAAGTATTGTAATCCATGAATTCTAGATTTAGTTATTGGACCCTTAAGTTCTTGATCCCATCATACCACTTGGCAATTGTAGGATGCAAGAACTTGCAAACATTTATCCAAATAAGTATATAAGCTCTATACAAATTTTTTTAGGAGGTAATAAGATAAATACATCTCACAAGCGAAATAGAGCCTGCTGGACATAATAATGCTTGCTCAATAGGTGCTATAAAGTTGTCCTATCATGCCTCGAAGGGGGTTAGAAATTTTCGTTAAAAGCTATCATGGCACGTATGCATCCCTTACATGATAACTTTCTTACGAGTCAAAGATCGTAAGATTCTAAGTAATAAATTAAACAATTATAGCTATTCATATTTAATAAAATCATACATCGAGAATATAACTATAGATTCCCTACGCTATGGTCAAGCAAGATCGTAGAAACTCGGAATTCCCCACCAACTAGTAAAATGGAATAAAACCCTAAGTCTCATAAATTCAAAATTTACATCAAGATCCTAAAATAACTTTTCATCTAAATAGTCTACCATTTACAATTCTTACTTTATCATTCTTGGCTTCCAAAAACTCTCAATACTTCACATCTTATCCTATCCTAAGCTTTTAAAATTTTTACATGTAAAATAGTTTATGGAGGGTTGAGAACATTACGACTTAGTGAATTGGAGTGCAATACTCTCAATGCTACACACGCATAAGCAATTTCAAATCAAGTTATCAAATCATATGCTATGTATGACAACCATATAAATGTAGCATCTCACGTGGTCATTTGGTAACCGATGTGAAGTCTAGGGTTTACACTCCCCTTGACCTTAGGTTAAGGATTTTGAAGCTGCCATCAGTGCTTGGGTCTCACAACCAATTCAATTATTGTTATCTCTTTGATAATTAAAATATCTTTTAGCATTGATATTATAAGCTCGAGTGTTCTTATAAACTGAGCGCTCTGGTGCCTTATGCATTGAGCAACACCCTTAAGGATCGACTAGACTTAGAATCGTCAAGGTGCAACAATTCCTTAGTCACTTAGTTCGCACTTGGTGAAACAGTAATCATCTGATTACTTCTGGCAAGCTATGTAGCAGTGATGGCCTTTAATTTCTTGTAATGTCTCGTGCAATGCATATCGATTTTTTATTAACCGAATGTCATTATCTCAATTTGGATTTAAGTGATTAATTAGATAAAACAAATTAGGTAAAGCAAAACCACTTACAAGGAAATAAAATTTCAAAACAAAGCAACATGCAAAAACTAGCTCAACAGTAGCATATTACAACCCAATGTCATCAATCACGCCGTCACTCAAGCTATCGGACATCAAGTTTCTATTTCCGCATCAAAACAGAAACAATTAATTATCATTCCACTTCAAGAAATTCTCGATTCATTGCAATCCAATTAACCAAGATTGATATTCTCTTGCAACAACTGAATCATTCCATTACTCAATCCTTAACCTCTAAATTTTTTAAAAAATAAGACCACCAATATACATTACATAATTACCAATCATAGCTACTAATACCACATCATTACAATCTACTATCTCGTTCATGACTTCATTGTCTTAATATAATAATTTCTCTACTATTATTAATTTATAACGGTCAACAATATATAAATAATAATTTCACAATCATAAATATATATATATGAAAATATATGTATTTATTATCTAAACCTATTTATATATACCTATCAACGAGTGTTTGGTAAACATCCTAATTATCATATGCTACATACTTTCGGATGTGTTTGTTTCGTTCATTTACCTGCCCATGAACGTCATAAGTTATCAGCTCAGTCTGTTCGATGTGCCTTTATGGGTTACAGTCCTAATCATAAAGGTTTTGTGTGTTATGATTCGATTAATAATCGATGGCATATCTCTCGGGATGTGCTTTTCTTTGAACATAAATACTATTTTCAGCAACATCTTTCGACATATGATACTGTTGTACTTCCTCACTTTAATGATTCTTCTTTTGATAAACAGTTCAAGCCTGGACTTGTCCTTCTCGACCCCGCTCTGAAAATGCTTCAATGATTCTTCGACGATCAACTCGGCACACTCGTCCTCCAGATAGATATGGCTATTCTGCAATTGTAACTAATACTACAATTCCTACCTCTTATTCTCAAGCTGCTAAACAGACTTGCTGGATAAAACCCATGCAAGAGGAACTTCAAGCACTTTAAGACAATCACACTTGGGATATTGTTTCATGTCCTGCTGGTGTTAAACCCATTGGTTGTAAATGGGTTTATTCTCTTAAGATCCGATTTGATGGTTCCCTTGATAGATATAAGGCAAGGTTGGTAGCTCTTGGCAATAAACAAGAATATGGAATTGATTATGAAGAGACCTTTGCACTTGTGCCTAAGATGACAACTGTCCAACTTGTTCTATCTATTGTTGCATCTAAAGGATGGTTCTTACAACAGATTGATGTTAAGAATGCATTTTTGCATGAGGAGCTCAAGGAAGATATCTATATGACTCCTCCTCTAGGATTGTTTTCTACACCCTCACATGATGTTTGTAAGCTCAAACGGTCTCTATACGGTTTAAAACAGGCTCCACGGGCCTAGTTTGAGAAGTTTCGTAATACTCTTCTTAGCTTCTCTTTTATTCAAAGTCAGTATGATTCTTCATTATTCCTTTGCAAGACTAACAAGGGAATTGTTTTGTTGTTAGTCTATGTTGATGATATTGTCATCACAGGATCTGATACTCAGTTGATGTCTTAGTTACAGGAGCATCTTCAAGGTTCTTTTCATATGAAGGATTTGGGATTGTTAACTTATTTCTTAGGTCTTGAAGTTCACTCTTCTTCTGCTGGTATTTTTCTTCATCAACATAAATATACTAAGGAACTTATTGCTTTAGCTAGTCTCCAAGAGGGTTGTTCTGTTGATATTCCTTTAGAAGTGAATGTTAAATATCAACGAAATGATGGTGACTTTCTATCTGATCGATCTTTATATCGAAAATTTGTAGGAAGTCTTAATTATCTGACTATTACACATCCTGATATTTCATTTGCTGTGCAACAAGTTAGTCAATTTATGTAGGTACCTACACCTTCATTTAGCAGCAGTTCGCCGTATTGTTAGGTATTTAAAAGGGACTTCTCATCATTGTTTGTTCTTTTCTACGGAGTCTCCTATTCACTTAACAACCTATAGTGATGCTAATTGGGCTGGTTGTTTTGATACACGTCGATCTATTATTGGTTGGTGTATGTTTCTTAGTAACTATTTAATTTCTTGGAAGAGTAAAAAATAAGATTGCGTGTCTAAGTCTTCTACTGAGTCCGAATATCGTGCTATGTCGTCTGCTTGTTCTGAGATCATTTGGCTTCGAGGTTTGTTGGCTGAGGTTGGTTTTCCTCAACTTAGGTCTACCTCTCTTTATGTAGATAATACTAATGCTGTCCAGATTACTGCTAATCCTGTCTTTCATGAGCGTACGAAACATATTGAAGTGGATTGTCATTCTATTCAAGAAGCTTATGATAATGGTGTTATTTCTCTTCCTCATATCTCTTCTGATCTTTAAACGGCTGATATATTTACCAAGGCTCTTTCTCGGCAGCGTCATCAGTTTCTTGTTGGCAAATTGATGCTTCTTGATCAGTCAGCATCAATTTGAGGGGGAATATCAATCAAGAATGTCTAGAAGCTTAGAAACATACACGGCCGGATACACGGTCAGAAGGCACGGTCGTGTATTGTGTCAGATAGCTCCCAAGGCACGACCGTGTATTGTGTCAGGTAGCTCCCAAAAACATACACGGCCGGATACACAGAAAGAAGGCACGACCGTGTATTGTATCAGGTAGCTACCAGAAACATACACGGCTAGAAGGTACGACCGTGTAACACGGCCGTGAATATTGAGATATTTGTTTTGTGATTTATTTGTAAATATGGCATGTATATTTTGTATTTTATATTTTGGTAGAGGAAGATTTGTTTTCCTAATTTGTAAGATATAGTTGCTTGGAAAAGATATTCTCCTGATGTATATATATACTTGAATATGAATTATGAAAAGACATTCAGCCAAAGTTTCTCAAAAGTTGTTATATATATGGGGAAAGATAGGTAAGGGACGGTGGTCAACATTAGAGGATTGTGCAGTATTGCGGAAAATAAGGGACTAGTGACCAGAAAAAGAAGAAAAAAAGAAGAAAGAAGGGAAAGGATAAGGGAAGAATAAGAAGGGAAAGGCCAAGAGAAGAAAAGGGAAGGAAGAAGAAGTGAGAAGGGAAAAGAGGAAGGGATGAAGGAGGAGGAAAGTGAAGAAGCAGTGGCGGTGATTAGGGGATGGCGAGGGAGGACAATGTGACACTAAGAAGAAGAAGGAAGGAAGGAAAGAAGAAGCGGGTGACCGAGGGGACATTAGGGATAGGCAATGTGACCGATAGTGGTTGATGTGATGGTGGTCGGCTAATCTATGGCTCGCGTAGGAAGGAATGGAAAATGAATAGGAAAAGGAGCGGTTGCTTTTTTTTTTTTTAATAAAATATATGTTTTACTTTATTTTAGTTTGTTTTCATATTTATTATTAATTTACATATGCATATATATAGATATATATTTATCTTTATTTGTCACTATTATCCCTACGATTACTATTTTATCAAAATTTTAGAAATATGAAATCGATGTCTTTGCTACCTTAGCCTAGAAGTAATTATTATTTTACTTATTCTAATGTAATTTTTCTAAATTTTTAGGTTGTTACATGTCTACTTAAGATGAAGATTGGTTCTACTGCTAAGCTAGAAATTTAAATTCACTTTAGAAGCTAGTTTTTAAAGTAAAAATTGTAAGCAAGTACCGTATATAGATTTCTAAGAGGTAAAAACAAGCAAATTTATAGTTTTTTTTTTTTTTTCCGTTAAGGTGTAGCATTGACTTCCACTTAGGGAGCGGAGCTACAAAGACCATCTCATTCTTAGCAAAGGGTTTAGTCTGCTCATATCCATCGTGGAAAGAACGCCTCATTGGTAATTCAGAGGTACCTTGTGATCATATTTTAATCATCTATATCATATGATGTCATTCCGAGTTTTCTCCATAGGGGACGAAGCCACTCAAATTGAATGATGGAATTGTCATCTCTACACATTAGCATCCATAGTTATTGCTTTGAGAGGCCAGCGACCACAAACAATAAAGAAAGCCTTTTCAGCACAATTTTACCTAACAAGTGTCCCAATCAACCCTCGCATCCCACATTGGTCTTATCTTCATCATCATTCACATCCATAATGAACATCTGGCGTGTACTAGTTTGACAATTAAAAGGTCAACATTAACTATAGTACCGATATTTTAAGGTTTAGATGGTTTAGTATGTGCTGCCAAAAATCATTTTCAGTGTAGATGAGAGAAACTTGATATGAATTTGGAGCTTTGGGTTGATCAAGCCATAAATTTCCTCATTAATCAGATACAGAAAAAAAGTCTAATGGCTGGTGGCTGTATATGTTTTCCATAGAAACTACTCTCATTATAGAAACTATAATTCAAATGTAGTGATAGTGATCGACTAGAGGGAAAATCAACGGATATGTCGGCAAATCCATGCCTAAGATCATGTGGGAACGAATTCCTCAATTTTGGATAGATTTTTATTGATTAAGTTTTCTTTATGTCACCTTATTTGAATGAAATATGTTCGGTTCCTCTATTCCCATTTTATTTAAAATATAGAGTAGAAAAAAGAAAATATTCTAGCCGATTTTTCAACTTATTTAATTATCTATTTTGATATTATCGGTTATAGGTTCGTGAATAAATGATGCACAAACAAGATCAATCTGTATGCAAATAAGCGAAACCAAAGGCGACACATTTTGAGAGTTTGGCACTTTGCAGACAGTGAAGAAGTGATAAAATATAGAAGGCAATGGAGAAAGTTAGAGAAGATTTTACAAATCGGTCATAACATAAGATAGGAATTAGGTAAAATATCAAACTTATAATAATGTTGGAATGTAATTTAGGTTAAGCTTAAGAGTCTAATAAGTAAAGAGAGGAGAGAATTTGAAAAAGATTTTAATATAGAGAACCATGAAAAATCAAGATGAATATATATATATATATATATATATAATCCCATCGAGAAAACTGAAACAAATTCATTAGTATAGTAGTATTTTTTTACAAATGCACATACCAAATTTTCTATACCAGCTATAAAACTAAACCTTGATAACCTAATTTATCAATAAGTAATAGCGATCGGAAAGAAGACAAGATATGTTAGTCAGGATCACTTCAGTGGAAGGACCACCACTACCTTCAATACCTATCACGACCCATTTCATTCTCGTACAAGTGCCCCTCGAATAGTCGATTGTCGACCCATCTCATTTGCTTCAAATCGCTTCCACATACGCGTCCACACATGTCCTCATTTCAAGGTTGCATGGAAATCCAAAGCATTCTATGTATTGCAGATTACAGGCAATACTAAAGGAGTAGGAAGGAGTAGGTGTGCCCGATTGTTTCATGACCATTTAGTATAGGAAAATATTAAATGATATATATTGTTGTTCTTATCAAGGTGCTTTTATAAAATTTTTAAATGTAATCAAAAGTATGTAACACCCATTTGAAGCAGGTTCCACACGTTTTGCTTATCATCTAATAGAAAGCTATATTTGGATCTCATTATATAAGAATCTTTGGCATGGGATAAAGCCACAAGTAAGTAGGCTTTATTCTTTGATAAAACTAGTGTAAGTTGCCAATGGATGTGGAAGATACTTTTTGGCATGAGTGTACATACATCAATTACCTAGTGGTTCACAAATCAATTAAAAATCTCGTAATTTCGAAAACTATAGTTGCATAGATTCGTAATATACATGTAATGTCATGGGCTTACTATTTATATTACACACCAAATAATCAAGTAAGGAATCAACCTTACATACAGAAAATACATAACAATGAAGAAAAAAAGGCCAAAAATACTTGAATGAGGAATATCAATGGGTATATAGGAGAAGGCAATCAATGATGGTCATCGACCTACATAGGTTATGAATGGATGAGATTGATTGAACATCAACTTGCCAAAAAAATGTTTAAATCGAAAAACTTGATCTTAATGGATTTTATGTTATATCCACCAATTCAAAACTTCTAAAATCATTCTAAACTAAGTTTAATTATTTAAATTCTATAATCTTAGTTCAATTGTGACTTTACACATCAAGATATAAAACTAATTTTTACTCAGAAAATAGAACGGTAAATGTTATATTTCTATCCAACAAAAGATGTAGATCCCCTAAACCTAGTATATTGCAACACCTTGTTGGTAATTTAGAGGTTCTTTCTGATCATACTTGAATCGATTGTATCATATTATGCCATTCTAGAGTTTTCTTCTTAGGGGACCAACCCTTTTGAATCGAATCAAGGAATTGTCATCCGTATAGATTTGCATCCAAACAACTTGCTGGAATGGGCCCACAGCCATAAAACAATAAATAAAGCCTTTTTTCTAAGCAAAGGTAGGGCCCAATTGTACCCCCATTAAAGCCCAATCAACACTCCCATCCACATTAAACTTCTTCTTCTTCTTCTTCACTTGCCTCCTTAAATGTACTAGAGCACGTTGTTACTAACCATGCACGTTGCCACATAGTATCAATATTTTTTAGGCTTAGATGGTTTAGAATGTGATTCAAGAAGTAGGAATTGACGAAAAGAAGAAGAAGAAGAAAATCAAACCAAACTAATTTGCACATTAGCAATTTGATTTATCTTAGTTCCAAATTGATCAATATTAAAACTTTATAACTGGTTTGGAAGAATGAATAAAATCAAATTGTAAAATGAAATCAAATTATTTTTAAAATAATATTAATATTTTACTTGTAACTAAAAAATTTCACTTATACCAATGTAGAACTTAAAAAGAATGTTAAGTTTATATTTATTGAAACGTATACTTATTTAATCTTTATTACCTTAATTTGTAAATTATATGTATAGGTTGACTAAAAAATCATACTCTATGTTAGCTTTATGACTCAAATTAGTTATTAATAGACATTTGAAATTTTTTAGTTGTATTAATACTAGTTTCATCAACCTTTTAGATTATATCGGTACTTATTTTTATTGAATGAATTTAATAATTTTTTATTGAATGAATTTAATACTTTTTAGATTAGACTATATATTATGCAAATATACTTTCATAGATTATAAAATATGGTTTAATCCCTGACTAAACTAAACCAAACAAAATCGAAGTTTTATAATTTGGAAAAATTTATGATGATCTAAATCGTACGATTTGGTTTAAAATTATAAAAAAAATAAATTATATTTTTATAATTTGATTGTAAAATTCCCAGCGAGGAGCACTAATACAAAAATTTTCGTACCAAAAATCATTTTCCATTTAGATAAAAGACACATGATTTGAATTTCAAAACATACTCTATATAGCAAATTACGTGTAATACTAACAAGATAAACGTAATTGACAGCAGTCTGTATCCTTGACTCATGGGATAAGAATTACCAACATCATTATTTTCCTAATAGTTAATATTATCTAGGACAATTACAAGAGTACTAAAGAAGCCCTCTTGAATATATAATCATGTAGTGAAGAATTATTTGGTCTTGTAAATTGGATCAGCTCTTTGCTTCCAGCACATATCTCCATTTACATTTGAGAAAATTATAAGCTGGGATTAAAGTTTGGATCAAACTCAAATAAATAATTAAATTTTTAATTGGTTAAAATAAAAGATTAACATTATATAAGATAGTTTAGATTGTAATTACATTATTATAACACCATTAAATTGAATTGATGTGATATGTTTATAGGACAATAACATGATCCTATGTTTGAACCACTTAAAAGTATAATGTAAATGATCTATTTTAACTACTTAAAAGTTTGATATCTATTTCAACTATTTAGCATAACATTTATTCTATATTTTTAATATATAAAAGTTTGATTATCTATTTAAATTTGATTCCAAATATTGATCATCTCACTTATAGTTTTTTTTCCATATATATATATATATAACTTTATTATTACAATAAAGGGAGAAGATTTGAACCTAGTTCATCTTACAAGAGACTATCACCTATACTTTTAGGTTATATAGGTCTTGACTTTTCTTTTTCTCTTTTTATTTTTATTTTACTTTATGATGTTGGTTTTATAAAATTTTAAAATGAAATTCAAAAGTATGGGATAGTTCCTTTGGAGATAGGCTCTCCATAGATTTATATTCAAATCTTAACATACCAGGATTACACAACCATTGTTAGTTGCAAAGGAATGTTGGTGGTACTAAAAATGATTTAATAATTAGGATCATGATATGAATGTAACATATCAATAAGCACTCTTAGATCAAATGTACATCAGATAATGTTTAACTCCTTTTTTCTTGTGGTCTCAATAAATGGCTCTTTATGTTCCTACAATTTGCAACACATACATGACTTGATCAGATAAAGGCTCTAATATTGATATAAACAATACACAATAATGAAGAGGATGATGTGGGAAAGGATTAGGAAAGAGGAAAAGATATTCTTAGCAAACTTTTGTATCATAAAAGATTTAGATATGAGATCTAGAGAGCAAGGGACACTCAACTAAAATAGAAGCCCTCTTTAAAGAGACATGGGGCATAACGTCGAAAGTCAAGGGGCAAAAGTGTGATTGATGCCAAGAATCGCAAGTATAAAGGAGATGGCCAAAAGTCCCAAATGAGGATTATCAATTGGTATATAGAAGAAAATAATCATGTTACTAGACCATATTAGTTATGAATGTATAAGATCAATTGGATATAAATATACTATGAAATGTTATGACCATTGAATCCACCAATTTAAAACTTTTAAAATCATTTTAAATCATTTTAGACCAAATCAATGTAGAACTCACCTAAAATTGTTATCATTAGGCTAACTCCCTACACTCTCTCTCCTCCCTTCTTTGTGCTTTGGTCTTTTCTAATTAAACAGAATCCATTTCAAAGTCCTTGGAGGTAGCTACTCCTCACTAGCATTACTCCTCATGCCTAAGAAACAAAAATTCTTCCCCATTCCTACTTCTTTTCCCTTCTATCCATCTTCGTTTTATCGAATAAAAACAAGCTTTTTGGCCCAAAATTTTCATTTCAACCTCCATCTCCATCTTCATGACAAGCATGTCAGCTTATTACTGAAGATTGCCATTGCTGTTGCTCCTTGATGGTCCCAATCTACACATTCATCATCTCAGCTCGTGGGCTTGTTTTATTTTGTTTATCTTTAATTTTAAGTGTTATACTCATTATGTGGATATTGTCTCTTGACAAAATATCGATTATTTATTCTCTTGCTAGAACTTTTAATGTTTAAAGTGATTGATTCCCACTAATAATTTAAGAGATGTGACTTTTGAGTTTAGATTTATGATCCTATCTCTCTCTCCCTCTCTCTATAGATATTTACTAAAATGACATATAATTTTTTTATGCTATCAATGAAATAAATACTTGTTTCTTTTTGAAATAAAAGGGGGCCAATAGAAATTGTTGGATTTCCTAAGAAACAGTTCTGGGAAGAAGAATATTTATCAATTAAAAGTGCATACAACTTTAGTGTGAGAGCTAGAACTTAAATTGTGACTTTGGAGGTGTACAAGCAATTACATGTACAGTGAGAGAGAGAGACAATATAAAGATGGTTTTACATGCAACAAGTGTCTTTGTACAACCCTCTATTCAATGTGGTTGGTGGAGTACAATCTGAATATGAAATAGTATTTACAAAAATATAAACAAACATTATCTTGTAGTAGTGTCATTTTCATTGAATAGATAGTTTAGCAATAGTCATGCAAAGTAATGTTGCTTTTTGGCCATTATGCATGTACTTATTAGTTGTCTCCCATTTACATAAGAATGAAAAAGTTTAAGGGTAAATTATAAATATGCTTCTTTATATTTGTTTTATTTGCTATCTTATCTTTAAAATTAAGTCATTAGATTTATATATCTATGCCTTTATACTTTTTTTTTTACTTATTTTACTCTTAGATAAAATAATATAAAAAAATTAATATAAAATGGTGGTGGAGTGACTTTTTCTTTCTTTTTATTTTTTTTCTTATAAGGTCAATTTTATAAATTTTTTAAATGAAATTTTTAAGTATGAGATACTTCCTTTTGAGGTAGCCTCTCTACATTTTATTAGTCATCCAATAGAAATTTATATTTGAGATCTTACCATATTAGGATTGTAAAACTAAGGTTAGTTGGGAAGGGATGTTGATGGTACTAAAAATGATTTAATAATTAGGGTTATGATATAAATGTACACATATCAATAAGCATGCTCGGATCAAATGTACATCACATAATGTTCAACTCCTTGTTAAAAGTGGTCTGAATAAATGACTTTATGTTCTTGCAATGTTCACCACATACATGACTTGATTAGGTAAGGGCTCTAATATTAATATAGAAAATATAAAATAACAAAGAGGACGATGTAGGAAAGGATTAGAAAAGAGGAAAATATATTTTTAGCAAGCTTTTGTATCACAAAAGATTTATATATGAGACTTCAGAGAGCAAGGGGCACTTAGCTAAAATAGCAGCCTCTTAAAAGAGACATGGGGCATATTGTTGAAATTCAAGAAGCAGAAGTGTGTGGTTAAGGAAGATTGCCAAAAGTCCCTAGATGAGGAATATCAATTGGTACATGGAAGAAAATAATGGTGTTACTAGACCATATTGGTTGTGAATGTATGTATAAGATCAATTGGATATGAATATGGTATGAAATGTTATAACTATCAAGTTTTCCAATTCAAAACTTTTGAAATTATTCTAATTCATTCTAGACTGTCGAGTCTAATTTTTGGATTCCCATTCCTAATCCGATCTAAACTAAACCATATGCTCATCTAATCTAGATCCTCGACTTGAATTAGGAATTTCGTTTGATTTTTGGAGTCGCCACCCAACTGTTGTTGGGAAAAGTGAATTAAGACTAAAGGAGCGGATTAGTCTTAATTTGGACTATTAGTTGTCGTTATTTCCTCTTCTCGTTTTTGTGAGAAGAGAAAAAGGGAAAACAAGAGTTTCTAAGTCCGGAGGCTAACCTATTAAAACCTAGGCGGTTATCACCTAATCTCCTAAAATTGTTCATCTTTAGAAATGTGTTTCATTGTGTTTCTGTTACTTTTTATTATTTGTTTCAAGGAAAAAAAAATTCATTTATTTTAGGGGTTGACCCGAATGGGTGCCTACGTACCTGCTACTCAGGATCAAACAAGCCGTAGTTCGCTTTTTTTTTTTGTTGAAAATCTTAAGTTTGTTGATGAATTTTAATTCTTGCAAACTCTTTTGGTTTAAGTTTTTAACGTCTTTGGGGTTTTTCTAAAAATTCTAAGCCTAAACTTTGAATTTGATTTTTTTGAAAATGATTTTGAGGGAAAACATCAATTTTGAGTTTATTTGAAGAAAAGACTTTTCTAAGTGCTAAAACTTATTTTTTGTAATTTTTGAATTTTTTATTAATTTTTATGATTTTTTATGATTTTGTGATTTTTATGACTTTTATAAGCTTTTGTGATTTTTACAATTTTTTATTTTTCTTGTTGAAAATTTAATCCTAAGTTTACTTTCTATCCTATTTTGAAATCTAAAATTTTATTATTATTTTCCTAATGTTTTTATTGCTCTTCTTCATTTTGTTATTATTTTTATTTTATTATTATTATTATTATTTTAATTATTTTACATTACTTTACATTATTAAATTCTAAAAAAAAAACTAATTTCTACATTTTTCCTATTTATTGAAATGGAAACAAATAAATAACTAAACTACACAAATAACAAAAACAAAAAAATAACAATAATAACAAATTTATAATAAATAAACAAAACAAAATAAATAAAATAAATAAATAAAAAAAAATCCGGAAAATCCGACTTACCTGGATCTGGGTCGGTGCGCGGGTCGGGTCGGATCGTCGGACACGGCGGCGAGGTTGGCTCGTTCACGGCGTTCCGGCGGTCGTTTGCGGTGGGTGAAGTGTCGAATCCTAGCTTCTTGAGGGTGCTGAATCCGATGGTGGTGGCGGTTTACTCTCAGAACGTCTCCTTGCGGCGGCTCAACTCCGATCGGCGGTCGCGAACTTGGACTTCCTCCGATTTACACTCTTTTCTCTCTCTCTCGCAATTCTGATATGTGTTTTGGCTTCTTCGCCTCCTCCTCTATTTATAGGCATTTGAAATCAAGCTGGATAAGCTCGGATTTCCTCCGATTGAAGCTGATCGGATTTTTGGTTGAAAATCCAACTCCGATTTGTGCCCATCCAATGATTTGTTGCGATTTGATTCCAATTAGATAGTGTTTATCTTATTTCTGTTGAAGATCTGTTGGATTTGTGCAAAAAAAACGGATCAAAACGGCCGAAATACGAATTTTTCCCTCGCCGGCGATCTCGGGCTCGAGGTAGGGGATGATCACATGCCCGGCGCGTGCGTTTCTTCTAGCCAATCAGATTCTGCCACGTGTCCTGGATAAGTCGAAAAATTGCAAAACGCGGAAACTGCGTCCTCCGCGATTCGAACCCGCGTCCTCGACCCCCTGTGCGCGCGCCTAGCCACGGTCCGAACCAGCTGAGCTAGCCCACTTTCCTGATTTTTTTATTTTCGCAAATTGCATATATGCAATGCGATTTTTATATTTTTTGTATTTTTTGGAATTTCCAAAAATTTGTAAAAATTGTTTATTATTTATTATTGCTATTTTTGAAATCATTTTTTCAAAATTGAAGTGTTTTCCTATTTATTTTTATTTTTTGAACATTTTTATTATTTTATGCTAAATTAGGAAAAATTGGGAAAAATAGGAAAATTGAAATTGATTATTATTGAGAATTATTGATTCCGAGGGCAAAAATGGGGTGTTTACAGCTGCCCCTCTTTGTGGTAAAGTTTGAAAAACTTAACTACAAAGACAAACAAAAGACGCCATTTTTGACCTCTTGAATTAGGTTTTCTGTAAGAAAATGCCCCAAGAGCTGATAATCCTACTGTTGAAGATGTTCCTAACGATTCAAGGTAATGTTCCCTTTCCAAAAAGCGCTTTATGGGCTAACTAATTGGTGACATGACACATTTCAAGCATCGAGTTGGAATGTATGAGAAATGATGATAGGAAGCGTCTTATCAGACTTGCAACCTTGGAAAGAAAATTTATTTAGGAAGCGCCCTTATGAGCTGGCTACCTGTCGACAGAAGCGTCTTGTTAGACTAGCAACTGTTTGGGAAGGATGTCTCCGAAAAGTGCCCCAAGAGCTGACTAATCGGGAGAATCTAGGAAAGTGCCCATATTGGGCTGACTAACCTTAAAATAGATTTTAGGAAAGTGCTCATCTTGGGCTGACTAACCTGTGGTAGTGTCTCAAAAGGTGCCCTTATGAGCTGACCCTGAGAATGGATTTTTAGGAAAGTGCCCATATTAGGCTGACTAACCTAAACTAGAACTGTTTCAAAAGGTGCCATTATGAGCTGACCCTGAGAACAGGCTTTTGCGGAAAGTGCCCATATTGGGCTGACTAACCCTTGGATTAATTTTTAGGAAAGTGCCCCAAGAGCTGACTAACCTAAAATAGAACTGTCTCAAAAGGTGCCCTTATGAGCTGACCCTGAGAACAGGCTTTTTTCGGGAAAGTGCCCATATTGGGCTGACTAACCCTTGAATTAATTTTTAGGAAAGTGCCCCAAGAGCTGACTAACCTAAACTAGAACTGTCTCAAAAGGTGCCCTTATGAGCTGACCCTGAGAACAGGTTTTTTCGGGAAAGTGCCCATATTGGGCTGACTAACCCTTGGAATAGATTTTAGGAAAGTGCCCCAAGAGCTGACTAACCTAAAATAGAACTGTGTCAAAAGGTGCCCTTATGAGCTGACCCTGAGAACAGGCTTTTTCGGGAAAGTGCCCATATTGTGCTGACTAACCCTTGGATTAATTTTAAGGAAAGTGCCCCAAGAGCTGACTAACCTAAAATAGAACTGTCTCAAAAGGTGCCCTTATGAGCTGACCCTGAGAACAGGCTTTTTTCGGGAAAGTGCCCATATTGGGCTGACTAACCCTTGGATTAATTTTTAGGAAAGTGCCCCAAGAGCTGACTAACCTAAAATAAAACTGTCTCAAAAGGTGCCCTTATGAGCTGACCCTGAGAACAGGCTTTTTCGGGAAAGTTCCCATATTGGGCTGACTAACCCTTGGATTGATTTTTAGGAAAGTGCCCCAAGAGCTGACTAACCTAAAATAGAACTGTCTCAAAAGGTGCCCTTATGAGTTGACCATTGAGGACAGGTTTTTTTGGGAAAGTGCCCATATTGGGCTGACTAACCCTTGGATTGATTTTTAGGAAAGTGCCCCAAGAGCTGACTAACCTAAACTAGAACTGTCTCAAAAGGTGCCCTTATGAGCTGACCATTGAGGACAGGTTTTTTTCGGGAAAGTGCCCATATTGGGCTGACTAACCCTTGGATTGATTTTTAGGAAAGTGCCCCAAGAGCTGACTAACCTAAAATAGAACTGTCTCAAAAGGTGCCCTTATGAGCTGACCCTGAGAATAGTTTTTTTTTGGGAAAGTGCCCATATTGGGCTGACTAACCCTTGGATTGATTTTTAGGAAAGTGCCCCAAGAGCTGACTAACCTAAACTAGAACTGTCTCAAAAGGTGCCCTTATGAGCTGACCATTGAGGACAGGTTTTTTTTGGGAAAGTGCCCATATTGGGTTGACTAACCCTTGGATTGATTTTTAGGAAAGTGCCCCAAGAGCTGACTAACCTAAAATAGAACTGTCTCAAAAGGTGCCCTTATGAGCTGACCATTGAGGACAGGTTTTTTTCGGGAAAGTGCCCATATTGGGCTGACTAACCCTTGGATTGATTTTTAGGAAAGTGCCCCAAGAGCTGACTAACCTAAAATAGAACTGTCTCAAAAGGTGCCCTTATGAGCTGACCCTTGAGAATAGGTTTTTTTTCGGGAAAGTGCCCATATTGGGCTGACTAACCCTTGGATTGATTTTTAGGAAAGTGCCCCAAGAGCTGACTAACCTAAACTAGAACTGTCTCAAAAGGTGCCCTTCTGAGCTGACCCTGAGAACATGTTTTTTTTTCGGGAAAGTGCCCATGTTGGGCTGACTAACCCTTGGATTGATTTTTAGGAAAGTCCCCCAAGAGCTGACTAACCTAAACTAGAACTGTCTCAAAAGGTGCCCTTATGAGCTGACCATTGAGGACAGGTTTTTTTCGGGAAAGTGCCCATATTGTGCTGACTAACCCTTGGATTGATTTTTAGGAAAGTGCCCCAAGAGCTGACTAACCTAAATGAAAATGATGGCTCAAAAAGGTGCCCCCTATGGGCTAACCTTGAGATGTCTAGGGAAGTGCCCCTTTTTGGGCTGACTACCCTATTAAAGGAAATGATGGCTCAAAAGGTGCCCCCTGTAGGCTAACCTTGAGAGACCTAGGGAAGTGCCCCTTTTTGGGCTAACTACCCTATGATGCAAATGATGGCTCAAAAGGTGCCCCCTGTGGGCTAACCTTGAGAGATCTAGGGAAGTGCCCCTTTTTAGGCTGACTACCCTATTAAAGGAAGAATATCCTAAGTGAGAATCTTATTATTTTTTTCCAATAACAATCAAATGCAAGATGACTTAAGATTTCTAAACAAATGATAACTAAAATTTTTCTGCAAATTTTCAAGAAAAAAATGGTCTTTCGAAACTTAAGGATAATGTGGCAAAATATTAAAGTGTTCTCTCTTTTTTTTAGTGAGCATTGCTAACGAGTAAAGAATCTGACAAGGCTCCTACAAATATAAATAAAGGGTAAGCATTCCCTATTGCTCAATAATCACTTACTCTTTTGCCCCATTTTTTTTATAGGGTTTGGTTTAGTCTTAGAAACAAAATGTTGTCTTAGCCTGATCAATCATCTCTTGAGGGGTTTCTTGTAATTAAGACTCATATCTTCTTCTTGAGGAACATCAGTACTTAAGGCTAAACAATGCCAATGAGTAAATTCCCTCATTCCATTTATAACTGGATATCTTGTTTTCAATTGGTTTAATCTAAGAGGACTTCCTTACAATCTCTCGGTTTAGATGTCACTCTTGACTTCTATTCCAAAAATTATGGTCTTTCTTGTAAGTAATACGCTTTAATCAACCCGTTAGGACTTTTTGATACTTGTAATGCAATTTAGGCTCTTAATGGTTTATTTTGAAAGAATCGTCATTTCAACTTGGGTTTATAAGTCAAGAAACTTTGGGAAAAAGAACTGGAATAGTACTTGCCCTAGCAATTTTTGCTTAAGATAAGTTATTTTTAATGATTTAGAGAAGTCTTCAAAAAGGGTAGTATATCTTTGAACTACTCTCGTATTTGGCCCTGGTATTTTTCAAGTATTGTTGGGCTTTTTATAGGTTTAGCTACATTCGTAGGCTTTCTCCTTTCTCTTCTTTTTCTTTCTTTTCTTTCTATCCCTTTTCAATTTTTTCATTCATCATTTTTTCCTTCATTCATTCTCTTTTTCTATTTTTCCTTTTTTTTTCTTTTTTTCTTTTGGGCCCAATGGTGATCTTTTCTTGTGGTTCATGTGTATTTTTTAGAATGTGGACTTCTCTTCATCTCAAATAAATTATCTATGGCAAAAATTTTGAATTGTTGCAACTAGGGCAACACTATTGATGTCTCTATCTTCCCAATTATTCCATCGTGGGGTGGTTGACAGTGGGGTTAAAATTTGAAACTCTTGTTTGTCAAAGGGTGATTGTGTTTAGGGTAACAAAAATGAATGCCTAACATTATTTTGATTTAACGTATCAAGTTCAAGATAAACCTCCTTTAAGGAATGAGTCCAAAACCTCACATTAATAACACTCCACTCTCAAGTGTTTAAGGGTTAGTGTTTAGGACATGGTTTGCCTCTTGTCATCTTAAACCTCTTAAACAAAGATACCCTTCAAATTTATCAAATTTGCCTATGTTCTCCACTTCTCATGGTGTCCTTATGTACGTTGTCCATTTGAACAAGTGATTTGGTCTTAAGCGCCTAAGACTCAAGTATTTGGAATAGTCTTCTTTATACCCTCAGTGATAATTGACCATAGCTACTTTGAACATGTGCCCAAAAAAATCTGTGTTTGGTTTATATGACTTTTGATAGAAAGGAAACTTCAAGTGCAGCTTTTAGGATTGGAGGGTGTTGGGACGTTTTACGTTTCGAGGCTAAATCAAGATATGAGGAGACCTTTTGAAGTGAATGGGGTCTTTTAAGTTGAGAGTAGGTTATAGAGGTATTCAGCTTTATGTTTAGAGCAAGTGACTATGAGCTTTAGGTTAAGCTGACCATTTAGAAGCAACTTTTAGGACCTTGAAAAGATCTTTAATTGTTAGTAACCCTTCAATTTTCTTTCTTTCTTTATTTTTATTTGTTCTTATTTTTTAGTAAATATGCAAATCAGATGCTCATATGGATGCTTTTTCTTTGTTATTATTTCTATGCAAATCAGATGCTCACACGGATGCTAAAAATAAAGGGTTGACAACTGATTGACAACGTAATGTTGAAAACTTCACTTTTATTAATTTTGAAAATTCTGGAGTTCAAAGATCAAAATAAACGAATGAAAGATTACAATGATAATCTATTTCCTAGCTCTCTTAGTCTTCTGTTGTGGAGGCCACTGATGACAGCTTCCAGTTCTTTGACCTTGGCTTGACACTTCTCCAGTTGTGCTTCTAAGGTCTTGTTTCTTTGGTCAGATTCCTTGAAGCGTCCCTTCCAGATGTCTTTCTTATAGTCTGCATCTTTGAAGTATACTTCCATCCGGGCCTTGACCTGCTCCAGGTAGATCTCTGTCTCTGGATTGATCTTATCTGGTCTTGGCTGGGTGACGTCTGGAACCCGGTATGCTTTTTCCCCTGTCTGGTATAGCTGGTGGATTACAAACTCTCTGGTGGCTCGGTGTTTTCCCACTTCGCCATCTAGCTCGCCGAGGTCCACATTCGGGCCTTCGATTCTGGCTTTCCAAAGTGCTTTGACCTCTGCCAGCTTAGCAAATTTCTCGGCTACCCATAGGCTCGGGTCCTGATACTTAAAGGTGACTGCTTCGAGTGAAGGTTGATAAACTATGTCTTGGACGGTACCGAATTGGCGGACTACGGAGTTGGGGTGATATCCGATACATCCGTTGATCCCGATTAATGGTACTGCTTGGAAATTACTGCAGGTTAAGATGATTTTATCGCAGCAACTCCACCTGGCGGTCCATAGAATATCTTCGGCGCTAAGGCTTTTAAGCAGATCTACCCAACTGTGGCTGGTAATGTCGTCGGGTAATTTCACCTTTTCTATACAGGAATCCACCAGATCTACCTGTTGGGCTAGGGTTTTCCTGACCATGTTCAGCCCGAAGCACTTGAGGTGGCTTACGAACCATATCAGCAGAAGGTTGATGCTGGAACGTAGGATCCCATGGCCCTTCTTCTTAAGGAAATTCAAATTCCGGATCTGTTCGGCCAATAGGGCTGGGATGTAAGATCTTCCCTTCAGGAATTGGGTCACCAGCTCTGCAACCCGGTAGTGAATATAAAAGGTCCCGGTGGGGAACAAAATGGTGGCGAAGGCCGTCAAGATGAAGGCGTTCACCCTTCTCTGTCTATAAGTCTTAGGGTCTCACACAAGATGTCCTTTCTGTCCCCATTGTCTTCCCGGGCAATAAACCAGGCTTCTAGATCATCCATTCGTACGCAATACCCATTACAGTCTGCCAGGGCTTTATTGAGCGCTGTTTTGCGGATGCCTAGCAGTCTACTGAAGGTACCGGCGGGCCCGGCCTCTAGGTCTGGAACATAGATCTGATCGGTTAGTGCTGGTGCCTGTAGCAACTGGGTATACTCCTCTAGGGTAGGGGTGATCTCATGCGGTCCGATGAAGAAAGCTGCGGGCTCGATCTCCCATAACTGGATCATGGCCCTGACCATAGGTAAATTCGCCTCTATCTTAGTCAGTGAGAGGATGGGGCCGATCTTCTGCTGGATGAAGGCCTGCTCCTCTGGGTTGTACAAGGTAAACCAGTGGTCCAGTACCAATTTTGGGTCCAAAGGTTTGTACACCCGAATCTCTTTGCGGAGGAGGCGGTCGACTGCATTGCTAGCCATCTATTACAATAGGAAATAGCCTAGTTACAACAAAAACTATAAAATGTTACAGGGAAATAGTCCTGAACTCCAAGGACAAAACAACAAACCAATACATTGTCATTCAATTGTCAACCCCTTGTACGATGTCATGTATGCAAGTAGGTTGGTTCTAACTAGTTCCCGAGCTCTATGGCCTCCCACATTCTCGGAGAAATGGATCTCAGGCCATATCGAAGCATAGGGTGGGGTAGCCTAATCGGTCCCGAATGGTGAAACCTACACAATGGCTCCCCGTCTTAGGTTTCTAGGACGGTCCGGGTTCGACCGCATCTACTCACACACACATATGCATGCAAACCCCCCCACAATAGAGAAAACTCATAATCTAACTAAACCCTGAAAGGTTAGCAACAAAGAAAAGAAAGACACACACTTCTTAAAGATAACCATCCGAAGAGAATCAGGTGGCTAGCCTACTGGTATGGGTCCCCAGTGGAGTCGCCATCCTGTCGAGTCTAATTTTTGGATTCCCATTCCTAATCCGATCTAAACTAAACCCTATGCTCATCTAATCTAGATCCTCGACTTGAATTAGGAATTTCGTTTGATTTTTGGAGTCGCCACCCAACTGTTGTTGGGAAAAGTGAATTAAGACTAAAGGAGCGGATTAGTCTTAATTTGGACTACTAGTCGTCGTTATTTCCTCTTCTCGTTTTTGTGAGAAGAGAAAAAGGGAAAACCAGAGTTTCTAAGTCCGGAGGCTAACCTATTAAAACCTATGCGGTTACCACCTAATCTCCTAAAATTGTTCATCTTTAGAAATGTGTTTCATTGTGTTTCTGTTACTTTTTATTATTTGTTTCAAGGAAAAAAAAAATTCATTTATTTTAGGGGTTGACCCGAATGGGTGCCTACGTACCTGCTACTCAGGATCAAACAAGCCGTAGTTCGCTTTTTTTTTTTTTGAAAATCTTAAGTTTTTTGATGAATTTTAATTCTTGCAAACTCTTTTGGTTTAAGTTCTTAACGTCTTTGGGGTTTTTCTAAAAATTCTAAGCCTAAACTTTGAATTTGATTTTTTTGAAAATGATTTTGAGGGAAAACATCAATTTTGAGTTTATTTGAAGAAAAAGGACTTTTCTAAGTGCTAAAACTTATTTTTTGTAATTTTTGTAATTTTTATTAATTTTTATGATTTTTTATGATTTTGTGATTTTTATGACTTTTATAAGTTTTTGTGATTTTTACAATTTTTTATTTTTCTTGTTGAAAATTTAATCCTAAGTTTACTTTCTATCCTATTTTGAAATCTAAAATTTTATTATTATTTTCCTAATGTTTTTATTGCTCTTCTTCATTTTGTTATTATTTTTATTTTATTATTATTATTATTTTTTTAATTATTTTACATTACTTTACATTATTAAATTCTAAAAAAAAAATAATTTCTACATTTTTCCTATTTATTGAAATGGAAACAAATAAATAACTAAACTACACAAATAACAAAAACAAAAAAATAACAATAATAACAAATTTATAATAAATAAACAAAACAAAATAAATAAAATAAATAAATAAAAAAAATCCGGAAAATCCGACTTACCTGGATCTGGGTCGGTGCGCGGGTCGAGTCGGTCGGGTCGGATCGTCGGACACGGCGGCGAGGTTGGCTCGTTCACGGCGTTCCGGCGGTCGTTTGCGGTGGGTGAAGTGTCGAATCCTAGCTTCTTGAGGGTGCTGAATCCGATGGTGGTGGCGGTTTACTCCCAGAACGTCTCATTGCGGCGGCTCAACTCCGATCGGCGGTCGCGAACTTGGACTTCCTCCGATTTACACTCTTTTCTCTCTCTCTCGCAATTCTGATCTGTGTTTTGGCTTCTTCGCCTCCTCCTCTATTTATAGGCATTTGAAATCGAGCTGGATAAGTTCGGATTTCCTCCGATTGAAGCTGATCGGATTTTCGGTTGAAAATCCAACTCCGATTTGTGCCCATCCAATGATTTGTTGCGATTTGATTCCAATTAGATAGTGTTTATCTTATTTCCATTGAAGATCTGTTGGATTTGTGCAAAAAAAAACGGATCAAAACGGCCGAAATACGAATTTTTCCCTCGCCGGCGATCTCGGGCTCGAGGTAGGGGATGATCACGCGCCCGGCGCGTGCGTTTCTTCTAGCCAATCAGATTCTGCCACGTGTCCTGGATAAGTCGAAAAATTGCAAAACGCGGAAACTGCGTCCTCCGCGATTCGAACCCGCGTCCTCGACCCCCTGTGCGCGCGCCTAGCCACGGTCCGAACAGCTGAGCTAGCCCACTTTCCTGATTTTTTTATTTTGCAAATTGCATATATGCAATGCGATTTTTCTATTTTTTGTATTTTTTGGAATTTTCAAAAATTTGTAAAAATTGTTTATTATTTATTATTGCTATTTTTGAAATCATTTTTTCAAAATTGAAGTGTTTTCCTATTTATTTTTATTTTTTGAACATTTTTATTATTTTATGCTAAATTAGGAAAAATTGGGAAAAATTAGGAAAAATTGATTATTATTGAGAATTATTGATTCCGAGGGCAAAAATGGGGTGTTTACATAGACTAAGTCTAATTATTTAAATTCTACCATAGATGAAAATCATTAAATTTTACAACAAATGAACTTGACCTAATAATATAGCTTCTGTATAATGAAAATGGAACTCACTAAAAATTGTTATTATTAGGCTAACTCCTTAAGCTCTCTCTCCTCCCTTCTTTGTCCATTGGTCTTTTATAATAAAACAAAATCCATTTCAAAGACCCTAGAGGTGGCTAACCTTACTAGCACTACCTCTCCTCCGTTAGAAACAAACATTTTTCCCCTTTCTTACCTCTTTTCTCTTTCATCCATTCTCGTTTCATCCAATAAAAACAAGCTTTTTGGCTAATAATTTTCATTTCTACCTCCATCTCCATCTTCATGACAAGCATGTTAGCTTGTCACTAAAGGTTGCCACTAACGCTTCACGATGGTCCCAATCTCCACATTCATCATTGCAGCTTGAGGGTTTGTTTTATTTTGGTTTTCTTTAATTTTAATTGTTCTATCCATTATGCGAGTATTTTCTCTAGTTGAAATATCGATTATTTATTCTCTTCGTAGAACTAATAATATTTAACATAGATGATTCCCACTTATAATTTAAGAGATGTAACTTTTGAGTTTAGACTTATGACCCTATCTCTTTGTCTTTTATTTTTTTATTTTTATTTTTATTTTTACTAAAATGATATGTAATTTCCTTATCTATTAATGAAGTGAATTCTTGTATATTTGGAAATAAAAAAGGGGGCCAACTCCTTAGATCACATGTGAAATTGTTGGATTTCTTGGAAAACAACAATTCTAGGAAGAAGAATATTTATCAATCAAAAGTACATAAAACTTTGGTGTGAAAGCTAGAACTTAAATTGTGACTTTGTATGTAGACAAGCAACTACATGTATCATGCGAGAGAGAGAGAGAGAATCTAAAGATGGTTTTACATGCAACAAGTGTTTGTTTATAGCCCACTATTCAATATCGCTGCTAGATTACAATTTGAATACGGAATGGTATTTACACAAATAGAAACAAACTATATCTTGTAGTCATTTCATTTTCATTGAATAGATAGTTTAGCAATAGTCATGCATAGAAATAATATTTTTTGGCTATCATGCACATATTTATTAGGTATCTCCCATTTATGTAAGAGTGAAAAAGTTTGAGGGTAAATTATAGTAATGTTTCTTTATATTTGTTTTATTTGCTATTCTATCTTTAAAATTATGTCTTTAGGTTTATATATCAATGTCTTTAGATTTTTTTCTTTTTTATTTTTTCTTTTTTAATTATTTTACTCTTAGATAAAATAATAGAAAAAAATTAATGTAAAATGGTGATGGACTGAGATTATTATGAACACTTTAGGAGGAAATTTTACCCATATGAATTATGTCATTTAATGTACCAAAAAGGCATGATTGGACATGGTCCCATTTGGGTCTCATTAACAAGTGACCACCTAATTCAAGAAATGTCCAAATCAAAATTTCCGGCCAATAAATAAATAGACTTTATGTAAGGAAAAGTCGACATTGCCGACTTAAAACAGTCCAAGTCCGAGTCCTTTTTCACTTGAGTTGCTTACATACTTTAAGTCTTAGTGCTCTGTTGCCGATTACATAGAGAAGAAAGAAGCTATAATTCTTTGGCTGGATTTTCCGAAAATGGGTGTTCTGTAAAAAAAAGATTAATTTCTTAGTTTTCAGACTCATAAATAGTTGAACTCGTCGAGCATCGAAAGATTTGTAGTATATGGATCTAGCAAGGTTCTACGTACGTTACGTAGCTTCTGTCTTCACAAAATTCACAATCTTCTAATGGAGTAATCAGCAATCTTTCCTTTTCTTCCGGTTTGATTAACAGGCTCATTTCATTCAATTTTTCACAATTGACTTGAATGTGAGCTAGAAATAAGTGCTGAAATATTACATCAATGAAAAAGAGAAATGAGTTTTCTGGATCTTTATGGATGGATCAAGGGGCACGTGGGTCGACTTCGATGGGTTCCTAACCCACCAAACCCCGGGCCCATGTTTTGGATTAATCGCAGATCTACTATATGGATGGGTCGGGACAAGATCTTGAACTCATAGGCTGGTTTTTGATATGCGTATTATTTATTTATTTTTTTCAAATTTCTCTTTAATATTAAAGGTTTTTATTTTTCATTTAACTTTTAAAATAATTATGAATCGATCAAGTCATGAAGCCTTCATATAAGCCTTAGGCAAGCATTTAGCTAGGAAAGGGCTAGGTCAAACTAGAAAATTAGCTCGACCAGCTTGTGGGTTCATGACCATTGAACTTGTCCGCCTTGGCCAATTCAAGTGGGTTTATGGTGGTTCAACTATGGAAACCTACCAAACTGATGGGTTCTTGAGTTGATGAATTCTTAAAACGGTAGGTCAACTCATCTAGGAAAGAAAAAGAAAAAAATAGGAAAAAAAAAAGAGAAACATGAAAAAAAATTGAATTAAAAGTGAAGATGTGAATCACATCTATATAAAAATAGAAAAAAAAAGAGTTTTCTTTTGAAGAAAAAAAATAAAAAATGAAGGGTACTTCAAGGGCTTGAACTAGCCCATCAATTGTCGGTTCAACTTAGTTTAGTCCATGAACTGGTAGTTCACAAGCCAAGCCAAGGTTAGGTCGACTGTTTTTTGGGTCTAATTTAGAGCACCAATTGGAACGGGTGCAATTAAAAATTGGCTTGTGTTTTTCTCTACTTGAAAGGGGTTTTTCTTCTAAGTTTGTGTAGGATTTTATTTGTTAGTATCCCATAAAAATTAATTAGATTTACTAATTAGAAAATATAATTTTTAAACAATTAATCATGAAGCCGTGTGAAGAAATTCTTTTTTATATTTACAAGTCATTCAATTTTTTCTTTTTATTTTATGAGATGCTTTACAATATTACATGTCTTACTTATCACTAGATTATTGCTTGGTGGTAAACTAATTAAGTTAAGATGATATAAATTAAAATCATGATCTCCAACATGAGCTCTTTTCAAAACTCAAACTTGGTTAAGTTTGGAATTTGATCTCAACCTTGACTTGAAGGGGCATCAAACAAGTTTGAGCTTGACTCTATTAAATTTATGTAGATTTAATTTATCTAAAAAATATTTTTTTATAATTAAAATTATATTAATATCTTAACTTGACTTAAACTAAATCAAATTAACAAGTTAATCCAGTTAAATATTAAGAAGTTCCTATTTGAGAACTATTGAATCAAATTTGAATACATTTGAAGTCGAACATGAAAAGTTGATGAATAGATTTAATTCATTTACAGTTTTTTAGTTTCAACGACAATTACTCGCTCTTATCTCCAAGTGGAGGTAGTCAACAATTCACATTAATATATATGCCAAAATCCTAGTGAAATTACATGCATAAGCTCGTGATATACCCAACCTACTTTCAAAAAGAGATAATTGATAGATGTGGAATATTTTGGATATTTTCACCAAATCTTAGTGGACTTCCATTATTAAAAATTAGTCCACCAAAAAAATAAAAATAAAAATAAAAATATTTATTACCATTTATAGTAGTTATCTTATTATAAGGGATGAAGTGTTAAATTTTCATTGGCTGTATTATATGTCAATTATTTTTTATTTTTTTTTTCATTTGGGATGGGCTTGAATTGATTTGGTGAATTTTATAGATCCTATCTTTTTAAGCTTGCTTGCAGTCAAATCCTTAATATCCTTTCACTAAATAATTGCAATTACAAATAATTAATATGCAGCTGCCAACATGGCCCCTTGTGCCGGGATTCATTGAATTGTCGAACTAGGTTTTCCTTGACTTAGTAAGAGAAGAAGGTAAAGGCCACAAGGGCATGTACTTGACCATTTAGATGTGTATAGTATCGTTATATGATTTGTACTTTAAGATATAAATGTAGTATCATATTTTTCTTTTTAAAAAATTTAATAATATATATATATTTCGAGTTTGGAAGTTGGGATTGCTCCTCCCAAAAATTTAGTCCCATCGATGTAATTTAAAAAAATTGTAAAAATGGAACGTTTAATTTATCCCAAGGAAATATCTTTTTTTTTTTTTTATCTCTTTATGGAAAAACTACGTTTTTCTATCCGAGATATATACCTAGCTAAAGTATGTCGGCTATATACACAGAGGTGGAAGGAACTGTTTTGCCATTAATTTAGTAAATCCAAAGTTTACTCTCTAGGTAAGGGATATTTAAGTCAAATTAGAATAGTTTTATATAAAGATATTTACTTATTATTATAATTATAATTATAATATATTTTATACTTATAATAGAGTTGCTAATAAGTATGATCACAATACTTTCTGATAATTAATAGAAATTGAATTTCAAACTCTTTTTTTTAATAAAATAATTAAAGTTGTACATTGCACTTTATAAAAGGTTAATAGAATAAATTTCTAACCTTTTCATTAGAGTATATATATTATAGTTGAAATTTAACTATCACTAGAAAAAAAAAATAATACATGAAACTTATGTAAGTATTGTTATCAACAAAAATAGGTTGCCAAAAAAAAAAAAAAAGAAACTTACACACACAAAAAAAAAGCTAAAATTAAAATGAAAAGAAAGACTTAATATAAAGACAAGTTTCTTTGTATAATTATTTTGAAAAGACTTAATTACTATTTATGGTATAAGTATTAACAAACAAAATAAGTATCCTATAACTTTTTTGTTATGAGTTTACAATATTTTTTCATTAATAATACTATAAAACATATCCTTCTCAATGTAAGTGATTAGATAAATGATTATTCAATGATACTCTTTCATTTTTATAATATTAACTATGAAAAAAATGTTAATGCATCAAATAATATGAGTATTATTATTTATTAACATTATAATCATTTTTTATGTTGTAATTATTAACAAATAAATAGAAAGTAATGATAATTTATTTAACAAACTATTATTTTTCAATAAATGAAATTTGATCTATTAATAATTTGAACAATTTATTGAGGGTGACGCATTAAATGTAACTTCAAAAAATAAAATTCTTATAATTCTAGTTAAACTTATGACCTCTCAGTTGTAAAAGCATGCACTTAACACTAACTCATGACTAATATATTGTTAAAATTTGCTATTTAAAATATGAATATAATATGTATTTTCTCATTTTTAATAAAATAATTAATTTCTTTATAACTCTTTCAATTTCTTCCTTATTCCTGCAACCCTTTTCTATACTAGTGAGTAGTGCAAAACATTACTTGTTAGACTTAGTTAGATTACACTAAGTATTACACTTGTTGGCCTTTTTTGGGTATATATCACAAACTCTAAAAATTTTTGATATATTAATTTTGTAGCCTAATAATATAAACATTAGTTTCTCAATGGTATAAATTAGGTTCTGTTCTCTCTTCCTAAATAGCTATAATATGTGATAAATGGAAAAAGAAAAAAAAAGATTAAGAGTAATTTAAATAATAACATCAAATAATAAAGAATCCTGAAACTAAAACATGAAAAGATATTGTCTTTTATTAAAAAGAAAAAATACAGTTTTTTTTTTTATAATACATTGACTGTATATATCTTTCAAATGATACAAATATAATAAGAATAATTAGAACGGCCACTTGGTGAAAAAATATTTTGTATAAAAGCAAATAGACTTCTTAATCTCTCGTAATGTAAATTGGTATTTTGTAACTTTTGAATTAAAAAATATATTCTCTATATACTAATAAAAGAATCATAAAAAAGTATTAATTTTAGAATTTTAGTGACAATTATGATATATACATATATTTTTAAAAGTTACATAAAATAAAATACAATTAAAGAGTTTATAAAGTCTATACGTACCCACTTAACCTTGTATCTACAGCATTCGCAAATATTATTAGAGGTGGAGGATCGAATCGATGAAATTTTGTTACAAGACAACAAATGCATGCTGATCTAATCAAAGTGACTTTTTTTCTCCCTTCCTTTTCTCAAAAATAATTCTTCCCTTCTCAAAATTACTTTTTTTCTCCCCTTCAAAAGTCATTTTCCTCTTAATCATGTATTAATAATTTAATATCACAAGAAATATTTCTTTAAAATGTTTTTTTATACGTTTTCTTATATAATATTATTTATACAGTTTTACTAGTGGTAGCCATAAGGTAATATTGTAAATTAATAAGTTATATATATCTTTTGTTATATGTTTATCATGTGTACTACTATATTACATTTTGAACAACTTATGTATAATCATTAAAAATAATTTTCAATATATGTTGTTTTATTTCTTATATAGCCATTATGTATTCACTTATCTTACATATGGTACAACATATTGAAAATCCAATATGAAGAAAATAATTCTTAATAGAGTATCACAAAACATAACTTTTTCTATAGTTGTTTCGTATACTATTACACTTTATTCAAATAGTGTATTCTTGATATAATGCCACAAAAAAAAATTATTCATAATAATTATTTCATTCTATAGCAAATACTCATAATAACACATTAATAATTAAATAATATTTTAATAGTTTATTTATATCTTATAACTATCAACAATAATGTAGTTCACTATAGACCCTATAATAATAAATTTATATGTCTGTATGTGTTATTTCACTATATATTTATATTATAATATTGTATAATTACTGTTACAAATATAATGTTAATTACATACATAATTGTCTTTTTTTTTTTTAAACGCAAGTCTATTTTCTTTTTCCTTTTTTTTTTTATTTTTACAATTCACTTGTTCATTTCAATTTTTATATACGTCACTTTCCCATCTCCTTTTAATTTCTTTATCTTAAACTATATATATTGCAATTCACTTATCCATTTTCTCTTAGTTTGTTTTTCTTTATTGATTCTTTTTTTACAAGTAATATTTTTTATTTCCTTTTAAATATAATGTTATAATATTATCTAGGCATAATTTTATAAAACTATTATAATATAATATTGCAATATTAACTATTCATAATATTATCTATCCATAATACTATTGATACGCACTTTTTACTATTGTTGAGCATTAGTTACTCTAATAGAGGTATTTTATTACAATTGAGTAAAAAGTATTTTGGGGGGGTTTAATATAAGTTGGCTCTTTTCACTATCTAATGTCTAAAGAACCCAGAATTGTCAACAATTTGAAGCGACTGTTGGTAGGTTCATGTAATAGTTCAACTAGTTTTACTCTAAATGGAGAGATATAACTACAATCGACATCAAAATTACAATTTTTGTGTGAAATTTCCTATTGATAAGCACTTTTTACTATTGTTGAGCTTTATTTACTGTTAAGGAAGTACTTGATTATTGTTGAGTAACTACTAATTTAAGGGGGTTTTTTATGGTAAGTTAGCTATTTTTACTATAGTCAAGGTATTTAATGGTGTAAAAGAGAAACAAGTCATGTTATGGGGGCTGTTGGACATTGTAATCAATACTAAATTTACTATTTTTGGGTGAAACTTAACATTAATAGTTGCTTTTTTACTATTGTTAGGTCTTATTTATTGTTAATAGTTATGTGGTTACTATTGCGTAGTTACTGAATTAGGGTGGTTTTTTTCTATGAATCGACTCTTTTGTACTACAACTGGGGTTTGTTTAATAGTTAAAAAAAACCATGGAACTACCGATAGGTTGGAGCAGGCTATTGATAGTTTATGTAAAAGTTCAACTAGTTTTGCTATAATTGGGAAAATATTATTGTAATTAGCACCAAATTTACTATGTTTAGGTAGAATTTACTATTGATAGGTCCTTTTTATTGTTGTTAAATCTTATTTACTGTTAGCATGTTACTTGGTTAATTGAGTATTTACTAAGTTAAGGGGGTTTTGCCATAAATTATTATTATTATTATTATTATAATCAGAGGCATTTACAAACAATTGGTTGTTTTTACAATGAATGGCCCATATTTATCTTAAATGGGTTATTGATTATTGTTGCATATTAACTATTAGAAGGATGTTTTTACTATATATCGCTTATTTTTATGTAAAAGGAGGTTTCTTTATTAGGAATATAAGATGTATTTGTTGATAGTTTATTAAAGGCTATTAATAAGGCTAGTAATTTGTGTCAACCATCGTGTCTCATATCTATATGTAAACGGTTCCATGTTTTAAAAACTTCAATTAGTAACTTGACCCATTTATTAATTGTGTATAAAAACCTAAACTCGTAACCCAACTTGTTTAATAATCATGTTTCTTATTTAGGTTTGACTCGTTTGTTGATTAACAAGTTATAAATACATAAGAAATGGGACAATCATGAAATCAACATTTACAAATGAAAATGATAAAATTTTAACACTTAAATATAAAATTACAATATAACAAAAGTTTAATAAAACAAAGTTATATTATATTATATTATATATGTACATATATATGTGATATATATATATGTCTTATAATTATATAATCTATATACATATGTTATATGCATAAATATAAGTTATATATGTTCTCTTTATGTATATGTTATATAGTTTTATAATTTATATTTATGTAAAGCATACACACGTTATTGTAATGTATGTGTTGATACATATAAAATATGTATTTCAATTATGTAGTACACACACACACTATATTTATAATATTTATTTAAGTACAACCTATATATCTATATAGATATAATTTATGTATATCTATATGTATGTTATATATATTATATATAATTATATATATGCTATATGTATTATTAGTTATTTCATTGTCAAATGGGTTTGTGAGTTAAACTCAAACTTGTTTACAGGATTTGTTTAATAAATAGGTTTGTAGGTTAAAACTAAATTTGGACACAAATTTTACCATATTTAAATGAGTTTGACCCATTTGTGTCTCATGTTGATTTTGTTCACGTACAAATCTGTTTATAATTGTGTCATGTTGTATCTAAATTCGTGAGTTGTGTCTCAAATTGTTAGCTTTAGCTATCGACAGCTTAGTTGATCCTTTATAGGGGTATCAAAAGAGTATCAAGCTATTGATAGCTTAGGAAAGACTGTTGACAACTTTGTTTAATCAAGAGATGTTTTCTAGTCTGTTGGTAGCCTTAGGAAACTATAGTAGAAGGCTATTGATAGATGCTTAATATATATGGAATATAACTTATACATGTCTTTGTTTAGTTATGAATGTTTTTTGGTGTTTGTCTTGTGGTGAAGCATGCCCTATGATCTTCAAAATGGCACAAATTTGGCCAAGAACATAAGAATCTAGAGATAAAAAGCTTAGTTTGGCCATGGGTGTGGTAGAGGGAGAAACTCAAATTCGCTACATCTCAGGGCGCTTTTTTATCTGGATTCTTCTTGTAATACCCCTTCATATACTTTTTGTTTATAGATTTTATAATACATTCATGTTATGATGTCTCAAAATTAAGAAAATTCGAAGATTTCTTCCTTAGCCATAGGTTTTATTTATTTTTTTCTTATTTAATTTCCATTTTTACATGATTCTATTCAATCTTTAATTCAACTAGAGATTAGTATTGTGTTTTAGATTGTTTAGTTACCTTCTTTGTGTGATTTCTTAATTCTCTTTTCAATCTCTTGTTTGATTATTGAACGAGAAGACTAGTTTTTTTTTTTTTTCTCATAGAAAATGATGTTAAGATTTTTATTCTCTTTTCATAATATATTTTATTTGACTTTTAGATTGAATTGTTAAACAGGTTACAAGTTGAAGGAATAAAATGAAGTGAATAGTTGAATGGCATTGCCATAAATGAACGGTTAATGTGAAAGATTACATGGTATAATCATTTTTAAATAACTACACCATATAATTTTTCTAAATTTTTCTCATAGACTCAATGCTTATTCACTTTTTTCTTTTTTCTTTTTGCAGTTTATACGTTTGTTAGAACTATATATATAATGATCCACTAACAACAATGTTTTCTGATCTTTTGTTTTTGTTTTTCAAACTTTTTAATAAAATGCATTACACATATTATATGTAAAATGTGTTGCCAATCATCATTGGAAGACACCATATGCAAATTTATGATATTAAAAAATGTTATATATTTATGTTTATTCCATACAAAAAGAGAAAAAAGAAAAATCTTATACGAAGTACATTTAGGAAAAGGGTACCCTAGGCTGGGCTCAATTCATGTAATTTTGGCTTGTGAACCACCAATTTACAGGCCCGGTCAGCCTTTTCTCATGACTAGCTAAGACTTTACATGTGCAGTAGAAACATGATAATGGAATTACTTGTTTGATTTACAAGAAAGCTAGTCATGTGAAGATGGATTGTTTTGAGTATGCAAAGTGGCTTGCAAAGAAAGGTGAACTTTTCAACTTTATTTATTTAGAAGTTAATTTAGCTTTAATACTGGCCCATACTTGTTAGATAGATGCGTGTGCAACTATTCACATAAGTGTTACCATGTAGGGCTATCTAAGGAGCCAAGTGTCAAGTGATGAAAGATTCATTGATGTAGGTAATGGCAACAAGTTTCCTATTGAGGTTGTTGGTGTATTTAGATTACAATTAAAGTCTAGTTATTATTTGGATTTGGAAGAGACTTATTATTTATCATCATTTAGACAAAACATAATTTCTGTTTCTTGTTTAGACAAATCTGATTATCTTTATTCATTCAGAAATAGAACATTTATTCTTATTCAATATTCAAATGTTATTGTTATGGGTACTTTGATTAATAATCTATACAAGTTGAATTTGCGTGCCATACATATAGAAGAAATCTTACACACAAGTAATTTTGATATTAAGCAAAAATTTAATAAATGAAAATTCATCCATGCTATGGCACAAACGTTTAGAGCATATTTCTAAATACAGGATTCAAAGGCTTGTGTTAGAAGAAATTCTTAATTCTCTTGATTTTTCTAATTTTGAAATATGTGTTGAATGCATCATGGGAAAACAGACAAACATCAAGCAAAATGCTATTGAGAGGAGTTTTAGCATTTTGGAATTAATACATATTCATATATGTGGTTTATTTCCTATAGCTTCAGGGAATGGTCAATAGTATTTTATTACTTTCATAGATGACTATTTTCGCTACAAGTACCTATACTTAATACATGAGAAGTCACATTCTTTAGATGTTTTCAAGGAATATAAAATAGAAGTTGAAAATCAACTTAATAAGAGAATTAAGACTATTAGATTTGGTGGATTTACTGATCAACATCTTGGATCTTTTATGAGTTACTTAAAAGAATGCGGGAATGTTCGTCAATACACCATGCCATGATAACCGAGTCAAAATGGTGTAGCTGAGTGATGTAATTGAGCCTTAAAGGATATTGTTAGAAGTATGATTAGTCATTCTTCTTTACCAGAATCACTTTGGAAAGAGGCATTAAAAATTGCAGTATACATACTTAATCAACTTCCAAGCAATGTAGTAGCTAAAACCCTATATGAGTTATAAACTAATAAGAAGCCTAGTTTTAGGCATTTCCATATTTGGGGTTGTTTGATTGAGGCTAGGCTATATTGGCTTAATGAGAGAAAATTAGATTCAAGAATAATTAGTTCCAACTTTGTTAGATACTTGAAGCAATCAAAAGGATATAAATTCTATGATTAATCAAGTAGATTTTTTTTTTTTAGACTTGGAATGCTAAATTTCTTAAGGATGTTGAATATAGTGGGAGTACATGTAGCGATCCACCTACTAGGTCTAATTTTTGAACCTGTTCAAGAATTCCTGTAACTATCCCCAGTACCTGTAGGTGGATTGCTATGCCGTCTCTAAATTAGAGATAAGACAAATTTAGCTAATCCTGAACTTATAACTTAAACCTGTATGTAATTTTATAGGTGTCCTATAAAATGGCACTAACAGCGCTATCATTTCAAATATACATCATATCTAAACATATATATTTATAGGCATACATTCACTAATACAATTTGTTTAACCCTTAAGTAGATACAACTATTTCACATATGTACACATGTAAATTCATGTCTACACACACATTCATGCATATTTACACATATAGATTCATTCAATTACTCAATTCATAGACAAGCATTAGCATCCCATATACATCAAAGTTTACACACATATACATATTTAAACTTATACACTTATACATTCATATAGATATATAGGTTCATTTACATTACAACTATTCAACCATCAAACTATCATATAAGTTTACTAATCTTACCTGCCACTACATCATTTACATTAGCTGGATGAAACAATTGATACATATGCATATATATATATGAATCTATATGTGTAAATAGCTGGATGAAACATCATCCACATATAACATATATATACATATATATATGCATTCATTTTACATTACACACACACATATATATATATATATTATTTTAATTTTAACATTATTGCTTAAGCCTAGGTCCTCACATTCTTTCCCCCCTTAAAATAATACATATATATATATATATATATATATATATATATATACGTATGTGTGTGTGTAATGTAAAATGAATGCGTATATATATGTATATATATGTTATATGCTAAATTTTAAAAAAATATATGAATCTATATGTGTAAATATGCATGAATGTGTGTGCAGGCATGAATTTATATGTGTACCTATGTGAAATAGTTGTATTTGCTTAGGGGTTAAACAAATTTTATTAGTGAATGTATGCCTATAAGTACATGTGCTTAAATATGATGTGGATTTGAAATGATAACACTATTAGTGCCATTTTATAAGACGTTTATAAAATTACATACAAGTTAGAGTTGCGGGTTCAAGATTAGCTAAATTTGCCTTATCTCTAATTCAGATACGGCATAGCAATCCACTTATAGGTACTAGGGATAGTTACAAGAATTCTGGAACAAGTTCAAAAATCAGAGCTAGGAGGTGGGTCGATACAGTACATCAGTCAAGAATATTGTCTTTGAGGACAAATGTGTTAATGTTCCTACAGTTTTAACTAAAAATGTATCGGTAATTAAATTTGTTACTTTTTAAGATGAAAATGTGGATGCTCAAAGTGTTTCTAAGATTACCCCTACAATTGTAGAAGAACAAGCTCCTACTCGTGTTGAGGAATTACAACAACCTCAAGAGCAAGTGTCATTATGTAGATTCACTAGGGAAAGAAGATTTGTGATTCCAGATGATTATGTCATATATCTTGAAGAGCATAAGTTTGATATAGGACTGGAAGATCATCCATCATCTATCAGCTAAGCCAAACAAAGATAACGACATTTAGGATCTTTTCGAATTGCTTAAAGTTGTAAAATCAATTGATTGCAAATGGATTTTTAAGACCAAGCAAGATTCAAAAGGCAATGTCAAAAGATATGAAGTATGTCTTGTTGCTAAGGGTTTCACAAAAAAGGAAGGCATTAACTATAATGAAACTTTCTCTCTAGTTTCATTAAAAGACTCTTTAGAATTGTAAAACCCGCGGACCTTAATTTCATATAATAGCGGAATAATTAAAAGATTTTATTAAGAGTCTTAAAACACTTTTTGAACAGAGTTATAATAATAGAAATAAGCTTATTAGAGGTAAACCATAATGAAACTTTGGGTAAACAATGAAATAGATCAAAATCATAGATTTAGGATTGTTAAATAGGATTTTCGCACTCGAAATAATTAAATTAGCTTAAACATAAAAATTCATAATAAAATGTTAAAATCTTAAATTTTATTGAGACCATGAGTAAAAGTACACGAGGATTTTCTTAAAACCCTAATCTAATAAAGTATTAAATAATAATATATATATATATAGGAGGAGACCAAGGGGACCCACGGCCATTTTCACACACACAGGACCAAACCAAGAAAAGAAACAAACAAAAGGAAAAGAAGAAGAGGACGAGACGAGAACGGGAAAAGAAAACAAAAGAAAAACCGAACAAAAAAAATCATAACTCGCACATACGACTTTTGATCGACGATCTGAGACCACCTACGTGTTCCTTGAGGTGAGTGCAACTCAACTGGACTAAATTTTCGCGAAACAGAGTTCATTTCTAAAAGTTATATATAAAGAATAAATAGGTATAAAAATTAGTACTTTACTTAAAATTAGTTGTAATAGCTAAGAAAGCATTAGATAAAGTGATGTAGACTATGTATTTAGTGTATTAATGTACTTTTCCCTAATTTTCTAGGTAAAGAGGGTTTTGATACGGAGATACCCAAAGCCTACTGCGAGTAAACCTCAATAAAATGAGACTTCATTACATGTTGTATTATGTGTTTATGTGCTGTGTTGTGATGTCTTGTTATAAAGTGTTGTTGTGTAAATATAAATATATATATATATATATATATATAATGGCGTGCTGCTGGACCTATTTCTCTTTTTGTTGCCGTAAAGAGAGGATGGCGAGGGAGTAGAAACCAATATATATATATATATATATACTTATATATGTAGACTTTGTGATTGGTGGAGCTGTTTTGCGGTGTGAGATTTTTTTTTTTTATTTCTTTCCATGTCTTCTGCCCCTGCAGTGGCTGAGTAGTAGACGCATTTACATATATATATACATATAAAATGTACTGGACCATTGTTGGATCTACTCCTTTTGGCTTGCTGTGAAGAAGGAATACATATATACATATATCTAATGAGTGCTGGGACGATTTTTATTGTTCTACCGTGAAGGAGCTAATGTGTATATATATAACGTGTTGGCTGCTGGTTCCTTTCTTTGTTGTGCATGTGTATGTGTTAAATTGTTTTGCTGGCTGCTATCCGATATATATCTATAGATATATGTCTAAACGCTGGACAGTGAAGGATCATGTATGTATATGCATATTTCATTTGATGGCTAGGACATTTCTTTTGCTAGCTGCCGCGTGGTTATATATATATGTATAGGTATAATGGTCAAGGAGGCGTAAACCGTAAACTTCACGTTGATTACCGGAAGACCACATAAGATACTGCATTCATGTGTTTGTTCTTGCATAGCACTTATTTGATAACTTGTTTGAATTTTATTTGTGTTTGTTGCAATACTAAGAGATTGCATCCTATCTCACTAAGCTTTAGTTTACCTTCCTATAGATTTTTCCTTGTGGGTAGAGATTACCTAAACTTCATGATGAACCGACGAACCAAGGTGAGTACTTGTTGCGCCAATGGTGAGCATGGTCGTGGAAAGGATGTGAGGCCTAGATTGAATGTAGATATTTTTAGAATGGATCTTTTATTTGGTAATTGATGAAAATGTAATTAAGTGGCCTGATATGGCCTTGGGTGTACTTGTTGTGGTGAAATGGGACCCATCTAAGGCTGAGTAATGTTTTGTGTAATTAATTATCTTGTGAGTAGGGAACATGATTACTCTGGTGAACAGGTCAACATTGAAGACAAGACGCTTCGCGGTTGCTTAATAAGAGGTTAAGTAATCGTGGCGGGTTGTCACGAGGGGCCCTTAGAGTGGGGTGTGATAGCTTTTGTTGGTATCAAAGCTGAGTTAGGATTGAAACAAGATATAAACTGAGGATACAAGGGGTTAAGAGTCAACATCTTAAGATATTGACCTAGTAACCCATTAGATAGAAGAAAACTTACCATAATAGATGAGAGCGGGTTAAACTTGAGAGCGGATTAACTAACTTAAAAGCTTATGATTTTCTTATTTTCATTGACATGCAGGGTATGCTTCGTTGTCTCGATAGGAAGTGGAACACTTGTTGTATGAGGGATGACGATGACCTGATTAGCTATCGGTTGAAGATGGAGACACTGTTACATCATTACGATTACTTCTCTTGTTATAAGACGGTTGATGAATTGATTGAGGACTAGAGAATAGGACTAAATGAGTTTTGGTATGAACAGTTGGACAAGCTAAGTGAGAACCTCAGGAATAGGCATAGTAGGTACATAGCAATACCTGCTCTAGAGGCTAAATATGCGCAGATGAAGGGTATGTCAGATATACCTTATGGGATAGAGTTTATTGCCCAATTTGACTTAGGGAGGAGGTATCCTCAAGAGATGCTAGTACCTCCTATCACTTCCAGACGAAATAACCGCAGGTATAGGAGGGAGATATATGATTGGAAGCCGAAGGTTGACTTAGGACTCCTATATGATGAGGACTCCTAGGATATTATAGTAAACCAAGGGGACATGTTTGTCGTGGAACAAGAATTATAGGAGGATTAGGAAGAAGATCTAGAAGAAGAATCATCTACCGAAGAAAACTCTTATATGGACGGTGCCCTGGAAGACGATGTCATGCTTTTGGATTCTCTAGAGGAGGAAGAAGAGGAAGAGGAAGAAGAGGGATATGAGGAGGAAGAAGAGGGATATGAAGAAGAAGAAGAAGAAGAGGAAGAGGAAGAACTAGAAAGTGATGAGGATATAAGTGAGTAATAGTAAAGTGTCGCATAGGAGTAAGAAAGTAGATGTAAATGTTGTCTTTTAGAAAACATGTATTGGGGATTAGTAATGTGTATGCTCTTTTGTAAGGCCTATGAGGGAAAATTTTGTAGAATAATGTATATATATATATCCCTCTATGTTAAATGGTGTAAATGTTGAAAATCATGTATGAAATATATAGATTTTAGTATGCTTATAGTCTTTGGTGCAAAATTTGAGATATCTTGTAGACTTTTATAGATATTTGAGTCACTCATGATATATATGTCATTGGAATGACCTAACATTTGATATGTTGTAATGGGGGATTTAAGAGGAGTTGCTAGTAAGGGGTGAAAGGTCGCCACATCACTAAGGTGTCGGGAGGACGAAGGAATCCTGGAAATGGAAACACCACCTGTAGTCCCACAAGCGAATCCAGAGATTCAACCCGTAACGCCAGGTCGAGTGGCTAAACTAAGACAACTAAGAGTTGGAGGCTCCCACTAAAGGAAGAGGAAGTGGGGAAGAGCGTATGACGAGGCTCAAAGTGACAGTGCAACAATTGGTACAACAAGCTTTGTTAAGTTAACAGTTGATGCCAGGAAGTCAACCATCATCACAGTCGGTCCCTCCACCATCTCAAGTGCATCTAACACCACCGGTAGCACCTCAACAATCCCAACAAGAGACGGTATGGTACCGGTGCCATTAGCTCCAATGACCCACGTACTGTTAACAGAAAGTGAACTTAGAAATGACCAAGGAAGAAGTGGTTAGATTCAGAGGAATACCTTCCTTGACTTCATACGATCCAATAGATTATTTGATGGGGCATATGGGAAGCCGGAAGAAGCTGAGGAATGGATGGCCATTCGCTGTGTATGAGGTAAAGGATCCTCAGAAGTTGGCCTACGCCTCTTATATGTTGAAAACTAGAGCCAGAATATGGTGGGATGTGAGACAAAGAGCATTAGCCCAGCCAATCTCTTGGGAAACTTTTCGAGATGAGTTTTTCAAGGAATACTTCCCGAAGAGTGTCAAAACCCGACTAAGCGGGCAACTATTTCAATTAAAGAAAGGCTGGAGGAGTATTGACCAGTATGAGCATGAGTTTCTCAGGTTATTACAGTTCACTCCAGATGTCTATAAGGTTTTAGATGAGCTGAAATAACAGTTATTCTTGAATGGATTGGATGCTGAAATCTAAGGACGGATCATGGACTTTGAATTAAAAACATATGTTGAGGTAGTGAATAAAGCTTGAGCTCTAGAGCAGACTAAATTGAAAGTGGAAGAACTGAGGGCCTGAGCGAGACCAAGTGTTAGACCTTGCATTCCTACGAAGAGACCTCAATTCTAACCCATCCTAAGTGATAAAGGAAAAAGGCCAATGTTGAATGTAATGCTTATAGGTATAAAGATGCTGTTTATTGTCCCTCGAGAAAAGTTGATAACAGTTGTTTGTTGGAGGTGTGAAAAAATGCATTATCCCCAAGACTACCCCTACCTAAAAGGGAGATGCTTTAGATGTGGGGTAAATGAGCACAAAGCTGAGGAGTGTCTACAAAAGGGTTCCTCGATCTGTTATGTGTGCGGACAAGTAGGGCACATAGCCAACATATGCCCTAAGAAGTATCAAGGGCTTGGACCTAAGGTCACTGGACCTAGAACCACCATCAGAAAATCGGCCAATAGACCTTTAGGACCAAGAGTACAAAGAACTAACCCTCAGGCTCCTAATGCTCGAGTTTTTGCCATGGAGGGTATAACAACTGAAGAATGGGAAGGATAGGAGCCAGAACAATATCAAGACATTGATTTGGCCGCCATAGAGTATTCAGAGGGAGGAGATGTGGTAACAGGTATGTAGAAACTGAAATTCACCTATTTATGATGTTTAATAGATGTACAGTATAAATAAGAGATAATTGCTACAATTAAGAGATATAGAGGCCTACTACTAAGAGGATTTGATTAGATAAAGTATAGTAATCAAATATTAACTAATTGATAGGATTTATCTTAGTCACTGCTCAACCAACCTTAGTCCTATTCGATATGGGAGCTACACATTCTTTCATAAGCCTAGCTGTGACTTAACAGTGGAGATTGGACGTTCAACCTTCTCTAAGAATCTTAAAGATTAATACTCCTACTGGAGAAAAGGCTATCGCTAAAGATATGGTGAAGGATTGCCTGATCAAGATCCAGGGAAGAAATATGCTTGCGAATTTAATTGTTTTGGCCATGAGAGGCTACGAAGTGATCTTAGGAATGGATTAGCTATCTAAAAACTTTGCCTATGTAGAATATAAGAACAGGGAGGTGCAGTTTAGCAGGTCAGGGATTGAAACAATAATGTATCGAGGGCAAGTGAAAGAGACTCATGAAGTTTCAGCTAGCCAAATTGAGGAGGAAAAGAAAAGTCTTTCAAGCTGGAACATGTACTTAATAAGTGCGGTGGAGGTGGAGAAGGCATTGTTGAAGTTAGAGGAAATACCAGTTGTTAATGAATACCCTGACGTATTTCCTAAAGAACTACCAGGACTACCACCTCAAAGGGAATTAGATTTTACCATTGAGACAAAGCCGGTTATCGAAAAAATCTCAAAAGCACCTTATCGAATGGCTTCGATAGAATTACAAGAGTTGAAAAGACAATTACAGGAATTAATTGAGAGGGGGTTTATTTGCCCAAGTGTATCACCATGGGGAGCCCAGTAATATTTGTCAAGAAGAAAGATGGATCTATGCGGTTATGCGTGGACTACCGAAAGTTAAACAAAGTGACTGTTAAGAATAGATATACACTACCAAGGATTGACGATGTCTTTAATCAACTAAAGGGAGCAAATGCCTTTTTTAGAATTGACCTGCGATCTAGATACCATCAATTGAGGATTAAATTGGAGGATGTGCCCAAAACTGCCTTCTGAACGAGATATGGTCATTATGAGTTCCTAGTTATGTCCTTTAGATTGACGAATGCTCCAGTTGCATTCATGGATCTCATGAATAGGATCTTTAAGTCGTTTTTGGATAAGTTCATTGCAGTTTTCATCGATGACATTTTGATCTATTCCAAGACGTAGTTAAAACATGAGGAACACTTGTGAATCGCTTTAGAATTATTGAAAGAGCACCAATTGTATGCGAAACTATCCAAGTGTGAATTTTGGATGCATCAAGTGGAATTCTTGGGACACATTATATCCAGTGAAGGGATAACAGTCGACCTAGCAAAGATCAAGGCTATAGTTGATTGGAAGCCACCAACTACAGTGACGAAAGTTAGAAATGTCCTTGGGTTAGCTGAATATTACCGGCGATTTGTGAAGAATTTTTCATAGATATCGAAACCTTTGATTAGATTAACCTAGAAGGAGGTGAAGTTTGAGTGGGATGAGAAATGCTAGAGAAGCTTCCAAGAGTTGAAGCAAAGATTAGTTACGGCCCCAATCTTAACATTGCCTAACATAGAAGAGCCCTTCAACATATATAGTGATGCTTCCCCAAGTGGATTAGGTTGTGTGCTAATGCATAATCAGAAAGTTATGGCTTATGCTTCCTGGTAACTGAAAACCCATGAGAGAAATTACCCTACCTATGATTTAGAGTTGTCTGCGATCGTGTTTGCCTTGAAAATATGGAGACATTACTTATATGGGTAGAGGTATGAAGTATACACCGACCATAAGAGCTTAAAGTATCTACTTACTAAAAAAGAACTCAACATGCGATAGAGGAGATGGCTTGAACTCATTAAGGATTATGACCTCAGTATTAGCTACCACCCAGGAATAGCCAATGTAATGGCCGATACATTGAGTTGAAGAAACCATGGCCAGGTGGTAGTGTTGTTAACGAAACAACAACAGTTAATATGAGAGTTTGAGAAGCTTAGGATTGAGATCAAGTGGCATAAGGAAGAAGAGGCTCAAATATTTGCTTTAGAAGTACGACCTACGCTTTTAGATAGACTAAAAGAATTACAGCGGGTCGACCCAAAGATCACAGAACTTCGAGGAAAGGTGGAACAAGGGGTCAGCACTGATTTCAAAGTGGACCCCAAGGGAGTCTTAAGATTAAGAGGTAGATGGTGTGTACCAACGAATCAACAGTTAAGGAATGACATCTTCGACGAAGCCCATAATTCTGGTTACACCCTACACCATGGGGGAAATAAGATGTACTAGGAGCTTAAGAAAGGCTATTGGTGGAAAGGAATGAAGAGGGGTGTAGCATGGTTTGTTTCCCAATGTTTCGTCTGTCAACAAGTTAAGGCTGAACATCAAAGACCTAGAGGAATGCTACAACCATTGCCGATTCCTGAATAGAAATGGGAGTAAATCACGATGGACTTTGTTACGACATTACCGAGGACCAGGGCTGGATACGAAGCAATATGGGTGATCGTGGACTGATTAACCAAATCTACCCATTTCTTACATGTTAATATGACTTGTTCATTGGAAAAATTAGCTAAGGTCTACCTATAGGAAATTGTGAGACTTCATGGGGTACTACAAAGTATAGTGTTTGATCGAGATCCCCGGTTTGTATTAAAGTTCTGAAGAAGTCTACAACAAACTCTAGGAACTAAACTGTAATTTAGTACATCATATCACCCTCAAACGGATGGACAATTCGAGCGGACCATCTAAACCTTAGAAGATATGGTATGAGCTTGTGTATTGGACTTTAAGGATAGTTGGGAGTGACATTTGCCATTGGTCGAGTTTGCCTACAACAATAGCTATCATTCGTCGATTAAGATGGCCCCGTGTGAAGCTTTATATGGATGAAAGTATAGATACTTGGGCCAAATTTGCTAGAAGAGACAATAGACAAGGTTGCCATTATTAAGCAATGAATGAAGGAAACCCAAGATCACCAAAAGAGCTGGGCTGATCTAAAGAGAAGGGAGATGGCATTCGTGCCTGGAGAACATGTCTATTTAAAAGTTACCCCAATTAAGGGAACTAGACGGTTTGGAATGAAAGGGAAGCTAAGTCCTAGATATGTAAGGCTATATGAAGTATTGAAATGAGTTGGAGAAGTGGCCTATTGTTTAGCTTTACCACCTCAACTATCAGGGGTTCATGATGACTTCTGTCGAGTCTAATTTTTTATTTCTCATTCTTAATCCGATCTATATTAGACCCTATGCTTATCTAATGTAGAGTCTCGACTTGAGTTAGAAATTTCGCTTTGTTTTGGAGTCGCCACCCAACTATTGTTGGGAAAGATTGAATTAGGACTGATTGAGCAGATTAGTCCTAATTTGGACCACTAGTCGTCGTAGTTTCCTCTTCTCGTTTTTTGTAAAAAGAGGAAAGGGGAAAATTAGAGTTTTTGAGTTCGGAGGCTAACCTATTAAAACCCTAAGGTTACCACCCTAATCTCATAAAATCTCAACTTTATCTAGAAATGTCTTTTATTTATTTTTTGTTGTCTTTTTATTTTGTTTTTGAATAACCTATAATGAGAAAATGATTTTTATTCGTTTTTAGGGTTATCCCAAATGAGTGCCTATGTACCTGCTATTCAGGATCAAACATGCCATAGTTCGCTTATCTTGAAAAATTTTAGTGTGTTGGTGATTTTTAATTATGAAATCTCTTTTGATTTATGTTTTTACCATTTTAGGATTTTTCTAAAAAATCTAAGCCTAAGCTTGATGATTTGAATTTTTTTTAAATGATAATTATTTTAAGGAAAAACCAATTTTGGATTTATTTAAGAAAATGATTTTTCTAAGAGATAAAAATTTCATTTTTCTATTTTTCAACCCATTTCTACTATTATAAATTTTTATTAATTTTTTAATTTTTATAATTTTTTTATAATTTTTATTAAATTTTATTGAAGGATTTTCTCCTAGATTTTTTATCTATCCTATTCTAAAATCTAAATTATTATTATTATTTTTTCTAATATTTTTATCATTTTCTTTATAAATTTTCACACTTTTATTATTTATTATTATAATTTTTATTTTTATTTTTATTATTCATCCAAAATCCAATCCTAAAAAAATAATCTAATTTCTAACATTTTTTCTATTTTTTGAATTATAAATAACAAATAAGTAAATAAATAAATTCGAAATAAATAAAATAGATAAATAAATAAATATCGAAAAATCCGACTTACCTAGATCCGGGTCGGTGCACAGATCGGGTCAGGTCGGGTCGATTGGGCATAGCGGCTGGGAGTGCTCGTTGACGGCGTTTCGGCGTCCATTTTCATCGAATAAGATACGTTTCTGAAGCTTCTAAGGATAACGGATCCGGTGATGGTGGTGTTTTCTATCGAAAACCACCCTACACGGTGGTCTAAGAGCTACGGTGAGGGTTTTGAGAGAGAAAACTCCGGCGAGGGCTCGGCATATGCTTTTCTTTTTCTTTCCTTTCAATTCCTTCTATCACTTTCTTTCTCCTCGTGCTCTAGCCTCCCCTCCGATCTCTATTTATAGGTAGCGAAGTCCAACGGCGGATAACTCCAGATCTCGACCGCAGTGGAGGATTTGCCCTTATCTTCAAAATGTGATCTTTATCCCTTATATTAGAGCAGTTTTTGGGATTTATTTAGTTTGTGATCGTGATAAATCTAAAAAGATTAGGAAAAAACGACTTAAGTTCGCCCAGATTTGTTCCGCTTTCTTCTCGCCTGTTTTTCGTTCGCCGGTCGAAGGGAGGAAGAAGATGAGCACGCTCCTGACGCGTGCTCGGGCTAGCTAATCCGACGGTGCCACGTGGCAGCTGGAGGAAAAAAAAACAAAATGGCATAAATTTCCTTTACCCGTATTCGATCCCTCGACCTCGCCTTCCCCACACGCGTCCCAAGCGTGCCCACGAGCCAACTGAGCTGGCCTAAATCTCAGTTTTATTTTTTACGCAAATTGTATATGTGTCTTGTATTTTTTTTATTTTTTATTATTTTGAAATTCTAAAAATTGGTAAAAATTATTAACTCCTTTTCTTATTATTTCTACAATTATTTTCCAAAATTGATGTATTTTTCCTATTTATTTTATTTTTTGAACATTTTTCCTATTTTTGCTAAATTAGGAGAAAAATTGTAAAAATGGAAAAAATTGAAAATTGATTACTATTTATCATTAGAGGCAAAAATAGGGTGTTTACAGTTGCCCCTCTTTATAGTAAAGTTTGCAAAACTTAACTACAAAGACAAAAAAGACGCCATTTTTGGCCTTTTGATTGAATGGATAACGCCTTGGTTTGGCTGGTTATCTGGAATTTGGTCTCTAGTAGAAAAATGCTCCATGATTTAATAATCCTACGAGTATTTTGTGATGATTGGTATTGCTTAAGAAATGGTCCTAACAATCTAGAGTAATATATTCTCCCAAAAAGTGCTCTATGGGCTGACTAATTGGCGATAGGAAACATTTCAAGAATTGTTTAGTAGGGTGTTAATGTAAGTGGAATAGCTGATGATAGGAAGCATCCTATCGGACTAGCAACCTTGAAGAGAAGATTGTCTTAGGAAGCGCTCTTATGAGCTAACTACCTATCAACAGAAGCGTCTGACTAGACTAGCAACTGTTTGAAGATAAATACTGCCGAAGAGTGCTCTTATGAGTTGACTAATTGGTTATCGACAAATTTGGAAAAGTGCTCCTATGAGTTGACTAATTGATAGATTCGAAGAGTACTCCTCTAAGCTAACTAATCGATGGATTTGAAAGTGCTACTATGAGCTAACTTATCGATAGTTTTGAAAAGCGCTCACATGAGCTAACTAATCGATAGCTTCAAAAAGTTCTCTTGGGAGCTAACTTTAAGCAAGGGTGTCTAGGAAGTGCCCATTTACGGGCTAACTAACCTATAGCGAGAGGACATGTCTCAAAAGGTGCCCCTATGGGCTGACATTTTTGAAGGGATGTTTGGGAAAGTGCCCCATTGTGGGCTGACTAACCTATGGTGGGAAGCGTTTTCTTAGACTCGCGACCTTGGGGAAGAAATCTTTCAAAAGGTACCCCTACAGGCTGACCTTAGGAAGAGATGTTTAGGAAAGTACTCCATTGTGGGTTGACTAACCTACAGGGAGAAACATCTCAAAAAGGTGCCCTTGTGGGCTGACCCTGAGGATGTTTAGGCTAGTGCCCCAATGTGGGCTGACTAACCTAGAACAAAATGTCTCGAAAGGTACCCCTATGGGCTAAGCCTGAGACATAAAGTTTAGGAAAGTGCCCCTCTATAGGCTGACTAACCTATGACAGGAAGAAATGTCTCGAAAGTTGCCCTTATAGGTTCCTTAAGAGAAGATATCTAGGAAAGTACCCCATTACGGGCTAACTAACCGACAGTAGGAAGAAACGTCTCAAAAAAAAGGTACCTTTGTGGGCTGACCCTAAGAGAGGATGTTTAGGCAAGTGCCCCAATGTAGGCTGACTAACTTATAGTAGGAAGATGTCTCAAAAAGGTGCCCTTATAGGCTGACCCTAGGAGATGAAGTTTAGGAAAGTGCCCCTTTGTGGGCTGACTAACCTATAACAGGGAGAAATGTCTCGAAAGGTGCCTTTATAGGCTGACCTTAAGAGAGGATATCTAAGAAAGTGCCCCATTACGGGTTAACTAACCGATAGTAGGAAGGAATTCCTAAGTGAGAATCTTATTTTTTTCCAATAATAGTCAAGAGTTCCTAAATGTAGGATGACTTAAGACTTTTGAACAAGTGATGATTAAAATTTTTCTGCAAATTTTCAAGAAAAAATGCTCTTTTGAAACTTAAGGATAATGTGGCAAAGCATTAAAGTGTTTTCTAGCGATTTTTTTTTTTAAGAATTGCTAACGAGTAAAGAGTCTGACAAGGCTCCTAAAAATACAAATAAAGGGTAAGCCTTCCCTACTACTCAATAATCACTTACTCTTTTGCCTCATTTTACTTAGAGGGTTTGGTTTAATCTTGAAAACAAAGTGGTGTCTTGGCTTAATCAATCATCTCTTGAGGGGTTTCTTGCAATTAAGACTCATATCTTCTTCTTGGGGGACATTAGTATTTAAAATTTAGGCCAAACAACGCCAATGAGGAATAACTTTAAATTCCCTCATTCCATTTAGAAACATATATCTCATTTTTAATTGGTTTAATCTAAGAGGACTTCCTCACAATCTCTCGGTTTAGATGTCACTTTCTACTTCTATTCCAAAAATTATGGCCTTTCTTGTAAGTAATATGCTTTAATCAATCCGTTAGGCCTTTTTGATACTTGTAATGCAATTTAGGCTCTTTGGTTATTGGTTTCAGAAAAGTAATGCTGGGGTTTATTTTGAAAGAATCATCATTTCAACTTGGGTTTGTAAGTCAAGAAACCTTGAGAAAAACTAGAATAGTACTTGCCCTAGCAATTTTTGCTTAAGATAAGTTATTTTCAATGATTTAGAGAAGTCTTCGAAAAAGGGTAGTATATCTTTGAACTATAATGTTTAAATTCTCGTATTTGGCCCTAGTATTTTCAAGTGTTGTTGGGCTTTTTATAGGTTTAACTACATTCTTAGGCTTTTCTCATTTCTCTTCTTTTCTTTTTCTTTTCTTTCTTTTTCTTTCATTCATTCTCTTTTTCCATCTTTTTTCTTTTTCTTTTGGGCCCAATGGTGATTATCTCCTGTGGGTTATGTGTAGTTTTTCAAAATGTGGACTTTTCTTCATCTCAAATAAATTATTTATGGCAAAAATTACTTTTGAATTGTTGCAACTAGGGCAAGCACTATTGATGTCTCTATCTTCCCAATCATTCCATTGTGGGGTGGTTGATAGTAGGGTTAAATTTTGAAACTCTTATTTGTCAAAGGATGATTGTGTTTAGGGTAGAAAAAATGAATGCCTAACATTATTTTGATTTAACGTATCAAATTCAAGATAGACCTCCTTTAAGGAATGAGTCCAAAACCTCACATTAATAACACTCAACTCTCAAGTGTTTAAGGGTTAGTGTTTGGGATGTGGTTTGCCTCTTGTCATCTTAAACCTTTTAAACAAAAATATCCTTCCATTTTATCAAATTTGCCCATATTCACCACTTCTCATGGTGTCCTCATGTACTATTGTCAATTTGAACAAGCGATTTGGTCTTAAGCGCCTAAGACTCAGGTATTTAGAATAGTCTTCTTTATACCCTCATTGATAATTGATCATAGCTACTTTGAAAGTGTGCCCAAAAATTAATTGTCTCTGTGTCTGGTTTAGATAACTTTTGATGGAAAGGAAACTTCAAGTGCAGCCCTTAGGATTGGAGGGGGTTGGGAGGTTTTACATTTTGAGGCAAAATCAAGATATGAGGAGACCTTTTGAAGTGAATGGGGTCTTTCAAGTTGAGAGTAGGTTATAGAAGTCTTTGGCTTTATGTTTAGAGCAAGTGACTATGAGCTTTAGGTTAGGCTGACCATTTAGAAACAACTTTTAGGACCTTGAAAGGATCTCTTATTGTTAGTAACTCTTCAATTTTCTTTATTGTTCTTATGTTTTAGTAAATATGCAAACAAGATGCTCACACGGATGCTAAAATAAAGGGGCCAGCATTTGATTAATGATATAATATTGAAATTTTATTAATATTGCAAACTTGGAGTTTAGCACTTTGAAAACATGAAAGGGACAAATACACTATCAATCTATTTCCTAATTCCTAGTCTTCTTTTTCTTCAGCTGCATAGGTGCTGGTTCTCTTCCAATTTGTCCATTTAGAGGCAATACTAGTTGTTGTTTCCTAATGCCCAGTTGATTGCTGTCTTGCGAATGCTCAGAAATTTGCTGAAAATGCCAATCGGCCCAGCTTCAAGATTTGGCACATATACCTCGTTGGTAAGTGATGGGGCCTATAAAAGTTGGGTATATTCTTTCAGAGTGGGTGTAATCTCATGTAGCCCAATAACGAAAGTCGTGGGCTCGATTTCCCATAAGTGGAGGATAGCCCATGTTAAAGGTAACTTCATTTCCATCTTCATCAGTGGTAGGATGGGTCTTATCTTTTTCGGGATGAAAGTTTGTTCCTTAGGGTCGCATAAGGTAAACCAATGGTCTAGTACCAATTTTGGATCCAAAGGTTTGCAAGCTCAGATTTCCTTGTGGAGGAGGTGGTTGACTATGGGACTAGCCATCTATTACAATTGGAATTTTCCCGTTACACAAAATTTTTATAAATTACAAATGATGCTATTACAGGCAAATGTATCTGAACTTTAGAAAAGGAACAAAGAATTATATCATTAACTAATTGTCAGCTTATGTCTCCATGTATGCAGATAGGTGGGTTCTAACAAGTCCCCAAGCTCTATGACCTCCCGCATTTTCGGAGAAATGGATCTCAGGCCATATCGAAGAATTGGGTAGGGTAGCCTAATTAGTCTTGAACGGCGATCATATCACTTCGCCTGAAACCTACACAATGGCCCCTCGTCTTAGGGTCCTAAGACGGCTTGGGTTTGACCGTATTTATTTACACATTTAATGCATGCAAACTCAACAACAAAAGCAAATAACTGAATCCTAAATTTTGCTAAATCCCTGAAAGGTTAGTAATAGCATAACAATCAAAAGACATTTCTTAGAAAGGAGCAATTTGAGGAGATTGAGGTAGCTAGCCTACTAGAGATTTCGTCCCTAGTGGAGTCGCCATCCTGTCGAGTCTAATTTTTTATTTCCCATTCTCAATCCGATCTATATTAGACCCTATGCTCTTCTACTGTAGACCTTCGACTTGAGTTAGGAATTTCGCTTTGTTTTGGAGTCGCCATCCAACTGTTGTTGGGAAAGATTGAATTAGGACTGATTGAGCATATTAGTCCTAATTTGGACCACTAGTTGTTGTGATTTTCTCTTCTCGTTTTTTGTGAAAAGAGGAAAGGGGAAAACTAGAGTTTTTGAGTTTAGAGGCTAACTTATTAAAACCCTAAGGTTACCACCCTAATCTCCTAAAATCTAAACTTTATTTAGAAATGTCTTTTATTTATTTTTTGTTGTCTTTTTATTTTGTTTTTGAATAACCTATTATGAGAAAATGATTTTTATTCCTTTTTAGGGTTGTCCCAAATGGCTGCCTACGTACCTGCTATTCAGGATCAAACATGCCGTAGTTCGCTTATCCTGAAAAATTTTAGTGTGTGGGTGATTTTTAATTATGAAATCTCTTTTGATTTATGTTTTTACCATTTTAAGATTTTTCTAAAAAATCTAAGCCTTAGCTTGATGATTTGAATTTTTTTTAAATAATAATTATTTTAAGGAAAAACCAATTTTGGATTTATTTAAGAAAATGATTTTTCTAAGAGATAAAAATTTCATTTTTTTATTTTTCAACCCATTTCTACTATTATAAATTTTTATAAATTTTTTATTTTTATAATTTTTGTTAAATTTTATTGAAGGATTTTCTCCTAGATTTTTTATCTATCTTATTCTAAAATCTAAATTATTATTATTATTTTTTCTAATATTTTTATCATTTCCTTTATAAATTTTCACACTTTTATTATTTATTATTATAATTTTTATTTTTATTTTTATTATTCATCCAAAATCCAATCCTAAAAAAATAATCTAATTTCTAACATTTTTTCTATTTTTTGAATTATAAATAACAAATAAGTAAATAAATAAAATAGATAAATAAATAAATATCGAAAAATCCGACTTACCTGGATCCGGGTCTGTGCACGGATCGGGTCGGGTCAGGTCGGGTCGTCGGGCACAGCGGCTGGGAGTGCTCGTTAACGGCGTTTCGGCATCCATTTTCATCAAATAAGATACGTTTCCGAAGCTTCTAAGGATGACGGATTCGGTGATGGTGGTGTTTTCTATCGAAAACCACCCTACACGGTGGTCTAAGAGCTACGATGGGGGTTTTGAGAGAGAAAACTTCGGCGAGGGCTCGGCGTATGCTTTTCTTTTTCTTTCCTTTCAATTCATTCTATCACTCTCTTTCTCCTCGTGCTCTAGCCTCCCCTCCGATCTCTATTTATAGGCAACGAAATCCAACGGCAGATAAGTTCGGATCTCGGCCGTGGTGGAGGATTTGCCCTTATCTTCAAAATGTGATCTTTATCCCTTAGATTAGAGCCGTTTTTGGGATTTATGTAGTTTGTGATCGTGATAAATCCAAATAGATTAGGAAAAATTGACTTAAGTTCGCTCGGATTTGTGTCGCTTTCTTCTCGCCCGTTTTTCGTTCGCCGATTGAAGGGATGAAGAAGATGAGCACGCGCCTGGCGCGTGCTCGGGCTGGCTAATCCGATGGTGCCACGTGGCAGCTGGGGAAAAAAAAAACAAAATGGCACAAAGTGCCTTTGCTCGAATTCGATCCCTCGACCTCGCCTTCCCCACATGCGTCCCAGGCGTGCCCACGAGCCAGCTGAGCTGGCCCAAATCTCAGTTTTATTTATTACGCAAATTGTATATGTGTTTTGTATTTTTTTTATTTTTTATTATTTTGAAATTCTAAAAATTGGTAAAAATTATTTAACTCCTTTTCTTATTATTTCTAAAATTATTTTCCAAAATTGATATATTTTTCCTATTTATTTTATTTTTTGAACATTTTTCCTATTTTTGCTAAATTAGGAAAAAATTGTAAAAATGGAAAAAATTGAAAATTGATTACTATTTATCATTAGAGGAAAAAATGGGGTGTTTACACCTTCCATGTGTCGTTACTTTGGAAACACATTCTAGACCTTAATCGAGCTATTGAGATGGATATCCTGGCAATTCAACCAAACTTGACGTATTGAGAACATCCTATTCAAATTCTCGATACTCAATCTCGAGAGTTATGTAACAAGACCATCAAGTTCGTTAAGGTCCAGTGGAGTCGATACTCGGAACAAGAGGCTACTTGGGAGAAGGAAGATGAGATGAAGGAGAGATACCCCCAACTCTTCAAAGAACCAGGTACGCTCTAAAGTTTTGAGGACAAAACTTTTGAAGGAGGGGAGAATGTAAAACCTGCGAACTTTAATTTTGTATAATAGCGGAGTAATTAAAAGATTTTATTAAGAGTCTTAAAATACTATTTGAATAGAATAATAATAATAGAAATAAGCTTATTAGAGGTAAACCATAATGAAACTTTGGGTAAACGATGAAATAGATTAAAATCATAGATTTATGATTGTTAAATAGGATTTTCGAGTGGATATTCGTACTTGGAATAATTAAATTAGCTTAAACATAAAATTTCGTAATAAAATTTTAGAATTTTAAATTTTATCAAGACCATTGTATGAGTAAGTAATGTTTCTTAAAACTCTAATCTAATAAAGTATTAAATAATAATAGTAATAATAATAATATAGTATAAATATATATAGGAGAAGACCGTGAGGACCCACGGCCATTTTCACACGCACAGAACCAAACCAAGAAAAGAAAGAAACAAAGTAAAAGAAGAAGAGGACGAGACGAGAATGGGAAAAGGAAACAAAAGGAAAACCGAACAAAAAAAAATCATAACTCGCACATACGACTTCTGATCGATGATCCGAGATCACCTACGCGTTCCTTGAGGCGAGTATAACTCAACTAGATTAACTTTTCGATAATGGAGTTTATTTCTAAAAGTTATATATAAAGAATAAATAGGTATAAAAATTAATACTTTACTTAAAATTAATTGCAAGAGTTAAGAAAACACTAGATAAAGTAATCTAGATTATGTATTTAGTGTACTGAAATACTTTTCCCTAATTTTTTAAGTGAAGAGGGTTTTGATATAAAGATATCCGAAAACTACTTCGAGTAAACCTCGACAAAATGCGACCGATATGAATAGTACTCCGTAACATGTTGTATTATGTGTTTATGTGGTGTGTTGTAGTATCTTGTTATAAAGTGTAAATATATATATATAATGACGTGCTGCTGGACCTGTTTCTCTTTTTGTTGCCGTAAATAGAGAATGGCGAGGGAGTAGCAACCAATATATATATATATATATATATATATATATATACTTATATATGTAGACTTTGTGATTGGTGGAGCTGTTTTGCGGTGTGAGTAAATTTTTTTTTATTTCTTTCCACGTCTTCTTCCCCTGCACTGGCTGAGTAGTAGGCGCATTTACATATATATATACATATAAGACGTGCTGGACCTGTGTTGGATCTACTCCTTTTTGCTTGCTGTGAAGAAGGAATACATATATACATATATATAATGAGTGCTGGGACGATTTTTGTTATTCTGCCGTGAAGGAGCTGATGTGTAAATATATAACGTGTTGGCTGCTGGTTCCTTTCTTTGTTGTGCATGTGTATGTGTTAAATTGTTTTGCTGGCTGCTATCCCGTATATATCTATATATATATATGTCTAAACGCTGGACCGTGAAGGATCATGTATGTATATGCATATTTCATTTGATGGCTGGGACATTTCTTTTGCTAGCTGCCGCGTGGTTATATATATATATATGTATAGGTATAATGGTCTACTGGAACGCTGGCCAAAGTCTTGAAGTAGCCGTGAGATTATTTATATATATGTCTCCAAATGCAGGGGTGTATGCTGTAAATATATATATAGTTATGTTTATGTGTGGAGGCTTGTGCAACATCGGCTCAATTGAGTGTGTGCGACGTGATTTCTAGCCGTGTGCTGTGCTGGGACGTGGAAGCTGTCATGGAGATATTATGTGTATATGTTTATATGTGTACCTTGTTGGATTGGGAAGCTTGCTTGGGAATGTTGAATATGTACATTTTTATATGTGGGATGAAGAAGACGGAAATGGAAATTTAACTTGAGTATATGGGCTATAAGACGAAATGGAGGTGGAAGTTGGGATTATATTAATGTTAGATTCCTATGAGTTCGTGTGTTGAGGAAATGGGAAGTAGGATGGGAAAATCCTTGAAGGAAGATATGAGAAAACGTACTAGGGCATATAGGTTTTGGATTCTTTTCCTTAGTAAGCATATGTGGTATTACTAGTAGGAGGAAAGGGAGACATCATGGCATGATCATTGTTGACGATTGTAGAGATTGGTGAGAAGATTGTAGACACATGTTGATGTGGGGGTTGTTGGTGGCGGAAGCAAGATAGAGAGGGTTTGGAGAGTTGATATGAACTATAAATATGTGCATGCATCATGAGTTGAGATAGAGGATTTAAGATGCCAATAGTCTAAGTCCTTATCATTATAGTTACATATACTAGGTGTAAACGAGATGGAATAGTTAGGATATCGAAACGGGTATAAGCTATAAACATTAGGTATATATGTATGTGTATCTAGGAATAAGGTATAATCATAATCACAAATAAGAGGCCTATTGTCTAACGAACTTTTGTGAGATTTATGAATGTTATTTCCTTATTGATGTTACGTTGTGTTTTGCTCCTTAAAATGATTAAATGTGCTATGAATAGATTGCTGTCATGGTTGCCATTTACACATGTGCTTGACCTTGGATGATCACTCTAAAACTTATTCTAATTATGAAATCTAATTAAAAACCCAGCATGCATTACACGAACATTGCATAAGATTGAAGGCCATCACTGCTACATGATGTGTTGGAAGTGATTAAGAGGATTGTTATTCTACCAAGTGCAAACTGAGTGATTAGGGGATTATTGCACCTTGACGATTCTGAGTCTGGCCTATCTCTTAAGGGTGTAAATGCTCGGTGTATTGAGGCGCCTCAGCCTAAAACATTAAAGCTAAGACATAAATATAATAAAGCGATAAGAATAATAAAGATATGAGTAAGTCCCGAGCACTGATGGTGGCTTCGGAATCCTCAACCCAAGGTCAAGGGAGGCGTAAACCCTAGACTTCACGTCGGTTACCGGAAGACTATATGAGATACTGCATTCATGTGTTTGTTCATGCATAGCACTTTTTTGATAACTTGTTTGAATTTTGTTTGTGTTTGTTGCAACACTAAGAGATTGCACCCTATCTCATTAAGCTTTGGCTTACCCTCATATAGATTTTGCCTTGCAGGTAGAGACTATCTAAACTTCATGATGAATCGACGAACCAAGGTGAGTACTTGTTGCGCTAATGGTAGGCATGGTCGTGGAAAGGACGTGAGGCTTAAATTGAATGTAGACATATTTAGGATGGATATTTTATTTAGTAATTGATGAAAATGTAATTAAGTGGCCTGATATGGTCTTAGGTGTACCTGTTGTAGTGAAATGAGACCCATTTGAGGCTTAGTAATGTTTTATGTAATTAATTATCTTGTGAATAGGGAACATGATTACTCTAATGAACAAGTCAACGTTGAAGATAAGACACTTCATGGTAGCTTAATGATAGGTTAAGTAATCATGGCGAGTTGTCATGAAGGGCCATTAGAGTGGGATGTGACAAGAATTATCATGGCACTTATTGTACATTATGATTTATAGCTTCATCAAATGGATGTAAAGACTGCATTTCTCCAAGGAAACATTAAAGGAAAGACATATATGTTGTAACTAGAAAGTTTTTAATCAAGAGAATCATAACATCTAGTATGCAAATTAAAGAGATCCATCTATGGATTAAAGCAAGTATCTCATCAATAGTATTGAAAATTTGATCAAGTGATTACCACTTTTGGTTTTTAGGGAAACGTTGTTGATTAGTGTATATATCACAAGATCAGTGGGATCAAATTTGTTTTTCTAGTGTTATATGTCATTGGTATTCTACTTGCAAGTAACAATATAAGCATATTGTAGGAGATCAATAGATTTCTTTCAAATGATTTTGAAATAAAAGATCTTGAGATGGATCCTATGTGTTGGGCATATAGATTCATCGTGATCATTCATGAGGTATAATAGGCTTATCACAAAGGGCATATATTGAAAAGGTACTTAGCAAATTCTACATGAAAGATTGTGCATCAAGAGACACTTCAGTGGCAAAGGGTGATAAATTCAATTTGAATAAATGTCCTAAGACTGATATCAAGAAAAAGGTAATGGAGCATATCCCTTATGCATCAATGATAGGGAGTCATCTATATTCTCAAATATGTAGGTGTCCAGATATTGCGTACATTGTTGGAATGCTTGGTAGATATATGAGTACTCTTGGCATAGATCATTGGAAAGCAGCAAAACATTTCATGCCATACCTACAAAAAACAAACAATTTTATTCTCAAATATCAGAGATTTGATCATTTGGAGATCATGGGGTATTTCGACACCGACTTTGTTAGATGCCTTAATAACAGAATGTCTACTTTTGGTTAAATTTTCAAAATCAATGGAGGAGTTGTGTAATGGAAAATTGTCAAATAGACGCTTACAGTTTCTTCCACCATGGAGGTAGAATTTATTGCATGTTATGAAGCATCAGACTAGGGAATATGTTTATGAAAGTTTATAATAGGGCTGCAAATTGTTGATGGCATTTAAAAATCATTGAAGATAAATTGTGATAATAAGGCTATTGAAGTGTAGTCCAACAACAACAAGAGTTCATCAAAAGCAAAGCATATTGACATAAATTTTCTTGTTATTAAAGAGAGAGTTTAAAGTTCTCAAGTATTAATTGAACATATTAATACAAATCTTATAATTTCAAATTCGCATAATAAAGGTTTACCACCTAAAGTATTTCATAAGCATGTTGCCCACATGGATGTTATTCATCTTGATGATGTGATAGTATAGTGTATGATTTGTTTTAAGTTGATGTTCAGTTGTATATTATATTTAACTCATATATGGTTGTTTCGAATTCTCTAAATTAAAATATATATTCTTATTATAGTTGTGTATAAAGTAAGGAGTATATTATGAGTTATCAAGTAGAAAATGTTAGAAATAAGCATGTTAAGCATCACATTACAAGTAATTTCCACGTTATACATCCACACTTGATTGATGTTGTCAATTGTATTGATATTGGTGACCATTGATGGGTATCGTCATGATAAATAGTGATAAAGGCCACTTTGATCCAATAATGCATGATTGATTAATGGACCAAATTGTTTGGAGATGAGACTTAGTATAGACGGTAAAAGTTGAGCTCATAATATCAGGTGATATGTGTGGCTCAACTAAGAGATTATTGCATTTTTTATGGTCCACAATATCGATTAATTGTCTTATTAATTAAGGAATTAAGTTATTAAATAAAAGTGATCATTCGATTAATTAATAAATAGGCCAATTGGTCTCATGTCAAGGATTTTTTAGTATGGGACATAATGTGTAGAAACTCATATATTTTATTCCATTTATTATAATGAGCCATAATGAAATAAAATATTAAATGCTATAAATAGGATTGGATCTCTAGTGTAAGCAGTGTGTGTGCAGCATTAGGGTTTTTTTTTTTCCTTTCATTTCCTTTTTAACTTTCCCACATTCCATTGGTGAGAAAATAAAGAAGAGGTACTGTTATAGGTTGGACGGTAAAACCATTTAAGATTCGCTTCTACTATGTACTCAGGTACGTTTTTGCATACAAATTTAATTAAAATTTTATACTTTAATTTTATACATGAGATCTTGGATTATTTTTCATGGAAATAAAAAGTTTTCTTATTTCTAAAAACACTTCCTCAAACTTAACCCATTCGTTTGTTAGCACGCAATAGTTATTGCTAGAGGATTTAGTGTATGCAGAGCTCTAGTGAATGGTAATAGACTAATAGTCCATTCACTTCACTATATAAAATAATGGGGAAATTGAATTATAATTCAATAAAATGTAATAGGAGTGCAATAATTATTATATGCTTATTACATTGTTCAATTAACAAAAAATCATGTAAAGAATTATATTAGAATAAAATTAAAAAACCAGCCCTTGTTGTGGAACTAAAACTTAATACCCTTTTTATATTCTATCTAATACCTAGTGGTGTCTACAAAATAGTGCATTTATGGTACAGATGATAAATGAATTATTGAATAACAATATTTGAGTTGGTAAAATAAATTATTATTAATGAGGCTTAACGTTGTAAACAAAATCTGATTTGGGCATATGGGAACATCCCTATCTTATTGTTACATTGCTATCCGTGACTTTAGTTTGACTTTTAGGTCCATTTCAGCTTTAATTGGGCAAAATATTATAATAAAATAGCATAGATTGAGTTTTGAATTATCTTAAATCTTACAACTTGAATCAACCTCTATTATACAGAATTGACGTATTAGTTGGAAGTCAATCAACTAACACGAGTCAAATTTGTCTTTTCTTTTATGGCAGACAACCCAAACCAAGGGAGTCACAAGGCATTGAAATCTATATTTATCTAGAGATTCATAGAAGGATTGAATTCCCCTTAACCCAGTTCTAGTTGCCGAAAGAAGCCTTCATAAGTAGAGACAAAATGTTCGATATATATATATTTTTTATTCAATGCTTATCTAATAGGACGACTTTGTAAACAAACCCATGGACATCATGTAGAAAAGTCGACCCAATTGAACTAACAATCAGACAAATGGAAAAGTTAAAAAATGTACCAATGTTTTGAAACTTTCAGAATGTTTGGTGTTGGAAATGTTCGATAGCCCGCTTGTCGACTTTCCTCACACGTCTTAATGCTTACCGCCCAGGTTGCTTAATTTATTTTACGATAGGTCTTGATAACTACTTACGTTTCCCCTTTGACAAATCTTTGTCATCGGTGGATCTACAATTCGCGTTGGTCCGACTTGTCAGTCGCACCCTAATTGATATATACTTTGAACTTGTACATGAAATTGGTGGCAGTTACAAAAATACTATCGACCGCTTTATTGTCTGAGCCGATACGCCTCGTTAATTCGAGATGAATATCTTCGCGTTATTGCTAAATTAGCTCCATTTTGATTGATTATTTGCATCCAATTCGATAAAGTCTAAAGTATCCAATTTTAGGTATTTAACGATATCATTGTGACTGCCAAAACTATTATAATATAGTAATACGAATATTGATCACTCAAAGGGATGGATTTAACTTAATTTCTTTTTTTTTTAATAGTTATAATATAAAAATAGTTAAAAAAAAGGCTAATCATTACAATCCATCTTTATAAATATATATATACTATTGTTTTTACTTAATCTAAACTTATTAGTGAATGTAAAATAAAATTCGATTCTAAAGTCAAAGATAATCTTTCTCTCCATCTCAAATCAAAACCTTGCTTTGATAGTACTTGCTACCTACAGAATGTTCTCAACATCGATATGTGCAATGCTTAGACTCTATAGACTTTCTATAAAAAAGTTAAATTAGCCTTCTGACTAAACATTTAAGAACTAGCATACTAGAGAGACAATTAGAAAGATCAACACTACAAGGTTATGTATATAATTCTCAAGTGTATTAGATACCTCACAAAAGAGGAGAGAAGCCCCTTCTATATAAGAAGCCTCTATAAATGGATTGCTTAAATTGAAGAATTGAAAACATTTCCAATATCAATAGCAACTCCCACTAAAGTAACTATAGCAGCTCTAGCACCCATTAGTTTAGCACCATTTAACATTATTTCGATCTAATGATTAAGATCCAATCTTACCCAACTTATTATAACTAACTCCCACCTATCAAGATTCAATGTATTAGGATAATTTAAGAACATTTCTAGAGATAGACAGGGCCTTGGTCATGGGCTTTGAAGGACCACTATATACAAGTTGGAAAATTGAAAAATGGGCTCGAGAGAAAGCCCATGACACACAGAAATGATTGCTTCATCTAAATCCCCTCAACTATAGTCGTAAATTGGAGTTAAACTGCAATAAGAGTCAAAAGAATTATTTGTTATGTCCTCATGGATTTATGAATTGCAATAGTGGGTCATCTTTTGTTACATGTTGTTCTTTAAAAAAAAAAAAATACAGCAATTTGATAAGAAATATTCCCACCCACACTCCCCTTAACACACACACATATATGTATATGAGTAGGTTAAAGGCAACATGAATTTGACAAGTTTGAGGTGTGTAGGTGGGTGGATTCAATCGCATTATGGTCACGTGGGTACTGCATGATCCTTGTGCTACACATCGACCTAGAGAGGAATGACATGTATGAGGATGATCAAGAGTGAGTAGGATGAGGAGTAGGAAGTTTTAGTAGGTTCTAACATACTAGTAATAGTTTTTCTAATAATCTAGGGTTTGATTTTTGTATAGAATGATTCGGTAGAGTAACAGTATTTTTCCAAATTATCCCTTTTTTGTTCAAATAAGGAAAACTGATGGATATTTATAGGGATTTGGCCGTCGATGTCATTTTTCATAGCCACTCCAATGCCTAAGTCAGTATAATTAAGGAGTAATAGAAGTTTGTAAGTGTAGAGTCAAAAGTCCTCTACTTGGTAGTTTTCATTCTCCATTTATAGGGATTGTAAATGATCCTCCATTTAAAGGGGCACATGAGTTGACTTGGATGGGTTCCCTATCCTCCCAAATCTCGGGCCCATGTTTTGGATTAATTGATGATCTGCTATATGGATGGGGTTGGGCTAAGGTCTTGAACTCGTTGCATTAGTTTGGATAGGTTGGTTTTCCATATGTGTAATTTTGTTTTTTAAATTTCCCTTTAGTATTAAGGATTTTTATTTTTCATTTAGTTTTTTAAAATAATTATGGATTGACCGAGTCTTGGAGCCTTCATACGGGCCCCGCAATTAGCTCAAGGTAAGCATTTAGCTAGGAAAAGGGTTGAGTTGAATTGGAAAATCAGCTCGACTTAGCTTGCAGGTTCACAACCTGTGAACTAGTTCACCTTAGCCAATTTAGGTAAGTTCGCAGTGGTTCAACCATGGAAACCTACTGAATTGATGGGTTCCCAAGTTGACAAGTTCTCAAACTAGCAAGTCAACCCACCTAAAAAAAAAGAAAAAAATAGGAAAAGAATTAAAAAAAAAAGAAGAAGCATGAAAAAAAAATTACAAAAAAAGTGAAGATGTGAGTCACATCTAGGTAAAAAAAGAAAAAAAAATTTATAGCAAAATAAATAAATAAAATTGAAGGGTGGTTTAAGGGCTTAAATTGGCCCAGTAATCGTTGGTTCACCTTATTGCTTGATGGTAAGTTTATAAACGAATTAAATCAAGATGATATAAATTAAAATGATGATCTCAAACTCAAGCTCTTTTCAAAACTCAAACTTGGTTAAGCTTAGGATTTGATCTCAACCTTAACTTGTAGTGGCACTGATCAAGTTTGAGCTTAACTTTATTAAACTTGTTTAGATTCATTGAAAATAATATTAATAGCTTAACTTGATTTGAACTTGATAAAATTGGCAAGTTAATCGAGCTAAATATTAAAAAATTCTAGTTTGACTACTATTAAATTAAATTTAAATAAATATAAAGTCGAACATGGGTAGTTGATGAATAAATTTAATTCATTTATACTTTTTTATTTCTAAGGACAATTGCTTTCTTTTGCTCGTATCACCAAGGGGAGGTAGTAATTCACATTATTATGTAGGCAACATATATGCCAAAATCCTAATGAAATTACATCCATAAGTTCAGGACATACACAATCAACTTGCGATAGAAGATAATTGATAGATGTGAATTATTTTGGATTTTTTCATCAAATTTTAATCGACTTCCATTGCCAAAAAATTTTCCATCCAAAAAAAAAAAAAATCGTAATAATTTCTCAATATTTTTCGAGACAATAATTGCGATAAAACGAGGAGAGCCCATGCTATAAAAGTGAGACATCATGTGAAAAAAGTAAATAAATAAATTCATTACTCGAGAATATTTATTATTATCATCCATAATGGTTATCCTATTACAATGGATGAAGTGTTAAATTTTCATTAGTTGTATTATATGCCAACTTTTATCTTTTCTTAGCGGGCGGTAGCTTGTCTCCATTTGGGATAGGCTTGATTTGATTTGGTGAATTTTATAGATCCTATCTTTTCAAGGCTTGCTTGCAATCAAATCTTTAATATCCTTTCACTAAATAACTACAATTACAAATAGTTAATATCCAGCTGCCAACACATGTATAGGTGTAATCACAGGCTCGCTGCTTCTGACTTGGCCACATGTCGAACTAGGTTTTCCATGACTTAGTAAGAGAAGAAGGTAAAGGCCACATGGGCATGCACTTGACCATTTAGATGTGTGTAGTGTCATTATATAATTTGTACTTCAATATACAGATGTCGTATGATACTTTTCTTTTAAAAAAAATTAATAATAATAATAAATTTTTTTTTTTTTGGAGTTTGAAAGTTGGGATTTCTCCTCCCAAAATGTTCGTCCCATCGATGTAATTTAAAAAATTTGTAAAAACGGTACGTATAATTTATCCCAAGGAAATATATTGAATGGAAGGTATTCTAGTGATCTTTTCCTAGTGTTAGAGTGTGTTTGTGCTGGTTTCTTGGGAAATTTGAATTTTATCAAGGAACAAAAAGTCCATTTTCAAAGCTTTGTCTATTTGTAAAAATGGTTTGTTCATAGAGAACTTGTTAGATTATATAGTAGAATAGTTAATTGGTCATTCATGTTATATCTAATATGTGCTAATATGTACACATGTAAACGTATACGAATTTAATTACAATTTTATACTTTAATTTTATACATAAAATCTTGGATTATTTTTCATGTAATATAATGTTCTTTATTTCTAACAACACTTCTTCAAACTTAACCAACTCGTTTGTTAGCCCACAATTGTTATTGCTAGAGGTTTAGTGTATGCAGAGCTCTAGTGAACGGTAATAAACTAATGATCCGTTTATTTCATTGTATAAAATAATGGGAAAATTGAATTATAATTCAATAAAATGGAATAGGAGTACAATAATTATTATATGTCTATTATATTGTTCAATTTACAAAAAATAATGTAAAGAATTATATTAGAATAAAATTAAAATATCAGCCCTTGTTGTGGAACTAAAACTTAATATCCTTTTATATTCTATCTAATATCTAGTGGTATCTATAAAATAGTACATTTATAGTAAAGATGATAAATAAATTATTGAATAACAATATTTGAGTTGGTAAAATAAATTATTATTCTTTCTCTTTTGCTTGGAAAAGTCTAAAGAAATTTTCTTAATCCCAATCTCCAGCATTCAAATACGACTATCTTCACTTGGTATATTATCCTTGGAGCTTCTACGATATTAGAGAAGTTATTAGCCTGAAGGAACGATGAGGCTAAACGTTGTAAACAAAATCTGATTTGGGCATATGGGAACATCCCTATCTTATTGTTACATTGCTATCTGTGACTTTAGTTTGACTTTTAGGTCCATTTCAGCTTTAATTGGGCAAAATATTATAATAAAATAGTATAGATTGAGTTTTGAATTATCTTAAATCTTACAATTTGAATCAACCTCTATTATACAGAATTGACGTATTAGTTGGAAGTCAATCAACTAACACGAGTCAAATTTGTCTTTTCTTTTATGGCAGACAACCCAAACCAAGGGAGTCAAAAGGCATCGAAATCTATATTTATCTAGAGATTCATAGAAGGATTGAATTCCCCTTAACCCAGTTCTAGTTGCTGAAAGAAGCCTTCATAAGTAGAGACAAAATGTTCGATATATGTATGCTTATTCAATAGGACGACTTTGTAAACAAACCCATGGACATCATATAGAAAAGTTCACCCAATTGAACTAATAATCCGGCAAATGGAAAACTTCAAAAAATGTACCAATGTTTTGAAACTTTCAGAATGTTTGGCGTTGGAAATGTTCGATAGCCCGCTTGTCAACTTTCCTCGCACGTCTTCATGCTTACTGCCCAGGTTGCTTAATTCGTTTTAGGATAGGTCTTGACAACGATTTACTTTTACCCCTTCAATTCTCGTAGGTCCGACTAGTCAATCGCACCATAATTGATACCCATTTTGAACTCGTACGTGAAACCGGTGGCAGTTACGAAAATGGTATCGACCACATTAAATCATTGGACAAGCTTCAGCTAATGCATCGAACACTTGTCTGAACCAATAGAGCAATTGCATACGTGACATCTTAATAGGCCTCGTTAATTCGAGATGAGTATCTTCGTGTTATTGCTAAATTAGCTCCAATTGTTTGCATCCAATTCGATAAAGTCTAAAGCATCCAATTTTAGTTATTTAACAATATTTTTTGACTGTCGATCATTATAATTTAATGATACAAACATTATTCTCTCGGTTAGATGAATCTAATTTAGTTTTTTTTTTTTAACCGTTATAATATAAAAATAATTAAAAAAGAAAAGATTAATCTTTACAATCCATCTTTATAACGATGTAAATACTATGGTTTTTGTTTATTCTAAACTTATTAATGAACATAAAGTAAAATTTGATTCTAACCCAAAGATAATCTTTCCCTCCATCTCAAATCAAAACCTTGCTTTGATAATGCTTAACATCCGTAGAATGTTCTCAACATCGACATATACAATGCTTAAACTCTATAGACTTTCCATAGAAAATCTAAATCAGCCTTTCGACTAAACACTTAAGAACTAGCATACTAGTGAGAATTAGAAAGATCAACACTACAAGATTATATATATAGTTTTCAAGTGTATTGGATACCTCACAAAAGAGAAGAGAAACCCCTTCTATATAAGAGGCCTCTATAAATGGATGTAAATAGAAGAAATGAAAATGTTTCCAATACGAATAGCAACTCTTGTTAAAGTAATTGTAGCAGCTCTAACATCCATTAGTTTAGCACCTTTTAACATTATTTCAATCTAATGATTAAGATACAATTTTACTGAATTTATTATAACTAACCCCACTTATCAAGATTCAATGTGTTGGGACAATTTAAGAACATTTCTAAAAATGGATAGGGTTTTAGTTATGACTACTATATATAAATAGAAAAATTAAAAAATGAGCTCAAGAGAAAGCCCATGACACGTGCATGACTGTTTTATGTAAATCCTCTCATCTATAGTCATGAATTGAAGTTAAAACTACTATAAGAGTCAGAAGAAGCATTTGTTATATTCTTATGGATTATGATGCCCTAGTGTAAACAAGACATTATATAGAAAATCCTTATCATATTGAACTGAAAATCAGAGAAATGGAAAGCTAATAAAATGGACAAATGCTTTGAAACTTTTAGAATGTTCGATTTACTGGTGTTGGAAATCTTCTACAGCCGCTTGTCCACTCTCCCCACGCCCACAGATGTCTAATGCCTAGGTTGCATATTTTCTTAGGGATTGGTCTTACTTTACCCCCTTCGACAAATGCTTATCATTCCTGGATTTACAAATTCAGTGGTCCTACTTGTCTGGCAAGAGTGTAATAATTGATGTTTTTTTTTTTTTTGAACCAGGACAAGAAATTGGAGACAAGTTACAAAAATAGTAACGTCCCTTTTAAATCACCAGACAAGTGTCTACTCATGCATTAAACCCTTACCTACCATTGCTGGTGTTCGCCAATAGAGCAATTAGATTACTGCCAACACAATCGATTTCGTCAATTCGGGGTAAATATTAAATATCCTTATTTGTGTTACTATTAAAGTAGCTCCAACTTGATTGATTATTTATATTGATGTAAATATTATATTGATTGGGGCGTGTCTCTTACATGTAATGTGTTTGGAAGCTCAGAAACATACACGGCCAGAAAGCACGGCCGTGTATTGTGTCAGGTAGCTCCCAAAAACATACACGGCCCGATACACAACCAGAAGGCATGGCCGTGTTACAAGACCGTAAATATTGAGATATTTGTTCTGTGATTTATTTTGTAAATATGGCATATATATCTTGTATTTTATTTTTTGGTAAAGGAAGATTTATTTTTTTAGTTTGTAGAATTTAGTTGCTTAGAAAAGATATGGAAAAGATATCCCCTACTGTATATATATATTTGGACACGAGTTATGAAAAATGGCAGAGGAAAGAAAAGAACCTTCTTGATTTCATGATTGGTTAATTTTTTCATATTAATACTCTAACCATTTTTTTAATCATTTTAGTGAGTATAAAGTGAAACTTGATTCTAATAATATTTTTTTACTCTTTTGTTATTTGACTAACTCTGTAAAATTACTAATAAAAACGAGAAAGATTCTCAGGAAGAACATCATAATCATCTATACCTAGAAGAAGAAGAAGGAAGTACTCTAGAAGTATTGCTAGAAGTCAATACATTTTATTATTGAGCACAAATATTTGCCAAGCACCGAAATTTTTATAACAGCAAAAATGAATTAAATTTAAAAAAAAAAATCGATGAATGAGACAAATTTAACATCCTTAATGCGACCAGTCTTTGTAATGACGTAAACACTAGTGTTCTAACTTTTTCGAATCATTTTAGGAAATATAAACTAATATTCAAGATTCTCAAAATAAAAAAAAGGTTTCAGTTTATATTTCGTGTAAATCTGGCATTCCTTGTACTCTGGAACATCAGAATTCGACTATCTAATTATCTGTTCAAAACCTAAATTAAAAAATATAGATATTATCTTCTTTTCATACACTCATTTTTCATTAAGTATATAATTTATCGTAAAAAATATTATTTTTAAAATCTTAACAACCATCCCGTAATCCTTTTTAACGGGACTGAAAGAAAATTATAACATACATGAAAAAACACACATGTGTGTGCTTTTATGTTAGGCAATTTTCACAAGATCCAGAATGGAAACACACATGAAAAAACAAACACTTAAGGGAACAAATAAGAATTTAAATATGTAAGATCCTGTGTGAAGTAGCATTATAAGTCAAAAAGGTTCATCAAATACTATAGAAGAGTTCTTCAGCATCGCCACATTTTAACTTCGCTAAGGTAGCTGCGTACGATCTCCTTCTCGCGAAGTCGTAACACACATGTGTAGCTTGCTCCATTTTGATCCACTTGCAATGCTCCAAATCCACAAGAAAAGTTAGAATATAAAATATGCACAACAAAATTCAAAAGAGATTTCTCCCAATCTTTTTCAATTTATTCCTCTAATATGTTATCACATTAATACTGCCACACCTCAAAGCTTAAAACATATACAACCTGCTATATATCCATATCATAACATAAGTATGCAAAGATTCAAAACAGCTAAAACTCTATAAATCATAAATATTCCACTGCGATTTTCTCCATTCACATATCAGCTTCCTAATGCAATATTTTGCAATATTAATTAAATTACAAGCTAAAGCAATTAACCACATGCTATAACAACCTACTTTGTGATCCATCAATCTCAATGCACCAGCATTAAACCCATTCCGAAGCTCTAAATGTTTACACCATAATTATCTTCTCCTATACCTTAAAAAAAAAATCCCAAACAAAGTGAGCTAAAGCCCAGTACAAAACTAGAAGCACATGCATATATGCCACAACAAGCATAAACACACATACCTAATATAATGTAATAAGCATCGTGTTATTATCTTTAATATTATTCATCAAATAGCACTGTTCAAAGTCATACGCATTTAACTCTAAACTTGGATTATCTTATGACTCCACAAAACACATTTTCATTAATTAGATGACATCCCCAACACGAACGATATCTTTTAGTCATGCCCTCCTATAGTCATCACCAAATTGGTCCATTAAGAGACTAGCTCACTCACAAGCATCCACCACAGGACCCCATAGCCCTTATAGTGACCTAACCCACAATTTCTCTCTATAATCTTCTAATATGTTTTTACAATGACACCATGATTAGCAACTCACTAAGAACATCAATGCCTAAAACTATCAAATCATCTTAATGTATGATTCTACTAGAGACACCATTACACATTGACCATTGGGTGCTGTATCGACTCTCCAATCATTTGGATCCCTAGCCATAGCCAAACACAAGCAACAAACAATCATGTTATCACTTTGATTATAGTATATTTTTTAATTAGACTAACATACACAATACAACAAACAAGGTCAAGTACTTGCATATTGTGCCATTGAACTTCTTATATTATTAATATCACTTAACCCTAATTCACATCATATAATGCCAAATCACAATTCATGCTTAATTGAAAACTACGATCATAACCTAATGTTAGGTCTTTGATCAATTACCTAAAGATTTGCACTGAAGGGAAAAAAAAAGTTCATATCATAGCTAAGGAATTTATTCCAACATAGCTTTGAAGATTTTGCTATGAGTTAACTATTATCTACCAAAGGCTAACTATTAAACCTAACTTTTAATTAATTAATCCTTTTGTTACATTACCTTATGATAAATAATCAACAAGTCTAACTTTATCAATTAAATATATAATATTAGGTTAGATAAATAACAAACTATCATAACTTATTTATAATTATCTTATCATAATAATACCTATGTTAACATAATCAACTAACATATTATTTATATTTAATTCATCAATTACTAACTTGTTGTTAATAATATCCAACTTATTATAATTAATTAAATGATTAATCATCACTAGCTTCTAGTTAAATCTAAGTTTTAGTTTTACTTAACTATGTTGATTAATAACTATTAGCATTTATTATTAATTTAGTTAATAGTCAGTTGCAAACATCCTTTTTTTATTATTATAGTTTTTATTTTATTTTATCTTTTTTCTTGTTCAAATATTCCAAGAAAAAGTGACCTCCAAACACAAGTTGTACTTCAATTAGTTAGTCTTCAATTGTTTGTTGAAAATTCAAAATTCTATTATTTGTTTATAACATCATTTATTATGGATTCAACCTAAAGTAATAACTAACTTAGGTCATACTCTAATAATTATGTATTCATCATCATGACTCTAATAATAATCCAACCCTAGATTATAAATCCTCAAGATTCAATATTTCTTCTTGTTTCTCATAAAATCCAAATCAAGTATCATACTATTCCAAATCGAAACCTAATTATTATAAAAGATTTGGTTTGAACAAAAATTTTAATTATACCTCTTGGATCAAATTCCATCTTTAATATGTTAATCCTCCTAGGATCAGGCACGAAAATCACTACCTTACAAATGCAGAAATCTTTCTCATTCTAACAATAGATTTTTCATATTATTTTGAAATTCTTCATGGTTTAAACTCAATTAAATGTAAAATTCCTTACCTTTCAAAAATTCTACAAACATCAAAGGATTCCATATAAAGCTTCTTGTAATCCCCATGACTTTCCCCTAAACTAATATAGATAAAGTTGTTAAGATTCCCCTTTTACAAATCATAAACTAAAAAAGACAATTGAGGATGGAATTCCTTTTCCATACCTTTAGAGTTTTTGGCTAAAGGAGGTTCTATATATATATTTATGTATATGACCCTTAAGCTTTCAATGGGGTGCATATTTGCAATGATACAATTACCTCTACTGAAACATATTAAGCTAAAATTAAATTACAATTAGGTCCTTCACAATACAGGATGATTTACGAAAATACCATTGTCTCTCCGATTCCAAGAAGTATTCCGATTATATTGAAGGTTCCCGAACGTTCATTATTGGCATGGAATTAATTCTCGATCCATGTGCAAGAGACAATGACTAAGATGGAATTGATGTCGCGTAAGAAGAATGGATTAAAAAAAAATCTTTCTCTTTATTCTTTTAATTTATTGATATTTGGTGGTGAATATCTAAGCATATTTCTATAATTATTGCTTTATTTAATCTTTTAACTTAATTTCCGAAATCGCATATATTATTTTAGTTTCTTTAATTTAATTCACATTTGTTGTTTTACATTAATGTGTAATCAAAAATTGAAATTATAAAAAATAATATAATAACATGATGATATCATAAGATATTCTAAAACTCTAAATAATCTTAACTATATAAATTAAGAAAAGTTGAGAGGAGAAAAATTAAAAGATACAAATCCAAAACCAATATTTAGCTATTATCATATTATGTCATCACCATCATTATCATTATCATCTTTGATGATAATGAGTCATCTAAATAGACCTCTTTGGTGGCTGGAATTGACATTTATTTATAGATCTTACTTATAACCATCCTTTTCCATTCAACTGTAATAAACCTACTATTCGGACATGTTGAATATTGGATTTTTTTTCTCCAATGGCATCTTTTATCCAAGTTTTACAATTATATTATTTAGTAAATAGAAAAAGAAAAAGACAAAAGATTAGAAAAATCTAAAGTTAGAGATGAAAATGAGGAAGAATAAGGAAAAGAAAGAGGAGCAACATTAGGTTTAACCATTTAAGGTTAGTAACTAATGAACTTAGACTCTTTTTTTTTTTTACTAAAATATTTGTTATAAAAAACTTATAATAATATCATTTATAATTCATTTATTAATATTATTTAATAACATTTTATAAAGTAAATATAAGGTATCTTGAAAATTATACTCTATATATTTTAAAATATAGGTTTTATGTTGGATATAGGGTAGGAAAGTCTCATACCCATATCCTATCACATGGAAATAAATTTTGGAAAATCTATACTTGAAGTATACCTTATGATAATACCATAAGATATTCTAATGATTTAAATAATCACAATTATTAATTTATAAATTAAGAAAAGCTAAGAGGAGAAAAATGGAAAGATACAAATCCAAAACAAAAATTTGGCTATTATCATCATTATGCCATTGCCATCTTTATCATTATTATCAAAGAGTGATAATAAGTCATCTAAATAGACCACTTTGGAGGCTAGAATGACATTATTTATAGATCTTACTTATGAGCATCATTTTTTATTCAACCATACTAAACTTATTATTATAAAAGATTCGTTTTGAACAAAAATTTTAATTATACCTCTTGGATCGAATTGCATCTTTATTATGTTAATCCTCTTAGGATGAGGCACCAAAATCACTACCTTACAAATGTTGAAATCATTTTCATTCTAACAATTCATGTTAATTTGAAATTCTCCATGATTTAGACTCAATTAAATGGACAATTCCTTACCTTTCTATGAATTATACAAACATTGAAAGATTCCATTCAAAACTTCTTGTAATCCCCAAGACTTTTCCCTAAACTAATATAGATAAAGTTGTTAGGATTCTTCTTTTACCAATCATAAACTAAAAGAGATAATTGAGAATAGAATTACTTTCTCAAGTTTTGGCTAAAGGAGGTTCTCTCTCTCTTTCTTATGTAAAAATATATATATATTTGCACCCTATTGAAACATATTAAGCTATAATTAAATTGTAATTAAGTCCTTCATAATATAGATTACATATAAAGGGAATTTACAAAAATACCCTTGTCTTTAGATTAATTTATGTGATATTTTAGATATAAATCATAGATATATATATATATATATATATGTAGAAGTTCATGTCAATATCATCAGTCGTATGGTATAAAGACTTTTATATTTAATTATTTTATTTTATACATAGGTTAAATATAGTTCATTAGTATTATTTAATCAATTAAATAATAGTTTTTTTTATTATTTCTTTTAAGAGGCTAATTAATAGTTGTTGGATCGCATTTGCATCATGAGGCTTATATTAGACCTTACTTTTATACAAATAATTTTTTATATTAGGGTTTTGAATATGATTGATTGATTATTAATTAAATAAAACAAAAACTTCAAATTAGCATGATGTCCTTTTTTTCACCGTAATATGAGACTATCTAAAATTCTTTACTAATATTAAGATATTAAAACTTGCCGATGGTATAAGGCCATCAACCATCTTCTTTTATCTTCTTTATGTCGACATATTACTTGGTAAATTTTCATTGTGACGAAGATCTATATGCCTCGGAAGCAAAAGTTGAAGTGTTATTGCATGAAACAAATTCTCTATCACGTGCATGGAAATCTTTCAGCAAGCTTTGAAGCATTTGCTCTCCGATTCCACGAAATATTCCGATCAAATTGAAAGTTACCGAACGTCCATTATTGGCATGGAATTATAGGCAAGAGCCAATTACTAAGATGGAATAGATATTTTGTGATGAATATTTTAACATATTTATATAATTGTTGCTTTGTTCAATCTTTTAACTTAATTTCCAGAATCCAATATATTATTTCCGTTTCTCTAATTTAATTTTGTTATTGTTGTTCTGCATTACACTTGCAATAAAAAATTGAAATTATAAAAAATAATATAATAACATGATGATATCATAAGGTATTCTAAAAATCTAAATAATCTTAACTATTAATTTGTAAATTAAGAAAAGTTGAGAGGAGAAAAATTAAAAGATACAAATCCAAAACCAATATTTGGCTATTATCATCGTTATGTCATTGCCATCATTATCATTATCATCAAAGAGTGATAATGAGCCATCTAAATAGACCTCTTTGGAGGCTGGAATTGACGTTTATTTATAGATCTCACTTATAACCATCCTTTTCGATTTAACTATACAAAACCTACTATCCGAATATGTTGAATATTGGATTTTTTTCTCCAATGGCATCTTTTATCCAAGTTTTACAATTATATTATTTAGTAAATAGAAAAAAAAAGATTAGAAAATATAAAGTTAGAGATGAAAATGAGGAAGAATAAGAAAAAGAAAGAGGAGCAACATTAGTTTAACCATTTAAGGTTAGTAACTAATGAACTTAGACTCTCTCTCTTTTTTTTTCTTTTTTTACTAAAATATTGTTATCAAAAAAATATAATAGTATCATTTATAATTCATTTATTAATATTATTTAATAATATTTTATAAAGTAAATATAAAATATCTTGAAAATTATACTCTATATACTTTAAAATATAGGTTTTATGATGGATATAAGGTAGGAAAGTCCCATACTCATATCCTACCATGTGGAAATAGATTTTGAAAAATTTATACCTGAAATATACCTTATAATCCTTAATACTGGCTCGAAATCTACCTAATTAAGTGGGATATGGATGAATATCCTAGATAATAAAGTTCTCCATTCACCCATATTCTTTATCACGTGCTCGAAAATCTTTGGGCAAATTCCAATTATATTGGAAGTTATCGATCGTTCATTATTGGCATGGAATCAATTATTGGTCCATGAGCAAGAGACAATGCGTAAGATGGCATTGATGTATGTCACATAAGAGGAATGGATTAGGGGGGAGGAAAGGTTCTTTTTCTTTATTCCTTTAATCACTTGATGTTTTGTGGTGCATACACTAGTTAAGATTTTCGGATTCATGGCTCATAAAATCAAAGTAGACAGTAGAAAATTGAGGAAGAAAAAACAGATTTCAATCCTCTCTGATTAGTGCGTGCATAGAAAAAACATGCTATTGGTAGGGATTTGGAGGAACTCATTAAAATAATACTTTACAAAATAAGATATCCAAAAAAAAAAAACCTTAAAAAAGTTAATGAATGTGTGGATTGGAATTCGACTTCTGTTGAGACGAAATATTCTTAATTGAAGGTGTAAATCGAATTTGCATATTTATAACTTATTTTTGGAATAATTTTTTTAAATATTTTATTTTATAATTATTTTTTAAATTAATATTATTTTAATGAATTTCTCGTGAAAATTATCTAATTGTAATTGGTTCCACCATATCTCAATCATTCGAGTTATTTATAGATTAGGTGTTTAAGTCGGCCCTTCGAATTGAATTATGGATTATGTGGGACTCTATATAGTTGGTTGGATTATTTTATTAATAGTTTGATATAGGGTCATATCATATCTTAGGGCCGACGACTTGGATTCTATACTATCCTTACTTACTATAGTGTCTTGTTATTTTAGTTCTTGACCTCTTCTTCTTGGCAGATTCATGGAAGAATCTCGAACTACAATCTCGAACCACTGAGTAAAAAGCAGTCCTCGTCGTCGTTAGATGACGTATATTTTCGTGCATGCACGACTGTTCCAAGGACTGTGGGTCATTGCAGCCATTTAGTACCAAATATGAAAGAGTCGTTGGTGGATTACCGCAATCCACCGTTACATTCCATTTCTTTTGTCTTTCCAGCGACAAGGCTAGAAAGGGTAGCGTGGCCGTGCATTCACCGATAAAAGTTTATTTCACTATTGCGGTATGTATGTGCCAAGAAGATACTAAAATATATCATAGTAATATCATATTAGGAATGGACAGGTAATCCTCTATACAGAATAAGTATGGAAAACCATGATGAAGATCAATAGAATCACTAAGTTCATGATATTACGTACAATATTTTTGTAAGTTTGTTAATTATCATATATAATACAATGCATGATACTTATTATGTTTTAAATAAATAGTTATGACATATCTAGATAGGGACACAATATCTTATATTTCAAATTATATATTTTTATTTATAATATAATTTACTATATAGATTAAGTTATGTAAAAATATTATAGATATCTATAGGTTGTTATATATAAGTTAGATTATATTTGATTCAAAGTATTTATCATTTATAATATTTTTATTAATTAGTGTCTGAAATAATATGAAAAGAAATAAGATTGAAAAAATGACCAACCAAAAAAAAAAATGCAAGAATATTTATTGAACGAAAACAAAGCATAGAATAAAGTTTGGTAATTCAATGTCAAAAGAGTTAAGATATTTTATTGTAGTTCTTGCTATTAAAAGAAATGCTTTATGGTGTTAATAAAAAACCTAGTTCGTGAATGTTAGAAAATATTCAAGACTCAAACAAGAAGAGAGAGAGAGAGAAAGGAGGGGAGAGGGGTGTAGGCGGAGGAGGTGAGGTGAAGACTCAAAGCTGGTTAAGGATTAAAAATATACTTTTCTTATATTATTTTCAATTGTTGCTCTCTATTAGAAAATGAGAAAAAATAATAAAAAAATTTCAATAAATTAGATAGATCATTGATATTTTTTAAATAATTTATAGTTGTAATTTGAAAGAATTTAAATTTGAAAAGTTCTTTGCATTTATTAATAAAAAAGTGAAATTATTCTTATGGATTCTTTTAGAAACTATAGAATTTGAGTCACAACAACTACTTTTAAAGTTACTTATTATAGTAAAATTCTTAAAGATTAAAACAAATAGAAAAAACATCATTCCTTAAATATTGTTAAAGTCATAAAAGATAAGATGAAGAAAGATAAAAAATCTATTAGGTGTGATTGGTTTGAAAAAAGAAAAAAAATTAGGTGTGATAATAACTTATATGATTGTATTAATTAAATATTGCTACTTTCTATAGTAACTAACACCTACCTCCATTGAAAATGCAAGTTGTGGGAGTAGTGCATTAATTATTTTGCAAGCTCAATTGGCTCATAACTAAAGGTTTTACATTTTTTTTATTGGCTTTTTATGACAAAATGTTTAATAGTATCTTAGAAGTATAATAAGAAGTTTTTGGGCTAGGTCTTGTGGGGCCCACTCTAGGCTTATCCTTAGTACAAGATGCTTACTTGTAATCTATTCAATTGGATAAATTCTAGGTGAAACTAAGCGCGATACAAAATATCTACTCAACTAGATAGTTTTCGAGTAGATATTGAAGGTCATAAGATAGGTTTTAGATACAAACTTTTCAAAACTTACTTCCACATAATAGAATATGGATATGAGGTTTTTCTATCTTATACTTATTCAAGAATATGAATTTTAAGGTATATAAGGTACGGGTTTCAAGGTATTCTATATCAACCTTATAAAAAATATTAAATAATATTATTAAACAATAATAAATTATAACATTATCTTTGCCAATAAATGTTTTAATAGAAAGAAAAATGAATGAGTTCATACTTATAAGTTAATAATTTAAATGATTAAACTAATGCCATCTCTCTTATTTTGCATTTTCTATTTTTTTTCCCTTATTCTTCCTCTTTTTCTCTCCAACTTTATGTTTCCATTCTTTCTCCTTATTCTTTTCTATTTTTTAAGTAATAAAATTACATTAACTTGAAATAATAAAGAGAGGAAAAATTACTTTTTTTATTTTACATGTCTTACTAAAAGTTCTATAGATTCTATATATGGAAAATCTTATAATATTACATATATATTGCTTTTGTAATATCATATAAAGATAAAATTGATAAGAAAAAAAGGTAAAATTTATAGGTTTCACATGGTTCTTTATACCCCATAGGTTTTATAGGATCAAAATACAGGATATAGGATGATTCCAAGATATTATAAGATAGATTTTGATTTCAAAATTTAGGAGATTCTACCTTATATATTAGAGTATAGATAGAGTCTTTTACTGTATTTACTATTTATCCAGTCACCCTTGATCAGAACTCTCTTTTACCTCATAAGATAGGAGATCAACATTTAAGGTTAAATTCAAATAAAAAATCGAACTTTCAAGTGATTAAAATAAATAATCAATATTATGTTAAGTAGTTCAAATAAGGGATTCTATTATAGTGTTATTATAGATAGTAATAGATTATTTATTTAAACCACTTAGCATATTTGTGAGACGGTAATTGATTTTATATTTGAATCACTTAACATAACATTGATATTCTATTTTAATCATTTGAAAGTTTAATCATCTGTTTTAACTATTTACCATAACATTGATCATCTATTTTAATTACTTTAATGTTCGATACTCTATTTAAATTTGACTTCAAATATTGATCTCCTTGTTTAAAAATTTACCTTACTTCATATGTTAGATTCTTAATTCATACAATATGGGTTTTTTCTTTTCTTTTTAAATTACTAGTAGGACAAAATAGAGTCAATTTCTCTCTTTATACAATTTATAAGATATAAAGGGTTTAATTAAAACAAAAAGGATATGTCTGATTTTTTGCATTTTTCACTCCACACTGTGTTTTTATTTCTAGTTATATAAAATAAGTTTTTATGATTTTTTTATTTTGCTAACTTATATCGATTTTAGTCATACAGCTTAAATTTTGTGCCCTCATACTTTATTGACCTATGTTATTGTGAACTTCCAATTACATCAAATCTAATTAAACCATAACTTTGCTAGAACTACTATATTTTCATGTTTTCTTCGGCACTATGTTTTCACGATGGTGCTATTTCAGATGACTTGAATATGAAAACAATCCTACGGTTCTGATGCAAGCACCTCGTACAAAGACTTTAGTTATAGAATGAAGGGAAGCTAATCAAGTAATCTAAACTCCTACTTCCAAGTTATGAACTTGTGTTCTTGTATTTCTTGGTGATCTTGTAATTTTTGGAAGCTTATATGCAACCCATTATCTTCAAGATCTCGTCATATTCCAATGGCGATGACTTCAAGAGAGCCTCCTCTAACCGCAGTGATTCCTAAAATGTCGCTAAGTTGGTTGGACATGATACCCCCGAGATTTCCCGTTCTTCTTGGTCAGCATGTGCTTGTCTTTGACTGTCCCCCGAGAGTTCCTTTCTTTTTGAGCTTATCGTGACTTTGGTGTAGGAGCTAAGTTATTTGTTAACTACTTGAAATTGATTTGTTTTGAATTTTATTTATAAATAAATCATGTTTAAACTTAAAATAAAACTTATTTATTTAAATAAGTCGAGTTTAAACTCTTATTAAAGATATGAACAATTAGTAAACATGTTTTTTATACTGTTAACAAGTTAAATAGCTAATAAATTTGAAAATAAGCTCGTTTATAATACTAATGAAGTGGCTTTCAAGTAGGTTGAAGAGCAGTCTTATAAGTTAATATATTATATTAAAATCATATTATTTAAAAAATATAACATAAGAAAGAACTTTTATGATGAAATTACTAAAAGTAACTATAGGATATAATCATCGATTAGATCATTCATTTAAAATAATTTAATATAAACTTAGAGTATTAACTCATAACTTGTTATACAAATGAATCTAAAAATAAAATAAAATAAATCTAAAAAGAGAAGAGATAATAAAATTAGAAAAATCTTTTAACATAATTTATTCTTTCATTACAAAAGTAAAATGAAAAAATTAATGTTCTCTTGGAAAAACACAATTCTTCCACAGAATCAAAACAAAAACATTATTCTACAAAAGAGTTGAAGGAATCAAAGAATCTAGCAAGGCTCGTTTATCCAAACGAGCTTGGATTTAGACTTGTTTCGATAAGTGGATTGAAGTTGAGCTTGTAATTTTTAGGTACAGTAAAAGCTCATTTTATTTTGAATTTGATAATTTTTATAACAAATCAAATCTGAACTTTTAAAAGCTTGATTCAAGTTAACTTATTTATAGCTCTACTTCGGTATCATCGTACAGTAAAGTAGGGCAAGGGACATACTTGATGAAAGCATTTAATTTCTTTTCTTCTTTTTCATGCAAATTACATAAGGGCGAGGGATTTCGTTAATGATAGGTGTCCCAATGTTTTGCTTCCCGTAGCTAACATTTTGCCCTATTTAAGGGAAGCTGGAACATGACGTGATTTACCAGTCTTGTAGACACCATTTGGTACAGTAGTAGGTATATCACAAAGACTCGAATTACGCTGATAATTATAACGAAAAGGACTATGTTTTCCTTCAAGTACGAATATAGAATATACAGTATTTTAAAAAATGTAAATTGATTATAAATATTACATTACGTAATATATATATATATATATATATATATGTTTATCGAGAGAGAGAGAACTTATATATTTTATTAAGTTTAAATAAAAAACAAATATTACGATACATAATATATGCGGACATATACTGACCTGTGAGAGCATTAGAGGGTATACTTATGTTATAGTTCAAAAGTATAATAGGAAGATAACGATATTCTGGGTATGCGTTATATATTGTAAGTTTGTCATGATTAAATATATGTATCATTTACTTGTACTTAAAAGTAAAAGTGTGTTCTCTATTCTAATTATCCTTCAAAATATATATAAAAAAAGAAAAAAATATATAAATATAAATGGTCTCCTATCTATGGACACCATTTTACCAGAGTCGTTCATCTTTTAATTTTTGCATTCAAATCGTCCTTCATCTTTTGCTTCTTCTTTTTTTCCCTTTTTTATGAGCTCTTTATATTTGAACTTTTTTAAATTGAATCCTCGACTTCTTAGAAATATTATAGAAATTCCTTCCACCATGTCCGTAAATAATTATTCTAAATTTTATAAAATGATTTTTTATTTAAAAATAGACGGTAATCAAACTGAAGTTGTTTTACTGCTGCATAAAAATGAATCCTTAATGGATATGACGGGGCAGGCATGCAAAAAGGTTGGGTCTTATGGGATAACTCGATTCGACTCAGCTTGATGGGTTATTTTCAACGGATTTGAACTTTGATATTTTTATACCACGTGGTGTTTGAGTCGATAATCAGTATAAGAACCTAGGTACATATATCATAACATCCTTGTAGGGTTTGTGTGATACTTCGTATATGTAGGAAGGGTTGTGATATTCAATATAAATGAAATCCCATATAAATTTTAGGAGATGCTGATTAGTAGTATATAAGGTTAAATACTAAATAATATATCAAAAGTGAATGAAAAAGGTTTACTAATTTTTGTTGACTTGATTATTAACTACTTTTAACTTAAAACACTACAAATGATATCGAACTAACCCCCTAATAAAAGGTATCTAATTTTGGACAATTGAAAATAGGGAAGATTTGAGCCCAATTGTAAAGTCTTACAATGAGCAGGAGTAGTCATGGTTCTTTTTTTAAAAAAAAAAACAAAAAAATCGAGTTTAATCATATGGTTTGGTTTGTAATTCTTTTTAATCCTTAAAAAAAATGGTTCACTTTGGTTTAATCCACAATTTAAACCATTTTTATATGTGTTATTACGCTCATTCTATATACAAGTCAATAAATCATAAAAAAATCATACTTTACATAAAAAATAGAAAAAAATTAATTCATTATTATTTATTTGATATCACTTACCATCTTTAATACCCATTTGATATATTTAAAAAGATCTTATTATTTCTCTCTAGGTAATTTTAGTTTTTATATTAGTTAATAAAAAAAATATCAAAATCAAACAACTAGTAAATTACTCAATTAAAACTAACTAAAAGGAAGAATTAAATAAACAATATGAAATCCTCTTTTGTTGTCATAGATTCCCTAAATTTTCACCACCATTTTTTTTTTATTTATTCTCATGGTTCAATTCTATTTAAAATGGTTTGGTTATTTAAACTAAAGAAAACGATTAGATTTAATTCATAATTTTTTAAACTAAATTATAGTTTGATTTGGTTTGATCTAGCTTGGTTTATAGTTCAATCATTTTTTTTTTCTCAACTCTAGTGATGAGGATGTTACATGTTTAAGAAAGAAAAGATTCTAAACCCCATGTGTTTAAGAGGGGTTATGATACTCCATGTAAATAAAGTCCCACATGATTTGTGGAGGATGTTTAGTAGTGCTATATAAGGTCAAATAATAAATAACATGTCAACATTAATTAGAAACTTTTTGGTTAAGTGGCTAAAAAAGGCTTATCAATGTTGGTTGCCTTTGTTATTGACTACTTTTGGCTTGAAGCATTATGGTTTGAGTTAGATTCCTGGGCATATGTTCTCCTTTTAGGTTGGATTCAAGCTTTATGTGGAAAATCGCATTTATTAGACAAAGAGATTTTTTTCTAATCGTTTCAAAGTTGATGGATTCAAATAAAAGAATTAAAAAGGTAAATAACTCAAGTAGAAAGTAGTAATAGATGGTGGACTCAAATAAAAAGTTCAAAGTTAAATGACTTAAATGGAAAAGTCATACAATAGTTGTTTTTATGCCTTTTTCTAAAATATTATGAAATTTTAACAATTAAAAGGATGATCTTTTTTCCCAAAACTCTCCAAGTTATAACATATTAAAGAAAAAGAGTATGGTTGTAGAGTATGAAAATATATATATATATATAATATATATATATAAGAGAGAGAGAGAAGAGAGAGAGAGAGAGAGAGAGACAGAGAGAGAGAGAGAGGGTGTATTTTTGTAATTCCCCTTATATATTCAATTAATTAATACCCTTTCATTTTATTTTACAAAATAAAATCATACTCTTCCAATTAATAGATGCCTTCCTTAACTAGCAAACGTGTCCCTTTGTCCATTTCTTTATATAGTTAAAAAGGGAAATAAAAACAAATGTTATTTCCCCTTTCTCTCTCTCTTTTCCAATATACAGACATATCACTTTCTCTCCTTCTTCCTCTATGTCTTAGTGGTTCCTTAACAACAAATTCCCTTCCATACAATAAGTTTAATGACATATGTCTAGTTTTCTTGTTAGATTATAGAGAATAGAACAATATAATAGTAATGTAGTTGATCTATAGGGAAAATTTGTAGGTTAGTGATATATAGTTGTTGGAGAATTAGTAAGCATTAATATCTATATGATTCTAAATGCTTAAGTTAATGTGTGACAAATTTTGGGTGAATGATACATCAATTGAACATTTTAGTAGTGTGATGCAATATTCCATTAACATCAAGTTCATTATATTTACGTTAAGACCAATTTTCTCTTTTCCTATATTTTCCATGTTTAGGATGTTAGTTGATGAAGGAAATATATTCAGGTTAAGGGTTCTCATTATGGTTTTATGAATCTTTTGAATTATAAGTTGGAAGGGAATCGAAATTGTAAAATGGAATGGAATGATAGATCCTACATATTTAATAATGGGAGTATAGGTTATGATTTTGTTTGAGAAATTGTGAATGGAGAATTATGAAAGGAGTTTATGTCATGTGATGGAAGATTGTAAAAGTGAATGATATTAGAGCTATTTAATGCAAAATTTTCATTTTTATGTTACTTGTTTTGAGTTTCTTGTCTAGAAGATGATAAGGGATGAGTGCAGAGTTAATCGTACTTCTTTTCATGATTAATTGGAGTTATTTTAATGGAAGGGGGTGCCTTTAGCAAGGGTCAATCAACTTACTAAACATGATGATCAACCCGTTTACTAGAAATGGGTCAATTAACCAACATAATATTATGGTTCGAACACTTGCCTTATTTACAAGTTTGATCGACTAACTCTACATGCTATCAAATCTGTTGGTCCTTATAACAATTTAGTTGACCGAATAGACCACATAGTCGACCAGCTAACCTCTTTTACTCTCAATAGGCTATTGGTTGATCAGCCAACCTTAAAGTACCTACTTTAATTTTTTAGGCCTTAAACAACCTATTTATATGTGAAATCAACCATAAGTTTAAGAATAACCAATATCAATAAAATGAAGTGTTTGACTTTTTACTCATTTATTTTATTTAAGGAGAAAAATTATAAGCGAAGAGATCAACATTTGGGATCAAGTTTAAATAGAGGATTTAAGTTTTAAATAATTAAAATAGATGATCAATATTATGTTAAGTGGTTAAAATAAATGATCAAAGTTATGCTAAGTTGTTCAAACAGAGAATCCATTGTTTTCCTATAAATATGCTAGATCATTTAAACAAAGGATTCATTATTGTCCGTAATGATACCATAATGAAATCCCTTGTTTGAACTATTTATCATAACATTGATAATCTATTTTAATCACTTAAAAATTCAATTCACTATTTAAACTTGACCTCAAGAATTAATCTTTCATTTGTAATTATCACTTTAATCTCTTACATGTTGACAAGTTCTTACATAATGATCATGAGTGTTCGATTATGACAAGTGCCTACATGATGACCATGAGTGTTTGATTGTGCTTATTAGATCAAGCATTAAAATGAATTTACAATTATTGAAACCAAATAAATGTGTATTATTCTACTTCTTCCTATGTAGGAAGGATCAAGAATACTAAGGTACCAAAATTGGAGGTCACAAACTAAGCTATAACTATCTATAAAGGCATTAAGTCAGGCTTATGTTGTGGTAATTTAGGCACTAAACCTCCATGTGTGGGCGGGTGAGTTGTGGACTAACTAGCTATTGTTTAATGGGTTGATCTTCTATAGGGCTATGCAAGTTGGGCGGGTGGTGCAAGTCGACTTGTTTAACCCACCAAAAAAAATGCAAGTTGGGCTACAAAATTTTATCCTACATATGAAGCAAGCCGACTCGCATTGACCTATAGGCTAATGTGGGTCAACACCGGATTAACCTGTTTAACTTCAAAAATATGGGGAAAAAAAAGTACAAGGTTAGCCCATTAGCCCATTGATTAATGCAGGCTAACCCACTTAACCTACAAATAAAAGTGGGTTGAGCCGGACTCACATTAACTTGCAAGCTAACACGCATCAAGGTGAGTTAGCTTGTTTAGCTTGCTTTCCTAACCCTAGTCCTTTTATGAAAAGGTGCTAAATGGATCGCAATGGTAGTAGAATGGGATGCCATTATAGATGGTTATTGTGGAAAGTTGTACTAATGGCTAATATTAAGTGAACTTGAGATAAGATGACTTTATGTGTGTGTGTGTGCATGCGCGTAAATTTATAATATTATGTGCTAGAGAATCTAAGATATCCCTAGTCTTTAGATGTTAAAACTATGTGGTTTGCTTCACATAAATGAGATAGTAAATGGATTTCTTATTGTATTAGTGTTTATAATTGCATTTGTTATTTTCTTACTTATCATATGCAAGTTGTTAAGGTATCTATCATACTAGCCTTTTTGCTCACCTCTTTCTAAGGCCATGTTTTTCAGGTATTCATGTGATTAATGAATGGGATGTTTATAATGACCTAAGATTCAACCTCTACTATAGAAGACGGATTGTCAACAATTGCTTTAAATGATTAGTTGGGAGATTTATGACTCTTATATGTTTATGTCCCAAGCTATATTGAACTATGTAATGGGTTAGTTTGAGTAAAATGTTATAGTTTTAGCGAGACTATACTGTGACATGTTATTTCTAGATTGGCCAAGGACATAGTATTACATATAGCTATAACTCCCTTAAAGGCTACTTGTGTTTTATTAATATATTGGGGGATATTAGTAAGTGCTTTGAGCTTTCACATACTTATACTAAGATATGAGTATGTGGTGGAGTTGTTATGAATCTTAAATGCTTTTTACATTATGAAGCTCTAATTCAACCAACATGTGCATCACCTCAACTACAAACTTGTTTCACAAACATCACCATAACTCCTAAGGATAGCCCTTGAACTATATAGTTAGAAGGACATATTTACCCTTTTTTTTCTAATGAGTGCATCTTAATATTATTTAATACTCAAATAGAAAGAAAATTTTAAATTTAAAAAATAAAATTAAGAATGCTAATATAAATTTTAAACGAATGATAGCTAATGTTATTAATTATTGTGGAAAAAAGTAAAATTGAAAAAAAAATTATCATTGCAGTAACATAACATAAATGCAATTTTGAAAAAATAAAATGTTTCCTAAAATATTTGAACCTCATGTTAATAAAATCATACACTTAACCGCTTAGCCATTTATAGTATTCAATTAAAATTTTCTTTTTAAATTATACATATAGTATGTAATTTTTCATTTTTAATAAATTTTAATCATTAATATTTTGTTGAGCTTGAGAGATGTGATAATCACATCTTTTTTAATTGCACAACCTCAACAAATGCCTCAACCCCCACCATCACCAGCAAACTCATATGCATCAAATGTATCATGAAATCACTTTCTTATTCTTCTACATATCTTTCATTAACTTTATAGTATAAGGTTTATGGTTGTACTTGAACCACTTGTTAAAACATAATATGAGAAACTTCTTTTTTTTCTTTTTTACATTTTTCATGCACTTAATTTTCTATGGTGCATAATGAAAAAGAGGAAGATTCTTAGATAATAGGTACTATCTCTCCTAGTGACACTAAATTTGCGAGTATAAAAAAATGAAAAGATGAGGCAATTCACTATATATCCTGATAAGGATATTTAAATCTATCAATCTAACTAGAAACTTCAATTCCATCAATATATTCTCATTAAGTCATCCAATAAATTTATTAACAAATAAAAAAAATTGTTCCATAAAATAAATAGTAGTTTTCTATTTAAAGTGTGTGTGTGTGTGTTTGTAGTCATATATCAACCATCTACCTTTTTTGTAGTAGTGATTGCTTTCCTATGTATTTGATCAAATCACGATCATTGAGTAATCATCAAGATATTGATCATCATCTAAAAAAGAACTCCTATAAGGGCTGAGCAAGGTCTAGCAAAATGCCTTAATTAACTTACCATCACACATATGCCATGTGCAATCTACATGCAAACAATTAATTTAAATGCATCAATCCCATCTTATTGGTTTATCTAGCAATTCATAATTCATTCTAATCTTCATAATTCGAGTGGTTATGAAGCTTATTATCCACGTATCCTACCCTACATTAAGAATAAGCTCTCAATAAAATATTTGTTAATTTCCCTATCTAAGATTCTAACTTATATCTTAACTCCCGGTAGCCATCCATATCCTATATACCCCATTTCACATTAAAAGTAAGCTCTTGATGAACTGGCTCAAGTCACATGTCAATTTAAGCCTCCAACTTTGAATCAAACCATTACTCCAACTCGTGTTAATCAATCTAATACTTGCACATCTACCTAAATAGGAGTAAGCTCTTAGCCAATCAATGTCTTCTCAATATTCTAGCTTAGATATTTAGCATAAGCATAAACAACACATCTAGTAATTGAAAACCAACATTTAAAACATGAATAAAGTTAATTCCAATTCATGTATAATGATTCACTAAACTACCTAACAACCATGAGCAACAAGTAGATTAAGAAGATGTCAGTACTCACTTAGTATCTCTAAAGGCAAATTATAATCCCCTATATTAGGTTACAAAGGGCTTACAAGATGAATGCCTGACTATCATAGGTTCATAGTCTATTAAATAGGAGCTTTATTTGATTAGAGTCTATGATTCCTATGGAAAGTTAAGTTTTAGTTGACTATCACCCTACTCTAATCGATTATAACGGGTGCTTGTCAACTATCCTTAATGAAATTTGACTTCCCAAAGTAAAATTTTCGTTGAATACTATTCACCTTAGTCAATTAATCTATCTTTATAAAGAAAACTAAGCATTAAACTACACCTTTTCTCCATAAATTCATATATCATTGTTGTTCTTATTTCAAAGTCTTATAATTGATTTAATACAACTAGATTCAACTTCTTAAGACTAGTTTTACCTCATTTCCTTTTATTACTTCAAATTCCACACATTCTATCACACCCTAGGTACATACTAATCAAGTTATCCTACCAATATTAGCAAATCACTCAACTAATATAATGGTCATAACATCTATAGGGTGTCCATCAACTATACTATTATAAAGGGCATTAATTAGTGGAAATAGGTATATATTTAGGTGGATGAAAACATAAGTACATATCACAACATACAAAATCCAACATTATCTGTATAAATGCCACTGGTACACACTAGTGTATGTTAAGAAATTAGGTGTCATATTATAAATACTAAAGCTATACTCAAATAGTCTAACCTAATCTACATGACCAAGAGTGAATATTGTGGTTGTAATTGCATCCTCAACATGCTCACATAGTGTCCTTGAAATAAGAAACTATATAGGGAGGTGAGTAAAAACCCATGGTTAAACAAGTATGTGGAAATTTACATTGTACATTACTTATGTCAAGCAACCAATTTCTATGCCATACCTGAACAACCATAAAAATATTCATATATTGTTATTTAACACAATCATAGTTGTCAAAATCGCGAGTTAACTCGCACGTTTTTACGATTTTACGAGTTGGTGAGTCACATTTCTAGTCAACTCGCATGTAAAAACGTTTTTGAGGTAAAATCGTAGTAAAATCGCGATTTTAAATAGTAAAATCGTCAAAATCGCGATTTTACTACGTTTTCACCAATTACACAATATTGCAAAACTAAGTAAAATTCCAACCATCCGAATCCGAATAAATAAATATGTAATAATAGCTTAGCTCAAGCCCAAACTTTTAATAAACATGTTCGTCGATCATCACTCCTCTTTTGTCAATGTGTTACGTTGTATTGAAGTCTTTGTGTTTGTGTTCGTCGATTGTTAATCTTCTTGTTCCTATTTGTGATCATGTTTGTATTAATGCACTCAAGTTTGATTGCTACAAATTTTCTTATTTTAACTAATATTTTTGTAATAGTAAATAAAATAAAGGGTAGATAACTTTAACTTTATAAGAATTTTTTAGATTTTTAATTTTATAGGAAATGTATAAATGTATTTATATTTCTATCTTTTTAATATATCATTCTCATAGTTAAGTAAATGTGAGATATTGTTAAGTAAATATATTTTGAATTAATAATCACGAATAGTGTAAAAACTTTACCTAGTAATATATAATTTTGAAGGTTTTTCTTGTTATAGTATCTTCTTTATTATGTACTTTTGGTTAGTAGTTATTTGTTATTTTTTAATATTAGTCCTTTCTAATAGTATATCTTCATTATCAATTTTTATTTATTAGTAATTTCTTAAAGTCACAATTAATTTTTAAATTTTATCTATTATCTTTTGACTTTTGTGTATATAACTAGGTGAAACTTGTTTTATACATGATTTATCATTTTAGAAATAAAATATCTATATTATACAACTTATGCTCGATTATCTATATTGTGACTTTTATTACAAATTTGCAATTTATGGCTAAAATAAATACTTAATTTCCTTATTTCTATTATTCATTATATTTTTTAATGACTATTGTAAGTAAATTTATAATATTCAGAAGTTATTTTATATAAGTTGTAGAAACTTACGTTTCTACATTTCAATTCTACGGACCCCTTAGCGATTCTACTTAAAATCGTGATTTTGACAATCATGAACACAATGTTAACACAATAAATTAATGTAGTGTGAAGTAAGAAACACAAAACATGAGGGAGAAAATCACTTAGTATTACTAATAATAAACAAAGACGATCCCTAGTTACATTGTATATTAACTATTCATAGACTAGAAACCTAAAGTTAATAAGCAGAATGAAAATATAAGAAAAAACTAAATAAACTTTTCTAATCTAGACACACTTTGAAAACATGAGAATCTGACAATGGAATTGGACTTAAATGACATAGTAGTTTACTTTAAGTCAAAGTAGACTTGAATTAATCTTTATTGACATATTATAGTCTTCATAACTCTTTATAAGCAAAAAATTATTAAGTTTCAAAGTTAAGCTTCAAACTAAGCCTCTACCATAGGTTTATATGTTCCAACCTTTTTCCAATAGTTCTAATAGCTTTTGGATTGTTTAAAACACAATTTTTTAATAGCTTCTAATTCTTAGCTTCTAGTTTTGATGGCTTGATTCAAAGTTTCTTATTGTTCTTATTCTTCGACTTTTGAAGCTTTCAATGGTCAAACTATTCCATAACTTGCAAATTTAAACCATCCATGTCATAAATTGACATTGCTCTAACTAGGGTTTTAGGGAATTTGACCTATAATGTAGCAACCAAAATAAGGTTGTATGGTTGATGGCTAAAGGGAATCTATTATCCTCAATTAAGGCCTCACCTACTCATGACATAGTTTGAGATAACCCTCACCTTTATCACAATCCACTTGAGTCACTTATTTTGAACCAAGATTAAGGAGAGGATTTTGTCTTCCTCTTCTATGTCGAGTACCTGATGCATCACCTAATGTTTCTAAGAGCACTCAATGCAAGTCTCATTAAATATATAGTTGTTCCAACATTAGCTTAATCTAAACACTCAACAATATGTGTAATTAAATGCATAGCGGAATTTTAACCACTATACCCAAATGTACTCATTCATTATGTAATTTGCAACACATACATTACACAAGTAATACTTTACAAGCAACAAGTATTGCAGTGTCTCATCAATTCCACTAGTTCACCAAACAACTAGAGGTTATCCATAATAATCTACTATCGATAGATCAATATCAATAGCAATAGCTAATTAATACATAATAAACTTACTTACCTCTTCTTAATTAGGTTAGTTGGTTTGTTTTTAAGTTAATCTTAAATTTGTAAGTAATCAAAATAGATTAAATTTTTTTGAGAAATTTTATGTTAAAAGGTATACTTATTTTGATCATAAGTATAACACTAGTATAATAAGTAGGTCTGATAAGTATTCTAAACTAATCTTACACCTATATATTAAGTATTAATTTAATAATTAACATTTTTATATACTAAGTATAATTATGCAGATATTGGTTAATATGATATTGTATTATAGTGACTGGAGGGGGTGGACTTAACTTATATAAGTTGTTAATAAAATTACTTGTAGATGAACATCTGCTTGATAAAATTGAAATGCTTGTAGCATTCAAAAAGTAATTATTATTTATAGTGTGGTGATATTAAATAAAAAATAATTTAGGAAAATTTCTTTTGTTAACTATAACTTTTTAATGAGCTCATTGACTAATATCTACTGGATAAGGCTGCAATATTTATAATATTCATAATGTAATTACCGTTTATGCTATAATAGTAATAAATAATAGCAACTAAGGAAAAATTAATTAATAAATCATAATTTTTTAAAGAATAATATTTAATGTCATTAGTTATAGTTGTTGCAAAAAAAAAAAAAAATTAGAAGAAGGAGAAAAAAAAAAGAGCTAAAAGAGAATGTTATTCAAATAACATAAAAATAAATATTTCTTAAAAATGAAAATTTCTCCTAATAGAATTTGAGCCCATAACCATCAATATTTAAAATCAAATGTCAAATCTGTCAATCATACACATTATTTAAATTAAAATTGCTTTATAACATTATATATATAGTACATTTTTTTTCTTAATTTTTCAATCTTTTAATAACTACTTTTTTTCAAGCTTAAGCGGAGCCCCCTTGGTCTGCCCATGACATGTATATATATATACTTTGCCTAAGTTAGTGTATTATACAAGTATACATACTCCCTAAAAATATTTTATTCATAAAGAAGTAGTTATATTTGCAATAAAGGCGACTGTGGGCAAGCGTTGTATAAAGCACGAAGTTATAAGCACCGCCATAACTTTCTCATACTCGTCGCGGTAGGCTCGGACCATAGCATAATAACCAAAATGCCCTTACTCGATTTAAACCTACGTAACTTTCGACGTGATTGCCAAGGTTACAAACGTTATCTCGTTTTGAGGTGATTGTCTTCATGCTAATTAGCAAATCACAAAACTGCCCCTTAATCAACCCTGAAACTTTAAATTTTCGAAAATCAAAATTCATATTAGCGAAATCAACATCCCAGTTTCCCTAAATATATTAACTTACACATATAGGTTAAACAAAGAAAAATTACCCGTTTAAAGCTTCTATAATTAAGTAATTATAATCATGAAATTGGAGTGTTAAATATTGTAGAAATCAAAATTCATATTAGTGAAATCAACATCCTAGTTTCCCTAAATATATCAACTTACACGTATAGCTTAAATAAAGAAAAATTAACCGTTTAAAGCTTCTGTAATTAAGTAATTATAATCATGAAATCGGAGTGTTAAATAGTGTAGACGTAAATTTGAGTGTATAATTCATGCAAATGATTATGAAAATAGGAAACTTTACTGAGTATAATTGGTATATTTGTAAATCAATTGCAATCCGAGTATAATTTCTTAAATCGAAGTTATAATAGTAAAATACACTTGTGAAATTTGAGGGTTTTTAGATTTTGATTGGCTGGTGAACCGATGAAAACCAACGTAAATGAACTGTCGCATAGGGGTTTTGCAATTTCGCAGCATGTTTCTTTTATTTTTAATTCCCCTACTATTTCAAGAATTTCAATGGTTTTGATCTTATCTTATCAATTTATTTCAAATAACCATCAGATCCTTCAACAGTTCACATGACATAAATCTCTAAAATTACTAGGAGACATTAAAAGTGCATATATATGTAAATAAGCTATCACTTTTTTACAATGCTTATGTACCTTTTCTAAAGAAACATATGTGCCTGGATGGTTACATAAAATGTAAGCATACGATTATTCTGAATTCACAGGATAATAAGTTTATTGTAGTAGCGTAAATTAAGATAAGATCGTAAATGATACGATATTACACAATATATATTTAAGTTTTTTTCTTTTATTTTTTAATATTTTATGCTGCACTAGAATAGATAAAAATAAAAAATAAATTGTTCAACAGATCTAAACTTGAGAATTGTTTTTTATACTTTTCTTTTTATTGAATAAGTCTAGTAAGAGGGAAGCAGCAGCCAAGTTTGCTCGATTTTCGTAGAACTCTACACGTCGTGTGATCCATGAGAGCCATGGCTTAAATGCTATCCCTTAATTAAAAGCCACTTAGCATTACAAGAGTAAATTTAGGGATTTGCCTTTTTTTTTTTTTTATCGGTGCCGCCACAAGCCAAAACCCTTATTGAATTCTTACTTTGTACGTGTGTGTGTGTAATGAAAAAGAGAGAGATAGAGGGAGAGAGATTAGCATAATATGGTTGACTTTTGCAAGCTAAAGAGTAAATGTCCTGCTGTCCCATTTGACTCTCGCATCCCGTTTCACCATCTTGGGTCAGCGTCTACACATTGCACACCGATCCCTTGTTTGTATACCCTTTTGCATTTTCTCTATATATAAACCCGTATAGAGACAAGGGTAATTGTGTAACAATTCTTGTCTTCGTTTCTACACTAACACCCCTTTGGACTCTTCGTCTCATCATTTTCTGACACAAGTAAACCCTATATATATATATATATGACACTACACCTAAACTCACTACAAAGTTATTCATAAATATTTCACTACATTGGGAGAGATAGTAATATAAATAACAAGAAAGAAGAAAAAGAAGAAGAATACGACGGTGGCAGCCACTCTTGTTATTAAGAACTTTGTGAAACCTTATCGATTTTTAGTGTTGAGTCATGGGAAGACCACCTTGTTGTGATAAGATTGGAGTGAAGAAAGGTCCCTGGACTCCAGAAGAAGACATCATGTTAGTTTCTTACATACAAGAACATGGACCTGGAAATTGGAGATCTGTTCCGGCCAACACAGGTACTTATTACCGTACTACATAGTTATCATCTTACTTAAAATCTACCCTTTATTACATACTAGATTTTATTAAATACGACCAGATCATTAACTTCTGCACATAGGGTTAGTTGGGTTCTTTTAATTTTTAGCACTTCCTATAGAGTTTGGGTTGGTTTGATCATTAAATTGTATTGTTAAAGGTTTCCTTTTACCTTTTTGGTTTCTGTATCCTTTCTTGTTCTCATTTATTATTCTAGCATATACTCGTTGGATTAGATTATCTTCTTGAAATTCTCTTGCTAATTTTTTTCTTATCTCCTCTCTCTCTCTCTCTTTTTTTTCCAAATTTTGGATTTTAGGGTTGTTGAGATGCAGCAAGAGTTGCAGGCTTAGATGGACTAACTATCTTCGTCCTGGAATCAAGCGTGGTAACTTCACCGATCATGAAGAGAAGATGATTATCCACCTTCAAGCTCTTTTGGGCAATAGGTAATTTTGCATAGTCCTTTTCGTCTCGGTTCCAATCTCGATTAGCAACGTTTTAATCTAAATATCCAAATTATTGTTTAATAGTAGAAAGAATTTTTAGTGGAATTTGAGCATATCTATATAATTTATGTAATTTTTAAAATCTCAACAAATATCGATTTTATTGAAAATATAAATATAAGAAAACACAAGCATTTAAATTAACTTAAATTCTTCAATTTTTTTTATTTATTCATCTTTGTTTCTACAACGCGATGTGTGACACTCAGGCAATAAATTAATAGATCCATGGTCCAATTGGGAAAATAGAAACTCAAGACCTCATCAAATTGTGAATTTTTTCCCTTTTGATTTCGGGATTCTTCATTTTTTTTTCCCCAAAACCCTACATATTATTAACAAGTTCAATTAAGAGTGGATGTTCAACTGTAATTTTCTCTTGATCTGTGTAGTGATGCAATTTTTGTTTAATTTATGTGTAGATGGGCAGCAATAGCTTCTTATCTTCCTCAAAGAACCGACAATGATATAAAGAACTATTGGAACACCCATTTGAAGAAGAAGCTGAGGAAGCTCCAAGCAGGAGGTCTCGACGATACCCAAAGTCATAATAATGTTGGATTCAGAACTTCACAATCTATGTCCAAGGGTCAGTGGGAGAGGAGGCTCCAAACCGACATACACATGGCCAAACAGGCCCTATGTGAGGCACTATCCCTTGACAAGTCATCAAGCTCCTTAAGTACTGTTACCACTGATGACTCCAAAACCCTTGAAATCAACACAAACAGCAACAACAATGATCTAAATAGTGGTGCTACTGGGGCATACCAATCATCAACAACATATGCATCGAGTGCTGAAAACATAGCTAGGCTTCTTCAGGGTTGGATGAAGAAAAGCCCTAGTACATCGATGGATGTGAAATCAGATATTGTTTCTCATCCCCCTCCTCCTCCTCCTCCTCCTCAAAGTTCTTCCACCAACATGATGATCGGTACAGGTTCAGGTTCGAGTTCTAGTGAAGGTGGGTTGAGCGAGACCACCCACGAACAAGCCGGTTTCGATTCCATTTTCAGCTTCAACTCACCCAATTCCGATGTCTCCCAGTCGACCCCAGACAGGTCCATCTTCCAGGATGATGAGAGCAAGCCCTTGATGGGTTCGCAAATCAATAATAACAACATTAATCCTCAAGTTCCCCTCTTGACAATGATGGAGAAATGGCTTTTGGATGATGGTGGTGCTCAAGCTCATGAGGATATCATTTGCATGGCATCTTTAGATGAAGATGAGACTAGTTTCTTTAGAAATTAGGGCAAAAAACCAAAAACTGGGTGGAAAATTATCCTTGTAGTCTTTTGTTTATTAGATTTAAGCATTTGAGACTAAATGGAACATAAGCTAAGGATGCTACGAAGCCTATAATTAAGCTGCAAGGTACAGCATTAGCTAGCTCAACCTTTGTTTAAGTGCACAAAAAAGTGTAATTAGATGAATCTAAATAAATATGCATGTCATATGTTATCATTATCCTCATCTTTGTAATGGATCATAACAAATAAGACTGCTCATCTTTGTATCGTTCTAATCTCATCGGTGTTTTCAAAGAGACAAATATTATCCCTTCTCGTCTCCTTTTTCACCGTCGCTGTTGTACCCTTTCAATGCCTTCTTGATATGTACAAACTTTAGTACTTGACTATTTCGAATTTGCATGGAAACCAATTTAGTTACGAAATGAATTATTTTTCTCGATGTCTCCATGTGATGTTACACTTAGGTAAATTTGGACAGGCTCACCGTTTGTTTATCGTTAGCATTGATGAATGAACACATATTCAACAAACAATTTTTATTAGTCGTCTGTATAGTTGTTGTCCATAAGCAGGATGTGAGAGGGACAATCTCATCTGTTTCTCTGAGGTTGTCTTGGAGCTGCGAGATTCAGAGAAAGCAATCTCCATCTGAAAGCTGTTTTCCAAACCACTTGTTGCTTGCGTTTGTTGTCCATATAGGACGAAGCTCATTAAATCCTTTCTCTATGAATCTGTTAATTTCTTTATGACATATTATTATTGGCATCATATATGTCACCTTTTTAACAAAATTGAATCCATTGACGTTATTACTCTTCAATGGAAACATAGAATGATTTTTCCTTTTATTTTCCGATATTTATCAATATATATCACTTGAGTTAGGCATGCAAACGAGTCAATAACTTATTCATAAATCACTCTAGTTTAGCTCAAGTAATTGTAATCGATTTGACTATAGTTAAGTAGGACTCACTCGAGTTAGGTATGCAAACAAGTCAATAGCTTACTCGCAAATTACTCTAATTTGGCTCAAGTAATTGTAATGGATTTGACCACAGTTAAGTAGGACTCAAGCTCCATGATAAAATATATATATATATTATTTAGTTAGAAGAAGAATATTATTTTCAATGAAAAAGAAAAACAGATGTAAATGAACTTAACTCAACCTTCATTTTATCAAGACTTTTATAATTAATACATCATATAATCTCTCCTTCTCTATCCCCTCTAAAATAAGTTCGGAAAAAAAAAAAATATTGGAGCGTAGTAGCAGGCTTCATCATTTTTGAGAAATTCAAAATTTATGGGGAATTTAGGTCTATATATTGGGCTTCCACGAAACCTCTTTGGTGTCAATACCCTCTCACACTAGAATATTTCCATAGTTAATTGTCCATCACGACTCTGCCGGTGGCAAAATCGTATGGACCACGGGAAATCACAACGCATATTTCACGATTCAAAAAGTTTATATTCTCACTTGCCAAAAACAGAAAAAGTTGGTTTGGTCTTAATTTTTCTTTTCCAGATCTTCTTGTAATCACATGCACTGGCTTAAATAGGCTGCTGTCTTCAAAATGGAAAGCAAGGACAGGTGTATTTGGGATTTTTAACTGACCAAATAAGATTATAAGGTATTACATATATGGAAGTGGTGCTGTCTTTGGCCTAAGCGTAACTAAATATAATACAAAGTAACAAGAAATTTCTTTCTTTTTTCCTTTGAAAAATGAATATATATGGACACATATTAGAGGGCTTTCTTTGGTTATAAAATCCTTGCGCTAGGATAAACAGTGGAGCGTAAGAGATTGGTTTTAATGAAAAAATTAATAAATCTTTTAAATGTTTTTTAAATTAAAGGATGTCTTCTATTTCAGGTATAATTGAAGGTCAAGTCTAATAAAGCAATAAATTTTCTTAATGCTAGTTGCTTTGCTTTCTTATACAACACGTTATCCATCTTTAGTAGGGAAATTAAATTCCTGCAAATCAAGGTGTTAAAATCGAAAGGGTTTCTAACTCTTATAGTAATGCCCATTTTTAACATACGTTATGCTTAACCTCTTTTATTTCAAGCACATGCATTAATGGTGCATGTATACATAGTAATATAATAAAAAAGAAAATGATTTATAATAATAAGATTAGAAAGGAATAACAATTCCTTGTATTGTTTTGTTATATAAAGTAGAGAAACATTTTTTTTTAATAAAATTTCATATTTATAAAAAATAACAATTCCTCTTGTAAAAAGAAATAATATAATTTAGAATAAACTATCCCACAAATAATAAATACAATAGTGATACCATCCTAATCAAGGAAACACAATATTTAGAATCTGATAGTGATACCATCACTTACTGCATCCTTATCAAGCTGTCGAACAAATAATAATTAAGTTTGTGTCCTATTATTATACGTAACAAGACCTTGAAGCAACTAATTCTTTTCTCCCCCCCCCAAAACCAGGAATCGTGATTGAAAATTCTGAAACTTTGCCCATAAATCACATATCTAGAACACTCGTTAAAAAAAAAAATTAAAAAAAAGGAAAAAGAAAAAGGAAAACTTTATTTGTAAATGATATAATTTTCAACAAATACCATTATTAAAAAAAATCATCATTATCCATGATATAAAATTATCATTAAATCAAATAATCACACCTTAATATTCTTTTTTTTTTCTAACTATTATTATATTATAACTATAAAAAAATAAATAAATAAACAGAATTCATTCAATAGAAGATAATATTCATGTCAATTCACAAAGGCTTTCATCAATTCAGAGGGAATTAGTTCCGTTACATCTCCTTTAACACAAATATATATTAAAGTGGAATTTTACAATCTAGCATTAATTCATCACTGTTTCTCTTGAATAGATTCAATGGGATTATTTAACAAGAACGGCAGAGGAAGTATCTAACCCAGAACTTGCCTTGGGAATGTGCAAAATAAAGGTCTTAAATGTAAACATGTGAAGGTTTTGACTTTTGCCTCTTTTTACAAGTGGGAATTGCCTTGGCTTACCGTCAAGCATGAAAAAAAATAAATAAACAAACAAACAAACAAAAAGGAAAAAAAAAAGGAAAAAAAATCTGTAAAGGCATTTACATTTTACTGAATCCATAAGCTTCTCATGAATGTAATTACCATCACTCCATTTTGCCAGGCCAAAATCAAGCACCCACTCTATTTATATTCTCCTTTTCACAACACTCAAATGCAACCACACAAGGTCAGCTTATATCCTATTCATCATTTTATATTAATTTTCATAGCTATCTCAATGATTAAATAATAAACTAGATATAAACCTTGACATAATTCAGTAACCTGAGTATAATTCAATACCAATCTATAAGCCAACATGAAACCAACCCACTAAATTTGAAACCGGAACCGACCTAAGCCCATGGTTCTAGAATTCAGCCCTTACCAAGTCCATAGCGATATAGGATTGAATTTTTAAAATATATATATATATATATAAGAAAATAATTGAATAAAAATAAATCTTAAAATTAAAATTAAAATATAATAAAATGTAAACTATTACCATATGAATTAGGAAAAATTCTTTCACAATCACAATATTTAATATGTTGCTAAAAATAATACAAGAAACAAATACATTTTAAAGTATGTTTGGTTTAGCATATATAGATTTTCACCAAAAGGAAGTTCCACTCTAAGTAACGTAGGACTGCGTTTTGTTCTTTGATTTTCTTTCTAATCTTTAGACTTTTGTCTTATCTTATTAATTTACGATTCAAGTTGCGTAATTCTATATAAATAAATGTAAATAGTTTATGACTCTTTTAAAATGTGGGTTTTAGATTATAAGGTTTTTTTATTTAATTTTATTTTAAGTTTAAAATATAATTTTAAAAGAAATGATATAAGCCAATTCAAGGGTCATCAACTGTGTTTTGGAGCTAGCAAAACCACCACCTTCCTAAGAACCACGCCGCAACTATAGGCACTTGGGCTAGTTTCAGTTCTACATTATATTTTAGAGAACAGAGAAAGGTTAAGTCGAGCTGAGTCAAGAGGCCTATACCCTGATTTAACTAGAAGGAACCGTCAATGGAACTATCTAGAAGTGATTTACACATGCAGCATGGTGAAAATAATAATAATAATAATAATAATTCATGAAAATCCATGTACATTCTGCAAAAATTTAAAAGTGGGTGGTAAGTGATGGTTTGCCAGAGTCTCAAATCATGACTAATGCAAAAATCTAGACTGTCTTGCTGCATGGTTCACGAGGGCGATGTTGCCTCCTGCTTGTGCCATTAACTTGTTAGTAATTCACTAAGTTAAACACAAGTTGTGGTTTGGCTAAGTTTATTCACTCGTATATCGTTTAATTCATATGAAGTAATTCCATTCCTTTACTGCTAGATGTATACCTTGAACACAAATTGGAAGCAAAGGTGAAACTTTCTCTTATAAAATCACTTTGATCGTAATTCCATTCCATTCAATTCCGAGACACTATCATAGCAACTTCGTCTATAACACAACGTAATGGAAATGGCTGCGAATCATAAGCAATATGAATCAATTACTACATAATTCAATTTCACCATGTCATTGATATCCTACAAACTGAGTATTGTGTCATGACTTAATTCTATCATCTTACTTAGATCCTCCGAAATAATTAAGTTCAAGCTCTAATAATCGATCATTCCCATCATCTTCACAACTTTTCGTATTGATATTTATGTTGACCAATTGTCTATAAATATGAGCGTTTTAATATTAAGTTTGCAAACAACGTAATTCAAAATGCCACAATGTTCAATACCCAGCACTTAATGATTAAAGATTCTAGTTTCATTTTCAGTTCTACTCACATTAAAGTTGAAAAAAGTTGGTTGCTGCAGGGGTCATGCCCCCTCTTCTTTTGCTTTACAACAAGAATAAGGAACGATATAATTCACCTTACCCGTAATTAGAAAATGGGATTTATTTTAGAGGACCAATAGCTAGTAAATCAAAAGGATTTGGGTGAAATGTCTTATTATTATCTGAGCTTCCTGATCAACTAATTCTTTATTTCAAGGGCATCTATGTGTCTATGTAATGTAGGTCTAGGATCACTAATTAATAGAATGAGCCCTAACGTATGGCTTATCTATTTGTAGTGGACCTCCCCTTGGGCAGGTTATGGAGCTCTCTACTAAGTTATTTAAGTTTTGGGATTCCTCCATCTTTAATTGGGGGTTTCAGTTTGAAGGTTATAAATATGGCGCATGCCCATTTATCTCGACCAATTCATAAGTTAAAGAAATAATTACCAAAATACTCTTTAAACTACTAGTGAATAAAAATAGACCCCTAAACTCCAAAAGTGTGCCTTTATCTCTCCGCAATTGTTGAAAATATACACTTGTTTCTATAACCATCACTAAAGCTTACAAAATCTTCTCTATGATTGGCAACAACAATTTTGAGTCTGTAGTGATAACTAAAGAGGTATAAGTGTATAATTACAATTGCTATTGAGTGGTCAATGAATGTTATAGAAGTTTAAAAAGTTTATCTATGTCTACTCAATTGCTTTTAGGGTGTATATCTAACTTTTTTAAAGCTAAACATTAGAATAAGATGTCATTATTTACAATAACCTAATGAAGGTGACTAATTTAAATTGATTGTGTTTCTTTTAGAATATTTCCCATGCATTAGTGCCTTATTTAAAGAAGAATGTAGGTAGATAAATTGTCTTTTTTCTTTTCTTTTTAACCTTTTAAAAGAAATCCTTTTTCATTTGTATTGAAAATATTTATTTTGATTGATATATATCATTCTCTAATAATGTAGATTAATTCCCATTTTCTAAATCTAGAAAACACTTTCAGCAAAACAAATGGACATTAGTGAAGGTTCACACACTTTTGTGGGAAAAATATCTATATTTAATCCTTAATGCTATCTAGTTTTAAATCTTCAACTCTTTTCTTTCCTTAATTTTTTCTAACTTCTATAAAAATAAAACTTCTATCAACTTTATTAATTTTTTCTCCATCTCCAATGCGTACCAAGTTTTGATTGATCAACACTAATTAATTTAACAAAATAATATTAAATATGATTAACTACATAATATAAAAAAAATGATTAAAGAAAGAAAGAAAGGAAGGAAGGAAGGAAGAAACAAGAAAAGAAAATTTAAACAAAAAAGATAGTAAAAAATTTATGTAAATCCAGCCACCTTGGTTGACCACCTCAAAAACAATCAAAAGTCGACACATGTCAAGAATAGATAAAAAAATTTAATGGGATTAATGGGAGTCATATTTTTATAAAGCTGGAAAATGTTAAGAACATTGATAAAGGAACTAAAAAATTGAGGATTCAATAAAAATAAATAAGTAAATGTTTATGACTAAATATGTACTTTTTATAAATGAATAACTCTAACTTAATAAATTTATCGTTACCTTATTCGTGAATATGTGGCCACAAATTGCAACCTACCTTTTTAATGTTAAAAATTGAGAGATCTCATATTTATTGGAATTTTCTATGATTCCGCCTATGTTTTTGGCGAGACTGGTCTAATTTTCAATCTCACCATTAACTTACATATTAATTGTGAAGATTCAATAGTAATCAATCATAGAAATTTAATATATATAACTAAATAGTAAAATTGAAAGTTGGACTGATCTTGTCAAAATAATAAACAAGATGGCAGAAGGTTTGGTATTTGTTAGATTTGATTTTCTAGGAACTGAATGGCCATTAATGTATAGAGATCAATAATGATTATTAGTATTGTGCGGTGGTGATGACAATGGTTGCTAGTGGCTTATTTAAAGTGGTATAGTATATAGAAAATTGTTTTTCATTTTCAAAAGGAAGCTCTTTTTTCCTTTTGTATTGAATATATATATATATAGATATAGATATATTAACCAATAAATATTATTATAAGAATGTAAATTCATTTCTATTTACTAAATCTAGAAAATTCTCTTAGGCAGGACACATGGACCATAAGATTGAATATTTTATATAGCACATTTAGTTTTTAATATTTATCTACTTTTTTATTTGAATTTTCAACTTTTCTTTTTCTTTCTAATTTTGAGTCCTCAACATTTTTCAAAAAAGTAGAATTTTTGCTGACTCCATCAAATTTTTTGTCAATCCCCAACATGTACCACCTTCTTATTGGTTTACAATATTAAATAAAATATACATATTTAATTATGTAATATAATTAATAAAAATAATAAGAAGAAGAAGGGAAAAAAAAAACACAAATGGCTATCAAATAGCCAAACAAACCTAGCCACCTATCAACCACTTCTAAACTAGTCAAAAGTTGACACATACTAAGGATAGATGGAAAATTTATTGAAATTGATAGAAGTACTATTATTATCAAAGTAGGAAAATGTTGACTACTCTAATAAGAGATGGAAAAAAAAAAACATAAGGTTGATGGCTTGAGATATCTCTCAATAAAAGGTGATGGAACATTAATCATCCTCCTTTTTGCTGTAATAGTTTAGAATTCATCAAAACTCCATGGTTAAGCTTACTTAGCGTACTTAATGAGTACTTCTAAGATATGTGACTTCCTAGGAAGCAAGTGTAACAATTTGAAGTTCATCAAAACTCTATAGTTAAGCATGTTCAATGGAGAGTACTTCCAAAATATGTGACCTCCTGAGAAGCAAATGACACAAAAGAACTATCATCAAGTGTATAACACTACAGCAAACAATACTTTAGTGTGTGAAGTTCCAATTGTTACAATGGTATAAGAGCAGTGCACTTGGAAGTAGAGTAATTAAGTGCCTTGCATAGCAAAATGTCATAGTATGAGACACCTCATAAGCCTGTAAAGGAAGCACCTCTAAAGTCTTCTTTGCCTAATGTAACCGTGGACTTGTGAATAAAATTGACAATAATGTCATTTCTTTTAAGTAGGGGAGATTTTGGTATTCCTCAAATAAAAGGTACTAAAATTCTAATCACCAAAGCACATTTAGGTTAAACATGCTCATTAATGAGCAATCCCATGATGGATGTACTTTTTGGAAGTAGCCAACACTAAGATAAAACTATGAGACATACAATGTCTAAGCGGATAATACTTCAGTGTGCAAAATTCTAGTAATTAAGTAGTTTAAATAAAAAATAAAAAATAATTAAAAATTAGTAGATAAATATTAAGAATCAAATTTATTGTTTTTGTTGTATAAGTGAGCAACTCTAATTGAACAAATTTATTGTTACTTGGTTGGTGAATCTATTAGCACAAAGTGCAGTCTACCTTGTTAATCATTGAGAGATCTCTTGTTTATTGGATTTGATTTTGGGGGGAAGCGAGTGGGCATCAATGTACAAAGATCAATAATGATGGCCAAAAAGATTGTTGTACATCACCATTCATAAATCGCAAGCATTGCCTATTTCTTTTTGTGGACAAGCATTAAAATGATTCCAATTCGATGTAACCTTTAGGAGGAATCATGGGGTTCCACTTTTTTGTCTTTCAAGTAGACTGGAAAGAGTAAGAGCAAGCTCACAAAGGATAAATATTCACATTTTTTTTACGATAAAAGCTACCCCTTTATTTATTTTTGTTGCAATGTTAGTCAATTGCTTGAGCATGAGATGAATAAATGAACTTCAAGCTGGCTTTGCTGCAAATGGTCATCAAAGCCCACGTTCCCACCTTCAAAAGAAGAATGAAAATACACAGCTATATGTCTGGACCATACAACCCTATGCCAGCCACACCTATATTATCCATTTTGTAAATATATAGTCATGTTATCAAATTGCAAATACACCTTATAATCTATTGGTTAAGTACGGATAGAACCACTAATTTCTCAAAATATAATTTTAATTCATAATTACTTCTAAAAATATTTATATAAGCTACAAACTATCACATATTAAAACCCTAAAATTGTTGTTATCTATGATCTCATTATCAATGATCTTGGAGTTAAGTAAATATATAATTATTCTATCAAATCATAAAATTCACCTCCTAAGCTATTACATAGTTATAAATAGGTAGATCCATTAACCTCCCGCAGGTATAATTTAATATCTTTGTAATATTTAAAAATATTCACATAGATCTCAAACTCTCATGAAATAAAACTCTTACAGTCCATTTATATTAAGTTAATAAAAAGGAAATGAAATAGTTATTTCGTCTCATCCATCTATTATTTTATTTACTTGAAAAAATAATGAAAGAATTTTAATTCGCAAGATTTTTTTATTTTTACTTCACTAGAGACAAATATTATCTAAAAATATATAAAATTTGTCGTTTCTTTATAGAGAAAATAAAAATTTTAATTATTATGAATCCTATTTATTTATGATACCATTAAGGACGATTTGATGCTTCACGATATTTATTCACTTTAGTGGACCATATCATTAAATCCTTGATGCTACTTTGTCATGAAATTTATACGCATTGCCGTTGGACAGAAGCATGTGCATGTTATAGCACCAATAGGCTGTGTATAGATCTACATCATGTTAAATATATATTCTGCGTTTTTATTTTTTTCATTTGTTTAAATAAGAACAGATCTATAATATACGGGGCAAAAAAAAAAAAAAGAAAAAGAAAAAGACTGGCCTTTGGTCCTCATGACAAGCACACAGTATTCCTGTGTTAATACAGTAGGGTCTCCTAAACCCTAGCTCCGATGCCAATGGCTTGATCACCACAAATTTGGTAAAACACTTTCGTGACCAATCGTTTCTCGTGTCTCCAGTTGTTTTTGTAATAAATATGTCTATATTTATTATATATGTTATGAATCGTATTATTTATATGTACGATCCAGAATGTCCAGTTGTATTATTTTAATATATTATACGTTTGACATTATGCAAGCATGGATAATGTGAAATACATATTAATTATGTCTTTCTTAGGGAGATTAAATGCGTGCATTTGTCAGCAATCTTTATCTCAATCAACTGCCAATAATAATTTAACTTCATATTACATTTTAATATCATTTTATTTAAAATTCTCCCGTATATAGAGGTTATCAATTTTGAGTTTGATTAGCTGATTTTTCCTAGTGTTTTGTATGGGTCGTCAACAAATTATTCAGGATAAGTATATTAAATGTTCCTTACAATTATATCAAAATTTGATTAGTCGTTTTTTTTAAATAAGTCCTTTGAGCCATCCATATAATTATATTAATATTTAGTCATTAATCCCAACGTTTAAAGTAAGTAATTTCAATCCTCTATTTGTATTATTGCATCAAGTATAACTTTTCATTAGTAATCCCTATAATGCAAAATCATATGTATGGAGAACTATGAGAAAAATACTAAAAAAATGTATTTTTTTTAAATATTATTAAAACAGGATAGGAAAAAATAATTTTTGCATCGAAGATAGTAAAGGCACATATACTATATACACTTTCAATATAAAACATTTGAACTAAAGGCACATGTATTGTATACACCTTCAATTCAAGTATCATCTACTGCATGCACATTCCATTGTGTATCATACCATGACATGAACGGAACAAAACACTCTCAAACACCCAAAACGTAACTCCACTCCCTTTTCCACTTGAGTCCGATTGTTCTCTCCAACATTTACACCTTTTTTCACAAATCAAACACAGTCCCACCTCCATTTGCACTCACAAAAGTATGTTATCCTTTTCTCTCATTTTACTTTTATATATGAATTTATGGTGCTTTGTTGGGTTTGATGTTATTTTTGAAACCCTAATTTGATATAGCTTTATTATGTATAGATTGATAATTTTAGTTACAAAAAATGTGAATTAGTTAACAATGTGAGTATAGTAGTGATAAAATATGTGAAAAATGAGAGTTGTAAATGTGTAAAGGTTGTTATGCATGATAGTTATTTGTAATGCATGGAAAGTATTTGTGAAAATTACTCATAGGAGCTTCTTGTAATTTTTCATGAAACTAAATATGCATACATGATGTGATTAAGTTGAAAAAGGTTAGGGTTGTGAAATTTATTGTGTACACAGATGAAAAGATTGTGAATGGCAATGATAGCTAGGATTATGAGAAAGAGATGATGAAATGGTTGAAGGTGAAGAGGAATTTAAACCATGGAGAATTTTTGTATAGGATTTGTGGAAACATTAGGGTCAATCTAAATACAATGCATGTTGAGATACTGCATAGGTATCCGTACTACTACTATAGAGTGTGTCATACAAGTTGATACCTATCATGGATAATGATGATGCTAAGAATCTAATTGAAATGGTTATAGCTTTCAGGAAAAAGTGTATACAAGACTTTTATATTGAAATTCATGAAGAATCACAATATTAGAATGAAAAAAAAAAAAAAAAAACCATTGATAGTCGATAATTCTTCTCTTTGAGTAGTCTAGTTCATTACATGCTCCTTTTGCTCTTGGAAGACTTCGCACTTATAGGCTAGTATAGTTGGGGATTTGCCTATTTAGCTTGGTTATATGACTAGTTATGCCTTACATCCATCTCTACTACATAAGAGATATGGGGAGTAGCAATTCTTCTCTAGGTTTAAGCATAAAATAGGTTCCCATATATAGCTCCCTTAAGCCATTACAACATTACATTAGAGGATGGGAGGCACTTAGCGTCTTAATGGAAGATAGCGTGAGACACCACATAGCACCTGAAACATATTGTTCAAGCACATAGGAACACATTTGACCACTAAACCCTATAGTAGGTATGTCTAGGGATGTAAACGGGTTGGGTTGAGGATAGGTTCATTGAAATCCAAACCTAACCCGACAAAAAATTATATACTAAAAACCCGCCTTAACCTAATAAGTTTTTTTTTTTTACTCGACCTAATTAACAAATAAAGTGACTCAAACTAGACTTGAATAACGATTAAATTTTTTTTTTTCGTATGTCATTTATTTAACTTATTATTAATCTACTTGTGAGGGAAAGAAAAGTGAAATTAAATGTAAAAATTAAAAATATAAAAATAAAATAAAATATAAAAGTATATTGATTAAAAATATAATAATAATAATAATAAAATATATTGATTATAAATTATAATATTAATTTATTATTTTTTGAAAAAATTATTAGGTCGGATTTTCCTATCGAGTTTTTTCTAAATCTCATAACCTGACTTTAAACCCTATTAGGTTTTATTCCATGTCCCAAACCCGATCCTAAACCCTATAAGGTCAAACCCTATAAGGTTTTTATCGGGTCGGTCGGACCAAGTACCCTATTACGACCCACCCTAGTTACATCCCTAAGTATGTCACTCCTTTATCTTTTACTATCCACTATATATTATATATATCTTCATAACCTCTAAGCGTTGAATATTAGGTTGTGTGGCAACCATATCCTAAGGAGCTTGTTGACATGCTCCCCCCATTTTACCATGCGAGAAGAGGCATTTGGACAACTCGAGTATTATTGATATGCTTTCACATTAAGAAATGGTATTACCTAAATTAAATCTATCGCCAGTTTGGTAGGTTCCAATAGGTGCTTACTAATATCAATATAGAGCTTTGCTTACACCAGATTGATTTATGGGGGCAAACCAACAATAACTGGATGGCCATATATGCATCTTATATTGCCTATTGGGAGGATTATCACTCTAACACAATCTTATTAAAAGATGGTGATGGTGTACATCTAAATTACTTCTGGTGGTATAGACGTGTTAATCGTTGTGGGGTGTACCAAAGCAATAATTAGGCACATGCTAAGAAATATTTTCATAATATTCTATTAACTTAACTATATGAGTAACTTTAGCTAATGTGTTTTCTTTTGTTTCTCCTTTGAGGTTGATACCCTCCACCATATATACTTAGCATTTGATCTACCTACAACAATTTCTCTAGCTGATGCTAGCATACATCTTGTGGAGGATAATAGTAGGATCATATTGTTTCCAACTGTTCACCACCTACAACCACTAAAGGGGTATGATGATGCAAGTCCAGAATATGTACCTCCAATAGATTCTATGCTTACACCGCCACCGCTCCTTAAGGCCAATACACGAAAAGTTAGAGGAAGATGATGAAAGGATGGATAGAGCCATCTTAAGAATGTTCCTACAAATATCATGGCCAATGACACCATAGGCAGCTTAGCTCCCACTCCTAACTCATTTGTAACCTCCTACAAACACTTTATCAGGGATCCTCTCCCTACCCCATTTACTTCGTGAATGATATGCCACTACCGACTAAGTATTGGTGATAACTCATAGTCTTCAATAAAATGGTGTCTAGTTCCTCTACATAACTTTGATGAGTCCCCACAATTATATATAACACAAGAGTCATGGGCTCCTCCCACCTATAATAACAAAGTAACTAAGCACAAATTCATATTATCAAGAATAATTAGACAATTTACTAGGTTTAGGAGCAAAGGGGATAGAGATGTTTATAATTTATCTCGAATATTTTTATGGATATTTGAAAGATTATATCTTTTAATGAAAAGTTCTAACTACTTTTTTATGGAGTTTTTCAGCTTTCATGTTTATGGCTGATCTAACTGCTCTTATTTTCCTATGTTAATGCCATTATGTGTGTTTGTTGGTATAGGTTGGTGTTTGGAATGTGTTGTTACACTTGTGATGGAGTAGATACATGTATATGTATATGTGGAGGCTTGCTTTGCTACAAATTTTGTAGCAGTAGGTTTTATTAAAGAATAATAAGAATTTTGAACTAAATGCGCATGTGTTGAATGTACCTTCAATGTAAACATAATTCACACAAAAGGTAAATGTAGTTGTGGAAAATGACATCAACATTGCTTGCACCTTCACTATCCTAAATGCAATTTTTTTTTTCCTTACCCTGTTGTAATAATTTTTTTTAAATACATTTTGTTTAGTATTTTTCTCGAGAACTACTTGGGGTATTATATAAACATTTTTTATTAACTAGTGGAAATTTTAAATGGAGGGGTGGAACATGAGACTTCACAAGAAGTCATGCATCCTAGTATTAATCTTGCCAAGTATGCTTAACTTAAATGGAGAGGTAAAACACAAGGATTTTTCAAGAGGTCACTCATCCTAACACTATTATTGCTAAAGTATGCTTAACTTTGAAGTTTATATAGGATCTAGTACATTTATACTAGTATGATCACATTCTAGTAAGTTATATAAATATAAAATATGTAAATCACTCAATTGTTATATAAAGAGAACTTGTAAGTTTCTAATCTACAACATAGAAAAACTTAATATTTTGACACAAAAATAGAGGGGTCTTTTAATGCACTTAGAAATGTTCATCAAACCAAAACAAACCTATTCGAACTAAACCTAATAGAACTATAAAATATGATTCTTTTATATTTCAATTTGGTTCATGGTTTAATTAGAGAGGATCCAAACAATTTGTAGTTTGGTTCAAGAGCTTAAACTAGATTAAGTTATTTAAATCTGAACCAAACCTCTTCTTGTTAAAACATCATTATTTAGTTAAAAACTTTGATGACTATTAGTATTATCAACTAAATGGGTGCTTTTTTTAAAAGCAATTCAAACTAAATTGAATCAAAGCAAACCAAACTATATTTAAAGTAGTTCAATTGAAAACCCAAAACATTAAAGAGATTTAATTCGTTAGGAGTTTAAACCAAACCCAACCATAAACACCTATAAATGTACCTACCTTTAAATAATTGGGTTAATGTTGAAAATGGTGTCCAAACTTTGCCCATTTTTTCAATTTACTATCTAAACATTGCTAACAATTAATTTACTACCTAAAATAAGCATCTGAGGCCATTAATGCTACCTGATGTAACTCTACCTCATTCCATTAGTAAATGTGGCTAAGGCTACCAATGACATGTAGGCATGTGTATATGAAAAGTATTTTAATGTAAGAGTAGTGCATGTTAGTTTTCATGTAGAGTAACGCTGGAATAAAAAATGATACATAAGAAAAATAATCGAACATTAAAATATAGAAATACGACAACATATAACATAAGAAAACTTACATCCCATAAGAGAATAAGAATGGAACCCTCAATTCCCTTTGATTGAGAGCGAGACGAAAAGGATATGGAGAGATAAAGGGAGGTAGAAGGTAATGAAAAGCATTCACCATATTTTCTCTCTTCTCCATCATGTTATGTTGCTAAAGTAAGCCCTAAGTGAGAATCCTAATTAAGAAACCCTCTTTGAAATAAGCAAATAGGAAACAATAGGAGGAGATCTAACTTGAAAGCACATAGGAAACCTTAATTGGAAATCCCATGATAGCCAACCTCTTTGAAATCTTAATTAGTAAAGGCCTAGGAAAGATCTAACTTAAATTAGCTAGGATTTCAAGTGAATGTAAAAAAGTGCTTTTTTAAGCAGATATAAAATAAAAAGTATTTGTAGATCAATCCCCAAGAATTGAAAACCCATTAAAAGAAGAATGTTTTTAAATTACAAAAGCCTCTTTCTAATTTGAAACATGCTCCTAGAGATTGGTATGAAAGGTTAGCTAATTTTCTAATTAAAAACAATTATTCAAGAGGAAAAGTTGACACAACTCTTTTTTAAAAAATTTTGACAAAAATATTTTAGTAGTACAAATTTATGTAGATGATATTATTTTTTTGTTTAACTAATGAAGTATATTGCAAGGAATTTTCTAAGTTGATGTAGGCTGAATTTGAGATGTCCTTAATGAGAGAACTAAACTTTTTTCCTAGACTGTAAATTGAGCAAACCTCTCAATGAATATTTATTCATTAAGAAAAGTATCCTAAGCAAATGCTCATGAAATTTGGATTTGAAAATGTTAAGAGAACTGCTACTCCTATGTCAACTTCAATAATGTTAGATCCTAACATCACTAGTAAAAAGGTACATGAAAAACTTTTTAGAAGTTTAATTTGATCCTTATTATACTCAATTACTTCTAGATTAGACATATTGTTTGTTGTTTGTGTATGTGCTAGATTTCAAACAAATCCAACTAAAACATATTTAACAACTATAAAAAGAATTCTCAAATATATATCTTACACTACAAAAATAGGAATCTGGTATCCTAAATATTGATTTAATATGATATTCAAATGTTGATTATGCAAGCTACAAGATTGACGAAAAAAGTACTTCAAGAACTTGTCAATTTTTAGGGGACAAACTTGTATCTTGGTCATCCAAGAAACAAAATTCAATTGTTCTATCAACAGCTGGAGCAAAATATGTTTCAATAAGGAATTGTTGTACTTAAATTCTATAGATTAAACAACAATTGTGTCACGCCCCCAACCCAGGGCCTAGAAGTTCCTACTAAAAGCTACCATGACATATGTGCACCCATTACATGATAACCATCTTAGAAATCAGAGATTGTAAGACTCTAAATAGTTAATTACATTTATGACTATTCATATTACATATAATTATATAATGAAATATAACTATGGATTCTATACCCCACAGTTAACTAAGATCGCAAAGAGTTGGTATCCCCTACCAACTAGTAAAATGGAGTAAAACTAAACCTTAGATTTTACAAATTGAAACCTTACATCAGGGTCCTAAAATAACATTTTGTTTAGAAAACCTATCAATCAGTTTCTTACTTTATTGTTCTAGGCTTCCAAGAAGACTTAACATTTCACATCTCATCCCATCCCAAGCTTTTATGACTTTTACCTACAAAACAGTTTGTGGAGGGGTGAGCACACTATAACTCAATGAATGGGAGTGCAATACCCTCAATGTTACACACGCACAAGCAATTTCAAGACAAGTTATCAAGCCATATGCTATACATGAACAATCATGTGAATGCAGCATCTCATGCGATCTTTCGGTAACTAATGTGAAGTTTAGGGTTCACACCCCCCCTTGACCATGGGATAGGGATTCCAAAGCCACCATCAGTGCCTAGGTCTCATTACCTGGTTTAATTATCTTATCTCTTTGATAATTTAAATATCTTTTAACTTTGATAGCACAAGCTCGAGTATTCACATACACTGAGCGCTCTCATGCCTCTTGCACTAAGCGATCCCATGCCTTATGCACTGAGCAACGCCTTCAAGGACCGGCCAGACTTAGAACCGCCAAAGCCCAATAATCCCTTAGTCACGTAGTTCATATTTGGCGGAACAGTAATCTTCTAATTACTTCCGGCAAGCCCTGTAGCAGTGATGGCCTTCAATTTCATACAATATTTCGTATAATGCATATCGAATTTTTATTAAGAAAATGTCATTATGTCAATTTGGATTTAAGCGATCAATCAGATAAAGAAAACCACTTACAAGGAAATAAAATTTCACAACAAAGCACCATGCAAAAACCAGCTCGGCAGTAGCATATTACAACCTAATGTCATCAATCATGCCACCACTTAGACTATCAGACATCAAGTTTCTATTTCCATAACAAAACAAAAACAATCAATTATTATTCACTTCGAGAAATTCTTGGTTCATCACAATCCCATTTAACCAAGATTGATATACCATTCTTATTCTCCGGCAACAACTAAATCATTCCATTACTCAATCCTTAACCTCTGAAATTTGTAAAAATAAGACCACCAATATAAGTCAGATAATTATCAATCAAAGATACTAATCCCACATCGTTACAATCCACTCTCTCATTTATGACTTCATTTTCTTAATCTAATAGTTTCTCTACTATTATTAATTTATAACATTCAATAATATATAAATAATAATTTCACAATCGTAATTATATACACATGAAAATATATCTATTTATTATCTAACCCTATTTATACATACCTATATTTTTAATTTAGCTAGAGGGATAAGTTTGCAAAACATGTTCCCTTACAAGTGTGCAAAAGGTGGAGGAAATTATCTATTAGCTTCAAAAGATGGAAATTTATACTTGTGATTATATATAATTATAGTATAAATGTAAGTGTACATATGGGGTGAAAATAGTTTTATTCAATCATCATATATATATATATATATATATATGTATGTATGTATGTATGTATGTATACCTTCATAATTAGGTTCCCATTTGTGTGTAAAATGATATAGTTTGCCACATAATATGCTTACATATGCATTAATTTATACAAGGGAAAGGTTAGGTTTATATATTAATTTAGTTTGAAGAAAATAAGGTTGATTTCGCGACATCTAGTCAATGTTGATAATATTAGTGTAATGATGCTAAGAGCCACTATCAAAATGGTGACATCTAAAATTTTAAACCCTTTTGTTTCCCCTACCATTATGACAATATTTTTATGCTTTCCAAAAATGGTATTCATCGATATCGTCCAACTTCTAATCTCCTTACAAAATTACATTCCCAACCCATCTTATACCACTTCTAATATCAAAATATTAACAACCACAACAACTATAGCAACAACCAAACAAGAAAATACACATAGAAACAACATCACACAAGTAAACATAACACTATAGCATATCATAGAGTTTCCTACTCACCTGTTTATGGTGGTCATGGTCTTAACCGTTGTTGAGTGATTTTGATGTGTAATCCCTTTACCTAATGATAAGATAAATAAAATAGGGTAAATGTCTAGAATCTAAGCCGAGCCTGAATTTAGTTAAAGGTATTAAGTAAGGTTCGTTTATATTTTACTTATACCTAACTTAGTATTTTAGTATAATTTCTTTGTTTTGCATTAGTATTCCATAATCTTATAATTACATATCCTTTCCGCACTCTCTCATACATACAATCATTTCATCGACAACACGCATACATTTCTAGGACTTCCTTTTATAACTTGATCAATTAGTTAAGCTACTTGAGCCGCCGTTTCTATACAAATAACACCTCTTCTTGTCTGTTTAATTTCACATACATGCACACTTTCTTCCTTCATGAAATTCCCTTTTCTCTAATTAACTTCACCGTTCTATCCCTTCTTCTCTCTTTTCCCTTATTCTCTTCTTCCTCTTAGCTCCCCTACACGTGACATTTCTCGTTACTTTCTCGCTAAACTCCCTTCACTTCCTGGACTTCTCCACTCTAGTTTCTTTTCTTCTGCTTCTTCTTTTTCGTTCCTTCTTTTCCTTTTTCCTAATTCCTTTCCCTCTTAATCTTTGCTACACACTTGCATATCAAATACCACACATGCACACCGTATACACACACACCTGTACGTACACACTTCACACACACACTCTCATGCACATTCATGCTTCACATACACATACATACACATTTTCCTACACATACAGACACACTAGCACACACATATCACACCCCCTTTACACACATAGACCAACATATATGCACCTACACACACCTCACACACTTACACCAACACACACACATTCATGCACTCACTCCCACCACACACCAACATACACACATCGGCACACACATATGCATCAGCACATAGACACATTACCTTTACGCACACTCATACACCAACATACGTACCACATCCCCACACACATGCACTAGCACACACACACACAATCATACCCCCACACGCACAGCACATACACACCTCCACACACAGACCTGCACACATAATATCATGTACACACACCACCGAATCACCTCCCTATCTCCATATACACACACTAGATCTCCACCACTAGGCTTCATTTTCCTCGATTTTACTCAAAGAAATTTTTCAGGTATATTTTCAAATGATTTTTTTCCTCACTTAAAATATAAGGAAAAATACACTATTATATATTGTTCAAACTTAGGATACTCATATCTATAGTATTTCTAACTAATACGACTAATTTTTAGGCTAAAAACTAAACTTTTCATATATTTGACATTAGTACTTTTACTAAAAAAAAAATAATTCAGTTTCTTATAAAATTAGTCTTGTTGAGTTGTACTTACCTCAAGGAACACACTAATGGTTTCAGATTGTCGATTGAAGGTCAAATGTGTGAGATATGAATTTTTTTGTTTAATTTTTCTTTTCCCCCTTTTCTCTCCTTTCCTCTCATCTCTCGTCGTCCTCTACTCTGTCCACAAGCATTTGGAGCCTTCTTGCCCTTTTTATAGCGATTTTTTTTTGAGACCCGTAGCCCCTCTTTTCCTATTCATATATATATATATATTATATTTTATATTATAATTATTTATATTTAAATATTTCATGCATGTACGATGATATTTTTAAATTTTGTATTTTTAATATTTAATTACAAAACTTTACGTCTAAACTAATTTAACTATTACAAGCGTAAATATTTACTCAAAATTTTCATTTGAAAATCCTAAATCTATAATTTCAATTAATTTCATTATTCAATCCAATATTTTTTGTGATTTATGTTTCAATGAAATTATTCTTTTAATTTAAATTGCACAAGCTAAAATTAGGACTTATAATTATTTTTATTTATATTTTTATTCATTTGTCTAGATTCCTTTACGCCTGTATTTTTCAATTAATTCATTTACTAAATTTATTTAGTGATATATTTCATACAATTTGAAATGCTAAGTTTGTTATCTTTCTCCTTTGCATACAATTACTCTTTCCAATTGTTTTAAACATCTATTGCTCTTTGTTTGTTATACTTATCAAATGGATTTCATGTCTTCCTCATTTTTTTCTATTTTAAAGCCTATTATTATTTCTCATAAGTTTTTTGTTATTCATAAATTATTAAAATAATATTAATGTATCGCGATGTTGAAAATTTTTTGTCATAAATTTCTCAAATTTTTTGTCATAAATTTCTCAAATTTTTTAATATTACAAAATTGTCATTCTCACTATCCCAACCTAGAAGTATCTATTATTCTGCTTATTTTCTTAAATTTTTATATAGCTTTTCAAATTTTTTAGGGTATTACAAATTGTGTGACTATGGATTTATGTGTAAAAATATTCCAACAAAATGTGATAATACAAGTGCTATTAATCTTATAAAAAATCTAGTTCATCATTCTAAATCTAAACATATAGAAGCGAGACTTCATTTTATAAGAGATCATGTTAATAATGGAGATATTAATCTTGATTTTGTTAATACTGAATTTGAATTAGTTGATGTATTTACAAAACCATTAGATAAGAATAGATTTAAATTTATTAAAAATGAAATAGGTGTGTGTTTTCCTTTATAAAAAAAGAATAATAAATTTTTTTCAATTATTTCAGATAAATTGAAATGGAAGGAAGAGGCATCATAGTCTATTAGCTGTTAAATTAATCCATGCGTACAAAAAATTGCTTCCTTAGAAACTTCTTTTCAAAAATAAAAGATTTAAAACTCCCTCCTTGCTCTCTCTCTCTCTCCCTCCCTCTCTAAACACTCTCATTTTGAACTCTCTCACTCTCTCTTGACCCTAAACACTCTCTTTCTCTCATACTCTCTTGAACCATAATGTCTGCTCATAACAATGTCACCAAGAAAATCAACTTAAACTACCACAATGCTTCCAAAGCCAAGAAGAAAGATGAAAGACCTATTGAGATTGAAGATGAGGAATCATCCTTATCAAAACACATTAGCCAAGAAAAATCACAAGAATATGTCTATAGAAAGGAACCAAGGAAACCTTGATACAAAAAGTGAACAAAACATTCCTTTACTCTAAAAAAGAAGAAAAAGGTATACCTTAGACAACAACTCACTTGGAAATCTGTTCCATTAAAAAGGAAAATAATGGATTACATGTCTTTAGATTTTGAATATATAATCAAGAACAATTTCCATGTAGATGAAATGCTAGGTAAGACGGGCTATAGAAAACTGTGTAATCTGAGATATACGGCATTTGGAGTAGTAAAATTTTATGAAGATATTGATTCAAGGAGAAAGGATAGGTTAAAATCAAATATTTGTGGTCAAGATATTGAAATTACCAAGAGTGATATTATTTAATGTTTAGAACCTAAAAATGAAAGTGATGATGAAGACATACTAAACATTAATAGATTAAAGTTATTTCAATGCTTAAATGATGGCTTTGAAATTGAATTACAACGAGATATGCTCGTTATTCAGTTTTCTCTATTGGTTAGAATGTTACATAAGATAGTGAGTTCTTGTATTCTTCCAAGGATTGGGAGCAAAACATACATTTCAATAGATGAGGCAAAAATTATTTTAGGTATTACTAAAGGGAAAAGTGTAGACATAGTAGACAAAATTTTGAAGAATATTTTTGTGAATAAGAGGAAGAGACCTTATGGAAATCTAGTCATATTTCTCTTAAAAGAGAAAAGGTTCCTAAAAGAGGATTATACTAAATTTTATGTCAAGAAAATTAATGAAGGAATTCTTCATCATATGAGCATACATGTTTAGAGAAAAGTTTAGTTCTCTAGGGATTGCATTGTATACATAGGTCATAGGCATACAAGAAGGGATATTCCTAAGTGGATGTCTAATGTGGAAAGAGGAGCGATCTTCAAAGAGAAAAAGAAAATAGATGAAGAAGAACTTTTGAAAAAGGGCAGAAAAAGAAAAGGAAAAGAAAAGGCTAATGAAAAAGAAAAGAAGATGAAAAGGAAGGTTGGTAAGGGAAACTTAGAGATCAAGGATGATCCTATAGTTGAAACAGACACTTCTACAAATAGTTTAGTAGAAGCTATGCCAAAATCTCCTCCTCCAAAGAAAATGACTTTAAAGCTGGAACTAGTAATAAGGTGATAAATTTGAAGAGCAAACTTTCAAATTTAGAAAATTTTGTTAAGAAAAGCTTTATGGAGATGAAGTCCATAATGGAGTCAGTCACTACTAAACCTGGTGAAGAGAAATTTGAGGAACAACTTCCACTAACTCCCACTAGAATTGGAAATAGTTCTCCTAAGACTTTTGTTCAATTAGGTTAGTAAGATCTTAATGATGAGGCAGGAGACACTATTCTAGTAACTGAACAAAACTTGGAGACTCCATATCACAGCAAAGAATTCATCAAAGTGGTGGGACAAAGATCTTAGAACACATTGAGCAAGGAACTACTAAATCAATCTTGAAGCTACTCAAGAACTTGATCCTCAATCTGTTTTTGAAACCATCCAGACCACTCAAAATGAATCCTATGCTGAACAATCTAATCAACCATCTCCTCCCGCTACACTAACTAAAACACAACCAACTCCGACTCCAATTCTAACTAAAACCAATTCTGACCTAGTAAAAAAGAATTCAAAAGAAGAACAACTTCCAAAAAGACCAAGGAAAAGAGTCAAGACAACTACCACAAAAGTTGTCAAACCTCCGAAGAAGAGGAAAAGATTTTTTTTTTTTTTTTTGCACTAATAGTTCTATCAACTGTTTAGCTTTTAAGGAAAATTGTTGATCATTTAATTTTCTTTGTTCTGATATTTGTTAATTGTTTACTTTCAAGACTCGTGCTGACCTTTAGCTCTAATTACTAGTTTATATGGTTTAAATTGTCTATGATACTTTATGCTTTTGAGGAATTTTGCTACTAGTTAATCTTCGCTAATTCATTCATATATATTCATATCATACGTTAAGGGAAAGTAATATACTTTACTTATCTAATAACAAAAAGGGGAAGAAGGAATAGTAAGTAGTAATAAACCTGTTTCACAAGTGTTTGGCTTAATGTAGTATAAAAGGTTATCACTTGAGATAGGTTTTGTTATTATCAAAAAGGGAGAGAATGCTGAGTTCTCTAAAATAAGTTTTAATGATAAAAAAAATATTATTAGTAAATATTTTTTAAGTACGTGGAACAAAAGTATTCATTTTTACAAACACTTGAATAAATAGTTTAATATAGATAATCTGTTAGACGTTTCAATAGATGTTAAATAGACATTTGACACAAACAACTTGTTAGACATTTTAGTAGACATTTAAACAAATAATTTGATATTTTGGTTTGTAAACTTTAGCTTGAAGATTATATGTTTATGTGGTTCTTATCTATACTTAATACAAGTTTGATTTACAAATTTGATTTATTTGTAACTTCAATTAGTGAAGTTTTTTTTTTTTTTTTTTTTGGTAACAAATCAAATTAGTTTAAGATTTATTTTAACTAATTATCATCTAAAGAAGAAGAACAAGATAAGGATAAAGATTATCAATTGAAGCACACCCGCAATAAAAGGGATCTTCTGTTTTCAATCTAAGGCTTATCCATATGAGGTTGTTAACAAGGCAAATGAAGATAAACATCGACAAATTCAACTTCCAAGCAAAATTAGTTACATGGTTAAGGAATTCAAACTTGAATTTTAGATAAGATTTTTTAAAATTCCTCAAATGCAGGGATATTATGATCATTAGAAGACCTTATGAACGTTGGAAGGCTTCTATCAAAAAAGAAGTATATATAAACTGAAGATTTCAAGTTCTTACAATACAAATACAGAGACACACACAAGAAGAAATAGAAAATAGAATAAGAACGGAAACAATTACAATTCTTGTTCTTCTAAGACTAAACTAGAGAATTTATATTTTTCTCATTCTTATATAAATTTTACTTACCTTTTTGTGTAAAGTTTATATTAGGAAGTGAGGTTACAAGAGTCATATAGTTTGTGATTAGCCAAGTGAAAGCCTAAAATGATAGAACAAGAGCTATTGGTGTTTGTAACATTTCTTAGTTATTGAATTAGTGAAACAATCTGTGTGGAAGACCGGATCCCTAGCGCTATAACTAGAAGAGAAGACGTGCTAAATAGGAGAAATCTCTATACATCATAGTCTTCTTTAATTTCTTCATGCAATTTTTTTTTTGTCATTTTTTATTTGCTCATCACGAACAGACTTTTTATTAGAAAAAGGAATTTAAAAAGGCTCTAGCTACACCACCTCCTCCCCCACCCATTCACCTCTTGTTTGGCATTTTGGGAACTATAAAAAGTTTTATGGAGATAAAATCCATGATGGAGTTAGTTACTGCCAAACTTAGTGAAGAAAAACCTAATGGACAACTTCCACCAACTCCCACTAAAACTGGATAAAGTTCTCCAAAGACTCATGTTTAAGAGGATCAATAAAATCTTAATAATGAAGCTAGAAACATTGTTCTAGTGCATGAACACAACACAGATACTCTATATGCACAGCAAGGTATTCCTTAAAGTGGTGGGATTGGGATTTTAGATCAAGCTAAGAAAGAAATTGCTACAATGATTGATTCTACACTTGAAGCTATTCAATAACTTGCTCCTGAACCCATTCCTAGACCAATCTAAAAGACTCAATCCGAACCCCTTACTAAACAATTTGTTCAACCACCTACTCCTATTGAACCATTAGAACCTCATCCAACTCTTGCTCCTACTAAAAACAATCCTAAACCTATTGAAAAGCAATTTAAAATAGAACCAGATCTAAAATGACCTAGTAAAAGGGTCAAGACAATTGCTAGAAAAGTTGTCAAGCCTCCAAAGAAAAAGAAAAATTAATTCTTTTTACACTGATGTTTGTTATCTATTTTAGTTTTACAGACTCATGCTACTCATTGTTTCTAATTGCTAATCTATTTAGTTTATCTTTTCAATGATGTTTATGCTTTTGTTAATTATGTTCCTTCAATGGCTTATCAATTTATATCATATGTTGAGGGGGAGAAATATGTACTAATTGCCTGATAACAAAAAGGGGGAAAAGGAAAAGTTAGTGGTAAACCTATTTCACAAATGTTTAATATATTGTATTAGTTTATCGCTTAAGAAAGGTTTTGTTATCATCAAAAAGGGGGATAATGTTAAGTTCTCTTAAATAAGTTTTGATGATAACAAAAAAGTCATAAGATATCTAACGAATATGTTTTAAGTGTGTAGAACAAGAGTATTCATTCTCACAAACACTAAAGCAAACAATGGTTTACAAATACTTCATCTAATAGTTAGAAAGACAATCCATTAGACGTTTCAATAAACACTTAAATAAACAATTTGAGACTTTGATTCGTAGAATGTATGCTCATATAGTTCTTATCTATCTTCGATACAAGTTAGATTTATTTGAAACCCCAACTCTACTAATTAAGTGTATTTGGGTAATGCACTTAATTCATTCCACAGAAGGAGAATTAATAATCTATGGGGATTTTCTTTGAAGTCTATTTCATAAGCTTCAAAGGAAGTTTTTAATATTTGTAGCAAAGCTCTCTTTTAAAGAGTTATAAAATTTGTTTTATCAAGATGTTGGAAAGTTGTCAAATTAAGATATTTGAAGATTTATTTTATCTTAACATAAATATCAACGAATGAAAAACAAGATAAGGATAAGCATAAAAATATGGTTTGTTAGCTGAAGCTTATCTACACAAAGAGAGATCTTTAATTTTGTGTAAACACACCATTTTTATCCTTTAATTATAATTAATGTTTTCTTTTTTTAATCATTTTTTTCTATTTTTCATATATAAAAGAAAAAAATAATGATAAAAAAAATAAATAGGAATAATACACCAATAATGGAAAATAAAGGTAAAAATAATAATAGAAGATATTTAGGGATTTTTATTAAATTTTAGAATTTCAAAATAATATAAATTAATAAATATTACTGAGTTTATATATAATTTTTGCATAATACAAAACCGAGATTTGGGTTGGCTCAATTGGCTCATGCACATGCCTGGGACACATATGGGAGGAGACAAGGTCGAGGGTTCGAATCCTAGGAAGGCACTTCGTGTTGTTTTGCTTCTTCTTCTTTTTTCACCAAACTGCCATGTGTCAGCAGTTGATTGGATGACACGAGCACATGCACTTAGCGCGTGATCGTCTTCAACCTCCATTTGAGATCGGCGTCGACGCGGGAAGAACATAATCTAGCCATTTTTATTTGAATTTTTACACAAATCCAATAGATCTTTAACTAAAAGACGATAAACATCATCAAATTAACACAAATCAAAAAGAAAAAAAAGAGGATGAAGTTGGGTCTCAACTATAAGTCTGATCTGAGCATATTCGGAGGACTTTCGCGAGTTTATAAATAGGATTTGATGAGGGGAGGAATCAGAAGGAAAAAAAAAAGTTGAAGAACATAAAAGAAAACACCCTCACCGGAGTTCTTCCTCTCTCTCTCGAAAACCCTCATTGGAGCCACTCAAACCATCGCCTAGGGTGGTTCTTGATGAAAACCACCACCACCATTGGATTCCTTACCCTCGAAAGCTTTGGAAACACCCACCAATTGACGAAAACAACCGTCGGAAAGCTGTCATCGAAGAGCTCCAATTGCCGTATATCGGATCCGACCAGACCCAACCTAAACCACGACCCGTGTCCAAGTTAGTCAGATCTCTCCATTTATTTATTTATTTTATTTTATTAGTAATAATATATAAAAATACAAAAATGATAATAATAGAATAGAAAATAAAACGAATTAGGGATATAATATAAAATTTTAAAATTAGACTTGATAGAATGGCGACTCCACTAGGGACTCGCAGTAAGCTAGCCACTTAAACCTTCTGAAATCTTCATTTCTAGATATCTTTAATTAGCTCTTATGTTACAAAATGTCATTTGCACTAATGTTTGTATCTACTGATGATCCAGGGATTTAATAAAGTTTAGTTTTTTTTATTATTGAGTTTTTGTACATGCAATTGTGTGACTAGATGTGGTCAGACCTAAGCCATTTAGGACCTTAGGATAGGGAGCCATTGTGTAAGTTTTAGGTGAAGTGAAATAATCACCACTCAAGGCCAATTAGGCTACCCCACCCAATGCTTCAATATAGCCTGAGATCCATTTCTTCGAAAATGTAGGAGGCCTTAGAGCTTGGGAACCTTTAGAACCCACCTTTTTACATACATGAAATCATGAACCGGCAGATGATTAATGATGAGATTTCTTTCTTTGGAATTCTGATGCAGTTGCTTGTAAAAGAATTTTTTTTTATGGTAAGACATTTGTTTGTAATTAGAAATTTTTATCGTAATTCTACTAGATGGCTAACGCCGCAATTGACTGCATCCTTCGCAAAGAAATCTGGGTTTGTAAACCTTTGGATCTTAAACTGGTACTAGACCATTGGTTCACCTTATACAACCCTGAAGAGCAAACCTTCATCTAGAGCAAAATAGGGGCCATTCTCTCGCTAATGAAAATGTATGTCAACCTACCTTTAATTTGGGTTATATCACACCCCTAGGAAATTAAGCCTACGGCTTTCTTTATTGGGCCACATGAGATTACACCAACCATAGAGGAATATACTCAACTTCTCCAAGCCCCTCCCTTTACAATGGGGCATATGTACCAAATTTAAAGGTTGGGCCAGCAAGCAACTTCAACAAACTTTTAGGGATTCATAGAGCAGAGATCAGTCGCGCATTGAAAAACAGCAATGGGTATTGCCTTCGAATGGATGAATTAGAAGCTTGGTTTGTGGCTTGATGCAATGATGGAAGCAAGAAAGATGTATAGGAGAATAGATTCAAGGAATCTAATTAGAGGAATAAAGAACTTGAAGCCCAATAGAGGAAAACCTAGGTAAGGGTTAAAACACTAGAAGCTGCCATGGATATAGAGAAGAAAAAGGAAGATACAATGCCCACCCAACCAAAGAAGAGGAAGCTTAAAAGTTAGGAAATTAGATCATAGTATTTCTTTCTTATTTTTTCAATAAAGCATTAAACTCCAAGTTTACAATATTAATAAAATTTTAGTATTTTTACATCGTTAATTAAATGCTAGTTCTTTTGCATCTGTGTAAGCATCTTGTTTTCATAATTACTAAAAAATAATAACAATAAAGAAAAGAACAAAGCCAAGAAATTAAAGAGTTGCTAACAATAAGAGATCCTTTCAAGATCCTAAAAGTTGCTTTTAAATGGTTAACTTAACCTAAAGCTCACAATCACTTACTCTGAACATAAAGCCAAAGACCTCTATAACTTGCTTTCAATTTGAAAGACCCCATTCACTTCAAAAGGTCTCCTCATATGTTGATTTAGCCTTTAAACACAAAACCTTCTAACTCTCTCCAATCCTAAGGGTTACACTTGAACTTTCTCTCCATCAGGAGTTATGTAAAATAGACACAAAGACAATTAATTTTAGAGCACATTTTTGAAGTGGCTACAGTCAATTACCAATAAGGGCATAAAGAAGACTATCCTAACTAGCTTCCCAAGAGAGCCAAGTTAAGACTAAATCACTTTATGGGAGCACATAACTCCCAAAGATATCATGAGACATGGTGATTATGGGCAAATCTGGTAACGTGGAAGGATATCTCATTTTGTTCAAGTGGTTTAGGATGACAAGAGGCAAGCCACATCCCAAACACTAACCCTTAAACACCCAAGAGTTAAGTATTATTAATGTGAGGTTTTTGACTTATTCCTTAAAGGAGGTCTATCTTGAATTTGATACGTTAATCAAAATAATGTTAGGCATTCATTTTTGCTATCATAAACACAATAATCCTTTACTAACCCCATTTGAGCTTATATATATAAAAAAAAAAAGAGAGAATTTCAAAATTTAACCATGTCTTGAACTACCTTGCAATGGGATTATTAAGAAGATAAGGACATTAATTAAGAAAAAAGGAATTAACTAAATAGTGCTTGCCCTAGTTTCAACAATTCAAGGGTAATTTTTGCCATGGATAATTTATTTCTTTTGATGAAGAAAAGTCTACATTTTGAAAAAACACACATGACCCACAAGAGATAATCACCATGGGCTCAAAAGAAAAAGAAAATGAAAGAAAAAGAAAGAGAAGAAAAAGAAAAGAAAAGAGAAAAGCGTAAGAATGTGGTTAAACCTATACACAATAAAGCCCAACACTTGAAAATACCAAGACCAAATATAAGAACCCAAACATTACAATTCAAAGATATACCACCCTTCTTTGAAGACTTCTCCAAATCATTGAAAATAATTTATCTTAAGCAAAAATTGCTGGGGCAAGTACTATTCTAGTTTTTTCTCAAGGTTTCCTAACTTGTAAACCTAAGTTGAAATGATGATTCTTTCAAACTAGACCTTAACATTAGTACTTTTCTAAAACCAATAACCAAGAGCCTATATTATATTACAAGTCTCAAAAAGGCCTAATAGATTGATCAAAGTGTATTACTTATAAGAAAGATCATAATTTTTGGAATAAAAGTTAAGAGTGACATCTAAACCGAAAGATTGTACGGAAGTCCTCTTATATTAAACCAATTGAGAATGAGATATCTATTTCCAAATAGAATGAGGGAATTTAAAGTCATTCCTCATTGGCGTTATTTGGCCCAAATTTTAAATATTGATAGCCCTCAAGAAGGAGATATGAGTCTTAATTGCAAAAAAAAAAAAAAAAAACCCTTAAGAGGTGATTGATTAAGCCAAGACACCACTTTTTCAAGATTAAACCAAACCCTCCAAGTAAAAAGTTACTTCTATCACAGGTAAATAACATAATCTCCCAAATCTTAATCACCATAATAATAATGGTAATCTTTATCTTCCTCTCTCTATAGCTCACCTAAACCTAAGTCATCTTATGGGTTCTCATCTCACTCAACACCTGCATCTAAAAAAGGTTCCCCGAAGGGTGAGCTAATGCCTAGTATGTATAGCACAAACACACACACATGAATAAACATGAACAAGTGTCACACAAGTTATGCAGTACTTAAATATAAATAACCATTTGCTTAATACATTTAGGTCTACAAGCATCAATAGAGTACTCATAACCCCCTTTAACACACTTAACACACTGGAGCAAGATTTAGTGATGGGAACTACCACTATGGGCCCCACATCCATGATCCCTTAATCCTTAAACTCGATGATGGGAATTGCCACTATAAGCCCCACAACTATGTACACTTAAACCACTTAATCCCGATGATGAGAACTACCACTATGGGCCCCACATCTATGTACACTTAAACCACTTAATCAACATTCAGCCCAATTTATTTCCAAGCACTACTCTACTAGGGACAACGTCACATAAGGATCATTGGGGTACTCCCTAAGGATTTGCCACTAAGGGTCCTTTGACCGAGCCAAGCACATATAACATACAACTTAATCACTTAAACCAATTCATCAATTAAATTAAGTTCCAAACATAGACTAACTCAAACAAGCACACAACAACATGCAGTTTACACGTACCTTGAATCTTAGCCTTAAGCACTTCCTGATCTTGGACTTAATCTAAATGGAAATCTATACAATCAACAAGTTCTCCTTAGTATTCAATCTAAGATCAATATCATTCTCTTATTTCTCTTAATCCTATTTATTTAATTTCTCTAAGGTCTTACTAACTATATAGGTTGCATGGAAATTAGTTTAATTTAAAGTTAAATGAATATATAATTATGTTATACTTTATTCAACATGGCCATGTTGGGGATCGTGTTTCTCAACACGGCTGAAGCATGACCATGTTAGGGGTCATGTATCTTTTGGTATAAAACTTGGTTTCAACACGGCTGGAACACGACCGTGTTGGGAGGTTGCATTTTTCTTCATTCAACACGGTCTAAACACAACCGTTTTAGGAGGCCATGTTACCCTTAGCTCAACACAATCGAAACACAACCGTATCAAGAGGCTGTGTATCTCTTGATGTAACATTCACACTCAACATGGTCTAAACACAACCATGTTAAGAAGCTGTGTTACCCTTAATTCAACATGGTCAAAACACAACCATGTTGGAAGGCCATGTATCTCTTGGTGTACCTTTTGATTTCAACACAGTCGAAACACAACCATGTTGATAAGTCGTGTTACCCTCAGCAATTTCCACGAACCTTAATTCCTTTATTTCAAATTCTCTAAAACTCAATCTTCTTTATTCCTCAACTTAATTAAGTCTCTAAAATACATAATTACATCTAAATTACAAGGAATTCATACTTACATCAAAATTCCACAAATCGCAACCTTAGCTCGTTGATTCTTCATTCTCGTACCGTCCCTTCACACCCTTCATGTTCTGTATGAACAAACAACCCTCATAAACGACAATTTCCATATTGGAATTTGATCTCTCCTTTTTTCCCTTTGTCTCTAGGGTTCCTGTCAAGGGCATCTGTGTTGTCTGCTATATTACTGTGAGGGAGTGAAAAGGAGGAATGTTAGGTCATCTGGGATTAAATACTCCCCATCGCGAAGTGTCTAAATTGCCCCTTCAACTTTCTAAAATTCCATCCCTGTCCCTAACTCTTTGTGATAATACATATATTACATAAATAAATAAATAATATTTTCAAGTATTACAGTTTCATCAATAACTAAAGTCTTTTCCTCATTGTGTTAGTTTTGTCATTTTAAAAAACCTTCGATTATTTGAGTTATGATTGTTTGTAATGTTCTATTTTTTTTTTTTTTTTTGTAAATATTGGTGCTTGTTATTAATTTGTAGTGTGTTAGACATGATTTATGTGAATTTTGTGGCACATAACATGAGATCATTAGTTTTTTTTTTCTTATGTGAAATGTTTGTGCATGATACATGTTTAAGAAAATGTTTTAGAGGAGATTGCATGGGCAAAAGATGAACATTGTGTTACTCAAAATTTTCACCTCATTGTATTTTTTTTCTTTTTATGAAACCTTAGAATATTAATGTTGTGATAATTTGTAGTGAGTTTTTCTTTAAATATTAGTGTTTGTTGTTAGTTTGCAATGTATTACTTTGTTCTCTTTAATGTTTGCACATATAACTATTTGCAAAATGGGTGTTTTTTAAAGATATTTTTTAAATAAAAGTTAATTTTTTTTTATACTTCAAATTAAAAAAAATCTTATTCAATTTTTTTAATTTAATTTTAGATATATAAATTTAATTTATTTTAAAATATTTTTAAATTTAAATTAAGTATTTTCAATTTTAATTTTTTTTAAATTAAGAAAATTTTTATTATTTTTAAATTAGTAATTAAAATTTTAAACTTGTTAAATTTTTTTAGTAAAATATAATTTATATTATTCTTATGTAAACTTTAAATTTTTATTAAAGAAAATTTTAAAAATTATAAATTCAAAAAAAAAATATTTATATGGGAAAATGATAAACATGTGATGCAGTATAAACATTAAGCAATCATTGTTAACTATTATTGTAAATTAACTTATTATTTATCTATGCTACAAATAGGATAAGAATGGGTGCTAAAATATGATAGAGATGTGATTAAGAAATTGAAAATGAAGAAGAATGTAAACTACACCAAATTCTTATATAGAATATGTCAAAGCATTGGAATTGATCAAAGTGTAGTGGGGATTGAAATAATGCATAGGCATCCCATTTTTCATAAGGGTAATGCATCTTATGTATTGATGGTAGTTAGAAACAATGATGTGGAAAATATAATTGAAATGGCTAAATACTTTAGAGAACATGGTATACAACAGCTATATATTAGGATATCCAAAAAATTGGGAGGTCCCTCTCAAGAATAGACATTCCAAGAAAATAGGTATATACATTCACCACCAAATAGGGAAGAGATGATGACCAAGCCACCGATGGTTGAAGCATATGATCAATCCTCTATAGAAGAGGTCCCGTGTAATGATGAAGCTAAAATAGATAGAGTAGTTACTATAATTTTGGAATGACTAGCTACACTTGATCTCTATATTTTGCATATGGGGGTAGAAATTGTAACAAACATAGAAATGGAAATGGGTGTTGAAGAGAAAAGTTCCAATGACGACAAAAATTTTAAGGAGAAGGAGGAGGAAAATTTAAATGGCGATGATATGCTTGTAGACAATTGTCCAATCACACCAATGCACTCCACACAAGCAATAGATCAACTTATGCAAGTTGAACTAACTTATATGGGAATTAGAGATCATGTTCCCTTTTACAATGCTGGAAATAATGATAGTAACATATATTTTGAATAGAACATAACGCAATGAGTAGTAACACGAGCAGTAATAAGGAATTCAATAAGAGCATGAGATTCAGCATAAAGATATATGTTATTCAAGTCGTTAAGGCATACCATGTGAAGAATCAATATAACTTTAGCGTTAATGAATCTAATAAGTAGCTCTGGTCTATTTATTTCTCAAAAAGGGAAGTTGTAAGTGGAGGCTATAAGCTTGTAAGAAGACGTTAGAGGGGTTGTTTGTCTTTTCCAAATTTGAAGGTCCACACACATGCATTAATCCACTGATAAGTCAGGATCACCCATAATGGGATTTCAATCTTTTAACCAATCATCTTGTGAATTTTGTTAAGGATAATCCTAATATGAAGGTTGCCAAGCTCATTTCTATTATTGAATAGGAATTTAGTTATAGGATATCTAAGGGAAGGATTTAGAAGGGCAAAACAAGGGCAATCAAGCATGTGTACAGGAATTAGGAAAAATCTTATAATGAGCTTCTTAAGCTATTTAATGCAATAAAAAATACTAATCCTATAACATGAGTTGATTAGGGGTGGAGAAGATCAAATACCCCTGAGGTATCCATCCTTAAGTGGGTTTTCTAGGTGTTCAAGCCTTGCGTGGCAACATTGAAATTCCTCAGACCCATTGTCACTATTGACAACACTTTTCTGTATGGTAAGTATACTCACAAGTTATTGATTGCTTGTGATGTTAGTGGAAATGACCACATACTTCTGTTGGCATTTACCTTCATAGATAAGGAATCAATTGAAACATGGGGTTGGTTTTTAAAAAATTAAAGCAACATGTTGTTGGTGATTGTGAAGATCGCGAAATCATTTCTCATTTCAAACAAACACCCAGACATCAATCAACACTCGATGAGGCCTCCATTAGTTGGTGACCTTCCTTTACAATATGGAGGTTCTATATATGGCACATTGTGAGCAACTTCAACCAAGTTCATGAAAATATTTAATGGAAGAAATTTGTCACTTACACAAGAATGCAAGAACAAGTTCAAAAGCTAAACTATTTCATGGCTCATTTGGAGATGAAATTAATTTTTTGAAGGCTGGAAAATGATTAAACTTGTCAATAAAGTTGGCCCAAAATAGATTACACATAATTTGGTGCAATAGTTGACACAAACTGAGCACAACTCAGCTCATTAGGATTGTGGACTGAGAAGAAGGAGGTTGCAGGTTCAATACATGCCCCTTTTTAATTTGAATCGAGCACATACATTACATGCATGCTTAGCACGTGACCATATAGCACATCTTCTTCCTCTATTCAGAAACAAAAAAAAAAAAAAAAAAAGAAGAAGAAGAAGAAGAAGAAGAAGAAAATTATCCAATCTCTTATATTTTTTACCTAATTTTTCTTATTTTCTAGGCAAATTAAATCAAACAAAAGTGGAAATCAAATATAAACTTAGAGTACTATCTATTACACTCTAAATTTGAATTTTATAATAAAGAAAAGTGCCCTAAAAGCAAACCCCAAAATCGAAAAAAAAAATACATATGCATTATATCCGATTTGAAATTAGCAACTAAAGGCTAGATTAACTTGCAAATCATGAAATAAACATATAGAATAATCAAGTAAGACCTCTAGGAAACATTTGCATCTTCAATTTCAAAAACTTTCCACAGATTTGTGATCATTAGTCGAAAATAAGAGGAAATTGAAAAAACCCATTAAAAACAAAAATTCAATATTTCTTTAAACCTAGGGTTTCTTGGGTACTACACATCATTTAGTATAAATAGGGGACCCTATAACTCCTTTCGAGGGGAACAAAAATTAACAAGATCATATTTGCAAGAAATCCACTCTTTCTCTCTCTAGGTTATTAAACTACAACCATCCTCTCTCTCTCTTCAATTCCTCTCATTTCACAGCAAATTGAAGTGGACTAAAGCCATAAAATTATTCCCCATCATTAGTAGAGTAAAGCCCAGCCATCAATTACAATCAAGAATTCAGTAATTGCTCCAATTTGATCAAGAATTGAAGTTTGGGTTTATAAGCTTGAAGAACGAGTTCAAGTGAAACTGATCAAGATACAAGCATTCAATCCAAAAATTGATTGAGGGGTTTGCTTATCCACAATGTTAGGAGTTGGACCGACCCAAGAACCACTATGAATGGCCACCAAAAGCCCTTGAACCAGCCGTAAACCACCTAATGCAACGTAAGTCATTTTTTTTACTTTAATTTCTCTATTTTATTATTTTTTATTTAAATAAAAATAAACATGTAATATTTGTATTCATGTACTAAAAAAAATTTTAATAAAATAAAATAAGATAAAAATCTCTTCTTTTCCTTTAACAAAAATTTTTCCGAAAAGAAGAATGTTCTTTTCAATACTTAATTTTCTTTTATAAACATGGTTTCTCCAAAAATAAGGTTTTTGATACATAGGTAAATGTCTTAACAAATAAAATCTCATAATGGTCCTTTTTCTCAAAATTTAGAATATCTTCTTAAAGTTTTTCAAGAAAAAGACAAAAATTAGCTTTTTGGATTTTTCATAAAATATAAATTGGCTAAAAACTTAAAGCCAATTCATTTTCAAAAAGAAAAATAACCAACAAATTAAAGTTCTATTATCAATAAAAAATAAAAAATAAAATAAAAAAGGAATTACAACAGTCTTATTCCAACTAGTGGATACATAAACACCTTCTAGGCGATCATAAAAAATAAAAATATTATTTTTTCCCAAAACCAAAAAGAAGTAAAAATTTAAAATATTTTGATTTTTTTTTCATCATGTTACTAATTTATTTCTTTTGTAGGAAATTATATGTAAAAAAGGTTTTTTATTTTAGCTAATCTAGTTATAGTGTTTTCGTTACTTTCTTTTCAATTTATTTAAATTTTTTTTAGTGTTAACTTTCCTTTTCTTTCTTGTAGGAAATCATGAAAAGTTCTAAGTAATTTTTTTTCAGTTTATTTAGATTTCTTTTTTCGGGTAAAAACCTAACAAATTCTTTTAGCTTTGGCGAGAAACATGTAAAAGGTGTGTCTCTTTGTTTATCTTATTATTTGCTTTTTATTATTTTCTTCATTTGTATCTTTTTACATACTTATTAACAATTTTTAAAGAAAACAAAAAGGGAAAGAAATTTTTAATAAAGGTCACTTTTTCATTTTTGAAAATTCTTATATGAAAACCAAAAGGTTTTAAATAAGATAGTCTATGATCTCAATTTTCTTTAGTTTTAAAAAAATTATATAAAAAAAGGTTTTGTGTAGACTAATGGCTAAATTTAGGATTAATCCACCTATTTGATCCTAATTTCCCATTTTTCCCAACTTTGATTAGGTGGTGACTTCAGTCTTTCAAAAAGTTGTTTTAATTTTTTTTTAATTTTATTTAATTTTTTCGAGTGGCTTATATCAAGTGGGTTAAGCTTAATATAAGTCAAATTAAGGAAAAAAGAAAAAAATTTGGTTTGACAACTTGGCAACTTCATTGGAGAAAAAAGTGGGCTAGCCATATGAAGATGTTTGAAATTAATAAAAACAAAAGGAAGAGAGGCTTTCATTCTTAAATTCTTTCCCTTTTTCAATTTTCCTTTCTAGTTAATATATTGTTCTTATTTATAAAGTCATTCTAACCAGGTTTTCATGATGTAGGAAAAGAAAAAAAAAATAGTGAAAGGCTTAATGGGCCTATTTCTTTTCTTTTTTTTGTGGACTGTTAATTTTTTAAAATAATGTGTGCTAGATATGGTCGAGATTGGACCATTTTAGGAACCAAGGACAGGGGGCATTATGTAACCATTCGAGAGTTGTAGTGTGACCACCTTCCATTGGTGATTAGTTTACCCCACTCTTACTCCAATATGGCCTAGGAACCATTTCTTCAAAAATGTATAAGGCTATAAAGCTTGAAGACCTATAGAGCCCACCATATTGCATTCATAATCATGCGTTGGCAAATGAAAAATAGTGTGGCATATTGTAAAAAAGAATGTAGTAAAAAATAAAATTTGTAATTTTTTTGATATCCCAATGTATCATAACATGTTGTAAATTATTTTTTATGTAAAAAAAAAAAAAAAAGCTAGGTTCATATAATATCGAGATAATAATAAAGTTACAACTCAATAAAATTGCCACACTATTATTCAATTACCAACTTTTGCATCTATGTGTTTTCATCCTATTATTATTTACTTGTCTGTTAATTTATTTCCTACTTATGTATGTTTATATTATTGTATTTCAACAAAATAAAAAGAAAAGAAAAGTGAAAAATGATACTTGTAAGCAATTAGGTTATAAATAATTATCAACCTTAAACTCATTAACTTGTAAAATAATCATTCATCTTAAACCACTTCTTTGTAAATGTTTTTATCCTTTAGATTATCAACTCCATAAGAATCAAATCATCAATAATCTTTAGACTCTAACCTTGTAAAAAATAAAATTTTTAACCTATAAGTAGTTATCGATATCAAATTAACCCGGTGTTCCTTCTATAAATATTTGTTATAAACCGTATAAATATTTGTAACCGTTTGTTATCAACCCTATATGCAATTATAACCTAACAAATTGTCACCTTTGTAACAAAATCCTATACCTTTATAGTAAAATCCCTCTTCTAATAGGATTCCACTTTGAATAAATTTGTAAATAATTTATTTCTAAATGATATCATAGAATTGTCAAAAATGGATAGAAAATATTCATAAGTCCTCTAATTGTTTCCTTAGGTTGTAAATATTAAATAATCTTCTCCCTTTAGATTATCAATATTGTCACCTTTTAATAACTTATCGTTAGTAACTTATCACCTTTTGTAAGTTGCCACCCATTTATTGAATCAATCACCTTTATAATAAAACCTCTTTTTCAATGAGTTTCCATTAAATTTGCCAAGTTATAAATAATTTCTATCATAATTACTAGCTTTATCTAGAAAATAGGAACTTCTATAAATCATGAAACATTAGTGTCTCAAAAATTAAAAAAAAAATGTAAAAAAAACAAAAGTACAAAAATAAAAACTTAACCTATTCCCAAAATAATCCTATTCTATTAAGTTGTCAATAGTCATCACCTTTTAACAATTTATCATTCTTTGTAGTATACCATGCTTTTATAATATCATATATTGTGAATTGTCATCTTATCACCTTTATAATACTAGGAATAGTCTGTCACCCTTATAATTAACATTCATAAACTATCACACATAGGTTATCAACCATGTCATCACCTTTTAGAATTTTACCATCATTTGACCTTTGAAGTAGAATTTATTATCATATAAATTGTCTTCCTTGTATTATGTTTAGTCACCATTATTAGTGTCCCCCATGTAAGTTGGCACCATTACTAATTCTAAACTCTTGTTAACTATAGCTTTTAAAGAATAAAAAGTTTTCAAAAAAATCATAAATTTTCAAAAAAAAAAAAAGTCCTTTAAAAACAATGAATAAAGTTTTTCAAAAAAAATGAAAATTTAAAAAAAAAATCAAAAAATGAAATGAAAGATTTTGCTAACAAGTAGGGGTTCTCAAAGGGCTTTCAAAAATTGCTTTTAAGTGAAGTGGCCCAACTTAAAGCCCATAGTCACTCATTCTAGATCTAAGAAGCTCAAAGTAAATCACATTTTAATATTAGAATTCCTAGGTCCAAATCCAATGTAAGGGGTACAAGGAAAAACCATAGGAGAAGGGCATATACTCAAAGGACTTGGTAATAATAACTAGTGGAGACAAAACCATCCACCCATTTCTAGACCAAACTTAACTCGTAATCCACTATGAAAGCCCAAGCCTAAACACAACTCTTGACCTAAGAAGAAGACCCAACAAGCTTAAGACTTAACCTTTTTCAAAGACCCAAGACACACCAAGCCTATCCACCCACTCCAATCCCTAGTAAACATGTATACAAAGCCTATCCTCTCCATAAAGCCCAAAAATAATCCAAGCCTATCTACACTATAGTTTAGAGAGTTACCAATCAAAAGCCCAATGAGATCAACTCCAATTCAATAAGCTTAGCCTACAAGGGCAATCAGTTTAATGAAGGTAAAGGGGCATACTCCCAAGCTTGACCTTAGTCCATCACCACTACGACATGTGGAGAAACAACTCAACCAACTATGTCTAAGGAAACAACTATAAGTAAGTTAGTCGAGCTTAGCTCACTAGATTGGGCTTACGACAATTATTTGAATAAGTTAAGGGCCTATGGGGCACATTTCCAATACTAAAGAACTAGCCAATGGGGCATTTTTCCGAGACTAAAGAGCAAGCCCATGGGGCACATTTCCAAGACTAAATAACTAGCTTAATACGAGAGGGCAATTAGTAAGCTAACTCTAACTAGTTGGGTTTAGAGCAAGTCAGAATAGATGAAGCAAAAGTTAAGCCCAATTGATCACAAGAGATTAAAGACCAACAATAATAATTTTCTCCTTAAGGAAAGGTATCCCATTATTTGAAGAGTTTGGGATGAAAAGAGGATAACCAATTCCCAAACACTAACCCTAAACACTTGAGAGTTTAATGATACCAATGTGAGGAATTGCAACTCATTCTTTAAAGGAGGTATGTCTTGAACTTGATATGCAAGTTGAAATGACAGTAGGCATTCATTTCTCTACTCTAAACACATTCTTCCTTTATGAACCCCTTTAGGCCTTCTTAGGAAGTATTTTCAAAACTAACCCTATCAAGAATCACTTTGTGCTAAGGCAATTAGGAGGCTAGGATTACCCATCAAAAGAAAAAGATAAACTACTTTATGCTTACCTTAGTTACATTATTTCATGCATAATTATTGCCATTGATAGTATATTTTCTTTAATATAAAGAAGAGCCCCTATTGCAAAAGCCATACACACTTTAAGCTACAGACCATTTAGAAGGAGAGAATGAAGAAATGGTCACCACCTCCATCAAAAGCTTGCAAGGAAAAAAAAAACCAAAAAAAAAAAAAGTGAAGATAAAGAAAAATATGGAACCAATAACCAAGCAAATAAGGTTATCTATCCTAGATATCAAGAAAAGAAAGTTGAAGCCTAAAATCAAGGCTTGCCACTCAAAGTCCAAAGTCCATGCCATTCCTAAATCATGGACCTATCCACAACACCACCCTCAAGAGGCTCTTCCGATTAAAGAAGTTAGAATATCTTAGGCAAAAATTACTCATGGAATTGAGGCCAAGCCATTTTAGTTTATCAACTTGTAAACCTAAGATGGAATCAAGATTAATTCTCTCCAAATCGACCCATACACATTATATCCCATATTACAAGCCAATGACCAAAAGCTTACATTACAACCTATAGAAGACCTAGCTAATTGGCCAATGTGTATCACTTGCAAGATGAACCATGATTTCTGGAATTGAAGTTGAAAGTGTATTTAAACCTAAATGTAGCGAGAAATCCCTCTTAGATTAAAAAATTCAAAGAGTGGGTACCTATTCCCAAGAAAAAAAATTGCAAAAGTCTTGAAGTCAAACACCAACCATGAATGTTTCCCTAGGGCAAGAGAGGTCAATCATTCCCAAGTTGATACTAAGACTTTGGAACATAGGAGGCTTTTGAGAAGAGTAGAAGCCCCTAGAAAATTCATAGATACAAGAAGAGATACTTGAAGGATATAAGCCTAGATGTCAGTCAGGCCCAATTATCACTACCTCTAAACACAAGCCCAAGACTCTAAATAATCATGGCAAAGAGTAAGTGACTATCAAGCAGTGGGGCAAGTTCGCCATGTATCTACAATTTTCAAAGCCTTAAAGGTCATTAAAAAAAAAATTAAAATCTAGAAAAAAAAGTTAGATATTCGTTAGGATCATTTAATTAAAATCAACCAAAAAGTAATTAGTTGTCTTAACATTCAAAAGATCAAGTCTAGGCTCATTCGTATCCTAGCATCTTTAGAGCTTCAATCTTAACTCCTTAAATATCCTACTCAATAGAATGCTATCTTACAATCCTTAGATATCTTGCTCATCAAAGTGCTATCATTTTTTTTAGATAGTCTATTCATCAGAGCACTATCCTTTTCTTTAGATGGCATGCTCATCAAAGCGCCATCCTCTTTCTTAAATGGCCTATCCATTATAGCACTATCCTATTTTTTTAGCTTACTCATCAAAGCATCCTTTATCCTTAGATGGCTTACTCGTCGAAGCGATATCCTATTTTGTCAACTGCCCCGCTCCTTATAGCATTACCTTGCCCTCTTAGATGGCTTACTCATATATTGTCTCCTTAAGATAGCTTGTTCATTAAAGCATTATCCTTTTCATCAAATAGCTTTCTCATCGCAATATTAACCTATTTCCTTAGATAACTTGCTTACCATAGCGCTATCTGATCCACTATGACTTTAATTGCCTACTCATTGGAGCACAATTCCCTACACTTAGATTGGTTAGATTTCGTTCAAATTATTTCATTTCCTTAGAAGTTTGGTTGCATCAGCAACTAGCTCTCTTAGATGTCTAGACCCGCTAAGGTTATTTGGCCCCCTTTTTAGTCCAGTCCTGTTAGTAGCTGACACCGTTCGATGTCCAAACTCATTGAGGTTGTCTAGCCCCCTCTTAAGTCTAATCCCATCAATAGCTAGCCCCCTTAGATGTCCAAACTCACTAAGGTTTCCAAGCCCAATCTTATTAGTAGTTAACACCTTTCGATACCTAGGACCATTTAGGTTATCTGGCCCCCTTTTAAGTCCAGTCTCGTTAGTAGCTGGCACTCTTCAATGTCTAAGAGTGTTTAGGTTACCTAGCCTTTTTTCAAGCCCAGTCTCATTAGAAGTTAGCAACCTTTGATGTCTAAGACCATTTAAGTAACTTGGCCCCTTAAGCCTTGTCTTGATAGTAATTAGCACACTTTGATGTTCAAGCCCATAAGTTGCCCGACCTTCCTCAAGCCTAGTCTCGATAGTAACTAACACCTTTGATATCTAAGCTTACAGGTTGCTTAGCCTTACTTTAAGCCTAGTCTCGTTAGTAACTGTCACCTTTTAATATCTAGGTTCATCTAGGTCGCTTAACCTATCAAGTTTAGTCTTGTCAACTGTTAGCACCCTTAGATATCTAGGTCCTACTAAGTAACTTAGCCCCTTAAGCTCAAACTCATTAATACCTAACACCCTTTGATGTCTAAGTCTATTTGAGTCATCTAGCCCCTCTTTTAAGCCCTACCTTGACAATAGTTGGTAATTTAGATAATCAGTAATACTTCTCTAAGCCTAGTCTCATTAGTAGTCAGCACATTCTTGAACCCAAATTCCCATGATTTAATCTCATGTTGAGCAAAAATGGGCAGTCTCTCTTATCTTGGTGGTAAAGTTTTCATCAAACTTTACCACAAAGAAGGTTAGCTATAGACACCCCATTTTTGCTCTCTTAATTATTTTTTTAAATTCCAAATTTTTTTTAATTTTTTTATTCAATGGTTCACTTGGCTCATTTTGGGATGAAATTAATTCTTTGAAGGCCTGAAACTAGTCAAGCCTTTCAATAAAGTCAGCCCAAAATAGATTAAATATAATTTGGTGCAACACTTTACACAAACTAAGCATAGCTCAGCTAGTCAGGATCGTGGATTAAGAAAAAAAAGATCGTGGATTTGATCCCTAAGGGGCACATTCTATGCCCCTTTCTAATTTGAATCAAGCAAGTGCATTACATATGCACATGGGAATGCATGGCACGTACCCGGCACATGACCACATAACACATCTTCTTCCTCAACAGCAACCAGAAAAGGAAAGAAAAGAAAAAAATTATCTAGTTCCGTATATTTTTTACCCATTTTTTCTTATTTTCTAGCCAAATTAAATTAAACAAAAAGTGGAAATCAAATATACACTTAAAGTACTATCCATTACACTCCAAATTTAAATTTTATAATGAAGGAAAGTGCCATAAAAAAAAACCCAAAATCAAAAAAAATAAAGCGCACATGCATTATATTCAATTTGAAATTAGCAAACAAAGGCTGAATTAACTTGCAAATCATGAAATAAACATATAGAATAGTCAAGTAAAGCCTTTAGGACACATTTGCATCTCCAATTTCAAAAACAAAACCCAAAAATTCATGATTAAATTTGGTAAAAAAATAAGAGGAAATTTGAAAAACCCATTAAGAACAACAATTCAATATTAAATCTAGGATTTCTTGGGTATTACTCATCACTTATTAATATAAATAGAGGACCCTATAACTCATTCTGGGGGGGAACACAAATTGACACATTAGTAAATGTATTTATAAATAAAATCTCTTAATGGGTCTTCTTCTCAAAATTTAAGATATTTTCTTAAAGTTTTTCTAGAAAGAGACAAAAATTAGATTATTGGATTTTTCATAAAAAAAAATAAATTGGCTAAAAACTTAAAGTCAATGCTTTTTCAAAAATAAAAATAACCAACAAATTAAAGTTTTATTTAAAAAAAAAGGTAACTATAGTGATTTAATTCCAACTAGCAAATACGTAGGCACATTCGAAGCAACCATAAAAAAATAAAAATATTATTTTTCTGCAAAACCAACAAAAACTAAAAAGAAGTAAAAATTGAAAATATTTTGTTTTTTTGTTCATATTACTAATTTTTTTTCTTTTGCAAGAAATTATATAAAAAAAAAGTTTTTTTTTATTTTACTTAATGTTTTCTTTAAATTCTTTTTCAATTTATAAAAAAAAATAGCACTAACTTTCCTTTTCTTTCTTGTAGGAAATCATGAAAAGTTCTTCTAAGTAATTTTGTTCTTTTTAAGTTTATTTAGATTTTTTTTTAGGTAAAACCTAACAAATTCTTTTAGCTTTATAGGGAAATATGTAAATGGTATGTCTCTTTGTTTATTTTGATTATTTTCTTTTGATTACTTTCTTCATATGTATCTTTTTACATACTTATTAACCATTTTTAGAGAAAATAAAAAGGAAAAGAAATTTTAATAAAAGCTTCTTTTTCATTTTTGAAAATTCTTATATGGAACTGAAAAGTTTTAAATAAAATAGTCCTCGAACTTAATTTTTTCTAGCTTTAAAAAATCTTTTTATATAAAAAAGATTTTTGTGTGGACTAGTTGCTGAAATTAAGATCAATATCCACCCATTTGATCCTAATTTCCCATTTTTCCTAACTTCAGTTGAGTGGTGACTCTGGTCTTTTAAAAAGTTGTTTTAAATTTTTTTTTATTTTTCTTAATTTTGGCAAGTGGCTTATCAAGCAGGTTAGGCTTAATATAAGTCAAATTAAAGAAAAAAAGAAATTCTTAGGCTCAAGACATGATAATGAACATTGTCAAAAATTACAATTCAATGTTGAAAGGAGCTCGGGGGTTATTGATGGCTGCTTTAATTAAGAAGACTTTTTAAAATTGCGTAGGCTAATTTGTCAACAAGTATTTGAAGGTAATTAAGAAAATAGAAAAGACTAGAGTTTTCACCAAATATGCAACTAAAATGAATAACAAATGGAGTTAAAGAACCAGTGCCCATAAGGTTATTGATTATAGTAGGCAAAAAAGAATTTTTGAGGTCCTAATTAGAAGTCGTCATATACCGAGTGGGTTGAGGGATGAAGGGTAGACGCACACTATTGACTTTGCTCATTGCAAATGCACTTGTCAAAAATGGCAAATATACTAGATCCTATGCTTGCACACATATGCAGTAACTACTTCCATTAAGCTTTACATGTCGTCAACCATTCTAGATTGGTACAAGTGGATGCATCAAGAGCATGCATATAAGACCTACTTCCTTCCCATAAGTGATGAGCTCGATTAGGGGGAGGTAGACTTTCCAATGCTTTGTCTAAGAGGAAAACTTGCACAAAAAAAGGGGAAATCTAGGCATAAAAGATACCACCTGGAGATGGATATTTGGGAGTGTCTTGATAAAATCACATATGGACTTTGCTAAGGGGAAAGGAAAAATAGAATAACATGCCCACATAGAAACAAAAACGGTAACTAGTGGATTATCATACACAAATGATTAACCATTAGCCTAGTTGAACCATTATTTGTATAATGCTAACAATTTTAGTGTTCCATGTACATATTAAATGGAGCCCGGACCTTTTGATCCATCCATTTTGATTTAGTAGGACAAACATCATTCGGAGATTGTTTGGGATAAAAAGGTAAAACACAGACAACTAGTGAAATTTATGACGTTAGGCTCCATTTTTTATGCCATAACATTTAACTTCTTCACTTTCAAGATTAATCATGGCTTTTCATTTAGCGTCATGAGTTATTACTTTGATGCAACGAGGGCGTTATTCTAATACATCTACAAATTGAGCTATATTTGTGGTTAACTGGCTTCTTGGGGGTTAAGTCGCTTGCCTTTTATATAGCTTAATTAGCATATGATCACTGCCCTAATTAAGAGGTGGAGGATAGAGACTCACACATTTCATATGCATATCAAGGAGGCTATCATTACTCTACAAGACATTAAGATCTAGCTAAAATTTCTAGTCAATGTTCAAGCAATGATAGGGAGTAGTTCCCTCAATTAAATTGTCACATGCAATGAGACTAGAGTCAAGCAATAAGGCTGAGGGGTAGGGTTAAGGTTTGTAAGAGGCATTAGTTTGATGTAGCTTTAGGATAGGTTTTGAGTCTTGCTAGAAGATGTAGATGTTGAGCAAGTTACACATCATACGCGTGCGTACATTTTGCAACTGCTGAGAGGATTCATCTTCATCGACAAATCAAGCTCCTTTATCCACAATATGTTTTTACCATTATTAGAACACTTCAATGTCAAAAGCACATATAACTGAAGGTCTACATGTTTAGCTTAGTTGTATTGCCAGTTGTGTGTTGCATCTTCCTCAACAACTCATGAGATGAGAGGGCAATGATACTCCATCAAGTGTAGGCAAGGGATAAATTCCCACATATAATGTCTATCAACTACCACGGGTTTGTTGTAGGTATATGAATTTCCTTGGCCATAAGATGGAGGACGAGCTAAGACATTAAGTATGACTTGACACATGTTTTTGCCGCTTATTAAAATGCACTCGATAAGTAAATTGTTGATTAGGTATTTCTTCAAACTTTTTTAGCTTGCCATTTGATTATATGTTTTAGTATGTCTAAGTCTTACATACTACCCTTTAGGTTGAGTGGGAGTCATACATAGGAAATCTTATTCACCTCCTACACACACCCCCTCTCCCCTTCTACAGAACAAGTAAATATATTTAAACTACTCGGGTACCGCTTATATGTTTCTACATAGTCGAGTGGCATTTTCTAGACCGTGTTACTAGGCAATTTAGGGATTTCTAGCATATCCCACAAGATATTAACACACAGCTCGAGCTCCATTAGATTGACTTGGGTGAAAAGGTCGATATATATTAGTTGGTATAACATGCATTTTATATTACCTTATAGAACAAATGGCTAGCCTGGATAATTTACGTAGATGGCACTCCTAAGGTCAAGTAAGGGTATATAAGATGGTATTAATCTATTAGTCGTTGGTATATAGGACGTACAGGAGTTTTTCTTAAACATTTGGTAAGTAAAACATCAACATTAATTGGATGATGCATTTTATAGCCAATAATAATTCATTTTACGATATTTGGTTCATATAAGTTGATACATTCCAATAGATCCACTTATCCTTTGACCATGCTACAACTATTGCTCTACCTGATCATGCTCTTGAATTTCTACATGATCACAGGGGGTGACACCGTACTCTTAATCTCACTAGAATTAGGGCCTAGAGGTTGAAGCAAAAGCTCAACATGCTGACATTTGGTAACAACAACATCCACCTCCAACATGTCATAAAACCGAGGGAGTTAGACAACCTCATAACCAAGCTCAACCATAGCAATATGAAGCATAGGCCTAACAACTCCCACCTAATGCAGATGAGATGGTCAATAGCTTGACTCCACTACCTAGCACATATGTCACACTGCATCGTCATTCTGTTAATGGTCCCTTCCCTACACCACCTACCTCGCATAAGAGATGCCAAAGTAAGTAAATAATGTATTAAGGTGAATCTTCATAGTCTGCTATAGAGTGGAGCCAAATATCTCCTTATGACTTTGGTGATGCCCTCCAGCACCACCTAACATAAGATACACAAGCTCTTACTATTTCAGATCTAAGGCTGACTAGAGAGCACATAAACAGATTTATGTGATTTACACAACAGTTTAATAAAAGAAAGAACAATAGAGGATGGCTAATGGGTCATTTATCTGATCATATCAAATTATAAATTTATAAACCCAAAGAAATCTAATGACCTATCTAGGCAAGTGCACCTATCTAATGTAGTATAGATTACAACAGGTGTCATCCTCAAGGATCTTAGAAACAAGTACTAGTATTACCATTTTTTTGCTATCTAGTCTAAATCTTAATATGAGATTAATATATTAAATCACTAATTAACTAATCTAATAACCCTAAGATTAATTATAATCTTTGTAATAAATAAATTCAATCACAAAGGCATACCCTTCATCTTGATCCACTCTAAACCCTAGCTTTCTTATAGTAAGGTTTTAATTAATTAATTGTTTATGCTTTACACTCTAGGAATTCTCAATTAAACTAATTACACCATCGAGTTAATCAATTAATAATCATATATGGAATAATGGAGACATCTCCCTCACTATTGCCTTATAAGATTTCATTAAGCTCATAATTCCTAGATAAAAATAAATCTTCGTGCAGAAAATCGAAGTTTTCCTACCTCTAAGTAAAACATGCAATCTTTCTATATATGAAGATATATCCTATTAAATGAGACCTCTCTCCATCTAACAAGAATCAAACATGTAATCAATGTGCGCACATAAATTAATTACACAGTAGTTAAAACACATGAATAGATACAAAGACATTAACTTTTAATTAATCAATAAGTAATTCAATTACATGGTTTAGAGTTTCACAAGATCTAAGGTATATAAATCTACTCCTCCATGGAATCTACAATAATCATGAGAAATCTAGAGAAGTAATAATAATTCATGATGAAAAGAATAAACCCCCATAGGCGTTTTGTGATTTTTGATGATGCTCCAGTGATTTTGCTCTCCAAATGTGTGATTTTGCTCTCCTAGGGTTTTTAGAGTAGCTATGAGAAAAAATAATTCAGATCCCTAATTTTCATAATGAAGTGAGTATTTATAGTTTAAGAAATACGGTAGCATGCATGACCTGGTGCATACCTATGCTCGGGGCCGTATACTCTGAAAAAAGTGAAATTTTGGTGTTTTGGGTTCTACACGGCCTCTTTTACGGCAATGCTTGGGGTTATGTACTCTGGAATTCTTACAATTTCTTCTCTAGGCAGATTTCTTGCTTCAACACTACTCTCTACACCACTTGTGCAATAGCCAAGGCACAATTTCACAATGTATTCCGATCGCTTTTTGCTTTCCAACACTAGCATCAGCACGGCCATGCTAAAGGTTATGCACACATGAAAATCAGCTTTTCTCATATTTTGCCTCATTTTCGCTCAAATCTTCTTTAAATCTTCAATTTGCACTCTTTAAACTCTAAAATCAAATATTAAGCACTTAAGTATTTTTTTTCTTAATAAATTCACACAAAATTCGTAAAAAAACATATTAAATAAATATTATAAATAAGGTTCTTTTAACACTTATTAAACTTCCCCATACTTAAACATTCACTTGTCCTCAAGCAAACAAAATAAGAACAAAAGAAAAACTCTATCATAAATTATACTCATTATAATCTTCAAATCACAAGTAGCATTCTTTACTCAATTAATTCTTAGTGACTCGTTGGTGCCTATTGTTTAAACTTACCATAATTTTATGTGCACTTGGCATACAGTAATTAGACTTTTCAAATTAATCCAAGCAAGTTAAACTAGTATCATCACTATTTAGCAACTACTTTCAAAATTACGAAGGAAATAACAAATTAAACAAAATCTAAGTCGTTTAGTTGTAATTTGCTACTTACCAAAAAGTATATAAACCATTCAATTATTTTTCAAAGCACAACGACAAGAAGTGAAAGATTATGACATCTATTATTCCCTTTGATTATTTTCCTTTTTTCTTTCAAGTCTCTTTAAAAGTTTTTTTTTTTTTTTTTTTTTTTTTTTGCAATTGGATAGAATCAAGTAGCCCATATAGCAAACTTTCAGCCAATAATCTTGGGCTCATTACCCAAGTTAACAAACATTATTCCCTTAATGGAGGGCATCCCTACAAGCTTATTTACTCGAGTTACAAGATGCGATAAACTTGTCTTTTTTGATATCTCTTAAAGTTATGATAATTTCATCAATCAATCAATCCCAAGACAAACGACCTTAAGTGACTAGGTTTTAAAGCGACCCCATTGAGCCTCCCTTACCTTCACATATAGCGTCTCAATATTGATATTTATTATTTTCAAAGAGACTATTTCAAGAAAAATTACCAAGTTAACAATTTCACATGCCCCTTTCACAAAAGGTTAAGAGAGCTCTTAAAATGATTGAATATTAAATATACTAGTTAGTTAACTTAAAAACACAACTAATTCACTTGAAGTTAGGATTCTCATTTACTTCATAATTCTAAATTCAACTATTAAACAGCAAATAGATTTACCCTACTTAGATTTCATCCTAAAACTCTAGCTAAGTATACTAAGCCCAACAATAGGTGAGTAAGGCACACAAGGTCGCTACTTTTACATATATGTGTACAAGAATGCTACTTTTACATTTTAATGAGTATAATTTCAAGGTTTCCACTTTTTAATAATAGAAAATCAAGATTAAGTTCAATTGCAAACTTGTAAATGGGAGAAAATTTTATCAACAAAAACATAAGATACGTAAATAATTCAGAACCTAATTTCTTCTATCTTTATATCCCTTCCCAACACTTATTTTAGACATTGTCCCCAATATCCTTCCAAAGTAAGCACACATAAGAGAAAAGAGAGAGAGAGAGAGATAAAAGAAAAATTAAGAAATAAAAGAAAAAGGACACTAGGGACTTCCTTGACTGTTAGCACGTGCAAGTTTGAATTCCAATAAAGCAAAAGTTGTGCATCATCAAACCTAAAAAAAAAAAAAATGAAAAACACTAAACTAAAAAAAATAAAATAAAAGTTAGCCTATCCTAGTCAAGAAAATAAATATGCAGCCAAATCAAATAAAGAGTCTTCCTAGAAGGGAGCTCAACTAAGTACAAATTAAGAGCATAAAGAAATAAAGTAGTCTAATAAAAAAAATGGTGGAAAATGTAAATTAGCATAATATCCAATGCTCAATCATCTTCTTTAATGCTATTATCAATGTCTATAGTTGGTGTATTATCTCCCTAATCATCATCATCATCATCTTCCTCATCCTCTTCTTTGATATCATCTCCCTCACCATCATCTTCTTCAAAACTGGAGAACTTATTTATAACCGAGTCCGTGCCCCTTCTCGTAGATGGTTCAAAAGCATTGTCATATGGTGAAGTAAAGTCAAGAGAGGAGTCATACGTTGGTAGATCACTTGGTGGTGGGGAGAAACAGCCAGCTAGTCATTCTAGAAATGCCCAAACTACACTACGAAAGCGTTTATTTTTCTTTCTTTCCTTTTTATGCAACTCCCTTTCTTCTTGGAATTCTCTTTTTAAACTGTGAAGTTCATCTTTGAGATGGTAGGCATTGGAGGTAGAAGTAGCACTAGAAGTATAGGTTCCTTTAGTTAGAGTTGAATACTTTGATAGAATGGGGATATCAAGTAACTTGACTAATCCCCATAGCTAGAATGGGCCATTAAAAATTTTAGTTATAGGGATGCCCGGTTCCTCAGGATTTAGAGCTCAAAAAATGTCGTGTCCTTTCAAAATTTTAGTTAGATAGCCCTTAAAGTATATCCCCTTTGCCCGAGGATCAATGGCCTGCCGATATAGGAACTTGGCAACTTCAATTGCTATATTGATCTAAAAATTGTTAGTCATACTATAAAGATGAAAATTTCCAAAATTGTTTACTACCCCATGACTACTTTTTCTTCCTCCAATGGCGTGTGCCAAGAGGTGGTGGACCACTTTAAAATCACTATTTCTAATGGATAATGCCTTGGACTTTGAAGGGTTATAACAAATTTCCACCTCATAAATCTATTCCCAATATCTTTGAGTAGAGATGTCTTCAAGCCAAGTGGTTGGCAATCTTTAGAAACCCTCTATAGTTACTTCGGATACTAAGTACAAGCCTAAATATCGCCCAAACCAGTATGTTGGCAATGTGTGTTTCTGTCCATATACCTAAAAACTAAGACAGTGACAATGAAATTGTAATGTGGAGAGAAACTTAAGTGTAACCTCTCTATAAGTTGGCTCTTGCATTTCTAAGAAGGTAGCCTAGGGCCCAACACTAATTATTTCAAGAATACGTTCTTCAATTTCGTAGACCCTATGTATCCTCTAGTCAATATATCCATTGTTTCCAAAGGTAAGGGACTCTAGTCGTTTGCATCATTCTTTACTCCCATCTTCGTTAAAGTATCTGGTAGGTGCTTCGTGCACAATGTCTCGTTGTGGAGGGGTTTGTTACTGCTTGTGAGAGCCGGAGGCTGGTTCTTGTGGTTTGTGAGATGTGGAAGCGTTCAGCATTCTCTTCTTGTTCGCTACCCTTTTTATCCTCATCTACATAAAAGAAGTATAAAGGAGTTCAAGATAAAAAGATATCCAAGTCTAATTCCATAACTTAATCAAAATTTAAAATAACTCACAATGATGCACAATATCTATAAAAAAATTTGTATAAGCAAAGAGTAATGAAATAGGCATCAATTCTTGATGATAAAATTATAAGGTAAGGCATAACAGTTAACACGGTCATTTTCATGGTTATGTAATAGGTAGGGCAAGATTAAGAACAGATAAAAATTCAAATCAACACAAGCATGGGAATTTGGTCATGCACAAGGTCATGTAGAAGTGTTAAGACAATTAGAGGAACAAAAACCTCATCAAAGCTCCATGAATTTCTACTTTAGTTCTTAGAATTGCAAAAACCCCAATTTCGCATGCTTATGAACCCTAAATTGTCAAAATAAGCACTACAAATCAAAATTAAGAGAGCTATTGGTATCAAATGACTTTAGAAACAATAAATTGCATGTTGGTGGGAAAAGCCCCAAAAGTTATGAAATCGCAAAAAAAAAAAAAAAAAAAAATTGATGAACCCTAAGTTGTAAAAGAGCTTATATATGTATGATAAGGTAGACAAAAATCATATAAAAGTACAAATGGATGGGAGAAAAAGGTATGTAGTACAATGAGATATTCAATAAGCAACAACCACTACCTCACACTTACCTATGCGCAAAACCACATTTACATATGTCAAAAAAACAAAAAGTAAGATACAGATAAAAATGCATATTACAATGTATGTAAGTCTGAAATGTACAACAAAACAAAAAGAAAAACTTACTTGGATGTTTGATCTAGAGGATCAAAGATAGATTAGAAGGGGAAATGTGTAAAGTGCAAAGGTAGAGTTTTGTGAGGAGGAGGTAAAAGGGAAGTGTATGAAACTTGAGCAAAATGAGAGAGCATGTGGGAGAGGTGGTAAAAGCGAATATATATATATATATATATATATGGACACTCTACAAGAGCTTGTGCATGGCTATACTCGGGGCCATGCAAAGTGCGAAAAAAGTGGTCGAGGCTATCCCCTTGGGGCACCAGAGAGCCCTAACTTCTACACGGTCGTGCTCAGGGTCGTACAGAGTGCTAAAAAGTGATCCAATGGCTCTTTCTAGTAGAGCAGGAAGTGCCTTAGCTCCTGCACGCCCATGCTCGGGGCCATATAGGGTGCCAAAAAGTGCCTAGAAGCTTCTCTTGAGGTGTACACTGCCTTGAGCATTGCTTGTGCTCAAATTTGTGCAGGTGTTAGAAGATTGTACATAATTCCAATAATATTTTTCAAAGCTACTTAATCCATGGAGTTGTTCATTGGGTACCTTAACATAATTAAAGGAACATGAGAATAACTTACCAAGTATACTTGAAAAGTTAAAGCCCAAATTTTCTTACTTGATTAATGCTTCCCTACACTTAAAGATGACTCTCACTCTGCACAAGTAAACTTAATTCCTCTCTACACATCTGCACCTTTTTTTTTTAAAGAACAAAGTTAGTCTAATGAATCAAAAGTAAAGAAAAAAAAAAGAACTTAACGTACCTAAGTTAATCGTAGGTTACCTCCCACGAAGCATACTTTTTTAATATCGTTGGCTAGACATCCTTCACTTTGGTTGGCTAACTGTCTGGTAATTGGAGTTTAGACTCCTTACGGTATTCATGTGTTGTCCTGTCTCCCATGTATAGTTTCAATCTATGGCCATTCACTTTGAAATTGTCATGCTCCGGGTGTTCGAGCTCCACCGCACCATGCGAGAAGACTTGCTTGACTACAAAGGGGCCAGACCATCTTGATTTCAAATTCCCGGAAAAAGTTTCAACCAAGAATTAAACAAAAGTACTTAGTCCCCTTCCTTAAACTCCCTTGGATGGCGAATGTGTCAGTCATGATAATCCTTCTTCCTATCCTTATATATCTTCATATTCTCATATGCTTGTCTTCTCCACTTAAAAAGTTCATTTAGCTGTAGCTTCCCTTTGAATCCAACAGCTTCTAAGTCAAAATTTGCCAACTTGATTGCCCAATATACCTTGTGTTCAATCTTTACCAGGAGTTGATAGGACTTTCCATAAACCAACCTATAAGGAGTAGTACCCAAATGTGTTTTGTAAGCTGTTTGATATGCCTACAAAGCATCATCAAGCTTTTCTACCCAAACTCTTCTATTATGCTGGACTATTTTTTCTAAAATTCTTTTTAGTTCACAATTGGAAACTTCAACTTGTCTGCTCGTCTAGGGGTAGTAAGGTATAGCAATTTAATGTGTCATACTACATTTCCTTAGAACGCTCTCCAACTGTGCATTACAAAAGTGTGTTCCCTTGTCACTTATAACGACCCTAAGCATTCCAAAATGGGAGAACAGCTTCTTAAGGAACTTATAACTAGTCAGCCATCATTTGTGAGCAAAGCTTGTGCCTCAACCCATTTAGAGACATAGTCCACTACTACCAAAATGTACCTATTCCCAGAAGAAATAGGGAATGGTCCTACAAAGTCAATGCCCCATAAGTCAAAAACCTCACATTCTAGAATAAAGTTTTGAGGAATCTCATCTCTTCGCGATGTGTTCCCTACCCATTGACATCTATTACATGTGACATAGCGATGGTGAGCATCCTTAAATATTGTAGGCTAATAAAAACTAGCTTCCAAAACTTTATGTGCAACCCTGTTAGCTGAGTAATGACCACTAGTAGGGCTGAAATGACACTCTTTGAGGATTTTCCACCCCTCTTCATGTGAGATACATCTCCTTGTGACTTGACCTCCATAGACCCGAAAAAGAAAGGGGTTATCCTAGTAGTAGTGTTTGAATTTGGAAAAGAACTTCTTTCTTACATGATAACTAAGGTCAATGGGGAAGACTCTTGCTGCTAGATAATTTGCAAAGTCTGCAAACTAAGGAGTCTTCATGTTCATAAGCTAGTAAACTGCATATACTTTTTCTTTAGGAAAGGAGTCATTAATGTCTTCTACCTTCAACTCGTCTAAACAAGGGTTCTCAAACCTTGAAAGATGGTCAACTACTTGATTCTCTGCCCCTTTTTATCGTGAATTTCTAAGTCAAATTCTTGTAGGAGTAGAATCCACCGAATAATTATAAGCTTCGCATCTATTTTCATCAGCAAAAATTTCAGGGCAAAGTGATCAGTGTAGACAATTACCTTGGACAAAATTGAATATGGCCTAAATTTATCAAATGCAAATACCATAACCAACAATTCCATCTCTATAGTAGTGTAATTTACTTGAGTATGATTAAGAGTTCTACTGACGTAGTAGATAAGTTAAAAGTGTTTGTCTTGCCTTTGTTTTAGAACTATCCCAACTACGTAGTCACTTGTGTCACACATGAGTTCAAAGGGCGAGTTATAATTAGGAGCTATCATGATGGGTGCATGGGTCAGTCATTCCTTGAGCACGTCAAAGGTGTGCTTGCAATCAGGAGTGAAGTTGAAAGGTATGTCCTTTTCCAATAGTCGAGTCAGTAGGCGAGCTACTTAGGAGAAGTCCTTTATAAAGCATCTATAAAAACTAGCGTAGCCTAGAAAAATTCTTATAGCCTTGACTGAATTTGGTGGTGGAAGTTTTGTGATCACATCGACCTTTGCTCGATCAACTTCGATACCCCTATGTGAGACTTTATGGTCAAGTACAATGCCCTCCTTATACATGAAGTGGCATTTCTCCCAATTCAGTATAAGATTAGTCTCTTTGCAATGAGTAAGCACCTTTTCTAAATTCTCTAAACAATTTGAGAAAGAATCACCAAAGACGGAAAAGTCATCCATGAAGACTTCCATAATTTTCTCTACTAGATCATCAAATATAGCTAACATACACCATTGAAATGTAGCCAATGCGTTACATAACCTAAATGGCATTCTTCTATAAGCATGTGTGCCATAAAGGCAAGTGAAGGTGGTCTTCTCCTAATCCTTTGGAGCTATCAGTATATAGAAGTATCTAGACATCCCATCGAGGTAGCAATAGTATATATGTCCAGCCGATCTCTCCAGTGTCTAATCTATAAAGGGAAGTGGGAAGTGGTCCTTTTGAGTGGCATCATTCAATTTTTAGTAATCTATACAAATACGCCACCCATTGATGGTATGCATTGGTATAAGCTCATTATTCTCATTAGGGACCACAGTCATCCCTCCTTTCTTTGGCACCACTTGTGTTGGACTAACCCAAGGACTTTCCGATATCTAATATATTAGTCCCACATCAAAGAGCTTCATAACTTCCTTCTTAACCACCTTCTTTAAGTAATATTTTATGTGTATAGAAAGAGGGGTTAATACCTTTGATATTTGCTATTTTCCAAGCGATGGCCCACTTGTGTGTTCTCAGGACAGTGAGCAATTGAACTTTTTGATCTTTAGATAAATCAAAAGCTATGATAACTAGCAACTTAGAGTCTTCTACTAGGAAGTTGTACTCCAGATAAGCTGGAAGCTATTTTAATTCCAACACTAGCGACTCTTCAATTGAAGTTTTCAATCTCGCCACTCCGTTAACATTTAAATCTTCAAATCCTCCCCAAGGTGTATTTTTTTTCTACATCTTTAAGCTTCTCATTAAATGTTTTGACCTCAGGGTTGTTCATGTCCTCCTGCTCTCCTCTAATTAGGCTTAGCTCTAGTTGTTTCTTGTATAAGATCTCATCAATATGCTCGTCGATTGAGGAATCAACAATATCAATGAAATAGCAAGAATCATCTACATACATGGAGTGTTTCATGGAAATGGCCACTTTGATCACCAATTCTTCATCCCCTATTCTTAATGTAAGCTTGTCGTCCTCCACATCAATCACTACCCTAGTAGTAACAAGGAATGGTCTTCCTAGGATTAAAGGCATATCATTGTCCTCATCCATGTCTAAAATTACAAAGTTCTACCATAGAAACATGCTCTAACTTCCGCTTATTGGACAGAAGTTCCTTTAGGAACTTGGCATATTTTGACATTTGCAAAAGTGCCTCAACAAATGGAATGTTAATGTGTAGCTATTTAAAAATTTTGAGAAATTTACCAAATTGTTCCTTGTCTTTGCTTTGATTGAGGTGAGCTGGATATGGAATTTTTGGAACATACTCCTTGACAGTCGATGGTGATTATCTCTCGAGTTCTTGCTTCTTAAGTTCCACCTTTTCCTTCTCAAAAGTTTGGCCACCCTCTTGCTTCTTCTCATATTCTTTTCTAGCTTGCAGTTCCTTTCCACACCTCAAGGATATGGCTTTTGCTTACTCCCTTAGATTGTTCTCAATGGTACTAGGAAGGGAACCCGGTTGCCTTTTAGACATCATCTTAGCCAATTGGCTAATTTTCTTCTCAAGGTTACGAATAGAAGCCTCTTGGTTCTGATGTCTTGCCTCAGAGCTTTGAATGAATTGGCTCATCAAACCCTCCAAATTGTTTTTCTTTTCCTACTAAGGCGACTTAACCAGTAGATTAGGCATCAGCTAATAAGGTAGCATTTGTTGCTTTTGAAATCCTAGTGGTGAGAAGTTAAATCTTTAGGCATTATGATTGCCATAAGAGAGGTTAGGATGGTTTCTCATGCCTGGATTGTAAGTTTTACTGTCTGGATTATATTGCTGCCTATTTTAATTCCCAAGATAGTCTGCTTGCTCATATTACTCATTGAGGTCCATATTTTTGCTAACTTTGCCCACTTGGTGTTGTAATCCTTAGGAATTCTTAAGGATAGAAACTTGGTGACTAGGAGCTTCCATCTTTGCCACCAAAATAGTCATGAGATGTACTTCATACTTTCCTGCTACTTTTTTCTTGCCCCTATTGTTGCCCCACTGATAATTATTTTTAGCCATATCAGCAAAAAGTTTCAAAAATTCTTCTAGGGTCTTAAAATTCAATGTACCACCAACTGCAGCATCTACCAATTGATGGGTGGTTAAGTTAAGCCCATTTAAAAAGGTCTAAACCTACATCCATGTAGGTGGTTGATGGTGTAGGCACTTTCTTAACAACTGTGTCCATCTTTGCCAAGCATCTTACATGGTCTCACCATCTTGTTGCATGAAAGAAGTGATGTCATTCTGGAGTTTGGCTATCTTGCATAGAGGGAAGTAGTTATCTAACAATTGCTTAATTGTATCATCCCATGTAGTTAAAGCTCCAAGACCTAATGATTGAAGCCCATTTTTAACCTTTCCCCTAGTGAGAAAGAGAATAATTTAGTGCATACAGCTTCGTCTGCTACCCTATTATTCTTGAAAGTCTCACATATTTCTAAAAATGTTTGAATGTGAGCATGGGGATCCTCATCAAGTAATCCATCAAATTGATAATATTGTTGCATCAGTTGAATCACCACACCCTTAATTTCGAAATTGTTAGCCCCAATGGGGGGCTTCACAACGGTTAGCCTTATTCCATCTAATGTTGGCCTTGCATAAACTAGATTAGTCTTAAGTGGATCCTCAGCCATGGTCTCTCATATTTCCTCTTTAATATTCTCTAGTAATCCTATCCCACTATTCAAAAATTCTACAATTGATTCAGCATCCTTCACTGATGTTGCGACTTTTATAATAGACGTTCCTCCCTTGATTTTTAATTGTCCAAAAGATTGAATAGCTGTATTTTTGCAAATCTTGTGAAGTGTTCTCTCAATCTTAGAGTCTAAATCAAGAATATTAGAAGGGAGAGTCCTTATCATGCACTACAAAAGCAACAGACATGAGTTAGAGTATTCTAAAGATAAAGAGAGTAGAAAGAAGTAAAACAAATAAAATAAATTACCAAAGTAGTAGATAATAAGATTTTTCCTAATATTATTTCATTAGATCCTTAGTAATGGCGCTAAAAACTTGATAGGTCATTTATCCAATCATATCAATTTGTAAATTTATAAACCTAAAAAATTCTAATGACCTAACTAAGCAAGTGCACCTATCTAATATAGTATAGATTACAATAGGTGTTATCCTCAAGGATCTTAGAAACAAGTACTAATATTACCATTTTTCCACTATCCAATCTCAATCTTAATGTGGGATTAATAAATTAAATCACTAATTAACTAATCTAATAACTCTATGATTATTATAATTGTTGTAATAAATAAATTCAACTACAAAGACATACCATTCATCTTGATCCACTCTAAACCTTAGCTTTCTTATAATAAGGTTTTGATTAATTAATTGTTTATACTTTGCACTGCAGGAATTATCAATTAATAACCTTATACAAAATAATGGAGACCTCTCCCTCACCGTTGCCTTGTAAGATTTCATTAAGCTCATAATTCCTAGATAAAGATTAAATCTTTGTGTAGAAAATCGAAGTTTTTCTACCTCTAGGTAAAACATGCAATCTTTCTATTCATGAAGATCTATCATATTAGATGAAACCTCTCTCTATCTAACAAGAATTAGACATGTAATCAATGTGTGTGCGCACATAAATTAATTACAAAGCAATTAAAAAACATGAATAGATATAAAGACATAAACTTTTAATTAACCAATAAGTAATTCAATCACATGATTTAGAGTTTCACAAGATGTAGAGCATATAAATCTACTCCTCCATGGAATCTACAATAATCATGAGAAATCTAGAGAAGTAATAATAACTCATGATGAAAAGAATAAACCCTTGTAGGCATTTTGTGATTTCCGATGAAGTTCTAGTGATTTTGCTCTCTAAATGCATGATTTTTTTAGAGTGGCTATGAGAAAAAATAATTAAGATCCTTAATTTTCATAATAAAGCAAGTATTTATAGTCTAAGAAATACGATAGCATGCATGGCCTGGTGCATGCCCATACTCGGGGCCGTGTACTTTGAAAAAAGTGAAATTATAGCATTCTGGGTTCTACACGACCGTGCTCGAGGTTGTGCACTTTGGAATTCCTATAGCTTCTTCTATAGGCAAATTTTCTGCTTAGACACTACTCTCTACACCACTTGTGCAGTAGCTAAGGCACAATTTCATGATGCATTCTAATCACTTTTTACTCTCCAGCACTGGCATCAGCATGGCCATGCTGAAGGTTATGCATATGTGAAAATCACCTTTTTCTCAAATTTTTTTCATATTTTGCTTCATTTTTGCTCGAATCTTCTTTAAATCTTTAATTTACATTCCTTAAACCTTGAAATCAAATATTAAGCACTTAAGTATCTTTTTCTTAATAAATTCACACAAAATTCATAAAAAATCATATTCAATAAATACTAGAAATAAGGTTCTTTTAACATTTATCAATGACATACTATTTTATATCGTTTGACATGTAAATTTTTCATCAATATTTGTGACTCATGTATATATAAGTTCCATAATTTTTTTAAATTTTTCTTCCATTTTGTAATGTCCCAAAAATTTTGAAAAACTATACAAAAATTAAAGAAAATAAGCAAAATAATAAATACTTCTAGGTCGGGGTAGCGAGAATGACAATTTCACAATATTAAAAAATTTGAGAAATTTATGACAAAATATTTAAATTATCGTGATACATTAATATTATTTTAATAATTTACGAATAACAAAAAAAATTATGAGAATTAATAATAGGCTTTAAAAATAGAAAGATGAGGAAGACATGAGATTTATTTCATAAGTATAACAAACAATGAGAAATAGATATTTAAAACAATTGGAAATAATAACCATATGCAAAGAAAAATGACAACGAACGTAGCATTTCAAATTTTATGAAATATATTACTAAATAAATTTAGGAAGTGAAGTAATTGAAAAATATCTGTATATAGGTATATAAAAAATAAATAAATATAGAAATAAAAATAATTGTAAGTCCTAATTTTAGTTTGTGTAATTTAAATTAAAAGAATAAATTCCTCGAAACATAAATTTCGAATAATATTGGGTTAAATAATGAAATTAATTGAAACTATAGATTTAAGAATTTCAAATGAAAATTTCGAGTAAATATTTATATTTAGAATAATCAAATTAGCTTAGGCATAAAGTTTCGTAATAAAATACTAAAAATACAAAATTTTAAAATATTGTCATACATGCACAGAATAATATAATATAATATAATATATTTATTTATATATATAGGAAAAAGAGGGGCGGCAAGTCTCAAAAAAAAATAAAAATAAAACACTATAAAAAGGGCAAGAAGGCTTCAGAACTTCACAATACAAACAGACGAACAGCCAAAGAAAATGTGAGAGGGAGAGAAGAGAGAAAAGAAAGGGAAAAAGAAAAGTAGGTCAGCTCCAGCGAAAGGGAAAAGCAAGGAAGGAAGGAAAAAGAACATCGGAGATCCGGCGTGAAGAATGGCGAGGAACAAAATGGAAACAGAGGAGGAAAGGAAAAGCAAACGGGGAAGAAAAGTGGAATTTTGAACAAGAAAATTTGTATCTCACACATCCGACCTCCGATCAATGATCCGTGACCGCCAGTGTGATCCTTGAGGTGAGTGCAACTCATAAGATCAATTTCACGTGAAATAGAGATATTTTTCATTTTTAGGAATAATCATTAAAATTACTATTTAACATAGAAAATCAATGGAATAGGTAGAAAAATGCTAGACATGATGATCTTAATTACGAATAGAGTATAATGAATACAAGACTCAAGTGAGTACCATAATATACTGTTACTACATGTGTTATGATGTATTATGTGTATTTTGTCGTATATATATCCATGTCTACATATCTAGGGGGAATCTTAATGTATTGTTTAGGGATTCCTCTTGTGTTGTTGAAGGTTGTGACTAATGAAAAGAGATGGGCTGCTAAGGATGTTGGGTTGTATTTATTTATTTTATTTTGGGGGTTCTATTTCTGTTATTGGTCCCATATGTTTCCATTGTGCAAGTATGTGACAAAATTTGGTGCTGGTAGGTGCATTGGAAGGGGGCTAAATTTAAGCACGTGATGTGAAATAGAGATGTTCATGTGTGAAGGTGAAAATGTTGGTTTGAGCACGTGTGAGTTGATGTGTGTCCAGGAGGGAGAGAAGAGTGTCGGCATGAGAAGGATTACTTTCAATGAGAAATTGAAATGAGGGTCAAAGGAGAGAGGCAACCTAGTGTGTGCGTAGTGTGTGTGGAGTGTATGTATGTGTATTGGTAGGTGTGTGCATGGAGTGTGTGGAGTGTGTGTGTATGTGTATGAGTAAAATTGTGCTGGTGTGTGCATGGTGTGTGTGTATGTGTATAAGTAGGTGTGTTCTGGTGTATGTGTGGTGTATGTGTGTATGATGTGTATGTGGGGTTCGGTGTATAGGAGATGCGAAGTAAAAGTGGGAAGAGAATTAGGTTGGGAAATGAAGAACAAGAAATCGAAAATGGAAGATGTTTAGGAAGAAGAAAAACATGGAGTATTAAAAGGAAAGGTTTGAAATATATACATACATAAATGTGGGCTAGAGAAGAGTGAAAAGAAATGAGAAGAAGTGAGAAATTGGAGAAGTTCAAGGGTTAAAGGGAGTCTAGCAAGGGAGCAAGAGGAGAGTTATAGGTAAGGGAGCCAAGAGGAAGAAGAGAATAAGGAGAAAGAAGGTAATACAAAACCTTTAGCAATTGCTAACCCGACGATCGGTCCTATGAGTAGTTCATTGGAAGATATTATAGACCAATTGATAAACGAAAGGTTCAAAGTTGCTACATGTAGAGGAGAGGCAAATTTGGGAAATTTGAAAAAGGAGAATAATAAGGGAAAAGAGGGAAGAAGGAATGAAATGGTGAAGCTAGGGAGGAAAAGGGAATGTCATGAAGAAAGCAAGTGTGTCTGTGTGAAAATGAATAGGAAAAAGAGCTGACATCAATGTAGTAGCAATGGCTCGAGCAACTTGACCAAGTGATCAAGTTATAAAAGGAAGTCTTGGAAATGTATGCATGTTATCAATGAAATGATTGTGTATATGAGTGAGTGTGGAGAGGATATATAATTATAAAATTATGAAATACTAATGCAAAATGAAGAAATTATACTAAAATACTAAATTAGGTGTAAGAAAAATATAAACGAACCTTACTTAATACCTTTAACTAAATTGAGGCTCAGCTTAAATTCTAAACATTTACCCTATTTCATTTTATCTTATCATTAGGTAAAAGGATTACATATTGGAATCACTTAACAATGGTTAAGACCATGACCACCATAAACAGGTGGTGGGAAACTTTATAATATGCTACAATGTTGTGTTTGATCGTGATATGTTCTGTGTATGTATGTTTTCTTGATTGGTCATGGTTACAATTATTGTGGCTAATATTAATTTTAGAGTAAGTAGTAGAAGAATATGTTTAACGAACTTACCCTTTAGCACAAATTGTATTTATAAACCTATACATACATACATATACATATATATATATATATATATATCTTTAAATGAATATATTTGAGGATTTAGAAGGTTACACATTTGGCTACCTTATTTGATCCTTGAATGTGTAAAACTAAGCACTCGAAAGGTGAAATAACAAAAAGGTGTCACAAAATGATAATTGTAAATTAATCCCAAGTGATTGATTTGACATTTAAATGAAATGGCATAGAGTGTCAAGAAATGAGGAAAGTAGCTCAAATCTAAGGGGTTGATTTAACAATAGATGAGATTGAGCTATATTATGCTCTTATTGATTATTCTCATACGATGACTAGTTTTAAAATTTATTCAATCATGATTTGTGTTGGGCTTGATTGATTCTATTTGGTTAGTTTAATCTCCCCGATTACATCTATAACATGTAATGCTAGATATCTCTTGTCATGATGATTATGGATGTAAGGTGTAATTATTTTTTCTTGTGGGATTGATTGGGTTCCTAATGTTTGTCATTGGATCTATATTCTTTAAAGGCTAATAGCTACTTATTACCTTAAATGTGGATTGGTTTACGATTATATATTGTTTGATCACCCCGAACCAATTAATTAAAGAAGTAGACTCGATTAAAATTTGACATGCATTTACACTAGACATTACATGAAATTGAAGGCCATCACTGCTACAGGGCTCACCGGAAGTAATCAGAGGATTACTGTTTCGCCAAGTACAAACTAAGTGATTAAGAGATTGTCGCGCCTTGACAGTTCCCAGTTCGGCCGTCCTTAAAGGTGTTGCTCCGACTATACAAAGACACGAGAGTGTTCAATATTAAAGTAAAGACATTATAATTATCAAAGCGATAAGATAAATAAACCGAATAATGAGACATGAGCACTAATGATGGCTTCGGAATCCCCATCCCAAGGTCAAGGAGGGCATAAACCCTAGACTTCACGTCGGTTACTGGAAGACCACATGAGATGCTACATTCATATGGTTATTCATGCATAGCATATGATTTGATAACTTGACTTGAAAGTATTACACTACCATTCACTAAGTCGTAGTGTGCTCACCCCTCCACAGACTGTTTTACAGGTAAAGATCATGAAAGCTTGGGATGGGATAAGATGCGAAGTACTGAGAGTTTTTGGAAGTCGAGAATGATATAATTGGTAGGCTATCTAGATGAAATGCCATTTTAGGACCTTGATGTAATATTTGAATATGTGAGACTTAGGGTTTTATTCCAATTACTGATAGTAGGGGATTCCGACTTTCTATGATCTTGGTTGACCATAAGACATGGAATCCATAGCTATATTTTTATCATACAATTATATGTAATATGATTAGTTATAAATGTAATTACTTATCTAGAGTCTTACAATCTCTGACTCGTAAGACGGTTATCTTGTAATAGGTTCACACGTGCTATGATGCCTTTTAGCAGAAACTTCCAAGCCCCCTTTGGGGCTTGACACATTCAATGTTAGCTACTTGCTTCTTACTACTCTTCACCATTTCACATATATTTTCTCCTTAATTACATAGCTTTTTTCGAATTATATACTTTTCGATGGAGCTTCCAATTTACATGTGAAATTGTGATTTATATAGATGTTAGGATTACAAAGTTTAACAATTCCTATAGTAGGCAACTCGGGTTTAGAGTTTTCAATCTTACCATAAACAATTCCTTCTAGTTTCAATTGCTAGTATAAGGATTCTTCATTCCACAACTCCATGAGCTCTTTACTTGACGTTAAACAAGGGAATTTAGCAAGTTTCAACAGTGCCATAAACACATTACAAAATTACTAGCTCTACACCATCCATCTTAGCTGTCTTGAGCTTATGAATAAACTTTAGGCTAATTTCAAGTTTCCACTTACTACTAGGACTTTCAGCAACAATTCCTATGCTTAATCAGATAAACTATGTGACCTTCACTTCATAACTCGCTTTCGGCACTTTTATGGCCTTTCATAGAGCATTTTAGAGTTTCTTTCTTAAGATGTCCCTTCATCTTTACCAATGGATTGGCATACTTATTATGTGTTAACTTTTTTTTGCATGCAATTCCTTCTATTCACTAGTAAATTGGCATGCTTCACAAGTCATATATTTATTAAAAATCAAAATATATAGGTTACTTATTTACAAAAGAACCAAAACATATATTACATTTTTATAATTTTTTTCTTAATTTAATTACTAAAATTCCGATGCCAAGCTCATTTACAAAATTCAACATCACGACCTACTTACATTATAGTCCCATCTAAAGGTAAGTTGAAATAAGTATTTTTTTTTTTTTTCATTTACTTTTCTTTTGTAATTTTTATGGCATATCAATTATTAATAACAATAAAATAATTTAATCAAAACATAATTATTTCGAAGATGAAAAAACAGTTTATTATATTTAGCATCTTCATTTTTATCTATATCTATTTTATTATAGGTAATTTTTTCTTAGTCATAATTAAAGAGGAATTTATACCGAGGATGCATACCTAAAATGTACTTTCAATACATTGCACTGAAGGCACATACCTGGTCCATGCCTTCAATTGAACTAATTTTGGCTCAACTGGAAACACATTTCAAGTATACATCTTTGCTACCTATTTTTATAATTTCTTCCTTGAGTATCTTATTTCATGATTAATTTTTTTTAAATATACTATTTAAATGGATTCCTCCCAATTGTCACCCCTAATAATACTTGTCCATCGATACTTAATATGACTTGAAGAGATTAACAGTTTATTTTTACAAATACATGGCACTCTCTTAATAAATCACCTGGGCTTTGAGCATCTTCTCATAACTTTGGCACTTAATCATTCTTTAGGCTCTAGAGCGAAGACATATAGTTCTCAAAAACTTGGTACTGCTCGAATGTTGATCTTACTTGCACTCTAAATTTAATCACTGTTTCCACATATCTATTCATTTTATGTTTTCCCATATCCATCACGACGAATGTGGATTTGCTGAGAATACATATTTATTCTCAAGCATAACTCACCACTTCATTCTTCCGCTAGCATTTAGTTTACATAGTTTCAAGGAATCAAACTCAATAAAATATCTAGTTATATGTTTGGTTTATAATACAAGACAAAAAGCCTATTAAAAGATGGGCCAAAACTTAAAATTTTGTATTATTTAATAGATGATATAAGAATTTTTGTCTGCAAAGGTCTTAAAATAATTTTTTTATTTTCTAAAATTACATATACTAAAATATTTTCAATGATACTAATATATTACATGAATAGATTATCAGCATATAAATACAAATAAAATCCTAATGCATGAATGTATAATCGATAGTTTTCTAAAAAAAAATGCATACCATTACTATCATGTATTTAAATATTATCAATACTTACATGCCACACATCCAAATAAATAGTGTATTCATATCATTAATTTTTATTTTTTTTTTTGGAACAAGGTATAAGAGATTGTATTGTATTACTATTATTGTTATTATTATTTTAATGTGCTATCCTATACTCCATGTCTTGCTAGGAACCAAACGCAACCAGCATAATGAGATTTCAACTGCAACATTTTTATGTCTGTGATACTGGAAGAAAATAAAAAATAGTGATGATAATAATCTGCAGCTAATAATAATAAATTAACTTTTAACACCTAACATTTTTCTGTAACTGGTTATTGTTTTTATTGTAGTTAACTGGATTTTCGCAGTTACACATTCTGCATGGCCCAATTGAAGAAAAAAAAAAAGCAGTAGATCCTAGTAAAGCTAAAAACGACGAAGAAAACAGTGGTTACATGCATTAATATTCACTACCTCATGACAATTGTGAAAATAATTACATGCAAAATTTATAATATTAAAATGACTGACACTTTAATGGCATCTTTTTTATTTTTTTTAATATTCTATTAAAAACAATCATATAAAAATTTATATTATTATCGAAACTATCAATTTTATATGCAACCCCTAAAAGGATATATAACTTTTGACTTCAGCACAATTTTATACAATTTCCAATTTCAGCATACATATTTTAAATATCAGTTAGCTGATAACTTCCGTGGGTAAATATTAATAACTTCAGCTAGGAACTTAAATTAATATTGATAAAATATGTATATAGAGAGGGTATATCTCGAAAATACAAAAAGAAAAAAATCCTAAGACACTAAAAAGGGGTCTACCCACTTTAACATTATTAAAAAGATATTATATATATATAGTTAGTTAGCTTTGTTTGAAATTTAAACATACAATACGGAAATTGACACCATCAACTTATTTAAAAATTTTGAGATCATCATCTTCTTTAAAATATTGAGTAATCCGAATCTGTCCAAACATACTTATCTTACTTTTTATTTATGGATTACTCTTCTCTACATAGGTAGATTTTCTTTTCTTTTTTTTCCCTCCATTTAAGTATACATACGCTAATAGTTCATAAGTGCATGCTGACACAAGTCCAAGATTATTGAGTTTATACACATTCCATATGGTTTATAAGAAATGGAGGAGAGGAGAAGTTGAATATTTATATCCCATATTGAAACAACTTAGAAATCAGGACATCATAGTTTTCCATGTGTGACTATTATATAACAACATACTAAGACTATAAATCTTCATATAAATTGAAACCTACTTATCTCCACTTTACATTCATATTAATATTACTTCGATAAAAGAAATGAATAGCTTTCAAGTGAGTCATTCTAATCATTATTACTTGAAATAATACATTAAATCCTAGATTAAAAATCAAAGTAAATGCTTATCCTCGTATAATAATTCAAATAATGTACCCTAGTCAGAGTTAGTGGTAAAGCCAATCTATAAACAATAATACCAACTCATTCTAGAATTCAAATAGACCCTCATATCTTGGATTCAGCTTCCCTCTCAAGCCAAATTTGATTAACTCTTTAATTGGAGATACCTTCAATAGGACCTTATCCCACACTTGAAATTCTAAGGGACGTCATCGTTTATTTGCATAACTCTTCTAGCGACTTTCGGCTGATAGAATCTACTACCTTATTACTCTAACCTTGTCTACTACTTCTTGCACCATCTCTAACCCCATTATCTGTCTTTCTCCCACTTTATCCCAATATAAGGGAGATCTACACTTTCTATCATTTAGTACTTCATATGGAGCCATCTAAATAGTAGCTTGATAGTTGTTGTTATAAGCGAATTCCACCAAGGTTAAGTGATCACTCCAATTACCTCTATGGTCCAAAGTATATGCTCACAATAGGTTCTCTAGCATTTGATTGGTTCTATCAGACTACCCATTTGTTTGAGGATGAAAAGCAGTACTAAATTTTAATTTTGTACCCAAAGCTTGATGTAGACTTTTCCAGAACCTACTCACAAACCGAGTATCCTTGTTAGAAGTAATAGTGGTCGATACATGATGTAATCTGACAATTTCCTTAATGTAGATTCAGATTCGAGTGAGTTTCTCTAATCTATAGTCTACCTTAATTGGTTAGAAATGGATGGACTTGGTCAATCTATTTTCAATTACCTAAATTGCATCATATTTCTCCTTTGTTCTCGAGGAGGGCTCTTATGAAATTCATAGTTACGTGTTCCCACTTCCATTTGGGTATAAGAAGTGATTGTAATTCACCAACTAGTCTTTGGTGTTCAATCCTGATTTGCTAGCATGTTAAGCATCGATATATAAATTCAACTATCTCATGTTTCATGTTTCTCCACCAGTAATGACTTTTTAGGTCTTTGTATATCTTAGTGCTCCTAAGATGTACTATATATCCTAAGTAATGAGCTTCTTTCATAATCTCCTTCTTCAATACCATGTTATCAGGCATACACCATCTCATGCCACATTTAACTAGCCCTTTAGCATCTACATGAAATTCTGTGGTTTTACTCTATTCTATTTTGCCTTTGATCTTTTGGATTCTAGGATCTTCGATTTACACAGTCTTAATTTGATCAATTATACTTGGTTAAATACTAAGTGTAGCTAACCTATTTCCTACTTCTTGTGTCACCTTCTCAAATTCAAGCTTACTCATGTCTTCTAATATTTGTCTTTGAGATGTGATTAAAGCTACAATGTTCATTTGCTTCTTTTGACTCAAAGCATCTACAACGACATTTACTTTCCCAAGGTGGTAATGAATCTCCACATCATAGTCATTTATTAATTATAACCATCTTCTCTATCTCATATTCAAGTTTTTCTGTGTGGATAAATACTTTAAGCTCTTATGGTCTATGAAAATTTTGCACTTCTCACCATACAAATAATGTCTCCACAATTTCATCACTAAGATCACAGTCGCTAGTTCTAAGTCGTATGTGAGCTAATTCTTCTCATAAGGTTTTAGCTAGCAATAGGGATATGCAATGACTCTCCCATTCTACATAAGCGCACCCTAAGCCTTAAGTTGAGGCATCATTAAAGACATCAAATTCTTCTCCAGTCTTTGGTAAGGCTAACACAAGAGCTATCACCAATTTCTCTTTCAATGTTGTGAAGTTGTTTTCACATTCATCGCTCCACATAAATTTAGCCTTCTTCTTTGTTAGTTGTATTAAGGAAGTTGCTAGAAAAGAAAATCCTTCTACAAAGCATCTATAATAAGCAACTAAGCCTAGAAAACTTCTCACTTCTGTCATAGTTCTTGATCTAGGCTAGTCAATAACTGCCTTTACCTTCTCAAGATCTATTGATATACCATCCTTATTTACCACATGCCTTAAGAAGGATACATGTTCCAACCAAAACTCACATTTACTAAACTTAGCATATAGCTTCTTTTCTCGTAGTCTTTCCAACATTATTATGAGATGTGCCTCATGTCCTTCTTTGCTCTTAGAATAGATGAGAATATCATCTGTGAATACTACCACAAACCAATCTAGCAAATCTCTAAGCACTCTATTCATCAGATCCATGAAAGCTACTAGAGCATTTATCAATCCAAAAGGCATTACTAGAAATTCGCAATACCTATACCAAGTCCTAAAAGCAGCCTTCTATATGTCCTCTTCCTTAATCCTTAACTAATGGCACTCCAATCTCAAATTAATTTTTGAGAAGACTTAAGCTCCCTGTAATTAGGGGTGGGAATTGCGGGGCGGGCCAAAAAAATCTGACCCGCAGGGGTGCGGGCCATTTTGGCCCGCGCCTGCTTGGCCCGCGGGGCGGGGCGGGCAATCCCCGCGGGCTGCGGGCCAACCCGCCGGATACGGCCCTAGCAGCACTGGCAGCAGTAGCACGGCACGGCAACGTCGGCTTGAGATAACACGCACATTCATCACGTACGATGACCTGCTGCAGGATGTGACGACTGACAAGGACGACATGACGACCATGCCCTGCACCGCCGCCGCCGCCGAGCCGACGGGTGCGATTGAAATTGCCATGCCACGCCCACGCCACGCCAGTATTGAAGAAGTCCAACTGTCGAAGTCGAACACACACACACACCAGACACCACACCACAGCAGTCCACACTCTACAGTCCACATCCACACCAGTCACCACAGCGACAGCACAGTTCAGTTCACACTCCATAGCCCGCACGCAGGTCGTCGTCCGTCCGTGGCTCCGTGCACCTTAACCTCGAGAGCAGCCCACACGGCCAGGTTGTATAAGTTCCAAGTCCAACGCAGCTGGCAGCCCACCCCAGACCCCACCATCCGTGCACCCCCAATACTCCGCAGCTAGACCGACGTTGTGCCACCACCACCGGCCACCTTTTAGACGCCGTTAATTAAGGTAAAACAATTCTCTTTTCTCTACTATTGTCCTCTACTGTATTGTGTGTGGTTGTGTGTGGTGTGGTGTGGTGTGGTGTGGTGGCAGTGTGGTGTGGCCGTGTGGGGTGGCCGTGTGGCGTGGTGTGGTGTTCGTGTATAAAAACCGTGTATCTCTCTGACTCAGTGAACTCTGGGCGTGTATAGCCCACACGGCCGTTTGTAATAGCCATGTATGCCTCTAGCCTCCTTCTTTGTTCTCATACACGGTTGACTACACAGGTGTGTAACTCAACCGTGTGTCCTCCACTCCTCCTTCATATGCACGGTTGGTTTACACCGGTGTGTATTCCAACCGTGTACTGATCTGTCCTACAAACTCTTCTTCCACGCTGATACACGGTCATATACACGAGCGTGTATCCTAACCGTGTATTCTCCTGATTCCTTCAAACGGCCGTTTGTAAAACCGTGTAACTTCCTTTCTTCAAAGCATTCCCCTTTTTACTTGCTTTTATCTCCAATTCGTTTTGAATTTAAATACTTTAACTACTACTAATAATATTTTTTTATATTTACAGAATGGATCCTATAAGTAACGAGGCTGCAATGGAACCAATGGAACCTATTAATGTGGATCATGTATCTGAAGTTGGTGGGCATAACGATAATCTACAACCAGGATCTTCTCAATCTGAAGAACGTGTAGGTAAGAAGGCTCGAGTAGGTAGCTCTTCTTCTCAAGTTTGGGAATTATTTACAAAAATTGGTATTGGGAATGATGGTAAAAATAGGGCTAAGTGTAAAGCATGTGGGAAGGAATATGTGATTGGAACACATTCACATGGAACTTCATCTTTACGTCGACATATAGAGAAGTGTCGTTTGAGTCAAATTCCTAGATATCATGATGTTGGTGATATGATAATTAATCATGCGAGGAAGTTAAGATCAAGAAAACCTGATCCTAAATTTGCTCGTGAGGTCATGGCTATGGCTATTATTGAGCATGATCTGCCATTTTCATTTGTTGAATATAGGAGGATTACACAGTTTATAAGGCTATATAATCCTGATTATAAGCCAATCAGTAGAAAAACTGCTACATCAGATGTTTGGAATTTATATTTGACTCAGAAGGAGAATTTGAAACAAATTTTGCAAAAAATTCCAGGGAAAGTATGCTTGACCTTTGATTTATGGGCTGCTTCTACTAGTGAGGGATATATTTGTTTGACTGCACATTATGTGGATGCCAATTGGAAATTGAATAATAAAATTCTTGCTTTTTCTAAAATGCCCCCTCCTCACTCAGGGTTTGAGTTGTCGAAAAAAGTATTTGAATTTCTGAAAGATTGGGGCATAGATAGGAAGATATTCTCCCTTACATTGGATAATGCATCTGCAAATGATTGTATGCAAGATTTTCTGAAAGAGCAATTGAATTTACAACATAGTTTTTTATGTAGTGGTGAGTTTTTTCATATTAGATGTTGTGCTCATATTCTTCACTTGATCGTTAAAGAAGGATTGGATGTAAGTAGTGAAGCATTGCACAAAGTAAGGGAAAGTGTGAAGTATGTGAAGGGTTCTGAGAGTAGAATGAAACACTTTTTGGAGTGTGTTGAACAGGTTAGCAACATTGATACGAATATCGGTTTGCGCTTGGATGTAACTACTAGATGGAATTCCACTTATCTTATGCTTGATAGCGCACTCAGGTATCGACGTGCTTTTTCTTGCTTTCAATTGAATGATCATCATTACAAATACTGTCCAACCATTGATGAGTGGGAAAGAGCAGAAAAGATATGCAAGTTTTTGAGCCCGTTTCATAGTATCACCAATTTGATGTCAGGATCATCATATCCAACATCAAACCACTATTTTTTGCAAGTATGGAGGATTGAATGCTTGCTCAATGAAAATTTAAATAGTGAAGATCATGTCATAAGGGAGATGTCCATTAGAATGAAACAGAAGTTCGATAAGTATTGGAGTGATTATAGTGTTATCCTTGCACTTGGAGCAATCTTTGATCCTCGAATGAAATTTGATTTTTTGAGCTTCTGTTTTAACAAACTTGATCCCCTCACTTGTGAAGAGAAGATGGCTCATATAAAAAGCAAGTTATATAAACTTTATGGAGAATATGAGAAGAGCAAAACAGATCACATATCTAGAAGTAGAAGCAATAAGGTTGGATCATCTCCTCAAACACAAGACATATCTAGAGGTAGCAGCAGTAAGGGAGCAGCAACACATAGAGCTGGAAAGGGCTTGGAGATTGATTTTGCTACATTAGTAGTAAGTTTAATAATTTTTTATTTCCTGAATAATTTTTTTTGTAATATATATTGGTATGTAAATAGTTTTTTCTTAATATTGTAGGAATTCCGATACCGTCAAGTAGAAGTACAAAGTTCTGGTAAATCTTCTTTAGATATTTATCTAGATGAGCCAGTAATGGATATAGACTTCTACTCAGAATTGGATGTGTTACAACATTGGAAGAGTCAAAGCCAGAGATATCCTGATTTATCTATCATGGCCTCCGATGTGCTTAGCATTCCAATTACTACTGTAGCGTCGGAGTCAGCTTTCAGTATCGGCGCTCGTGTACTTAATAAGTATCGCAGTTCTATGCTTCCATCCAATGTAGAAGCTCTCATTTGTACACGAAATTGGTTACAAGGATTTGCATGTGAAGGTAATTTTTTTTTGTTCTATTTCCAATAATTTCTTTTAATGTATTCACCCTAATATAATATATTCCTAATTATATGTGTAATCTTATAAATTGTAGATCAAGAAGAAGACAATGGGAGTGTGGGTGGGACTGCGACTACTTCATCGAAAGGAGACTCCAATTTAGTTATTGATGATTATGATAGTGATGATTGATTTATATATGTAATTTTATTTGCTTCATTATTATATTTGTTTTCCTATGTAATTAGTAAAAACTGAAAAGTACTTTATCTTAATTGCTTGATTATCGTTTTAAGTACATATAAATTGAAGTCTCTATTCAAGCATCATTTTTATAGTAAGAAAAAGAGAGAGAGAGTAACTTAAATGTCAACTAATCTAATTTACTTTGTTTACAAATGATGGAGGCACAAGAGACACGGGACACACGGCCTGAACACACGGCCGTGTAGTGATTGGTAGACTTCCACAGAATCATACACGGTCTCCATACACGGCCGTGCATCGTGACCGTGTATTCGATCAAGATTTCCACAGAATCATACACGGTCCCCATACACGGCCGTGTATGAGACCGTTTGTAGGTTTTTTTTTTTAATTTTTTTGCACAAGGGAAAAAAAAATTGCAGGTCATTGCGGGTTGGCCCGCTTGGCTCGCGGGGCGGGGCGGGTTGACTTTTCTGACCCGCCAGCCTTGCGGGCCAGTGCGGGCCAATCCGCGATGACCCGCGGGTCGGTGCGGGTCGGGGCGGGCCGGCCCAGACAACCCGCATTACCGGCCCTACCTGTAATTGGTCAAACAGGTCATCAATTCTAGGGATGGGGTACTTATTCTTAATCATGACTCAGTTCAGCTCCCTATAATCTATACATGCCCTCATTCTCCTATTCTTCTTCTTAACAAACAATACCAAAGCACCCTATGATGAGACACTTAGCCTGATAAACCCATCATCTTGCAACACTTGAAGTTGAGTCCTCAATTTAAACAATTCAATAGGTGCCATTTTATAAGGTGCCTTGGATATTGGTGTCATTCCCAGTACCAATTCAATGCAAAACTCTATCTTTCTGACTAGAGGTAAGCCTAGTAGATTTTCTAGAAAGACATCTACATATACGTCTTCTAACTTCATGGCTTGTCTTGTCTCTACTAACAATGCTAATAATCTACCTTTATCCCACAACTCATTTGTAATAAAAGTTGTGGGCCTCTATGCATCTAACTAGAATACAATTTGATCTTCATCAAAGAAATTAAAATAAACCACTAGATTGCGATAATCTATAGTGGCATAGTATTTAGATAGCCAATTCACTCTTAAAATCATATCAAATTCAATCATCTCTAACACAAACAACTTTGTTGGCATTTTCTTTCCTTGTATTATAACCTTTACATTTTTATATATCTAACCTAATCTTCCTCCCACTCAAAAAAGAGTATTCACAACCATGTCATCATTCAACAACATAAGTTTCAACCTACATACATGCATAAAAATAGGTGATATGTAGGAATGTATGGCACTTGTATCAAATAACACATAGGTGGTGTTTAAGTTAAGAAGCAATGTACTTGCAATGGTATCCTAATCTAGAGCATCCTAGTGCTATTATTGTAATACAAATACTTAACCAGGTGCCCTCTATCTTGGTCCAAAATATTGAGGTCTACCCATTGATCCTCTAAGTGCAGGTCATACTAGCTGTTATGTTGGGAACTGTTGAGGTGCAATCGTCTGGTTATAAGAGACACCACATTTAAATGACTTGTAATTGCTGTGCAATTCCTACTGAGGTATCATGTCTTACCACAGGAGAAACAAGCCCCTTTAAGCTAACTACATTGTTGTAATTCATGTGGTTCCAAATACCTAGGACATCTCCTCCATGGTCCTGTTTGTGGTGATGAGGGTAATGCTAGAGGAGCGGACCTAATCTAAAGAGGTCTAGGTGCATAAGCCACAAGTTTAGCTTAACAACCTGCTAACCTCTTTCCTTTTTCTACATATGGTATACTCAAGGTAGGCCTTTTCCCCAAGGCAATTCCCGACCTTTGGGACAACTATTCCTCTGTTCTCCTCCTACTCTACTCCAAGAATTTTGCCTTATCAACAACCTCTACAAAAATGCTTAGCTAGAAGGTTTCCACTTCATGTTGAAGATTAGGCTCTAAGCATCTCACAAATCTTCTTGATCTGGAAGCATCATCAATTCTAACGAATTCTAGAAAGAATTTGATTAAGCAGTTCAACTCTGCTTCATATGCCTCCACGATCTAGTTACCCTACTAGCAATTGTAATATTCAACCTCCATCTTGTCCTAGATGCTACTAGAAAAATATTTCTCATATAATAGCTCCTTGAACCTCTACCACTAGATAAGAGCTTCTATCAACCTAGATATACTAGCCTATAAATCAGCAGTCGATCCCTTTAACATATATGCAGCAAATTTCACCTTCCTATCCTCTAGCACCATAAATGTTCCACTTGTCTTCTCTATTTCATTAATCCAATGCTTAACCTCTATTGGATCATCAACCTATGGATGAAACTCCTTAGCTAGCCTAACAAACTTGTCTAACCCACATGGTTCTTTTATAGGCTTAACAGGTCTCATGGCCTTTTTTGCTACTATGCTAACATCCTTACTAAAGCATTGGCAATCTCTAGCAATTAAGAAATTGTGACATTAACTTGCTCTAGGGCTCCCTATTGAGGTGGTCCTTAAGGATACCTTTCATTTAGAACATTTTCACCCTGTCTAGCATTAGGTAAGCCTTGCCCGATATTTCTCCTAAGAGGCATTTTGTTTGAAATTGAGACAACATAATGGTTTCAAAAGTTAGAGTTAGTAGGGGAAGTTAGTGATAGTATACTTCTATATATACTTATGTCTACACATATATACATGTATATACATAAATAAAATAGGACTTTAAAGGAAAGTACAATTGTATAAAATAATTGAAATAAAATACAATAAACAATCATCCCATAATTTACCTACTCTCTTTATCTTCATTGCTTTATAGATTTCCATACTTAATTCATCTAAAGATCTTAACCTGCTTTCTGCTAATTGAAAATTATACTTATTGATCACCACTTAATTCTAAGAATCATTAATCTTAATCTCTATTGATCATAACCTAAGCTGTAACTTCCCAAAACTTGGGACATCACAACCCGTCACATGACCCTACGACAAAGTGACATGCTAAGGCTCTAAGTCTCCATATAAATTTAAATCTACTCATCTTCACTTTACATTCATACTAATATTACTTCAATAAAAGAAACGAATGACTCTCAGGTGAGTCATTCCAATGATTATTACTTGAAACATACATTAAATCCTAAATTAAAAATCAAAGTAAACATTTATCCTCATATAATAATTCACATAACTAAAAATTTAGTACTCTTCCATATTCATCAATATAATGTTCCACTAAATTCCCATTCTCGTCATATTCTACATGCTCATCATTTTCACCAACAACTGAGCATTAAAAAGGATGAGCCTAAGCCCAATATGTGAATACCATATAGACATACGCATGCCACACAGTAACAATATCACATGCATATATGTAACAATAGTATATAACACATTAATTCATCAATCTATTTATCTTCATTAATCAATCATACAATATAGGGGTACTCATGACCTTAATGCACATACAGTATTTACATATACATAGTCCTAATAGGAACTACCATCATCTAACCTTAATCTACCTTAGATCATTTCGATATATGGCTCCACTAGAAATAATGCAGTATACTACTCATCGAGGTACCCCCTAAGGATCTGCTACTATGGGCCCCTAGGTAAATCCAAGCACAAGCAACAACATAATTAAGTTCAATATTCAATTAACTTCATTAAGCATCTACATTAACAATCACAAACAGTAGAACAAGGTAAATATGTGCTTGGAGAAGTGTTCCTATTATCATCTCTTATGTCTTTAAAAAAAGGTTGTAAACTTGTTCAAGTATAAAGAACTACACTTAGTTCTATTCTACAAGTAATATAGGTTTACTAATTAATTAGGTATATTCTAATTGTATAATTCCCTTTCCTAGTGTCCGGTTATACTTAATTCAAAATTTAGAATTGAAATATAATGAAATAGAATTGAATAGGAAGTGTTCCTGGACAAAATGATCGTATGAGAGGCCATGCAAATAAACATGGGTTAAAGCACAATCGTGCTAGTGGTTGTGTATCTTTCTATGTAATGTTGTCATTTTAGCATGCTCAAGTACACGGTTGTGTATTTGGTCATGTACTTTTCTATGTAAAATTGCCATTTCGGCATGCCTAGGTACACAATCATATATTGGGTTATGTGGCCTTTCTGTAAAGTTTGTAATTTTGACACACCCAAGTACACGAGTGTGTCCTTTATCCATGTACCTTATTGTACACACTCATGCTTCTACATGGGCATGTCTCTAACTATATAAACATTGTTCATCATGAACCTTTATTCCCTTTTCTCCAACTTTATTCCTAAGCCTAATTGATCAAAGTATTTACTCACTCTAATATAAAATTAGAGTCTTATACACTTACTCGATTCAGATTGTGGTTGGAATCCTTCAAGTTTTTTATCCTACGCTTGTTCCAACACATCCCTTATTATGATCTCTATTAACATACCATAATCAATTCATACTCATGCTTCTATCATCAAAATAAAACCTTTTTGATTATTAGAATCCTTACTTGTTAGATTTTGGACTAGTCTCGTGGTTCTCCTTTAGGTCACTTGTGAGTCTCTAGAGTCTCTCTTAAGTTTCTAGTTGCAATTGCACAAATAAGGGAAAAGAGATAAAACTTAAGTTAGTGCATCTTTTATACAGTAGCTAGGAAATGGCCTAACTACCCCCGTCTATTTATCTTATTTATTTAATTAACCTTAGTCTTATAGCATATTAATTATAACATATATGTGTATGTATGTGTGTGTGTGTGTTTACACATATAGAATACAAAGATGTTGTAAGAGTATTGGTCCAAGTACAAGGTCACACATATGTTGCGTGAGAACACGCTACATGTAACCTAACAAGAGAAACAAGACATACGAGGATATTTAATAGGTAAATGAGATGGGGAGAAGGCATAAGCAATCTCAAATGAGGCTCAAGACTATGGTAACAAGTGAATATTCTATAGGAATATCATGGCTTTGACCTTCTAAGGAAATTTTTATAGAATAATGATGTTTTTCCAAAAAAAGAAAGCCCCCTTTAAATGAGGATGCATTGGGTATTTATAAGATTTTGCTATGAATTTCGTATGTCGGATGGTGATGACAATCAACAATTCTAAGTGAATAAGCCCATATATGGGTTTTGCATGGGTTTAGACCCATTAGTGGCCTTTAATGTGTGAGCTTTATTAGGAATAGTTAAATTGAACTAGTCGATCCAAAGGCTCTACCCCAAATCCACTATGCCGAATCTCCCATGATCATCTCAAAACATGGACTTCACTCTCTAAGCCATATCACCTCGACTCAAAGAATCAAATCCATTAAAATATCAGGCTAAAAGCCCATAAATCAAATTTAGCCCTCTATAGACATTAATGAATCGAGACATTATAAGTATTATAAATTGTAAGGAAAAATACAATTTTGGTTCTTAATATTTATTTATTTTTTTAACTTTTTTTTCTTCTATTTGAGTTTTCAACATTTTCATAAACTTTACAAAAAAAGGGCGTTCTTCAAATTTATTAACTTTTTCATCCATCTGTAATACATTAACTTCAAATTAGTCCACAATAAACAAATTACTAAGATGATAATTTTGAATATATTTTTTATATAATATAATAAAAATAATATTAAATATATATAATGATGTAATATAATAAAAAATAAACAGGAAGAAAAAGAGTTAGGAAAATTTATGTGCACCCTAGCTATCTTGGCCAATTAATCCAAGGCTAATTAAAAGCTAATATATGTCCAAAATAGATAGAAAATTTAATTTACTAAACGAAGTCCTCTTTTTATAAGGTTTTGAAAACGTTGAGAACTCATATAAAAGAAAAGAAAAGTTAAAAACTCAAATAGAAAAATAGATAAATGTTGACAGTTAAAAGTGTAATTTTCTCTAAATTTTATTAGGGGAAATCATGCATCCAAGCAAACATGGCATATTACAATGTCTTTGTTGAGATGGTGCATGTATATAAAACAAAGTGAATGTGATATCCTAGGTTAAAAATAGCTAATAATTAAGTTAACAAATATCAATAGCCCTCTTTTAACCATTTAACAAAAAAAAAGTTTTAATATTGACATATTATTCATCACTTAACTATATAAGCCAATACTAGTTTTCTCTCATAATTCATATATAACTACATATCATAATCTCATATCCCTTAAATATGTGATGTCCTCATATAAGACCTTACAATTGAGGTCAATGTGTCCCCTTTTCAATATGCAATTTAGTTCATTCCTGCCACCCTAACTTATACATCCTAATGATAACCTAACCTCCTGAAAACTCTTCTCTAAACCAATTCTAAGGAAGCCTACCAACTTTCCCTTAGTTTATCCCTAAATTGTCCACTTACTAGTAAGGGATTAGCTTTAGTATCATTTGTTATGCCTTAAGCCAAAAATAGTCAATTATCAATCTAATAAATACTAACAGGTCTTTTTAAACCACTTGATCAAAAAGCTTATAAAGAGTGTTAATATATTATTTATCACTTTTCATCGTAAATCAATACCAATTCTCCCCTATAATCTACATAAATCTACATTTCATATAAGGTATCAACTACATTTCACATATCATATGCAGAAGTTTTACTGTGCAACAGATGTAGTACATTATAACTATTTTCCCATTAAAGCACAGCTCAAAGGGCATCGCATTCAAAGTTGAAAATGCGGGTTACGATTTTGCAGGAAATAGAGAAAAGGGGTTGGTGCATGATTCAATGCGTCATGGAGGATGGTCAATGTTGTGCGTACGAAGACTAGATAAAATCACAATATAATGATGCAAACAAACCAATAAACCAATAGTACATAAAAAATAGGTCAAGGTAAAGGGAAAAATAAAAGGCAATACGATTGATTTCATGTAGAAAAACCCAGATGATTCGGGATGAAAAATCACAGTAAAATTCGCTAATTATGAACCATTGTGGATTTAGTGTACAGGTAGGTGGCAATGCCTTTGTATTTTCTTTGCTATATAAAGGATTATAAGACGAAAAGATTATATTCCAACAGTCTCGGAGCCTCTTAACCATGGCTCCGCTGAGATCGTATCGTAGGTCACTATCATGGTCTTGGCCATCCTTGGAAGCCGGCCAATAAAAATAAATAAATTAGCGGATGGAACGGGCGACCTAACCATCCAATTGTTGATAGTGCTCGTCCATTCCACGCCACATATTGATCGCAAATCCACCAAGAATGATGGCTCATCAATCATTACCTTTGGATTAAAAATAAAAAATTCACTACCCAAAATTATTATTATTATGGATTTTTAAAAGCTTCATAGAATTTCCCCATTGCGATGTCCATAATTTCAACTAGAATTGCCTGAAAATTGGTAAATCTAGAGAATTTCAGTATATCTATACCTGCATTTACAAATTTGGTTACTTAATGCATTGCTTTTGAAAATGTTATTGTATACTGTAATACCGTGTGTCGATACTAACACGGGCAAAACAATCTTAAGTCTTTTCAACCTTTGTTTTCTTATATAAGCAAACGCTCCTAAGATGCATTGAATTAGCATCTAATGATGTCTTGACTAAAGGTTATTTCAACATTGAAAGTAATTTCTTAGTAAAGTTTATGTATATTTATGAGAGTAGAGTTCCATAATTACTCTTAGAAGCACTTTAATTTATTATGTAGAAGGGCCACTACCAATTGCTTGCAAATTGCTTTGAATAACTTGGTCAAAAAGACTAAAAATATAAACTCACTTTCACTAATAGCAGTGCAAATAAATCCACATTATTACAAAAACTCACTTAAGTTGTGAATAATATGGGCATGGGAGGTCGATTAGGGCTAAGGGTAAATTGATCAAGGTACTCCAACCCACAGGCAATCGACCAACAAAGAGAGGCTAGTTGACCAAAGCCTAAGAGTAAACCATAGGTTGCTTTCAATTTTGTTTAGGTGGATGTGTATCCTCCATAAGTTTATCTAACACCTATACATAAACATGTAATAGGATTTATATATAAGAAGGGATTCATTCTTATATTAACAATTATGTTTTGGCATAGTAAATTTGCTATTTCATTGGTTTTTTACATCAAATTCATCTGGGGTTTTTCCACATGAAATCTTTACGTGTGGTTTTTTCTTCTTTCCCTAATATTAATTAAATATCTTTTGCTTGTACTGTTAATTTGTTTGCATTGTAAAACCTATATTTGCTTAAGCTTCCGCATTGGGATACAACAATTTTACGGGGTTTATTCAATAACGAAATTAATAATGATGGATATTAGGAAAAAGATGGCCACCAAGTCCACTACCTAGCACCATCTATCAGCTCAGAACCGGTCACAATTGGATCTAATGGGCAATCATACTCCATTCATAATTGCTCACTTTCATTTTTCCCTTTTTATTTTTGGCCTCAATTATAAACTATATAAAGGCAGAAATGTGAGTTTAGCAAATTGAGATAAATATTTCCCTCACCCCTTTTGCATCCAAAAGTTTGATCGTGTTGTATGCTCCACTAAAGCTTGACATGATGCAAGTTTAGTTGCCATTAATTAATGAAATAAATTCACCCCTTTTCTTTTCTTAGTCAAACAATAATCAATTACAATAATGCTATAGAAATATAGCATACAGTCATCAAGTTCTCTCCGCACTAAACAGAGAAGTAGGGTTTTTTTTTTTTTCAAGAATGAGGAAGAGCCAAACAGTCATGCAAAGAGATGAATCGAATATGAAATCACCAATTTCATCTACGGTGATAAGAAGTATTCGATACGGCGAGTGTCAGAGAAATCATGCGGCTAGTCAGGGAGGTTACGCCGTGGATGGGTGCAAAGAATTTATGGCAAGAGGAGAAGAAGGGACGACTAGTGCTTTCATTTGCGATGCTTGTGGATGCCACAGGAGCTTCCATAAAAGAGAAGTAGAAACTGAGGTAGTATGTGAGTATAGTCCACCAAATAATGCACATAGTTGAAGAACAATGGATATGTCTTTTCTATGAATGTGGTCATGCAATAAGTGTGTTCATGCGGTTTGTATTACGTTAAATCAATGTCTTTGCTTATGTTGATATGTTTTGGCTTGACTATAGTAAAGTTGAATGAAGTGGTGTGGCTTTTGTCTTAATTGGTATTACTTTTACAAAGTAAATGAATTACCAAAATTGCTAAGAAAAGGTGCTTCGTATGTTATAGGAAAAGAAGTAAAACTTGTATAGACGAAGCATAACACAATCTCTCTTCGTTTGAAGATTTCATTTATAAATGACTTGTTCTCTATTAGAAGATTTTATATTGGAAAGCCATAATAAGTGTCAGACCATATGATTAAGATGTTAAAAGAATATAAATTTTCATTTTTTTATATATTTACTTTTTTTTTTAGAAATATATAATCAAACTTAGAAAGACGAGTAAAGTTTCTTCTACCAGCTTTTAATAACTTCTCTGATGCCCTGTTTTTATTTAGATATGTCAAATTCACATATATCCTTGTGCTAGCTTTATATGATGCACAAGACTCCATTTCGATGTTGTAAAGTTCTTTCAAATGGGAGCAATGGCATACATATGTAAATTCTTCTATTGCTTTTTAGAATTGTGTGGAAAGTGGATAATGAAGGCCACTTCTTTAATTGTGGGATAGAAAACAAAGTCCTTCTAGCTATGCGATGCTATTCTATTGGTTAGATTTGTTTTACTAACAGGTTATTATAAACATTACTGCTACCACCATACTATTAATGCTATTACAAACAGTATTACATGATGGTAGTAACTGTAATGGTGATGATAATAATAGTAGAAATGGCAATGACAATAGTAGTTTGGTGGTGGTAACAAGGTGGAGGCAGTTGTAAGGTGAAAGTAATAACAATAATGAGGTTGTGGTGAAGTAATAGTAATAGTTGCATACTTATGGTAATGATGGTAATATTTATGATAGTAACACATTGGCAAAAATGATGATGGATGGTGTGAGTGAGAGGGGAGGAGGTGTTAGGTGTAGTAATGATGAAGTAGTGTTGGCAAAGTATGGTGGTTGTTGTTTTGATAAGATGGTAATAGTAATGAAGTGAAAGTTTTTTATTTGTCTGTTTTATAACTCCTTTTTATCTTATGTATCTTTTCATTTATGATTATTATTTATTATGTTTCTTAAATGAAAATAGTAATGTGAGCTCCAAAAGCATTTTTTATCTTTAAAGTTTGGGAAGATTAGTGTCATGCCCCAAAACCGAAAGATGTGAGCAATCTGCCACACACTCATACCATAGCATGAGTATGTTAAGGCTCAAAACAAGTAAAATCCACAAATATTTAACATCAAGAAAAACTCACACTAAGTAATTCTAAAACTTCAAATTTATTTACATTTTTTTTCCTCCAAAATTTAATACAAAAGAAAAATTAAAACTCTTATAACTAAACTATTACATCTTAAGCAAAATCCTTCTTATTTATGCATTGGCAACACACATGATCTCATACTCTGATGCCAAAATCATTACATGTAAAGTTTTCCTATACCTAAAAAATAAAATCCCAAATGGGTGAGCTAATACCTAACACCTAATCACACAAGCACATACGCATAAACATCTAATGCATAACATATACAGACAACCTATTCTAATATAGCAATCACTAGTTATTATCTTTAAATTTAATCATATAAAAATCATAGTCTTAAGCATCCCTAGGCTTAAACTTATAACTTCGGCACAATATAGATATACATAATATATTATAATAGTTATATAATCAAAACCAAGATCATAAAAATTTTATTGTCCATAAGGTAATGACAAGCGGCCATCAACCTACTAGTCCACATGTAGGCATCTATACAAGTGTCCCATTTCACAAGTACGACCTATTTACAGCTGCATCCCGATATGCTAACCATTACATGACCTTACCTAAGTCAATAACCTACTGACATGGAAGTCAGCACCTAACTAACCGAATCCTATCGATATAAGGCTACATGATGGTTAGATAAATCATACTAATCACCGGGTAGAGTGTCCCAAATCACCAACATCAACCTATATCTCTTTGGGCCTTTCCTAAGCACAAGCACCATACAATTTACTAGGTTTCATTTTTTATTAGATTAATTCATTTATTGCCCTAGCAAACACACTCAACAAACAATGATTATGTACCTACATCCTAGGTGACTATACCTTCCTCTTCACTAAAAGCATTTAATCATGGCATACATATACAATCCTCATATCACATATCTATACTTAAATAAATTCTAAGATCATAGTCTAATCCTAAGTTATTAATTGAATACCTAAGTGTTTTTATACTTGTGATAAGCACTTTATTAATTATATAACGAAACTTTAGGCTTACCATTCTTAGGTATTTATAATCAATGTTAGCAAGAAATCTTAATAACTTATTACATAACTATTAACTTAAAACTAATTTATTAGAAAACTATCTATAAGGTATAACTTTTAACTTGTTAATTAAGTAATATCAACTTAATCACTTTTAATTAATTAATTAAAGTTCTCTCTCTTTCCCCCAAAACAACTATTTTATCACAAATATAACTCAAAGTGGATCAAATCACTTCATAACAACTTTTCTAAGTCAACTTGAACTCATATTGAATCAAATTATATGTTCACCTACTCCTTCTTATGAACAACTTTTATATTCCATAATTTCTTACTACCAAATTTATGACTCATTTTTGTAACATCTAAAGAAACATCAAATCTTTCAATAATTTGCAACTTCTAATTCCAAAACACTTTTTCTCCAAAAAAAATCTTTAACCAAACACTTATATAACAACAAATTAATTATCTATGATTCCTATGATCTATTTACTTCCTAAATCCATATGATTGATAATTGCTCATAAACTTATAATAACAAATGTTATATCTACTTCTTGATATCATAACCAAGTTAAAATTAAACCTTTTTCTTTTTCCATAATTCTTCATCACCTTCTCTTTTATTGATTTATTTTTTAATTCATAATTAATTCAATAAAACTTATTCTTCGATTTCAAACTACTCCAAGAAAACAAGTCTTTCAACTTAGGTTCTAAAATTCCAAATTCCCCAAAACAAGTTAACCCATTAATACCAAAATCAACTATGATTGTTTCCTATTAGAATAACAAACCCATGATCAACTTGGTTTATCTTTCATTAAATTTGATAAATTTCCCTTAATTCCATAATCAATTAAAAAATCATAACAAAAACTTACTTTTGACAACTTTCATTGATCAAAGCTTAAACATTTTTTCTAAGTTCTTCATCCCACCGTCAAACCATAATTCAAACTTTTCGTTAAATCACTAAAACTATCAATATATAATAGAGGGATTAAATTGTTACCTCGATTTAATGCAAATTCACATTCATCACTTCCTAGTGAGCTCTCTTTAAACAATGCAACACCTCCAACGAATTCAAATTCCTTGAAAGTATAAAATGTTTAGGGCTTATTCTCACAAAATTACCAATTTAAAGCTTGAATCACTTACTAATCTCTAAACATTCCTTGTAATTTTAGAGTTTTCTTAATCAAGAATCCCCTATCTCATAAAAGATTTATTGATTAGTATCCTTTTTAGGGCTTCACATGGTAATATAATAGAGAAAAGAGAGAGAGGGATCTTTATCTCTATTTTCATATTTAAGCAAGTTAGTGCCTAAGGTTTTATTCTTTAGAAAGTTAATGATGTACTTTGAAATAAAGTATGACATAGTGTCTTATTCTTCAAATTTTTAGTACTTGTATTTTGAAATAAGATACAACATAGCGTCTCTATTAAGTACTAAATTTTTTAAGAATGAAATTTTAAACACTAAATTTCCTAAATTCAAAAGTAGATACACTTAGTGTACCTTTATTTCGATCTTAGAGTGTGCTTGTTTTGTAGAAAACAATTTTGGATTTTTTTTTTTACATTTGTTACCATCAAAATTTTAAAATTATCAAATATTATTATAATAATTTTAAGAGCTTGTGATTATAATTGATTTTAAAAACAAATGATGGTGGATGTCAAAAGTAAGATCCATTACCCAAAAGTGATGGTTAACTACATGAAATATGTCAATGAAAATAAGGAAAATGATTTCCATTGTTTAAAGGAGAAAATCATTTTTCCCCTTTTTATCCACGTTTTCCACAATTGTTAAGTGCTATCGCTAATGTTTGACTATTCTTGTTACATTCATCCACCACTTAGCACTAAAAACCACTATTATTTACAACTTCAATTATATCCGACAACTATAAAATTTTGATTATAACTAATGAAAATAGGAAGTCAAGAAGACATGTTACACAAATTAAACATACTGTAGGGTACATTTATTTTGATGATGGAAAAGATGGGAATTAAAAAATTAACACTTGGAAATATTTATTATTCGGAATAGCTTTTAATAGATAATCCAATCAAACCATAGACTAAAGAGTATCAAGCTGCATAGATAGATCCTCCATAGTTGTACATATTATCTAAGTATTTAGGTTACCATTTAGGAATCATTCCCTAAAAAAATACTTTCCTTTTATGTTATCTATTTTTATTAAAAATTAATTTGTCATATAAAGATTGTTGTGAATAAAAAATTCACTTTCTTATATTCTCTTTACTTAGAAGCTTACTAAATTTGACCTAATAAATCGTAAAAGAGCCAAGTATCAATATTTTAATGTCTTTACTTCATTCGCACTTTGTGGGGGTATTTGTTCGAAAGCAGGATCACACACGTGCTACGTAGGAACACGCTACATGTGACCTAACAAGAGAAGCGACACGTACAAAGATGATTAAGGGGTAAATAAGATGGGAAGGAGCAATAGGTAGTCTAAATTGAGGCTCAACACTATGGTGACAAGTGGATGTTTTCAAAAATATTATAATTTTAACCTTTGAAGGAAAGTTCGACAGAGTAACGACATTTTTCTAAAAAAGAGTCCCTTTTAAATGAAGATGCATTGGGTATTTATAGAATTTTGCTATGAATTTCGTCTATTAGATGATAACAATGATCAACGATCTGAGTGAATGAGCAGACATAAGGACTTTTCATAGGTTTAGGCCTATTGGTGGCCTCTAATGTATGAGCATTATTGAAAAAAATTGGATTAGATCGGCCAATCTAACAAGCCCTACCTTAAGCCCATCATGCCAAATCTCTCCCGATCATCCCAAAACATGGATTTTTCTCTTTAAGCCCTATCACCTCGACCTAAAAAGTCAAATCCATTAAAATATCAAGCTAAAAACTCAAATCGAATTTAGCCCTCTACACACTTCTCAGAAATTTATATTGTAAGGAATAATAATTTCATTATTTACTTCATATGTTGCACTATTGTATCACCATGACAACTACCAACCTACCACTTCTATCACTATATCTTTACACCATAACAACCTCCATCTTCATTACACTACGACCACAATCACCATCACTACATTATAACCATTACCAAATCACCACCATTACTATAGTTGCCACCACTACTAACAAACTACTTCAACTACCAATATCATGATATACCAATAATCATGCCAAGTTGTTCATGTTGATGGTAATGTGGTTTTGTTAGCATAAGAGTGGAATGATAGTACACCACTACTAACAAAATACTTCCACTACCAATATCATAATATAGTGATAATCATGCCAAGTTGTTCATGTTGATGGTAATGTGGTTTTGTTATACAAGAGTAAAATGATAGTACAAGTATTAACAATGTGCTAGTGGGGTGGTGGTGCAATGGTGGTATCGTAGTGGTGCTAGTAGCAAAGTTATAGTGGTGATGGTAATGATAAGGCAAGTAAGGGTGATGGTATTAATGGTAGTGTTAGCAATGGTTACTATGAAGTGATGGTGTGGGGGGTAATAAGTTGGTGCCTACTAATGGGAATGCAACAAAAATGTTTGTAATGCTTTAATGTAGCACTTGCAATAATGATGCTAAAAGTGGTAGTAGTGATGTGGGTGCAAGGATGATGATGATAATAGATGTTAGTATCAATGATGGTTGGATTTACAATGATAATTTTAATGCAATAGTGATGGCAGTGCAAAGTGACGATGATTGATTTTAGTAGTAGTGATAGTAGGGTTTATAGTGATTGTAATAATGCAATGGTCACTATAGTGGTGGTAGCAATTACATTGTAGGTGTTAGTGATGCAGATGTTTGAAGGTTGTGTACATGTGATGGCCATGATAATAATGTTGCGATGGTGCTACTATGGGACCTTGCTTGAATAGATAGGTTCCGAGCAAATATTAAGGGTTACATAATAAGTTATAAGTATAGATTTTTTGAAATTTGCTCTCACATGGTAGGATACAAATATAAGGTCTCTTTTATCCTATAACCATCCTAGAAATTGTACTCTATGATACACAAAACATATATATTCCAAGGTATCCTATACTCACGTAATAAAAATTATTAAATAATATTAATAAATAAAAATATTATAATTTTTTCTACCTATAAATGTTTTAATAAAAATAAAAATAAAGAAGTCGAAACTCATAAGCTAATAATTCTAAACAGCTAAACTAAATGTTGTAACTTTCACTTTAAGTTTTCATTCTTTCCATTGCTTTTCCCTATTTTTCTCTCAAACCTTACATTTTTCATTCATTCTCCTAATTCTTTCTTATTTGTTAAGTAGTAAAATAACATAAGCTTGAAATAATGAACATATGAATTTTTTTTTTAATTTCGCATATTTTACTATAGGTTCATAAGTTTTGCAAATAAAAAACTTATGATATCACATATATATTCCTTTTTAATATCCTATAAATTTGAAATTTATAAGAAAAAAGAAAAAAAAATTAACTTCCATAGAGTATCTTTATATCTTATAGATTTTATAAAGTATTGGTTTCGGAGAGGTTTAGGATACTATAAAGTAAGTTCTAATTTAAAATTTTAAAAATCTATATCTTATAAAATATAGTATGACATATCATATCCACCTCTGCCCCACTTACCCTTAGATAATAGTGATGTGATGGTAAAGAAGATGGTGTTGATAATGGAAGTGATCAAAGACGTGCTGTTAACGGTGTGGAATGGTGATGGTGATAATAATATAATTTTAATGAGAGTTAAAGAGTGACACATAAGTATTAGTACAAATATTTATCAAGAAGAAGAATTAATATTATTTAATGGATGGTAATAATATTTCCTTTTGGGGGAACGAACAAATTTATCTCTCAAAATAGTCATTTCACAATTCAAGAATAATTATTCTATATACTCTCCTTGATTTAAACCCATCTGTATGTAATTTACTTCTCTTCGCGAATCATGCAACATGGGATAGGACATGCTTCCTTGTCTTGGCAATCATGGGCCTGGCTGGGCAGACTGGTTAATATTTCAATTTGAAACCACAACAAAGCTGAGTGTTTGTATTCTGTAGGAATGGATTAACTATGATTCTAAGACAAATCAAAACATTAAAGAAGGTAAAGAAGAAAAACCCATTTCAATCATTCAATGACTTCAAAATCCTTTCTCTTTCCAAACATGAAACTTATACTGGCACCATGTTTATCCTTGATCAAATTTTCAGAAATATATATATATATATATTCATATCTTTGACCATGGGATGGGCCTTCCAACTATAGTAATTCAGTTTGGGCCTCATCATTAAAGATAGGTTTGAAATAAAATCTCTGTGCAACTTTAATTCGGTTCAAGTCATGTCATGTCAAGCCATTGGTATGAAATATCAAGAATTGGGCTAGTTGCTTTACTATGTAAACTCGAAGCCTCTAAGTCTAGCCCACCACTTCCAGCATGGGTGTGTCCAAAAAAAAAAAAAAACAAAAACAAAATCAAAGGGATTATGAGCCTTTTACTTACTAAAATAAAATTGAACCAAATCAAATAAAACTAAATATAATCGAACTGAAAAATGTGTATTATTATTATTATTACTATTATTATTATTATTATTATTTACGATGTGATTCGATTGATTTGGTAGGTCTATACAAATCAAACCAATTACTTTAGAGAAAAAGAAAAAAGAAAAAAGAAAAAAATAATTTGTACAAGAGATTCTCCATTTCACTTTCCATATTATATTGATTTTATTTTGAGTATTTTATTTTATTGCCTTTGAACAAAATTATTTTAACCTTAAAAATTCTATATTGCACCTCATGTAGTCATTTGCCAAATTGGTGAAAAATACTTTCCTTTCTTAAAGTGTGATTAAGACATGAAATGTTAATATAAATGTAAATAAAAATAAAATATATAAAAATATAACAACTAAAGATACGGTAACATTTAAAAAATCAAAAGAAATAAATACGTTTTAAATCAAAACCATACTAAACCAAATCTTATAACATTATAAAGCATTCGATTTAAAAGAGGGCTATAAATCACCCATCTCTAGTATTTGTAAATTATAAAATCGAGGTTTCATTACTTTTTTTAAACTCTTGGCCATGTTTTTGGGCATAAAGAAGAGTGAGAATCCTTTCTTCCTTAGGATATATACAATGAAAGAATATCTATAAAATTCAAGCTTGTGGAAGATTAGCTTTGCTTTCTCAATGTATGCTATTTATGGAAGAGTCGGAGTCCTTACTTCAATGTCTAGATTTGCCGATGAAGAAATGAGAGCTAATGTGAAGAGTAGTTAGAAATGAGGCATACTTTATATATAGAAGATTAGCTTTATGTTTTTAATATATGCTATTTATACTCATTTGTGAAGCATATTCTATATACGTAATTTACATCTAAAATAGAAGTGTAAATAAATCGAACCAATTTGTCAATTACTCGATATTAGCTTAATAATTGCTCAGACTTGATTTAATCATAATCAACCTAAACTCAAACTCGGGTTATTCAAATAGCTTGTCAATTTAAACTTGAGCTTGAACATATTTGATTGGATATGAACTTGAGAGCCTCATTGGGCTCCAATCAAGCTTAAGTATGTATCAAGTTTTATGGAATTCAAGTTGAGTCCGAGCATTGATTAGTAAAAGGAATATAAAATTTTCTCAATAATCAAGCTTAAGCGAGTTTAGTCAAGTCATGCTTAAATTTGACATAATCTTGAGCTCTATCCAATTAGACTCGATTTAGCCCATTCATACCCCTAGTCTAAACCCATTCATTCTACCTTTTTTTATTAATTATCTAAACTTTGAAATTTTCAATTTTCATTACCCAATTACTCTATTCAAGGCCAATGGCACAAATTATGCTAACTCTATCCATCTTAATCTATCTAACAGACACTATTGTCCAATAATGTACTAACATGTATCCTAAGCTTTTAATTTAATTACCATATTCCTCCTAAGGTATTCAAGTGGCACTCGGATATGATTGGTGACAACTCTTAAATGCTCTTCTTCTTTTTAATCCTAGTCCAATCTTTATCTAATTTATTTTTATTCAAAGATTAAAATAGAAAGGTTATATGTTGAAAAACATGAATCCTATCTTAAATAATCAAGAAATGATCAAGAAATTGAAAACCAACTCACTCAAATAAATTTAAAAAAAAAATCATGCTTAAAATAAAAATATTAAAATCTTCTCAATCTTGGGACTTCCTAATGTGAGTCTAATGTTGGATCTATAAGTAGAGAGTATTTTAGGTTTAACATAAAAAAAAAAAATTGGAATAAAAACCCATAAAATTGATCAAATTAGATTTTGTCACTTAGAAACTGCTAAACACGAAATCCCAATACTCTCTCTCTAGAAATGAGCATTCTTTAGCCAAAATCAACTAAATTTGTAGCCACCAATTGAATTCCCATTATCTAAGGATCAAAAGCATCAATTGCATCTAGCTAATGAGTTCAAAAATCAAGTTGTACTACAACCTTCATCATGAAAGATGTTTGTACAACTAGCCACATAGTTGGTATTCAACTACATTGTGAATAACAACCAAAGCAATAGTTGATATTTGGATAAATTTACAAGAGCTTCTATATGGCCATTTTATTTTGTTTTAATTACTCTTTCCAACATTGGTTGTCTTTATATTCCAACAAAATCGCAACAAAACTAAGTAATTTTACAATTTGCATCTTGTATGTACATAAAAATTTGAAAAGCCCAATTCCTTAAGCTTAAGGAAAAAATTTAAAAATAAACAAGCTATTTTATGAAAAAGATTCAAGTAAAGGTGTTATGTTATTTATACCATATTAGCTACACCTCTCATACTATCTTGATAATTTTTATAGCTTAGAAGTTACAATTTCCTCTTTAGTTCTAAGTCTTGTTGTACACACTCAACAAGAAGAAGTCAAGAGATAACTAGGACATATTGCAACATCATGTAGAGGATGATGATGTGACCTTCATCATGTAGAGGAGGAGGAGGAGGAAGAAGAACAACAACACTTAAAAGCAGTAGTCACTAATATTATTTGAATGTTGTGTGATATCACAAGTGAATTATGGTGATTAAAATTAAATTTAAAAACACATGGTTGTGTATTATTGAATAATAGTATCAAATTGATAAATGAAGATAGACAAAGTTAGCTTGAGTATTATTGCTAACCTAAAAAGGTGCAATTAAATGGTAAAATTGACCATGTTAAAGTTAAAATTGTTAATTGAAAAATCAATTGAAGTTTAGATATTAAAAACAAAATTATTCTATTTTTGGCAATATATTCATGTATATGTATTTTCTGAACTCACATAATGGAAACCGATATGAATCGGGTCTTCATTTATGTCTTTTGTGTATTTTTCTTTAACTCCAACCCAAAGTGTTGCATCAATCATCAACTTTCCCATTTTCCTAATCAATTATTAAGAATTCAACTGCCTCTACTATGGATCTAGCTAGTTAATCACTAGTCAAATCTCTCGTTTACATGCCCCTTTCCTTATTGACTCATTCTATGTCTTTTATTTATTTATTTATTTTTCCTACCTTAAGTTTAATAAATTTCATATTATGTTATTTATCATTCAAAAGTAGCATTTATCAATAATTTGTTATCTCAAGTTTGAAATTAGTTACTTGTAACAATTTTGAAAGGATAATTACTATAATTGAGTTGTTTAAGATTGTATTAATTCTATTCAATTATATTGGTCAACAGTATGTTTGTGCATTTAAATTTTTCAACAATTTAGAATTTTCATATTAATGTGTTGAACCATGCATTTAAATTTTTCAACAATTAAGAATTTTCATATTAGTGTGTTGAATCAATAACAATTAGAAATATGCATTTGGACATCAATTTTTTCCCCCAAATTCTTAGCTATGCTTGTGGATATATAGAAGAGTGAGAATCTCTTCTTCCTCACGATAAATATGATGATAGAATAATTATGAGTAATCTACATCTTTATAAAACCTAAACTTGTGGAAGATTAGCTTTGCTTTCTCAATGTCTAGTATTTATGGAAGAGTGAAAGTCCTTCCTTTAGTGTTTAGATATGCCTAACGAAGCAATGAGAGCCGATGTGAAGAGTAGTTAGAAATGAGGTATACTTGTTGTATGGAAGATTAGCTGTGCTTTCTTAATATGTGCTATTTATACTCATTTGTGAAGCACATTCTATTTACCTAATTTACATCTAAACTACAAGTGTAAATAAATAAAACCAATTTGTAAGTTACTTAATATCAGCTTAATCACCGCTCAAATTCATTTCAATCCTATTTAACCATAACTCAAACTTGAATTATTCAAATATCTTGTCAATCTAAACATGAGCTTGAACATGTTTAACTAGATATAAACTCAAGAGCCTCATTGAGCTCTAATCGAACTTAAGCATGTATCATGTTTTATAGAATTTGAATCAAGCTTGAGCATTGAGAAGTAAAAGGAATATAATTTTTTTTCAATAATCAAGTCTAAACAAGTTTAGTCTATCGGAGTTCAAGTTTTGAATTTTTAAGTTAAGCTCCAGATCAATACGATTGGACTCAATTTAGCCATTCATATCCTTAGTCCAAACCTATGCATTCTTCTTTTAATTACATATTTGGTATATGAAATTTATCCGAATTTTCAATTAACTATCTAAATTTTGAAATTGTCAATTTTCATTGCCCAATTTCTTTGTTCTAGGTCAATGATACAATCTATGCTAACTTTATCCATCTCCATTGTCTAGTTGATAATGTTGTCTAATAATATATCACCACATGTCCCAAGCTTTTAATTTAATGACCATATTCCTCCTAAGATATTCATGTAGCACTCGATTATGATTGCTAACAACTCTTAAAAGCATTTCTTGTTTTTCTTCTTTTTTTTCCAATCTTTGTTTTGATGTATTTTGGGTAAAATTAAATGTTATACTTTAGTACCTTAACTTTACCAATTTTTTCAACTAACTATTTAAAGTTTTAAAATATCAATTTGTGACTTAAACTTTATATGTTTTTGCAATTAATCATCTAAACTTTATCGCTTCTTACAATTAGTTATCTAAACTTTACTTATTTTTATAATTAATTATCCTATCTAAGTGATATAAATAATCTCGAAAATTTTATAGATAGTAAATTGACACTTTTAAGCTTTAGATAATTGATTGCAAAAATAGAAAAAATTCAGGCATCAAATATAACTTTACCCTATTTATTTTTATTCAAAGATTATCACATGCTTGAAAACATTAATTATATCTTCAATAATCAAGAAATGATCAAGAAATTAAAAACCAACTCACTTAAATAAAAACCAATTCAATCTTGGACTTTCTAATGTGAATCTAACATTGGATCTACAAGTAGGGAGTTCTTTAGGTTTTATTAGCATAAAAAAATTAGGATAAAAACACATAAAGTTGATTAAATTTGACTTTCTCACTCAAAAATTATCAAACTCAAAATCCTTGTATTCTCTTTCTAGAAATTAGCATTCTTCAGCCAAATTTGTTGCCACCAATCGAATCCCCGTCATCTAAGGATCAAAAACCTTAAATTAATTTTTGAAAAATAACCACCAATTGTCTCTAATTAAAGAGTTCAAAAATCAAGTTATCCTAGTAACTATTGGCCTTCAACATGAAAGATGTTTATATAAATATATTAGGCACATAGTTAAACTTCAACTGCATTGTGAATAACAACAAAAGCAATAGTTAATGTTTGGATAATTTTACAAGAGCTTCTATATGGCCATTTTATTTTGTTTCAATTACTCTTTCCAACCTTGGTTGTCTTTATATTCCAAATAAATCACAACAAAACTAAGTATTTTCATAGTTTGCATTTTTTATGCACATAACAATTTGAAAAGTCTGATTTCTTAAGCTTAACACAAATTAAAAATATACAAGCTACTTTGTGAAAAAGATTTGAGTAAAGATCTTGTGTTATCTATACCATGTTTAGATGCACCTCTTGTACTATATCTTAATAATTTTTATAGCTTAAAAGTTATAAGTTCCTTTTCTATTCTAAGACTTGTTTTACACACTTAATGAAAAGACGTCAAGAGATAACTAGGACATATCGTAGCATCCTTAATGCATCAATAGCAGTATCCTTGTGGGCTTCATGATGTGACCTTAATCGTGTAGGAGGAAGAAAAAGGAGAGTTGTCATTAATATTATCTAAATGTCCTGTGATATTTCAAGTGGGTTATGGTGATAAAATTAAAGTTTAGAAAACATAGTGGTACATTATTGAAAAATAGTGCCAACTGGACAAATGGAGCTGGATGGAGTTAGCACAAGTATTGTCACTAACCTCAAAAAGTATAATTAGGTAGTAAAATTGATAATTTTAATGTTTAAATTGTTAATTAGAAGATCATTCAAAATCAAAATGTAGCATTTTATGCATTTTGCTTTACCTCCACCTTAAAGTGTCCATTTTCCTAATTAATCATTAAGAATTTAACTACCTCCACTATGGATCTAGCTAGCTAATAACTAGTCAAATCTCTCCTTTACATCTCTTTTTCTTATTGACTCATTCTGTCTTTTATTCATTTATTTAGCTATTTTTCTGATTTAAGTTTGATAATTTCATATTATGTTGATGCTAATTTTGGATCTCAAGTTTGAAATCAATTACTTGTGACAATTTTGAAAGGATAATTACTATAATTGAGCTACTTAAAATTTTAGTAATGTTCATTTTTATTGGTCACCGGTATATATGTTTGTGTATTTAAATTTTTAAATAATTAAGAATTTTCACATTAATGTGTTAAATTGATCTAATTAGAAATATTAGATTCGGATAATCAATATAAAAAGATTTTAATTATTTGATGACTCAAATGCACATACACACATGGCATGATATTAAAATAGTAAAAATAATACAAATTCGAGTTGTTTTAATCTAAAATAAATAAGATGAACGGATGACTCCTATGATTTTTTCTTCTTCTTCTTCTTCTTTTTTTTTTTTTTTGGGCCAAATGATGTTCCCTATGATTTGAGTAGACGTTCCAACAACCATGTCCCCCCCCACTTGGAGAGTAGCGTATCAAAGCAAAAGAAATGATTCAGGCCTTCAAGCCACAAGAAAAATAAAATGTGTACACAAGAAAATTATTAATGTGTTTTTTAAGCTATTTGCTGAGAAGTTAAATAAATAAAAGAATTTTTAATATCGTACATATATTATTATTTCATAAGTTATATAATTAATATTATTGAATTATAAAAATATATTCGATTAATTTATAATTTTTAAGTATTGTTTAGTTATAATAAATTTATGGTGTTTTTATCTCTTATTTAGTTTGTATATTTTCTCAATTATTGAACAAAAATGATCCTAAAGTATTAGATAAAATATTTATATTTTTTACCATTCAAAATATGATAAAAAATCAAATTATTTAACAAAAATATAAAAAAATTTATCAAATACTTTATATATTATATTTAGTATAATACTTTACTTATCTAAATAGTAAATAATATAAAAAAAATTATTCAATATAATATATATCAAACGTTATCTTTTATATATATATATATATATACTATCTAACATTCTTTGTAATGTCTAATTCTACTATCTAAATACTATATTAAAACCATCTATTAACAGAACACGCTTTTCATACTAATTCCCTCTTAAATATAATACATGTGACCTGCGAAAGCCAATCTTGCATGAACCAACCAAATTGCATGCTTTTAAGTCGGGTTAGGTGAACCTCTCCTCTTATACTTCAATGACATTTTGGATGAAAACTCCAACAAATACAACTGCTTACGTGATATTTTAGGTAATTAAGCATAATGTTTTACCTTTTAATCCACTTTTGGGTGGACGTCAAATCAAGTCACTCTACTACACGCAACAATTAATTAATATTATTAAAATTGAAATGAACAACAGTCAAGATAATCTTGATACTCTAGCTTTTTGACTTTGAAATTTAACAAAATCACTCTAATTAATTATCTCTAGGACTAACAAATATTGTTGTATCAACTCATTATGTCGATCAATCTTTTCTTCAGATGTAGGCAATGGTTATTAAGGTATAATCAAGATGATGGAGATTGAATATAGAAATGACATTTTCCATATTATATAAATTATTCTACTCGTCCAAAAAGATATGAATTATATATAAGATCTTAATCCATTTTTTATTATTTGAGTAATTCTAAGTCATCTTTGGAGGGAATCCTTTTATTCAAATATGTGTTTGTTTTATTTTATTCCTCCCCCCCCCCCCCCCCCCCCCCCTCCCTTCAAATTTAGGTCATTTTGTCGCAATTTGGGCACTTGGCAAATAAGTGACAACCGACTTATATTACATGAATTGTTATCAACAAATTCACTTAATTGTAGTAAAATAATACTAATAAAAAAAACCATAAAGCAAAACATCCATAGAATGGAAAAAAAAAAAGTGTAATGCAAATATTATAAAAAGCTCTTGTATATATAATTTCGGATATTTCCATATTTGTTTTGCATTTAACAAATATCACTAGATATAAAAACGATATAAAGTTTATATATACATATTGATAAAAGTATAAATCTTGTTTTATGGATAATTTCTAAAACACATGATTTTATTCAAAGGGATGTAATGTTTTGAAAAATTATATATTTTAAATAATGAACAATTATATAAATACTTAATATCCTAATTATATTTTAGATTAATATTGTTATCTAATAATTAACTATCGTATCTAATGTTATAGAAAATTTTTGCAAGTTCATATTATCAAAACAATCTTATACAACCAAGAAGTGGAACTTTTAATAGTTGATATATGATTCTATAAAAATTTTTGGATATATGAATTTGCAAATGGTAAGAGAGTGCTCTAGTAAAGAATTGAATTTGCCATACGTGTGTCCCTTCCTCTAATTTAATATTTAAATAAAAGATTATTTGTTAATACGCTACATGTTTCTGTAAATGGTGGGAAAATATTAATAATATTTTGATACATATTGATGATAATAGATATTTTTTAAATTATTATTTATATTTCTACGTATTAAAATTTTACTAATACCTACATTATGTTTGAATGGATAGAAGTTGATGGAAATTTAAGGAAACTGATGGACAAGAGAGGAAAAATGCGTTTGTCTATTTTAATAAAATATGAAAATAGGATAAATTGGATGGAAATGAATAAAATAATTTTTCCACTCTACACTTTTATTTTTATCCAAATTTGGAGTAAAACTAAAAGGAATTAGTAGAAATATTCTTGAACTTACAAAAAATGCCCTACAAAGAGTTATTTTTGAAACCTCATTATATATTTTGAAGAATAGTTTAAATTAATTTTTTTTTATTTCTATTTTTTCATTTACTTTTACCTTAACCATACATTAAAAAAAGGAGTTTTTTTTCACCATTTTCTTTCATTTCCATTATTCATATTCAGACAAAAACACAAATTAAAAAGGTTATCATGGTTGGACAGGACCACCCATCCACATATCTACATAGGCTTCAAAATGGTCCATTTCAAAATCCGGCCAAATCAATTTCTTTCTTTCATTATTTATTTATTATTATTATTATTTTGTCGGTTCAATTCTGGTGGTTGATGGAACCGAATGTAACCATGGAACCTTTGGTTGAACCACAACCGGTTAGCAATTTTAGTCTTAATTACTCATCCCTAAGGCTAATTAATGGTAATGAGGAAGGTTCTGATCTTGGAAACCCCTTTTGGATGATGACAAAGCGAGGTTGCTTAATAAAGGGAAAAGATAAATATAAAGTATTAATAAAGCATCTTTAAATAAACATTTATAAACATAAGAAAGCAAAAGGACTCCCCCAGAAAAAGACCAGCTGACGGCAACAATTTTTTTTATATGTAAATGGACACACTTATCCAGGACACCCAATGTATGATAAAACTGCCAAAAAAGTAAATTAAATAGTGTATAGTGGGATGACTATCCATACTTAACAAGAAAATGAAACATCTAAAATTGGAAAATCAATGGTCTTTCTTTGATAAAACCCACCTTAAAAAAAGAAATTAAAAAAGAAGAAGAAGAAGAAGCATGTATCCATTCACTTCTTAGAACATTCACTCAATAGAATAATGGAAGGAACTCCCTCTATACAGCTGAAACAACAAGAGGAAGGAGCACATCAGGTTCTTCAAATCAATTTCATTTTTTTTACTGAATTTCACGTATACCCATGATAGAAATGTTCATTTTGAGGCATTATTTGATATAAAGTCCCTAACTTTACTGATTTTCATGCTCAAAGATTCTAAATTTGCTGGTTTTTGACATTCTTAAGCTATACTGCTGTCAAAGTTTTGATCTTCGCTCTTGTATCTTTGGTTTTAGTGACTTCTTCTTCTTCTTCCTTTGTTGTGCGGATTCTTTACCTACATTGGGCGAAATCCAGCACCGTTTGCTAGTGTTTTTGGGTTGAAGCAGTCCAAGTTTGCAGCGTTGAGATTGGGCTACATGGTCAGTTTCGTAAAAATGTGAATTAATGGTTCATGGTTGTTTGCTGGAGATTTAGGCTAGTGTTGGATGAAGTTATTTACTAAAACCCTTGATGCTTTGAAGATTCATGTTGGGGTTTTAGAGTGATTGAGTGTTAAAGAGATGAATAATACCAATAGTTTCCAAAACCAGGAACATGCGTTCTTATGAGTTTTATGGGAGTCCATTTGCAATTCGGTTTCAGAATTGTAAAGAAAGAATTACACCCATGGTTTACAAGTTGGTCCTAATCTATCAGTAACTCTTGATTAGCATAGTCCTCTGTTTGATTCCCTAGCCATGTCGGAAAAGGTTATGTTTCATCCACGGTTCCTATTCTATCTTATAACTACTGCTGTATTCCTACTGATTCTGTCTTCTGTCTTTCTACTTCAGTATAGTAATAGCTCCCTTATACCTAGTACGGTTTTAAAGCTTATGTTTGTCAATAACACCTCGTTATACTTGAATCCCTATTCCAAAAGTGATCGGTTGAAATTGTCTTCATTGTCATCTGAGGCTTTGAAACTTAGTCATGTAGTACAAGAAAATGAGGAAGGACATGACCTCTCTAGTCCTAACAAAATGAGAGCCAGTTCAGGGGGAAAGTTAGGTGCTGCTTGTGATCCCAACCACGCTAAGTTGAAAGTCTTTATGTATGACTTGCCACCCGAATTTCATTTTGGATTATTGGGATGGAAAGGAAGCATTGATCAGATATGGCCAAATGTCAAGAATCCAAGTAAAATCCCAGTGTATCCCGGTGGGTTGAATTTACAACATAGTATGGAGTACTGGCTCGCCCTTGATCTTCTAGCCTCAGAAAGTTTGGATATAGTCAGACCATGTACTGCTGTCAGAGTGAAGAATTCCAGTCAAGCAGATATTATCTTTGTTCCATTTTTCTCGTCTGTGAGTTACAATCGCCACTCTAGGATACGTGGATTGGAGAAGATTAGCATAGATAAGATGCTGCAAACTAAATTGGTGGAGTTTTTGATAAGTCGTGTGGAATGGAAGCAGATGGGTGGGAAGGATCATATGATAATAGCACACCATCCTAACAGCATGTTGTATGGAAGAATGAAGTTGGGTTCTGCCATGTTTGTGCTTGCTGATTTTGGCAGGTACCCTGCAGAAATCGCAAACATTGAGAAAGATATCATTGCTCCATATAAGCATGTAGTTAGGACCATTCCTGGCTATAAATCTGCACCCTTTGAGCAGCGACCCACACTGGCCTATTTTCAAGGGGCAATTTACCGCAAAGACGTAAGTTGTTCTTCTACTCTACCATGCATCTCAGTTCCTCTGTTATAACGTTGAATTTATACAAAATTTGCTGCTATAAGTAGTATCTTATCACATTTATGAGAGGGTGAAATTTTGGAGAGCATTCTGCTTGGGCATAGAGGGTTAAGAAATGTAAAATTGTCATCATATGGTAGCTGAGGTAGCTAGTAGCTATGATATTTCCCATTTTTACTTGCACTACAGGCTAATGACTGGTAAAAGAAAATGATAAGATCTCACTATACGGAAGATGATGAAATCATCTAAAACACTTCTCATACTTTTCCCTATTTGATGATTGCTTTTACTGAAATTAATCTCTCATGAGGTACTCATCGATGAATAGATTTATGACAAGGGCAATCGTATAATTGACTTAAAAAATTGCAAGGAAATTATCTCCTAAAATTTTAGTAGTACACGTCATCCGTGTTCTCCCTGACAGATTATGTGTGCTATTTTATGCAGCATAATGCACTTAGCCTGACTTTGATTACTACATTGATTCAAAAATTTTCAGCACCCTGGTCTCTATTGCAATTATATAAACCTGTCTCTGATGCTTATTTTGTTTGTTCTCGTGCTCCCATCTGAGGTGTGTGTGTGTTAAAACGTCATTTCATTCAAATGCCATGTATTAGAATATGGGAGTTAGCTGCAGGGTAGGTAATAATCATGTTATCACAGTAATAATCATGTTATCACATACATGTACACCACCACCTTCAGATGATAGTATAGGCCTAATGTCGTCTAGCATACGGAAAATTGTGCTTGATGGTCAGTTTTCTGGAATATTACATACATCCGTTTTTGTCGTCATCAAAAGTTTTTTTTGCCAGACATGACCACACCTCCTGCTTGTTATACAATCCGCATTGAATTGCCAACTGCATATACATCATGCTTGTCTCTTGTATTGATCATCTGCAGGGGGGAGTAATTCGTCAAGAATTGTATTACCTTCTAAAAGACGAGAAAGACGTACATTTTGCTTTTGGAACTGTCCGAGGGAATGGTGTAAACAGGGCTGGACAAGGAATGGCATCATCAAAATTCTGCCTGAACATTGCTGGGGATACCCCTTCCTCAAATCGCCTATTTGATTCCATTGTGAGCCATTGTGTACCTGTGGTAATCAGTGATGAAATCGAACTACCATTCGAAGATGTTTTGGACTACTCAGACTTCTGCTTGTTCGTCCCAGCAGCTGTTGCTGTCAAAAAAGGATACTTGATCAATCTTCTTCGCGGGATAAAGAAAGAAAGATGGACCAAGATGTGGGAGCGGCTAAAAGAAGTCTCACAAAATTTCGAGTATCACTATCCATCCCAACCTGGTGATGCAGTGGATATGATTTGGCAGGCAGTGTCGCGCAAGATATCGTCGGAACACATTCAGGAGGAACATAGAAAGAAAAGATACAAGAGATCACAGCTTCTATCAAAGGGCAATTAAAACTATTGGAGAGCATCTGAACAACCTGTTCGTAAAAAATTGCAATACACATGGATTTACATGCATTTTGTTTTTTCTGAGTAGGAGAAAGTGGCTTTTCTCCCCTGTTTTTTTCCTGATTATGTTATTTGATTCAAATAAACAAGCTGTAGTTGAGATGTCAATGTTAGGGGAAAGTCAATTGCCAATCTCTGAAGTCATTTTTTTCACTTTATTGAGGGGAAAACCATATCAGCATATGATTCATAGTTTGATCCTGGGTTTCTCCTTATATATGTACACACTGTTAAAACTTGCATATAAAAGCTTAATTATATGCAGTAGCGGAAGCTAAATAGATCCTTTACATACCTCCAGTCATTGCAAAGCAAATAGGTGTCCTGCTTGGTGGAGAATGATTTTGCGTCTCGATTACGGTTGGTGCTTCTAAACCTTAACTCACTCAATATAGATGGTGTATTTTCTGTAGTGGTGAGCAGGATTAGGGACCTTGTAATACTCCTATTTATAACTCATTTTATCAATGAGTTGTTCCACAAAATCAGGATTTATTTGGAACATATCTTTCCTGATATAGTGGGATATATTATTATTCCTGATTTAGTGGGATAATATTGTTCCTAATATTATGGGATTTATGGACCATATCTTGAGGTTATTTGTTTCCAATTAAAAAGGAAAGAGAATAACCAACATTCTCCCACTTAGTCCATGTATTCCATAATTTATCTTAATGAGAAACAAAATTCATGAATCATGGTGATAGGTCCTCTAATGACGAGTATTATCTCCCATGTATTACAATGCATTGTGCTTCTCAATCCCATAGAACTTGATGAATAAACCCGATGTTTATTCTGGGTCCAATTTTAATGATATTTCTCAAAATAAATGAATAAACAAATGTGTACACAATGCTAAATGAGAAACCATCAACTGAGTAAGAGTTTCATTAACATAATAAAAAAATTACATTATGGAACCAAGTTTCATTCTCATCACATGATCCTTAAAACTCTTTAGTTGCATGCCTTTAATTAAAGGATCAGCTATCATTAACTCAGTGCTAATGTGCTCGATGACCACTTTCTTTTCCTTAACACATTCTCTTATAGCTAAGTACTTGATGTCGATATGTTTACTTCGACTACCACTCTTATTGTTCTTAGCCATAAATACAGCAGCTGAGTTATCACGGTACAATCTTAATGGCCTAGAAATAGAGTCGACAATACTAAGGCCAGATATAAAACTCTTTAACCATACACCATGTGAGGTAGCCTCAAAACAAGATATGAACTTGGCCTCCATCGTGGAAGTAGCAGTTAAGGTCTACTTTGCACTTCTCCAAGATACGGCCCCACTGGCAAACATGAAAACATAACCAGATGTTGATTTACGTGAATCAACACAGCCAGCAAAATCCGCATCGGAGTACCCAACAACCTCCAGATTATCGGTTCGTCTATATATGAGCATATAACTCTTTGTCCCTTGAAGGTACCTCATTACCTTCTTTGCAGCTCTCCAGTGGTCAATACCTGGGTTACTCTGATATCTTCCTAGTATCCCAACAGCAAATGCAATGTCAGGTCTGGTACAGACCTGAGCATACATCGGGCTTCCAACAGCTGAAGCATATGGAATGTTTCTCATTTGTTCCTGCTCAAGCTCATTTTTGGGACATTGACTTAAGCTGAATTTATCACCCTTTATAATGGGTGCTACGCTTGGTGAACAATCTTTCATCTGAAATCTCTCTAAAACTTTATTGATATAGGTTTCTTGAGACAAACCTAAAATGCCTTGAGATCTATCCCTATGAATCTTAATGCCAATGACATAAGATGCCTCACCCATATCCTTCATATTAAAGTTCTTTGAGAGAAATTGTTTCACCTCATATAGCAAATCCTTATTATTGGTTGCAAGTAAAATATCATCCACATATAGCACAAGAAAACAAATTTTACTCCCACTGACCTTTTGGTATATACATTGATCCATCATGTTTTCTTCAAAGCCAAATGAAGTGATGATATCATGGAATTTTAAATACCATTGACGGGAGGCTTGTTTTAATCCAAATATGGATTTATTAAGCTTGCAAACCAAGTGCTCACCTTCACTAGAAGAGAATCCTTCAGGTTGTTTCATGTAAACCTCTTCCTCTAGATCTCCATTAAGGAAAGCCGTTTTCAGATCCATTTGGTGCAACTCCAAATCAAAGTGTGCAACCAAAGCCATCATTATACGAAGGGAATCTTTCTTAGACACAGGAGAAAATGTCTCTGTATAATCAATTCCTTCCCTTTGAGCGAATCCTTTAGCAACGAGTCTTGCTTTATGTCTCTCAATGTTGCCTTGTGAGTCTTTCTTAGTTTTGAAGACCCATTTGCATCCAATGGCTTTTACACCATCAGGCAACTTGACAAGATTCCAGACTCCGTTAGATGCCATTGAATCCATCTCATCTTTCATGGAATTATGCCACAAGTTCGAATCCTTAGAACTCATGGCCTGTGAAAACGACTCAGGATCATTTTCGGCTCCAATATTGTAGTCATACTCTTGTAGATATACAACATAGTCACTAGGAATTGTTGATTTCCTTACTCTAGTAGATCTTCTCAATGCTGTATCAACATTCTCCTGAGGGGCAGGATCACATTGTTTAGCTGGTTGTTCAACAGCTTCGGGTATCTGTTGAACTTCAACATCTACTGAATCAGGATTGACAGCTTGTGGTACCTTGGGGACTGGATCTTCAACACGCATTTGTGCTGGAGGCGTGTTGTTAACAACAATCAGTCCACTGCCCGAGGCGTCATACTGGGCATCTGAATGATCTTTCTCAAAACCAATGCCTTGAGATCGATCGCTCCCACTGATCAAGTCATTTTCAAGAAATTTTGCATTTCTTGATTCCACAAACCTAGTACTATGAGATAGATAATAAAATCTATATCCCTTACACCTTTCGGCATATCCTACGAAATACCCACTAATAGTCCTTGGGTCCAACTTCTTCTCATGTGGATTGTAGACTCTTACTTCAGACGGACATCCCCAAACGCGTACATGTCGTAAACTCGGTTTCCACCCTTTGAATAATTCAAATGGTGTCCCTTGGACAACCTTGGTTGGAACTCGGTTCAATATGTACACAGCCGTTTTAAGAGCTTCATTCCACAAGAAGTCAGGAAGCTTGGAGTTCGCAAGCATACTCCGCACCATGTCCAATAATGTTCGGTTTTTCCTTTCAGCTACTCCATTCTGGTCTGGAGAGCCAGGTAAACTGTATTGGGCAACAATCCCATTCTCTTGAAGAAACCTCACAAATGGACCAGTCGCTTGTCCATTCTCTGTGTATCTACCATAGTATTCTCCGCCTCTATCAGATCTCACGATTTTAATATGTTTTCCACATTGTTTTTCTACTTCAGCTTTAAATACCTTAAAAGCATCTAGTGCTTCATTCTTGTTATAAGCAAGTAGAGATACATATATCGTGAGTAATCATCTATAAAAGAGACGAAGTACTTGTTACAGTACGCATCCATGTCTGGACTACAAATGTCTGTATGTATGATTTCCAATAATTCAGAACTCCTTTTGGCACCCTTCTTCGACTTGTTAGTTTGTTTTCCTTTAATACAACTTATACAAGTCTCAAAATCGGTAAAATCTAAAGCACTAAGTACCCCATCATTTACCAACCTTTTAATTCTATCAATGGAGATATGACCTAATCTCCGATGCCATAACATAGAGGATTCCTCATTCACAACACATCGTTTAGTGCCAATCCTTTCATGAACATGCATAATAGTATGGTTATCATCATTTTGTAAACTAAGAAGAAAAAGACCATCAGATAAAATACCACATCCAATAACATCAGATTTATAAAACAAATTAAATCCTAAATCCGAAAAGTTAAAGGAATAACCATCTGATACAAGTCTGGAAACTGAAATTAAATTCCTAGAGTATCCAGGAATATAAAATGTCCTTTTCAATTGCAAAATGTAACCACTACTTAAAACTAAGCTGCACGTCCCAACAGCTTCCACATGCGAGGACATCTTATTGCCTGAATAGATGCTACGCTCACTTCCCACTGGATTCCGCAGGTTTCTTAAATCCTTTCTTATCAAGCCACTGCATGAACTTGGTGCACCGTTTCTTTATGTGCCCTTTCTTTTTACAGAAAAAGCACATAACTTCCTTCTTAATGTCCTTTGTGGGAGGGATCTTTCCTTTCCCTTTGTCCTTGGCTTGATCCCTCCTTTTGCTTTTCCCATGAGTAGTAAAGTTCACATTCTCTTTTTCCTTTTCCTCCATAATCAGTCTCCCCTCTTCCTGAACACACATGGTCAATAATTCATTGATTGACCATTTATCCTTATGTGTGTTACAGGATATCTTAAATGGGTCATACTGTTGAGGTAAAGTGCAAATAATGTAGTGAACAAGGAAGGATTCTGATAACTCAACTTCCAACGCCTTCAATTGGGCCGCAATATCCCTCATGCGCATGATATGATCACGCACACCCTTAACATTGGTGAGTCTTAGAGTTGAACGCTCTATAATTAGGGTGCTGGCCATTGCTTTGTCTGAAGTAGCAAATTGCTCATCAATGGCCTTCAGCAAATCTTGGACCCTTTGATATTGCTCGACAGAGCCCCTGATACCAACAAAAATTTTAGTCTTTATGAACATAACTGATAAGCGATTGGATCGCTCCCATTTTTCATAAAGACTTATCGCATCTAGAGTGCTGGTTTCTGTTACTGCAGGGGGCTCTTCTTTCCTTATAGCATAATCAATGTCCATCCATCCCAAATGAAGGAGAACCCTCTCCTTCCAAACCTTATAGTTATCCCCTTTGAGCTCGGGAACATCACATCGCATATTAGAGAAATTGACAGGTTGAATTGCTGCAATAATTAAATGAACATGCTCAAAATTCGAGGCTAATCAATATATGACATGCTTTTACCAATGTAAAATCATGAAAAAATATGAATCTAGTGACATAAAACTTGCCTATGGACTAAAATTTTAATTCAATTAGATTCATCTTAATGCTTACAATAAAACTATTAAATGTAAAATCATGATAGAATATGAATCTAGTGACATAAAACTTGCCTGTGGGCTAAAGTTCTAATTCAATTAGATTCTTCTTAAGACTTATTATCATGATAGAATATGAATCTAGTGACATAAAACTTGCCTGTGGGCTAAAGTTCTAATTCAATTAGATTCATCTTAAGCCTTACAATAAAATTATCAAATTATGTTCCCTTTTCTAATTCCTGTGGGTAAATTAGAAAATATAATTTGATATTTTGTCCACACAATATTTATTATCAATATGTGATCCTAAATAATCCTTAATATATAATTTTAATCAATTAAGGATGCTGTGGCTACTCCCTAATCATTAAAATTATATGGATCACTTAATTATTAACTAAATCCTTAGGCTGAGAGGCACGGCCAGGAGGCACGGCCGTGTCTCCAGTCAGACTCTCTCCCAAAAACACACACGGCTCCAGGCATGGTTTGAGGCTTGGCCGTGTTACAACAGTTATGCATCCAGAAGCTGACACGGCCAGAGGCACGGCTCCAAGCACATCCGTGTTACAACAGTTATGCTTCCAGAAGCTCACACGACCAGAGGCATGGTTCGAGGAATGGCCGTGTTACAACAGTTATGCATCCAGAAGCTGACACGGCCAGAGGCACGGCTCTAGGCACGGCCGTGTTACAACAGTTATGCTTCTAGAAGCTCACACGGCCAGAGGCACGGTTCGAGGAACGGCCGTGTTACAACAGATATGCCACGTGTGTATCAAAAAACCATAAGCAATATTCTATGAATATATTTCTAACACTCTTATATTGTCTAATTAGCATTTTATGTGTAATGACAAACCATAAAATATACACTATAAGCATACAATATCACAAATTCCATGTAAGTTGTCAACATCTGATCCCACATTGCGAAGCATAAGATTGCTATAGGTATTGCTTCTGGATTGTTACACATTAGGCTTGGTAACTTTCCTAGTTGTAAAATCTGTAATTTCTTTTCCACCAAAACTTTTATAGAATTACCTAAAATTGATATTAGTTTCTTTCAGCTTTTACTGCCTTTCTTCCTTCCATATTGACAAATTGTAACTTAACAGAGGAAAAATAGAACAAAAGACTAGAGCACCTACAGAATCATAGATGTCCCTTTCCGAAGAATATTATCATACAAATTTGCCAAACACTACAAAAACCATCAACACCGTAATTTACGGTTTCATGCGAATGAAGTGTGTGATTATCTTGCGGAAAACATTTTCTGGATTTTCTTTAATTGAAGGTGCAGGTATTCCAGCCATAAATCGTGTTAGAAGAATAATCACACACAAAGTCATGTCAAAATTAAAACAAAACCAAACTCCATAGAATTCAACAGAGCAAGGCAGAGGCATTAATGATGCTTTGATACCAAATGTTAAAACTTGCATATAAAAGCTTAATCATATGCAGTAGTGGAAGCTAAATGGATCCTTTACATACCTCCAGCCATTGCAAAGCAAATAGGTGTCCTGCTCGGTGGAGAATGATTTTGCGTCTCGGTTACGGTTGGTGCTTCTAAACCTTAACTTACTCAATATAGATGGTGTATTTTCTGTAGTGGTGAGCAGGATTAGGGACCCCGTAATACTCTTATTTATAACTCATTCCATCAATGAGTTGTTCCACAAAATCAGGATTTATTTGGAACATATCTTTCCTGATATAGTGGGATATATTATTATTCCTGATTTAGTGGGATAATATTGTTCCTAATATTATGGGATTCATGAACCATATCTTGAGGTTATTTGTTTCCAATTAAAAAGGAAAGAGAATAACCAACACACACTGCAAATGTAGTAATACCATCATGCATATACATCAATGTATTCATATATGAATACAAGGGTGGCCGATCCGGTTCCATATCAAGCGGTCGAAACCCGAAATGGAACCGGTTCCTACGGTTCCTAAAACCACCGAACTGAACATTCCTATGTTAATCGAACTGTAGAATCAGTTGGGTTCCTCAAGCCTGAAACCACCGGTTGGGTTCAAAACTTGCCTATGGCTTGGCCTATGTCAATATAAAAGTCAGAAGTCGATAAAGTCATCAAGCAGATTCATTCTTAGACATGCATGATCTATATATGAATTTGCGTTCTATAAGAAAAGTTCAGTTGCTGTTAATTCTTATAATGGAAAATCGGTATAACTAAACTAAATAACATGCACATTTATGGTCAAGTATAAACAGATAATCCATATTTTAATCGGTGTAATTATTCCGGTAGATATTTCTATCTCCATCTTGGCACGCTCAATGTGGTTGCAGGGTTCTTTCTCTCTCTCTCTTTTAGTTTAGTTTTTTTTACTTTTTATCCTTTTTTGTGGATGCTTTTTTTTTTTTTTGGTTGATTCTTTGTGTGGATACTTTCTCCAACCAAAGTACTAATTAAGGGTTGTTGATATCATTCTTACTTTAAGAGTTGTAACGACCCAATTAAAATTTCTTACATTAAAAGTATTGTCTGCTTTAACATGTGCTTCTCACTAAGCATGCTTAATCTTAGAGAATTGACATTTGAAATAACCTAAATAAAAATTAAAATTAAAAGAAATTAAAATCAAGGAAATTAGCATGAAAAAGTAAATAAAAATAAAATAAGATGAAATAACAATAATAATAAATAAATTGATTGATTTATAGTCATGTTATAAATTTACACATAGATTAATCAAGACTATAGGCATTAGGGGTATTCTAGATATTTTAAGAGTATGATAAATTACCTTATTATCCTAACATGTAAATTAGAATAGGTAATGATATTTAAGTACATTAAGTTAATTAAATAGTAGTGAGGTATATAAGTGTACTATTTTGAAGAGAGAGATTCTAGAATAGTTTAAGCAAAATGGTCTCCTAATTGCTCTCTAACTCTCATAGCAAATATAGGAATAGAGGAGAAGAGAACCCAAGCCAATCAAACTCAAATTAATCATTATCAAGGGGATTCAAATGAGTTGGAAGAAAATCTACAAGCTTCTACATTCAATTTAGTAAGTAAATGCCATTTTGAGCTTAATGTAAGTGCTAATTTAAGTTAAATTGATTGGAGTTCTAATTCTAAAATCAATAATTGAAGAAAATTGAAGAAGTGGAAGAAGATTAAATGGAAATTAATACTTCCATACAAGTACACATGGAGCTCTAAGATGAGGTAAGAATAAATTTGGTTTTCCAAGCTTGATTTTAATATATGTTAAGTAGAATCTATCAATCTATAGATCTACAGTGGTAATTTCATGTAATTTGATATTAATTGCAAATTTGGAGACATTTGGGGTAGATTCTTAAAAGTTCTTGGGTTTTAGGATTCTTAAGAGTTTTTAGAAAAGCAATCAATCAAGGTAAATCTCTAATTTTTACTAGTTTTATGTTTGGGGATGAGATTCGATAATGTATGGTGTTTTAGTGTGTTATGACAAAAATTAAAAGAAATGTAGTTAATGGGTATTTATACATGTGTGATGTGAGTTATGATAAGAAGTGGAATGAATTTTAATTTGTTTTTGGTGTTTAGAAGTATTGACTGATGTAAATGGGTATTTTGAATATTGATGTAGGTTGATGAAGAAATGAAAAATGGGTATGTATTGGTGTTAATTTGGTGATGTGTAGTGTATGTGTGTTAGGTTTGATGTTGGCTTGAATGATTTGATTTAATTGGATGTATGATGAATGTTTGATAAATTATTAATGGATAAAATTAATTTGCAATGATGATAGGAGGTTTGGATTTGAAATAATGTTAATTTAGTATAGAAATGAGTAAAATGGATGATCTAGAATTTAATTCATTTTTTGGGTGTGTTTGGGATTTTCAAGTGGTAAATGGAAGCTAAAGTGATGTGGTAATGTTAATTTAGCAATGGGAATAGATTTGGGACAAAATGATTTTGGTTTGAAGTCATATTGAGTTGAAATGAATGAGATATGGTGGTTTGAAATTAGAAACTTGTAACTGAAATATTTCTGTGTAAAAATGGCACTAAACTCATTCAAAATTTGGAAAATTTTGTAGAAATGGATAGGGAAATGAGTTAAGAATCAATTGGTTTTGGTTTGGTCTAATTCAAAGTTAAAATGAAAAAGTTATGACTGGTTTTATTAAGGTAGTTTTGAAAAACAAATTAGGAAGTCGATGATAATTTAAATGATTATTCGTGGAGTTTAAATGCAAATACTTGAATGTTCTAAATTCAGAAATTCTCGATTTCTCTTAGTATGTTTTGATTATTTATGAGTGTGGTGTAATTAATGGTAAATGTTAGTGTAATATAACTCACTCTTATTTTAATATGTTTTGATTCTTTATGAGTGTGGTGTAATTAATGGTAAGTGTTAGTGTAATATGACTTACTAAGTCATTCACTCAATCAAGTTTGATGTCAATAACATATTCAAGTGTTCTTAAATATTCAAACTGTTCTTTATAAAAAAAAAATTGCCATTTAATTGAAAATGTTTATAAAAAGTTATCGAAAAAATGTTCATTTATGAGTTTTCAACTAATAAATATGTCATGTACAAATTAACTTGTAGAATTGATTCCTACAACTAGTTTTTACAAAATGAAAACATTTTTTTTTCTTGAAATTGAATTAAACTTTTGAATCAAAGTTGTATTAGAAGTTAGTTTGATCTTCAAGAAAGCAGCTTCTCATGTAGAAATATGTTTGTGGTAAAAATGGGTTTAAGTGGTAATTTAAGCTATAATGAAAATGGGCTTAAATGTAACTAATAACATAAAATTTAGTTTGGCCTTTGAAATAAATAAATAGTTGAATAAATAATTAAATTGGATAGGCCATCCCCAAGTTAGGAGTCAATCGGTCCAAGACTTGATTCATGTGAGTAGAACTAACCTCCTCCAACCAGTTCACCTCAACCAATTCACAATATAGAAATTAGGAAAAAATAATTACATAACAAAAAAACTAAAATAAAATTGATTAGGGTCAAACCCCTAAAGATGAATCGAAACCAAATTGATCTTAATCAATTTGATCTTATCTTAACTAGTGCTTTACCTTTGAACCAATTTGATTAATAAGCCAAATCACTAATTAATTAACAAAATTAGTATGATTAATAGACAAAGCTAAGAAAGTAGGCCCATTTAGTAACTAAATGGATTTACAAGCCTAAAGTGATATACTTAGTTGCATACTAAGTTGAGCCTAGGCCTAATTGGAAATAAATACTAATTAAATAAATTTATCTAATTGGTAATTAAATAAGTAAGTATACTTAATTAAATACACATTAATATTACAACTATCTAAAATTTACAAACTATTAAAATTGAATATAAACTAATAAGTTTATTTGATAGAAATAAGATATAATTTCTATTAAGGACAAGAAATTAACTATTAATCTATATTGCATATACATTTTGGAACTAGCCTTAGTTTACAACACATGGCTTGAATTGCAATCATGGGATCGATAGGTATGAGGTTTGCCAAATTACATGTGTGTGCTTGTAGATAGATAAAAATTAATTAATAATCTAATTTAGCTAATAAACATATGTAATTGCTTGTGCAATCATTTTGGGTTAATGAGTGATGCCCTTGGGCTAGGTTTTACAGCTACAATCATAAATTCTAGGATAATACAGTAGATTAGGTGCTTGGGCCACTATAAATGATGCGATGGGTAGTCAATAAGAAGGAATTGTAAGGTATAACTAGCAAATACAAAATGATGTGTTAGCAAGTATTATATGGAGTTATGGGCCTCATGTATGATACGTTAATGATAGACTACAGTCACTAATGATAGATTCTCATGATGAATGTTGAATCAGACTATTGATATTTAGTTATCAGACATGAATCTGGCCACTCATGTAACCCCTGATATCACTTATGTGAATCGAATGCCTTAACCCTTGTCGTATTATGGAATCATGAGTTACTCTAACTTTTGAGACATGAGAAGTGTGCCACTTGCTACATTTAAATTAAATAATTAAATGAATCTTATCTATTGCATTAAAATCTAAACCTACTTGTGAGTGGCATGGTGTGTGGTTGAGGCATTCTCGTACTAGGTCTTATAACTTACAGTGATGATCTGTATGTTAATGATACTTATGATGCTTGTGGTTATGGATTTGATTTTGAGGATCTCAAGGAGGATTTCATTTGAGACCAGGAGTAGAGCCCTGTTTATTAGACTTCCTTTCATCTAGAATTTTTATTTTAAATAATGAGACTTAGATTGGATTTTTCAATTTTGCATGTACTAGGACTTTAGATTGGATTTGGACCTTTGGTTTGAGCCTTTTGAGACCTAGTTATCCTTCTAGACATTTTGATGATTTTATCACTTATTGAGCTTTCACACTATAAAGCAACTAAATGTTTTTCAAGATAAAGCAGATATAAATTTTATGGATAATTTCATAAAATAAAATATAGTATTACAACCAAACAAACATCCAAACACGCGTTTTCAAAATTAATGAAGTATTTTACAAATTAAAATTGGAATTAAACTAAATAATTGATTAATGAGCCTTAACATGTCTTATTTAAGTAAGACACGTGGCAAACTATTACAACCTTAGGATTCAAGTCATGACAACATCTTTATTAGTTTTGTTACACATGGACTTAAGTGGTAAATTGAACCTAGAAGTTCCATTATTGAACTTGGATTATTGAAGTTAACTTACGAATAAATAATAGATCTTCAACTATCTAAATGATTAAATAATAATAATTATTCTCTTAATTGTATATCAAAACCTAAATAATCACTTAAACTTAGCTAATAATAATTGCATGGGGTTTGCTATGTGATCACTTGAACCAGCAAGTGACAACCATAACAATGACAAACAGAAACTTTTCTATTTCTTTATCTAGTTTATATGCCTTCCTTCATCTTTCTTTTCCCCACTCTTCCCTTTTATTTCCTTTCACCATTTGCTTTTGCTCTTGCGAATGCTCCTTTACATCATAAGTAAACACTAACTGCTAATTCAACTGATCTCCAATATGTAACTCAATGGGGCGTACTAATGACATGACAATGAATATCATTGGCTTTGTCTACAATGCATTTCAAGTATGTTATTTGACCTACCATTTGATCACATCCTCAATCATTATCTCTGCTATCACTTTGATTTTGTTAAGGATTAGGCTATATTCCTCTTTTTTTATCTCACAATTAGCTTCAAGATGCTTCTTTTGTTTCGATGTTAGTAACCAATCATTACACCATTGTTTTGTCAATTCCCATTTAAGGTGTCTCAATGGTGTTGCTTACATCTTTAACATCACATTCTTACATATGATATACATGAAATAATAAGGAATATAAGCATTTATTCTTCTTTTTTAAAGTGAATTGGAAAGAGAATTTACAATTTATTCTTCATTTACCCTTTCTTTAACCATCCCTTAGCCATTTAAATAAACAATCAAGGCAAGCTTTATTATGTTCCCCTTTAACCCCTACATGGGAAAAATTGTAAGTTTCCATCAACAAAACTTTATGGGCTTCTTTTCTTTTTTCTTTTTTCTTTTTTCTCTTTTTGTTATTAGATTTCTACTACATCATAAATTTAACATTTTGAATAATTAGGTATATTTCTTCGATTTCATTATTACTATATTCATTTGGCTATTTAATTTTTTTTTTCAGATTGTTTTTAATCTATAGATATCATGCGTAAATTTATTTGAAGTGCTTTGTTTCTTTTCTTTTACAATTTTTGTGCGACTTTTTTCTTTTTCCTTTTTTACCTCTTCACTCAAAAGTGAAAATTTTATTAAGCCTAATGATAGTTTTTGTATGTTCCATGGACTTTTTATTAGTTATGAGAATATATAAATTTATCTATAATTGTTTATGATGTCATGAAAATGTTATAGGAAAACATGAGTTCAATTATTCTCAAAAAGAAAATACAACTTATAGATTTTCTCATTAATTACAAATTAAGATGATTTAAGGAGCCAAGCATCATGTAACATTATTTTCAAAAGTCAAGAGAGGTGAAGTTGCACTTTATGATTTTAAAGCTCTATTTACACAATAATTGGCCATTTCTTTTTTGAAATAAAATAAGAATTTATTATATAATTTGTTAAATATGGTCTACATAATCAACCAAATGATGAGTATTAGTAATGGGCATGATAGGAGTACATCAAGTGTTTATATTGGTATAATGGTTATTTCATACATAAAATTGGCTAAAAGTTGAAACTTGAGCACAATATGTCATTAGGTACATTTTACCTAAATGAAATGATGAGTTTTGTGTTAACTATATGCCTATATCAAATATTTTTTTGAAACTCGTAATTTAGGAATTGGTGTTATATCCTAATAATCCTAAGGTGATTATTCAAATGAATTGACACTAAGAGTGCTAAATAATAAAACCATTAGACGCTTTTGGATGATCCAAATAATATGTGAACAATGTATTTAGAATATAACCTTTGATTGTGGTTTTTGGTTATTAGTCTTAGGCTAGAAGATCTAACCTTCAATCGACTGTAAAAGAGAACACGCAAGCTATTGGGTGTTAGAGTTATCTCTGGCTTTTGAACTACAATGCTTAAGTCATATAAAAAAGATGTTTATGAGAAGTGAGCTTGATGAACACTTATGAAAAGTGATAGTAAGAGAGAGTGAGTTAAGAGAATTCAGTCTCTTAACTAGTATTTATAGTAAAGAGTATTATGAAATATATATAATAAATATATTTTTCCTAAAGATATCTACACTTATCATATAAATACATGAAGGAATGTATTTTAAAGATTTGATATACTTTTCATATTTATTCCAACTACCTGTATCCACGTTTATTTGACTCTCAATAGGTCTATCATGCTAAGATTTAAGGTACATAGCTAAAAGGCCCATCAACAACGACATAGTGACTCATGCTTTCACATATTGCAATCCAACTCGAGGTGTCTTTTCATACTAATTCATATCTTCTTTTATTTATTTGTATATATAATGTCTTATTAGTTCCTATTCAATAGTGATACCTCTTGACAATTTACGATTGTTTATTTTTATCATGCATTTTCTTTCATCATTAATACCTTTTGGTCATTAACGATTCTTCTTTTTAAGTCATATAATCTAGAGACATGTATTTTGCATAAATAATCAATCATCAAAGTTGCAATGCTTAAACAATTTAATATGAAACAACTCAACTCTTACTACTTTTAGAAGGGTTGTAAATTTTTCTAAATAAATAGCATATATAAATGTGAAAATACTATCAACAATCATACAAAATTATAATATTAGTTTGTAACATATATCTTTATAGAATTAAGTGGTAGTATATATAGCATATTTAAATTTAAGTCTATGCATACATTTCAAAAGCTTTCATTTATTATTAGAACATTTTTATTAGTGATGTATCTTGGCAATCTATTATTATTCATTTTGTCATGTATAGCTTTTTGTTATTAATATGGTTTGTCATAAAAAATTACTTTTTCTTTCAATTTTATATTCAAGAGAAATGATGCGTATTTTGTATAAATAATCATTAGAGTTGCAATTTTTCTACATCTTACTATGAAATAACACAAGTTGAAGTACTTTTAAAATGGTTGCAACTCTTTTTAAATGATATATTATTTTGTATATAAATATAAAGATATCATCAATCACTCTCTATATATAATTAACATGTAATTTTGACAATCGTCTAAGTAAATTTATTATGTTTATTAATATATGCAAATTAAAAAGACAAAATATGCATATAGTATGGTACTTTAACTGGTTATATATAATTTTTAAATATCATAATATACACTAAATAATATCTCGATAACAAAATAAACTAATAACGGCACATAGTTTCTACAAAGCCCGTCACTTAGCCGATTTGAAGCATAAGCCATTTGAATACGAAATGAATCTCTTTACAGTACTCGGATTCCATCACAACCATCCAAAACATTTGCTGGCTGCTGGCCATTGATACTGTTTTGTGACCCCTTTTTTTTTTTTTTTTTCTTTTTCTTTGACTTTTTAACTCCAAATATTTTTTTAAAGAAGAAATTCAAACTTAATTTATTTAAAAAAACAAACATCCATACCACTATACTATAATTGTATGTTTGATAGGTGGAATTGCTATTCTATTCTAATTTTATTCCTTATAAAATTGCTATTTTTATGTTTGGTTGTATTTTGTGCAACATCAATTAAGAATTCCTATTCTAAAAAATAAAAAGTAGCAATTTCTTCCAAAGGTGTAAGAAATAGCAATTCCAACTCTCATTGCTATTCCCCCCCCCCCCCCCCCCCCCAAAATAACCTTGTCATAATTATATTATTTCAACTATATAAATAAATACTTATATATATGTAGTACGTACATATGCTACTCAGACATAACATTTATATATTATACTAACAAGTGTTATAAGTATATATATATAAATATGTTCAATATATGATCGGAGGGGATGTAGATGCAATCACTATGCTCAGATGAACATTCTTATGTGATATACTGTTTATATTATTAAATACAGGAAGGGTCTTAGCACACCGATCAAACTTTCAAGTGTCGGAATAAAAATAGTAGAGATGCGAGATGTGACTGGAGGTTTATTAACCCAACGGCAGGGCAAGAAATGGGTAATATTATATGTTGTAAGAAGTGAGCAACAAAGTGCTAAAACTCTTACAGCACGTTTGATTCCATGGTAATAAAATTGGGCTAAACTTAAACTTAAATGTCAATTCTTTATTAAATGAAATCATTATACCTTTATGGATTGACAATTCTTTACAAGCGTGTCATTAGAAGCTTGGAATATGGGTATTGGGTAATGACCAAATATGAAACCCCTTTCCAAATATTACATATCTAAGTATAGATATTAAGCAAAAGGCCTATTTCTTTAAATTAATTCCATGCACGTGGAATGGATCAATTGCTAGAAAAGCTGATTAGGAGCCTTCTTTATTGTTTGGACACATGTTCTTGGCACTCTCTTCTCTATACTCAATAGCAAAACCAATATAAATTTCATATCTAGTCCCCTTAGGCTAATCATCAAAACGTCAGGATAATGAAATTATAGAAACTAACCAGTTGAAAATATGCAGCAGTTCGCTTGAAGGAGATTTAAATAATAGTTGGGAGTCTTTAGAGACTACTCTGCAAGTACAATTTAGCCATCGGCAACTCTAATTACTTTCACATCTGCAAGCAGCAGAACACTGCTGAAGCCTGCAGGATTTAGAATTATATACAATCGATACATAAACGAAAGAGAGAAAAAATGTGAACCAGGAGGGCTCTTAGACAAGCCAACTTAAAGACCACATATAAACCGACAAGCACATTTGTCGCTGTGATTTCATCTCTTCCAGTATGAAATATGTAAGTAGATATACAACAACGATCACTGGACTGGCACTTCCTGAGGAGTCACTGAAGGTCCAGGTTCTATAGTTATCTGCAACCCAGGCCGTTGGCCTGATTGTATCATATATGCAACTTCACTTGCTGCTGCAAGCGCTGCAGCCTCCTGTTCAAGAAGCATAACAAAGAAAGAAACAGTCAAGAGTATGCAATGCTGAGGATTCTAGAAAGTAGTCAGTATCAAGATGCTAGGAAATGGAGTTGAAAGTAGCGAAAACATTTTTCCTCATACAGCCACAACCTTCCATCCAGGAAATATAAAAAGGAAAAAAGACGATGGAGAACTAATGAATGTAATTTCTCCATGTTCGAGTTCTCAGGGTACGGATACTATGTGAAACTAAGTTCCACCATCAACCCAACTTAATAGCTAGCTATTAAGTCCAACAAATATTTCACTAGGCAAGGAGTCTTCTCTGCCATTATTTTGGAGAATAAAAAGGTGAATGGAACCTAACCTGTCTTTGCCGTCGCTGCTGCAAGATGCTTATGGCCCAGGCCATTATGTAGCAAGGAAGAAGAAATCCAGCAGCTCGAAGTAAGAATAGCTGAAAATAAGCAAAATGAAAAAATAAATAATAGCGTGAGAGGAATAAAGGATATATGATCAGACATCCTACAAGCATCTGGAGCAGAGACATAAGAGATAAGACAGCAGCCATTACTTACAGAGAAGAAAGTGGAGGCATCATCTTCATCATCCCCATTTGAGAGGTAGAGGGCATGCCTCAATAGCAAAAGAGCCATCAACTGCCACAAAAAGAAAAATAATATATATATCCTATGTGGATACAAATAAAAAATAGAGCAAACTAGAAGAGAGATCTATAACTACAACATGCACTAATCTCATCTACACATTAGAAGCTGCCTTTTGTTCTTTCGAGAAGAAATGATGCAACTTTCAGTAGTGATAATATGATCTCTTTTAGTGTGTCTGAGTAAATCTAATTGAGTCCTAAATCTATGAGCATAGGCAACTCTACAATAAGCATGTAACCTTGACAGCTGCATTAAACTTATATCATAGCTAGCATGATTTATTCACAAAGAATCACATCGTTTGTTTACATATATTACTTCTTAAATGATATGTAAGCCTTTGATCCTCAATTTCCTTTCCATATTGAGTAATAATATCAACCGTGATCACTATGAAAGGGAACTGAAAGTGACATGAAAGGCAAAATGTGCGGAGGGATTAGATGACAGCAAAACCATGAAAAATCTATAGCTGCCTAAAAGTGAGAGCCAAAAAGTATCACCTAATCCACATGGATTTGCAAAGAGATAAAGTAAGAACTTGAAAAGAGAACTTAATACATTGACTAGAGTCTGCACTATCGAGCATTCAAAACATATATGAGAAATTCAACAAAATTACGGAGCATAAGACTCACAATTAAAGCTGCAGAGCGACAAAATGCAGCTCCACTTGCATTATTATCAGCATATTCATCATATTCATGCTCCAGCAAGTGGCGCTCTGCTGCTGCCATTGCCAAAATCCGGGGATCTCGAAGGTCCAATGGATCACCAGATATCGGCCAAGTCTCACTGTCAGACATAATGTAATAAAAAGCACATCAACACCAAACTATGAGATTTCAATCCTGAATAAATATGAAGACACTCCCATGGACATGATGGTAATAGCAGAATAAATACTAAGTCATTCCCCTGGATATGATTACAGGAACAAAACAAGATGAAGCAAAATGCCCATTCTCACGAATTATCTGCAATAAGCCACTATATATCCATCAAAAGAAACTAGAAAACCAAGAATGCTCTATGTCAATTGGGGAAAACAAGAGCAAAACATGCTTTGTTCAATAATGACAATGTTTATGAAAGCCTTAAACAACTTCCCACTATGTATTGATGCCTCCCATTGCAATAAAAAGCGCATCAACTACTGAACTATGAGAATTTAATCCTGGTTAATTACAAAGGCAATCCTATGGACATAATGGTAAGAGAAGAATAAATACTAAGTCACTCCCCTAGATTTGATAACCAGATTAAAACAAGATGAAGCAAAATGCCCTTCTCATGAATGATCTGTAACAATCCACTAATTCCTCATCAAAAGAAACAAGAAAATTTAGAATGTACCATGTCAATTGGGGAAAAAAAGCACAAAAAATGTTGCTCAATAATGATAACATTTATAAAAGCCTAAACCATCTTTTCGATGTGTATTGACGTCATAAGCTATTAATATAGTGAGGGATTACAATCAACTTTGCATGAAGGCAAATAATATATTAAAAGTTCAGACAAATCTTGCCTGACATCCACTGCATCCTCAGGTTCTGGAGGTGGAGCTGTGTAACCAGGTTGGTAGGGCTGGATAAAAATTATGTTAGAGGTGAGCAAAAAGCCAATGCAAGGGCATAACTAAAACAACAAACTCTTTCACGAAAATTCAAGATTTCTCAAAAGTAATACAAGCAAGAAACTTTATCATAAATGCCTGAATATCCTCAAGAGCATATATTTAGTCAAGATATAATATCAAGAATATCATCTGATGTCCATGAAGGAGCTGACTTTCGAGGGTTACATTGTATTATTTCATTCAAGAACAAAAGAATGTTTAAACAGACATATAACTTGGAAGTTACTTCATAACATAGTACGATGCCACGCTCACCCTCAAAAGAAAACAACTCATGCATTTATGACTACAAACATCTGTTTGAAGATTGAAAGTATATTTAAAGGGGATAAGGTTGAAATTTATGAGTGTTTCCGGTGAAGAAAATCATAAGAAACTGGAGAAAAATAAGGAAAAAAAAGGAGCAAGCAACAACCAATTAAAGATAATTAGAGAAAACATATCATTCTAAATAAATATTACACACAGTAAAAATATTTAATGGCCTAGAAAAGATCCAAAAGAAGAAACAACTGGAGCCCCATGGAGAGTCTGAACAATCAAATAACCAGTTTGAAAATTATGTTAAAAATATATCAATACTGACCAATTCATTACATTGGTTTAAAAAGCATAAATAAGACAGGTTTGTCTAGGCATGCACTGCAGCATAATTTTTTGACATATCTGTAGAATGATATTGCCAGACAACTGGGGTGATAATAATAATGACCAAACCAAACCAAAACAAAATGAAAATTGGATTTTTTTTCAATTCGGTGTGGAAATAAAAATCCAAGCATTTGTTTTGGATTTGGAGGTGGGGGGGGGGGGGGGGGGGGGGGGGACAAGACCACACCAAAGAAAAGGACCAACCCATATGAAACGACAAAGCAATTTTTCACTTGTAACTAAAAAAATTCTTTTGCTGTAGCATGACTTGTTTTATGCTTTATCAAAATGTTAATGTATTTCACTTTATGACTCAGAGTTATCCTACATTCTTTTCTTTTCTTTTCTTTTTTTCCTGGCAGCTCCATTATTGAAATCAGTTGCAAACACACAATTGAAATTCCTTCCTTGCATAAACAATGAATTCATCACCTTCTTATATGGTGCTGTGCATATATCATTATATTATTATCAGAGCTGAACACAAATTTATTACTTTATGACATGAGATTTTCATATCATGCATGCAAGATTATTAAGATTAACAATAAATTATGGTTTAGACAACAGAGAAAGAAAACCAAATCAAAGTTTTATGCTTCAGAAAATTCCTAAACCAAATCATACAGGTAAATTCAGAACAATTACAAAAAGGAACATTTACAGCAAGAAAGATGTATAACTGTATTTTGCTTATGTTTACATTCAAAATGGCAGATGGCGAGATTTGCTGCACTAGGAATGACCTAACTTCAAGTACCATTCAGCTCAAGAAGGCACTTATAAAATCGTTTATTTGGTTTCCATCTTTTAAGACTGATCAACCAGCTCCAAAATGAAGAAAAGCATACCTGATGGCAGATCTCACACGTTATATCTCCTTTTTCATCACACCAACGCTGGACACATTTCCTATGTGCAAACTAACCAAGAAGAAATAAAGTATTAGTTTACACATTTCCTATGATGTTTCTAAATCATCCCAAAAAAACAAGGCATGGTCCTTGCATTCACAAGAGAAGGCAATACGTCAACAACTGAAATACAAAAGAAAAATAAAAAGGACCTATGTACCTTCAAACTGCCACTGCAAGCACAAGGAGTCTCCAAATTCTTGATGCTATCCTCCTCCTGGCAAATTCGACATTCTAGAGTCTGAATAAGAGGTTCTTCTTCTTCAGATGCAGAGAAGTGCTTTGAATCATCAACATCAACGGTACATGATGAAGGATGCTCAGCCTGACTAGAAGAAGGACCCTCTCCAGAAATTTTTTCAGCTTCAGCGTCGTCTAGTGATTGCAGAGTTTCAGTTGTTATGAGGCGGTCAACACACAAGACTAGATGATCGCTCATTCTGGCAGACAAAAATCCTGAGCACAAGAAAGTAGATATTTTAATGAAATCTAACTATCGCCATCACTGCAACAAGGTGCAATCATGTAAGGTAAATCAGAAGGTAATCTTTAAATTTGACTGTTATGAAGTTCGAAAACTCTTTACATTCCCAAAATGATGAACAAAGAATCAAAAACCACTTCAGGACCATTATCCTACATAAGATTGTACAGGGTCCAGTTACCACAAGGAAAAGAGCATGCCCCGTTACGGACGCAGCAGTGCTTATCTAGTAGCCTGAAAACACATTCATGATAACAGTATGAAAGCAGCAAAAAAATAGCTAGTTCAAGAGCTGAAACTGGCTCTCATTACTTTCTAGCATTCCAAAGGCCAAAAAGGTACACTTAGATTTGACCTTTGTCGCTTGGACTGAGCCTCAACAAGAAAAGAAACCAAATATATCAACTAAAAGGATTCAAGTTACCGAGTTAAGGCTCATTTATTTGACTGATAGCATTCTCTACATCCTCAAAAGTAAGAATTGTACATATCCGTGAATGGGAAAGAAATTTTTCATATAAAACATGTTATTAAAGGCAAGGACAATAATCTACATTTATATATTGATCACTTTCAATATGGACATTAACCACCATCTGCCACCAGCCAGTACCATCAACTTCCATCACCAATACCCACCATTAAACAATTGACCGTTACCAAATCCAATACCTTAACAAATGAAAACAAAGCTTAGAAACCGTTTTACGCGGAACAAATTCACTCTTAAGAAAAAAACTCCGTAACTCAATGGTTCCTCATCAATCACCCACAAAATAACAATTTTAACTTTTCTCTGCACCCAATTTGATCACCAAATTAGCAAAAGTAACCAACTTTACACATACAGAACCTAATCACACTATCAATCAACAAAATAAACAGCACAAAGCAACAAGAAATCTCACTCTTCAACATGAGACAACCTAAATCTTTCACTTCCCCTTGTAATTCCAACAAAAGACACAACATTTTTGCAAAAAAAAAGGCACCTACTAACATCACCAATACTAGCAACTTGTAAAGACCCAGTGAAATTGAACAAATCCAGAAGAGAACTTACCTTGATCTTGATCTTACAGGTGCTCTGATTTGGGTCAAACAGTACTTGTGTGGTTTTCGAAATGAAGTTAGGGATTTCCGATAAAATTGAATCCTTGTCTTGAAGCTAGAGCAAGAGAGAGAGAGAGAGTTAAATTAAATAGTCTAGCTGTTGTCTTTGTCTTATAGGTTCGGAGATGAAGGAGCCTGGATAGATTGTTTTAGGTTCGGTAACGTCCGTTTGGTTTCTTTTCTTGACGGGAAAGGGAAAGGGACTTTCGGTTTTCCGTTATATTTGACTGAGATTTAACTGACGGCCGTTTGGGGGTGTGGTCTTGGTCTCGTCCTTATCGGCGACGTCTTCGGTCCGGTCTTCTCAAGCGGTGTGACTCCGACGACGGGTCGGAGTCAATCCCATCCGTTTTTATACATAACAGTCCATGATTAAAATATATTTTGAAATAAAAAAAATTATACGTAGCTTATTTAATGTAGCATATGATCATAAAATGGGTCTTTACATTTAAAATAAAACCAAAATTCATTTTACAAACCAAGAAAATAGAATGTAAAATAAAAAAAAAAAACATTTCTTTTTCTAAATTTCAAATTATAAAATTATATAACAAAACTTCTAAAGTTCAAATTATAATTTATGTATAACTAACTTATCATTATTTTATTTTCTTTAAGTTGGAAGGAATTGGTTTAATAATTTTTATGTATTATATTAAAACTCTCTAAATTCCTTCTAAAATAGTATAAATGTAGGTTTCTTAAGAAGTACAAAAATATTAGGTAACAAGCTTATATTTTCACAACTTATTATACATTCAATATACATACATACAAACATATACATATATATATAGATAGAATACTGAATTTGTATTTATAATCAATATATAATAAATAAACATACATGCATAGACGTTCTCTATGTTTGACTAATGATTATAGAAGTGTTGCTAATATCATAATTTGTCATAATGATTAATAGTTGGAACACGTAATATCAAACTTTTAACTCTTGCCCTAAATTCATTTCCTTTCATAAGTTTTCTTTTTCAATTGAGAATTGGCATTTTTCTTTTCAATATTACTTTTAATTTTTTCTTTCAAAAAGAAGAATTGCATTTGAAAATTAAACATTAAAAAGTATGTCAATAAATCAAAAAATACGTTCCCATCACTAAAATGTATTTATAGCTAGAGATTATATTTTTACCGAAACTTGTTATAAATGTCAACTAAGATGTAAATGAAACAAAACCAACTTTAAATCGATCTAAGTTACACACAATTCAACTACAACATGATAAAGCTTGAGTGAGTAAAACATAATATTAAGTCAAACTTAAATGAAAAATAAAAACGACTTTACTATGAAGCTTTAGCATACTTCTTAATAGAGAGAACTAATTACAAAGAGTATAGTTTTAAAAAACAATCAAGTATGTCTCAAACTTAGTAAATACCATTTCAAATTGAATTCATACAAAAAATTCCATATTTGATTGAGTTGAAACTATAAAATTACAAGTAATTGTCTCAACTTTAACCTAATTATACCATGTTTCAACCACCAATGTTACTGTAAAAATAGAAAATAGATTGAATCCTTAATGGAGGCCTAACCATCACAAATACAAATTTCAACAGATATTAAACTACAATAAAAGGAGTTGTGTGCTCAACTTGGATATATACCCTTTTGGGAGGAAAAGCAAAAATAACTTGATAATCCATTCGGGTCAATGGGCATGGAAAACCCGGTCGTTGGGGGGGTTGGACCCACATGTTCAATGGAGTAGAAATTACTCTAAAATGTAATAATCAATGGCGACTTCAAACTTCGAAAGGCCGATTCAAAGATTCTTTTTATATTTTTATTTTGGTCTCCATTCTGATAATTGAAAATCTAGGCCTAAATAAAAAACCATGAAGGTGGGACTTCTCTATCATGTTGACTTTGACTAGTTTTATCGAATTAAAAAAAGAATGGCATAAAGCTTTTTATGGGTCTCAACTTTTGTAGTATTTGCCTCCATGATTTGCTTTTATTATTATTATTATTCTAAATTTTATGCACCAAAAATTTCAAGGATTTATATTTAATTTCGACCCTATCAAATGAGGGTCCATGGGTAACTTTTTAAATGATCGTATATCTTCTTATTAAAAAAAAGGACTATTAAAATTAATGATGAAATTCAACATTTTGAAATATGTTAAGAAAAATCAATAGCATTTTTTGGATGTTTCATCATAAACAATATCAGAAACTACCTCTTTTATATTTTTATCTTTTTGAGTTTTTCTTTTAATAAAGAAAAAAAGAAACTTTAAATTATAGTCCTAAATATGCATTCCATCTCAATGTATTAAAACTTTCAAAATTTTCAATGCGTTATTTCACGAGAAATATTTTCAAAGTACTTTTTTTAGTATCGATTATAATATAATTTGAACAGTTGCCAAACATTATTTTAATAATTTTCAAAATATTTTAGTAGCTTTAAACCTTTATTAGGTATTATTAAGATAATGATTATAATAGTGATCCGCATACTAAAGTGGATTATTACATTGAGAAATATGATTGGGGATAGCTACTGACCACCCCCTCCATCATAATCTGTCATTAGAGGTACATGCTCTTACAACTATTTGAAATTATTAATTTATTAATATTTGATTGTTAAAAGTTTCAAAGAAGGTTCTTCATGAAATAAAAGTTGTATATTATAATAGTATAAAAAATATGTAAAAGGAGCATCAACTAAAAAATCTCAAATTAATAAATAAAGTTAATGGAATTACAAGGAAAAATTTGAAGTCAAATAAGAGGAAAATTACGAAGTTTAGAACTAAATTTTTCTAAAATGACCTTTTGCTGTTGAATTTGATTTTATCAATACTATCTTCGAATTAGTTTGGTGACCCTAAATAAAGTTTCAAGACCCTAATTAGATAAATAAAATTATTAAAGAACTATTTTGAGTCAATTGGAAAGGAATAATTGAAGTTTAGAAATCATTTTTACAAAACGACCAAAATGTCCCTAAGCTCGATTTTATTAATTGATGACCAAAGTTTGAGAATGAAAAACAATTAAGCTCATTAATCTTAAGCCAAAGTAGTAACTAGTTGGACTTCATGCTAGAGATTGTATTGGAGTTGAAAAATTTCTTCCTTAGAATATTTCAGAGTGGTGGCCAAGCTTGGATAAGAAGAAGTTTGTGGATTCTTTAAAAGGTAAGATGCTAAATCTTCTTAACTTAGTGCTAAATGATGTTTAATGGTGATATTTTGATGATTAAAGAAATTTGATACTATGAACGTAGGAGACCACTATGTCACCACCTCCCATAGCCACCTCCCATACTCCCTTTTGATGCATTTTGTTGAATTTAATTGCTATTTGGTGATTTAGCATGTTAAGAATGATGTTGGACATAGGCTTAAGTGATTAGAGATGAGCTTAGAACACAAATTTGCACAATGAATAAAGTCCCCATAGTGTCGCCACATGTATTGAGAAATCGATTTTTTTTGTTTTTTTGAAGTGTGATTTGGATGCTAAAGCGTATTAATTTGAAGATTGTCATGCTAAATTGTGGATTAGGGAGTAGTTTAGGTGAAGATTATTGAGTATGAAATGACTTACATGTAAAATTTGATGAAATTGGTGAATTAATGTGCAAACTAGTTTTTAGAGGTGATAATCTTAAATTTCCAGCATGTTTGATGTATGTTTAGTATGGAAAGTGAGGTTTAAGCTGAGTTGATTCAATAATATAAGGATTGGATAATGTTTAATAGGTTAAGGATAAAATTGGAAATGGAAAAGTGACAATTTTGAACACCCCCTATGTATGACACCAACTTACTAGAATAAATTGTGATTGGTTTTGATCAAATTAAATTAATTAAAGCTACAACATGTTAAATTAATGATTGGGGGTTGATTGGATGCTAAATGATGCTTGAAAATCAAACTAGAGTTAAGTTGATTACATGTTGGATGTGATTTTGTGTAATTGGGTGTTATGGACATTTTGGTTGTTTTAGCTAGTTTTGGGTGTTTACTTTGCTTAAAATGTAGATTTAAATGATGATTTAGGAAATAGAAATGGCTAGAAACAAATTAGCTTTGGTTTGGATTGATCTAGAGTTGAAATGAACAAGTTATAACCATTTGAAGTAAAAATTTGTAATTGGATTGATCTGGAGTTTTTAAAAGGCCTAAAATGACTGAAATAAATTTTTTTTTATGATAAATTAGGAGGGGGGAGTAGTTAGGAGTAATTTGGCTTTTATTTAACATAATTTAGAGTTAAAATGAGAAAGTTATGGACAATTTAAGTTAATAGGCTTTTACAAGAATTAATTTAGATGAATTGCCATAATAATTGGGTAATTTAGAGATTTTGGGCTAAGGTTGGCCCAATCCCAAGCAAGCCCACTCAAATGGACCCATGAACTAGCCTAATACCCTTCCCTATAAGTGGTTCATAAGACTATCTATAACATGCATAATTGGCCTAATTAGCTAAATTAATTAAATTGAATCAAATTAGGAATTAAGTATAAATGAATTCTAATTTAACTTAATTGGACTCAAATTGACCAAATGGGCCCAAATCCTAAAATTTATTTGGCTCATTTTTCCTTTAGAACCTATATCCTAAATAGACCTTATTAAGATTAAGTGACCTAAGTAGGCTTAGTGACTAATAGAGCCCAAATTCGATCAAAGGCCTAAAGTGAGCTTAAATTAGGTATGATACTTTATTTGGGTCTAAAAGTAATGAATATGATGCATAAAATTATAATAGATTTATTTTAAACATAATATTACATATTAGGTTAGAATAGGTTGATTGGACCTAACTGGGCTAAAATAACTAATTGGACTTTAAATGGGCACAAGACTAACAATTGAACCTAAATAAATTAATTGGGGTTTAAACTAATTAAATTGAACCTAGACACATGAATTAGAACATTATAAACTTAATTGAGTAAATTAATTAAAATCGAAATAATTATGTCCTAATTAGATAAAATCACTTTAATTAATCAAGGTTAGTAGATCCAATTCTAAAAATAGTTTGACCCACTTCTCTTTAGTGTCTAAAATCCTAATTGTACCTTAGTACAAAATATAATAATAGACATAGTCAATAATAGAAACTTAATGGGCCTAAGCTCAATGAGCTTAATCTTAAAAAATGAATAGTCTTCATGGGCCTAAGCCTAATAGGCTTAATCATAAAAAATGAGTGAAGTAAAGCTCAATTGAATAATTTGAATAACAATTGGTAATTATAATAACTTAAATTATTTTAATTAATAAATATTAAGTAATATAAGCTAAATTAGCCAAAAAGCTAATCGTCTTACCCTTTGTTGGACCCTATAATAGTATGAGCCTTAGCTAGTTTTAAACTAACCCGAAAATAATACCTTATTAATTTCAAATAAATTTCTAATTTTAATTTTCTTTTTTAATGCATAAAATCAAATAACTTTGTTTAGCAAGATTTAATCTTCAACTCAGGAATTTTTAACCTTCTAGGTACACAATAACATGTGTATTGTTTGTTAGGATAGAAATTTCGACCAAATTAAAAATCAAACTTGGCTAAATAACTTGGTGCTGCTTATGTGTGCTTGTCTTAAGTCAACAAACAATGCCTTGACTTGAATCAAGGTCGCTATCTTAGTTTAGTAACCTCGGTAGTTATGCACTTAAGCCATCAAGGAATGGCTTGACATCTAGTTAATAGGTGGAATCACATCAAATAATAGATACTGTAAACAAAGAGAATGTATATCAAGAGTCGTCTAAGATTATGAGTCTCAATAGACAATACAATACAGTCAAATTGTGATTAGTGAAAACTACATAACAATGATAATAGTTAGATGAGGTTACTTAGGTTTAGTTTCACGACGTAGAGTCTCACTTCTTCTCGACAACTCCTAATCACTATTGTGGTAGTATTAGACCTTAGGTCTCCCATCATGTTATTTAAAGTCATGAGTATTACCATACTAATTGTTTACATTAATTAAGATAATTGTAACCTGAATGATTGCTTGTTGCATTAGAATGTAGGCTTACTTGACATATGCTTGTATTTGCATTAGTATTGTACTAGGTCTTCTTAACTCACTTTTCTTTTTAAGGTCTGGACTTATTGATGGACCCTTTATATAATTCCATAATGTATGGCTTCAAGGAGTCATCTTGGGGGCTCAATGAGGACATAGAGGATAGGGATTACTAGCTCTTTTACTTTCTTATGTAGACTTTTATACCTTCATCATACTGTATTTAGACTTATTTAGGAGCTACATGTAGCTCCATGGCCTATTTATCTTATATCCATAAGATTTAGAATTCTCGATCCCCTTAGGCCTTAGAGCCTAGTTATCCTATTTAGTATCCATCATTTTAAAAATCTAACCAATGATTTCAAAGTCTTAAAATTGATTTAGAAAATCATTTAATATTTTCAAATCTTACATATTCTACTTAAATAGGTTATGTGATGAATTGCCGTCATCACAAAAAATTAGGGACATGACAATTTAAGTAGTATCAGAGCATAAGGTTCTAAAATAAAATAGGACACATTTAAGACGGTGAGTAAGAGAGTGGAAACCTTATGGGTTTGATATTTGAGTTTTCTTCCTTCTTTCTTGACTTTGTTAGACTTAAGTAACTAAAATAATTAACTTGAACTTTATAATGAATTGGTTTAGAATCTATCTATTTTTAATTGTTTAGCTATTATCTTAAAGTATAGATCGAGTATTTAATTAGAATGCTTGTTATTGATTTGAACTTGATTATTATGACTATAAATGAATAATAAATACTTAGTCAACTTAAATAATAAACAAAATTTTAGCTATAAGTAGGTACAACATGTAAATTCCATGAAAATAAAATTAGCTACACTTTGATGACTTAATGGAAAATGAATTGGAATTAGACTTAGGTACTAAAACAATGGTAATATAATATGCCTGGATAGAATAAATAATAGGGTATACACTTGGCAATATAATCAATTTAAATAATGATGGAATTAGGATTTATCCTCCTTAAATTGGAAATAAGTAACATAGTATAACCACCACTTGCATGTGATAAGAAAGAAATGTGGACATCGTATGTAGGAACCATATCATAATTAGAAATAATGACAGTAGGACATGATAGAAATGAAATAAATTAAGTTTTCCTCATGATGATATTGGAACACAATATCTCAAAATAAGGTGTAAACAAATGTCTAAATTAGGGATTGGAACCTACCTTTATGAGATTGAAATAATTTGACGTTGTATCGTTAAGACATGAGTAAGGTGAATTACTAACGAAATAGGGAATATGTGTGTGTGTGTGTGTGTCACATGTGTGAAATGAGGTGTTGTTTTGTTAATGCATTAATTGTTGTGAATTGCTTTCTCATTATAGATGAGTAGACATAACCCTTGATATCAAGCACTTCCTTAAATCCTCTAGCCTTCAACACCCCTAGCTCAGTAGGTAGATACCACATGGCCTGTGAATTTAGTACGAGTTATGATGGGTATGATGCACTAACAGTAGTAGCAAATTGTGAAATAGCACCAAGAGATATTACTAGCAATAGCAAATGAGGTTTAAGTAGTAGGTAGGATAGGCTAGTAGGAGATAGGATGGTGTAGTTAGGTTACATGATTTTGTGAAGCTAGTGACACATTTTTTTGTTGATTCTTTGGATCATCTAGTTGCTGAAAGTTGGATTAAGGAGTTAAAGAAAACCTTTATTGCTTATGGAGTGCTAAATTCCAAAAGATTGGATTATATCATATATGTGCTACAGTGTGATGCATCTAATTGGTAGAGATCAACTAGTAGATTGGTTGATGGAGAGGTGATGTGGGAGTGATTCAAGGAAGCCTTCTTTGATTGGTACTACCTTAAAAGTTTGAGGAAAAACATGGGTACCTTTTCTAGAGTTAAAGTAAGGGTCCTATACTATAGATGAGTATGAAATTGAATTCAATCGCTTACTAAAGTTTGTGTCTGGAGCATATAGAAATGATAAGAAGTCAAAAGGTGCTAAGTTTGTGAATGGCTTAAAACCAAGATTTCAACATGAAGTGAAAGGATTTAAGTTGAAGACCTACACTATTATAGTGAACAAGGAAAGGCTCATAGAACAAAGTAGGAGGAATATAAGAGAGCATGACATGAAAAGGGCCATGAAGCATAGAAGGGATCCATTTCTATAATCACTTCTTCAGGTGCTAGATTCCTTAGAAGACATGAGACCAAGAAGCCTATGATGATGGTTAAGAAGCCCTAAATAACCCAACTTGTTAAGACCACTCGCCCCAAGATTAATCAAAGATGCCTAGGTGTTATGGACCACACAAAATTGATAAGTGCAAATGGGATCTTAAAGGCTTTTTTTATATGTGGAAAATAGGGCTATAGAAGTTGTGAGTGCCTAAATTGAAGCTAGCTTTCTACTATAATTGTAAATAAAGGGGACATAAGACTGTTGACTCTAAGGAAAAGTAGAAGGGAAATGAAGTGAAGCTAGTTAGAAAGGGAAGCCAAGCGCTAGGGTTTTTGCCTTATAGCATGAGGAGATTACTAAGATTAATACCTTTACATGTAAGCTCCAAATTTTCACTTGATGTGCATATGTGCTTATTGATATTAGAGCGTCTCATTCTTATACATTTAAGGATTTTGGGATGACATGTGGATTGCCTATTGATATATTAATTGCTGAATTGTATATGAGTTCTCCTTTAAGTGTTAGATCCTTATTGAATAGAGTTTGTAGAAATGTTGATATATTTATGGTTAATAGACATGCTTGTTGATATGATTGTAATATGAATAATTTTGTTGTAATTTTGGGAGTGAATTAGTTGGCACAATATCGTGTAATTGTTGATTATCGAAACGTAATCTTGAAATTTAGGTTAGGAGATGAGGAGCTCAATTTCCATTTAGAGATGCATCAACCTTATGATATACTAACGATGAAGTTATGGGAGAAACATAGCATAATATCTTTGATAGTTAATGGAGGATCTAAATTGTGTGATGGTGATGTCCCAATTGTGTGTGAATATGGACATGTATTTCTAGGAAAACTTTCTAAGTTGCCACATGATAGAGAAGTTGAGTTTGGATTTGAAGTCATTCCTAAGTACCACCCTAATATCGAAAGCCCTTATGGATGGAATCAAATGAATTGAAAGAATTAAAATAGAAAATTTAGGACTTATTGAATGAAGGATTCATTCACTCGAGTGTATCACTTTGGGGTGTTCTAGTGCTTTTCGTGAAGAAGAAAGATGAAGAAATGAGATTATATGTTGATTACCAAAACTTGAATCAAGTGACCATTGAAAACAAATATCCTTTGCCACCAATAGACAATTTGTTCACAATTCCATGGCACAACTACATATTCTAAAATCAATTTGAAATTGAGATACCATCAATTAAAGATTAAGTTATCAAATATACCAAATACTATTTTTCGTACCAAGCATAGACATTACGGAATCCTGGTGATGCTTTTTGAACTCACGAATGCACCTACAACTTTCACGGATCTTATGAATCAAGTGTTGCAAGACTATTTAAACAAGTTTGTCATTATATTCATTGAAAATATTTTGGTGTAGTTTAGTAGTCATGAAGGCCATGGCTAGCACCTATGCCTAGTTTTATAAACATTGAGAGATTGAAAGTTATATGCCAAATATAGTAAAAGTAAGCTTTAGATGGAGGAAGTAGCATTCCTAAGACATATAGTAACTAAGGAAGGACTATCGGCTAATCTAGAAAAGATGAAGGACAATATAGATCGGTGAAGATCAAAGAATGTGACTAAGATACACAGTTTTCTAGGTTTAGCTAGTTATTATTGTAGATATATGGAAAGGTTTTCTAAATTGGCAACTCATATGATTTATAAGAAATTGTTATAGTTTCCAATTTATACCAGCAATTCTATTTTATTAAGTATCTATTGTAGCAATCTTTTTTTTTTTCAATTTAAAAATGTTAGACATATAGTAGTGAGTAATTTTTATAGCAACTCTTTATATTGTAAATTTTGAAAAAGATACATCTAATGTACAAGTTATAACTACACTAAAATAAATTGTCAAAGTAGATAATATAAAAGAAAAATTGCCACTATATATATTGGTTTAAAATTATTCATCACATAGTAGTAAATATATTTTGTGGCAATTTTTTACATTGTAAATTTTGAGAAAAATATCTTTTATATATAGTTATAGCTACACTTAAAAATTTTGCTACAATAGATTCTTAATATTAAAGTAAAATTGCTATTAAGAATTGGGAATTGTAGTGAGTACATATAAATTCTAGTCTCAATTACTTTATTCTTTTATAGTATGTGTAAAAAAGAAAAAGGGAAAAAGGATTCATTATACAATTAAGTTTTACATAAATTTTGCATGGAGAAGTTCGGTTGATCGAAGGTTAGTCTCCACATGATAAAACCATCATTTAAGTTTTAAATCTTAAAACTAAAAAAGAAAGAGGAGGGTAGGGGGTTGTGGCACGCAGGGGGTATTAGGTGTTAGATTTTCATAGTGAGCTAGAAGATTGTCTTTCTAATCCTACTTTCTCCAATAACATACTTTCATATTATTAATATTATTAATAGAAGAAATTTTGGACTCTACACCCTTCTTATCCCTTAAAATTACTTATACATGCTTTAATACTATTTCTAATTGTATTGAATCAAACGAAGAATGGTTTTATTGAAAGATATTTCTAGAATTTAGCTTGAGGATGCACTCATTATGATCATTATTTGGAATAAGCACTAATCATTCCACTATTATTTTATTAGATTATAAGTCAAGGATTTTTCCTTCCATAATTATTATTGTAAGTAATTAAAATATTTAATCTAGAAATCAATAAAACATATAATGTATTTAATAATTTCATCTTATCTTTTAATTTGATTTTTTTTCTTTTAATTAGATGTGATTCAATGAAAAAAATATGTGTATCAATGATATTTTAATGAGTATGAGCGTTGTGAGATCTAATTGTTGTAGAGGGCTAAATTTAATTTATAGGCTTTCAACTTAATAATTAGATGATTTAACTAAGGTGATAGAGCCTAGAGAGTTAAGCCTATAATTGGGATGATAAGAGGAGATTTGGCATGATGGGCTTAGAATAGGATTCATTGGATTAGCTACTTTGATCTAATATTTCTTAATAAGGCTCATGTATAAAGGTCTTTTATACGCTTAGGCTCATTAAGAATCTATATGGGGGTCCATACATTTTTAACCATTGATCACCATTACATCTAACAAATGAGATGTATAGCCAAAACTCTATAAATACCCATGGCTCTCTCATTTGAAGGGAGGATTCTTTTGGGAAGAATGTTGTTATTCTACTAGATTTTTCTCTAAAGATCAAAACCATAATATATTGCAAAACATCCACTTGTCACAGAAGCACTTGAGTTTTATTCAAGATCCCCTACTCCCCTTCCCCATCTCATTTATCCCAGATCATCTTATATGTGTCGCTTCTCTCATTAAGCCATGTGTAACATGTTCTCATACAATACGCATGTGACCTTGTACCCAAACTCATATACTCACATTTATTTGGTGACTCCACCAAGGAGGGAAGTTGACAACATGGTACCTCCAAGGAGAAGGGTACCCAACTTTACTAACGAAAATAATTAAGAACTTGATGTCAATCTTGAAACTATTGAACAAACTGCACTTACCTTTGGTCATACAAATTAAGGAAACACTACATAAGAAGGTGTTACTTAAGAATGCTCAAGTCAGACAAGCGATCTAAGAAAATAATAGAAAGATGGATCTTTTTATTACCATGATGACTCAATTCATGCCTGCTATGGTTGCTATCGCTACTACGAATTAAGGTACAACTTTGCCAAACCCTATTCATTTTGCATTGCTGCGTACTCCTTAGGCACCTCAACAAATAAACCCTCCCATTGCCAATGAACAAGTTGCAACTGAAGAGCAAGCTCTTACCCAAGAACTTGCATTTGCATAATACTTAACAATTGAGGTAAGAGAGACAAGAATTCAAATTAGGGGTGTAAACATCCCATTTTTTACCCTAATAATTAATAATGGTTGATTTTCAAATTTTTTTCATTTTTTCTTCTAGCAAAAATAGAAAAAATATTCAAAAAATAAAATAAATAAGGAAAATTTATCAATTTTGGAAAATAATAATCGAAATAGTAATAAAAGGGTTAAATAATTTTTACAAATTTTTAGAATTTCAAAATAATAAAAATTGCAATGCATATATGCAAATTTTGTTTAATAAAAAAAAACGAGAAAGTGGGCTAGCCCAGCTAGTCCGAGCCATGGCCTAAGGCGCGTAGGGGGTAGGCTTGGTCGTGAGTTCGAATCGCAGGGGACGCATTCCACGTTTTGTAATTTTTTTCTCTCCCTAGGACACATGTCAGCAACTTATTGGACGACGCAAAGGCACGCACCAGGCGCGTGTTCGTCTCTAACCTCTATCTGAGATCGTCGTCAGTAGTGGAAAAAAATCGAATTTGGCCATTTTGATGCAATTTTTTGCACAAATCCACTGAATCTTTAATCAAAATAAGATAAACATCATCCAATTAGAATCAAATTGCAACAAAATCAAAGATTTACATGAATCAAAAGAAAATCGGAGATGAGTTTCAACCGCAAATCCGATTTGTGTCTATTGGAGGAAATTTGAGCTTATCCAGCTCGATTTCCGATGCCTATCAATAGAGCACGAGGGGAGGAGCTAAAGCATCGATTAGAAGAGAGAAAGGAGAGAAAATAAGAGAGATTGAAGCTTCGCCGGAGTTCCTCAAGCCACGACCGTCGACCAAGCATCAAACCACTACCAGGAGGCGTTTATGAAGAAATCCACCACCAACATTGGATTACCTACCCTCGGAAAACTCAGAAGCCGCCTTTAGACACCCTCAAAAGCCATCGAAACGCCACCATCGAAGGACCTTCGACTACCACCCAGTTCGAACCAATTTAACCCGATTTGACTCGACCCGCGAATTGCACCCGGACCTAGGTAAGTCGGATTTTTCATTTATTTTATTTATTTATTTATTGTATTTTATTTTTTATTTGTTGTTTATAATTCAAAAATGAAATAAATAAAAATAATATTAGAAAAAATGGTAGAATTTAGATTAGTTTTTTTTTTTAGTTTAGTTTAAAATAGATAAAATAATAAAAAATTTATAAAAATTATAAAATAAAAGTTGAAAAAAATTTAAAATAATATGAAAAAAGGAAATAAAATTAATAAAATTAAAAATAAATAAATAAATAAAAATAAATAATAAAAAAATAAAAAGTAGGATTAAATAGAGGAAACTTCCTAATAAATAAAAAATAATAATGAGTCATTTTTATCACTTAGAAAAACTTTTCTGAAACAAATCCAAAATTGGTTTTTCCTTAAATTAAAATTTTTTCAAAAAAAAAATTAATAAAGCTTAGGCTTAGAATTTTCCAAAAATCTTAGAAATGATAAAGACGTAAACCCGAGGTATTTTCATAATTAAAATTAACTAACCCACTAAAGTTTTTATAAAAAGTGAACTACGACTTGTTTGATCCTAAATAGCAGGTACGTAGGCACCTTTATGGGGTAACTTTAAAAAGGAATAAAAAAATCATTTTCAAGTTGTTACAATTCGTTTTACATGTATCCAAAATAATAAAAATATAAACAAAAATAACAAAAATAAAGGAAAAGACATTAGAATGTAGTTCAGATTTCAGAAGAATAAGGTGGTAACTTTAAGGTTTTAATAGGTTAGCTCTTGAGTCCAGAAACTCTAGTTTTCCTTCCCTCTTTCACAAAAATGAAAAGAGGAGATCTCGCTGACTAGTTGTCCAAATTAGGATTAATTCGCTGAATTAGTTCTAATTCAGTGATATTTCCTAACTTCAGTTGGGTGGCGACTCCAAAATAAAATGAGATTCCTAGTTCTAGTCGAGGACTTATATTAGATGAACATAGGGTCTAGTATAAATTGGATTAAGAGTATAAATGAAAAAAATAAAAAATTAGACTCAATAAGATGCAACTCCACTACGGATGAACTAGTAGGCTAGCCACCTGAACCTTTTGAAATCACCATTTCCAAATGTATTTTGATTGTTATACTACCGATGCTAACCTTTCAAGGATTTAAGGAAATTTAAAGTTCATTTATTTGTTTTGTTGTTTAGTCTACATGCATGCAATTGTGTGATTAGATACGGTCAAACCCAAGTCATCTTAAGACCTTAAGATGGGGAGCCATAGTGTAGGTTTCGGGTGAAGTGATATAATCACCGTTCGGGGCTGATTAAGCCACCCTACCCAATGCTTCAATATGGCCGAGATCCATTTATTCGAGAATATGGGAGGCCATAAAACTTGGGGACCTATTAGAACCCACCTATCTGCATACATGAAGGCATGAGCCGACAATTGATTAATAATATAATCATTTTATTCCTTTTCTGGAGTTCAGATACATTTACCTGTAATAGCATCATTTGTACTTTGTAAAAACTTTTTGTAATTTTTATTATAATAGATGTCTAGTCTTACAGTCGACCGCCTCCTCCGCAAGGAAATCCAGGTTTGCAAACCTCTAGATCCAAAATTGGTATTGGACTATTGGTTCACTCTGTATGACCTCGAAGAACAGGCCATCATCCAACAAAAGATTGGGCCCATCCTTTCACTAATGAAGATGAAAATGAACCTACCTATGATTCGGGCTATCCTCCATCTATAGGAAATCAAGCCCGCGACTTTCTTTATTGGGCCACATGAGATCACTCCCACTCTGGAAGAATACACCTAACTTCTGTAGGCCCCATCACTAATTAGCGAGGTATATGTACTAGATCTTGAGGTTAGGCCAGCTAGTATTTTTAGTAGACTTTTAGGTATTTGTAAGACAGCAATCAATAAGGCCTTAGCAAACTGCAACGAATACTGCATACGGATGGACGAATTAGAAGCTTGGTTCATAGCCTAGAATGATGATGGAAACAAGAAAGATATATTATGCAGGGATCCTAAGATCTACAAACACAGAAGGGTGTACGCTTTCATCCTGACAGCATTCACCACCATACTTTTCCCACCAGAATCTTTTACATTCATTATCGAGTCACAGAGCTGGTGGCCCAATTCCTAGAAGGAAAATCTTATATCCCGGCTCTACTGGCTAAACAGATCCGAAACTTGAATTTTGTTAAGAAGAAAGGACATAGGATGCTCCGCTCAAACATCAACCTCATCCTGATTTGATTTGTGAGCCATCTCAAATGTTTCGAGTTGAACATGGTATGGAAATCTTTGGCCCAGCAAGTAAACCTTATGGACTCCTACATAGAGAAGATAATGTTACTGAACGACCCTACCAACCATAGTTGGGTAACAATACTTAAGAGTTTTAGTGCCAATGACATCCTTTAGACCGTTAGATGAAGTTGTTGCAACAAAGTCATCCTAACCTGCAGAAACCTTCAAGTTGTTCCCCTAATCTATATCAGTGGATACATAAGTTATCATCTAAACTCGGTGGTTCGTCAGTTCGTTATCATCCAAGATATAATTTATAGACCATCACGGGAAGGAATCACATTTGAATACCAGGACTCAAGTCTACTAGTAGCTGAAAAGTTTGCCAAGCTGGCAAAGGTCAAAGCCCTATAGGAAGCCCGAATCAAGACCTCCAACATAGACCTCGAAGACTTAGATGGTGAAGTGGGCAAACATTGAACCACTAGGGATTTCATGATCCACCAGCTATATTAGACAGGAGAAAGGGCATACTGAGTCCTAGATGTCACTCAACCCGAGCCAGACAAGGTAGGTCCAGAACTAAGAACCTACTTGGAACAAGTTAAGGTTTGGATGGAAGTGTACTTTGAAGCTACAGACTACAAAAAGGATGTCTGGAAGGGCAGATTCAAAGAGTTTGATCAAAGGAACAAAGTCTTAGAAGCTCAGCTGGAGAAGACCCAAGCTAGAGTTAAAGAGCTGGAAGCTATCATCAACGAAAAATCGACGCTTACACAGCAGAAGAAGAAGAGGACTAGGAACTAGATTAGCATTGTACTTTTCCTTTTTTATGTTTCAAGTATCAAACTCCAATATTAATAAAAATAAAGTTTCAGTATTATGTCTTTAATCAATTGTTGGCCCTTTTATTTCTAGCATTTGTGTGATACATGCATCATATTTACATACATGCATCAAACTAAGAAAAATGCATGCCCGGGTGTCAAAGATAGCTCCCAAACAACCGAACCCTCCAAGGAGCCCAATCTACACCGCTTAAAGATCAAAATGGCAAATGGTGGAAACAACAGCGACAACCACAACAACACCAGTGCTGATACCGCCTCAGACCCAAGGATTGTATCCCTGGAACAAATAGTCCAGCAATTAGCCGCATAAGTCCACCTCTGACCGAGAGTATTAGCCTCCTTCGTACTACCCAACCAACTCAGGAAGAGCACTCATGGGCCAAAAAAGGGAAGGCAGTAGAGGGTCAACCTCCAGAATATGAGGAGATCAATTCCCACCTCAACTCGGCATTCAAGTATAAACCAAGAGTCAACTTCGGTCTAACCTCAGATGATATAAAGAGGGAAATGGAGGATAGGCAAAAGGAGATGGAAAGAAAACTTTTCCAACAGCTGGCTGACAAGATGAAGACGCTAGAGGGGGCTAATGGTTTTGAGTAGGCAGGAATCACTAGCCTACCAGTATATGGGGAGAAGGTGTACCTAGAGAAATTCAAGACCTCAAAGTTTGAAAAATATGACATCACTAGATGCCCCAAGATGCATATATGACTATATGTGTGGAAAATGAGCAAATATGGCCAATATGACCAACTCAAGATCCAAACCTTCCAAGATAGCCTCACAGGCCTTACCCTCATCTGGTATGCACACTTGGACTTCAGCAAAGTCAACACTTGGGAAAGACTTGCTTGGGCATTTTACGACCAATATAAATTCAAAATCGAAGTTGCCCCTTCGGTAATGGATTCTAGGAGGTCTTCGAAAGAAACACACTGAGTCTTTCAAGTAGTATGCCCAGCGTTGGAGAGCTTAGGTTGTTAGGGTAACAACCCCAATCTTTGAAAAAGAGTTGACATTCATCTTCGTCAACACTCTAGAGGAGACTTACTTTTCACATCTGGTAACCTAGACGTCATCTAACTTTGCAGAAGCATGGTGTTGAATCGAGAATGCCATCACATTAGGGAGACTCTAGATAGTAGATTCTCCTAGAATCACATCATTGTAGAGGCCCCTAGGAGGTAATAAAGCCAAGGAGTCTACCGTTAACACAATTAACTCCAGTAGAGTAGACAAGGTTGGGTCTCGCGTGACATTTTAGACCGTGAATGTCCCAATCCAACAATTACCAATGAATCATACCTAGGCTACCAGGGTCACAAGACAATTCACTTCAATACCGATCCCGCTCAGCCGGGTCTTTGCTCAGCTGCGAGCAGATAATTTGGTTAGCTTTGAGATCCCAAGTAACCAGTACAAGCCAAGAAATTTTGACTCAAGCCTTAAGTGTGATTACCATATAGGCAAGAAGGGCATTCCATAGACAGATGTTGGAGGCTCCAAAATAAGATTCAAGACTTGATTGACACCGGAATAGTGCAGTTGGACTTTGTCATGCACCAGCACCCAATGTCAACACTAATTACTGCCCAACCACAAGCCTACCGTCAATATGATCACATCTGAAGACGGACTCCAAATCAAAAGAGTCCACAAAATAGGAAAAAACAATAGTGCAGCGAGAAAGTTATTCGCGCTAAGTCTAGATAAAACCCCTAAATCACAAATCAAGAGGAGATGGTTAGCTGGAGACTCAACCATTGGTACCCTGAGCAAATTATGTGGGAGATTTGAGTATCTGGTGAATTACTCTTTCACCCTAACTGAGTATGGGCCACCTAGTAGATAGGGACCCGAGTTTGAAAAAGAAGACAACTCACCAAAGGAAAGAGGGGAGTCCGTAAACATGATAAAATCAACCAAAAACCGTTAGTCATAAAGTGCTATAAGGGACAATCTATTGAGGTGTAGATTCCAAAGAAGTGATATATATTCAATGTCCCAATACCTTCAGAAAGGTATAAGGCGGTCACCATTTGACTATCAGGCTCTCAATCAGGAAAACCTCCCATCATAAGAGGAATCACTTACTCGAGGAGAATTTATGACCTTAAATACAGGATCTCAACCAAAGAGCCTGACACTGAGGTGGGGAAAGAGAAGAAGATGGGCTCTCTACATTCATAAAAATGGTTAAAGCAAGCGAATACAAGATCATGGAACAACTTAACAAGGTTCCAGGCTCAGATATCACTTATGGGCCTTCTCACAACATCTAAGCCTCATAGGGAAGCACTCTTCAAAGTACTCAAACAAATCAAGGTACCGGAGGGCATCGCAATAGAGAAATTAAGCCATGTGGTAGATTCAATCTTCACCATAGATCAATATCTTTCTCTCCCGAGGAGCTGCGAGAAGATGGAGATTAACACACGAAACCACTGTTCATAGTGGTGAAATGCAATGACATAATTGTCTCTAGAGTACTCATTGACAATGGATCTTCTCTCAACATATGCCCTTTAGCCACCCTTGACCTGCTGGGAGTCGACCTAAGCAACATCAAGCTAAGCTCAACAGTAGTTAAGGCCTTCGATGGGTCCAAGAGAGAAATAGTAGGGGAAATCAGCTTGCTAGTGGAGATTAGTCTATAGATATTCTACATCTCTTTCCAAGTCCTCGACATTTAAGGTCCTTTAATCTACTATTGGAAAGGTCATGGATACACACCGCTGGAGCCATACCCTCAAGTATACATTAGAAGGTTAAGTTCATAGCAAATGGATAGATCATCACCGTGCTGGGAGAGCAAGACTATGCCATCTATAAAGAGACCGCTATACCCTACATAGGGGAAGACGGTTTCGAAGACTTTGGTCTCCAAATATTCAATAGGGTGAGTGTGATAACCAGCAAGGAGGGCCATCGGTTCAAAGAAGGACAACAAGGGACGTTTGGGCTAGGGTAAATTCCTACATTCAAGAAGAGACACAAGTAAGAGGTATCAGGGGCAGAAAGAAAGAGAAGCCTGGAGATATTCAGATGCATTTTCCACCTCTCTAACAATCATTTAAGCAAGCAGCTACCATTAAGAGCCAAGGATAAGCGAAACCGACGTCAGCAATGAAGGCACGGCTTCTCACATATCTGATCAGCATCCAGCTCTTAACAATTGGTTCAGTTATCCTATTGATAACACTAGGTCAGCTCAAGGATAGGGAACAATTATTAAACAAATTTCTATTGTGATTTTTTTTTTCAAATTCATAAGTTACAACTTATTCCTTTTGCTTATATATATATGCTCTCACTTTACTTTACCCACAGATTCCCTACTGTCGAACATTGGGACATTTCACATAGGTAAGTAATAAAAACATCGATATCGTTTCTAACACTGCTGGGTCAGCCGTTGGAGGTGATGTCCTTGACTACGAAATAATACGAGAAAATTGGCAAAAACATGAACAAAGTAAGATTTCAATCGATGAGCCGATGGAGACAGTAAATTTAGGAAACATCGAGGAACCCAAAAACCTCAAGATTGGGGCCAATTTGAGTGTCGAGTAAAAGCGCAAGATAATTAAGCTGTTAACTGAATATGCAGATGTATTCGCCTAGTCATATGGCAACATGTCAGGACTCGACCAGTCAATAATAGTTCACAAGCTTCCCACGAGGGAAGATGTCAAACCTAAAAAATAGAAACTGAAAAGATTTAGGCCTAACATCTTACTAAAGATTAAAGAGGAAGTAAAAAAACTACTAGAAGTGGGGTTCATTAAGGTGTCAGATTATCCAGAATGGGTAGCAAATATAGTTCCTATTCTAAAAAAGAATGGGAAAGTGCGAGTATGTGTAGACTTCCAAGACTTAAATCAAGCTATGCCAAAAGATAACTTCCCTCTACCTCACATCGACGTTCTGGTAGATAACACCGCAGGGAACCATCTCTTCTCATTTATGGATGGTTTCTTAAGATATAATTAGATAAAAATGGTTGAAGAAGATAAAACTAAAATAAACTTTATCATAACATAGGGAAATTTTTGCTACAAAGTTATGCCCTTCGGTTTGAAAAAGGCCAAAGCAACGTATTAGAGAGCTATGGTCACGATACTTCATAACATGATGCATCGAGAAGTCGAAGTATACGTTGACGATACGATAGCCAAGTCTAAGGGAGAAGAAAGCCATGCAGTTATCTTGAGGAAATTATTCAAGCGGCTAAGAATGTTACAACTCAAATTAAATCCTGAAAAGTGTACTTTTTGGGGTCATAATAGGTAAGTTGTTAGGGTTTGTCATAAGCCGAGAAGGCATTAAAATCAACCCTGACAAAGTAAAGGCCATACTGAAACTATCATCTCCAGTACTATCAAAGAGGTGAGAGGTTTGCTGGGAAGATTGAATTATATAAGCCCATTTCATCTCATAGCTCACAGACAAATGTCGCCTACTATTCCGTCTACTAAAAAAGAATGCTACGGTAGAATGGGACGATAAATGTGAAGAAGCATTCAGAATGATAAAAAACTATCTCATAAATCCCTAGTCTTGATAGTTCCAAAATAAGGAAAACCTTTATTCTTATACCTCACGATACTCCCTGAATCCATGGGGTACGTGTTGGGATAGAATGATGAAGAGAGGAGAGAACGTTCTATATATTATTTAAGCAAGAAGTTCACAGACGAGGAACAGAGGTATTCTGAAATAGAGAGGACTTGATGTGCTTTGATTTGGGTCATGCATCAATTAAGGCAATACACCCTTTACTATCCCATTAAGTTGCTGACAAGACATGATCCTTTGAAATACTTGGCAGAGAAGCCTATTTTGTTAGGGAGAATCTCCAAATGGCAAATTCTTTTATCAGAATTTGATATCACATATATAAATCAAACTTTGATAAAAGGGAAATCTTTAGCCGATTAATTGGCAGAACACCCAATTGAGGGAGATCTCTGAGAATCACGAGCCTAATTCCTGATGAAAATATATTGATAGTGGAGGGTGAACCAATAGAAGATTACATGATAGACCAATGCCCTAAATGGAAGATGTTCTTTGACGGAGCTGCTAATGTATTCGATTGTGGGATCAGGGCAGTGCTAATATCACCAGAAGGAACACAATTCCCCTCAGCAACAAGACTCACATTCCCATATACTAATAATATCGCGGAATATGAGGCGTGCATCTTTGGCCTCAAAATGGCTTGCTACATGGAAATTTGGGAATTAGAAGTATACGGAGATTTTTCACTCACCATATTACATATAAGAGGGGAATACAAAACTAAAGACCCCAAATTGGTACCCTATCATCAACATTTGACAGAGTTGATCGACGAATTCGAAGCAGTCACCTTCACATATATCCCAAGGACTCAAAATTAGTTTACAAATGCCTTCGCCACATTAGCATCTATAATTCAGATAACAGGGGAGCCGAAGTCCAACTATTGAAAATAGAAGTTGAAAATCGGCCCGCTTACTGTCTGGTAATCGAAAAAGCACAAGATGATAAGCCCTAGTATTATGATATCAAAACTTTTCTCCAAGAGAGCAAATACCCTGAAGTGGCTAGCAAAAATGACCAAAGAACACTCAGAAGGTTAGCAAGTCATTTCTTATTAAATGGGCCTGTGCTTTATAGAAGGTTGTCTAATACTACCTTATTAAGATATGTGGATAAAAGAGAGGCATGTGAATTGATGGAAGAAGTGCATGAAGGAGTATGTAGACCTCACATGAACGGCTACATGTTGGCTAAAAAATCATGAGAATGGGCTACTATTGGTTAACCATGGAATCATATTGTATCAAATATGTCAAACACTGTCACTTGTGTCAAGTTTATGCAAACCGAATAAATGCCCTGCCTAAAGAACTTCATTTGTTGTCTGTACTATGGCCTTTCTCCATGTGAGGGATCGACATTATTAGTCCAATTGCTCCAATAGCGTCCAATGGTCACAGATTCATACTAGTATCCATCGATTACTTCACCAAGTGGGTAAAAGTTTCATCATATGCCAGTGTCACAAAAGAGGTAATAGTTCGGTTCTTGGAAAGAGACATAATAGCTCGATACAAAGTTCCTGAGTCAATTATCACCGACAATGGTACCAACCTCAACAACAAGTCAATGATAGGTTTATGTCAACATTTCCATATAAACCATAAAATTCAACTCCTTATCGACCTTAGATGAATGGGGCAGTGGAAGCGGCTAATAAGAACATCAAAAGAATCATCGAGAAGATGACGATCACTTACAAAGATTGGCATGAGATGCTAGCATTCGCCTTTATGGCTTACAGAACCTCAATTCGAACATCTACTGAAGTTACCCCATACTTTCTGTATACGGTACTGAAGTAGTCCTACCAGTTGAAGTTGAAATACCATCCTTTAGGATCTTATCAGAAGCGCAATTAGATGACTCAGACTGGGTAAAGAAAAGGCTCGATCAATTGGATTTGATCGATAAAAAAAGACTTGTTGCGTTATGTCATGGCTAATGCTACCAACAAAGAATGGCCCGAGCATTCAACAAGAAAATGAGACCTCAATGTTTCAAAGAAGGAGATCTGGTATTAAAGAAAGTTCTCCCGAATGCTCAAGATTCGAGGGGGAAGTTTACCCCAAACTATAAGGGCCTATATGTTGTAAAAAAGGCATTGTCAAGAGGAGCTTTAATATTAACTCAAATGAATGGTTCAGAATTGAGAGATCCCATTAATATAAATGCTGTTAAGATGTACTATCCTTAGGCAAGAAAATTGAAATTTTGCCAGGATTTATGAATGCCAATATTCAGTACAAATTTCATTGAGTCTAGATTTCATTTCTTTTACAAGCAAAGTTAATGTCTCTGAATGATCAATCATTTCAACCAATGCTCATTAATGAGTCGAGAATCTCTAGTTTTCCTTTCTTCTTTTTCATTTATAAAAATAAAAGAGGAGATTTTCTTTATTATTATTTTATAAGACAAGACCATATTTAAAAATGATAGAATAATTATGCTGATAATGGTTTGAAAAATGATTTTTTTTATTTCTTTTTAAAGTTGCCCTATAAGGGTGCCTATGTACTCGCTATTCGGGATCAAATAAGTCATAGTTCACTTTTTATGAAAAAACTTTAGTGAACTAGTTTAAGTTTTAATTGTGAAAATATGTCTGGTTTACGTCTATTATCATTTTCAAGATTTTGGAAAAAATCTAAGCCTAAGCTTTATTATTTTATTTTCTAAAAATTTAATTTAAGAAAAACTAATTTTGGATTTATTTTGAAAAAGTGATTTTTTTAAGTGATAAAACGATCTATTATTAATTAATGTTATTATCCCAACTAATTATTTAATTTTAAAATTTTTACTTATTTTTTCTAATTACTTATTTTTTATTTTTTATATTTATTATTATTTATTATTTTTATATGAAACTAAACATATCTATTCTAAAAAAAAACTAATAAAAACCCTAGCATTTTTATTTTATTTTTAGGATTATAAATTTCTAATAAAATAAAATAATAAATAAATAAAATAAAATAAAATTGAAAAATCAACTTACTTTGATGCGGGTCAGATTGGGTCAATTGGGCGGTCATCAAAGGTCTTCGTCGGCGGCATTCCGATGTCCATTTTCATCAATTTGGGGGGGGGGGGGGGGGGGGGGGGGGTTGGGTGGAGAGGAGAGCTATTTCCAAAGCTTCTGATGACGTGGAACCCAATGGTGGTGGTGGTTTTCTTTGAAATCACCTCCAGATGATAGTTTGGTGCTCAATTAGCGGTCTCGGTATGGGAACTCCAATAAGCTTCGAAACCTATGTGTTTTCCCTCTGTTTCTCTCTTCTGATTGGTGCCTTTGCTTCCCCAAGTCATGCTCTATTTATAGCCACTAGAAATTGAGCTGGATAAGCTTGGATTTCCTCCGATTAGCACAAATCAAATCTTCGGTTAAAACCCATCTCCAATTCTCTTTGATTTGTGTAAATCTTTGATTTTGTTGCAATTTGATTCTAATTGGATGATGTTTATCTTATTTTAGTTAAAGACTTAGTGGATTTGTGCAAAAAATCGCATCAAAATTGGGCTAGCCCAATTCTCGGTTTATTTATTTTTCGAAAATTACATATATGCGATGCAATTTTTATTAATTTTATGTTATTTTGAAATTCTAAAAAATTGTAAAAAATATTTAACCCTTTTATTATTATTTCTACTATTATTTTCCAAAATTAGGATATTTTTCCTATTTATTTTATTTTTTTCTTTTATTTTCTTTATTTCTGCTAAATAGAAGAAAAAAAATTAAAAAATGGAAAGATTTGTAAATTGAACATTATTAATGATTAAGAGGCAAAAATAGAGTGTTTACAACTACCCTCTTTGTAATAAAGTTTGAAAAACTTAACTACAAAGACAAGAAATATACCATTTTTTTCCAATAGATTGAGTAGATAATGCCATAGTTAGTTGGTTATCTGAACTTGGTTTTAGTAAGAAAAATGCTCCATAAGCTAATAATCTCACGAACGCTTTGTGTGATTAATACTGCTTGGGGAATGATCTTAAACAATCTAGCAACCTATAGTAAGATACCATCTAGAAAAGTGCTCTATGACCTAACTAATCGACAATAGGAAACATCTTAGGGATTATTTGGGGGTGTATTATTGTGAGTGGACTAACTGATAATAGGAAGAGTCCTACAAGATTAGCGACTGTAAATAAGAAATTTTGTTTAAGGAAGCGTTCTTATGAGCTGGCCACTTGATAACAAAAGCGTCTAGCTAGACTAGTGACTGTCGGAAAAGAAATGTTTGGAGGAGTGCTCTCATGAGCTGACTCGTCAATATTAGGAAGTGTCTTATAGGACTAACAACCTTAAAGGGGATAATCTAGAAAACTGCTCCTATGAGCTGACTAATCAATGATAGTGTTGCGTCTCATTTAGACTTGCAACCCTAAAAAGAAATTATCTAGAAAAGTGCTCTCATGAGCTGACTAATCGATAATTATCTAAAAAAGTGCTCTCATGAGCTAACTAATCAATAAATTATCTAGAAAAGTGCTCTTATGAGCTGAATAATCAATAAATTATCTAGAAAAGTGCTCTTATGAGCTGACTTTAGGTTATTGTATATGGGAAAGTACCCCGTTGTGGGCTGATTTTAGAAAAATATATCTAGGAAAGTGTCCCATTGTGGGCTAACTTACCTAACATTTCTGAAAACACTTCTAGCAAACTGGTCGAATGATCAATAAGAGGTGTCTTTTAGACTGCTTAACTTAGAAGATGTGATTTATGATGAATGATGGTTATTTACTCTAAATGGTTACTGGTTTATCTCGGATAGCAACCAAATAACCAAACCTTCGTGCTGGTTCACTCCTTCTTTGCTTACTCTTGCTTCAAAATAGGGCTAAGGACCATGATGTATTTTCTTTCTTATGAGCATGTCTCTTGTGATCGCAGTGTTATCCTATTAATGCACTAGATTTAATGTTCAAAAATAGGTGGAATTATATAAAAGAGAAAAATCTATTGAGATTTATCATTATTTTGATGTTCATTCTTCATGGTGAGGCAAGGGGTAGTATGTGTAAATAAAATTTTGTTTAATGAGAATTAATCAGAATAATCGATCATTTAGAGACATTAACTTTGCTTATGGAAGAAATGAAAACTAGACTCGATGAAATTTATACTGAATATTGGCATTCATAAACCTTAGCAAAATTTCAATTTTCTTACTTAAGGATAGTACATCTTAACAACATCTATATTAATGGGGTCTCTCAATTCTGGACTATCAATTTGAGTTAATAATAAAGCTCTCCTGACAATACCTTTTTTACAACATATAGGCCCTCATAGTTTGGGGTAAACTTCCCTCTTAAATCTTGAGCATTTGGGAAAACATTCTTTAGCACCAGATCTCCTTCTTTAAAACATCAAGGTCTCATTTTCTTGTTGAATGCTCGAGCCATTCTTTGTTGATAGCACTAGCCATGACATAGCGGAACGAGTCTTTTTTCGTTGATCAAATTCAACTGATCAAGCCTCTTCTTTACCTAATCTGACTCATCTAACTATGCTTCTAATAGGATCCTGAAGGATGGTATTTCAACTTCAACTGGAAAATTGCTTCAGTTCCATAAACCAGAGAATATGGGGTAACTCCAATAAATGTTCGAATTGAGGTTTTGTAAGCCATGTGGGCGAATGATAGCATCTCATGCCAGTCTTTGTAAGTGATTTTCATTTTCTCGATAATTCTTTTAATGTTCTTGTTGGTTGCTTCCATGGCTCCATTTATTTGAGGCCGGTAAGGAGTTGAATTTTTGTGGTTTATATGGAAGTGTTGACACAAATCTGTCATCAACTTATTGTTGAGGTTAGTGTCATTGTCGGTGATAATTAATTCAAGAACTCCATATCGAGCTACTATGTCCCTTTCCAAAAATCGAACTATTACGCCTTTTGTGACGATAGCATATGACAAAGCTTCTACCCACTTTATGAAGTAATCAACAGCTACTAGTATAAATCTGTGACCATTGGATGCTTTTGGAGTGATTAGCCCAATGATGTCGATTCCCTACATGGAGAAAGGCTATGGTGCAGATAATGAATGAAGCCCTTTAGGCAAGGCATTTATTCGGTTTGCATAAACTTGACACAAGCAACAATGCTTGATATATTTGAACCAGTTTGATTCTATTGTTAACCAATAATAGCCCCTTCTCATGATTTTTTGGGCCAGCATATAGCCGTTCATGTGAGGTCCACATACTCCTTCATGCACTTCTTTCATCAGTTCACATGCCTCTTTTTTATCTACACAACTTAGCAAGATAGTATTAGGTAATCTTCTATAAAGTATAAGCCCATTTAGTAAGAAATGACTTGCTAACCTTCGAAGTGTTCTTTAGTCATTTTTGCTAGCCATTTCAGGGTATTTGCTTTCTTGAAGGAAAGTTTTGATATCGTAATACCAGGGCTTATCATCTTGAGCTTTTTTTTATTACCAGATAGTAGGGGAGCCGATTTTCAATTTCTGTTTTCAGTGGTTGAACTTCAACTCCCCCTATTATCTGAATCATAGATACTAGCATAGTAAGGGCATCTACAAATTGATTTTGAGTCCTTGGGATGTATGTGAAGGTAACTACTTCGAATTCGTTAATTAGCTCTGTTAAATGTTGATGGTATAGTACCAATTTGGGGTCTTTAGTTTTGTATTCCCCTCGTGTTTATAATATGATGAGTGAAGAATCTCCATATACTTCTAATTCATAGATTTCCATGTGGCAAGCCATTTTGAGGCCAAGGATGCATGCCTCGTATTCCGCGATATTATTAGTACATGGAAATGTGAGTCTCATTTCCAAGGGGAATTGTGTTCCTTCTGGTGATATTAGCACTGCCCTAATCCCACAACCGAATACATTGGTAGCTCCGTCAAAGAAAATCTTCCATTTAGCTCTTTGTTATATCCCGTAGTCTTCTATTGGTTCGCCCTCCGCTGTTAATATATTTTCATCAGGGAATTGGGCTTGTGATTCTCGGATATTTCCCTTAATTGGGTGTTCTGCCAACTGATCAACTAAATATTGCCCCTTTTATTGAATTTTGATTTATATATGTGATATCAAATTCTGATAAGAGCATTTTCCATTTGGAGATTCTCCCTAACAAAATGGGCTTCTCTGCCAAGTATTTCAAAGGATCATGTCTTGTTAGCAACTCAATAGGATAGTAAATGGTGTATTGCCTCAAACAATGCATGGCCCAAATCAAAGCACAATAAGTCCTCTCTATTTCAGAGTACCTTTGTTCCCTTTTGTGAAATTCTTGCTCAGATAGTATATGGAATGTTCCCTTCCCTTTTCATCTTGTTGCCCTAGCATGCACCCCATAGATTTAGGGAGTATCGTGAGGTACAAGAATAAGGGCTTTCCTTGTTTTGGAACTATTAAGAATGGGGGATTTGTGAGATAGTCTTTGATCGTTCTAAATGCTTCTTCGCATTCATTGTCCCATTCTACCATAGCATTCTTTTTCAATAGACGGAATAGTGGACGACATTTATCTGCGTGTTGTGAGATGAAACGGGCTATGTAATTCAATCTTCCTAGCAGACCTCTTACCTCCTTGATAGTGCGTGGAGAAGGTAGTTCCAATATGGCCTTTACCTTGTTAGGTTAATTTTAATACTTTCTCAGCTTATAACAAACCCTAATAACTTGCCTGTTGTGACTTCAAAAGTACACTTTTCAGGATTTAACTTGAGCTGAAACTTTCTCAATCACTTAAATAATTTCCTCAGGATAACCACATGGCTTTCTTCTCCCTTAGACTTGGCTATCATATCGTCGACGTATACTTCAACTTCTCGATGCATCATGTCATGAAGTATCGCGACCATGGCTCTCTGATACATTGCCCTAGCGTTCTTCAAACCAAAAGGCATAACTTTGTAACAGAAAGTTCCCCATGTTGTGATAAAGGTTTTTTTAGTTTTATCTTCTTCAACATTTTTATTTGATTATATCCTGAGAAACCATCCATAAATGAGAAGAGATGGTTCCCTACAGTATTATCTACCAAGACATCAATGTCAGGTAGAGGGAAATTGTCTTTTGGCGTAGCTTGGTTTAAGTTCGAAAGTCTATGCTTTCCTATTCTTCTTTTGAACAGGGACTATATTTGCTACCCATTCTGGGTAGTCTAACACCTTAATAAACCCCACCTCTAGTAGTTTTTTAACTCCCTCTTTGATCTTTAGTAAGATGTTAGGCTTAAACCTTCTCAACTTTTGTTTTTTAGGTTTGACATATTCTTTCGTAGGAAGCTTGTGAACTACTATTGATTGGTCAAGTCTTGGCATGTGCCATACGACTAGGTGAATACATCCACATATTCAGTCAACAGTTCAGTTATCTCATGCTTTTGCTTGTCATTCAAATTAACCCCAATCTTGAGGTTTTTAGGTTCTTTTGTGCTTCCAAGATTTTCTATCTCCATTAGCTCGTTAATTGAGATTTTACTTTGTTCATGTTTTTGCCAACTTTCTTGTATTATTTTGGGGTCAAGGACATCGCTTCCAACGGCTGACCCAGCAGTGTCGGAAACAATGTCCATGTTTTCTTTACTTACCTACGTGAAATGTCCCTAATGTTCGATGGTAGGGAATCTGTGGGTAAAGTGAAGCGACAACATATGTATATAAGCAAAAGAGATAAACTGCAATTTATTGAATTCGAAGAATAATAATCACAATGGAAATCTGTTTAATAATTGTTCCTATCCTTGAGCTGACCTAGTGCTATTAATAGGATAACATAACCAATTGTTAAGAGCTGGATGCTGATTGGATGTGCGAGAGGCTAAGCCCTCATTGCTGAAGTTGATTTGGCTTATTATTGGCTCTTGTACGGTAGTTGCCCACATGAATGATTGTTGGAGGGGTGGAAAACGCATCTGGGTATTACTCAGCTTCTCTTTCCTTCTACTTCCGATACCTCTTGCTTGTGCCTCTTCTTGGGATGTAGGAATGTACCCCAGTCCAAACATCCCTTGCTATCCTTCCTTGAACCGATGGCCCTCCTTGCTTGTTACCATACTCACTTCATTGAATATTTGGAGCCCAAAGTCTTCAGGATTGTCTTCCCAATGTAGGGTATAATGGTTTCTTTGTAGATAGCATAGTCATGTTCTCCCAGTACGGTGATAATCTATCCATTTGCTATGAACTTAACCTTCTGATGGAGGCTTGAGGGTATGGTTCTAGCCGTGTGTATCATAGCCTTCCTAATAATAGATTGAAAGACCTTGGAATGTCGAGGACTTGGAAGGAGATGTGGAACATCTGTGGACTAATCTCCACTGGCAAGCTAATTTCTCCCACTATCTCTTTGTTGGACCCATTGAAGGCCCTAACCACTGTCAAGCTTGGCTTAATGTTGCTCACATCGACCCCTAGTAGGTCAATGGTGGCTAAAGGGCATACGTTAAGAGAAGATCCATTGTCTATAAGTACTTTGGAGACAATCGTGTCATTGCATTTTACCACTATAAATAGTAGTTTCATGTGTTAGTCTCCATCTTCTCCCAGCTCTTTGGGAGAGAAAGATATTTGATCCATGGTAAAGATTGAATCTACCACATGGCTCAATTTCTTTATTGCGATGCCTCTTGGTACCTTGACCTGTTTAAGTACTCTAAAGAGTGATTCCTTATGAGACTCAGATGTTGTGAGGAGGCCCATAAGTGATACTTAGGTCAGAACTTTATTAAGTTGTTCCATGATTTTGTATTCACTACCTTGATCATTTTTGTGAATGTAGAGAGCCCCTCTTCTTCCTCTACCATGGTATTAGGCTCTTTAGTTGAGGTCTTATTTAGGGTCATAAATTCTCCTAGAATGGGTGATTCCTCCTACGATGGGAGGCTTTTCCTGATCGAGAGCCTGATAGTCGAATAGTGCCGCCTTATACCTCTCTGAGGGTATTGGGACATTAAATACATATTTTTTCTTTGGGATTTACACCTCAGTAACTTATCCCTCGTAGCACTTTATAACTATCGGCTTTGGGTCCGATTTGATCATGTTTACGGACTCCTCTTTTTCTTTGTTGGGTTATCTTCTTTTTCAAATTCGAGCCCTCATCCACTAAGTGGCCCATACCCAGTTAGGGTGAAAGAGTAATTCATTAGATACTCGAACCTCCCATGTGATTCGCTTAAGGTATCGACTGTTGAGTCTCCGGCTAACCACCTCTTCTTGATATGTGATTTAGGAGTTTTATCTAAGACTTAACGTGGACAACGCTCTTGCTGCGTTGTTATCTTCGCCTATTTTTGGGACTTTTAATTTGGAGTTTGGCTCTTTGGATGTAATCATATTGACGGTAGGCTTGTGGTTAGGTAGTGGGTTAGTGTTAACATTAGGTGTCGATGCGTTGACAAAATCTAACTGCACTATTCCGGCATCAACCCAATCTTGAATTTTGTTTCACAGCCTCCAGCATCTGTCTATGGAATGCCCCTCTTATCCCATTGGGTAATCGCATTTGAGGCTTGGGTCAAATTTTCTTAGCTTGTACCAGTCGCTAGGAATCTCAAAGTTGATCAAATTGTCTACTCGTAGCCGAGTAAAGACTGGCTGAGCGGGATTAGTATTAGAGTGAATTGTCTTGTGACCTTGGAAGCCTAGTTTTGACTCATTGGTGATTGCTGGATTAGGGTATTCGTGGTCTAAGATGTCATACGGGACCCAACCTTGTCAACCCTACTGGAATTAATCGTGCTAATAGTAGATTCCTTAGCTTTATTACCTCCCACGAGCCTCTAAGATGATGTGACTCTAGGATGGTCAACTGTCTGGAGTCTCCCTAACATAATGGCATTCTCGATTCGGCACCCTCCCGCCATTACCTCTGTGAAACTGGATGACGTTTAGCCTACCAGATGTGTGAAGTAAGTCTTCTCCAGAGTGTTGACAAAGATAAATGTTAACTCTTTTTCAGAAATTGGGGTTGTTACCCTGGTGGCTTAAGCCCTCCAACGCTGGGCATACTCTTTGAAGGTGTCACTGTGTTTCTTTTGGAGGCTTCTCAAATCCATTATCGAATGGGCAACTTTGATGTTAAATCTGTATTGCTCTTAAAATGCCCAAGTGAGTCTTTCCCAAGTGTTGACTTGGCTAAAGTCCAAGTGTGCATACTAGACGAGGGCGAGGCCTGTGAGGATGTCTTGGAAGGTTTGGACCATGAGTTGGTCATATTGGGCATATTTGCTCATTTTCTGCACATACAGCTTCATATGCATCTTAAGGCATCCAATGCTATCATATTTTTCAAACTCTAGGGTTTTGAACTTCTTTGGATAAGCCTCTTTCCCATATACTTGTAGATTGGTGATTCATGCCTGCTCAAAGCTGTTAGGTTCTTCTAATGTCTTCATCTTGTCAGCTAGTTGTTGGAAAAGCTTTTTCTCCATCTCCTTTTACCTGTTTTCCATTTCCCTTTTTATATCATTCGAGGTTGGGCCAAAGTTGACTCTCGGTTTATACTTGAATGCTGGGTTAAGGTTGGAGTTAATTTCCTCATACTCTAGAGGTTGACCCTCTACTACCTTTCCTTTTCTGGCTCCTAAATGTTCTTCATGAGTTGGTTGGGTGGTGCGAAGGAGGCGAATACTCTTAGTCAGGAGGTGGACTTGTGCAGCTAATTGTTGGACTGTTTGTTTTAAGGATACGATCCTTAGGTCCGAGGCGGTATCAGCGTTGGTGTTGTTGCGGTTATCGCTGTTATTGCCACTATTTGCCATTTTTGTCTTAGAGTGGGTGTAGATTGGGCTCCTTGGAGGGTTAAGTTGTTTAGGAGCTATCTTTGACACCCGAATTCGCATTTTTTTATATTGATGTGCGTATGTAAAAATGATGCATGTATCACACAGATGCTTGAAAGAAAAAAAGGGGCCAACAATTGATTAATTATATAATACTGAAACTTTATTTTTATTAATATTAGAAACTTAGAGTTCAATACTTAAAACATGAAAAAGGAAAGATACAATGCTAATCTAGTTCCTAGTCTTTTTCTTCTTTGGCTGCGTAGGCGCCGATTCTCTACTAATGATGGCTTCCGGTTCTCTGACTCTAGCCTGGGTCTTCTCCAGTTAAGCTTCCAAGGCTTTGTTCCTTTGATCAGACTCTTTAAACCTACATTTCTAGATACCATTCTTGTAGTCTGCAGCTTCAAAGTATACTTCCATCTGGGCCCTAACTTATTCCATGTAGGTTTTTAGTTCTGGACCAACATTGTCTAGCGCGGGTTGAGTGACATCCGAGACTCGGTATGCCCTTTCTCTCGTCTGATATAGTTAGCGGATCACAAATCTCTAGTGGCTCGATGCTTGCCTACTTCACTATCCAGGTCTCCAAGGTCTATATTGAGGCTCTCAATTCGAGCTTCTCATAAGGCTTTGACCTTTGCTAGCTTAGCAAACTTCTCAGCTATTAGTAAGCTTGGATCTTGGTATTCAAATGTGATTCCCTCTAATGACAGCCTATAGACTACATCTTAGATGGTATCAAACTGACGGACTACTAAGATTGGATGATAACCTATGCACCCATTGATACCGATTAATAAGACAACTTGAAAGTTTCTACATGTTAAGATGACCTTACTGCAATAACTCCATCTAGTAGTCTAGAGGATGTCATTGGCACTAAAGCCCTTGAGTACTTTTACCCAACTGTGATTGGTAAGATCATCGGGTAACTTTATCCTCTCTATACAGGAATCCACAAAATCTACTTGCTGGGCCAAAGATTTCCAGACCATGTTCAACCCGAAACATTTGAGATGACTCATAAACCATATCAGGATGAGGTTAATTTTTGAGCAAAGGATTCCGTGGCCTTTCTTCTTGACAAAATGCAGGTTTTGGATCTATTCAGCCAGTAGAGCCGGGATATACAACTTCCCTTCTAGAAATTGGGCCACTAGTTTTACAACTCTATAGTGGATGTGAAAGATCCTGATAGGAAAGAATACGGTTGCAAATGTTGTCAGGATGGAAGCATAAACCCTTCTCTATTTATAACTCTTAGGATCCCCACATAGTATATCTTTCCTGTTCCCATAATCATACTTGGCTATGAACCAGGCTTCCAATTTGTCCATCTGGAGGCAGTATCCGTTGCAGTTTCCTAGGGCTCGGTTGATTGCTATCCTACGAATACCTAAAAGTTTACTAAAAATACCAATCGGCCCAGCCTCGAGATTTGGCACATATATCCTACTGGTAAGTGATGGGGCCTGTAGAAGCTGGGTATATTCTTCCAGAGTGGGTGTAATCTCATGTTGCTTGATAAAGAAAGATGTGGGCTCGATCTCCCATAGATGTAAGATAGCCCGAATAAGAGGTAGGTTCATTTCCATCTTCATCAATGATAGGATGGGCCCTATCTTTTGCTGGATGAAGGTCTATTCCTCAAGGTCATACAAAGTAAACCAATGGTCCAGTACCAATTTTAGATCCTAAAGTTTACTGACCGGATTTCATTGTGGAGGAGGCGGTCGATTGTGGGACTGGCCATCTGTTATAATAGAAATTTCTAATTACACACAAAATTTTTACAAAGTACAAATGATGCTGTTATATGTAAATGTATCTAAACTCCAGAAATTGAACAAAGGAATTACATCATTAATCAATTGCCAGCCCATGACTTCATGTATGCAGATAAGTGGGTTCTAATAAGTCTCCAAGCTCTATGGCCTCCCGCATTCTCAAAGAAATGGGTCTTAGGCCATATTGAAGCATTGGGTGAGGTAGCTTAATTAGCCCCAAACGGTGATCATATCACTTCACTGAAACCTATATAATGGCCCCCTGTCCTAAGGTCCTAAGACAACCTAGGTTTGACCGTATCTACTCATACAATTGCATGCATGCAAATTTAATAGTAGTAAAAAATAAATAAACCATAAGCTTTATTAGAACCTTGACAGGTTAGTATCAGTAATTATCTCACAGTATAACAATTAAAAGATGTATAGAAAAAGTGATTTCAAAAGGTACAGGTGGCTAACCTATTATAGGTCCCCAATGGAGTTAGCATCCTATGAGTCTAATTTTTAATTTTTTTTATTTATGTTCCTAATTCGATTTACATTAGATCCTATGCTTATCCAATAGAAATCCTCGACTTGAATTAGGAATTTCATTATTTACTTGGAGTCGCTACCTAACTGAGATTAGGAAAAATTATTGAATTAGAAACTAATTGAGCGGATTAATTCTAATTTGGACAACTAGTCGATGAAATCTCCTCTTTTATTTTTATAAATGAAAAAGAAGAAAGGAAAACTAGAGATTCTCGACTCGGAGACTAACCTATTAAAACCCTAAAGTTACCACCTTATCCTTCTGAAATATGAATCATATTCCGACATCTTTTCTTTATTATTATTTTATAAGACAAGAGCATATTTAAAAATGATCGAATAATTATGCTGATAATGGTTTGAAAAATGATTTTTTTGTTTCTTTTTAGAGTTTTCCCATAAGGGTACTTACGTATCCGCTATTCATGATCAGACAAGCCGTAGTTCGCTTTTCATAAAAAAACTTTAGTGGATTAGTTTAAGTTTTAATTATGAAAATATGCCTAGTTTATGTTTATTATTATTTTCAAGATTTTGGAAAAAATCTAAGCCTAAGCTTATTATTTTATTTTCTAAAAATTTAATTTAAGAAAAACCAATTTTAGATTTATTTTGAAAAAGGATTTTTTAAGTAATAAAATGATCTATTATCAATTCATGATATTATCCCAACTAATTATTTAATTTTAAAATTTTTACTTATTTTTTCTCATTATTTATTTTTTATTATTTATTATTTTTATATTAAACTAAACATATCTATTCTAAAAAAAAAACTAATTAAAACCCTAGTATTTTTTATTTTATTTTTAGGATTATAAATTTCTAATAAAGTAAATTCCTAAATAAAATAAATAAAATAAAATGAAAAATGAAAAATCGACTTACCTAGATGCGGGTCGATCGTGTTAGGTTGGATCTAGTTGAATCGGATCAAATCAGGCGGCAGTCGGGGCGGCAGTCGGAGGTCCTTGTCGACGGCGTTCCAGCATCCATTTATGTCGATTAAGGGGGATTTCCAAAGCTTCTGATGATGAGGAACCTAATGGTGGTGGAGGTTTTCTTTGAAATCACCTCCAGATGGTAGTTTGGTGCTCGATCGGCAATCGCGGTATGGGAACTATCAAGAGTGCGTATTTAAATTGTAGCATGGGCTAAGTGTTATAACAAATGGGTAGAGGCAACTTCCTTAAAAAAGGTTACAAGACCATAGTTGCAAGTTTCATAAAGGAAAATATCATATGCAGATTTGAAATCCCAAAGCACATTCTATCAAATAATGGAACTCCTTTCATTAACTCTTATGTTTGACAATTGCTAGCTTCCTATAGCATCGATCATGTCAAATCTATACCCTATTACTCGAAAGGTAATGGATAGGTAGAGAACATGAATAAGAGTTTATTGAAAGTGCTTAGTTGCATGGTTCACGATAATCATAAAGAACAACATGATAAATTACCACTTGCATTATGGGCTTGCAGGATACCAAAGCAAAAACTAACCCAAGCAAATCCCTTCTCTTTGATATAAGGGGCCAGGGTAATAGTTCCAATGGAGGTTTTAATCCCCTCTACATGATTAGCTATCAATGCTGAGTTTGAGTCAAATACTTTGTAAATGTTGGACTTAAAAGCCTTAAAAGAAAAGCGGGATACTGCTAAATGCAATTTAATCCACTATTAGCATAAGTTAGGTGTAGCTTATAATAGTTCGGTGAGAAAGAGGTCATTTCAGCAAGGCGACATTGTACTTCAAGTAACTAAGCATGTGTGCTAAGGTACTCCAACACCTAAATTTATGCCTAGGTGGGAAAGACCCTTTTTTGTTGAAGAAGTCCATGATAGCAAATATTGAAAGCTCCATAATTCGAGAACGGATGCTATCACTACTCCCATTAATTTTCAATATATTAAAAAGTTTCATTTATAAAAGTGAAATATAAAGAAGAAGCAAATCAATGAAAATGCAACTGAAGTCATGTGAGCCTGCTTTTGACATGTTTACTTTTATTTTGATGCCTTTATTTATTGTTGTTGCAAGGATATAAACTCAATTCCTTAGCACACATCATATATATGTATATAGGCAAATAATATGGTACAACATTGCTACCACTTGGTAGGAGATTTATCTCCTAAGTATGTGATGTTTTATGGTTTATGTCATGCTAACTGGTAGGAGTACTATCTCCCAAGCACATGGCATAGTACCTTTCATATATACATATTAATCTTACCAACTAGCATGCTCTCCAACAATTTCATGGTTAAACTATTAAGTAGTAGGTAATATTCTCTTAACTTAAAATGTAACAGTTTCTTTCATCACTATGTGCATTGTTCATTCTATTAAAAAGAGAGAGAGAGAGAGAATATCGCTTGCAAATGAAGGTATTCATTTAGTGCGTGACATATTCTTAGCTTTACCACATCTATCTCATGAAGGTGCTACTAGGTGAATGTTGTACTTCCTAAGTGCACAATTATATCAGTCTATGTTACTATGAGAAAATAAGTACATACATGATCAAGTGTCTAGACAAGTCAAGAAAAGACTATTATTTGTTAAACTTTCTAAGTTCGTTAAAGGTGTACAAGAGTAATGATTGCATCGCTACATCAATCTAAGCATCAAAGCCTAACCCCACAGTAGAACTAATATCAAAATCACCAAGGTGCCTCTTTATTTCAAGATTGATTTCTTCAAGTTCAGCCATAACCCTTTCAAGACATTGTGTTAGCGAGTGACAATCCAGTATTTTTTGTACTTTGGCAACATACTGCCAATCTTGAATCTTAAGGTGTGAGCCCTATTCATACTAGTTACTAAAAGTTCCAATTCTACTTTAAATAATGAATCCTACGATCTACCCAAGAGCATGATAACATGACTAAACATTGATATCATGGCATTAGTCACTTTTGACTGTCCACAAATTAAGCTAGATTAAAAGAATTAAAAAAAAAAAACTCATTGTAGCTATCTCTGTTCTAATCATATTACTATCGGTTACTAAGAAAGATGTTGTAGATAAGAACAGCTTATTTTCAACTAGTTGGACCTTATATCGGTGATGAGTGAAATGTAACAAAATCGCATTTGGCTTTACACAATTCGAGCTCATTCCGATCAACTAGAGTTTCTCACAATGACAAGTGAAACGTGGCAACAATGTACTCAACTTGACATGATTCAATTTGACTCTTGCAATTACTCTTTGCCAACTGTTGAACGGTTAAGCTAGTAAGAAAAGCAAGCTTCTTTTTTGTTGTTGCTTGCTAACAACCACTATAAATTGTTGTTGGACTAAGCATTGGTGAAAAAAAAAGAAGGTACAAGGCAAAAATGGCTATTGTATAAAAGAGGTGATAAAGGACTAGTGCTAAACTTCTATATTACGAACTGTGAGGAAATAGAACTTCCTCATTATGAAAACGCATTTAGTAGCAGTGTAGCTATTATAAAGCGTAAGCAGCTGGTAATGCCTTAATCGCTTGAAAGGCTTATTTATTGCCTAAACCCCTTCTATTTCGTTTGAAGAACTTTGGTCAGGGGGGCAAAAATGTAGAGGGCTAAATTTAATTTATGGATATTTAACCTAATAATTAAATGATTTGACTCTTCAAGGTAAACTGACAAGGGTCAAATAGTCAAGACTATAATTGATATGATTATGGGAGATTTGGCATGATGGGCTTAGAGTAAAGTTTGTTAGATTAGCTAGTCTAATCCAATCTTTCTTAATAAGGCTCATGTTTGAAAGACCTTAAGTGGGTCTAGGCTCATTAGTAATCTATATGGGGGTCCATACCTTTTCAACCGTTGATTGCCATTACCATCCAACATGTGAGATGTGTGGCTAAAACTCTACAAATACCCATGGCTCATTATTTAAAGGAAAGGATTCTTTTAAGAAGAACATCGTTACTCAGCCAAATTTTTCTCTTAAGATCAAAACCATAATATACTGTAAACCATCCACTTGTCACCGAAGTGCTTGAGTCTTACTCGAGATTGCCTACTCTTCTTCCCCATCACATTCATCCTTTCATTCTATATGTATTACTTCTCTTACTAGGCTACATGTAGTAGCATATTCTCATGTTGTACACACATGACCTTACACCTAAACTCCCACAATTGTTATGGTTATGGTTTATCTATTAAAGGCCCATTTTAATTTTGCAAACACTATAGGCTAACCTTAGAGACTTTTTTTTTTCTAAGATTAGTTTTTTTTTTCTTTTTTTAGAACATGGAATAATCATTTTATTCATCATAGTTCTTTGTTTTATTATACAAACTTTGTTACATTTCCATTTTTTTTAAACAAATTTATATCATAATGCAACTACTCTTTTCATGATTCTATTGTTCTTCTTCCTTTTAGGTAAAAGATTAAAAAATCATGGTTAGTCTTAATATTCAAGAAATGGGTTGTGATTATCTTAGTGCATTACTTTTTTAAAGGTATTATTGAAAACACTTTTCATATTTAATTCATTTATGCAATATTATGGCACCTATGCCTATGCGTGTATACTTTGGTAATAATAGTGTTATGTAAGAAATTCATTAGTGAAAATTGTGTTTGCTGTTTTTGTAAGTATATTAGTAAATTAAACGCTATTAGCATATTCTTTTGATATATGAAGTATTTTTTTAAAAAAATTTCTAGTTGGAGTATTGATTTTTTATTCTCTTTATAGAATTTATGTTAATAAAGGGATGTATCAACCCCTAGTTTTAAAAATCTCAAGTTTCTAATTATAGTGATTAATCCCTAATTGTTGAATTTATTATAAAATTTCCTGTTACTCAAAAGTTTGAAAACTAACTTTATGCATGGAGTCACTTCTTTTAACCTTTGTGACCTCGTTATAAAATCTAAATAGGAATTATAGTCATTGCTTTATTAGAATAAAGAGAGAAACATGGATAAGGGACAAAGGCAGCCTCATCACATAACAAAAATCATAGTTATTCTATGCATGATAATAAAGATAATCAAATTGATAATGGTATTGTCCAAAAGAGCAATACTTATCATGGCTTTTGCAGTGAAATTAAACTCTTTGAAGATTTAGTAACTCCTTAGCAAAAATACATAATTTATAAGAAAAAAAAACCAACAAAAAGATACTAAAAATTAGTATAGTCAGACTCGATTGGGATATTAACTTAAGAATAACAAAGGGTCACTGGCTAGAAGTCAAGCTTGGTTTAATAAGGGAGTGTTCACTTTTAATGAGTCATTTAGAAATAAAAAGCCTTAATTTTAGGTTTTGTCTCACTCTAATTACTAAATAAAAGCTTAGAGTTGTAAATAAGATTAAAGTCTTTAGTCCTTGAGAGCAATGGTCTTAGTTCTCCCAGCTCTAAAGTCCCTGAAAATTCCTATACTTCTTAGGCATTGATTTAAAGTAAATAGAAATTATTTATAGACCGTTAGAGTTTTGGGTCCAATCCATATGGTTATAAAACAAATTATGATAAATAAATAGATTAATTACATTGACCATTTCTATAAGCTTTTTAAATTATATTGATGCATTACTTTTAGGGCATCTTCCCTCTCTAACATGCAAGAAGCCCACATGCTTTGGACGCACACATAAAAGCTAATACGGTACTACTACGTCAACTAATTGAATAAAATAAAACTAAAATAAATTATCAATATATCAATGGAAATTAAAAAGAAAAAAGAAAAATTGAAGACAACAAAAAAAAAAAGAAAAAGAAAACAATTTGCAAAAATGCATAGCATTTTTCATGTGTAAGAATGGGAAAAGGAAATAATTATTGTAGTTTTTAAAAATAATCCTTAAAATTTGGTCAAACACAAAATAATCCAACAAATATAGTACATGAAATTGCGTGTAAACACAATTTTAAATTATACTCTGAGTTCAATACACAATTTTAATAATTATTTTCTTTTTATGATATTTTAATCTTTTTTTAAATCACACTTGTCAAATCTTCTTTCTCTTAATCCTTATCTTTTATTATTCTCTCTCTCCTTCTCTCACCGTCATTTAAATACTTTCTACTCCATCTCTCATCATCCTTTATGCAACTTTCCTTCTCTTTTCTCCATTTCTTCTTCTTCTTCTTCTTCTCTCCCTTTCTTTAAACCCTCTTCTCTTTTTTCTCTCTGTATATTTAAATAGATGGCAAACATGTTACAGTATAGTCACGATTTCAAGAAGTTTAGTCACAATTTTATATGCTATATTTCTAAGATTAATTTGTATTTAACCATATTTTATGAATTATTTTTAAGAAGGACAATCCCTATAAAAATCCACCAAATATATATCCAATATCCAATTAATTTGAGAAAATGAAGACAATAACCAAAAATCATATCTTTCTCCAAAATCAAGTATCAACTCGTCCCGTGTATTACACTAACTGAAATATTACTACTCTCTTTGATATGAAGCAGCACTATTATCTTTGAAAAATTAGATAATTTCTAATTTTTTAATTATATATATAAAAACAAAAAACACTTTAGTCCATGCATTATATCTAGATTCACATCCTTCAAGATATTAGCTCTTCTTCAAACAAGAGAATATATTAAAACCCTTAGTATAGAATAATGCAAAACCTTAATAAAAACACCAAACTCTAATAAGTACTAAGAAATTATATTTAAGGGCTAATCAAATAAATTTTCCAAATAATATGGATTAAGTACACTACATAAATATCAAACAATTTGGTATTATTCATGTAGTTTTAACAAGATATTAACAAGAAAAGTAGGCATAAAGCATTTTAACAAACTAAGCTCAACTTAAAGAGGAGGAGGAAACGAAGAATTCTTGCTCAACTGTTAAAGAAAAAAAATTGAAAGCAAAGAGAGAGAGGGGGTGTAGGTAGAGGCAAAAACGATTTAAAACAACCAAATCATGAAAATGATTAACATATATATAAGTTTCATATTGTAAATCTATAAATGCCTTTTTCTTTTTCTTTTTTTTCCTTAATTTTTTTTTATATTTTTTCTTTCATATATTATTTCTTTTAGCTTCTGATTTAGTTATTTAATGCTCCAATGCCATATCCATTTTCCTACAATGTAGGCCTTACACATGTTAAAGAGGAAAAGTACTCAATTTTTTTTAAAAGTGGGGTGTTGGTGTAATTTTGAAAATTTACAAGGATAGTTAATATAATTTATCCTAAATATATAAAACTTTTCAAAACCTTGTTGTCATCATTTATATAGAAGAAAGATAAAAAAGTAAAAAGAAGAAAAGTTTCTCTCTCTCTCTCTCACACACACACGGAAAGAAAAGGAATTTGGAAAGGTGAAAACAAGGGATAGTTTGACTTGGCAAGGTTTGATTTTCATCAAGAATCTAACAATGCTAGTGAAATCAATTGAAGAAAACGTGAAATCAAGACTCAATTCACAAGTTTAAAGAGTGAAAATCAATCTAGTGGAGCGACTTGGATCCTTGTCCAACAATGCATTAAATTCCAATTGTGATAAAACTTCAACACAAAATTTATGGTGTGAAATATTGTGATTTTGTTAATCCTTTTTGGTTGTTCATATTAAATACATGTCTTTGCAACTTCACAAATTGGCATGATATATGATTATTATCGATATCCATTGGTTTAGTAAAGTTTGATTATCTATTAGTATAACTAGTGTGGCATTACATTATAAGTCCATTATTTGAAGAAAATGGAAGATTTTATCTTGAGATCCCCCCTTTTTTATTCCCTATTGGGGTTTCCACATAAACTGTGATGTGAAGAATTATTTGTTATTGAGAAAAGTACTAATTTAATTTTCAACATTTGACACCTTTTTTAGTCCAGTCTCAAACTTTTTTTTTTTTCAATTTCAGTCTCCTACATTTGCAAAAAGTGCAAACGAGTCCTTTTTTCAACACTGTCAACTTTTCCATTATCTTGCGATACATGGTACCCTCTCTAATTAGTCTATACTATTTTTTTTTAAATAAAAGTATAATTTTAATAAAGTAGATTATTATAAAATATAAAAATTTTAGAAGATTAAAAGAGAGAGAGAGAGAGAGAGAGAATAAGAAAAACTAAAAAAAACTTAGGCCACCTAAGAAAGTGATGAAGAAAATCTAATTGAGTGAGAAGTAGATCAACTTCTCTAAGTTCCAACTCAAGATGATATTGATGTAGAATACTTTATAATGGTTAATGATGATGTTAGGAGGGGGGAGGTTCTTCTAAAGAAGATGAGGGCTCTTCTCATAATGTAGCAAGTGGCATGCATGTTGCACTTCCTCTAGTGTTAAAAGGGTCATGAGATTTAACAGTAAATAAGATCTAATTCAAGCCATTAAGATGTACCAAATTAAGAATTACTGTAACTTCATCATTGAAGAATCGAATAGGACCCTTTGGTCTTTTTTTTTTTCATAAAGAAGTACACTAGGAGCAAATGGAAGCTTTAGGCACGTAAAAAAAAAAAAAAAAAGTTAAAATGGCCTTTTGTCATCATTATCTTCTAAAGGCCCCATACATGCATCAATGCAGTGATACATTATGATCATCCAAAGTTAGATTCTAATATGATGGCCAAAATCTTTGTTAATTTTTTTTTTGGGAAAATCCAAATATAAAGGTTGTCGACCTCAAATTCGTAATTGAAAATAACTTCAAGTTTATTATTTCCAAAAGACAAGTCTATTGTGCTAAAAAGAAAGCGATTGAAATTGTATACGGTAATTGAGATAGGTCGTACAACAAACTGCCAAAATTCCTTAATACAATTAAGATTAGTACTCCTAGGATGCAAGTTGATTGGTGGTGGCACAAGTCGATAGTCTTTAAGGAGTCAATTTTGAAATGAGTTTTCTGGACAGTTGGCTTGTGGTAAATATCGATAGTAAACAAAAAGTACACTCACAAACTACTAATCACTTATAGCATGGATAGAAACAATTGTATAGTCCCATTAGCATTTGCCATAACAAATGAAGAATCAATAGAACTAAGGGGATGGTTGATAAGTGTGAAAATTACACACTTATCTTATTTAGTTCTCCATGATTAACATGTGATTTTTATGAAAATTGTAATGATATGTGTTAAATTGTATTAAAAATCAAATGTTTTACATTAACATAAGAAGATAATGATTTTTGGAATATTTTATAAAATTTTACATTTTTTTTATTGGTTTCATAGGCTCCATGGATTAGAGGACCTTATTCTAATCCCCTTCAACATTTAGATGATAGTTGAAATTCAAAAAATTAAAAGACCTGATTTTAGCATCTAAACGTGAGTCAAGATGTTAGTTTGAACGCTAGCTAGCAGGCAAATGCTAAAACCAAACCTACCTTTTGGATGCTAGTTGCATAAAATCCATGCTAAAGTAATTCTCTCTCCTAGCATTTTGATGCTAGCCACCTAGAGTCTAGATGCTAGTTATAATTCTTTAGATATAAAAGCCATAATCTACTATTTCCTTTAGAGCATCCCTTACTCTTTTTCTCTCTATTTTGTGACAACCGAAAAGCTTCACCTAAGGTTTCACTTGTACATGTTTTAGAGTAGAATTTAGATAGATTTAAGTTTCATTAGTGCATTCCAACCCTAAAACAGTTGGAGAATAACATTTGAGCATAGATTGAAGTTGTGGATTTCCATTTGAAGGTTTTTCCTTATCCAAATTTACTTGTTCTGGATATGTTTTTACTACTTGTTTTCATGTACTTTGTCAAGATTATGAATTAAACTTTGTAGTTGGAGTATTGGTTATTAGGTTTTGCCGTTTACTTGATTTGTGTTGTATTTAAGTTTTTGTATCTAGCTCATTATGCTTGTAATTTGCATATTTAGGATTGCAAGTAGATTAAGGTTATGTTTGGGTACATTAACTCTACTTGATTCCATGCATAGCTAGCTTAGATTAGGAACTCACACCTTCTAATTTAATTAAGGTTTTATGTTATGAACTGAGTAACAATTCATACATACAACATGGATTAAGTTAGTAACATAATTGTATCACCAAATGATGTTTCGTGTGTTTGGTTCTTAATCGTGTTCATTCAATGTGTTCGATATCCCTGTTAGCTAATTTAGGATAGTTTTTAGTTTTAATTTGGTAAAAATCTAAAGTTGGTCAAGTTCAACTAGCTATGAGTAGGACTAATATACCTGAAAGTTAGTACACCACTCCTTGTATATACGACCTTAATTCACTATGCTATACTATAATCAAGACCTAGTGTAGTTACCGATTTATACTTGCTCTAAAAGTTGATTTTATAAAATTGTGAATTGTAGTATTAATTTTCAAGTTTAAAAAAAAGTGATTCAAAGGTTTCTAAGAAAATTGAAGCAATAAATTGTTAGTAATCATGAAAAAACCATTCACTTCATCTCAGATAGACACAATGGAATCAATTCTATGGTTGAAAATGATTTTATTGGTTAGTAGCCTGCATTTGAAATATGCAGTTTTGTATACACTACCTAGCAATTTCAATAAGGCTCCTAAGCAAGGTTGTCAAACTCACGATTTTACTTAGAATAACTAGAGGGTCTATAGGATCGAAACATAAAAACATAAGTTTCTACAACTTATATAAAATAACTTTAAGCTTAAATTTATAATAAAACTTATATACTTATAGTACAAATAAATTAATATAAATTGTTAAGCTAATATATAAAACTATAATATAAATAACGATAACAATATGAAATGAATTATAACATATATTATAATCATAAAAGATAATGTTATAAAAAAAACACTAATCTCTTTATCATCATCAAAAGTCAAAATTATCACCAACTCTTCACCATCATCATCATCATTGTCATCTTCATCATCAATACCAACATCATTATTGATATTACTATCAAAATTACTTTATATTATAATCCCAATTCTTTTAAAGAACTAATAATATCCATAGCTTATGAAAGTTAAGTAATATTTTTTTAATTTTTAGCCTATTTGACTAAAATACGTAGAATCAGTAAACTCGGTTAAAAATGTAAGATTTTACTGATTTTACATGTAAACTTGTGATTCTACCACAAGTCTATACGAAAACGATTTTATACCCAAGTCAACTCATAAAATTCTCCTAAAATAGTAAACTCGTAGAATCGTATGAGTAGAATCGCGATTTTAAGAACTATGCTCCTGAGAATATATAATGTAAGAATTAGGTCATGGCTGCTAAGATGCAAACATAGCTATGCAAGTTTTAATGTTACATGGAGCTTATTGGAAAAATAAAGGTAGATGCCCTAGCTTAGTTCAATGACATTAGTCTAGATAAATGGACATTTACATACAATGGTTACCATTATTTCAATTACATGATCACGAACATCATTGAAAGTTAATTATGTTTTGAGAAAAGCCCAATGTTTGCTAGTGAAAATGCTAGTTAGAAAGATTTTCTACAATTACATTAAATACTGGGTAAAAAGGACTATAGAGTCACATAAAGCATTAGCAAAAAAAATCAAATGTTCACAATGTATGCTTGGAAGAAGATTGAAAAATGGAGACAGAGGGCTAGCAACCATGAGGTGTTTCACTTTAGTCAATAGAGGCAAATATTCGAGGTTATAATAGGAAGCCAACGTGTGGTAAATGGCCTCAAAGGAAGAGGAAGGACACATACTATTGACCTTAGGAATTGCAATGCATTTGCAATAAGTGGCATATATATAGAATTCCCTACTCCCATGCTTGCGCAGCAATAGCACATTTGAGGGTAAACAACTTATTGGCCATTGGTCTATGATATAAGTGGATACATCAACTACAATGTTACGAGGCTCACTTCTTTCCCATTGGAGATAAGTTGAATTGGCCACCCATTAACTTTCCATTCCTTCATCCTAACATTGACAAACTTCTACATGGAATAGGAAAGCCTAAATCAAAATGATACGATATGGAGATGGACCTTAGAGACCTTTCCTCTAAAACTAAGTGCAACATGTGTAGAATGAAAGGACACAATAGAAGAAAGTGCTTAAAAAGAAATAGACGTTGTAAACGAAGAAACACCAAGATACTTACATGCTATATTCATTTACCAATTTTTTCAACATAATGTTGTGGTATATTCTTCAAACACTAATCTATTTTTTTTCATTTTTCCTAAGTTAAATAGAGTTGGGCCCCTTTGACAAATCATTACTAACACACTAAGACACATAGCTTAGAGACAATATGATAGGGATAGGCAATGACCATAACATATCTCATATGAATGCATTTAATTAATTCACTTTCTTCTTTTATGTTTACAAGAAGCATCTTGGTTTACCATTAGACATCACAAGTTTTAGCTTCAATGTGATGAGGGGGTTATTCCACTTGACCCATGGATGTTACCTTACCTAGAGCAAGCTTGTTTTTAGAGTTGAGCCACTTGTTATTCATTTAGTTAGATTATCATTTGCACATAACAATGGTAGAGAGGTGGAGGCTTGAGACACACATGTTCCACATAGCCTATGGTGAGGTTATTATCATGTTGGAAGATGTGGAGGTGCAATTTGCCCACCGGTGGATAGACTGGTAGTTGTAGACAACACTAGCCTTGACTAGGCATTAAAGTGTGAGTATTTACTAGGTGAGAGGCCCAAGGCAAAGCATATCAAGAGTGTTTGCATTAACTTATCTCAACTATGGTGTACGTTTTGGGTATTGCATGCTAATGTGATGAGAAAATTTCTAGCACCATTGATATTTTCAGAACTCGATTTGGATGATGATCCAAATCACTCATATTTTACTTTATGTCTATTATTCTAATAAATATTTGAGAAATAATCTTACAGGTACAATAATAATTCTCCATGGGATGCCAATATGTCCTACAACAGTTGAAGGACACAGAACATTTTCAGAGTGACAATCAAAGACCCGCTGCGATTGTTTTCCATTTCGAGGCATTGCTTCATGAAGACTTATGATATTTTGTACTTTGTAATTGTTTTATGAACTATTTTTTGTTATATTTGGTTTTGGGAAACTTTCATTTCCTTGTAATTTTCATTTAGGACTAGCCACCTTAAAAGTGGCAAACTTGTAATTTTGATCATTTTCTAACCCTAGGAGTAGCAAGTATAAATACTTGCTTAGAATAGGGTTTGAGGAGGCCATTTTTCATATTAGACATCAACACTTCACGTATAGAATTAGGGTTTATCCTAGTTCAAAAATCTCTTATCAATTTCAACCTAAGAATTGGAATTGTGGCGAGTGCGACAAAGGGAAATTGTGAGTTATATTGATTTCATCTTTGTTGTTTTTCATTTCGTCTCTAGTGAGTCATATCTACGATGGATTTGAATCTTTCTTGGAATTATTTGTGAGTGTAATTCATGAACAATTGTCTTGTTAAGATTGATTGTTCTTTTAGTACTTGAATTATATATATCATTTAGTTTTAGCGTGCATTGGAATTGACGAAAGAGTGGAAATCACGATTTTGATGCTTCAATCTTGATCTCATTTCACGTGGATCTAATCTCTCTTTGTTGTTATTTGGTGAAGATTACAAATAGGGATTGCAATTACATCATTTGATCTTCATTTTTCCATCAAATCTCAAAGGGTTTCACGTGATTTGTCATCCACATTGAACCGGTTTTGTGATTGAATTGTGAGTTGTTTTCTTGAGTCATTTGATTGTTCTTGAACTTGATTTTGAGCACATCATCTTTTGGTATCAGAGCACAAGTTGAGAGAAGGGATTAAATGTTGGTTAATTTCGTGATTATCATCTTTAATTAGGGTTCTTCATATTTGAACCGAAATTGTGTGTTGTAGTTTTAAGTTGCGAAAATTGTCTTGATTGGAATTCTGATTTGCTGCTTGTTGGAGTTGGATTGGGAGGATTGTTGTAGCTTCTTGTGATTGATTATTTTCGTGGAAGGGAAGGAGAATAGAAGTGTTGCTAATTCAACATTTTTTGAACTTGAAAAAATTGCCTTTTCTTGCTGTGACTAGCTTGTTGCGTGAAGGAGCTTGTGAAGTTTGTTGTTGTAATTCCATTGTGCAAATTCTAAATTGGGGAAGTGTATTTTACATATTTGCATTGTGTTGAGTATTAAGGAATCTATTTGAATTCAAACACATCCATTAAGTTGTGGGAGTGAATGAGTGTTATTTAAATTTGAAATTCATTTCTTACCAATTGAGGAAGGCTTGCAATTAGTGAAGAGGTTGAAATTCAAATTTGAATTGTTGCCTATTTGTAAGTTGTGGATTAAATTATGGGAAGTGGAGGTATATCTTATTATCCTTGCCGTGGAAGTGGAAGTATATTTGTTGTTGTTGCCATTTATTATTGTTGCTGTGGAAGTATATTTGTTATTGTTATCGTGGAAGTGGAAGTGTATTTGTTGTTGTTGCCACTTGTGTTGTTGCCGTGGGAGTTGCTTGTGAAGGAGTGGTTTGTGGAACTTAGAAAAAAAAAAAATTGTTGCACCATGTATAGCAAAGGTGTGTGTGTGGCATTGCATTGGTGTGTTAAGCAATAGTGAGTGTATGGTGTTGTGTGTGTGTAGTGGTGTGAGTGGCGGTGTGAATTTGTGGAGTTGTGTGGAGTAAGGTGTTGCACATTAAGATCAAGTGCGAGTGTGAACCGTGGCTAATAAAGGAAGTTAAGTAGTGAAGTTTGAAATTCAAATATAAGCATTTAAGTGTGAAAGTTATTGAGTATTATTACTTAAACACTTGCTTAGTTGAATTCAATATCTTAACTACTTGGAAGTATTTATTTGTGCTTCAATTATTCTACTATACTTGAAGTGATAAGAAGTATTTGTTGCATTGGTGACTTGTTGCACCATGGGTGTACAAGTGTGTGTGTTGTTATCCAAACGTGTTATTGTGACATGGTGAAGTGAAGGGAGTGTGCTACAATTATTTGATATTACATTTGTACTTCAAATAAATCGCATCCACAAACATGTCAAATGATAGTGTGAATGGAGGCATTGGTAATGAGGCCAATAGCCAAGTGGGTAGCAGACCAAGTAGTCAAAATACAAGTGGAAGAACTCTAGATGAACAACTTCAGGACCTTACCATAATTGTTACTACTTTAGCAACAAGGATTGATAGGGTGAAATTGCCACCACCACCTGTGGTAAACCTTCAGGCACCACCTAGAGTAGCTCCTCAAAATGTCTAGAGAGAAGGGGCAGTTAGAGGAAATTTGGGGAGAAGAGTAGAAGGAGATTATCATGCTCTTAAGGAAGACAGAGATGATAATTTTGGGGTTAATCCATACCCAGACAGAGAATTTAGACCACCTCGAGGATTAGAGTATGTGAAGCTACAGATGCCTTCATTTGATGGTAGGGGTTCCATCGATGATTACCTAGACTGGGAAGACCAAGTTGAGGGTCTTTTCGAGTGTTATGAGATTGATGATGACTCCAAGGCACGTCTTGCAGCTGTAGAGTTCACAGGGTATGCCACTTTGTGGTGGAAAAATATGGTGATCAGCAGGCGAAGGGATGGAGAGACCGAAATACACACTTCGAGAGACATGAAATGAGTTTTGAGGAAGAGGTTTATACCGGAACACTACAGGCATGACTTATTTATGCGTCTCTAGACACTGAGACAGGGGGGTAAAACAATGGATAACTACGTACAGGAGTTTGAGACACTAGTGATCAGATGTGGATCAGTTGAACCTCTTGAACAAACCCTAGCACGTTTTGTATCTGGGTTGAAGTATAAGATAGCTTGTGTAGTTGAGCTTTAGAGATATAGTACACTTGATGAGGCTATACAGTTAGCCTTGAAAGTGGAAAGATAGAGGCAATCCTATTCATTCCAGGTTACTAGGAGCAAGCCTAGCACTAATTCAAAGCCCATAGGGGTTGTTGGTCAGTTGGATGGGTCAAAGGGAGCAGGTGAGCATTTCAGGGTTGTAGGCGAAATTATCCCTACTATAGAAAAGGAGAAAAATGTTTTTGGGAAAGGCAAAGAGGTAGTTGGATCTAATTTGGGGGCAGATGGTACAAAGGTCAACCAATGGGAAGATGCGCCAGATTAAATGTTTCAAATGCATGGGATTTGGACATATAGCTACGTAGTGTCCCAATAAAAAGGGTGATGACCGTCATGGAAGGTAACGAGGAAGATGATGAGGAAGAGACTGTCGAGCCTACAGATTTATCCTTAGCCTTACAGGAGTATTATGATAATGAACATGCTGAAACACATAGGGATAAAAAGGGAGGAAAATACTTACCTATTAATGTGTTACATCGGGATATAACTATTTCTCTAGATACAGGGACATACAGAGGGAGAATTTATTCCACATACCTTGTCAGATTCGAGGTAACCTATGTATGCTTTTCATTGATAGTGGTAGTTGTACTAATGTCATATTTACTGCATTGGTAAAAAACTTACAATTAACCACTAGCTCCCATCCTAACCCGTATAAAGTGCATTGGTTGGACAATCGAGGTAGTTTGCATGTTATACAACGAGCAATAGTACCAATTAGTATAGGAGATTGGTATAGTGATGAGATTATCTGTGATGTACTTCTTATGTATGCATTTCATTTACTATTGGGTCGGCCATGGCTATTTGATAGAAAGGTGTTACATGATGGGTTTAGAAACACTTACATGTTTCAAAAGGATGGTATTCGGAATTTATTGACTCCTTTGTCTCCATCTAAGGTTCGATCTTTCCAGGAACTAGTCAGAAGCACATATAGTTCTTCCAGATTTTCAGCCAACAAGCCATTCCAAACATCGGGTTTCAGTCCAAGAAAAGACCCTATAGATTTGAGGGCAAATCTTTCAGAAGCCCGAGGAGATGATGGGAAAATTTTTGGCACCATCGACATTTTCAGAACTCGATTTGGATGATGATCCAAATCACTCATATTTTACTTTATGTCTATTATTCTAATAAATATTTGAGAAATAATCTTACAGGTACAATAATAATTCTCCATGGGATGCCAATATGTCCTACAACAATTGAAAGACACAGAACATTTTCAGAGTGACAATCAAAGACCTGTTGCGATTATTTTCCATTCTGAGGCATTAGCTCATGAAGACTTATGATATTTTGTACTTTGTAATTGTTTTATGAACTATTTTTTGTTGTATTTAGTTTTGAGACACTTTCATTTCCTTGTAATTTTCGTTTAGGACTAACCACCTTAAAAGTGGCAAACTTGTAATTTTGACCATTTTCTAACCCTAGGAGTAGCAAGTATAAATACTTGCTTAGAATAGGGTTTGAGGAGGCCATTTTTCATATTAGACATCAACACTTCACGTATGGAATTAGAGTTTATCCTAGTTCAAAAATCTCTTATCAATTTCAACCCAAGAATTGGAATTGTGGCGAGTGCGACAAAGGGAAATTGTGAGTCATATCGATTTCATCTTTGTTGTTTTTCATTTCGTCTCTAGTGAGTTATATCTACGGTGGATTTGGATCTTTCTTGGAATTATTTGTGAGTGTAATTCATGAACAATTGTCTTGTTAAGATTGATTGTTCTTTAAGTACTTGAATTATATATATTTTAGTGTTGGCGTGCATTGGAATTAAAGGAAGAGTGGAAATCACGGTTTTGATGCTTCAATCTTGATCTGATTTCACATGGATCTAATCTCTCTTTGTTGTTATTTGGTGAAGATTACAAATAGGGATTGCAATTACATCATTTGATCTTCATTTTTCCATCAAATCTCAAAGGGTTTCACGTGATTTGTCATCCACATTGGACCGGTTTTGTGATTGAATTGTGAGTTGTTTTCTTGAGTCATTTGATTGTACTTGAACTTGATTTTGAGCACATCATAATGCATCAAGCGGGAGGTTTTGGTAGCATATGTACTTCTACATCATGCAATTGTAAGGAAGGTTCATATCCATGGATAAATCGGGCTACTTAGCACACTACATGTTTTTGCCACTATTTGATGACTTCATAGATATAGGTTTATATAGTTGGGACTCCATGTGTTTGGCGTAATTGTACTGCTAGCTATAATTGGTAACTATATTTGCTACATAGGAGATGAGGGGTGCAACGATCCTTCTACAAGTATAGGCTTGGGATAAGTTCCCATACATTGCTCCATTGTCTGGGTGCAATATTAGCTTAAAGGTGTGTCCTTAGTGACTTAGTGGAGGATAGCTTAAGACACTACACAGCACCCTAAACATGTTGTGTACACATGCCAAGATGCATTTGACCAACAATTTGCACATTAGCTATGTTATATCGCCTAGTACACTTGCCCTTATAATATTATGGAACCTCATACTAACTTATGTGTTGAATTTCAATTCATTTAGACTGTGCCAATGTCACCATAAAGCCCCACTTACATCAAATTGATCTACAGGGAAGGATCTATACTAAATTGGTGGCATTGCATGTGGTATGCATAAGCTTTTGGGATGCTCATAATAGGAAATTGATCCAGTTAAAGCTGGGCTATAAAGTGCACACGAAATACATCTAATTGTATATACATGTCAATCGACACTATGTCAAATGGACTAGAGCAGTTGTTGGATATTTAGTAAGTAATGCATTTACAATGGTCAACTAACTTCACTACATAAGAAACTTCCATTGATGCATTTTCTTGTGCTTCTCCATTTAAGTTGACACCTTCCACCACATCTACTTAGCACCTAATCTACCTATAGAGGTTTCTCTTATTAATGGGAGCATACAATTTATTGAGGAATATGGTGGGGTTATACTATTCCCTACCATTCCCATAAGCATGCACATGAATAGTAAGAAGGTTCAAAGGAAGCACATGAAGAGCTAGTAGATCTTGAGCCTATACCATTACCTTACCCTAAAGACAGAAGACATAGAGTTAGAGTAGGTTGATGAAGGGATGCCCAAGGTCATCACCAAGAATTTCTTGCAAATCTTTCCCTTAAGAATGAGACACACGGTAGTCAATATATGACAAAGGTCCTTATAGGCAGCTTAGCTCTTGATTCGATGTTGTTTTTTACTCCCCATCATTACTTTGTCAATGACACTATTTTTTCCATGAATATTTGTACCCATTTATAGTTTAATGAAAAAGTAAAAAAGTATAAATTTAGTTTTCAATGTTTGCCACCTTTTCGTTTTTAGTCTTAAACATTTATTTATTTTTACATTTGAGTCATTAATGTTTACAAACAATTGAAAACAAGACCTTTTAATTGTGGTGTTAAATTTTCTATTAGAAATTACACGTGGCACCATATTATTAGTCTACGTATTTTAATGGGAAAAATATAAATTTACTTCACAATATTTACCACCTTTTCCATTTTAGTCTCAATGTTTAATTTAATTTTTTATATATATTTGAGTCATCAACGTTTGCAAATAAGTTCTTTTAGTGACAATATTAACTTTTCTATTAAGGATTAACACGTCGCACAATTTAATGAGTCCTTGTAATTTTATAAAATAAATAATACAATGAAATTACAATAAAATAAATAAATTTGATTAAAAAAATTAGAAAAATAGTAAAAAAATGCTAAAAAAAACAAAAAATAAAAACATACATACATACATATGTCCCTATTTAGTTATTTAGTAATATAACTAATAGTTATTTATTGAAGGTATGATTGTCAATTATTTATACTTTTTATTTCTATGAAAACAGAATAAAAGAATACTAACCTACAAAAGATAATAAACATTCCTTATAAAGAGAAAATAGAAAATTACCTAGAATGAAAATTCTTGAACCAATTTATGTATAAACAAGGTGATAGAATGTATTTTGAGAATAATTATTTTATTCTCTCTCTTCAATATTTAAGTAAATGGGCCAATAGTTCCATTTCCATGCATTACTAATGACATCCTTAGTGATAAAATGTTGACATTACCCTTTCAATACATGTTTTTAAATTCAAATTTTAACTAATTAACTATTTTATTAAGGAAAAAAAAATCCTATCATTGTTTTCATTCATGCATTATTTCTTGTGATTTTCTTTTCATGCCTAAAATTATAAGAGTAAGATAACCTTGTACTTTAAAGACCTATTAAGAATATATTAAATGTGATATTTTTCTTCTTTTGTAGTGAAATTTTGAATACCATTTAATAAATTTGTTACTCCTGATTCGATCCCAGTTTGATCCCTTGAACTTTGATCCTTTAGCTCAACCTTTAAACCTAATTTGATAACATTATTTCCAAAGTGATGCCCAAAGAGTTAACATAGAAAAAAAGGAAAAATTATAAATGAAAGGATCAACGTTTTAGATCAAGTTAAAATAGAGGATTAAATTTTCAAATAATTAAAGTAGAGAATAGAGTAATACTAAGTAGTTATAATAAGTGATCAAGCTTTTAGGTTGTTAAAATAGACAATCAACATTATACTAAGTGATTCAAATAGATAATTCATTACTATCCTATAAACATAAAGATTTATTTACTGTCTGTAGTAGTGCCATAATGGGATCTTTTATTTTAACTACTTAACATAATATTGATTATTTATTTTAATTACTTAAAAGTTTAATCCTCTATTTGAACTTAACCTCAAAAGGTGATCCCTTTACTTATAATTTTTTCATAGAAAAAATTAGAGAAAAGTATAGATTTAGTTCAAAAGATTTAACCATTATTCTATTCAATTACTTAACCTTTTTTATTCTATTTGAGTTATCAATCTTTTGAAAATTTTTTGTTTCAATCTTTCAATTAACTTTATTATCCTATCAAAGTATGACACGTGCAGATTCTAAGCTGACTCATAGTAATTGATTATATTAAATTTTTATTTAATAATAAAAGTACAATATATATAAAAAAAATAGAGAACCCACACTTACCCACTACTAGCCACCACGAAAAATATGGTGGACCACAAGCTACCACTATAAGTGGTGATGGCTATTCACATCTATTAGTGCATGGCGTGACCACCTACAAAGGTGAATCGCTACTAGCTACCCTTTAAAGTGCCATTTTGCCTTTTCGAGTTGATTAAATAGTGGTCCTACATTTTGATGCTTCTTCAATAGAGGATTGTCTTTTCTACATAAATACCAAAATTATATCAAATAAATAAATAAATAAAATAAATGTTAAGAACTCAAATTAGAGAGGCGATTAAACATTAAAAATTGAATTTTTATTTTTTTAAATATTATTAACTTAGATATAATAACAAGGTTGATTAACATAAATACAATAAAAAAGTACATGTTAATTATTTAAATCCAAATACATATTATGTAAAAATTCATATGTATACCCTTTGCTTGAGCAACTTAAGAACCATGGTGTTTTGAGTGAAAAGAAAATGTTTCCAGCTATATGAACCACTTAAAAGGAATGGGTATAATATTATGGGAAAGATAAGTGCATATTTTAGTATCAATACTAAAATATAATTCTCAAAATAAAATTTATACGTTGTATCAATAAGAGACTACACATGAAACTTACAAAGAAAAAAAAATTATACATGACATTATAAGATTTTATAAGCAAAGTGGCCATCTTATTATAAGTAAAACTATTACTATTCATAAAATTTTACTTTAAAATAACATTTCTTCTAATATAAAATTTAAAATGGATATATCATAGGCCATTTAATTGTCACAAAATCAATACTACAGTTTGATTATAGTTTAAAAGAAATGCTCAAAATGCAAACTTAAAAGGGTTAAAAAAATTATAAACAAGTAGAAATGTTAGATGTTGAAGATGAACTAAGATATGTTTATAAACAACCTAAATAAATATTACCTATTGGTTGAACAGTGTCAATTAGAGATAATTTATAATATCTTTTGTCTTACCTAGGTTGATGGATCGCCAAACTGCTAGTCCTAAGCTTACCTTAAACTTGTAGAAGGGAGGCTACAAATTGATTGAGATATAGACAATAAGTGTGTAATGGTGTAAGGAGGCTGCTGTGTGCGAGGAAGGCGGGGAATATGAGGAGATTGAGGAGTGGTGTTTCTTGTATAATTAAGGAAGGAGAAGGTATGTGAAATCACATGTTAAGGTAATGTTAAGTTTTGTAATGAATATTAAGTTATACATTTACTTCTTAAAAGCAAAATTTGTATTAAGTTTTCTTTCTTTCCTTTTTTTTCACTAATATCTTCTTCATTAAGAGATTTACTTATCGTTCCCTAATAGGCAACATACTCTATAGAATCATTTTGCCAGCATTTTTGGACTAAAATAATTCTCCCTCAAACAAAACCATCAACAAAATCGTATGAAAAAAGATATATATATATATATATATATATATTTATACAACCCACACCCAATAGTGAAATCAAATTGCCAATTGAGATGCATAAATCTTTTTGGTATTTTTGGAATTTAAAGAAGGGAAGGAATTTTTTATGGTTTTTTTTTTTAATTATCGAACAAATGAAAAATAAATAAATAAATGAATAGATTATCAATTGGATATGAAACACCCATTAACAATACAAGATGGGTTTGATTAATCTCTAGAGATGATATGATGCACTAATCTAGAAACTAATCTATCCATTAATATAACTTGATACGGCACATGAATTATAATAATAGGTTTTATTTATATAATTGATATTATGTACAATTATAAAGATCATTGCTGTTGTAATCTAAAAGTTTGATTGATAAGATAAGATTGTAATAGAACTCTCAAAAATTTTTCATATCAAAAGGCTTCATACTTTATTACAATCCGTGCAATATATAGTCTCATAACCTAGATAGCTAATGAACACAAAAGGAAATAACATAAAAGAAAAATAACATTAATAACCTAATGACTAAAATTGACCAACTTAATTTAGAAATTGACCCTATTTACTCTCAAATTAAAAAGGAAAATATAAAATAAGAAATACTAAAACTAAACCTAAAATAACTAAAAGGACAAAATATAAATATAAATAAAATAAAATAAACATAGAACAAATCTAGTTGTGTGAAATAATGAATGTTACATAACATGTATTAATAGTTTGGAGCCTTTAGCTTGATTAAAATATACTGTCTTTTGGCTATAGATGCTTCAAACCTTTTTAATGATCTCTTGGCTAAATAGTTCCACTATACAACAAATGTTCCAAACTTTTTTGAGATACTTTAAATCTTTTGATCCTATAAAATTCTACAATAGTTTTGGTATTTAAATTCTTGGTCCCTTTAACTTTGTTTCTTCTCGAATTCATTTGTAAACCTTTCTAAACCTTGCATTTGATTGCACAAGCTGATGGATCGCATCAAGTTCCATTCAACACCTAATGTAATTTTATCCTCACTTGAAAAATACAATCACTAAGGTTGAACATCACCAGTAATGGAGGAAAAAAATATTAAGGATGAATTGATAACATTAAGTAAAACAAGGGGCATTACAACAAAAGAGAAGCTAAAGGCAAGCAAATAATAGAATAAAGAGTGAAAACAATTACCAGATAGATCCCAAAATTTATTAGGTCTTTGTAATTTTATCCTAAATTTTCAATTTTGACAATTAAATTCTAAAATTCACCTTACTTATCATGCCTTTATAATTTAATCCTAAAACATTAAGCTTTAATAGTCAATTTCTAAAACATTATGTGAAAATTCCAATATTCACCTTATGACGTATTGCTGAGAGCTTCCTTCTAACTCTTTAGATGAACTTCTCACTCTAGATAAAACCTACTTTCTTTTAATTGACGGTGTACTGCTAATATGGACTTTGTACTAGATGATTTCATGGGAATTGTCCTAATTCATCCTCATCCTCTTCATGGTCTACATAAGTGTGTCACCATGAGAAGTAAAAAAGAAATCAAACTTTAATGAAAGTGTGAGTGCCTACAATGGTGATTCTACTGAGGATATAAAAGGTAAATTCTAATGTGCTCATGATTATTTTTAATCCAAGACTTGCTAGCTTTTGCTGGTTGCCCATTGCATGCTTTTTATAATATAATGTTTTATTTAAAAATCAAAAGAAAGAAACCAAAAGTTGGTCTTAGAAGTGGGTTTTTTGAGTAACAGTGTATTGTCATGTGAGTCTCGACATTCGTAACTTTAAATCAATGACACGTAAATAATACTTTAAAAAGTACTTAAGAGGAAGCAGTCGGGAGAAGAAACATGCAATCTTTGTGACTTAAACAAACTTATAATAAGTAAACAAGCTATTGAGCATCAACCTCACTACTCTTAATCAAGTATTGACTCGTTATTCATTTGAGTTTTGTTTGATATTTGTAAGCAGAGATTTCATATAATTTCTTTGTTTATTTAACCCCTAAAACCATAGTTGTTAACTTAGTAAGTCAAATATACAATTATATAAGTTTACAATTTCATGAGATTTTTTTTAGTTAAAATGGATGGAAAATCATTTGATGCAAACCATTAGTAAAATTATGAATTTATATGTATGATTTTACAAGTTTTTTATTTCATTGATTTTATATGATTCTATACAATTTTATCGATTCTATAAAGTTTTAATTATCGGTAAAACCATGAATTTGACAACCATACCTAAAATTATTGAATTGTCAAATGAAAAGGCATGACTAAGTATTTATAAACTCTTAAGGTATATAACATCTATTAAATCACCTCAATTATCGATGAATGAAACAAAATATACTCATTTCAAGGGTATCTTAATGAGCTAAATGAACTAAAGACCAATAACATGTTTTATTAGGTGTGTGAACTTACTTGAAAGAAGTTGAGAGTGGATGGGTTAGTCATACAATCCCTATTTTGAATCTCTCATGCGAAATCTTTCTAGCTCATCTAAATTATAAACTAAACTCGTTAGGTCTTGTCACTTAAACCTAAAGAGTCAAGTGCAAGTAAATAATTAACTAATGATGAATTAATAGTGGGCTTAGCCTAGTACAAATTCGGCTTGCTAAAGAGGCCTTCCATAAGGTTAAGTTGTGTGACCTACTATTAGAAGTCATGATGCCATCCTTATAATCGGCTTGTGTGAGCTAACAATACAAAGGAATTGTCATCTTTAACTTTATCACCTAATGGGATGATTATTATTATTTTTTCCCCTTTTTTTACAATTAAAGATGTTGAACCTAGATCTATTATTGCTACTCAACAAACCCTAACATAGCTAATCAACCTTTCATGGAGGCTCTAGAGTATAGGGTTTTCTTTCATTTTTCATCTTCAATTTTTTAGAATTGGTTCTTCCAATTAAAAACACATTTTTAAAAAGCATATTTAAGTTAGGATATCACATTTTTACTCACCGAACATATGAGATAAAAATCTATATTAGCTATAAAAAAAACCAATTACTCAACTCTACACATTTTTTTGTTATATGTTTTGAGTAAAAACTATAATTGAGTGATTAATTTCACTATAACCTATACAATATATTAAATAATTCTTAAATATTTCATATATGAACATTTTTTTCTTTTTTTTTCCCCAAATGATTATCTTTGTTTAATTTATTTAAAAGAATGAGTAGTTTTGATAAAGAAATATACACAATAAGATATTGAAAAGTTGCCTACTACTTTAATATTATTGATTGTATATATATATATATATATTTTCTCCTTTCAAAATGGAATGGGAGATGTTTAAAAAAAAAAAAAAATGTGCGGGGGACTTAATTGGCTATATACGAAAATTCCCATAATCATACAAAGCCGTCCGTCACCGAAATCGCTTAAACCCTAACTACAGTTAACATCACTCAAACCCTAACACTTCTACGGTTATTTTTCTTTTTTCTTTCCTCCAACCACTCGATACTATCTCCCAACCGTGAAATGGCGGAGCAGGCAGCGCCAGCACCAGAGCCAGAACCAGCACCGGTAACAGAACTTCCGGAGACCACCTCCGACCCAGCCGAATCGGCCGCTGCTGACATGGACCTCGAGGCCTCCGAGCCTGTGGCCTCCACCGAGGCCGAACTCAACGTCAAGCGACCGAGAGACGAAGAGGAAGCAGAAAAAGGAGAAGGAGAAGACAGCGCTGAACAAAACGGTGGCGTAGCGAAGAAGCAGAAGGTGGAGATAGAGAAGTCAGTGGAAGAGAAGAGGCTGGAGAATGACTCGGAGGATAGGGTCAAGCTGGGCCCTAAGGATTTCAGATCTTCCGTGGAGATGTTTGATTACTTCTGTAAGTTTTTGCACCATTGGCCCAGTAACCTTGATGTCAATAAGGTAAAGATTGAATTTTTACTTGTTTTAGTAGGTTATTTTACTCGTGTTTAGTTTTTTTTTTTCCTTTTGATTTGTAATTAAGTGAATCATGTAGCGTTATTGAATTGATTTTGTTCTAAATATTAATTATATTTAGATTAAACCACTGGCGAACTGTAATGTTTGGAGTGTATATTATGTAATTAGGTCGCGATAATGGATGCCTGGTACTGGGTAAAAGACTCATAAGAGAAGGTTTTCACGTTTTGTTAATTACACACTTTATCTAAAAGCAAATACGAAAAATGTGAAAAATCAATTGCCCTCTGGCACCCTTTGGCATTTTCCTGCGTAATATTGTTCCTTTCATTCTCAAGATTCCGTTATTTTTTTAGTTCCTTTTAGTTTTGTGGGCGGTTTATCATGTTTGAATTGATGATAAAGGCCTTTTCTTTTGATGAGACTGTTTCTCGAAGTCTCTGGGAAAAAGTGGAGACTTTGGTGGAGTGCCTATACATCTCAAGACGCAATGAATTTCAGTATTTATGTTGGGCAGAGTAGTAGCATCTTCCCCCCCACCCCCCCAGGGTAATGCTGTGATTGAAACAGGCACATAAAATGCGTATAAGGTGCATGTTAAGAATGGCCTGTGTTGTGTTGTAGATCTGACTAATGTCCTGTTTTGAACCCAAAACTCATTCAATTTTTCATGAGAGTTCTTGAACCCCTTAATGTATAGGCCTACCTGGGGTGAGAATTAGCATATTTACTGTGATTCTGTGACTAGTCCACTACAATGCACTGTCTTCCAGTTCTTTGTGTGAGTTGGTGGAGGATTGCTTGTGACTATAATAGTTCATGTTGCAGATAGTACAGGTATTGAGGTTATGGTGTGAAATCTGTAGGCAACTAATGAGTGGTTAACTTTTCAAAAACACGGCTGCAGCACATTTTAAATTTTAAGTGCTATTTGTTGAAACATGTTCGTTATCCCCAGATTGTACACTCTATCTAGTAACAACTTAAAAAAAAAGGTTTTGAGATTTAATGAAGTCGATAAGGAAGAGTAATTATACTCCTGGTATGATGCTGGAGCCTGGAGGTAAGTATTTCTATGAAGGTCCCCTTAAGGAATGCCCTTGGGATAATTGTAAAGAGAACATAAAGAAACTTTTCTCATTTTTTTAAAGCTGATTACATATTTCATGGAAAAAAGAAAAAAATGAATATTGAAGAGGAAAGGTTTCCTTTTTGGCCTCTAACAAGTGCCTTTAGGCTCTCAGCACCTGTTAATGCTTTTTTGTTTTTAATTGGAAAAGCTGTCCTTTTAGAGGTGGCCCTATGTTTCCCTGACATTGCTTAAATACTTTCGAACATATACATGTTTAGAAGCACAAAAAGCACAGTGGGGTGCAAGTTCTCTAATTGTCAAATGATCTTGACAAACAAGGAGAATTAATTTCGCCAAAGAGGAATAAGTCCATAATAATTCATGTACCAGATCAGACAAATATCTCTGTGAGAACTGGGACATAATTGGTGCGGATTTAATCAGGGCTACTAGAGAGTTTATGACATCAGGGCATTTACTGAAAGAGATAAACAACACGGCCATCACTCTAGTACAAAAGGTGACCAACCCCACTAGATTGGGGGATTTCAGGCCAATTGCATGCTACAATGTTATCTATAAGGCCATCTCTAAGGTGCTTGCAGCAAGGATGAAATTGGTGTTACCATCTCTAGTGGGGAGGGAACAGGCGGCTTTTGTCCCAAGGAGGAAGATTTCGGATAATATATTCTTAGCTCAGGAACTTATGGCAAATTATCATGGCAAAGTGGGAGCTCCTCGCTGCATGATGAAGGTGGACCTTCAAAAGGCCTATGATACGATGAGATGGGATTTTGTGATAGGGGTCCTGTCGGCTATGAAATTTCCTCCTCATTTCTGCAGGTTAATGAGTCAGTGCATTTCAACGCCAAAATACTCAGTAAATGTAAATGGGGAACTTGTGGGGTTTTTTGCTAGTAAAAGAGGCTTAAGGCAAGGAGATCCTATATCTCCTTACCTTTTTGTACTTTGTATGGAAATCCTCTCAATGCGCTTGAGACAACTTATACAGCACTCGGAGTACTCACTTCATTGGAGGTGCCAAATTGAACGTCTCACCCATCTCTATTTTGCATATGACCTCCTCATATTTACTAAGGGGAACAAAGAATCTATCTCTTTGGTACGACATACTTTGTAGGACTTCCAGGACATTTCAGGACTGGCAATCAATAACCACAAGAGTAGCATTTTTTTCTCTCAGGTCCCAGCTAGCACAAGGGAGGCCATAATCCAATGCACTCAATTCAATGAGGGCAAACTACCGGTGCGGTACCTAGGGGTTCCCCTTATCTCATCGAAGCTTAAGAAACAGGATTGTGAAATGTTAGTGGAATGCACTATGGCCCGAATCAATTCATGGACAACCAAGCACTTATCCTATGCGGGTAGGCTTCAGTTAATCAGATCTATCCTCTTCTCCATGCAGGTCTATTGGTGCTCCATCTTTGTACTTCCGAAGTCGGTTGTCACGAGAATAGAGCAGCTACTTAGGAATTTCCTTTGGAGTGGCGACCCGCAAATATTCACTAAGGCAAAAGTCAAGTGGGTTGAAGTGTGTCAACCAAAAGAAAGTGGTGGCCTTGGGTTACTGGATATCCACCAGTGGAACAAAGCCATCCAAATTAAGCACATATGGAGGCTTTGCAAACAGGGAACAAAGAGCTTATGGTCAGAATGGGTTCATTCCACTATACTCAAGGGAAAGAGCTTCTGGTCGTCCAAGGCTCCAAGCGTCTGTTCCTGGACATGGAAGAAATTACTCAAACTGAGAGGTTTGGTTAGATCTTCTTTCTATTGGGAACCAAACAATGGCCTAGATATCTCTCTATGGGCAGATTTTTGGCTCCCGTTAGGACCTCTGGATACTTGTTTAGTGCTCGGGTCATGCACAGCACGGGCTTCCCAGCTACAACTAGGCTATGTTCCATAATGAACGGCAATGAATGGAGTATCCCGAGGGGCCCACCGTGGGATAGTTTCATATTCCCCAGTCCATCAAACCGAATAGCGCAGAGCAGGACCGCTTTTGTTGGAAACACTCACGATCTAGAGAGTACACTATTAAGAGTGGCTACACTTTCCTAAACCAACCAACACTCAGCATGCCTTGGCAGCGAGTAGTATGGAATAAAACCTCCCTACCTAGACATGCTTTCATATTATGGGTGGCTTTGGTTAAGGAAATTATCTACCCTTGATAGGGTACATTGCTGGGGCTAGCACAGTCTACCACTTACCTCCTATGTCACCAACATCCGGAGGATCATGCCCACCTTTTCTTCCAGTGCGATTACACATCACAAGTCTGGAGCATAGTTTGTGACTACATGAATTGTCTAGTTTCCTCAAACAACTGGGAACAAGTGATCAGATTTTTTATGGCTTTGGGTGACTCACCGACACATCAGAGGTGGTATAGAACCTTAGCTGCAACAGTTTATTGCATATGGCGCACCCGTAATAAAGTGCGTCTTGGGCAAGCTCTTCCGGGGATTAGCATTGTAGCAAATCACATACGTGCCTACTCAAGGCCATTGTAACCCTACCACTTTACTTTACACTAGTGCCTAGGGTTAACATGCTAGCACATTTATTGTTGATGTGCCCCTTGTAATTTGCTTTTCTGTATTGTATTACTCAATTTGCAAATCAATAAATTATTAATTACCAAAAAAAAAATATCTCTGTGAGAAAATGGGAGAATGGGGGAGCTGAACAAATATATTGTTTTATGTTATGGTTTGAATATCATTAGTTTATGTGTTCAAAATGGCATGTGCAAATTGGAATTCTCATATGTTTGAGTGGGGCACATAGCCTGGCAAAAAATGTTGATGTTAGAGCTTTTAGTGATAGTGTTAGCTCTGCACCCTTTTCTGATTTGAAGGACTGGATGAATGATAGACCCAGTACTCATGAGAGCAGTCTGGATAGTGAATAAATTTTCAGAATCTACTCCCTTGGAATTTGTCGATCATTTCTTTTGGTTCTTGACGGGTGGGATACCCTCATTGCCACTTGTACCCTAGACTGGTATAAGGTCCATGAGTATGGGAAATTAGCTGGTCCCCTGCTTCTGTGGCTGTCCTGCTTTTATTTCAATTCTTCAAGAATGAATGATGGCTCATGTGGAAATCATGTTTTTGGGGAAGTTTCTCTTCTATCAAAGCTTTAATTATTGTTGTATATGTCAAGAGAGTGATTCTGACAAAAGGACAATTGGCTTCAGTCTGTTTTCATCCTATTGATTTATGTAGTGATCTGATTGATGTGCTGCAAATGAAAGTTGGGCTTGCGTCATTTTCATGTATGCTTGTTTTTTGTTAACTGTTTCAGACTAGTGAAATCCTTATCTGTATACAAGCCAAATAGTAGGCCTGGGATAGTTATTGACCACCCAAGTGTATGGGGCATGACCTATTTGATAAAGACTAGTCTGATATATAAGCTAGATGTAAATAGTTATAGCTACGATCATATATAATAACTGAATTTGCATGATTTGCCTGTTCTTGATTACAGTATGAGTACATGATGTTGCTGGAGTTGATAAAGAAGGGCCATGCAGAGCCAGATAGAAAGATTGGTGTTGGTATCAAGGCATTTCAAGTCCGTTTTCATCCAGTGTTCAAAAGTAGATGCTTCTTCCTCATTAGAGAAGATGATTCGAGCGATGATTTCAGCTTCAGGAAATGTGTTGATCATATACTTCCATTGCCAGAAAGCATGAAAGTGAAGTCTGATGCCAACAAAGCACTAGGAGGCAGAGGGAAAGGTGGTGGAGGAAGAGGTGGTGGTCGTGGTCGTGGCCGTGGTCGTGGTCGTGGGTGGGGTGGTAAAAATCGACGCTGATGTAATGTCGGCAAATTTTATTTATGGATTTATTAGACTATGTTCTACCATATCTCCCTTTCTTTTAGCTGGAGAGGAAATTATACTCCTTTTACATCTCTACAATGCTTTATTGACTGGGAATGTATTAAAATTTTGAGTATGGGAGCAATGGATGAAACTACTGCCTCTCTTAAAAGTTTGGGAGCAGCAAATTCATTTCCTCTTTGATTCATACTATAATTTGATGAAGCTAGGATCGTATTTCATTCAAGATCAAGCTTGCATATGCGGTTCAAATATTTTACATGCGATCCGGAACGACTGAATGGCTACTGAAGCTTGTGTGGAGTTCTGATAGTTGTGAGAATTTGTAAATGCGAGCTCCTTGTATGACTTGCTAGGAAGAATCTAACTATATTTTTTACCAAACTAAACAAAATAGGTTGCCCTCTCCTTACTTGTTATCTAACGAATGAGCGTAGTGTGAGTTTGTGCGGCCATGAGTGTGTAAACGTTTTTGCTTGGATCGATAATTTTGGTTTGTGGTGTGTTACATGAGTGTTGTGAATAAGGCTAACCGGTTTCAAAGAAACTGATTGCCACCAGACTTTTGAAACTGGATGTTAAGTTGGTTTCCATTGTTCAGGGATGGTCCGAAACCATTGGCTCTGGTTGATTCTTATTCTGGAGTTTTGCCTAGAGAACTACCATTTTTAAATTGATTCAAAATATTATTACCTTGTACGTATAGTTTTCATAGCTTACATATCCTATATCTGCTCATCTTTAATTGCTGTATTTCAAACATTTTATGTAATACATATCATAACCAACTTCACATTTTTATGAAGTTTATACTTAGCAAAAACAACTTCAACCATTGTTTTTCTCTGTGTTAATGTTGAACGTCAACAATACTAGATTTTACGTGAGACATTTAATAAACGTTGCATAAACATAAAAGTTATTGGCTATATTTGCAATATTTATAAATGTCATCAAATGTTGGAATTGTTGAAGTGAGTTGTGGATCTAACAACGCAAATGTCTATATCTTTTGGCTATTAATTTTCAGCTGTCTTTTAGTAGACCTTTATATTGTAACCGAAGCAATAATAGACAAAAACTTTGTATTGATCAGTTTAAATGCATTAATTAATGTAATTGAGGCCAATCATAGATAGATGAAGAACCCTTGGTAGATGTTCTACGGTGCATATGATACTTTATATTCCATCTTATGGGTATAGATTTAAAAAATTTATAATCGAAACCCATTTAATAAGATATAATACTAACAATATAGGGTCCATTAGGTTTTGGAATCCGATAAGTTATGATACTTAGACCATAGCAAGTACTATCAACACTTGATTTTCTTAAAATGGTCCATATAATCAATGATATCCAAATTAACTAAGACTTGTTTGTGCAAACTATAATGAGTACGTATATTTTGTACTATCAAAGGAGTTTTGGATCAAAACACAGCAAGCATCTTAATATTTTGAGCTAAACTAAGTTTTGGACAAGAGTTTTGTTAATGAGTGCCTTATGGGTATTAGCTAAGTTTATTTAATAAGGAAATTAAAAATACCATTTATAAAACACTAACCATACGTTTTAGAATTGAGAATAGATTTACAGGAATCATGTAAGCCTTATAAAGTTTTCAACTAACGTATTCTACAAAGATAACCAAGCAAAAAAGACACATAAGCAAAGTAAAATGACAAAGAACATAAAGCCCTACGCCGAAATAACATTTTGAATTATTAGGCAATATAACGATTCATCGGTGAAATCATGAAAAAAAATTCATTGATTGATAGATAGATATCACGTATTATGTATAGATAATATGTAAATATAAATAAAATTTTAATATATATGATAATAAAATAGATAATTTTTAAAATAATTATCATCCATATTTAATATTATTTATATATATCAAAATCTTATTAATATTTCAACTATTTATATATAATTATCACCCATATACATACCATATATATATAACAAGTAACATATATCAATTATTAAATCTTTTCCCAAAGCCATCAACTCCATCATCTATTCCTTCTATTTGTTTGGTTGTTCAATTTGCTTCATTAAGCCCGATTTTCCGTAAGACAACAAAATCATTTAACCGAGTTCTAATACTTCAAAAAAAATAAGAAACCAGCCGACTTCAATCCAATGCATTTATTACTAGAATTTATTAAGATTCCAACCTTCTAATCTCTCTATTTCCTATCCAATATCTTCTCTCCCAATAAGTAATACTTATTCTCGAAAAACTCTTCAATAACCAAACGTTACAAACAAAATAATTACACGTGCATAATTACTTGATTAATGAATATTAACATATAAATAATCATTAACCGCCATAATTTCTATTTCTTCATGCGATGGCTAGAAATGAAATTCACATTGATAAACACAACGTGCCATACTTTCTAATCTACGTTTATTTTCAATCAGCTTCTTGTCACTCCTACTGTATTCTACCATACTACTACTAGAAGTGGTATTAGCTTTGATTAACCTTTGACATGGCGGATTACACTGTCAAAAGTGAAAGTCTGTTTGATAATTATGAGTTAATCTCAGATGTCGATCCTATTGAAGGAGACCCATTTTGCTTTTCCTGTAATCAGCTTCAGTTTCCTAGTCTTGATGAATGTTTCAGGTAGTACACATGCATGCATGGTTTGATTTCTCTCTTATCTTCATCCAAATTGGCAGTAAAACATGATCGAATGCTGGGTGTGTTTGTTTCATGGAAAACATTCATGATTTTAAACATTTTCCGTAGTTGGGCAAGAGTAATTTCATTGGTTAATACTTATCTTACTTGGGATTTTATGATTTATGTTCGAGCCTTATATCTATATTCAAATTTACGTAAATACAAATCCATACAATTTTGATATGTCAACCATATATTGACATTATTTTCTTTTTTTGTTCTTCTTTTTTCTTTTAATTTTTTATTTGGGATTATTTCCCTAGTGAGAATGCAGGTTTGGACTGGCAATATTGTCTGCCGAGTTATCAAGACAGCTTCGATGATGAAGTTTTTCCATTACTAGAAAACATTCCTCAAGATTATGATCATAGTGCCCCGGAGCCAACACCACCATTGGAAATTGAACCAATCTCTTGTGTTGCTCAAGGTTGTTTTCATTTTCCATGTAAGCCAAATACTACAATTATACATGAGGTTTATGCAGTCCTATTTAACCAATAAAATAGCTATAGGAGGGAATAGATAATGGAAATGATTGGGTTGACAACCAGCTCGGTCGGTTCTGAACTGTGAATTTGCCTATGAGGACCGATTCAACTTGGTTTTGGACTCATCAATTAGATAGATCCTAACTGGTTTATTTATAAACCCGTTGATTCAATGGATTCAACAAGTGGATCAACATCTATAAAAAAAAAAAAATCGAATTGGTTCACTTGAATCGGTTTGACTCTTCCCACCATGAGCTGATACCGATTCAAGCCCCTTCCAACTCATGATCTAGTGGATCAAGATCGAGCTCGAATTGGTTTGAATCAACCCAATATCTAGGAAGGAATGTAATGGAGATTTTAACAATTAAATGATAGAAGGGACGAGAGACAGTAGAATAATTCTATATATATATATATAGTTTAATCATTATTGTTAATTATTTATTTATTTGGTTTTTGGTTATGATTTTATGAACATATCATTGTTGTGGTAGATGAGAAGAAAGAAGAGAGAACTTGCGAGAACAAAAGGATCATGAAACGGTGTGTAGAAGATCAAAAGAAGAGTACGAAAATGTTGACGAAGGAAAATGTATCCAAATATTTTTACATGCCTATAACACAAGCAGCCAAAGAGCTTAATGTAGGAGTGACTGTCCTAAAGAAAAGGTGCAGAGAGTTGGGGATTCGAAGGTGGCCTCATAGGAAGTTGATGAGCCTCCAAACCCTAATTCGGAATGTCCAGGTTCTCTCTCTATCCTCTCATTCTAACCTTGAAATCATCTTCCTTTGCTCATGGCATTAACCACCTTTTTATTGGAAAAATGTTGTTAAGTGTTTCGAGAATAGTTATTAAAATAACTAAATAAAATAATTTTTATTTTTTTTGTATAATATCGGAATATGTGAAAAAAAAAATTCTTTATAATCATGATGAAAGTGAGATTGTTATATATAATTTTTCAAAAACATTGTGAGGTCTGAAGATGCTTTTGTCTTCAAAATTAGCATTATATGAAATAGTGAAGCCGATTGACAGGATTTTTTCTTTTTCTTTTTTTTTTTTAAATTTTTTTCCACTTAACATGACATTATGTGATGGAATATATATGCATTTGGAACTTGGAAATACTACTACAGATGCTTTTCAGTATCTATAATTCTGAATTTGAGAAGACTGGCAATTTACTATTCATGCTAACGAATATCTTAATAGTAGGTCGTCTTTCTATTGATTTTCTAGCACATATGATATAATAGGATCCATAAATATATCCAATTTTCCCATATATAGAATCTGTACTCTATTTACTATCTATAGATGGGTGTTTTAAAAATCATATAACATTTATTATTAAGATACTTTTAATTATAAAAATTTCAATATAGAACATGATACATATATAAAATTCGAAATCCTATTAATCTAATGGTTTAAAGCATCCAGTTGTGTAGACCAATTGTAGGCAACAAAATATTCCATTTCAAACATAAATTACATATTACAAAATAATTGCACAAATGATGATTTTTCTTTTTTTAATTTTTTTTTGTTAGACTATTGATAATAAAATCCTTTTAACACCCTTATCGTTTTCGGTAAAGTATATCCCATTTTACCTATATCTTGGTAAATTAATTGGATAGATGCATATGTCAAGAAACATTATTATTTTTATTTATTTTTTCATTTATTTTTGTGCAATGAAATAATATAAATAAAGTAATATGGTCAATCAAATGTTTGTTCATTATTTTATGATATACATATGATGTAGGAAATGGGAGGAGAGAAGAATGAAGAAAAGCTGAGTGAAGCAATAGCAATATTAGAGAGAGAGAAGAGATCAATGGAGGAAGTGCCTGATATAGAGATGGAGGACAAAACCAAAAGGCTTAGGCAAGCTTGTTTCAAGGCAAGCTACAAGAAGAGAAAGCTTGTTGGGATGATTCATTGCTCATCATCATCACCATCCTCCCATAATTCTCTTTCTCCTTATAGTATTAGCATAAATAATAACTAATATAAGACTGAGTTTTCTAAAATGAAATGTTCTTACTTAGACAATAATCAATAAGGTTTTTTTTTTCCCTTTTATGTTTTTTCATTAACTAAATAGAAGCATAATAGATAATTATCTATGATAAGCCAAAAGAATTGAATCCATATTCATCTAAGCGAATATCAAGTAGTTCTATTATTGTGTTGTTTTCTATAAGGTTTTAACACTTTTTAAGTTTAAGGTCTTGACTATTTGAGATGCACCCTCATAGGTTTATAAATAAAAAAGTTAAATAAATAATCAAATATGTTGTTTTTAATATAACCAACTTATAGAAATTGAATAGCTCTTTCTTTTATTGTTATTATTATTTTTTAAATATTTTTTCTTGTCTATATTCTTTTCAAGTGCAATATAGAAATTGTTATGGTATTCTCCCTACTCCATATAAATAGAAAATTAAATATATCAAGATAATAGACCAACTTTGTAACTGATTGCAATTTCTAGGGTTTATGAATTTACGTGAGCCGAAATGTTACATATCATAAATGATATTAGATATTTAAGAACAATAATGTGATGAGTTAAAAGCCTATTTGAGCATGAGGCACTTCAATTTTCTTTTTCTTTTTCTTTCTTTAAACCTCCTTAATATTTATATTTAATATCGGGGATAAATTCATCAAAGTTAATAAAATTTTGGATATGTTTATATATATAGGTTTTTGTTTTTTTTTTATTTTTTGTTTTCAAATATAGGTGGATGTTATTTTGAATTTCAAATGCATTAATTAATGCCACGTGGATGGTTGAGTGCCATGTGAGTAGGATTAATAAAATTCTAACATAAATACTAAAAAAATTCTAACAAATAAAAACATGATTTAAAAAAAAAAAACTATTATCATACTTATATTTTAAAACTTTATTAATACTTATACACTACTCATCCATTTAAATAATATATATCTATAAATGTTTTTCTAAAAACTTGAGCAATCCATTAATTAAGTCATTATATCATAGTTGCTGACTAATGGAGATGATATAAGATTTATACTTTTAGTTAAAGATTTATATGGACATGACAAGTTGTAACATTTAGAGAGAGAGAGAGAATATTTCATAGTTTACACAGTTTATTATTGTGTAGGTAGATAATTACTTAAGTCAAAGGCTTTAGGTGGTTTTAAGAGCTTATAACATAAGTTTTAATTCTAAATAGGAATGTAAGTGGCATGAGTGTGGTCAGGTTTAGTAAATTTGATACTCATCCTATTACCCTATAGGTTTACCTAAACTTCTCATAAACTTTATAGGGTTTTTAATTAAGTACCCAAAACCCCATTTTAAACCCTATAAGATTTTAATAAGTAACTCGAAATTCGTTCCAAACCCATTAGTATTTTTTTTTTAAATTCTATTGTTAGTTTTAAATCCTTACTTATTTATTATAACTAGTTTTATAAAATATAGTTTATGTTCTTGCAAATAAATAAAATTTATACTTTCAACATTGATAGGTTTTTTTTATTAAAAACTATTTAATAAATATATGTAATATTTATCTTTTAATTATAAAAAATAATAAATAATAAAATAACGAGTTTAATTTCTCAACAAATTTAATATTTTTCCTATTACCCATCTCAAAAGTTCTTTTTTTTTTTTTAAATATTTCATCTCATACCCTATAAAGTACTACCCTATAAGATTTTTAATGGATTGGGCGAGTCTCAAACTTGATAGTGACCCGCTTTGTTACATCCTTAATTCTAAAGGAATAGATATAAATATACTTTACCATGTTATATCTTATTATCTTTAGTAGTAATTACCGATCAATAACTTTCAATAGCAAAGATAAGGGCTAGATTCAGTGTCCACACCTATTGCATGTTTCATAAACTTATCCAAATCTAGCATGTAAACCTTTTTCCTCTTTGTTTTGTTTTGTTTTTCTTAAACCAAGCGTGCTAGTTAAGATTAGAACTTTGAAGATTTTTTATTTGCCTACTCTAATCTCTAATCAACTCTCCTATTTGCACTCCATCCCCCTCTCTCTCTCTCTCCGTTTATTGTTATCACTTTAGCATTGTTCTTACCAATTGTCGTTGCTCTCTTTTTTGTTTTCATCTTTGCTACCTTGACTCTATTTTTGGTATGAGTAACATTCTTAACTTTTGTTTTTATTTACACTCTAATTTCTACCCTTTTTTTTTTAAAAAAAAAAGGCATATACATATATATGTACAAAGAGTTATTTCAAGCTTCACAACTACATCCAAACCCATTATAAGGCAGATCTTATTTAGATTCCAACTTTATCAGCAAAACTACTTAATCATTTGTTGTTAGATGATTTAGCTTTGTTCATTTCTAGGAACACTAATTACATTTTCTATACATAGTATATAGTAATTAGTTGATATATTCATTTAATAAATGTTGGGGTTGGCACTAGTTACCTCTCCTAACCATGTTAAGGGTGCTTATAAATTGGTCTTCTTATATAGTCTTTTTGATAAGTTGAATTATCCTCTCTTTATGTTTACACTCATATTTTGTCATGATATCAAAGTTAGTTGATTCCCAAAGGGTTGAGTATAGATTATCATAAGGTCTTGACTATTTGAGATGCACCCTCATAGGTTTATAAATGAAAAAGTTATATAAATAACCAAAACCATAATATGTTGTTTTTAATATAACTAACTTATAGAAATTGAATAGCTCTTTCTTTTATTGTTAGTATTTTTTTAATATTTTTTCTTGTCTATTATTGTATTCTTTTCAAGTGCAATATAGAAATTGTTATGGTATTCTCCCTATTCCATATAAATAGAAAATTAAATATATCGAGATAACAGACCAACTTTGTAACTAATTTTGATTTCTAGGGTTTATGAATTTACGTGAGCCAAAATGTTGCATATCGTAAATGATTTTAGATATGTAAGAACAATAATGTGACAAGTTAAAAGCCTATTTGAGCATGAGGCATTTCGATTTTTTTTTCTTTTTCTTTCTTTAAACCTCCTTAATATTTATATTTAATATTGAGGATAAATTCATCAGAGTTAATAAAATTTTGGATATTTTTATACATATAGGTTTTTGTTTTTGTTTTTTTTTCAAATATAAGTGGATGTTATCTTGAATTTTAAATGCATCAATCAATGCCACGTGGATGGTTGACACTAATAAAATTCTAACATAAATACTAAAAAAATTCTAACAAATAAAAACATGATTTTTTTAAAAAAATACCTATTATCATATTTATATTTTAAAACTTTATTAATAGTTACACACTACTCATCCATTTAAATAGTACATTGATATCAATAAAAAAATTTCTAAAAACTTGAGCAATTCATTAGTTAAGTCATTATATCATAGGTGCTGGAGATGATATAAGATTTATACTTTCAACTAAAGATTTATGTGGACATGACAAGTTGTAACAGTTAAGTTTAAAAGAGAGAGAGAATATTTCATAGTTTACGCAGTTTATTATCGTGTAGGTAGATCATTACTTAAGTCAAAGGCTTTAGGTGGTTTTAAGAGCTCATAACATAAGTTTTAATTCTAAATAAGAATGTAAGTGGCATAAGTTTGGGTCAAGTTTAGTAAATGTGATACCCATCCCATTACCCTATAGGTTTACCTAAACTCGTCATAAACCCTATAGGGTTTTTGATTAAGTACCCAAAACCTCGTCCTAAATCCTATAGGGTTCTAATAAGCAACTCGAAACTCGTCCCAAACCCATTAATTTTTTTTTAAATATTCTATTGTTAGTTTTAAGTCCTTATTTATTATGAATATTTTTATAAAACATAGCTTATGTTCTTACAAATAAATAAAATTTACACTTTTAACACTGATGGGTTTTTTTTTTATGAAAAACTATTTCATAAATATATAGTAATATTTATTTTTTAATTGTAAAAAATAAAAAAATAACAAGTTCAAGTTCTTGATGAATTTAATATTTATCCTATTACCCATCCCAAATCCTATAGTTTTTTTTTTTTAAATATAATATATCCCACACCCTATAAGGTACTAACCTATAGGATTTTAAACAGGTCGGGCGAGTCTCAAACTTGACAGTGACCCGCTTTGTTACATCCCTAATTCTAAAGGAATACATATAAATATGCTTTACCATTTTATATTCTATTATCTTTAGTAGTAATTACCGATTAATAACTTTCAATAGCAAAGATAAGGGCTAGATTCAATGTCCAAACCTATTGCAGGTTTCATAAACATGTCCAAATCTAGCATGTGAACCTTTTTCCTTTTTGTTTTGTTTTTTTTTTTTTAAAACCAAGCTTGCTAGTTAAGATTAGAACTTCAAAGATTTTTTATTTGCCTACTCTAATCTCTAATCAACTCTCCTATTTGCACCTTGTCCCCCCCCTCTCTCTCTCTCTCGACGTTTATTATTATCACTTTGGCATTGTTCTTACCAACCGTCGTCGCTCTCTTTTTTGTTTTCATCTTTGCTACCTTGACTCTAGTTTTGGTATGAGTAAAATTCTTAACTTTTGTTTTTATTTACACTCTAATTTCTGCCCTTTTTTTTTTAAAAAAAAAAGGCATATACATATGTATGTACAAAGAGTTATTTCAAGCTTCCAACTACATACAAACCCATTATAAGGCAGATCTTATTTAGATTCCAACTTTATCAACAAAACTACTTAATCATTAGTTGTTAGATGATTCAGCTTTGTTCATTACAAACCCATTATAAGGCAAATCTTATTTAGATTCCAACTTTATCGGCAAAACTACTTAATCATTAGTTGTTAGATGATTCAGCTTTATTCATTTCTAGGAACACTAATTACATTTTCTATAATAGTATATAGTAATTAGTTGATATATTCGTTTAATAAATGTTGGGGTTGGTACTAGTTACCTCTCCTAACCATGTTAAGGGTGCTTATAAATTGGTCTTCTTATATAGTCGTTTTAATAAGTAGAATTATCCTCTCTTTATGTTTACACTCATATTTTGTCATGATATCAAAGTTGGTTGATTCCCAAGGGTTGAGTATGGATTATCATAATTGTTTATAGAAAAAAATACTTTTACAACAACAATAGCCCATAAAGGTAAGTATGATATTTCAAATTCAACTATTACAAGTGAAATTAGATAATAGATACATGTGCATCTGATTGTATGAAAAATTCTATGGCTAATTTCAAAATTTTTTAGCTAAGTGAGAATAGTACCAGAGTTTTAGTGGCTAATGTGAGGGCTTCATAAATAAGGTGTTGAGCAACTAGCCAACTTGATTTTGCAATCTACTTTATATGTGCCTTAGCTAAGATACAATTTGTTGTTAGTAACTAAACAATCTAAAAATATGAATTATAGTATAACCATATATCATATTGATTGCATTTTTTAGGACATTTCTTTTGGAAGGTTGATAGGCTAAGCTAAAGCATGTAATGCTCTCTACTACTTATCTAAATGTTCTAGATTAGCTCAATCCTAGTCAAATTAAGTTAATTTAGTTTAAGTTAAAATCTACCATGTTTATTGTGCCTAATTCAAATATCATGCTTTGGAATTATTGTCTAAGTCATCTATATTTTTCTTATTTGCTTCATTTATATTCACATTTATTTATCAACAATGGAAAGGAATATTTTCAATGTGAAAATTGCACTTTGGTTAAACTATCTAAGAAGATATATTTTATACATTCTGTAAACACCCCATTTTTGCCCTAGGAATCCACAATAATCAATAATAATCAATTTCCAATTTTTTCAATTTTTTCCTAATTTAGCATAAATAATTAAAAATATTCAAAAAATAAAAATAAATAGGAAAACACATCAATTTTGGAAAATGATTTCAGAAATAGTAATAATGAGGGATGAATAATTTTTATAAATTTTTGAAATTTCAAAAAATACAAAAAATGAAAAAAATCGCATTGCATATATGCAATTTGCGATATAAAGAAAATCGGGAAATTGGGCCAGCTCAGCTGGTTCGTGTGTGCGCTAGGAACGTGTGGGAGGCTGGAGGTCGCGAGTTCGAATCTTCCCCCGAGCATTCGATGCAATTTTTTTTCCTTTCGCCTGGAGCTGCCACGTGGCAGCGTGTGATTGGCCGAGGGAAGTCACGCGTGTCGCGCGTGATCATCTTCTTCACCCGGACAGACGTGAGGAGAAGCAGGAGCAAGTCCGACGAAGGTGGAATCGATCATTTTTTTCAAAATCTTCTAGATTATTGTCAAGATAAAGCCTAATCCATAAGATAAATCAAAGAAAAACAAGAGATCAACATCAAATCGCCGGGATAAAATCAAATCTAAAAACAGAAGAAATTCAGATTTATCCAAATCGGCTGATTTGAGCTTATCTAAGAGGGTTTCCAAACGCCTATAAATAGAGGAGGAGTAGAAGAAGCCAAAACACGAATCAGAATTGAGAGAAAGTGAGGAAAGAGTGCAAATCGGAGAGCATCGGAGAAGAACCCAAAACCGCGACCACCGACCGGCGTTGAACTACCACCAGGAGGCGATCTGGGAGTGAACCACCGCCACCATTGGATTCAGCACCCTCGAGAAGCTAGGATTCGACACCTCACCCGCTGCAAAAGGCCACCGGAACGCCGTGATCGAGCTAGCCCCGCCGCTGTGTCTGGCCGACCCGATTCGACCCGACTGACCCGATTCGACTGACCCGACCCGCGCGCCGACCCGGATCCAAGTAAGTCGGATTTTCAGGATTTTTTATTTAATTAATTTATTTTGTTTATTTATTTATTCCGAATTAATTTATTATTTGTTATTTAGTTATTTATTATTTATTATTGTTTATGTTTTATTTTTAATAAATAGGAAAATAATAGAAATTAGATTTTTCTAGGATTTAATAATGTAGAAAATAAATAAAATAATAAAAAATAATAAAATAAATAAATAAATAAAATGTAGAAAAGTAATAAAAATATTAGGAAAATAATAACAAAACTTTAGATCTCAAAATAGGATAGATATTAACTTAGGATAAACTCTTTAAAAAATTCACAAAAATTATAGAAAATCATAAAAAATATAAAAATCATAAGAAATCATAAAAATTAAAAAAAAATTAATAAAAATCATAAAAATTAATAAAAATTCAAAAAAAGAAAAATGAATGAGTTTTAGAACTTAGAAAAATCATTTTTCTCAAAAATAAACCCAAAATGGATGTTTTTCCCTAAAAATCATTTTCAAAAATCAAATAAAAGCTTAGGTTTAGATTTCAGAAAAAAATCCCAAAAATGGTAAGAACATAAATTAAAAGAGATTTCAAAATTAAAATTCACAAACAAACTTAAAGTTTTCAGAAAAGCGAACTACGGCTTGTTTGATCCTGAATAGCAGGTACGTAGGTACCCATTTGGGTCAACCCATAAAATGAATGAAAAATCCTTTTCTTATAATAATTCACAACATAATAAAAAGTAACAGAAACACAATGAAACACATTTCTAAATAAGATCAATTTCAGGCGATTAGGTGGTAACCGTAAAGGTTTTAATAGGTTAGCCTCCAGACTTAGAAACTCTGGTTTTTCCTTTTCCTCTTTTCACAAAAACGAGAAGAGGAAATAACGACGACTAGTAGTCCAAATTAAGACTAATCCACTCCTTTAGTCTTAATTCAATATTCCCAACAACAGTTGGGTGGTGACTCCAAAAATTAAACGAAATTCCTAACTCAAGTCGAGGATCTATATTAGATGAGCATAGGGTTTAGTCTATATCGGATTAGGAATGGGAATTCAAAAAATTAGACTCGACAAGATGGCGACTCCGCTAAGGACCCATGCCAGTAGGCTAAGCCACCTGAATCTTCGAATTGTTCTCTTTAAATGTGCTTCAATTATTATTCTGTTACTAACTTTTCAGGAATTAGTTAGATTCTAGTTTCTTTGCTATGGGGGTTCAGCATGCATACATATGTTTGTGTGAGTAGATGCGGTTGAACCCAGACCGTCCTAGAAACCTAAGACGGGGAGCCATTGTGTAGGTTTCGGGTGAAGTGAGTTGATTCACCGTTCGGGACCGATTAGGCTGCCTCACCCTATGCTTCGATATGGCATGAGATCCATTTCTTCGAGAATGCGGGAGGCCATAGAGCTCGGGAACCAGTTAGAACCAACCTACTTGCATACATAACATCATGATGGGTTAACAATTGATGACAATGTAATGGTTTGTTATTTTGTTCATGGAGTTCGAATCTATTTCCCTGTAATGTTTTCATAGTCTTGTTTGTAATTAAGCGATTTCTTATTGTAAAACAGATGGCTAGCACCGCAATTGACCATCTCCTCCGCAAAGAAATTCGGGTGTACAAACCTTTGGACCCAAAATTGGTACTGGACCATTGGTTTACCTTGTACAATCCAGAGGAGCAGGCCTTCATCCAGCAAAAGATTGGTCCCGTCCTCTCACTAACAGAGATAGAAGTGAATCTACCTTTAATCCGGGCCATACTCCAATTATGGGAAATCAAGCCCGCTACTTTCTTTATCGGGCCGCATGATATCACCCCTACACTGGAAGAGTACACCCAGTTGCTATGGGCTCCATCACTAACCGATCAAATCTATATGCCAGACCTCGAGGCCGGGCCAGCCGGTACCTTCAGCAGATTATTAGGCATCCGTAAAACAGCAGTCAACAAAGCCCTAGCAGACTGCAATGGATATTGCATACGAATGGATGATTTAGAAGCCTGGTTCATCGCCCGAGAGGACAACGGGGATAGGAAGGACATACTGTGTGGGGATCCCAAGACTTACAAACAGAGAAGGGTGAATGCTTTCATCTTGACAGCTTTCGCCACCATACTGTTCCCACCAGGACCTATATTCACTACCGGGTCGCAGAGCTGGTAACCCAATTCTTGGAGGGAAGATCTTACGTCCTAGCTCTACTGGCTGAACAGATCCGGAACTTAAATTTCCTCAAGAAGAAAGGCAATGGGATTCTCCGCTCAAGCTTCAACCTTCTGCTGATCTGGTTTGTAAGCCACCTTAAGTGTTTCGGGCTGAACATGGTCCGAAAAACCTTAGCCCAGCAAGTGGATCTTGTAAATTCATGTATAGAAAAGGTGAAGCTACCCGACGACCTTACCAGCCATAGTTGGGTAGAGCTGCTTAGGAGCTTCAGTGCCGAAGATATTCTATGGACAGCCAGGTGGAGTTGTTGTAACAAAATCATTTTGACCTGCATAAACTTCCAAGCAGTGCCTTTAATCGGAATCAGCGGATGTATTAGGTATCACCCCAACTCAGTGGTCCGCCAGTTTGGTACCGTCTAAGACATAGTTTATCGGCCCTCGATACAAGCAGTTACCTTTGAGTATCAAGATCCGAACTTGTTAGTAGCTGAGAAGTTTGCGAAGCTGGCAGAGGTCAAAGCACTTTGGGAAGCCAGAATCGAAAGCCCGAATGTGGACCTCGGGGAGTTAGATGGCGAAGTGGGAAAACACCGAGCCACCAGAGAGTTTGTAATCCGCCAGTTATACCAGACAGGGGAAAGAGTGTACCGAGTTCCAGACGTCACCCAACCAAGACCAGACAAGATCAACCTAGAGACAGAAATCTACCTGGAGCAGGTCAAGGCCCGGATGAAGGTATACTTTGAAGCTGCAGATCATAAGAAAGACATCTGGAAGGGACGCTTCAAGGAATCCGACCAAAGGAACAAGGCCTTAGAAGCACAATTGGAGAAATGCTAAGCCAAAGTCAAGGAATTGGAAGCCGTCATCAGTAGGAAGTCCGAGCCTCCACAACAGAAGACTAAAAGAACTAGGAAGTAGATCTTTATTTGTAATATTTCATTTTGAACTCCATAATTTTTAATATTAATAAAAGTGAAGTTTCAATATTACATTGTCAATCAGTTGTCAACCCTTTTTACTTTTAGCATCCGCGTGACACATGCATATCATTTTGCATACATCACACTAAAAATTAAAAACAAAATGCGCGCCCAGGTATCAAGATAGCTCCCAAGCAACCGAACCCTCCCAGAAGTCCAATTCTCACACGTTCAAGAACAAAAATGGCCAACAGTAGTGACAACCGCAACAACGCCAATGCTAAAGTTGCCTCGGACTCTAGGATCATGTCCCTAGAACAAACAGTCCAACAACTAGCTGCCTAGGTTCACCTCTTAACTGAAAGCATCGGCCTCCTGCGCAACATTCAGCCAACCCAGGAAGAGTATTCAGGGGCCAGAAAGGGGAAAGCAGTGGAGGGACAGCCTCCGGAATATGAAGAGATCAATTCCCACCTTAACCCGGCCTTTGAATATGAGCTAAAGGTCAACCAGGGCCCGACCTCTGATGACTTGAAAAAGGAGAGGGAAGAGAGGCAGAAAGAGATGGAGAAGCGACTCTTCCAGCAGCTCCATGACAAGATGAAAAGCATTGAAGGCTCTGATGGTTTTGAACAGGTCGGAATCACCAATCTGCCAGCATACAGGGAAGAGATATACCCTGAAAAGTTCAAGACCCCAAAGTTTGAAAAGTATGATGGGACCGGCTGCCCCAAAATGCATACCAGGCTATATGCCCGGAAAATGAACAAGTATGCTCAATATGACCAGCTTATGCTCCAGACATTCCAAGACAGCCTCACAGGCCCTGCACTGGTCTGGTATGCCCACCTGGACTTTAACATTGTCAACACTTGGGAGAAGCTATCCCGGGCGTTTTATGATCAATATAAGTTTCAATATTGAAGTCGCCCCATCTGTAATCGACCTGGGGAGTCTCCGAAAAAGACATGTTGAGCCGTTCAAGGAGTATGCTCAGCGCTAGAGGGCCCAAGCCGCCAGGGTAGCCATCCCGGTATCTGAGAAGGAATTGACATCCATATTTGTCAATACCCTGGACAAGACCTATGTTTCACACCTGGTAGCCAGACCTCATCCAGTTTTGCAGAGGTAGTGGCTGCGGGGTACAGGATTGAGAATTCCATTACCACCGATAGACTCCAAACAATGGAGCCTCCTAGGGTCACACCGACACAAAGGCCTGTAGGAGGAAACAGAGCTAAAGAGTCCACTGTCAGCACAATCCACTCCGGTAAGGTAGAAAAATCTGGGACTCGTGTGACATTCCAGACCCCGAGTACCCCAGCACAACAACCCGCGACAGGTTATGCCCAGGCCGTTAGAGTCCCAAGACAGTTCACTCTAATCCCCATACCGCTCAGTCAGGTCTTCGCTCGGTTGAAGGCAGACAACTTGATTAGTTTCAAGATCCCCAACGACCGGTACAAGCCCAAGAACTTCGACTTAAACCTCAAGTGTGAGTACCACATGGGTCAGGAAGGACATTCCACAGATAGGTGCTGGAGGCTCCGGCACAAAATCCAAGACTTAATTGATGCAGGAATCATACAATTGGATTTCGTAAATGCCCCAACACCCAATGTCAACACCAACCCACTGCCCAATCACAAGCCCACCATCAACATGATCACATCAGAGGAGTCGGCTCCCAAAGAAGCCCCTAAAAAGAATTCAACTGAGCAACAGAAGAAGCAATCCCACCAAGCTCCAGAAGAAACTCCAAAAGCACACATTAAGAGAAGATGGTTAGCCGGAGACCCAACGGTTGGCACTTTGGGAGAATCACACAGGAGATTTCAGTATTTGGTAAACTATTCTTATACCCCGACTGAGTAAGGGCCACCTAGTGGATGGGGACCGGAATTTGAGAAGGAAGACAACCCGGTAAAGGAAGAAGGGAAGACTGTTAACATGATCAACTCTCATCAGAAGCCCAGGGTTATACAGTGCTATGAGGGACAATCAATTGAGGTACAAATCCCGAGAAAAAGATATGTATTCAATGTCCCGATACTGGTAGAGAATTACAAGGCTGCACCGTTCGACTATCGGGCCCTCGAACAAGAGCGGCCTCCTATGGTGAAAGGCCCGACTGAAGAGCCCAACGTGGAAAAAGGAGAAGAAGAGGAAGAGGGTCTTGCTGCATTTACGAAGATGGTTAAGGCCAGCGAATACAAGATCATGGAATAATTAAATAAGGTTCCAGCACAGATATCACTCATGGGCCTTCTCACAACATCCGAGCCTCATAGGGAAGCACTCTTTAAAGTGCTGAAAAAGATTCAGGTCCCGGAAGGTATCGCTACAGACAAATTAGGTCACGTGGCAGACTCCATCTTCGCAATGGACCAAATATCCTTCTCTCCGGAAGAGCTAGGAGAAGAGGGAGACCAACATACCAAACCAATGTTCATGGTGGTCAGGTGCAATGACACCATTGTCTCCCGGGTACTTATCGACAACGGATCATCCCTCAACGTTTGCCCATTGGCAACACTCGACTTACTGGGGGTCGATCCAAGCAAGATAAAACCTAGCTCCACAGTGGTCAAAGCCTTCGACGGGTCAAAAAGAGACATAGTGGGGGAGGTAAACCTGCCAGTAGAAATTGGTCCACAAGTATTCTACATCGCTTTCCAGGTCCTCAACATCCCAAGGTCTTTCAACCTGCTTTTAGGACAACCTTGGATACATGTTGCTGGAGCCATCCCCTCTAGTCTCCACCAAAAGGTCAAATTCATCGCAAACGGGCAGATAGTCACTGTACTAGGCGAGCAGGATTACGCCATATATAAGGAGACTGCCATACCTTACATTGGGGAAGAGGGTTCAGAAGACCTGGGGTTGCAGATCTTCAATGAAGTGAACATGGTAACCAGCAAAGAGGGCCATTAGTTTAAAGAGGGGCAGCATGGGACGTTTGGACTAGGGTACATTCCTACAGCCGGGGAAGAAGCACAAACAAAAGGTGTCAAAGGCAGAATGAAGGGGAAGCTAATTGACACCCAGATGTGCATCCCACCTCTCCAACAATCTTTCCGGAAGGCAAACATCATTCAAGAGCTGCGGATAAATGAAGAGGACGATAGCAAAGGGAAATCAACCCCCCGCACGTCCAACCAGCATCCGGCTCTGAACAATTGGTTTTGTTATCCTATCAGTAGCGCTAGATCTCCTACCATCGAACATCAGGGATATTTCGCATAGGTAGAAAGTAAAAACGTTGATATTGTTTCCAACGCTGCGGGTCAATTGTTGAAGGCGATATCTTAGACCACGAAATAATACAAGAAAATTGGCTAAAACATGAACAAAGCGGAATCTCGATCGACGAGCCTGTGGAGACAGTAAATCTAGGAAGCATGGAAAACCTTAAGAACCTCAAAATCGGGACCAGTTTGAGTGCCGAGCAAAAACATGAGATAACCGAACTATTAACGGAATATGCATATGTGTTTGCCTGGTCGTATGGTGACATGCCAGGGCTAAACTAGTCAATAGTAGTTCACAGGCTTCCTACAAGGGAAGATGTCAAACCTAAAAAACAAAAACTGAGAAGATTTAGGCCTGACATCTTACTGAAAATCAAAGAAGAAGTTAAGAAACTGCTAGAAGTAGGGTTCATTGAAGTATCCGACTACCCAGAGTGGGTAGCAAATATAGTCCATGTCATGAAAAAGAACGGAAAAGTACGCGCATGCGTAGACTTTCGGGACTTAAACCAAGCCACGCCAAAGGATAACTTCCCCTTACCTCATATTGATGTTCTAGTAGACAACACTGCGGGAAATCATCTCTTCTCATTCATGGATGGTTTCTCAGGATATAATCAAATAAAAATGGCTGAGGAAGATAAAACCAAAACGACCTTCATCACAACATGGGGGACTTTCTGTTACAAAGTCATGCCCTTCGGTTTAAAAAAACGCTGGGGCAACGTATCAGAGAGTCATGGTCGCTATACTTCACGATATGATGCATCGAGAGGTTGAAATATATGTCGATGACATGATAGCCAAATCCAAAAAAGGAGAAAGCCATATAGATATCCTGAGGAAATTGTTTAAACGACTGAGAAAATTTCAGCTCAAGTTAAACCTAGAGAAATGTACTTTCGGGGTCACAACAGGGAAATTGTTAGGGTTTGTCATAAGCCAGGAGGGCATTAAAATCGACCATGACAAGGTAAAGTCCATATTAGAATTACCTTCCCCACGCTCCATTAAAGAAGTAAGAAGTTTGCTGGGGAGATTAAATTATATAGCTCGATTTATCTCACAGCTCACCGACAAATGCCGGCCACTATTCTGTCTGTTGAAGAAGAACGCCACAATAGAATGGGACGACGAATGTGAAGAGGCATTCCGAACAATCAAAGACTATCTTATGAAAGCTCCAGTCTTGATGTCCCGAAGCAAGGAAAGCCCTTATTCTTATACCTCACTATACTCTCTAAATCCATGGGATGTGTGCTGGGGCAGAAAGATGAAGAGGGAAGAGAGCGTTCCATATATTATCTGAGCAAGAAGTTCACAGATGGGGAACAGAGGTACTTAGAGGTGGAGAGGACATGTTGTGCTCTAATTTGGGTCATGCATTGACTAAGGCAATACACCCTTTACTACCATATCGAGCTGTTGATAAGATATGATCCCTTGAAATACTTGGCAGAGAAACCAACCTTGATAGGGAGAATATCTAAGTGGCAAATGCTCTTATCCGAGTTCGACATCACATACATAAATCAGAACTCGATGAAAGGGCAAGCCTTAGCCGACCAATTGGTGGAACACCCTATCGAGACACATTCCCAAGAACTACAGGCCCAATTTCCGGATGAGAATATATTGACAGTGGAAGATAGGCCGGTAGAAGACTTTGGGATAGAGCAGAACCCGAAATGGAAACTGTTTTTCGATGGAGCTGCCAATGTATTCGGTTGTGGGGTTGGGGCAGTATTGATATCCCCGGACGACACTCAATTCCCTGCAGCGACGAGACTTACATTTCCTTATACCAATAACATCGCAGAATATGAAGCATGTATTCTCAGCCTCAAAATGGCCTGCCAAATGGGAATCCGTGAGTTAGAAGTATATGGAGATTCGTCACTCATCATACTACAAACAAGAGGGGAATACAAGACTAAAGACCCCAAACTGGTACCATATCATCAACACTTGACAGAGTTAATTGAGGAATTCAAGGCAATCACTTTCACATACATCCCGAGAACTCAGAATCAATTCGCAGATGCATTAGCCACACTAGCATCTATGATCCAGATAACAAGGGGAGCCGAAGTTCAACTGATGAAAATAGACATCGAAAGTCGGCCCGCCTACTGTTTAGCAATGGCAAAGATACAAGATGATAAACCCTGGTATCACGATATCAAGACCTTCCTCCAAGAAGGTAAATACCCCGAAATGGCTAGCAAGAATGACCAAAGAACACTCAGAAGGTTAGCAAGCCATTTCCTATTAAGTGGATCCATACTTTACAAGAGATCATTTGATACCACCTTGTTGAGATGTGTCGACAAAAATGAAGCATGTGAACTGATGAAGGAAGTGCATGAAGGAGTATGTGGACCTCATATGAATGGCTACATGTTGGCCCGAAAAATCATGAGGTTAGGATATTATTGGTTGACTATGGAATCGGATTGCATAAAATATGTCAAGCACTGTCATTTGTGCCAAGTCTACGCAAACCGGATAAATGCTCCGCCCAACGAGCTACACTTGTTATCAGCACCATGGCCTTTTTCCATGTGGGGAATCAACATAATAGGCCCTATCACTCCAACAGCATCCAACGGCCATAGATTTATACTGGTAGCGATCGATTACTTCATCAAATGGGTAGAAGCTTCATCATATACCAATGTCACAAAAGGGGTAATAGTCCGCTTCTTGAAAAGGGACATAATAGCCAGATATGGAGTTCCTGAGTCCATCATCACTGACAACGGTACCAATCTCAACAACAAATCGATGACAGGTTTATGCCAACAATTCTACATAAACCACAGAAATTCAACTCCCTACCGACCTCAAATGAATGGGGCAGTAGAAGCAGCTAATAAAAATATCAAAAAGATCATCGAGAAAATGACAACGACTTACAAAGATTGGCATGAAATGTTACCGTTTGCTATCATGGCTTATAGGACTTCAATAAGAACATCTACGGGAGCTACCCCTTATTCATTAGTATATGGTACTGAAGCAGTGCTACCAGTTGAAGTTGAGATACCATCATTCAGAATTTTGTCGGAAAATCAGTTAACCAAATCAGACTGGGTAAAGAAGAGGCTTGATCAGCTGAATCTGATTAATGAAAGAAGACTTACCGCACTATGTCATGGCCAGTGTTATCAACAAAGAATGGCCCGAGCATTTAACAAGAAAATGAGACCTCGGTACTTTAAAGAGGGGGATTTGGTACTAAGGAAGGTTCTCCCGAATGCCCAAGACTCCAGAGGAAAATTCACCCCAAACTATGAAGGCCCCTATGTGGTGAAAAAGGTTCTGTCAGGAGGTGCTCTGATATTAACTCAAATGGATGGTCCAGAATTGAGAGACCCCATTAACACAGATGCTGTAAAGATGTACTATCCTTAGGCAAGGGAATTGAATTTTTGCCAATGTTTATGAAAGCCAATGTTCGATACAAATTTCGTTGAGTCGAGTTATTACTTTTTACAAGCAAAGTTAATATTCCTGAATGATCAACAATCAATTCTCATCACAACAAATATTCCTAAACACATTACCCACCTATCACCAATGAAAGATAAATGCTGAAATGATAATGAATCTTAATATAGTTTGTGATATAATCCTATCTATTTTTGAACATTAGAACTGAGCGCATCATTAGGATAACATTACCGTCAAAAGTGCCTTGCACATAAAGAAAGGGAGCACATCAAAATTTTCAACCCCGTGTCAAGATAAGAAGAGATGAAGCAAAAGCAAACCAGCACGAAGGTTCGGTTGTTTGGTTGCTATCCACGATAAACTGGCAAGCATATTAAAATAAATAACTATCATCATACTATCACATCATTTAGATCAGGCTGTAGAAAGCATATTCAAAAGCACAAAATGAGTCAACCCATAGTGGGGCATTTGTCTAAACATTCCCCTTAATAGGGTAGTCAGCCCAAAAAGGGGCACTCCCCTAGATCTCTTCCAAGGTCAGTCTATAAAGGCATCTTTCTAGATATCATTTTTACATTAGGTTAGTCAGCCCATAAGGGGTACTTTCCTAAAACTTTATTCTCATGGTCAGCCCATAAGGGGCACTTTTTGAGACAATTCAACTCCAGGTTAGTCAGCCCATAGGGGGCACTTTCCTAAAAATTTTGTTCTCATGGTTAGCCCATAGGGGACACTTTTTGAGACAAATTCAATTCCAGGTTAGTCAGCCCATAAGGGGCACTTTCCTAAAACTTTGTTCTCATAATCAGCCCATAGGGGGCACTTTTTGAGACAATTCAACTCCAGGTTAGTCAGCCCATAGGGGGCACTTTCCTAAAACTTTGTTTTCATGATTAGCCCATAGGGGGAACTTTTTGAGACAAATTCAATTCCAGGTTAGTCAGCCCATAGGGAGCACTTTCCTAAAACTTTGTTCTCATGGTTAGCCCATAGGGGGTACTTTTTGAGACATTTCCATCATAGGTTAGTCAGCCCATAGGGGGCACTTTCCTAAAAAAAATCTACCTCATGGTTAGCCCATAGGGGGCACTTTTTGAGGCATTCAATTCAAGGTGAGTCAGCCCATGAGGGGCACTTTCCTAAATTCTCCCGATTAGTCAGCTCTTGGGGCACTTTTCGGAAATATTCTTCCAAACAGTTGCTAGTCTAGCAAGACACTTCTGTTAACAGGTATCCAGCTCATAAGGGCGCTTCCTGAGTAAATCTTCTTTCCAAAGGTTGCAAGTCTAATAAGACGTTTCCTGTTATCATTTCTCATACATTCCTACACAGTGCTTGAGATGTATCATGTCGCCAATTAGTCGCCATAAAGCACTTTTTGGGAAGGAACATCACTCTAAATTGTTAGGACCATCTTAAGTCGTGGGATTATTAGCTCATGGACCATTTTCCTACCAAAAACCTATTCAAGAGGCCAAAAATGGCGTCTTTTCTTTTTTATCTTTGTAGTCAAGTTTTTCAAACTTTACTACAAAGAGGGGCAGTTGTAAACACCCCATTTTTGCCCTAGGAATCCACAATAATCAATAATAATCAATTTCCAATTTTTTCAATTTTTTCCAATTTTTCCTAATTTAGCATAAATAATTAAAAATATTCAAAAAATAAAAATAAATAGGAAAACACATCAATTTTGGAAAATGATTTCAGAAATAGTAATAATGAGGGATGAATAATTTTTATAAATTTTGAAATTTCAAAAAATACAAAAAATGAAAAAAAATCGCATTGCATATATGCAATTTGCGATATAAAGAAAATCGAGAAATTGGGCCAGCTCAGCTGGTTCGTGTGTGCACTAGGAACGTGTGGGAGGCTGGAGGTCACGAGTTCGAATCTTCCCCCGAGCATTTGATGCAATTTTTTTTCCTTTCGCCTGGAGCTACCACATGGCAGCGTGTGATTGGCCGAAGGAAGTCACGCGTGTCGCGCGTGATCATCTTCTTCACCCGGACAGACGTGAGGAGAAGCAGGAGCAAGTCCGACGAAGGTGGAATCGATCATTTTTTTCAAAATCTTCTAGATTATTGTCAAGAGAAAGCCTAATCCATAAGATAAATCAAAGAAAAACAAGAGATCAACATCAAATCGTCGGGATAAAATCAAATCTAAAAACGGAAGAAATTCGGATTTATCCAAATCGGCCGATTTGAGCTTATCCAAGAGGGTTTCCGGACGCCTATAAATAGAGGAGGAGTAGAGGAAGCCAAAACACGAATCGGAATTGAGAGAAAGTAAGGAAAGAGTGCAAATCGGAGAGCATCGGAGAAGAACCCAAAATCGCGACCACCGACCGGCGTTGAACTACCACCAGGAGGCGATTGGGAGTGAACCACCGCCACCATTGAATTCAGCACCCTCGAGAAGCTAGGATTCGACACCTCACCCGCTGCAAAAGGCCGCCGAAACGCCGTAATCGAGCTAGCCCCGTCGCCGTATCCGACTGACCCAACCCCCGCGCCTACTTGGATCCAGGTAAGTCGGATTTTTTGGATTTTTTATTTAATTTATTTATTTTTTTATTTATTTATTCCGAATTAATTTATTATTTTTTATTTAGTTATTTATTTATTTGTTTATGTTTTATTTTTAATAAATAGGAAAATAATAGAAATTAGATTTTTCTAGGATTTAATAATGTAGAAAATAAATAAAATAATAAAAAATAAAAATAAAAAAATAAAATGTAGAAAAGTAATAAAAATATTAGGAAAATAATAATAAAACTTTAGATCTCAAAATAGGATAGATATTAACTTAGGATAAAATCTTTAAAAAATTCACAAAAATTTTAGAAAATCATTAAAAAATCATAAAAAATCATAAAATTTAAAAAAATCATAAAAATCATAAAAATTAATAAAAATTCAAAAAAAGAAAAATGAATGAGTTTTAGAACTTAGAAAAATCATTTTTCTCAAAAATAAACCCAAAATGGATGTTTTTCCCTAAAAATCATTTTCAAAAATCAAATAAAAGCTTAGGTTTAGATTTCAGAAAACAAAATCCCAAAAATGGTAAGAACATAAATTAAAAGAGATTTCAAAATTAAAATTCACAAACAAACTTAAAGTTTTTAGAAAAGCGAACTACGGTTTGTTTGATCCTGAGTAGTAAGTACGTAGGCACCCATTCGGGTCAACCCATAAAATGAATGAAAAATCCTTTTCTTATAATAATTCAAAACATGATAAAAAGTAACAGAAACACAATGAAACACATTTCTAAATAAGATCAATTTCAGGAAATTAGGTGGTAACCGTAAAGGTCTTAATAGGTTAGCCTCCGGACTTAAAAACTCTGGTTTTCCCTTTTCCTCTTTTCACAAAACGAGAAGAGGAAATAACGACTACTAGTAGTCCAAATTAAGACTAATCCGCTCCTTTAGTCTTAATTCAATATTCCCAACAACAGTTGGGTGGCAACTCCAAAAATCAAACGAAATTCCTAACTCAAGTCGAGAATCTATATTAGATGAGTATAGAGTCTAGTCTAGATCGGATTAGGAATGAGAATTCAAAAAATTAGACTCGACACATTCCTACAAGCCTTATTTACCTTTCCACATCATTTATAGTGATGTTCACAATTTAATGGTGAAAGATGGTTGATCACATTTACTAATGACGACACACGTGCTTGTTACAATTTGATGAAAGATAAATTTGACGCTTGTAAAATTTCCAAGTGATAACATAAATATATTTAGAAACTCTTCCATCATCAATTCCCATTCTTAGTTTAGATAATAGGAAATAGTGCTTTTCAAAAGATCTTTCTAAATACTTGATCGATGATGGTATTTTTCATCAAGGGTTATATGCTTACACTATACAACATAATAGAATGTTTGAGAGAAAGAACCGTTGTATCTTATTGGTGATTCAATAATTCTTGTTGTTAAGTTTTGTTTTTTATTCCTTTTAAGATAAGTCGCCTTAACTACAACTTATGTTATTAATCATCTTCATTCTAAAACACTTAAACTTTCATACTCATATTATTTGTTTTCTAAGACACTATCCTCATGTTTATCTCCTTAATTATTTTCTCATAAGAGTGGTTGGTTGCACTATTTATGTTTAAAATCACAAGCAAAATTTAAGTAAACCAAAAGCTAAGGCTTTAAAATGAGATTTTGTTGGCTATTCTTCTAGTCAAAAGGGTATACATGTTATCATCCTTCATTCCAAAAGTCCTAAGTCTCCTATGATGTTCACTTTCTTGGGATCAAAGAATTTTTTAGAAGTCTTTACTTGAGGAGAATCAAAATGGTGTAAAATCTATTGAAAATCCTAACCTCACTTCTTTGGAACTGTTATTGCTGCATCTATCCTAACCTCACTTCTTTGGAATTGTTATTGTTGCTTCTAAGTTTTCCATTGTCATTAGTATCTTCATCATTACATGTGTCATCTCCATCATACACAAGTCAAACTTTTCCATATTTTGTTACTCCAATGTAGCCTCTCAACATAACACTAGTCAATAGCAAAATATTCCTCAATTTAATTCTTATGCTAATTTGGATTCATTCAGTCAAGTTAAGTATATGGTAGAAGGTACAAAAAGCCTTTGCATGATCAATCTTTGTCCTTGAAAAATTTATCTAAAACAATTAGTAGTAACACTCAAGTGATAGAAGTTGAGATTGCTAAGGATGGAAATTAGGGAGCTTTAAGGACCATAGAAGACATGCCGATTGCCTTAAGACCAAAAAAGATAAGGTTTTAGAAACTATAGAAGACATGCCAATCACCTTAAGAAAGGGAAAAAGATTGTGTGATAGGTAATCCTATTTTACATCATTTGACAAATAAAAAAAAAAAAATTTCTAAACCTTTTTAGGCTTTCTTGAGCAAATCAACATTGTGAGTTAGGAATTGACAAAATTGCTTAAGGGAAGAAAGCCACCGAAAGTTCCTAAGTGTAGAGAATTAATTATGGAAGAAATGAGAGCCTTACATAAAAATAAAACTTAGGAATTGACAAAATTTCTTAAGGGAAGAAAGCCACCGAAAGTCGATGGATAATCAATGCTAAACACAAATCAAATGGTAGCATTAAATGATATAAGGCTTGTTCAGTGGCAAAAAAGTATACTTAAACCTATTGGATCAGTCATGAAGAAACCTTTGCTCTTGTTACCAAGTATAACTCCATATGAGTTTGGTTATCTCTGATAACAAATTTGTACTAGTCTTTCCATCGGCTTGATGTTAAACACGTCTTTCATAATAGAGATTTAGAAGAAAAAAATAATTTACATAAAAAACTCCTTTAGGATTCAAAGATGACATAAGGGAAGGAAAAAGTGTGTTGGCTCAAGAAATCACTATATAGACTTCAAGTAATCTACTTGTGCTTGGTTTCAAAAATTCAATGATATCTTAAGCCAATTGGGGCATTGCCAATCTTAAGTTAATGATTCCTTATTCATATAAAGGCCAAAAAGGGAGGTAGAAAAGTGATGTACATTCCTACTAAGCAATACTTAGATACTTTACATGAAATGCTCAAATATCTTGAGGGCACATTAGAAAAAGGTATATTATTTTGAAATTTGACAAATGAAGATACCATATGCTTTCTACATGTTGACTAGACTGATGATAAATTTTATTATAAATCTATGTCAATCTATTACACGAAGGTGGGGGAAATTTGGTGACTTGGTAAGTAAGAAACAAATTGAGTGCTAGCTTAGAGCAATGTAAAAGCCAAGTTTCAAGCTATTTCACAAGAAATATGTGAGGTTATGTGGCTTCAAAGGTTTTTAGGTTATTAGAAGGTTCTTTATTTCGAAACAACTTGAGTATATGATGATAGCCAATCTGCTATTAGTAATGTTAAGAATTTGATTCAATATGACAAGATGAAGCATATACTTATTGATTGTGACTTCATGAAGTTTGAAATTGAAAATGGAGGTATAAATCTTACCTAAGTTCATTCTCAACGTTAGGAAGTAAACTTATGACGTGAATTTTTCTTTAAAAAATTTTCAATCAATGAATGGCTTCAACTCAACTAAGCAATGAAGTTATATGTTTAAGTTTTCAAATGTAGTGGATTAATAAATCGTGTTGTGGATTGAGGTTTTCAAACTTAAATCATCTATACCTACATATGAGATAAGGTTGATTTATATATAATAGAAATTGTGTTATATAGTCATGTAACACTATCAATGTAGTTATGGGTTTATCAATTATATTATGTAATATATGTTATTTGTTTTTTTTTATGTATTTCATAGGTAATTGTATGGTTGAATTGTATTAAATAATGGGCATATGATTATCCTACAAATACTTTATCTATTTATTTACATAACCTATGCTTTTCCGGTTTGGTGTGGAGAAATTCCATACCAAAACTAGACCAAATATTTCCATTTGAAAACTTTTCAAATAGATACCGAACATAAAGAACTAAAAGGTCTGATTTTAAAGAGTTCAGTTTGGATCGGTTCTTCATTTTCCTATTTAAAGTGCCCGGTCTTAGTTGAGACTTGAGTGGATGTAGATCCACACCCATAGAATCAAAATGGTGAATCCCAATTCCAAGATCTTGAAAGCTGCAGCTAGACTTTTTTCAAATGAATTCATCTCTTAGACTTGTCCTTCAAGTTCAGTTCAAATTGATTCATTAGATTGAATTGCATTGTTACTCACTCCTAATATCAGTGTTGCTTAATGACAACTACTTATGATTACTACAACCTAAATCTTACATTAAAACTTACAAACTCCAGAAAGAATTTAGGAAACAGCTTCTGTAAAACAACTGCACCATAGGTTCTACTCCTTGTTAGTCACCTGTCCATTAATTAACACATGCAAAAGGCGAGGTTCGGAAATCACAAAACATAAACCCCACGTTTTTGGTTCAAATGTCGCATAGGTAACCAACAAATGAAGCAAATATGGCGCCTAATCGGATCACAACGTCTCTCTCTTTCGACCGCTACAACCTTAACATCATCTCAGCGCCTTCAAAACACAATCCCGCTCAACAGTTCATCTTCACTGTCTTCACTATTTCGTCAGAAAAAGCAGACCCTAACTCAAACCGTACACCTAAGTCAACCGAACCCCTTCGTCGTCTTCATTCGCTCACAAACCCAAAGAAGTTCTTTACTTTCTCTCTTAAATTCATGTACCAACAGAACCCATCTCCTCCAAATCCATGCCCACATCATACAAACATCTTTTTTCCAAGACCCCGAGATTTCACTCAAATTGCTTTCAAAGTTTGCTCTTTTCCCATTTCAGAACATGGGTTATTCCATTCAAATTTTCTCTCGGATCAAAAGCCCAACTTTGTCTCATTACAATGTTATGATTAAAGGGTATTCATTGAGTGCGTATCCTGAAAACGGGTTTCATTTGTTCAGTGAAATGAGAAGAAATGGTGTTGACATAGACCCGTTGTCCTGTTCCTTTGCTGTTAAATGTTGTGTTAAGATGAGGTTGTTAATGGGTGGTGTTCAGCTTCATGGAAGTATTTTGAGAAATGGGTTTCAATCTGATTGTCTTCTAATGACTACATTAATGGATTTTTATTCCGTTTGTGAAGAATTCAATGAAGCTTATAAGGTGTTTGACGAAATTCCCAGGAGAGATACTGTTGCTTGGAATGTGTTGATTTCTTGTTATTTACGTAGTAATCGAACAAGGGATGCATTTCACTTATTTGATGCAATGATGAGTGGTGTTGAGGATGCGTGTCAACCGGATGATGTTACGTGTTTGCATCTGCTTCCAGCCGTTGGTAACTTGAATGCTTTGGAATTTGGTGGGAGAATTCATAAGTATATAATGGACAGAGGATATGAGGATTCTATTAAGGTGTGTAATTCGCTGATTGTGATGTATTCGCGGTGTGGATGTATGGATAAGGCTTTTAGTGTTTTCGAGGGGATGCGGTACAAAAATGTAGTTTCATGGACAGCGTTGATTTCTGGTTTTGCGATGAATGGCTATGGAAAAGAAGCTGTTGGTGGTTTTAGAGAGATGCTGAAAGCTGGTGTTTTGCCGGATGAACAGACTTTCACTGGAGTACTCTCGGGTTGCAGTCACAGCGGATTGGTTGATGAAGGAATGTTAATATTTGAAAGAATGAGAAGGGAATATGGAGTAGTGCCCAATGTACATCACTATGGATGTGTGGTCAATCTCTTGGGTCGTGCTGGTCAGCTTGATCAGGCTTATCAGCTCATAACATCAATGGAAGTTAAACCTGATTCAATGATATGGAGGACCTTACTTGGGGCTTGTAAAATCCATCACCACGTCGAACTTGGAGAGCGTGTAGTGGAAAACTTGATTGAGCTTAAGGCTCAAGAAGCTGGAGATTATGTTCTGTTATTAAATTTGTATTCTTCAGCTGGAAACTGGGACAAGGTCCAGGAGCTTAGGAAATTCATGAAAGAAAAAGGAATCCAGACGACACCCGGCTGCTCAACTATTGAGTTGAAAGGAATTGCTCATGAGTTCACTGTGGATGATATATCTCACCCACGGCATGAAGAAATTTATGCGATGCTGGATGAGATTGGGAAGCAGCTGAGAATAGCAGGTTACGTCCCAGAAATTTCATCTGAATTGCACAACTTAACCTTGGAAGAGAAAGGCTACAGACTATCTTACCACAGTGAGAAATTAGCAATTGCATTTGCAGTTCTTGCTACACCACCTGGCACGCAGATCAGAATAGCAAATAATCTTCGGATCTGTGCTGACTGTCACACCTTTGCAAAATTCGTTTCAAGTGTTTATAATCGAGCGTTGATAATTAGGGATCGTGTTAGATTCCATCACTTTAGAGGAGGACAGTGCTCATGCAACGACTTCTGGTAGGAATTCTCTTGGAGGGAAAATGCAGGTTCTATTATTCAAAGTCAAGAGGGCATACAAAATTCCACCTCATGCAAAAACGAACTTAGATGCTCCCTTTCTGAGCGGAAAACGCAGGTGTGGTCCAAAACTTAAAAGACTCAGCTGCAAAATTATCGACATATGACATTTATATCAATACTAGTGGTTACTGTTTTGTTACGTGTTGACCATATAATATGTGTTATGCAGTTTGTGCCTGGGTCTAAAAAGATTCGGTTTACACAACTATTTTCCCGCTTTGAGTAAATTATTGTACGAGTGAATTAGGCCTCTTCTAGTCTGATACCTGCAAGTTCAGGATCTTTCGAAGCCGGTTGTTCTTTCAGCTCATCTCTTACAGCTCCCAGGATTTTGCATATATGAAGAAGGATGGGATTCTAGCTGTACAGGATGCCACACTCCTTATTCATAGGAAATGACGGTCTGTTGCAATGAAGATCCATCTAGTCCCAAGCAACTTGATCTTCTTGGGATTCCTAGTTGCAAACTAAGTCAGATTTCTAGAGGAATTGACTAAAGATAGTGAGGGAACAAGAAGAAAAAAAATGATACAGGATTACCAAAATGGTTACCATTATCTCTTGAAATTGGAAGAAAGAACAATTTTGAATTGTTGACATATTTGTCATATTTATCAAACATGTCTGTTCTTTTGATCATTTATCAAGGAGAAACTGTATAGGAATTTATCGTGCTGGATCATAATATTTCAGTTATATTCGGGCATTGTTCTTTCTTCCTCCTTCAACATAGCACCGTGGTATACAAGCTTCTCATGAACCAATGACCAAGGATATGTGTATCCGTGTATCCAATCGAAAGAGGCCATTTCTTTAAAAGCAAAGTTATCAGCAACCAAGTAACACAATCAAATTCTCCGATGAATAAGATGCTACAGGGTGGAGGGATACGAGACAAATTGACAACAAACAAACTGCAAATAAAATAGAACTACAAATAGATGATCGCGTGGGGAGGCTCAAGAATAACTCTGTATGAAGGCATGATTGATGATGATGATAGTGGCATGGAGGCAAACAGGCACAGTTGACATACACAGAGGAAAATGAATTGTACCTTTGCTGTTTGCTTAAATAGAAATACAAATAGGGAACAAAAAGGGAAGGGTTAACGGTACTAGAAAGAGGGATCCAAGGGTACAAGCTGCCAACGTCTGTTTAGGGTTGCAACAGAGCCATAGACAGCTGTCTCGCACATCATGTTAACACAAGTCGATACTCAACATTCTGGAATCAAAAAGGCAACCAAAGAAACAGATGACTGCATGCAACCAGCAACTGTGTCACGAAATTCACTGTAATTTGTGGTACTTTCAAGTGTGCGAAAGATGCAATTACACATGCGAAAAACTCGAAATCAGCATCATTATAGCAAAACCACCAGAGTACCATATATTCTTAAAAAAGGAAAAGGTCATAGGCCCCCATGTTATTCCCTGACAGTTTATCTGTCATGAGCTCATAGTCAAATGATTAGATTACAGCCACTGTTCCTATAGCATCTCCAAGCCACAGTAGAATTATGAGCAAAATTATAAGAGCAAAATCCTCAAAATCTATCCTCCTCTAACAAAACAAAAAATAGAAATTAAATTTCCCAGCAATATCAAGACTCACACTTCCATATTCCTCAGCAACATCTCTGGTCCAAAATTTCCCCACCTTTGGATTGACTGGACCTTAAGTAGCAACAGCTTGCTTTTGAGCAAACGTGATACCCTTCTCGATGCTGGCCTTCAATTCAGGCTTCAATGCCTCGATGGCCTTCTGCTCATATTCAGTCAATCCCTGAAGTTCAGATGAAATCACAGCTTCAACCCCTTCCTTGCCAAGCTTCACTCGAGACGCAAAGAATGGAAGCTCAGTCAAATCTGACTGGATAAAAGTGCACTCATAGACATCTCCATCACCGTCCAAAGCTCGAAGGGAAGACTCAACAAATCTTGCTGCTGCATATGCCATGGAGAGTGTAGCAGACCCTGCACCTGCCTTCGCCTCCACAACTTCAGTCCCCGCATTTTGAATCCTTACAGTTAGCTCTTCCACTTCTTCATCTGTGAAACTTACTGAGGGCCTTGTCTTTGAGAGGAGAGGCAAAATTGTAATTCCAGCATGCCCACCTACAACTGGGACATCAACATCAATGAGCTTCAAGTTCTTCTTTTGAGCAACAAAAGTGTTTGCCCTCACAACATCCAGCGTTGTAACACCAAAGAGTTTCCTAGGATCATAAACACCCTTTTGCTTCAAAACTTCTGCTGCAATAGGCACTGTCGAGTTGACTGGATTGCTGATGATATGGATGAAGGCATTGGGACAATTATCAGCAACAGCCTCAACCAAGGTTTTCACAATGTTTGCATTGATATTGAAAAGGTCATCACGCGTCATGCCAGGCTTTCTTGGAACTCCAGCAGGTATAACCACCACATTTACACCTTTTAAGCAATTTGCTAGCTCAGATGCACCAGTGAAATCTAGAACTTGAGAAGGAGTATTGCAGTGGCTAAGATCAGCAGCAACTCCTTTGACATTTGCTATATCATATAGATGAAGGGCAGACACTAATGGGGACATCTTGATTAACAGCGACAGTGGTTGACCAATGCCTCCAGCAGAGCCAAGAACTGCCACTTTGAAAGATGCTTGGGGTTGTAGATTATACTGAGACATACGGCTTTGTTTCTGGGCTTTAACAGAAAAAGACTGGCAGAGAGCTGCACTACTTTCTTTGCCCAAGAAAGATGACTCCACAGCCTCTACTTCACAGTTCACTGATGCTGCCTTGAGCCCAGTGAAACTTGCCAGAGACCTCTGTGAGCCCATCGTCAAAGTAGAATGCTTTGACTGTATACCTTGACCAGCTTTAGACGTGAAGGATACAATTGATCCAACTGAAAAGGTAGCTGCTGATGTAGCCGCCATTTTGAAATCTGTAGGAGAGGGCATATCAGAGAATCACACATCCATATAAGAAGATGCATAAAAAAACAATAAAAAAATAAAATAAAAAGGAGTAGCAAGCAAAGCAACACACAACAAAGTAGATACAGCACAACAAGATACTGGCAAGTAGAACAAAAATTTCTGAACAGGTCCCATGCATACATAAAGGTCCTCCATAAGTCAAACTACAAATTACTCAGATCTATCTTGCAATAGTGTGGTCAAAAAGAAAAGCAAAAGTCCAACAATTATGAATCTCAAACCTTTCAGATCATGCAAAGGAAAGTTCACTGTCACATGTAGATATCATGTACAGAGAAGTTCTTAGTCCTGCATAAAGGTTGTAGTTCTAATATGCAAATACCATCATGACAAAACAATATGCATCATCAGGTGCCTTCCAAAGCTACATAGGAAAGGCATCAGTGCTCATGAAATTTGAACAGATAATTTTTTGAGCAGATGGCAGTTGGCACTTAAAATGAATCTCAGAGGGCTATATTAGACATGGCAATCCAAATGTGACAAGCATTCAGGTTTTAAGAGCAACTCACAGAATAACACTAGTCAACAGAACTTCAAATCCACTAGAAAGTGCCAAAATATTGCACATTTCTGAAGTTCAATTTCCCAAAACTAGAGTTTTGCATTACAGAGAAGCAAATCAATGCTGCCACAGCAAATAAAGAACAAATTGCTCCATGCAACTTTCAGAAATTGGACAAAGGATTCATAGTTGAAGGAATTACTCTGACAATGACATAACAAGAAGCCAAAGCACTCAGTAAATAGCAAAATTATAAACACAATAATCTGAATGAGAAGACAGTAGAAATTCAATGGCATCAAATGTCTGTTTGCATTCCCCCCTTGTTTCCATAACAACAGATTTTAGGTTGGCAAGAGTTGGACGAAACTCTAATTTGAGGAAATAAAATTTTTAAACGGTTAAGTATCACAAATAAGCCGAATTCCTTTTTACCTTTACTTTAGAATTACATAAATTAGACAGTAAGAAGCGAGCACTGCACCTTGAAAACTATGATATCACATAATCTACATCTTAATTGAAAAATTCAAAGAAAATATATGGAATGATGCTATTGTCAATTTTTAATAAACAGGGAGAGTGCGTAACTGATTCAGTTAGAAATATCCTCTTTCTCTGAAACAAGTGTTACTTACCAGCATTCCACACTGTCATTCTCTCACAAGGATAATTTGACTTCCCATCATTATCTTATGCAAAGAAAAGAGCTCCAAAATATGAAGGCACTAAAAATAGAATTTCATCACAGTTCCAACTTCTTTTCAATCGGTTCTTCTTTACATCATAAAGAGGAAAAAGGAGCACACATGGCCCTGTAGATTTTAAACTACACTGAATACTCAATCTGAATCAACAGTTACCAATTTAGATCAACATAAATCAATCTTCATTTACATCAATTAATGTTGATGTGAATCTATAGTTCACAGCCATTAAACAAATAAAGGAGCATTTATCAACAAAAACACATGTATCTTTGCTCCAATACAGACCCAAAATCGAAAACCTTTCAACATTAAATCAACTACCAGAGGCAAATTAAGAAAATCAAAAAGCTGATGTTCACATTTAAGGATAAATATTAATAAAACTGAAATTTTTTTTTTTGGATAATTATAAAACTGAAATTTTGATCAACTAAAACAGCTCAAAAATTAGCAATTCAAGATAAAAATAAACAAAATTATCAGAAACAATTAAAAAAAATACAAACTCTAGCTAACCCAAAAATGAAAACAACATATCCTCACAGAACCCAGTAGTCAAACAGCCTTATACCGCTCAAACATACAAAACAGTGAAAGAGATGAATTAAATAACTATCAGAAACAACCTATTGATCAAAACATCATCAAAACCCAGATAAGAACACAGTATATACAAACAAAACCCAGGATTCAAACAACCTTAAACACCTCAAAAATTCAAAGCAATCATAGAGACAATTACCAGAAACCATCAAAAGATCAAAACTTCAGCAAGACCCAATAATAAAAGCAACATTTACCAAAACCCAGGACTCAAACAACTTTCAACATCTCAAAATAACAAGGAAATGGAAGAGAATGGATAAATGATTACCCGAAAGAACAAAAGATCAAAACTTGAGCAAGACCCAGAAAAGAAAACAGTATATAATAATGGCGAAGACTAGAACTTTGGAGGATTTATTGTACCTGGAGAATGAGATTTATTTCACAGCTTTTTGTTGGAGTGTGTTAGAAATCTCCGTCACAAAACCTCGAATAAACCACACACCCCTTTCAACAACTATCAAATCTTGAACCCATATATATAGCATAGCAACAAATATAAGAATTTATAATGGTGAAAATGTGCCCTTTCATTTTGTGTACCGAATATACCGTCACCATGTTTAAAATCTGACATAACCCAAGTTGTTTTATTAATTTTTAAGGAATAAGTGAATCGTGGCCGTTGCTCTTTTCTTCCCCTTTAACGGCTAAGGATTTAAAGGTCTCTCTGACTTTTTCTGGTTACCAAGTCATTTCATTGGATATTATTTTTCAAATTTTGGTACTTAGTTGGTGATTTTGTCCGCTTCTGTATTGCACCGTTTGATGATTAACGGTGGATATTTAGTATTTGCAGAATAATAATAATAATAAAAAAAAAAAATGTCGTAAAACATACTATCAATATGAAGAGATAGATATTTTTCTTTTGACTCGTTAACTAATGCCCAAAGAAGAAAAGGATAAAAATATTACATATTCTAAAAAAAAAATCCTTAAAATAAGGTAAATATAAAAAAAAATTGCAATTACCTTATATGAAATTGTGATTTAAAGTTAAACTTAAAATGGGATAAATTTATAATAGCTACCTCAAGCCACAATTTTATTATGTAATTTAAAATTATATTTTTAAGATATGATTTTATTAAAATTAAAACTTTGACTGCATTTCTTTCTCATTTATGGAAAAATGTTTCTCTCTCTTAAGAATACTAACCCTAACTTCCTATCTCTATAATCCACTTCCCAATTTACCCATAACCAATTTTCACACTTCCATCCACACCCCTCCTCGTTTTTCTCCAATTCATTCACTTTAGGTAGATTTCCAATTTTCTTCCATTTCTTTGTAATTCTTAACACCAATCAATATTAAATTGTCGTTTTCTTTTTCTTTCTTTTTTTACCAAATTTTGAGATGGTTTATGTTGTTTTTTTATTTATTTGAAAGTCAAGTATTTTTATAGTAAAATGGGTCAAGAACATTAGTTGCTTTGTTGTTAAAACTTAAAGGTAGAACTTAAAATATTTAAGTAAATTTATTTTTGTAACATATTAAGTTAGCATTGATATAAAGAACCAACTAATTAAGTGTAATTTTTATTGGCTATGGCTAAGTGACAATGCCTAATAAAGTTAGTGTAGTTTGTTGTGTACGTAAAAACAATGAAGTATGTTTAAACAACATGCACTAAGCTTTCGATGCAAAGTACGTAGTGTTATTAAGTATTATTTGTTGGGCTCTTCCAATTAACACTAAGACCCATTGAGTTGAGTTGGTTCCTGGGTGTTTGGTTCAAGAAATTGGTCGGTTTTATTATCTTATTGTATTCATCAATGATTTCATTTACATAAATATCTGTCTCTCTCTAAAAAATAAAAACCTTAATTTCTTATCTCTAAACTTCACTTCCTAATTTACTTATGACCCTATTTTCACTTCCATCCACACCCTTTCTTATTTTTTTTTTTTCCATTTCCATCACTTTTCCTAGATATATATTCACTTTCTCTCCTTAATACCAGTAGCAACAAAATAGATCAAATTTAAAATTTTCATCCACTTCTTTAAAACTCTTAATAGCAGTCATATATATACATGCTAATATATTGTCATTTGCATGTATTTTGATTTTTTACCAATTTTTGTGATCATTTTTATCGGGTTTTTTTTTTTGTTATAAATCAAGTATTTTTATGGTAAAATAGGTCAAGGACATTGGTTGCTTTGTTCTTTAAAGTAGAACTCAAAATGTCCAAGTAAATTTATTTAGTAGCATATTAAGTTAGCATTTGCATAGAAAAGGCAACTAGTTATGTGCAATTTTTGTTTAGCTATGGCTAAGTAAAATGCATCATAAAGTTTGTGTAGTTTGTTATGTGCATGGAAATATTATGGATGAAGACAATAGAGTATATTTTGAAAACATGCATTAGGCTTCTTACCAATGCAAAATACACAAATTTATCAAGTATGTTTTGTAAGGTTCTTTTGATTAACATGATGATCATTGAATGAGTTGGTTCTTAGGTATTTGGTTGGAGAAGTTAGTCAATTTTATTATCTTATAGTTAACACGATGATCATTGAATGAGTTGGTTCTTAGGTATTAGGTTGGAGAAGTTGGTCAATTTTATTATCTTATAGTATCCATCTACGATAATCATGGTGAAGATCACATGTTTTCATTTGCACAAACACATGGTGGCATAGGTGTTGCAGTGCATACATTTGTTTAGATTCATTAATTAACTTAGTTCCATCTAACCATGGTTTACAACCTAAACCTAATTATGGTGATATGGATGAAAACCAAGTATGTAAATCTCACGCTATAGCTATGACTCAAGAAGTAAGCAGCAATGATTGTTTACATGAAATAAATGTATTTTTTTTTTTTTTTGGCCGAATCAACCAACATATGGCACATGAGATTAAATTACTCTTCAAAAACCCTTTAAAGGTTCTAATGAGAATGATAGTAATGATAGCTAAAATTAGTTTGGATACTCAAATAGCCACATTGTTCGCAAAGGAGACATGATTGACATTGTGAGTTTTGACAAAAGTAAATGTGATTAAGAGTTTAAAACCTATTTCCTTCTTTACAACAAGTGTATCATTTGAGGAGGATCAAGTCCTTCTTCACGGCAAATGGAGCTTTAATTATAGCATTAGTTTTTCCTCTAGTATGTTAATTAAGATAACTTAACTCATAATAATTATATAATCAAATAAGAAGTGAATAATATGTTTGCCTAGCTATTAGTTGTGACACTAAAAGAAGGCATATATAGATCAATTTCTCTAACTTTCCAAATACTTCAACTTCAAAGTAAATAAAAAACAACACATATTTAGAATCCCAATTCTTGAAGCATTAGCAATTAAAGATTTGGCTCATGAGCACTTCATGCAATTAAATCCTTATGCATTAGATTTTTTTTTTTAAGAAAAAAAGATGAACTAGAAAAGATTTGAGATATATAATTTATGTACTACAATACCTATAGTTTTTGAACATATGTTTAAGGGTTTGATTATTGATTTGATAATAACAATAAATCAAGAGTTTATATGGGCCTTTGCAACTATAACTCCAAACCCACCTTACCATCTCTTTAAGATTTATATTTCCCCCTAACAAGTCTTTCTCTTATTATTTGTCTTCCTCCTCATCAATCTTTAAACTAATTGCAATTTCATACCAAACTAAACCATCATGAACTAGAATAATTTTATTAATTAAGGTAAACTACATAATCTCTCCATGAAAATTAAGCACAATTTGGATCAATATAAATGTTTTGCAATCAATAAGATCGATCAATTAGTTTGTTGTTTAATAGTCTCTCTTGAGCATGAACTTTTATTATCAAGCTAACTTCCTTTATCTCTATGGAAATTGATCGTTGAATAGAGGCATCAAGAATTAAAAAATTTATGGAGACAGATCAAGTTTGTAGTATTTCCCTCATCATGATGATTATGTATTTCACTAGGTTTAATTGTGATTATCTTTCACTCTCCTCTAGAATTACCAATAGCTACTAAACCGGCCAATTCAAGTGTTGTTGAAACTCATGTATTTCAAAGATTTTACTCATGTTAAATCTAGCATCTAAAATTCAAAAATTCATTTGTAAATAGACTTAGTTTGTATTTAACATATTTAAACTTCATTTTAATTACATTGTATTTTTGTCTTCATTTTTAAAGATAATGTCACAATTACTATCTTAATTTTGCATATTGTTTCAATTTTACACCTAAAGTTTGAAGTAACCGATATTAGATTCAATCAAATTTCACTTATCGAATTTTATACTTAAAGTTTAAAGTTATTAAATATCATATCCAATTGAACTTTTATTTATCAAGTCGGTTACATATATTATCTTTAAACTTATGATATGATAAATAATCATTGATAAAATCGCATAATTATAGGTAAGATAGTAAAGTTGAAAAATAAAATTTTGATTAGACATAACATTTAATAATTTCAACCATCAAACATATAATTAGAAAAAAAAACCCAAAGTTCAAATAATACATAAGTAGTACAAATAAAAAAAGGCATTATATTCAAATAGTAACTAAAAATCTAATACTAGAAGACGAACATTTTATGTATTTAATGTGCTATGCTACCAAATTTTAATGGAATTACATTGAAATTATGATTTCATCATGTATTTCTACCACTCTATACAATGCTTATCCCCACTAAAAAGTTCCATCCATTATATTAATTGATTTTGATCATAAATATTCATCTTCCAGTAGTAATTTTTTTTTTTTTGATAATTTTAAAGTAAAGGAAACAATGTTATTATGTACCCTTTTTTTCCCCTTAAATTTGTTCCCCCTTCCAATTCCCCATTCCAATAAGTGCATTGATAAGTGCATAATAATACAATTGAAAACCTAACCTATGCATAATGAACACCAAGAGATCACAGTTTACTATGCCACATCAATAAATGGCTAATGCTTTATACTAGCAAATCTATAGTTGGTGCCTGCTATTATGACAAGTTCTCAAATGATTTTCTTTCCCCCCCTAATAATAGGGTTCTTGATTCCATGTCTAAAAACATAGGTTTATCTTATAAATATGAGTCCTTTTTCTACAAATTTCCTTCGTGATGTGAATAAAAGGGAAAGACCTAATTAGTATATACACTTTTTAGGATATTCTACTAGAAAAGGTAAAATAAATTTGATTTTTGGTTTAAGGGAATTGTTGGAAAAGACTGTTTATGAATTTGTGATACATGATGACAAATACTTATTCATAATTTTTAACATAAATATCACTTTACAATTAGATCATGCTATAGTCTTTTTTATTATTATTATTATTGTGAGAAATGGGTTATTAAATCAAAATTTTGCAATGGAAGAGCATATGATTAAGGGAATATTATATCATTGTAGAACTTTAGATTTTAGATCTCAGAATAATAATTAAGAATATTTATCTTCTCTGTGTTGTTTACAACGTTGTCTTTTTATCTAAGGAATTGTGCATCCTTTTCAAGAAGTCAACCAAGACAAGATGCTCCTAAAGCCATGCCTTTTCTTAATCCAATTCAGACGTCATTAAGCACGTATTTGATTAAGACCGATTAATATTTTAGTTAGTAAATGAGTGGGGAAATATGAAAGCCCTCGTCATGGCTTGAAATAGTTCCACGGAAAATGATATCAAATACTCTTGGACATGAGTGTTATCTTTATTTGATGGCAACGTAAGGTTTCCACAATTAGGCTAAACTCGATTTAATAAAAATTCACTTATGCAAAGTTAAAAAAAGAAAAAGCTCTATTTTTGTACTAGTTGATTTTTATTTTACTTTTGTAATGCATACTCCCAATATTATAAAGAAAAAAAATAAAAAAAGATTAAAAAATGTTTCTAATTAACCCAAAATAAATATCAACCCTACTAACATAGTCTAGCATAGATATGGATAAATGATTGAGTTAAATCGACAATCCAGTTTGAACTGACCTACCGATTCATGAATTGTAAATTGATTTAGGATGGCTGATTCATCTATAAATTTGTCGATTCGATTAATTCACATGATGAACTGATAAAATATAAGATAAAAATAAATAGATAAATAAGTAAATAAAATTAGTTCACGAGTAAAACACTAAACCGATTCTAATTCATATATTTTAAATCTAAAAATCGATGAATCCGAACTGATTCAACACCGGATTAAACTGAATCCCATGCCTAGTCTAGCATGATTCATGGGCATTTCGTGTAAACTTTTCCAAAGCGAATCACTAGATATGTTTAATGTAAAAGGTTCCATTTACTGAGTCTAGAAGTATGGTCGACAAATGTAGCATTAGAATAATATCTCGAAAAATTTCCCTACCCAATCAACCCCTTTTTCATATTGAGGAAGAGTGGAAGACACACCTCATGTTAAGCCAATTTGCGTTATTTTTATGTGATTTAATAGTTGATGGTGGAAACAAGATCCCCTTAACATGAAATTTAATACGTTTTTAATATTGATTATACATTCGAAGAAAATACATGTATCTAATAAGATATTTTTTTTTACTATTTTTGGAAAAAGGAAATATTTATTATGATTTTTTAAAATAATATTAAAAATATTCTATCTAAGAAAGTAATTCCAAATCTATATAAGTTGAAATCGATACTATAAGTGTTGATTTCCTCGGAGTACTTAATTATCCCGACTCTCCTAAAATCGATACTTAAAGTGCTCATTTTAGGCTAAGTTGAAATTTCCACTTAAAATATTGATTTCAACTAGTATATTTTTGAGATTATTTTTTCAATTAGTACATTTGCAGGAATATTTTCAAAAATACTAATATTTATTTCCTTTCCCTTACTATTCTCTTGTTTAATATTTTAATACTTACCATGACTTGATAACATAACTTTTTCCTTATAAAGTAAAGTCAAATTATGTAGTTGAAAAAAAGATATATATATATATATATATATTGTACTAAAGATTGCATATGTATCTTCTTAAATTTTGTTCTATGTGCACTTAAACCCTTTATTTTAAAAACAAAACACAAAACCTCAAATAAAAAAAAATAAAAGAAAAAGTTCCGTTAAAATCTAGTCTATTATTTTGCCTTTTGATAGAAGTGTTTAAAAAAATACTAAAAACACTCTTTTATTATATTTTAAAGGTTAAGATAGCCATGTAGTAGATAAAGGGTACTTTTATTTTTAAAATTAGGGCTATAAAATACTCAATTTTAAATATAAAAAAATTAAGAAAACATAGATAAAATATAAATAAATGTATTGGCAATTTACCTTTTCTTTTTGTAAATACCCTATTTATTTTCTCTAACAAGAGTAATTTTAACATTGCCAAAAGTTAGGATTGCAATCCTTCAAAGAAACAAACAAATACCTTTTTTTTTTTCTTTTTCTCTAATGGACATTTTACCCTTGTTTCAATGACAGTATTACTTTTTTCCTTATGATGCAAGTGACCAAATAAATATAGGTATATAAAATGAAGAAAAAAATATAGGATATACATTTTTTTTTTAAGCAGGGAGGTTGTAGCGACCCACCTATTAGGTCTGATTTTTGAACCTGTTCTAAAATTCATATAACTATCCTTGGTACCTGTAGGTGGGTTGCTATGCCGTCTCAGAATTAGAGATAAGGCAAATTCTGCTAATATTGAACCTATAACTCTAACCTGTATGAAATTTTATAAACGTCCTGTAAAATGACGCTAACAACGCTATCATTTCATATCCACATCATATCTAAACACATGTACTTAAAATCTCCTGTCACATCATACATTACATATATATACCATCGGGATCTGCATTCCCGATAAGTAGGCATAGCCCATGATTAATCCTGTAGCCTTAAGTGGCTCAAAAGATTACAAATCCAACCTTATACACACAAATATTTACATTACAATATGAAGATTAACACCTATAGATCTTATTACAAATAACATAGGTTCCAAAATGAAACTAAGAGCTTCTTTGCCTCTATTGATGCTCTCTAAAAACCCAAGTCTCCAATAACTTATTCTTCAGTACCTGTACCTGATGTTAGCAAAAACACTAACCCCTTAGCTTCTTAAGAAGCAAAGTGAGTATAAAATCAAGCAATCCAGTAAAAACAAACAACAAAATCACATAATAGTAATCAACAATATTATCAAATACCTCGAAGTGATTACTCAAGCAAGCAAGTTTTCGACTCAAGTTATACTTGCAAGAAACCCAATTCAATTTATTACATTTTAACATCACCATGATCTTACTTAGTGATATTTTCCCTGTAATTCCATTTTGCTAAACTCATAACCTTTTCATTGGAGACCATTTCAATCACTCCTGTTTACTCACAGGTCACAAATATTTTTCAATTAATCCAGGCAAAGCCTGTCAACTGGTAGATAAACTATCCTCATGTACATTTCAAAACTTAATGTTTTCTCAACCAATTAAGATATCCTTATATACTCTTTTTAGTTGGAAACATTCAACTCGCCTTTCACTTGCCTCGAACAAAAGGGGTAACCAGATCCCTATAGGTCACTGAACCGGGTCGGTCCGTCGACCATGCCTCAAACCCATCCGGGTCGACTCAAAGGTCGTACCACAAACTTACTAGGCAGGGAACAAGACTTTTCTTACATTAAGTGTTTTGGGTTAGTAGGTACTTATATCCTAAACCCCATTTTATTATCCATTTAAATATTTCATCGTTACCAAGACAACAATAGTATGAACTTAACCAATCATATAAACTCCATCTAATAAGCTAAAAATAACCCAGCATTACATCACAATCATGAAGAATTCAATAATTTAAGTTCATTACATCACATACAATTAGGAATAGTATAATCAAATCCCTCACCCAACTCTCATTCTAGGATTTTCTAGAATGTTCCCCCCCCCCTTTTTTTCTCATAATCCAATCATATCATGACACACAACCAGCCATCAGCAAACCAATGTAATTCAACAATCCTCATGCATTGATCACAGTAAGTGATCGTACAGGGTAATTTCAACCAACGACAAGTAGTCTACATTATCAACCACTTGTACCCAAGAGAGGAGTTAAGGGGGTACTCACCTGAAACAATGTATGCCAATCCAAATGGTTGCACCGGCCAAATTCCTTTGTCCTCTTTACTCAACAGAAACACCTGAATGATCATTATACCGATCATTATACCAATCAATGTTATCTCATTCACTCTATTGAACCCTACATTGTTAATTCAGTATTCCAAACCCCTAAATTTCATCCTAACCTCATATAATCCACCATTTTTCTACAATTTATAATTCATATACATACGGGTATACTACGCTCTATTATATATTAATGTAATTAAATTTCGATCTGATTCTATATTGTATCGTATGGTTCTAAATTATCATGATCTTGCACCGAACACTCCCGTTTTTGTTTCGTAACTAACCCAAGCTTCTTAAAATCATATTATGCTTCAATGAACCTCAACTGAACATCAAATTCAACTAATCAAATCAAATTCTCTAATTTTGCTAAGGATTTAATTCGACCAGAACAGGGTAATTAGCTTGAAAAATTCACTAAAAATCGAAAACGACGCCAATCAACAATTATTGATTTGGTGATCTAATAAATCAAATAAGGATCTTATATACTAAAAATTACATAAAAAATACATCATTTGACCTATTTAGTTTCCAATTTAATTTACAACCAAAACAGAGCATTTCTTAAGGACCACATATTTCTGAATCAAATTTTAGAAAAATAAAATTATCACATTAATATTCATACAAAATTATGTCAGAATACCAAAAATCATAATTTTTAATCAACATGTGATATTTTTAACAAAAATAGGAAGTTTCAGGCATTACTAGGGGCTGCTCCGTTCACCGGCCTCCGCCCACCAAATCCGGCAACCACTATGTCGACCGGAATCCTCTCCCACCCAAAACCTTAAACCTATCTTGGCCTAGCAGTAGATTTACCCTACCCCCTTCAAATGAACAAACAAAATCCTCCCTACTTAATTTGATTTTTTTTTTCTTCAATTTCTTCAAATTCTTGTTGCATCCTACTTCAATCGTGTTCTTCTTCCTATCCTGATGATTGCATGTTGGAAATTTCAATTTCAATTTGCCCAGAAAATTTGGATGAAATGAAGAGAATTTTGGTTTCTTTTTTATCTAATTTTGATGATTTGTTTTTTTTTTTCTCTCTCTATTCTAATGTCTATATATATATATTACTTAATTTTGCTGACATTGAAAGAGGGTGCTGTTCTGTATTTATTTATTTTTCCTTCCTCTTTTATTTATTTTCTTTTAACTATAATATAATATAATATAATATAATATGTACATTTTTTTTTACATATCTATATATTCCATATATATATATATATATATATGCCCATATAATTCATTTTATTATTATTATTATTTTTATATATGTTTATTTTATTTTATTTTTAGCATATAACATATATATACATATATATATATATATTAATTTTACCTCACACACACACATATATATATATATATATATATATATTATTTTAATTTTAATATTATTACCTCACAGAGATAAATAACCCTATATATTTATTCTTGGAGGAGTAATTTGAGTATTATGAGATGTTGGGGTTGTAGTCATTTAAAGAAATCTCCCTTTTTTGTTTTTTCTTTTTAATCTAAAAAATAATCCTACAGTCCTAACAATTCTAATACGGTTGTATCTGTTTTGTCAAAAAACCATTTTTTTAAAACTTTTATTAATATGGTAGGTCATATCCATAGGATTGACATATACTATAATAGTAATTGACAATAAAAAATAATTAATGATTTTCAATGACAAGTGATGTAGGAGATTTCTTTAAAATAAATAAATAATTAATTAATCAAAAAGATTTTGAAGATTAAAGTTGCAACTAATATCTAGAGAAGATACTTAGCCATCGCGAATAGTGGAAAACAAATGAACATAATTTCCACTTCTTAATGATGAAAATCATTTTCCTCACCATCAATTGATATTTCTTGTGATTGTTAACCATTATCATGAAGGTTAAACTTTGAATAAATATCTATTATTTCAAGCATGTTCTTATTAATTATATTCAAGCATCTCAATAAGGAATTAAGGCATAATTACATAAATTTGTTTATTAGATTAAAATATGTGCATATGATTAGGATTGCAAACAAGTCAAATCAAACTTTAAAAAACTCTAACTTGACTTGTTAAAAAAATTATCAAGTTTGAGTTGAGTCAAACTTATCGAATCTAAAAATTATAAGTTTGAGTTTGAGTTAAAGTTCAAGCTTGTTTATTTAAATTAGTCAAACTTGAGTTTGTTTAGATAAACGAACCTAAATTTAAGCGCAAACTGATTTTCTAGGTGAACTTAAGCTTGAGCTCAAGTTCACTTTTGTGTAGCTAAATGAATCAAAATGAGTTTAAATTCAAATTAAAGCTCAAAATTAATTGAAATTTTATCTTTTCATATTTTATTGAAATTAATTTAAAATTTTATCATTTCAAATACCAATTCATAGGATAATAATAAATGGTTGTCTCTATAAGAAATCATGCAATATCCAAGTATAATATAATTTAAAGTTTGCTACTCCTCAACATGAAGGCAAAAAAGAAATATAGGGAGGAGACTAAAACATGGATTGATAGTCACTCTAGTATTATCCTCAATATAAATAAGCTCACTTGTGTGACTATTTGTGAGTATATCAATGAGCCAGCTCATTTATAATATAAATGAGCTTATTCTTGAACTAGTTTACGGGCCTAAAAAGGAGCTTAAGTTTGACTTATTTAAATAAATGAGTATTGTTTTAAGCTTAAACTCGACTCGTTTACTAATCAAACTTGAGTTAAGCCAAACTTAAGTAGCTCACAACTAATTCGATTCATTTGTAACCTTATATATAATTGAAAGGGATATATTCAAGACGAAAAATTCATAACATGTATTTATTCCTAAACTATCTATTTTAAGTATAGTTCTAACAATCACATTCAAATATCTTAATAAGAAATTAAGGTATAATTCTAAAAATTTATTCTACTAAACCTAAGTATATATATATATATATAATTAATAAAAATATACTAAAAACAGAAAATCCACAAACAATAAGTATTTATCTATAAACTCTATATGATTTTAAACCACCATATACCATTAAAATTTATTAAATAAATCCGAAAAAGGCATTTTCTACAAAATCAACACAATGTTAAATGAATTTATTGCTTCCTACCAATAATTAGATATAGTGTCATCATCATTTAAACATAGAAGAAAAAAAAAAAGAAGAAAAATATCTTTTGTCATGGTATATTAGTCATATCATTTGATAAAACATGTGGAATGACATAAAGCTAACGTCGCAAGCAGGTCATTGTCTATTAAATTCTAATATTCCAGCGTGCAAATTGATGACTTCGTTTGCTGTCACACAAGAACATAACATTGCACATGGATGTAATGTAGACATGACTTCATGTTGCCACGCTTTTGCTTAGAGGAGGAATCCACAGTTTTCATCTTGCCTTCTGAAATGGCTGAATTGCTGGTCACACTTTGAGTAGGATACTAATCATTGTCATGATTGATTAAAGAGGTGTTCGATTCTATATCTTTAATTCTAAATTATGATTAAGAAAGTAATCAAGATGTGCAATGAAACATTGACTTGAATAAAATAGATTGGAAATAAATGATATAAATTGAAATGGAATATAGTAAAATTGGAAATGAATTGATAAATTTATTTTTATATTTAAAAATAATTAATAAAATTGTTAATTTCATTGATGTATTATATTTATATTTATAAAAATATACTCTTTTAGTTTGTGATGAAAGAGAGATATATTACATACCAAAAATCTGTTCTTGTAAATTATTATTAATAAAGTGGATTGAAATTGTTCTACTTTTTCAAAAGTGGAATTCAATTTTCCTTAAAAATCCAAATTATGATTATGATTTAAAGAAATTATAATTCTAAAACTAATTACACATTCTTTTTTTTTTTAAAAAAAAAACATCAAATGTATTAAAGGTTATCAAAAGTCTTTCCTTTTAATAATTAACAAATAAACCTTGAAACATTGGTTAAGATTTGGATAAATTACATGTGCACTCATTTATATATACTTCATGTGCACCTAATTCATATATTGAAAATTAGGCATTCATATTGAATTTTTAAAACATATTTAAAATTCTATTTTACTATTATGACCTTAGATAAAGTAATTAAAAAAAAACTAAAAAAATGCATAAAATTATTGGTAAAATAGTCATGTGTGAGTCCAAAAACATTTTTCTTTTAAATATTTAGAGACTAAACGCTCCAAAATAAAATAAAAGGCTAAATATATAGAAAGCAAATATATGTCCAAGTCTTTATAGCTTAATAGTAAGAATGTTACTCTTTCGATATAATGGAGTAACTATAATTACTGTTAGAGAGGTAAAAATAAACCACATTTTGAATGCTAGCAGCTACCATTGATATCTACTGTTCCTACCAACTTCTAAAGCTATAAACAAACATATATATATATTTGGGTAAAAACAAATTAACATGCTAGGGTAGGCTAGAGCCTAATAGGTTGAAAACAATGCAATTTAGTGCTTGGTACTACAAGAAAAACCAGGAAACAACCGGATAGAACATCAGTTTTCTGTTTTCCCTTGTGGCAGGAGTACATGTTTTGTAATTAAAGTCATAGGATAACTCTAAATGCTACGATGCAAATGGTAGGAGGATAACAAGGGGTTAGTGTGGATACAAATCTAACTACAAAACATAGCATGGCGAAGAGGGCCCTGGATTCTCTGCCAAATGGAGGTCCTATCTCCATGCTATGTTTTCTAGTTCGATTTGTATCGAGAGCAATGATAAGCATGTCGAAGACATGTGCGCACAGATACTGCAGCATACGTAAGTGTTCTCCGAGGAGATTTTATGGTCCAGCAAACATCATTCTTGTATCAACACTAATCCACATTGGCTCAGCCTCTACCTTTAAACTCCTCGAAGGCACTTGAACTACCTATCCTTAACACAAGGCTTTTAAGCATCCTCACTAGATTAGAACAGTAACGGAAATTAGTGATGCCATAATTCCTTCATAGAAAAGTAACCCACATAATGAATGAAGTGTTTCATGAAAGTGCAGTTTTCCTGGTCCAGTTTTCCAAATGTTATGCCACAGTCAAAGAAAAGCAAATGTTGGATAAACAAGCATGAGATACTGAGAGCCAGGGGAACAGAGTTAAAGGGTGTCCACCCACATAGAGGTGGTCCTTCATTGAATTTGTGACACATGAGATAATTTAGGGATATGAATGAACTAAAGTGGTTAATAAATTACCCGAGGTTGGCTTACTGTTTGCTTGACTTCAATTTGATTTAGATGGAGCCAAGTTCAATCTACTCAGGTAGTTTATCAAATCAATCTTTAACCTTTCCAGCTTACTCGCTTTGAGCGCTTAAGCGCTAAAACAAGGCAAGGTGCAGCCTTGCCCCTTGCTAGCTCCAGGGCGAGGCAAGCGCAACAAAGTGTGCTTTTTGTGCCTAGGCGCAAAGACAGAGCTAAGGCGCTAATTTCACCACTGCCATCTGAAAAATGAAAAAGAAATGGTATAGATTGTACTTTGCTTGTTTTATTTTTTTATTTTTTTAATGGCTGAGTTGAAATTTAAAAGAATAACTAAGGTTAAACTAGTAAATGTGCTTTTAAAAGATAAAAAAGTAAACAATCCCTCCTTTATTTAAAAGCTAAAAACCCTAGTTGCTTCTCACTTTCTTCCAGTTTTATAAGTAAAACATAAAGTAGTGATGTTTTTATACATTAAAATTTTTAATAAATTTATTAATATTTACGTTTCCCTTAACTACACCTCGAATGCGTTTTTAACAACATTGATCATGTCTCCGTTCATGTCCTAGCCATTAGATACAGGTCGCATAAAAGATAAAGGAAAACACAGTTGCCAGGGGCATGTGTCATATCCTCAGCGGTTGATGACACGAAGGAGACATGATTGCAATCGGATAATAGACACAGTTAATGACAGGTGATCTCTACCCCCATTATCCTACGTATCACAAAAGCTGATGGAAGTAAGCATCCAAAGATGGGTGGTTAACTCAGTGAATTTGAATTTCAGTGAGGCTTCATTTCTTCAGGCTACCTATATAGTTCAAATTACTTAATGGGTTCATGGATCCCAGAGGATGTGTGACCCTCCATTTAAGAATAAGAAGAATCATCCGGGTTATGAGGAAAATAGATATATAACAACCTTTTTCTGAAATATACGAGATATATAAGTAATGAATCATGTCATCCACAATTCAAGTAGTACTAAGTTCTCACATTCAAGGCAGAAAGTAGAGTAAGTTAGCATCACAATTGATTACTTACTGGTTTCTTTTATAAACTAAGTTTGTCCATTTCTCTCCTCAGAGCATTAGCCCTTACCAAGCTCCCAATAGTATTCACAGCCAACTTCAGATCGTTGAGGGGGTTTCCTGGCACGACGGTCTTGTATAGGTAGCTATCAAATGTCATCTTCTGTACATACTCATCTGCACACATCTCCACAAATGCCTCCCGTGCTGCATTCGACCTGTAGAAAACCTTTTGCAAGATATCTAGGACCTTGTAAGTAGGCCAGTATGTTTTGTCCCACTTCTCCAAGTACTTCCTGAGATCGCTCTCGTCTACCATCCTCTTCCCATTCTCAGAACCTTCTACAATTGCCTCTGCACACATTCTTCCACTCTTTGCAGCAAAATAGATGCCTTCTCCCGAGCACTTGGTGACATATCCAGCAGCATCTCCTACCAATGTGACTCGTCCTGATACTCTACGTGGGCGTGGGTGTTCAGGAATTGGGTGTGCCTCCACTCTGATGATTTTACCTCCTTGAATCTTGTCCTTGGCACGGTTTCTTGTAGCTAGCTGGAATTTCTTGATGTCACCTTTGTGAGTCACGGTGCCAGTGCCAACAGCCACATGGTCACATTTGGGGAAAACCCAGCCATAGAAATCAGGTGAGACATCATCACCGACATACATTTCAGCAAGGTCTTCATAGTAGACCATCTTGTCGTCAGGGATCTTGATCCTTTCCTGTTAAGAAAATTAACAAAATGAGCAGTGAGAAGTTGGTCTGTCGATACTGCAGTCATAGTTGATAAGAGTAAATCTAAAGATTATTTGACCAACAACTAGACTTTTGCAGCAATGGAATGGATAGGTAATATGCAACAAGAATATTCTTGACATCAAATTCTCTAATGAACCTACACGAGAAAAATCAATCTTATGACAATTAACATGCCCTGTCACTTCAAGACATGACTTAATTTAGCTTATACATATACCATCTTGATGAAAAAGTATGGATAATGCATGTTCTCCACATGTACTATGTGATTTACAATGTCGTGGTTGAAGGCATTATATATTATTGGCAAGATGCACGTCTTTCACCTAGTTTGTAAAATGTTAGATGAAGTACAAGTTTCCCCTGATCTTAAGAAAAATTAGACATTCACAAAGTCTTGTCAAATTGTTGTAATTCTTTGTATGAACTAAAGTTTACTAAGAATCCTGTGAGGTAGACAGACAGAGTAAAGTCTTCATAAGGAATAGCACACACATGAACAGAAAGTTTTCAGTTGATAAGTATTTAGATCCCTATGAGAGAAACACTACTGCATATAAAAGGAAAGCTATAGATTGGCAAAAATTGAAAAAATGCCACAGAAAGTCAGAGCAATTGAATAATAAATTACACTTGCAGCAAAAATGTGACCAAAAGATTGCAATAGATGAAGCTGGATAAATAACAAAAACTTTGCCTTCTACTTTCACAGGAGGAATTTTGCTTGTAGTTTTGATCCTCAATCAGCTCAAATGATTTCCTCAAGTTATAATGAGACAATTATAAAAAAAGTACAAGCAAATCAACATGTTGACCTAATGCATCTCTTCACCATATCATCACTCATCCTAGTTGAGAAAGCATCCTACAACTAGCAAGACTCGTTTAATAACTTCCATCCACTGCGGTTGAGACAAAACTATGATTTTTGCATCCTAATCAGGAAAATCTCAATCTTGTAGATGCCAACTAGACTAACTGAATCTGAAACAATTAACACATATGAAGATGCCTTGTTCTTTATATCATCAATTATTGCCATAAATCTGAATTGGAAACAGAACTTAGTGAAGAAAATCATTCACATGAAAGAGCTCCTATACATATCTGCATTTTTGCTCATCTAATGAAGTCCCAAAGCCTAAGCAGATCGGATAGCTTGATGGCAACTTTAAGCAGTTGTTGGGAGAAGATACTTTATACACACAAAACACTTTAATGGGCGAACAGCCCAACCATTACCACAAGCCTAGGTGCTCATCGATGTGAGCTCTTGGGAAAGATCAGCCTATTATCCCTGGAGATGGAAATAACATATCCCCACAGAATCCCAAAAATAGCATTTTCAAACTAAACCACCACAAATAAAACCAGTCTTCCTCCAATGTACATAAAGGGGATGAATGCACCACAAACATAAGATTTTCAATTTTTAGACAATTTAAAGTCTGTTTAGTACAGACACTACACTAAATTGCCAAAAATTAAAAATGTCGGCAATAATTGGTCATTTATTTCCGCATAAAACTATGAAATTCCTACCTACCACAAATATTTCACTTTCAGAAATTAGTGTCGTAAAAAACTAGGTAAGCAATACCTAAGGGGCAATTTTTCACACAACACATGATTCGACTCCAATGCGACTTAATTGAGACAAAATCTGAAACTAACAACGATACATCTCATCATAATGATATAAGTAAAAATACAATTGTATGTGTTAGATAACATTTCCATATCTTTAAATCCTCCTGATCCGAATTCGACACAATATGAAAACCTGAATAGGATACGGTGAAAGAAATATTCACCACGATGCTTTAAATCATTTGAAAGGATTTCTAAATAAAGTACAAAAAGGAGATAAAACAGTAATCTTATACTAATCTACCTGAAATGCAATGGCATATTCATAATCTCCAGCATTAATAGACTTAGCAACTTTTGAATTAGCCCCATCAGCTCCAACAACAGCATCCACTTCCAAAGTCTTCTTTATACCAGTCCCACCTTTACTTCCATCATACTCAGTATAATGCAAAACATAACTCTCTTTATTTCCTTTAGGAATGTCCATTTTCAAGAACAAACCATTAATCACTTTGGCACCATTCTTCTCAGCTCTTTCCCTCAAATAAGCATCCAAAACCTCTCTTCTCACCATCCCAATGTACTCATGTGGCTTGAGTGTTCGACCAATGTCAACAGCCACATTTGATGGACTTATCATCTTCATCTTATTCACTCTCCTATCTATAATATCCAGTGGCAAGTCAAATTCACCTACCATGCAAAGTGGTATCGCACCACCACAAGGTTTGGAGTTATCAAGTTTTCTCTCAATGAGGAAGGTCTCAACACCACCTTGGGCGAGTGTTTCAGCGGCTGAGCCACCTGCAGGACCACCACCAATAACTGCCACCCGGAGCTTCCTGTTGATCAGCTTAGGACTGGTTTTTGAAGCCAAAACTTGGAAATTCCTGGAGGCTGACAGGTTTAAGGCTTTCGGGTGTTTTTGGAATGTAAAAGTGGGCTTGTCTGTTGTTGGGTTTTGGCGTAAGCCAGTGAAGGTCTTGAGTGCCATGGAAGAAGCCATTTTTGGGTGCTTGAAGAGAGAAAGACTGAAGTAAGAACTAGCCCCAGGAAGTGAAACTCTCAGTCGTTGGAACAAATAATGAAGCAATCAAGCAAGGAGGGGCAGACCTATTGATATTTTTTGTGTCCTTTTTCCCGTTTGATGTGCTGGTGGTGGATATGGTTTCAGATATGACGGGGTGTTGGCCGCTGGATTGGGAGAACGGAGGGCAGAGATTTGACGTGGATAATGACATGAATATTGTGGAGTGGAACCTAAGGTAGGTGTTCTTAGTTGGGCTTTTAGTACAACGTGGAGTTTTGTCTTGTCGTGCTGTGAGTGGTTGAGAATGTGCCACGTACAAGTACTTTTGTAAGAATGGCATCTGACGGATATCATCCATGCAAGGCGATTGAGATTTTGTTTTTTGGATCCAAAAATCTTCAAGTTGGGATCGAAACGCAGACATCGGTTCAAGAAATTTAGGAATATTTCGTTTTCTTTTTGATATAACAATAAACAAGTGAAAGAAAAAGCTTTAACCGATCAAGCATGGTTGATGGCCGGTCAAAGCCTGCTGCTCAAATTGATTTCAATAGTGTCGCATCAGATGTAAACAAACTAGTATAGAACACTATTTTGGTTTTCTTTTTGGATAATTGAATTACAATGGAGATGGCATCAATGAAATTTGACATTGACAATGATGACTGTCACACCAACTTCGGTTCAAGTAAGTACAGACACTTGCACTGTAAACTCAAAATAAGTAAAGAGAAATATATTATAACTGTAATAGTTAATTTTCAATTGATTATACCATAAAATCCTCCAAGTTAAAAGAAGATATCTCTAGATAAATTGCTTTAACCCCACACCGTGATGGATGATCTATTTAACTCTTATTGCAATACTTGGTGTTTCTCCAACTATGTATAGTAGGAAGTGCTCAGATATAACTGCGAGTGACCCATGGATGAAACTCAAAATCCTACACATGATAAAATGTTAGGTTTTAGGTCCAACTCGTATGGTTCATAGCAAATAAAAGAAAAAAGAGGAAATCAATAATTAAAAGAAAAAACCTAGGCATGCTGTGAACATAAGTTGGTATGACGAGTGAATGGAGTAAAAGCACAAATAGCCGCGGACAAGAAGATTGAGAAGAAGACGAAGAAAGAAAAGCACTTCATCAGTGCACTTGCTGTATAGGAATACAAGAATTGAGGAAGAAAATCAAGTTGTGTTTCAGTTTGTCCTCAAAGTCAAATACGAATTTCGTAAAGGACAAAATTAATTCTGATAGAGCCACTTTAGATCTACAATTTTAGCTATTAGATTTGTAGTGTAGAACTCTACATGGTTGTTATTTTCGATTTTGATCGGTTATTCTTGGTTGTTTATATTGGATTTGTGTTTTCAAGATTTTGTAAATTTTTTTATGTTGTAATTTAATCGATATCACTGACTTAATAAAAATTTGTTTATTCACTAATATAATTAATAAAGAGATATATTATAAACTTATTATTTATTAATAGTGGAAAATTTTCCTCTTATTAGGGTTTTCCAAATTAAAACTTGATATTCGTTGTTTTTCGTTATTTTCGATTTATTATTATTATTATAATTTTTTCTTAACATAAAATACCTAGTGAAAAAATCACTTTTGAAGCAACGATTTTGTAGTTTGCGGATGTCTTTAGATACATATTTTGTGAGCCATTTGTTTGAGTTACAATTTCAGACTAACGACTTGAAACGCAATAACGTTGAAATTGATGATGAAGATAAAACCCTTTTATTTTTGTTTTGTGAATCATCTTATTTTAGTTTTTTTAGAGAAACTATGGTTTGTGATCATGAAAATATAACATTTAAGGATGTTATTAAATATTGTTTTTGTTAAGCGATGATAAACTCGATAACAAGTTATGGTCAAGTAATAAATTTAATAAGTAGGGTTTACGAATAAATACTAGAAGCAAGCAATGGCCATAGGATAGTAATATGCAAAACTGAGTTATGGTCCAAGTTTAGCCATCGCAACAAGATGCATCCATTATTGTAAAAGGAAGAGGGATATATAAAGGTTGGGACATTTCAAACTTTAAATACAAGACTAGCTAGAATGATTATAAGAAATATCAGATTGTAGATACTGTAGATGTTGATATAACTAAGGATAAAGAAATTAAGGATGTTCCTTAGTAGTCAACAGCTTCATGAGGTCTCCAGCTGATAGGTAAATTCTTGATTTAGGTTGTTCTTCATTCTAGATGTGTACCATTTGGTAGTAGTTACCACCGAAAAATCTATTGAAGGTATATATGTTAACATGGGAAATGTAGAAGCCTACAAGGCAATCATTATTTATACAGTGAGGACTGGGATATATGGCAGTTATGGGAACATTTCAAGCATGAAACATGTGTCACATTTGAAAAAGAGTCTTATATTGTTTTGTTTATTGGACATTGATAGTTGCAAATGCATCATCGTGCTAAATGACGTGGTAATTTCCTAGGTTATGCTTGTTAAGATGAAATTATGACATATGAGATTGAGCATACAAGTGAGAATGTCTTTGCTAAGCAACAAGAGAGTACTTTTTGGATCAAAAGTTAGCTAGTTAGAGGCTTATGAGCTTTCTGTTTTTGGGATTTAAAAAGGGGTTTAGTTTTTATGCGATGGTTCACGGGGATATTGAATTTTATCCATATAGATTTGGGGTTTTCCTTCTTGATACTTTATATGATTGTAGGCATCTTCTCACATTTCTTGATGATTTCTCTATGAAACATTAGATTTATTTATCTAAACGATAATAATGATATGCTTGAGAAGCTCTATACTAACCTAACAGTTTATAGATCAAATGAGCTTTATTATGAAAAGGAAGAAAAAAAATAGTACGACACAATGTAAAGACTTCTCGAGAGAGTGATGTTGTTGAGTATATGAGTAAAATTTTCTTAGAGAAGGCCATGCATATTATTGTAAATGCATGATTAGGTCATGAGCTTTTGGCAAAAGCATTTAATCTGGAAAGCTACTTAGCAATCAATCTCTGCACTACTCATTAGATTTTTTGACTCTTTAAGAGTTTTAGTCAAGTTAATCTTCTAATTACTCACAATTAGGAGTTTTTAGTTATCTTGTTTTTATGTGTGTAGATAGAGGAAAGCATGGATCTATTCAATGTGTACTTTAAGTTATTAGTTAGGTGAAAAGAGCTCTATATCAAGAAGTTCATGTAGTAAAGATGTTTCCATTGATGAATGTGTTGAGTTACATCTAGGAAGGAGCTCCATTTTTGTCCTAGTATAGGTCATAAGATGTCTCCAAAAGAAGAGGTTTGAAGTGGACGGTTATTTAGGCCAATAAGAATTTCGTTATAAATTCTAGATGGTATTAAATAATAAATATTATAATTCATATTGTATTACATGACTAAATTTTTAGATTAGATAATTATGATACTAGTTTTGATATGGTAGCGGAATATGGGGTTATGAGTTTGGATCCCTATATTATCAAGCCAGCTCTCACCTATTCGGTTATCCATTTGATGGGCTCTAATCAAAGTCTTAGCTCACAAGTGAGGAACATATTAACTAATAAATATAACGATCCTTATTGTATTTATAAGTTTGATCCTCTACTATTTGGCATGGGCATTTCATTGACAAGATCAAGTCATCTAAACCTATATTGCATTGAGGGGCATTTAAGAGTCATGACATACATAAATGACTCAATGCTGAGGAAGGATTTAAGGTCCCTCCATTTCATGTAGAGATTGTAATGGGGCCCTTATTGGGGTCTTTATGTAGGAGGAGGACGTGTTAGGATTTTTGTTACATTTACCTGGGAATTCAAGCCCATCTAGATATTTATTGAGTATGATTGAATTTATTTTTAGTTCTTAATATAGGATATGTTTGATATTTGTAAAACTAAATATATTCTAGAATTTGATGTTTTAGCGCATACTTAGTTGGTCGATGCTCCTCCTAATCAACCAAAGCTTCTCCAAGCTTATCTTAGCCAACCAAGCATGTCTTTTAGTAGGGGAATCTACTAAAATAATTTTTTTTTTTTAATTCAGGAAAGGTATTTAAAAAAATTATTCCAAAAATAGGTTGTGAAGGTGTAGATCCAATCCATGCCTTCAACATTTTATACTGAAGGCGCATACCCAAAATGCGCTTTCAATAGGACTTCATCTCTGTCTCTCTTTTTACAATCAATTTAGTAGTCAGTAGCTAATAACCCATGAAAATATAGCAATTTGACTCTTATAAAAATACCAAATTGCAAGACTGTTTGATCTAGCGATAATAGATTTAAATAAGTTTTTTTTTATATATTACGAGCTTCCGAACTACACATGAGTGAAAAGTTATAATATTTTAAAGTTAGAAAACCAAATCATATTAGTATTATTATTTTTATATACTATAAAATAAAGCATAAAGGGATGCTGATTTTTTTTATAAAAAATTTAAATCAATTTTTATAATGTTTAAATTTATGAAAATTATTATTTTTATTATTTATATAAACTTTTAATTTTTTAAAATAAAAAAAAATAATTTCAGAAATTTTAATTTTCTTTATACGATTTTTCATAAAAAAGTTTTTCAATTATAAATAAAAAAGTTAGAAAATTTATATTTGTGCTTTCAATGTAAATTATACTAAAAATACATCTCAAATATACATTTTTAATACAAATTATTGTACATTCCCTATTTCGTGAATTTTCTTAAAAAGATAATATTATTTTAATAAATCCTTCCTTTTAGTTGATCGATGGCCAACCAAAGCACGTACAAGTTGAATCCAATTGTTTCCTAGTTTTTCCCGAAGTTTTCAATCTTGTGTTTACTTGTTCTCCACGTTAAGCTGAGTTCATAAATAAAGAACAGTTTATGTTTTCATCTTGTAGAGTCCCATGCCCAATATAGAACAGGCCAAATGTGCCACATTATCTACCATTATAATGTATATATTTTTCATTGCAAATTTACAATGAAATTCACAACCTCATCAACTACGATATATGAGTTACTCAACTGGTTTATTATCATTGTACCATTTTATGATGTTATTAAATTGAATATTACACATTATTATATATCATATATTAAAAAAAATTTACTTGTAGATTTCGAATATTATACTATAAAGATGATAACATCTTGATAAGGTTTTAGGTAACCTAATTCACAATTTCAACAATTCAAATAAAAAAAGAAAGAAAGAATAGAGATTCAACCGTATGAATTATTATTTCTGTTTTTTCATATCACTTATTTAGGATTACATTCTCCTTCTCATATTTGAAAGTATTTTTAAAAAGTAAAATTGTGAATTCTAGATTGATCATCATTAAATAAAAATTATTTATTTAATCTTCAATTTAATTATAATATCAAATTATTAAAAGCATTTTTGACAAGTACAACTGTATATATATTTAATTCTATAGATATTTTTGAATATATAAATGAATTTAGTATTACAATCTTAATTTCATTTCTTGTAGATTCTAAGAAGGCCGCATCTGTTTACCAAATGATTTTACAACGTAATAACCTAACGCTTAGAGACACTGGTTCATTCAATTCAATTACTATGATTTGTTGCTACACAAGTGATGATGCTTTAAGCCCATTTAATGTTGTTTCTTATTAAATGAGAACTTTTGGTCTTCGTTGAAGGTTTGCCAATTTACCATGGCTTGTAAAATTCTTAAATGCCACCATAGGTGTTTATGAAGAGTTTTAGGTGATATTTATATATAAAAAAAATGTTAGAATAATAATAAATTTAGGAACCTTTCTATTTGTCTCTAAAAATCTCTAAAAAGTGGGCCCTTAATCATGAATTTGATGTTAAGAATTAGAGATAGAGATACCTAATAATATTAGAGTTTTTAGGCAGACCTAGGGAACAAACTTTTCTTTTCTTTTCTTTTCTTTTTTCTCTAATGAGTGCATCTTGATATTATTTAATATTCAAGTAAATATGAAATTTCAAAAATTTGAAAAAATAATTCATAAAGTAAATTGATTGTTATTAGAAAGTAAATTAATTGTTATAAAATAAAAGCACATGCAATTTTGAAAAAAATAAACTGATTATTATAAAAATTGAACTTATGACTTCATATAAAAAATACATGTATTTTACCATTTAATTATCACCCTACTCGAGGGGCATGGAGTTCTACCCAAAGAGTTTTAGATAGTTTTTTTTTTATAATAATGTCGATTAGAACTTTATATGATAAATATGGCAATAATTTTTAATATTGCAGGAAAGTAGTAATATTGCATCAGTATGCTCTTATTCATCCTATGAACATTTTGAAGAGTAACATAGTTCTCAATTGATGAACTCTTCATCAACTCAAACATAAACCTAATGGCAAGCCTTTGATATGTAGGGAATTTGTCAGGCTTATCAAATGAGTGTTTTTTAAAAGCAAGTAGCTCATCTTTGCTCACCATAATAAACCAAATCTTCCCAAATTTCTACATATAGTACTAACTGTTCTAGGGTTGGATAAACTCACCCTATAAAATTAGCAACATTTTGTACTATCCTATCCCTACCTGAAACCACACAAAAGTAGTAATCAAATAGGTTTCTTATGGTCAGCCAGGTTATACCCATATTACTCTCCTCCATCATTACATGAAAATTATGTAGGACTCAAATAGTTGCAACTAAAGCCAAAGTAGTTGTTAGTAGGTATGAATTGGACGTTTGGTATATCAGAAATATCTATTTATTCATTAAAAAAAAAAATCTTTCTACTGATGGAAACTTCCCCAGGCCAGCTTCTTTTTGACACTTCCCATGTTTAAATTCCTCGTAAGCTTGAACTTGAGCTGTCCGACTACGAGATCACTTATTACAACTCTCAAGACAAGTAACATGAAGCCCATCCTAGTGCTAAATATACTCATTTTGGCCATTATTGGGGTCACCCTAGATGGATGCCACTGCAAAATTGTGCAGTTCATCTTCGGCGACTCCCTTTCGGATGTTGGAAACAACCAGTATCTATCCAAAGGCCTTGCTAAGGCAAGCATGCCCTGGTATGGTATAGATTTTGGCAAAGGCTTGCCTAATGGGAGGTTTTGTAATGGACGGACGGTTGCTGATATAATAGGTATGTAAACGTATTTCGGTGATACCATATCTATAAGTTTAAACCTATTTGATTAAATATAGTTTTACACTATTATTTGACATTCCTGTTTCACTTGCGGGTTGAGACTTTTTTCTTCATTGTTTTGCATTTATATACATGATCTTCTAGTAACCAGTGTTCGTACAGGGGATGAAATGGGCCTTCCACGCCCGATTGCATTCATGGATCCATCTCTGACTGAAGACGTCATATTGGATAATGGAGTTAACTATGCCTCTGGAGGTGGAGGGATCTTGAATGATACAGGAAGTTACTTTGTAAGTACACTTCCTGCTACTTTCTACGTTTGTTTGGTTAGACTAAGTCATTCTGTTTCCAAACTGTATTCCCTTGTGTAGAAAGATTAATACACATTTCAAACAGTCTTCATATGTGACAATACACGACAACATATGATTAGAGGGAATACGGATGGAAACTTTATCTTACTCATATTGATTTTTTTTTCTTTTTTTCCTTTTTTTGGGGCATCTTCTAGGTCCAGAGATTTTGTCACTATAAGCAAATTGAGCTGTTCCAAGGAACACAACAACTAATAAGAGAAAAGATTGGTCCAAAAGCAGCAGATGAATTCTTTCAACAAGCTCTTTATGTGGTGGCTTTGGGCAGCAATGATTTCATCAATAATTACTTGATGCCAGTTTACAAGGAATCTTGGACCTTCAACGATGATGGCTTCATTCAATACTTGGTCGGAACACTCCAAGACCAAATCACGGTACTCATCGCATCTCAAAATTCATATTTATGTTCTGTAACTTTCAAATAATCTTTACCTCGGTAAATTAAAAAACACTCCTTATAATTATTAAAAATCCATCATTCATGTTTTTATGTATTAATATTTTATTGATATTTAATACTACTGATTTTTCCACATGATGTGTTAACATAATTGAAACCCTTATCTCTAGTATAATATCAAGTTAATCTTTTACATTAATCTATGGTCGTAATCATTTTCTTATGCCAATTTATCACCTAATTTTGATTTCAAACTGTTCTAGAAAATCTCAAAAATCATTTGATGAACTAGCCCTAAAAATAATTACTAGTGTACATTAATACAAAGGGTTGTATTAACATTGACTCAGACATTGGTGAAGAGGTCTAAATAAGAATTTTTTTCATGCTTTCAAACATTAATTATACATTTTATGAAATATTAGATCTTTAGGAAAGTGTTATAGATGCATCCATTCACATATTTCTTATACTATTTAGTTGTATACCGAACGAGAATTTTAATACCATCAAAGGTTTTCAAGAGGTGAAAGTATGCTATTTTAAAAAATTGGAGGTGCTGTTATATTTGAAGAGTTTGAAGATGTGTGCAGTTTATTTTATAATATCTTTTAAATTTCATGTCTAATTTTGGGGGTGCACATGAATAGTTGCTTCATAGCTTAGGCGTTCGGCACCTGCTGGTTTTCGGCCTGGGGCCTATGGGATGCATTCCGCTCCAAAGGGTGCTGACTACATCCGGAACCGGGGGATGTAAGGAACACACAAACAAGTTAGCACTCAGCTTCAACAAGGCCACAAGTAGTATGCTGGATGATCTGTCGAACACACTTCCTAATGCAAGCTTCGGCTTTGGTGATGCTTATGATGTTGTCAGTGACTTAATAGCAAGTCCTGCCAAATATGGTAAACACATCCATCTTCTACTTCTACCCTATTACAGTCGGGATAATTGAGCTGCATCTGTATTATTAAGTTGCCTAAAGTTGCTAACATATTTGTCAAACAGTGCCACGTGTGATCCGGATGGCATGCTGCATCATTTATTTCTCTAAAATAAATCGTTAAAATAGCAGACCCGGTATACTTCATTGACAATATGCGATATTAATTTGGATGTCATTTCAACAATTTTGATGGCTCTTCTGATAGAGATAGATAGAGATCAGTTTTTACTTGTTTTTTAAGATTCATGCATGGAAATGGTAAAAACTACAGGAAATAAGCTATAAAACAAAAAGGTAGTAAAAACAAAGTTACTTACAATGCATCTTATCTCAATTGAAGTGGCACGTTTTTGTTGAAACTATAGTGTAACCGGCAACATTTGTGTTACTTTTTTCACAGGATTCAACAATTCAGACTCTCCATGTTGCTCCTGGGGCAGGATCAGGCCTGCTCTCACATGCATTCCAGTATCAAGACTCTGTCCGGACCGAAGCAAGTATGTGTTTTGGGACGAGTATCATCCAACAGAAAGTGCTAATCAGTTGATTGCAAAAGAAATGATCAAGAAAATGGGGTTTTCGCAGTCCAACCTAACGCAGGCTCCTGCAGGGGCTCCAGATGTTGCTCCTTCCCCCACGGGATAGTCCTTTTCCTGGAATTTGAACTTGAATTGATGCGACAATCTGGCATATTTATAGAATGAGGAAGCAGTTTCATCCACAGTGTGGTCATTTTCCAACTAGTGTAGCATATGTATGCTTAATACCTGATATATTTTCTTCCTATTTTGGTTTGTGAAACGTTTTGTATTGATTAGTTCAAGCATGTATATCTTTTGTCTGTACAACTTCATCAATCAGACTCTGGAACTCTACATTTACTTACCAAAATTCACACTTAATAGTGTTGTTAAATGTTATATGTAATGGAATTTTCACTTATTAAATTTACAACTTCTATTTTCTTTGAAAGATATCATAATAAAAACATTTTGTTGAAAAAAAAAAATACAGAGATCGTAAATTTTACAAGAAAAATTCGATTGAATTCAACTTTTTAGCAGTTTCAAACTTCTCATAAAAAAAAAAAGAACTAGAGTAAGTTCAGCCAATGATTTTCACATGATCCCATAAAAATTCGTCCGAAGTCTATTAGAATAAACAAGCATGAAGTAACTTCATTCTGAAGAAGCTAGTACGGTCTTTATTGGGCATCAACGTTTACTACAATGTAAATTCCTACGTATATTGAATTACAAGTAGGCAACCCAAAAAAATAAAAAATAAAAGAGTCTCCTCTACCACCATAACAAAGCTCCAGAACTGACATGAACCATCATCAATCAACTCCACTATGTTCCGTTCGTCTGCTATGCACCATCATCCAGTGCCATTCTCGAAAATCCTTGAGTCTCCACTAGTTTTGCAATGATCTGCTTTAATGCCGGTGCACTCACCATACATTTCTGATCCGTAAAACAGGATCTGCCTTCTTCAGCTGCCTTGCAAAGCTGTGGATCCAATGGCACCTTGCCAAGAAATGGCACCCCCGTTTCGCTACACATTTTTGCTGCACCCCCACCACTACTATCAAACACTTCACTGTAAGCTGTCAACTTTAGAATTTCTGGTGCCTTCTCTTTTACATAGGCCATTAACCATTCGGTTACATCACTTTGTTCACCAGTCTCAGTCGTCTTCATAAACCTGAGATCAGCCAATGGCTGGCAAAGGCCACTCATGTTTTCAACTACTCCAAGAACAGGAAGCCCAACTTTCTTGCAGAAACTCACTTCCTTCCGAACATCAATCAACGAAACCTGTTGTGGGGTTGTGACAATTATAGCTCCATCCAATCCGGTGGCCTGGAGGCATTGGACGATCGAAATGTGCTCGTCTGATGTTCCGGGAGGAGCATCAACCACTAAGAAATCCAGCTCCCCCCAGTAAACGTCCTTCAAAAATTGCTTGATTAAACCATTCTTGCGTGGGCCCCTCCATATAACAGCTTCGTCTGGGTGGGGGAGCATGAACCCAATTGACATGACTCCGAGATTTGACTCAACATATACAGGGGACCAACCAAGGTTGCTCTGGTGGATTTCCTGACCTTCCAAACCAAGCATCTTTGGGATGCTTGGTCCACAAATGTCTATATCCAGCAGACCAACCTGGAACTGCATCTCAGCTAGCGCAAATGAGAGTTGTGCTGAAAATGTGCTCTTTCCAACCCCACCCTTCCCCGATAAAACCAAAATTTTGTGCTTCACAGTCGCCATTCTTTCAGCTATGGTAACCAAATCTGCATCAAGATTAAAAGACCCACAGTAATGAATAGATGACGGAAATATGTAACAGCATTTCAACAAAATTGTCTGATTCTAAATTAAGAACTTTCCTAAGCCGAAAAAAATCAAACATATTTTAAATTCCAACATGAAAAATTGCAGCTAAAATAATATACCAACAAAAGGACCAACTTACTTGTTTATGCATGGACCCTTAAATCAGCAAGCAAAAATTTAGAGATTTGAATCATAGGGCACGGTTACTTGGTAAATAACAGAGACATGACTTAGGATGACAAACAGTGACCTCTCCTCACATTTGAGCTTATGTACATGGGAAAGAAAGATGCATTTGGTTTTACAATCAATCTGCTAGCCTTCTTAGATATAGAACGTTCTACAAGTAAAGAATTTGCTTTTACAGCCTCTCAAGTAAATGCTTTATTGTTGTAACAGCATTAATCCCCTAAACATTAAGCTGTTAGTTTCCCTGGTAGATTATTCCACAAATAAGGAATCATCAAATTCACAGATTTAACCCAAAAAAAGCCAAAGCTTCATTATTTTCTAGTAGGTTCTAGACTTTGTAATCATCAAAGATATAAATAAGACAAGACAGCACTTGCAAGTTGCAAAGTCTATAAAATCATCAAAGTTTCTGAAGGTGGTTTCTCTTTTTACAATCTGATCCACAGCAATTATAAAATGATAATTCTTCAAAATGTCACCAAAATATAAGTATGTTGGCAATTTTGCAATCTGTATCATCTAAAAATCATCTTGCCAAGAAGCCAATGAGATTGCTTTGATATTTACTCACATGCCAATCAGAATTGATTGTCAAAACTAGGAAAAGGATGCCAATATAGAATTGTCCAGAGTTCAGGGCATTTTGTAACTGAAGAAGCTTGCATATAGTGTTGTAGTTTTTTCATCAAGAGACAACAGAGACTTGTCACAAATAGAGCTTTTGAGGTGATAAATGACAACTTCAACACTTAATAACACATGCACTCTTCAAGCCAAGGGTACAGTGACAGAGATTGACAAAAATTTTTTGTCAAGGTATCAAGTAGATAGGAAAGATCCTTTAATGAGCAGTCTGTTGCAAAAAATTTGATCCCCTTGGTTCTTATCTTGATGTTCCACCAGTCTATGTATAGTACAGAAATATATTCTCAGGGAATGAAGCACCTTTTCTTTTTTTCCCCCATTTTCCTTTCCAGAAACTACCAAATCATCAGAGTATAGTAAAATTCTAGTATTTTGTGACTACATCATATCTTCATGATACCACAAAACAACCAAAATAACTCCACTGAATCGATTTTCAGAGCTCATGAATGCCATTGGTCATTAAGGGAGGAGAAAAAATGATCATGCAATTATTTGCCAACCCCTGTTAGAAATATTCCAAAAGAGAATGGCAAATATTATAGGAAAGAATAACCTTTGTGTTATTTTCCAGGTTTGTTTCCTTTCCTGTTATTGTCAAGTTTGCATATAGTAATAAAGCAAGCATTAGCATTCTCTCAATTAGTCTAGAAGTAGTAGTTATTGTTTATGAAGCCAGAAGGTTCTCTCCGATAAGCCCACCAAGATAACAGATTGGAAAGTTCTCTCAGATGAGCCTTCAATCCTCTTTTATACATATATTGTTCACTACTAGATCCATTATCCTTACCCAAAACTAGATCCATTATGATGGGCCATATCACACACCCCCACCCTCACCATCCCCTCAGAAAAGATAGAAAAAGGAGCAACAAGCATGTGGCATAAAGGGAAAATAAGATGTTCAGAGAATCCATTTACACAGGAAGAGAGCATTAACTACCCATTTAAGATAAACAAATAGAAGTACCTAATCTAGTGAAGGTGATTTAATTCAAACAAATGGAAACAATGCTCTACATGAATAGATCCAACTATATCAGGGAAAAACAAGATGAACTACGTAAGTGTCTGTATGTTATACTTCGAGATGGGGTTCCACTGTCTGGAACAACTTCCCTGAGTTGCAATCTGCTGGATTACTTTCTGGGAAAGGAAGAAAAGAACTTAAAATATCAATAAGTGATAAAACATTTGTAACAAGGAGTCTCTTATCTGTTTTAAAAGTGATATGTGAATTTACAAGATTCTACTAAGGATTGAGGGCCAAGTACCTAGCAATAGTTTCAGAGCATTATCAGAAGCTATTGGAATGAAGACTGATATTTTCTCCTTCAAACTAAAAAATAAAAAGCATGAAAGTTCTTTCCAATAACTTTCCATTGCAAAATTAAAAATATCAACAATCTAGCAAAATTAGAAATGCATTCTATATATTGATCTAAGTTCAAACTGAATTGCTTCTAATCAGAAGCACCAGAAACTACTCTTATTAAGGGGGGAGGGAAAGAAAACCGTTCTACAGTTTCTGAATTGTAGCAAGGCAGCATGGAGAAAAAACTGACAAATCGATTAAAGAAGAATCATAATTTAGAGAAGTCCTCCTGTGAAATCAACAACAAAGAGAGCTCTTAAATTTAAATGAAGATATGGCTATCATAAAACAATTTTTAAAAAAGCTGGTAATACACAAATAACATCTTCGAAACTGAAGCTGCATGGATGGAAGCTTTAGTCTTCCCAAATATTTACGAAAAAAAAAATGGATTTCTAAACACCATCATACGATTGAAGAGTATATTAGGGATAGGTAACAAGCAAAAATCTTCATGGCTCCGTCGATGTCGGTACATATCTCAAATGAATAATCAATTTACGTAGCACGAGTACTAATTGGAATAACATAAACAATTCCTCTTCAAAACCCTAACGAGAATAACATAATAACACTGGCAACGTGTATAAAATTATCTGAAAATCAAATTGAATGACGAAGATAGAGAGAGGGGGAAAGGGGAACGTATAAATAAAAGGAAGTACCGGGGTCGGGGCCTTTAGGAGCAGTAGCACAAGCCTCTTGGTTAGGGCAACCTTGACAAGCATCAGCTTTACCTGCTGCCTCTGAGGCTGTTCCTGGACAATCTGCATATATTCATGAAAACCAAATTAATTTCTCAATCATTAACAAAAACATGATACTCTCAATCACAGAGAGAGAGAGAGAGGAGAGAGCTAGAGATTACTTTCGTTGGCGTTCTCAGGGACGTCACCGCTCTCCATAGCTCAGAGAGGAACAGAGATTACCGTGAGAGAGAGAGAGAGAGGAATTAGGGTTTTAGAATCTTTCAGGGTAAAGGAAATTCTTACAATACGTTGTCAACAGATTTTAAAATAAAACTTAAATAATAAAAAAATTAATTTATAAATTACCTACCAATTTTAATTTAAAATTTATTTTTTTGCCATTGAAACTTGCTTAATAGTTATCGTTTAAAAGCTGCTCCAAGAAAATGGGAAAAGGAAATTGTATTGAAAAATAGTACTAAACTTTAAGCGAATATTTAATTTATTATTCGAACTTATAACTTTTATATTATGATATTTCATTTGAAGTTTTATTGTTATCATTACTATTTATACTAGATTTATCTAATAGTTTTAGCTTATTTTTTTAGTTAATAATTCATTGACATATAGTATGTTACTTTAAAAAAGTGAAATGATCGATAAATGCTTATATAGTGAGGTATTAATTGTAGTAAAAAAAGAATTAAAAATTTTCTAAAGAGAAAGAAAAAAATTATACCGAAAACAATGAGTCACTTCATCTTCTTCATCTACCCTCCTAAACAATAAATCTCTATTCATCCTTAGCTTTCCTTATTTCACATTAAAATATATATATAGAACAAAAATTACACTAAACTTAATAAAATTGTCAAAACAACATAAAATGCACCAACAAACTATAGCAATTTTAGCAATAGCTTCTTCAAGTTGATTTTTTGCATTGTTCATCTTTTTCATTAGGCTTTTTTTTTTTTCCTTTACTAAATGAAAAAAGTTACTATGAAATGCAACAACAAACAATAGCAACTTCAATAACACTTCTTCAAGCTCTTCTTTGCATTTTTCATCTTCCTCATTGCAATTTTTTACTAATTTTTTTCATATTTCACATTAAAAAAATTAACCTTTATAACAAAAAGTACACTAAAATCAAAAGAATAATGTTACAATGAAAATCTAATCAAACAATAACAACTTTAACAATAAGTTTTTTGAATTTCACATTTAAAAAATCAATCCCGATGATAAAAGTTACATCAAAATTAATGAAAAAGATACAAAAAAAAAAACTAATGTAACAATAGCAACTTTTGCAATAGATTTTTGGGTTTCATTAAAAAAAAAAGTCTTTTTAGCAAAAGAGTTACCATGAAACCCTAATTTAATAACAACGACAACAACTTCTTCAAACCTCAATGAGGGTAAGGGGGGAGGTGCCATTAGCGAGTTTGATGACTTTCTCGAGGCTTCAGTAGTGAAAACATAGTTTGAGGAGGTGTGATGGTGGTTGATGGGTTTCTAGTTAATGTTGGGGTTTAGGCAATAAGAAATGTGGAAAGAGATATGAATTTGAGACACTATTTAGAGTGAGGTGATAGAGAATGAGAAGAGAGTTGCTATTGTTGCCACTTCTAGAGAATTTTAACTCCTTTCGAGCTTTGCAACACACTATGTTCATATTTTGATCATATGGGCATTTCTAGTTTATTTATCAAACTTGTTTATTCCTTTTTTTTCTTTTTTTGGAAAAAAAATTATTTAATATAATCACTGTAAAGAGTGAATATTGTTAGTTTTTTATGATGATAGAGAAGATTAAGTGTTTATTAGTTTCAAACTTTAGTTGACGATGATTTCATTAATGGGTTAGTAGAAGAAGATGAATGATAGTTTTATGTTTTTCTTGCTTTGTTTAATTTTACTTTTTTTTTAATTTAATTTTTTTAATTCATTAATAATATTTTAATAAAGTATTGTATTTTGTCTTTTACTTAATTAGCTTGATGGTTGGCCATGCGACATCATTAATATTAAAATATACATGTAGGTGTTATTTTAATATAAAATGTTAAATGTCCATTATCCATTTACTAAAAAGTACACCTCAACAAACAGAGACTAATGGAATTAGACCAGGTTCATTTAAGTGTTATATTTAACAAATTAAAGGTTTATGTAGTAAATTGAATATCCATGCAAAGTTCAAGGAGTTTTGCATGTTAAAAATGCATATATATACATATAGAATTTGAATTTGAAAATGCATGTATATAGGTAGATCTATGCTCTACTAGTATTGAAAATTTGAATTTTATATACATGAATTTGATACTAAATTTATTAAGGATATAGCTATCTTTGAAAATTTACATATAGAAATCCTATATAAATCTATTCTCTCCTATTCTATTACTTTTATGAAATGTCTAGTAATTTGAGATAATATAGATCTATGCTTGCTACTCTACTAGTATTAGTGGTAAAAGAAACATGTGACTCTTATGTTGGTTGAAGCTTGGTAATACTACAATTGATGTGACCACCTATATCACGAGCCAATGGCTAGATAGCTATCTAGCCTTGAGTGTGTTGCTATTGTGTAAGCATGGGAACATGGAAATTTATATATCTATCACTTATTGCATGTACACATGATTCTTGAGGTCAATAGTGTATGTCCTTCCTCTTCCTTTGACTCCATTTGCCACTTACCAGCTTCCAATTATGACCTTAAATACTTAGTGCTGTCTCATTCATATCTTCTTGGTGTAACCATCATCTCCTCTGGTGTTAAAAAATGGAATTGCGTCCCTAACTCCAACATTATCTGTTTGGCTCTCTTGTTGGTATTATGGTGCTTGCATCAAATTCTCAATAACTAGAGGATATGTTTTATGTATGTCGTTTGCAACATTCTAAGAAGGACTTGCCATCATCATCACCTAGTATAATTTATTTCATGTTGGTATCATTTTAAGCTAGAACCTAGAGAGCCTCATCAACTTCTTTCTCAATAGAATGTTCTTCATTACCTAAGGGTTCAAAAGTTGATAGTGGGTCAAATGTATCACATATAAGTGAATCAGTCATCATACTTAATCCATCATTTTCCTGATAAGATAAAGTATTAGCTCTAAATGTGTATTATCCATAGGAAGAACCTGGTACTTTATTAATTTGGACATACAAGTCTTGTGTGTGATCCTCCCCCAAAACTTTAGCCATTTCCATAAGATTCTCAACATTATCATCATCCTTTATAGGCATCAATTTGTATGACACACTAGCTTGATGGTATCGTGAGTGCTTGTGTATTATCTTAACATGCATTGTAATGGGTTTAACGCTAATGCCTCCATATATCTTATGTACGAATTCACTATAGTTGGAATTCTTCTTCACCTTCAACTTATTAATTAGTTGCTTATCACACTTTGACTGCTCATTGCCATCCATAATATTTTCATTCACATATATTATAAATTTCACAAATTTAATTATTTTCAACCTAACATATATCCAATTCGTCTCATAATAAACTCTACAAATTCAACCACAAAACCCATGTATAGCTATTTTATTCCTAAATACATTGTTTAATTATGTACAAAAGAGGGCCTCTAAACAAACAATTTCTATTTAAATCATTTTTACAAATACCTTATATGCATTATTATGAGCTATCAACTAAAGCAACTTCTACACATTTCCGACTCCCACATTCAACATTATTTATATCAATTACTCATACAAAACCAAGAATCAAACATATTTGCAACTAATAATGTCTAAATTGCATATTTAAGACTGGGGTTTTGAAAAATTAATATGTTAAAGAGTTACTACAAATGCATATGTAAAAAGCAATTTGAGTGAAAAAAATTTGCATACCATGATGTAACATTGCAATTGGAGTGGGAATGGGTGGAAGTTGTGAAAAAAAAAATGACAAAAATAGTGGAATGCAAAGAAAACCTAAGAGAAATAGAGAGAATGCGATGTGAGAATATAATGGTTATGTTCTATTCATTTGAGTTTTTGTATGATCGAAGAGCATGCATCTTCTTTATAAAAATAAACTTTCAACTAAAGGTGTATGTAGTTTAAAAAAATGAACTCAATTGTATGCACCTTCACAACATTATTTGCCTAATATCACTTCTTAGATCCTTATTTTATTGTTTTTTTTTTTCAATTTCTCATTTTTATGTATAAAAACTCAAAGTTTAAGTACTATTTTTAACATTGTCCCAATGGCAATTATTATTTTTTTTTTAATTTTAAAAATAAGATCTTTGTAAAAATGGTCCAAAAAATATAGTAGTTAAAATTGTATCTTAAAACAGAATTTTAAATATTGAAATACTGTTTTCAAACACAATTCTTAAAATTATGAGTTGAAATCATGATTTCCATTGCCTAAACTTAATTAAAAAAGAAAAAGGAAAAAAAGAGAGAAGAAAGTCATATTCCTTAGTTAAATAAGTAGATAGAGAAAGAGAAAAGACAAAGGAGAGGGAGGGGATAGAGACAAGAATGAGAAGAAAGTAAGATAAAAAAAAAAGAAGAAGAAGAAGACAAACACGATTGAGGAGAGAGAAAAAACAGAAGAGAGACAAAAAGTAATATAAAAGATAAACATGAAAGGGACAGAGAGATATGGGATTTAATTAAACATGTATGGTGAAGTGATGTGAGGTATTAATTGTATTTTAAGAGAAAAATGTATATCTAAAATCCTGTTTTCAATGCATGTTTTAGGGTAATTTAAAATTGTGTGTTGAAGACATAATTTTGGATATTATAATTTTTAGATTATTTTTAAGATTTAAAAAAAATTAATTTCCTTTCCCCAAACTTTTATTGTTCTTTCAAGCTTAGTGAAAGGAAATTAATATTGTTATTCTTTTAAAAAATCTTAAAAACAAAATATTTTTAAAAATAATCTAAAAATATAATATAAAAAAATATATCTTCAATATATAATTTTAAATTACATTAAAATCATATGTTAAAATGCAATTAATATATCGCATTATTTTATCACATATGTTTGACTTAAATCCCATCACTCTCTTTTGTCTTTTTCAATTTTGTCTTTTATATTACTTTTTGTTTCTCTTATCTTTTTCTCTCTCCTCCGTTTCCTCTTCCTTTTTATATATATTTTTGTCTTATATTCTTATTTTCTAGTCTCTCTTGTCTCTTTCCCCTCTCTCTCCTTTATATTTTCACTTTCTTTGTCTATTTATCAAAGTAAAGAACCATGACTTTCATTTCATTTTTTTAATTGATTTTGGATAGTGGAAATGGTGAATTCAACTCACAGACTTAACTATTATATTTTTTTTAATAACTTTTTAAGAAAAAATAATATTAATTTCCTTTCCTTATAAGAAAACACATGTAACTAAATGATGGTGAAATATTAAAATGGAAAAGAATTGGCAAAGTAAACATTTTTTTCTTTGTTTTTTTTTCTTTTTCTTTTTTAGGTAGAAAAAAAAAACATTTTGAACCTTGTACTTAAAAATTTCCCCTTTTCTTATTCTACTGCCATCAATTTTGTAGTTGTTTGTTTTTAGGAAAATATTTTTTCTAATTTTTCTTTGATTGTTATGTTGGAAAAGGATTTTTAAACAAAAAACAGAAATAATTTAGGCATTTTGGAAAAGGAAGATAATTTTCAAATTCATTCATTAGAAAGAAATAAAATATTATTTTTGAAAAATTACAAAAGAAAATGCACTTTTCAAAACAATCATAGATTTACCGTAATTGAAATCTTATCTTATGTCTTGATGTCATGATTTCATCGAGGGTAAGTCTACATAGTAGACTTTCTTTCTCATTTGCATAGACTCCTTCTCTTTTTAAAATATAAAATCCGTAAAACCCCTTTTAACATATATCCAATTTTGTTTTTTTGTTTTTTTTAAAAAAAAACACTTTACCCACTTGATTTTTACCTCCAATCACTTATGAATCATTGTTGGTTAGTAGATTACACATTTAAGGTTATGATTTTTGAAGATTTGAGGCATCTCTCTCTCTAAAATGTGGATTAGGTAAACATTTGAATTTTTTCTTGAAAAAATCTCATATTTTAGCTACTTTAATTGCTAGTTAGTAGTTGTGAAGTGTGCTATTTATGGTTCATTATGTAGGCACAAGATTGACATTGGTTTTTCATGTGTTGTGGGTTTTTATATGAAAAAGTGGTTTTTTTTTTTTGGCTAAATCATATTTAGTTTTTTGTGATCTTATAGTGTTTTTTTTTTTTTTTGGGTGAAATACATGTGTTGAAGTTATGTTTATGTGTATGTAGAGTTGTTGGTTTGTTTTTGTGTTTGTGACTATGGGGAAAGCAATGAAGATAAGATGTTAAGTGAATGTGTGTACTCTTATTGCAATTAGATGAATACTGGTGTCGTGTAGGTATATTAGTGTTGAAATTTTGTTTCAAACTTCCATATATTGCTAAGCGTTCAATTAGTGTAAATGCAAAGTATGAAGAATTGTTAAGTATCATATGCAATCGTCTTCATATTAATAGAATGGCCCACTAAATTGAATTGATAAATAGGTGCCTTATCGTTGGATTTTATAGGGATTATTTTTATGTTATGGCTCTTAATGATGATGATATGCACTAGATGTTGGCATATGTACAAGGAAAAAGTAAGTTAGTGGCTTAGTAGAGTTCTATGTGCAAGTTTATGAACTTGAGTTACCATTCGCAATTAGGAATAGGTTAGAGCAAGAGGCTTATTGTTTTGATCCAATTGAACCATAGGTGGCTGAATTCTAACATATTCATGCAACCCACGAAGTAAGTAGTAGTCGTAATTTAACATCTCCAATTATTTAAAGTCTAAGTGAAACAAATTGGAAAACTAACAATGAGATTGACTAAGCTTATGGAGATCCTACAAAGGATTCCAATGATAGTAGCAATGATGGTGATAGCAAGCAAAGTGGGGAGTAGCTTGAGATATGCAATGAGCCCCATTGAATGCAAAGGAAGAATCATTGGTGGTAGGGGTTTCCAAGAAATGTTGATGTTGTTGGTTGCTTAAAGCCTACATATATATATATATATATATATTAAAGTAATTGTGGGTAGTGAGTATGTAGTAGATGAGAATGAGGAGAATGATAATTGAAGTTTTAGTAATGAGTTTAAGGTGGGGATGCATTTTAAGAAGAAAGAACACCCGATACACATAGTGAAGATGCATCACATAATAAATCACCATAACTACGTTGTGGTGGAATTGAATAAGAAAATATGGTCTGTAGGATGTCATGATTAGGATAAAGGTTGCAAATAGAGACTTCGTGCATGACTGAAGAAGCATGTTGGGTGTTTTCTGATTACCAAGTTTGATGGATCACATACATGTGTGAATGCTGTTATAAGCCATGATCACCCTTAATTGGACTTGACCACATTAGTTGGGTTTGTGATCATGGAGGTATGACACTCTCTAAGTGTTAAGATTTAATAGTTCTAAACATCCATCTATAATCAATATGGGTACACTATTTATATGAAGAGCATTTAGGAGGCAAAGTGGAAGGTCATTGAACAGATATATGGTAGATGAGAAGATTTATATGTCATGCTATTATGTCGACTTAATTCCATATAAGAGGTTAATCCAAGTACCATGGTTGAGTGGAAATGTTTGGATACTAATGATGTTGGCCATGTGATTTTTGAAAGGGTATTTTGGGTATTTGGATCGTACATTGATTCATTAATTCATTATAGGTATGTTTGTTAACTTATTTTCAACAATGTTAGTATTAAGTGCAATTAGTTAACCATTTCCTTTGATGCAAGTTGATAATTACCATTGATGGTACACATCTACATGGTAAATACAAGCATAATTTACTCATTATAACAAGTGCAAATGGTGAGATCCAAATTGTATTGTTGGCCTTTGCATTAAAAGATAAAGAGTGTGAGGATAGTTGGAGTTGGCTCTTATAATGTATTTTGTAGTATGTCATAAAGGATCTCATATTTATTTGGTTGATATCCGATCACCATGTTGGCATAAAAGGTTGTAGTTGAGGGCTAGAATGCAATATGGCCACGTGGTTGGCCATATATGGTTATATTTTTTTTATAGTGCTTGATTACGTTTCATGTTAATGCTTTCATATATATTTATATTTTTTCATTATTTAATCATAGATAGAGCTAAGGCGGCCAACAGATAGGTCCTCACTCAATGGCTAACTATTCCATAAGTTGAAGATAGTCTAGTAGGGTCAAGTAAGATCTACTCCATAACATGGTATTATCATTGTTTAGATTGGTTATAAATTTACCTTTTGAATTAGCTTGTGCAAGAGAGTTACTAGCTCACATGCTATTGGCAAAAGGCAATGATGCAATGGAGGGTTGTTATAGATCCATGTATTATCTTGCACATAAAGTAGGTAAAATTCATTGGCTTCAATCATATGTTGTTCATCTAGTTAGACTGACATTTAACTACTATCTTAGTTGAGTGGAAGAGATTAAAGACAAACACCTTCCTTTTTCCCACTGGCTAGTTCACTATTATGCTATTGGGTATATCATTACTTTGTTAAGCTCTTAGCAGATGGCTAGGCAATGATTGGCAACATGTATCTCGGCTAACCAAATATCTATAAGGAGTCACTTGAAGCTCACCCTACTGCCTAGGACATCTAAGGCTCCTAATTGAAATTATCTTGGTTGAAGGACAATTTTAACAACATTCCAGATGAGGTGAATGACATCATTATTCAATAACATGCACGAGCTTACATATCATAGTTGATGGGAGGTATCTTACTTGTAGACAAATCTCAAAACTTGGTCCATTCGATGTTCCTCCCACTCCTATCAGACTTGACGCATGTCAATGAGTTCACTTTGTATTGGTTCACATGTGACCATTGTAGAGACCAATAGGCCCCTTGCTATCCTTTAGGTTTGGGCATGGGATCACTTCCCTCATACATCCTAACTATGTCACTAATTAACATCAGTCATTCAAGGTTGACCATTGATCTAATGATGGGGAGTAGAATTTAAACATCACTTAACTTTCGACATGTGTGGTGATATAGTATTGGGACACATTTAACCAGTAGGTCCTTAACCATGTACATAACTCAATTTCAAATTTACAATTTTAAAATATACATTTGTTAATATTCTAATTTGTTATTTATCAAGTTGCATGGTGTCCCTATAATCTGTGGGATATAGCTCAACTACTTGTATATTGTTAAGTTGGGAGTGAGATTTGGATTGCATGAATGTCATTGATATGTTTCCACATTGTTGAACTTTATTTCTTGGATTGTGTTGTTCATTAATTCGGTGAATTGTAGCACATCCTAGCTTTTGTCAAAACCAGGAGGTAGCTCCATTAGATAGATCCTAGGGGTAAGACTAAAGTCAACTGGTTAAATACCTATATGACTTGGTTAACTTAATGGGATGCAAATTATAATAGTATCATTAAGATTGAGTCAGTTGCTAGATTAGTTGACGACATAGCCCTTAATTATCATGCCTAGTATTGAGAGGTCACCTATTGGTACATCAAACGTATAGGGGCCAAGCTTGGTTATATAGTATGTACACAATTCCCTTATTATATGATGTCTTTTTCCCATTTCCATTTCATATTTTCACTTAAATATAAATTGTTGCTACAATCCAATTTTATTAATCGATTGCTTCAAATTCTCCATGCTAACATAATTTTTAAGGCACCTCAAGGCCTTTAAAATCATTCACCAGTTTAAAGGCATCACATTTGATGATCTAGCACTAACAGTAGTTACTAATCCTAAATGCAATGACTTACCACCACCTCAGTTGCCTTAGGGAGGCCATTGTTAAGGGTGTGGGTATGGACAAGGTCAAGAGCAAAGTCGCAAATGTGCCCATGATGACATTAGAGATGAACCATTGCCTTAGTATGGCTCTCTAGCTCATGCATCTCCTATTGTCTACAACAAGTTGCGCTTATTAGTAGGTCCATCTATGTCATATGAGGCACCAATAGCACCCCAAAAGAGACAGCTAAGGTGTCATAAGGATGATAAGGGGAAGGGTGTTGCATAGGTCAAGCCTTCTCTCAATCTTGTACATTTCACTCCCTTTTAGATTTTCCAGCCTCAACTCGATGCTTAGCTAGATACCTAAGAGGCATAAGTTTTCATGAGACAGAGGCAAAAGCATTAGATCATCCATTGGCTTCTTAACTTAGAAATTTCCATTTTTTAGGAATTTTAGATATGTACAAACTTCATGACATATGAATGAAGCTACTAATTCATACCTTTACTTATGTTTTGAATTTTTTTTTACTATTGATGAGTTGTAGAGGAGTTATTGGTGCAATGTGTTCTCAATTATTATTGACAAGTTTGTTACTACTAATGTAATGGTGATTGGAGAGTTTGTCATTTGTTGAAACCATGTGCTTAGCATGTTGTAGTTGTGTTTGTAGTTTATACATCTTTGCAATATTGTTATACATATCATTTTCTATAGGTGGTGTAATTTTGGGTGGGATTACGAGTGCAGTTGTTGCTGCAAAATATTGTAGGTCAAAATTGTGTCTTCAAGACAATTTCAACCTTGTGTTGAAATTGTGTTTTAAAGACAGGATTTTCACCTTGTGTCAAAGACACAAATTCTATATTATATGAAATCATGTCTTAATTACACTGATTATTTCAAAAAGTACATTTTTTAAAATAATATTTTATTCATTTTCTCAATTCATCTCCTATGAGTTTTGTGGCTATAGAAAAATAATTTCTACTTGATTTTATTATGATTAACCTATACATTATATTTTAATCTTGTTTTTGTAGCAATGTTTTTTTTTTTTAAAGAACTTTTCAATCAACATTGCACAAGAATGTAAAGGAATGATTTTTGGTTGTTTTCACAATTCATATCATCCTCTTTTAGATAATAATTTTTTTTTTTTATCTTTTAATCAATCATGTAATGAATCTAAATAGTAAGAATTACATGAAACATAAATTTCCAAAGTTATAATCGATTCAGATAAAAACTTATTACCATGTAATCGAATTATATATATATATATATATTTAATAGAGGTACCAAATTTATACCTTTTATTAACACAACTTATTTAATAGGCCATGATAATTGTAATTTTCTTGGTTTTATTGAAAAGGGGAAAACATGCTTGGAATTACTTCCATGTTTCTTAAATTAAAAATTGACTAATTTTCTAGTAATCCAATTGTTTTTCTTTCAAATTGGCACAAATAGACCCATTTATGGACTTACAAGTAGTAAATGAAAACGATGGCCATTTACAGACTGCTCCACACCAGTCACGCCAATTGGGGATCAGTCCGCCCGGATCTGCGGCAGCAACAAGTTCCCCTCTTTCCATTGACACTTAAAAATAAATAAATAAAAATCAAAAGAAGACAAATGGCTAGGAACTTTTGCAAACATTGCTTAGAATTGGACAAATACGAGGAGATGGGAGACATGAAATTACATGACAATAAATGCATAGCATACTTTACAAAGTTTGCAAAAAATTTTTAAATTAAATGTTGTGCAAACTTCATTAGTATAAATAATCATAGTTAGCCACAATTCACACATATTTACTTATTGAAAAATATCTACTACAAAAATTGCTCTCTAAAGTACTTTATGTACATATGTTTGCATTTGTTGTGACATATTCTTTGCTTTTTATTAATATCTATATATATTGCTCTTAATAGTGACTGTTATTTTTTTAGATAACTTTTTTTTTTCTATTTCTAGAATTTGAACTTTAAAGTAGTTTGTTCCATCTCAGTTAGGTAAAGATATTATTATTTTTTCTTTTTGTATTAAATTTTAATTTTATATATACTATGATGAGTTTTTTTTTTTTTTTTTTCATGATACATGTAGCTCTAGCAAGATGTCCCTGTTAGACAAAAGTAAAGGAATAGTCCTTGCAACGAAGCCTCGAGACATTTGTAACCTTAATGAGTAGTATGATTTCTATAACTTTGATGAAGACTGAGTGGGAGATATGACAATGGACTATCCTCTATCCAGGTATTTTTGCACATGGCATCTAATTTTGATTCTCATGTAGGAGTTTTGGGCTATGGCCGAAATCCATAATCTATAAGAAACCTTAAAAAATTTCTTGTTTAATTTCTTCTATTTTTTTTTTCTTCTCAGTTATATGTTTTCATTTTCTTTATCTCTTTTCTCATTGCTATTAATTTTACCTTTACCATTACGTTTTTCGTGGAATGTTATACTTGTAAACTTATTGAAATGAATTTGATGTTATATATTATGTGTAAGTGGATTAAACTATTTATATATTGTAACGTTTGCATAGATAACGAGTTCTCCTTCTTTATAGATGTGTTATTTTGTTAGCTTTATTTTATAATGACACTTTCCTTCGGGTTGTTATATGAGGTAGATTTCGTATTATACCTTTTATAAACTATTTTCATGCCATTTGGATAAATAAGATATTTTGGAAATATTAATAAGCTCATATCATCGAAATTTTACCTTCAAATTTTAATGTTATAAAAATGTAATAGAAAATTTTACTAGTTTTATAATATACTCAATATTATAAATTTTAAGATGGATTTAGGATATTATGGAACACATTTTAATTTCAAAATTTGGAAACTTGTTATTTTACATATGTTGTACCCACTCACCCTTACTTTCATCTTATAAGTTTTATTTTAGCAAATACGTTTGAGAACAAGTTTTAGGGGAAAAAGAATCATTTCAATTTAAAAACCCATTATATAACGCATACGACACTCATTTGGCTTGGACCTCTAACCTACCTTACAAACTTCTTAATCTATCTAACTACACATAATACAAGTTGAAATCATGCTTAATCTATAGATCTTTTGCTAAAACCATCTTCTTTGACATTAATGATAGTCATTAATCTATTTCTAAGAGGGTGTTTAGGCTTATAGACTAGTTAAAAATAGTAAAAATGGTGTAAAAGAAGCCATTAAAGCTTACATTAAATGAAATAAAAATTGATTTTCACTTTATAATTATGGAATCAATAAAAGTTTATTTTTGAAAAGGTTTACATTTAAGATGGTCTTTGAGACAACAAGGTTGCCTTTCTTAGTTTTAATTAGTTATTTAATTATTTTCTTCCAACTAGTATTCATATTACAACTATTGGAAAAGGAAAATTTAGTAAATTAGCATTCATGCCGTTATTTTGAAAGTGTTTCTTAGTTTAAATTTTTCTTTTCAATTGTTGCTATTTATGAACATAGTATCTACAATTACTGCATATCCATAACAATATTGACACGTTTTGGTTAGAGGAATCAAATAAGATAGAGATATAATTGTAATTATAACTTATAAGGAATATAATAGAGAAATAATAGTTATTATTTTATTTGGTTGAATATAAAATTACATATATTAATAAAAATATATTTTAAAAAATCAGTATACTTTGCTCAATCTATGTGATTAAAGTCTTGTGGATATACTATGGAAATATGCTAAAAGAGATTTATGGCTTGAGTTTGTCTGCAGAGATTCTAATGTAGCAGCTGATATGCTATCAACTCAACAAGTATGCAAGCAAAGGGTGTCTAATCTCCCATTCTTTTGTTTAATAATCAATTCTTTTTATTATCAAAAAAAAGAAAAGAAAAGAAATGGTTGTTCTATTCATTCTCTATTTAAAATTAACCAAATGTGCTGTAATAGCTTTAAAAATTCCAACATGGGTTTTGAATTTAAATTCTTCTTGAAAGAGAATGTCTTTGGAAAATACTTTTTAACATAATAAATATAATTACAAGCTGCTTCTTGTTGACTTACAATTCCACTAACAGTAATGGAGATTACATAAAGAAACTGAAGTATGAAAACTAGAGTGAGCAGATTAGAATTAGGAAGTGGAATACCAGCTACCACCAATTCACTGCCACTCACTCACTCCACTGAATCTTTAGTGCATGTAAAAGCTGCTTCCAGGTTCATGAACTCCCGAGTTGTTTATTCATACGTTTATGTTGGACATGTTGCCTTTTTGCTGTTAGTAAAATTGATTTATAAATGCTGCCAAGTTGATGAAGCATCTTTTTCCTTTTATAGACAAGAAGAAAACATTAAAGAAAATACCATAAAGTAAGACTCTCAAAGAAGACTCCGTATTGAGTGTGAAACTCTTTGTGATTACACTCATACATGATTAATACAAGCCCAAGGTGGTGCATGGGTCTGGAGAACTAGGACAATATAATCCAACTCTTAACAACTAAAATTCTTGGATTCTACAAGTATACAAGGAAATACTAATACATCCTCCTTACAAGCTCTTCATTACATTTTCTTACTAGTCTCGTCTTAGCTGTGATTAAAATGCTATATAAGACAATAATAACATTTCTTCTATAATATCGTCGAAAGCTAGAGTAACAGCTACACATATCCAAGGATGACTTGCTCACGCCTAATACATAAATTAGCAATCAAAACACCACCTCCTTGGGGTATGGCGATTGTTGGCACCGGATCCAGGGTAATCATTGATCTCTGTCACCATCCTTCCGTTGCCAGTTTCCTCTACAGGTTCTGCATCATCTGCTGTGACCTGTATTGATACAGGAAGGAGTCAGATACTTTTGAGAGCAAATGGTTAGCACATGGAAAGCCCTTCTTAATCCAAAATCTCTTCCAGCATTCATCTTTCAGAAGTGTTTTTCAAGGAAAACATTCTCCTGATTTTTCAGTATTCATCATAATCAAACCCTTATCCTCATCGTCACTTATCGGGTAATAGATGTAAATAATAATAATAATAATAATAATAACCCAAAAAACATTTTATATGAAAAAAATACAAGTCCTAGTTATAGATCTGGTTTTTAGAGACTAGGCGAGACAATACAAAGTACCTTCAGAATGGCACCCCTATCTAACCCTGATTCAATCTACGAAGACCGGGCTTCAAAACCCTTAATGAACTAGTTTAGGCAAGAACTCTTAATCTGTGTATGGATTTTCTTACCTCATGATCTCCATTGAACTGATGTTCATGCATTAGGCTCTCAGTTCCTGAAAATGAATAGCATAAACTTCATGAGAAACAGCAAGAACAAAACAAAAAGAAGAAGATGCCTGTTTGGCTAATTATCTTGCTACAGATAAAACACGGGTAAGATACGGATGAAAAAACCATATCAAACGAACAGGTAATTAAATGCTTAAAGCTTAGAGAACTACTTGTAGCCGGCACAGCATACAGGCACAGGATGTGAGAAGCTGCTAGCACAACTACAAGCAGATTAAGAAACTTGCTTGCCATAATTGCAATTCTCTCTCTCTCTCTTTTTTTTTCACTGTTTTTTTTTTCAAGGACCACTTAGTTTCACGCTGTAGCCTAGAAACAAAGCAACTGCATTTATACCAGTTGTACCTAAACATGTACTAAATTTATACTTTCGTTGTCTTAGATTTTTTTAGATGTTGGAAATATCAATTGATAGTGGCTTAATTTTGTCAAAAAGGGTGATGGGAACACGCAGCTTCGTGGAGGCTCAATGCAGAGACAAAATCTTTTCAAATCTTTCACACACTATTTATCCCTTAATGTGAGCCATTGATATGAACACCACAGCAGTGGGTGTTTGGTATTTGTCAAGTGGGTGATATCATTGAAATTCATAATTAAGTCAAAATGGTGGCAACACTAAGGACAGTGCATGATGACACAAGAATGATGTTGTAGTAAGAAAGGTTTACATTAAGACACGTGGGTGGCAGTAAACAACGACAGGAAGTTTAGGTTTTGTTGTATTGCAATGTCTTAGTTAAGCGTTTGTTTACTAATAAGTTTACAGTTCCCTAAGCGAGATACAAGAATCAATCATACATGTGCACCCTGGTTTCATGTTCCAAACCGCAAAGAATATTATGGGTTAACTTGATTATGTGAATTAAAGCATAAATCTATACACCTTTAAATCGAATTGTAAACCGAAGAGAATTTTAAAAAAATTGATTTCTTGTTACATTGTTGAATTCATATATTTTATTCAACTTTAGTGAAGTGATTTTTTTTGGCTTCGATTTGTTCATGATCCAAACGGGAACTGCTCCATGAGGAATACCATGGTTTGGTACAAACCATATGAATAGAACCTATCCCCTAACTGATTCATGTCAAACATCGAATTTCTGATCCAATTTGGTTTAGTTTAGGATCAAGTTTGGTTTTGTTCCGTTTTGTGTCTACCCTTAATGAATGTGGCAAATGAGTATAGGTAAGTAAATTTCTAATTGTTGATATATATATATTTGGATTTATAGCAATTTGTTAAGTTGGTAAGATTGATGATATCGTAAATTTAGGTACTTTAGAATGATAAGGGACCAATCATTTTGTATAGAGATCCTCTTGATTTCATAAAAAAAATGAGATTCCCTATTTACTTCTCTTATGAAACACTGTGTCATCACTTAAATCTTGAGACAAACAAAATCACTGGTGATTTAGAAATCAATTTAGAATTGGAAAGACAGGCTAATCACTGTGCCTTTTTCATGTTTGTTTTTGCTTAAAAATTTAGTGCTCATGTAGAAAGAGAGAAAAAGAACATCATAAATCGCTTTCATCAGATGCAGTTCCAGATAATATTTCCTTGTTGATTGGCTCATCGCTCTTTACGCAAAGACTTGAGACTTAAACATTATTGGTGTTAATTGTTCTTGGATGCACTCAAAGCCCCTAATGTTTCCTGTTGCTAGGCGTTGAACTCGTTAATCGATAAAATAGGTTTGATTTTGACGCTTAAGAAAGAAACTTCCAAGTAAGGCTAGCAATTTGTGTTAATATATCATATTTTATATTTATGTATAAACAAGTTTGTATATGAAAAATGCTATCCTATGACATGATTCATTTATTAATTGTATATAAAAATCTAAATTTGCGATTCAATTCATTAAATAAATGTATCTTGTGTTCAAGTTGAATCCACTTATCGATTAAAAAAGGTTATAGTTTATAAAATATTTAAATTTACAAAATGAAAAATAGAAATAAGAATATTAATTTCTGCGAATATTAATGATATAAAATCTTGAAGGTTTGCATAAAATTACAATCTAAATAACAATTTTAGTGAAATTTTATCAAATATAACAAAGTTAAAAACTCATAAGTTTCATAAAATCATTGGATTATGACTTAAATGAATGTATATATGATTTTCACTTTCTTTCAAAGGCGAAGAGAGGGTACATCATGCTATCATAGGGGTTCAGTTTTAAATTTGAAAGGCTGGATTTGTTACATATGCAATGGTATGTTAGTTGTGTACTATGTAAGTATAACGTAAATGATGCACTTTAAATATAAGACATAAGTGTTAGCACTTCAAATTACTTGACAAATATAACTAGATGGAGCAACAAAGGATTTCAGCAAGTAAAACATACTGGTATTGCTGTTTGAAATTAGTAATCAATACTTTATGACTGTTTTATGATTCCGAATAAGATCATCGGGCCATATTGACGTTAACAATGCGCTTATAAAGTAGACAATAAAAGAGAAACCCTTGAATTATTAAGATACTTAAAGGTTATTATAAAGGCCTATTGAGAAAGGCGAAGACTATATATATTGATTTGATTCTATTTGAAGTCCATAGATGTAATACCTTCTAAATCATCATAAATTAGGTTTAATTACCTAAATCCTGCCGCTTATTTAAATAATTTACCTTTACTAATATTGATATATTCAATAATATTGGAATTTGGAGATGAAGATAAGTCAATATTTTTCAGTGGCTTTGCTTTCCATGTAATGAAGGAATATGTTAAGTATCAATAAACGATAATGCAAAGGGATATTTATCTTGGTCTCTTATGCAGTATTTTAGAAGTTCACGTGGATTAAGATATAGATAAATTTAGGGTAAATTCAAATACAATCTTTTATATTTGCCTCTATTTGCACTTAGACCTAATTTTGTTTTTTGAAACCAAGTGTTTTAGACTTCTAAATCTTTAAAAGAGTATTTTATATTTAGTTTTTCAATGATCATTTTATCCCTTAAAAATAATAAAAGATCATTTAAGTATATTTTAAGGAAAATAAAAATTATACCCTCTTATACTTTTTTATGTATACCTAATCCCTTGTCTTTGGTTGAATTTTTAGACCATAGAATCTCAAAAAAAGATGCCTTATGTGGCCATTTTGCTTTATAAAAAACAACAAAAAAAGTGTTTATATATATATATATATATATTTTAAGGACATTTTATATAAAGACAAAAAAATTAAAAAAAGGTTTAAAAACACATTTTTAAAGATTTAAGAATTTGAGTACTCAATTTCAAATATAAGGTGTCTATATGTATATAGTGCAAACATAAATGGGTCTATTTATAATTTATGAAGTGAATCATTGAAATGACTATTGATACAACAAAAGTATAAGATATAAATTCTTTTTCCAAATTGAAATTCTTAAACAAAATCTATGGAATCATATGGATGGTTGTACCTATTTTTATTATTGTATTATTTTTTAATTATTTTATTTAATGGTAGTAAAAATAGAGTCTAAAAGTACATTTTTTTTAAAGTTTGAAGGTCTAAGTACTTAATTCAAAAATAAAAAAATCTATATTCTTATTGAGAAAATATAGAATGATGTATTTATAATTAACTTTAAATTTTATATCTCATTTTTAACATTTTGGTAGCGGTTTTATGAAGACAAATAAGATAGGATATAAGAGAGGAAACAAGAGATATAATGTTTAAGGGAATACAAAATAGGTGAACTCCTTGTACCTGGGGACGAGTTGACTTAGTTCATATGCTTATTGGTTGAGAAATGTTTTCCGGACATAGTTTATTCGGAAGCGTTGGTCATTTTCCATCCAAACAATGCATAATTGATTAAATAAATTAAGTGGAATCTCCACAAAGTAATAAGACAAAATCAGCAATCACGTTGCCTTTTCATTTTACTACGTCTTTGCTAGTAGACAAGGCAGACATACTAATTACCGTTTTCATTCCACAAAGTAATAAGAAAAAGTGATTAAGGATTTTGCTTTGTTGTTTGCTTGTAAATTGATGTTCCAACTGAATGAAAGAGGAAGAGAGATGGACCTTGTAAAGTGCTGCACTAATGTCGGAGGCTCCTTACCATACTTGTCCACATGCATATATCCTTTTTGTCGTTGCTTTCTATGATGAAACAGTAATTACTGTATTTGATAAGTGGAAGATGAGTGTCACTCTTCGGCACTGCATTAAAATAATTTTGCACAAACTTGATCTTATAAACCAAACAGGTCAAGTTACAAATACATACATTATATGTATCCATACTTTGATCATATCAGGTCTGCAAAAGACGAAATCTAATACCTTTCTTTAATCTGGCACCACAAAGACATGGTTTTACTATCTCATTGGGATGAATCTACCTGTCAAATGTGGAGATTGGGTTTAGATTTTATGATTTCGTAAAAAAAGAAAGAAAGATAACTAAGTAAATATATATATATATATATATAAAAGAAAGCAAGCTAGGAAAGCCATAAAGAATTTCTGTTTGAAAACCTAAAAGGATATTAGTAAAAAATCACAAATAAGACTAGATAAATCCACAACAATCTAATAGTAATTATACAATAATTTTCACACAATTCTACTCAATTTGGCTAATAAGTTTTAAGGGTTTTCTTTTCTCTCTTGTTCGGTAATCAATACGTGTGATGGTATGCTTGTGTATATAAATATATATTTCAATATAGTCAAGAATTGTACCATAATAAATAAAATAGGAAGTAACTTAGACAATAAGAAGTATAAAATGGGCAATTGTCTAAGCCGAATGCACCCTTTGATTGATCATTTGCTTATCTCTATGTATATAAATACTCTAAAGCCCAATTCTTGTATAAACTTAAAACATAAACTAAATAAATCTCCATATTGGTTTAAATAACTCAGTTTATTTGCTCATACATCTAAGCAACACTTTAAAATATAGCTCCTCTAGTTTAGCTTTGCTAATTGCTTGCTCTAAGCTGTTCATTGCATTTTCATATACCTACAATCCTTTATCACTTTATACCAATATAAGGTAGTCCATCTATTTTAACAAATAGACCCATCATGGCCATTGATACCTATGACACCTCTTTAATCCTCTTGGTTGATATAACTTAAGTCAATAATACGTATTCTAACCTTTAGCATTCACCCTCCTTTAGATTCTCTTCACTTTAGGACTTCATGGGAAATTAAAATAAAGTACAGCAAACTTGTTTATTGTGTGGCCAACTTACACTTTCCTGTCATAGACAACAACATAATTTTAGGGATCCTCAACCTTAGAGAGATCCTTAATAGAACACTAAGCATCATTATTCCTTGTAGTTTGGAACAAGTTTTTGGACTTGACTCCTCTCATTATCATTAGACCTCCACAGGACACCTTAATGCTATTAGTTTCATGATATCACAATAACCAATAAGATCCATCAAGCTTGAAGAAAAGACATTACAAATAATTTCGACACATACATTACATTTGATACCATGTACATCTACCTATTGTGTAGTTTAACATGCACTCCCATGGTTGTCAAAATCACGAGTTAATTGTACAATTCTATGGGTTTTCAATTTTATGAAATTTTTCATAATCAAAATGGAAGAAAAATCATTTAAGTATAGACTTTTGAAATAATTTTGAATTTAGATGTACGATTCTACAAGTTACTGATTCTACTGGTTCTATACGATTTTATACAATTCTACCGATTTTTTACCATTTAATTACAAGTAAAATCACGATTTTGAAAAACTATGTGCGCTCCACCTACTCCAGCAATCTTCAACCTTTAGTTAATGCCCTTCTTTGTAGAACCTTTTTGCATAAGCTTGTAGGCCTAGAACCAATTACTTTTTGCAACATATGAGGAAATCATTACCATCACGTGTTAGTAACAACTTATCACCATCTAACCTAGTGACTAGTACAACAATAATAGTTTTACCACTATCATCCTGTGTTAAATCTTGGTTTTGCCTCTTAGGACACTTTACCCTCATGTGGTCCTTCTATCTATAATGATAATAGGTAATACCTTTAGATCTCCCTTAAAAATTGTTGCCACCACTAGACCATTGATCTCTAGCATTTAGACTATTTGCAACTTCATTGATCAAAGATTCCATCTCAAGGTCTAACTATTCCTTGCTTAATAGATTGCTATTGACCTCTTCTATCAGCAAACTATCTTTGCCATAAATTACAGTCTCCCTAAAGATGCATAATGAAGGTGGTAAAGATCTAAAATATGCTATCTTACAATAATCAAGCACTCATTTGGAGCAAATACAATATTTGCTTTAATATGAGCTAGTCTACAAGAGATTAGATCATATACAACCTTCAACTTTCTTCCATAATTCTTTAGCCTTCTTCTTTGTTCGATGCCTCTTGCAATATTTGTTAGGCTTACCTAGATCACCATCAAGGACTCCTCATCAACTTCTTCCCACTGGTCATCTCTTCTGAATTTTGGCCGTTAATTTAAAGCTTTCTTCAACCTTAGCTACATGATGATCCCTCACATTTGCATTACCACAACTTGAAGTTTGTATACCTATTGAACTTTTAATATTATAATTGGTGACCATCTCTTCTCTTCAGTGCATAGATTATAAGCTCTCAAGATCCATATCCTCACAAACTCTCTTGAAACCAATTTGTTAGGATCAAATTTGGATTTAAGGTTACAAATTATAGCATTCGCAACTATAAGAGAAACAATAAGTAAAGAGAGAAAAAAACACAAGTGGAACATATGTGGAGAACCCCCGACGATAAAAAAAATTAGGATAAGACTCATGTAACCTCAAAGTATTTAATTCTTCAAATGAGTCCTCAAAGGTTTTACGATAAGGATCCAACTGTTATTGGACCTATTTCCAGAATTAAAACTAGACTTACAATTATCAATAGGGTTTTGTAAATATGCCAAGATGAAGCTTGCGTGGAGTCACGTGTGCTACATGGTTGGCAATGTTGCATGGAATCCACGTGATATGTGGAGTTGGTGTTAACTAATGCACGGATTTGCATGGAATCTCTACACCAAAACTTAACATTAATTAATTGATTTATTTGTTATTTTTTATTTTATAAGCTTTATTAGTTGTTTATTTTTTTTTTATTATTATCTTCTAGGGTTTTATGTTTGATGGGCATGCCCATATTCTTAGGTTGTTATTTCCTATACTCTATTGGTTCATTGATAGTTCAAAAAATCTTGGAGTTTATTATTTCCTTATTCTCATTAGTTCTTTAATGAGAATTGTAGCAAACACTTTGATTCAATTGGTTGTGAATCATATCAATTAATCGTTCAATGATCTAATTAAATGTAGTTGTGCATTTATCAATTATAGTTAAACACAAAACATATTGGTTATAGGTGAATAATATTCAATAAATAATTCGATCATATCTTTTATTTTCCAATTGTAAACCAAATTAAACCCAAAAACCCCAAGAAAAGAAATCGTAAAACACATAAAAATTTTTCTTATTTATATTCGTGAAAACCCTAGTGCCAATAATAGATATGGAATGTTCCAAGCACCATTCTAGTTCTCTCATACACCATTTAATACAGATAGTAGCATAATAATATATATGTATAGAGTTTATGAAAACCCCAAACCCTTGATAGCAAGAATAGGAAGTATCTTATATAATAAAAAACACAAAACAGAAAACTACAATAGCCCCATACAAGCCTCAATCGACTTTTTTTGTCATTTCTTCGTCTATTTATGATCTAAAGTTGCTCTAAAGCCCGGTCTCGTATGAATTTAAGAAACAAACCCATCAACATGAAAGAGAAATCTCTTCTTCAATGATATTGAGGTTTGTTATATCATGCTAAATCGTCTCTCCTCGTACTTTCTTCCTGAGTTGAATTGTGATCCGAAAGGAGGAAAGTTATCATCATTCGACTATGAGACTTGCAAATATTATAACTCACTTGATGTGATCATATATGAACTATGGTAAAAAGGAAAGGTAAGAAAAGATTATTGGTGGCACGATATTTAATCCTGTTTCATCAATGTAAGTTATTGTTTACTAACTTATACATTCTATTATATAGATTTATGATGTAAAATCATTTATGTATAAATTTATAATAGAGTGTGAGTTTAGATATACGGTTTTATAAATTTATAATTCGATCGATTCTATAATTCAATTATATATATTTTAATTATAAATAAATCACAAATTTAATAATTTTCGTCAAAATAGAAAATTTCTCCTTTGCTTCAAAAGTCAAAGAATGCATTTTAAAGATGCATTTTTGTACCGACACTCTCATAATTGTTTTTCATTCTCTCAGTATCCACCTCTAGATCTCATTAGTAGAACCTTATTGAAAAAAAAAAAAAGTATATAAAGTTACTATACATGTAGAATGAGGTGTGCGCACACTTAACAGTTCATATGCAATAACTTTATTTATATTTTTCCAGGCACATGCAATAGCTTTTTTTAAAGGCTTAGTGTTTGACAAACTTTACCACAAAGGCAAAAAGTAAACTTGAAACATCTTTGCAGGCAGTGAAGAAGCTTGAAAGTCGTATAGTGGGAAGAGCACGGCCGCAACTCAGGCCACCCCACCCCGCATTAGGTTTGGTCAACATGCAAATAATATATATTGCCGATAAGGCTTGCGTATGAATGATTTGGAGCAGATGATGCACGTTATGTGACTTCACCTACCTACATTTTCATTTTTTTTTTTAGTTATGGCTTAGATTGTCTAAACTGTTAAAACTATCTTATAATATCATCATAACATTATTATTATTATTATTACTATTTTTTACAACCACAGCCATATGTCAAGGATGGTAACATCCCATTTAAATTGAGAAAATAGAAGAAATTGATGTAAATAGAGATGGAGAAGATCCATTCCCTTTAGATATATTGTGTTCAATTTGTAGATTAGTATTATGATTGGTGGATTTCCCAGATTAAGATTCCATATAATTAAATTTCATCTTAAAAATTTAATGAGGCTTGGTGAGGATGTGAAACCAGAGAGTAAAAACTTTCATGTCATAACTCCCCAACTTCATGGAGTTTCAAATAAATTGCAGAAAAATAAGAAAAATTTAAGGGTTGAGAGTTTGTAGAAACAAATTCCTTTGTCATCTGCAGAGTCCATGCTTTTCAAACTCTTAGAATTTCTATAAAAAAAATAGTAATGGACAATCAATTCTAAAGATTTGGGGCGTATATATAGAACTCTTCCTTAAGGAAATTTACAGAATAAGGGGCTAACTTATACATAATGGGGTTTAAATTTCTTAAATATAGATGAAGTTTTATCTTTTCATAGAAAGAACATTTGAGAGAATCCATTATTTTGATATTGTAATTTTATAATCATCTTTGATGTGTCGTTTTATATATAATTCAATTTTGACACGGATCAAAAAGTATATATGATTTCCATTCTATCGTTACATATTTTAGAGAATGAATTCTATAAAATCGATGTACTTTTAGTTTATTAGCGATTATGTGTTATTACCCAGACAATTCAACTATTATTGGACATGCATTTGTCTTTCATTGAAATCGTTTTTATTTCATTTACAAACCCCGTTCAACTATGATTGATTGGCAATATATGTAGAAATTTACTTTGTCTATCAATTTCAATTTAAGAAGTGGGTGTTCAATCCAGGCTTGTTCTCCTAGGTTCGAAAATGAAAGATTGACTCATGATCGTTTAAAATTAATCTAGTCATCCTAAATGTTTATTTCATTCTAGCAATTGACCTTAGGGCTGCAAAACATATCTAGTAATGCTAGAAAGTAAGGGATGTAGAAATTGTGTATACCTACGATGTCACCAAACTTAAAAGGAGTGGTTAGGTAATTATTAAGATCTATATAGAACCTCAACCTTACCCACCCTTGTGTTATTTCAACCTTTATATCGCCATTAAGTCCATGATTGGCGGTTTAGTAGATGCACTACTTAATAACTAGGAATAATTGATAACTAAGTAAATAATTCATTCATAAGTTGGGTCGCCTATTTTAACTACCATCAATAAATGAGCATCTTGAGTGCTAGAAACATTATTTACACATTGACAATGAAGAAAATAAATAATCTTAAGAGACCTATTCTAAAATGGGGGTCCAAAATTATTGTGACGAGGAAAATATATGAATATCTCTATTATAACATATCTACGTTCTAATCATCTTGTTTATAAGTATTTGTATTTTACATCCTTTCTAAAATTAGATAAAGTTGAAAGTATATTTAATGCTTCTTAGACAAATAAACGAACAATTGGGTGGTACACATACGAAAAGCTTTTGTGTAATCATTGAAAATTTATAATATTTGTAATAATTTTATAAAAGAATCCCATTGAGATGTAATGGTATATTCTTAACATATGACATTGCAAAATTACAAGTGCTTTGCAAATGTTGATATATAGAATCCCATCAATGAAATACATTTCTTTGTTAATGTTTTCAAATCTTATTCTAATTTTTGTATAAAATTTTTGTTATGCCTTATTTATGAAAAGATGGTCCAACATATGATAATAGTCATTTTAATGGGGTCGATTTTAAAGTATAGGGGTCCTATCCCATTTTAAGCATACAATTTTAACATGTGACAAAAGCATCTGAAAAATTGTGCCACCTAACATAGGCTAGCAAAGTTTCCATGGTTTTAGTATGGATGCAATATTTGTTGTGGCATTACCAAATCCATTAACTTGACTTTATGGGCCCTATCACTTTAACTTAAAGAGTTAAGTCAAAATCATTATTGAGCTTAAAGTACAAAATCTATTTTAACCCTCTACAAGTTTAAAAGTAAAGTAAATTAGTGATTTAGCGTTTTGTTGTGGATTGATATATGACTAGGATAAGTTATTCTATTTTTTTTTTTCTTTTTAACTTCTTCAAGTTGGTTAGTCAACCTATGGATTAAATGAGTTCATTCACTTTCACCAAGTTGAGCTCATTTGACCAACTTGTTAAATGAGTTGAAAAATTTAATCATAACCCATTTCTTAAACGAGTTAAATAAGCCAACCCGCAATATAACCTATTTATAAAGCTCTAGTGTTGAGCTTATCCAAATAAGTGAAAGAGATAATTGGGCTAGATCGTAATTAGCCAATTTAGGCTTTTAAAGTAAAATGATTTTGTGTGAAACATTGATCTCTCGATGCTAACTTCACATGGCAAACTAAAAAAAAAAGAGGTTAAGTTTTATGTTTCATTGACTCATATTTTATTTATTGGATTGATCCTATAATTATAAAATAAAACAAAATTGCTGAAATTTAAGTTGGGTTGCACTTAATTCTTTTAAACGAGTATATATATGTACATATGTCTATAGTTTAGAGTTAATATTTTATTTTGTTAGTTTTAAGCATGTTCAACTTCTCCCCTAGTTTATTTATTTCACTACCTCCTATAATTTATTTGCATATCTGTATATATAAATATGATAAATAGTGTCTTACACAATATTGTATTTTAATGTGTATATGTATATTCATTATGACTACATGTATATGAGTGTATATACACCATGTATTTATATAATACACATGTTATTCCTTATCATCAGTAATTATACGTATAGTTATATAAGCTCTCATATAGCCATAATATGAAGTATTGTATCAAAATATGGAAATATCATGCATATGCATAGTAAGTAATATAATTACGGAAATATTTGAAAAGAGAAGTAAAACAAGTATATTTGACATTGAATATATCATAATAACAGACATTTCTTTGATAAGCAATACTTTATACATGAACATACACACACACTAAATATGCTTTTGTATTTATATATGTATATATGTACTTTTATATAATGATAGATGCAAATCTATATTCATATTGGGCCGTGTAGTTTTTTGTGAGTATATATGTAGTATATTATAAATACATATAATTGTATTCTTACAGCATAAAATCATTAAGAAACATACCAATAATTATAGATTATATATTTGTATAACTTATATTTATGTGTTTCAAATTTTCTAATGTGCTTTTCTTGAGGGCAATGTTTTAAGATATTCTAAATTTTTATTAACTTTTATTAGACTTTCAAAAAAATCACTATTGCTAAAGGTTTTTAATCGTCATTTATATAATAATGGTATCTATAAAGTAATGCTACTTTTAATTGACTATTTTTAACAATCCACTTTCTAGGTCTTATTTTATCTTATAAACTCATCAAAATATCTTATCCTGGTAGCTGAAAGTAACACTATTACGCCATTTTCAAGATAGAGATAAGGCAAACTAAATCAATAATTTTTACCTGCATCATATCACATCATCTATAAGCATATATTATGAATTATATTAATCCATTTAACTTACCAAAATATATATTATAGATTAAATATATTAACTTAATGGATGATCTATTTAACCCATCAATCTATACGGATTACATGCAACAAATTCTGATGATAGTTCGTAGGTTCTTCTTATCTCTCTGCTCTCTCTCTTCCTAGCCATTTTGTTTTGTCCACTTTTCCTGTCGTACAACGTCTGGTCAAACCTCCTCCTCATTCACCCTTCCACTATGTTACTTTTATGTTATTTTTATTGTCTTCTTGGTTTATGAACTTACCCATCTCAAAGTAGATAATGTATCATACTCTACACCTAGATTACTTTTAATATCTTTTTATGTTACCAAGATACTCTAAAATCATATTCCCACCCGTAACTGCTGATTTGTATGTTAATTTAATTCCTACAAGTATTTCATCATTTATATATATGCACATATATATATATATATATATATATATATATATATATATAGATCTTGCCTTTCAAATTCCAATTTGCCAATACCCATGGCCATGTCCTAAAGTTTTCTCCATTTGGAAAAGAAAGAAAGAAAGCAGGAAAACGACCAAAGCTCTACTCCAATGGCTCAAAATCACTGAGTGTCACAATTTTTTTATTTTTTTTTGAACCTTCCCGTTAAACTTGGCCTAAATCCATGGACATTGACTTTACCTTATATAGTGACTCTAAGCCACAGGATATCAAGCTATTATATGAAAATCGCATAAAATTATTATTAATATAAGAGTGAAATATGGTTTATCTTTTATAAATTATTTTATTTCGGTGCTTTTGTTTAGACAGATTTTGTATAAGTTTTGATATTATTAGGTATTTTTAAATTTAATGTCACGTATACTTTATAATGGAGTGTCATTGTACAAATACATACTATTAAAATTTATTTTAATTTAAGTTTAATCGTTTGAGGATCTGGCTTATTATGACAATATTGAAATTTCAATAAAATATCTAAAATTTTCAACTCATTTATTTCTCTAGGTTATTGTTTAGTTAAAATAGATCATCGTATTGAAGCATGTATCAACTACTATATATTTCTGAGTATCGTATAAATAGTAATTACCAATATATAAATTCTTTGAGAATAACATATAAAGTATATTGATGACTTCCTTTACTTGTATAACAATATAGAGTTTTGTAAATACTGCATCAGCAAGAGCTTATAAATATTGTAAGTATTTATCATATTTCGAAAGTTTTGTGTAGTCCCTTCCTTTTATCATATATCACATGTTTATGTTATTTTATAACAATATTGTCATTACAAAAGTTTGCATATATATGTCAAATATAATTATAGACCATAATAATGTCAAATTTAATTATTCCAAGTCTAAGCATATATAATTAATTATATGTGATATACTAATCACCAGAAAAAGAAAGCTATGTATCTTTCTAACTATATATATAAAAGAGGTACTCCATTATGCTATCCAGTCTATCCTTCACTTAATTATCCGTACAATTCTATATAATGATAATTATGTACACATTTGAGAAGACTTATATGAAATTACATTAAAATTTTATTTAAAACCTCGACACTCAAATAGTAAAAATGGGAGGCTAACTAAAATTAGGATATGATAAAAGAAAGTTTTCCCTTTGTTTCAAGAAAAACTACTTGATAATGTAAAATATCTTTTCTTAAAACTATCTTCTAAAAATGATATATTTTCATTTGTTTGATTGTATTTATAGAAATATATTGATTTTTTTTACGGTATTTGACTTATAAATATTGTATAATTCATAATTTTACTAAAATAAATTAATATTATGTGTTATTATATATACATTGTTTCGAACATTTTATTTAAAAGTAAAATAAAATAATTTTATAATATGTATTATTATAATCTCTTTAGTTGAATTTCATAATTTTTTAAAATTCTTTATTTTGTTCTCCAATTACATTTTTTTATGTTTAAAATATAATTTACAAATCAAATATTAAAAAAAAAAATATAGATACCTTTTTGTTAGAGTTAAAACTCTTGCAATGGCTTATTCAGAAAATGATATTTTGTTTTTGAAAAGAGTAAATTGTTTTTTCTAGAAAAGAGTAGGATTTGTCTTCAATAGAAAAATATTTTCCCTTTTGAGAAAAATTGATTTCTACTTTAAAGGTCCCTTTTCAGCATAACGAACAAAGAAAAATAAAGTAAATGTTTTTTAAAAAAAAAATATTTTTCTTACAACAAACAGGGCACATATACCAATTTGAATAACTAAAAGCATAGGCCATTTATTCTGTGAATTATAGGTGGCATATATGCTCCTTTATTATATAACCGGTAGAACACGCAAAACACTGAGGGTTTATTTTGTGAATTCTACGTTGGAACATGTTACTTGACTATATAGCTAATCAAACATGGAAATTGCATAGAAAAACTGCCTAAACCATATCTAGCTACACCTACCAAGAAAAAAAAGGACTCATTTTAGGGTTTTTCATCATTTTAACTCAACCAAATATGTGCAAGCCTATAGAGAAAACTGCCCTAACCCTAGATTGCCAAACTTACCAGAAAATTTGCAACAAAATGGATCAACATAGGGCAATTCGAAACTTAAGAAACAGAAAAAAAAAAGGTTTGCCTATAGTGATGGATTATGTGCCACGTAGCTAGAGATAGATTTATTTACTCCTGCTCAAGGAGTATTTTCGGAATCACCCATCCGTCCATTTGCATCGACAATTTGCTGAGTTCACAATCCTAGGTTTCGATGGTAAGATATGATTTTGATGTTTTCGTATGTATGTATATACAAAAATGTTTTAAAAAATGGTGCTTTTGATTTTTCCAAATAAGAAAAGACCATATGCTTATTTGTTATTGCTAGATATTAGATGTTTTACTTAATTAGAGACCAAGAATTGTATTTTTTCCATTATCTTTTTATTTTTTGGCCATTAATGACATGTTTTATTAGACCCTTTGAGCTATCATTTGGTCTTGCTGGGTTAGAATTAGAAATTTTGAAGGGTTTCCGATTAGGGTTTTACATGGATGTAAGTGTGTGTAGAATATTGGTGGATCTCATTGATATATAATAGGAGTTCTATTACTTGTACAATAAAATGAAGTTTAGTGAGTGTAGAATAGTGGTGAATGTCATTGGTATGTAATTGCAGGTCTGTTCCTTTTACAATAAAATGAAGTTTATGGTAGGCCTTGTTTAGTTTTCAACCCTAGACTCCAATTTCAAGGGTCGGTTCCTTGAAATTTATTAAAATCCACTGTTTCATAATTTATGAACAATGGAGATGATATGCCACTGTTTTATTTGGTTGATTTGAGGCAATTATAAGAATTATAAGTAAGAGAGAGAAATAGATACATAAAGAAGAAGGTAGAAAAGAGATGAAGGAAGAAAAAAACCGAATTAGGGCAAGATAGAAAAGTCATACAACTCATAGATCAAGGAATGAAGAAATCTTGATATGAATTTTCATAAATGAGTATGTAAGCTACAAAGGTGAAGTATGAATGTAAAGAGCATAACTTTATCGGAGTATTACATTATACATTCCTCCTAGTATTAATTCTTTTCCTCACAATTTTTTGAACTAGAACACGAATAATAGGAAATCAAACAAGGGCTACAAGCCTCGAAAAAAAAAAAAGATTTCTTTTTTCCTATTTCTTTTATCATTTACCCAATTTAGCTTAGATTCATGGATTTATCTTTGTATGCAGGCGGTTGCATCTGATGAGAAAATGTGGGACTCCTCTGAAGATTTTCATTTTGGGATTGAGAAGGTTGACATTTTGGTGTTTGGCTTTAGGGTCAGCTATGTCGAATTAGCGACAAAGCTTACTATGCTCTTCATGTGCCTGACTATTTTGGTACCTCCTGGCTCCTCTTACCTGTTGTATGCATTCGTGAGGCTGTGGTGCATGGTGCAGCTTCTTACCGTCCTCCCCAATTTGAACAACAATGTGGAGCCTGACAATAATAATAATAATACTAATAATAATGTCGGCAAAGGTTGCTGCGAGCCACTCCTTGCTAAGGAAGATCAAGTAAGTTGCCAATTGCACTGTCCAAGATTGAATTTCATGTCACAAGAATAGTACGCTTTATGCTTGAAAACATAATGTATACACAGCATGAATAGGAAAATTATACAAAAAAGAAAAAAAAGAGAGTAATTTGTAAATACATTCCTTATTTCTTTGAGGTTGGGTGCTTAGATATTGAAACTTGAAAAAAGAAAATAAAAAAAAAAGTGCTTTCATACCTTATTTTAATATTTTATCATTGTATAAAATGATTAAAATAAAAAAAATTTAAAATTAAAATATTATATAAAATAAAAGAGGAGAATACTTTCTCTCTTTTTTTTGTATAATCATTAACGGATATGATGGAGTGATTTTATCTGGTTATTTTGAAAATTTAAAAGATTTGAATAAAAAAGTTAAATCATGAAATATTAAAATAGAAGATAATAAAAGATAAAGGCGATTCAAATAAAAAATAGATAAAGATAATTTTGTTTTATTTTTTTCCTTTGCATTTTAATAGCTAAAACTTGCGGTTTTAGTTACAATTTTATATCATAAGAATATGCAATTTTAAGGTTGAAAAACTGGGTTGCGTACCAGCTTTAGATAGTAATTAAATTGCAAAAAGGTGCACAATATATATCCTAAAATATGTATGTAAAGAAGTACTCATTTAGGCCTATCTATGCTTGTTTTGCAGAAGAGTGACCCAACAGCAATGGTGTAAGTACATCTAGCTGCCCTATGCATTATTCCAAGGTTATTAAGCAGTCGAGGATACATAACTATTCTTCATAATCATCCGAAGACCGTAGCTTTCTTCTATCCTATTCGCTGCAATTCTCTTCTTTATTTTTTGGCACGATTTTTTTTTTTAATTTACTTAAATAATATGTTGTTTCCATCTTTCGTTATATTATAGATATATGTATATATATTTGTTCAGTCTACTCGTAAGCAAACTGTGGAATAAGTAGAAGATCTATTAACTGATCGTTGGGAGGGAAAAAAAAAACAGACAAAAGAAAAATAGAGGTAAAATAGGTGGTATAAAGGATATTTTCCTATTATATAATTATATATAATATGTTTAGTTATAATTAATTAAATATTTATATAGATTTTTATAATTTTTAATTTATAAAATGATTATTATATAACGAGAATATGATAGCTTTTAATTAATCCAATTAATTTCCTTGTTACAAATGCAACAATATAGATTGTTTTAAAAACCATGTATAATATAGATTTTTGCCCTTTAATACCCAGTGTTGTGGAATAAATTTCAACTCATCGACCTCAAGTCGTACCTCTCTAAACTAGGTTGCCCTTGATCCAATATTTTATTAATTAATTATAATATATAAAAAATGTCACGAGTTAGCTCAAGTGAGATTTTATTTTGCATATTAAAATGGAAACTTGATAGTACGTGAAAGCTCAAGAGTGTGGATAACCTTAAGAAGCGGTATGAACAGACATTGCCCCAATCAAAGGACAATATTCTTGATAAGTAATAATTTCCGAAGGTCACAATGAAGTTACAAACGAAACATCACCTTTGCATAGTCTTCCCACACCACCTTGTGATGCTAACAATCTTCTTCATGCAATTATACTATGAATATTTGACTTACATTTTAGTTTTGATATTTGTTAAGTGACTTATATGGTGACCAATGTTTGTTAAATAACTTAGATGGTGACCAAGCAAGTTTTTAGGCACTCTTCAACATAAATATATGCAAAAAAGCAATGACAAACAACTTGGTTTTCATATTTTAAAGGTTTCTTGGCACTCAAAACACACAAATTCAATCACATCATTTTCCTGAAAATAAAACTCACACATATGTCCAAATATTATAATTTTAATGTAACTCAGTTACAAGCACAAACAATAAGATAATCATTGAAAGTACTCACTTATCCATGATGATAACTGATTATAGTAATAGTCGGATAGATCTATTATGAAATCACTATTCTAAAAGATGAAATAAAATATAATAAGTATATATGATTTAATAAAAGACTGAAATTAACTAAAATATTAGTTAGGGCTTTTTTATATTTTCGGTTATACCCAATTTAATAATTTAATCATAATTTCTTCATTCTTTTAACTCCAAATTTCAGAATCTTACACTCGTTTCAGATCTAATGAAATGTACATTTAGGTGAGATGGTTTATTTAATCATTCTCGATCATTTGATGGGTGCTAATATGATGGAGACAGGGGACCCACGGATGGAGACAGGGGATACACGGCCTGAGTACACGACCGTGTATAGAGACCGTGTACTCAATCAGAGTTAATAGACGACTACACGGCTTCCTCACACGGCCAGGAGGCGACCGTGCACCCGTTGCAGATTTCCATAGAAGCATGCACAGTCCCCACACACGGCCGTGTGTCGTGACCGTGTATCCGTCCAGAATTTCCACAGAAGCATACACGGTCCCCATACACGACCGTGTGTCCCGACCGTGTATTCGACCTGGACTCCCACAGACGCGAACACGGTTTCCTTACACGGCTGGGAGCTTGACCGTGTACCTAGAGAAGAATATTCACAGAGTCATACACGGCTTACATACACGGCCGTGTATGAGACCGTGTATGACGCGTATTTTATTATTTCTTCCACGTGTACATATAGATTTTTCCCTTTTAGATATTTTACGGGGCCATATAAATACTCTTTTATCAGATAGGTTAGGGTTACGTTTTAACATACATTTGAAATACACTTTGAGAGAGAATTTTCTCTAATTTCCGGGTTGTGCGCAACCTAATTTGCATCAAAGCGTGTGCCTTTGTTGCGTGAAACCAATCCAATCTCGGATTCGTTTCGTTTTGCTTCCGCGCTGCGTCAGTTGGTATCAGAGCAAGGCTATTTCCTGCGGAGATGTCGGCTAACGACGGTGTTGACGGCGGTCGTGTTCTTGACGGTGTTCAAGAGGCGAGGTTTCAAGGGAACCATCAATGGGTTCCTAGGGCAGAATTCGACGCAATGTATCAGAAGGTCGGGCGTATGGAGCGACGTCTTGATGACCTGATCGAGCGTTTCGATGCTCTGGTGGTAGACCCCAATAGGGCTAGTGGAGCTAGCCGGAATCCACCACGTGTGGTGGAGGAATTCGGTGGGCGCGTCATCCGACCTGTCACTGAGAATAGGTGGGGGCGTGTGGAGAGTGAGGAGTCTAGTGGAGAAAGCGATGATACGTACGGGAGTAGACCGCGGCGAGGACGTGGTGGAAGAGGTGGTGGTCATCGGATGGCTCCTCATGGAAACTATCCTAGAGAAGGTGATCACAGGAGGAACCGTGGGGGTTATGATCACGGGGATGGTGGAGACTACCGGTTGAAGGTGGACATCCCTTGGTTCGATGGTAGTCTCAACATCGAAGGCTTCCTCGATTGGTTGGCGGAAGTGGACCCGTTCTTCGACTACATGGAGATTCCCGAGGATCGCCGAGTAAGGCTGGTGGCGTGTAGGTTGAAGAGTGGTGCTTCGGCATGGTGGGAGAAGTTGCAAAGTAGGAGGCAGCGGGAAGGAAAGCACCCGGTGAGATCATGGTATCGCATGAAACAACTGCTGCAACATGACTTCCTTCCGCTAGATTACGAGCAGATATTGTTCCAACAATATCAGCGGTGCCACCAAGGACAGCGTTCCGTGCACGAGTACACGGCGGAGTTCATGAGGCTGGCAGAACGGAATGATTTGAGGGAGAGCGAGGGTCAGCAAGTGGCGAGGTATGTCGAAGGACTAAAATTACAAATCAAAGATAAGATTGGGGTGACGATGGTGAGAACCCTCGTTGAAGCAAAGAACTTGGCTCTCCGAGCCGAGCTTGTGTTGCAGGAGCAAGGGAGTAGATACGGTGGAGGAAGGAAAGGGTATGTAGGCGAAGCTGTAGGTGGTGGTAGTCGGCCGATACTTGAGAGAAGCCGAGTCACACCATACAAACCAAATGAGGAGGTGTCTAGGAGGGAAGAGAAGAGTGAAGGAAAGAAGCCGATGGAGCCGAAAGGAGCACCGAGGCAGAGCAATTCCTATGCCAAACCCATATTGGGCAAATGTTTCAGATGCAACCAATCGGGTCATCGGTCGAATGAATGCCCAGCGAGGAAGAGTGTCAACATCCTCGATAGGGAAGATGACGAGGAAATTTGCTGTGAACCCGATGGGGAGGGGGAATACTATGAAGAAGAAGAAGAAGCAGCGGAGCCGTCATATGTAATTCGGCGCATGATGCTCACTCCAAAGCAAGAAGAGTTCACACAGAGGCACCAACTGTTTCGCACACGGTGTACCATCATGGGGAAGCTATTTGAGTTGATTGTAGACAGCGGCAGTTGTGAGAACATAATAGGAAGGGAGGTTGTGACCCAACTGCAGCTGCCCGTTGAGAAGCATCCAAATCCCTATACTACTGGCTGGATCAAAGCCGCTGAGAAAATTGAAGTTAAGGAGAGATGCAGGGTGCCTTTCTCAATAGGGAAATACCGTGATGAAGCATTCTGCGACATTGTGGACATGGATGCTTGCCACATCTTGTTTGGGAGGCCATAGCAGTTTGACGTGGACGCGCAACATGCGGGCGAGGAAAACGTCTACCAGTTGGAGAAGGAGGGTGTGAAGTACACCTTATTGCCCTTGAAAAGGGAAGGACGTGTTAAGGGGAAGAAGGTTGAGAGCCGCTCATTCTTAACTGTCACTCAATCCGAGAAGGAGGTGATGGACAACTTGAAGGAATCGAGAGTAGTCCACGCCCTCATTGTGAAGGGAGTGACCGAAGGAGGGGAGGAGCTTGAGGGAGAAGTGCCAGGGGCGGTGAAGGCTCTTCTTGAAGAATTCAAGGAAGTGGTCCCAAACGACCTACCCGAGGGACTACCCCCTTGGAGGGATGTCCAACACCAGATAGACCTGGTGCCTGGGGCTAGTCTCCCACACCTTCCGCATTACAGAATGAGTCCCAAGGAAGCCGGGATTCTCTAGGAGAAGGTCCAAGAGCTTTTGGACAAAGGTTTCATCCGAGATAGCCTAAGCCCATGTGCGGTTCCTGCATTGTTAACTCCCAAGAAAGATGGGAGCTGGAGGATGTGTGTTGATAGTCACGCTATCAACAAGATTACCATAGGGTATAAATTCCCTATACCTCGTATTAAGGATATGCTGGACCGTTTGAGCGGCGCTACTATCTTCTCCAAGATAGATTTGCGAAGTGGCTATCATCAAATCCGAATCCGTCTTGGAGATGAGTGGAAAACGGCATTTAAGACCAAGGAGGGGCTGTATGAGTGGCTGGTGATGCCCTTCGGGCTAAGCAACGCACCGAGCACCTTCATGAGAGTCATGAACCAGGTATTGAAGCCTTTCAATGGTCGTTTTCTTGTAGTGTACTTTGATGATATTCTGATATATAGTAAATCCGAAGAAGAACACTTAGAACATTTAAGGTGTGTGTTGTCTACATTAAAGGCGAATGAGTTGTTCGCTAATCTCAAGAAGTGCACCTTTATGTCAAGACGACTGTTGTTCCTGGGGTTCGTGGTCAGTAGTGAGGGAGTGATGGTGGATGACGAGAAGGTAAAGGCAATTAGGGAATGGCCTGTTCCAAGGACTGTCACGGAATTGAGAAGCTTCCTCGGCCTAGCCAGTTTCTATAGACGGTTTATTAGGCATTTTAGTACTGTTGCTGCACCTTTAACCGAATGCCTAAAGAAAGGAAAATTCCAATGGGGCGAAGAAACCGAACTGAGCTTCATGAACTTGAAGCAGAGATTGTGTAGCGCGCCTGTACTAGCTCTGCCCAACTTTGAAAAATTGTTTGAAGTGGATTGTGATGCTAGTGGGGTCGGAGTTAGTGCGGTATTATCACAAGAGAAAAGACTAGTAGCCTTTTATAGTGAGAAGTTGTGTGAAGCAAGGAGGACCTGGTCTACCTATGATAAGGAGTTCTACGCCGTGGTAAGGGCCCTTAAAGTGTGGGAGCACTACCTGGTAGGAAAGGAGTTCATCTTGTATTCGGATTGTGGGGCTCTTAAGCATTTGAGTGGTCAGACCCGAATTAGTAAGGATATGCACGCCAGGTGGATTGAGTTCCTGCAGAGGTTTCCTTTCAGATTGATGCACAAGTCAGGTGTGCAAAATAAAGTCGCGGACGCCCTAAGTAGAAGAGCGAATGTCCTACTTACTTTGAGTACAGGCATTGTCGGCTTTGAGAAGTTAAAGGAACTGTACGGGGATGATAGCGACTTTAAGGACACTTGGAGTAAGTGTGCTAACAAGGAACCGTGCGATGACTACCATATATATGAGGGGTACTTGATGAAAGGGAACCAGCTGTGCATTCCCGAGTCTTCTTTGCGGGAAAAGCTTATCAGGGACTTGCATGGTGGAGGATTGGCGGGACATATGGGTAGAGATAAGACCCTAGCTGCAGTTACTGCCAGATATTTTTGGCCTCGGGTGAGGAGGGATGTGTACCGGATTGTGGAGAGGTGCTACATTTGTCAGGTGTCAAAGGGGCAATCCCAAAACACTGGCCTATACACTCCTCTCCCCGTGCCTTCCAACATTTGGGAGGATTTGTCGATGGACTTCATACTGGGTTTACCTCGTACCCAACGAGGTGCTGACTCTATGTTTGCTGTAGTTGACAGGTTTTCCAAGATGGCTCATTTCATCCCATGCAGGAAGACCGCCGACGCACGAGCTATTGCACGGTTGTTCTTCAAGGAAGTGGTGCGGCTGCATGGAGTCCCAAAGTCTATCACATCTGACAGGGATAGCAAATTCCTTAGTCACTTTTGGAAGACCCTCTGGTTTATGTTTGACTCATCTCTGAATTACAGCAGCACCGCCCATCCTCAAACAGACGGACAGACCGAGGTGACTAACAGGACCCTTGGAAACCTCATCAGAAGCATCTGTGGTGAGAAACCGGGACAGTGGGATCAAGCATTAGCTCAAGCCGAGTTCGCTTACAACAGTTCTGTCCACCGAACTATTGGAAGATCCCCATTCTCGATGGTATACACCAAGACACCACACCATGCGTTGGACTTGCTCAAATTACCCAAGGACATGGTGGGTGATGTAGCGGCGAAACATATGGCGGAGCAACACCAAGCCACTACCGAAGAAGTAAGGCAAAGAATAGAGGAATCCAACACACGGTACAAAGGGGATGCAGATAAACATAGACGGCAGAAGCTCTTTGCAGTTGGCGATCAGGTAATGGTTTACCTTCGGAAAGAGCGATTCCCTGTAGGGAAGTATGGGAAACTTCAACCCAAGAAGTACGGTCCCTATGAAGTTGTCCGCAAGATCAATGACAACGCATATGTGGTACAACCCCCGAAAGATATGAATATATCTTGTACTTTCAATGTAGCGGACTTGTCACCTTATCATGCCGACGATACTCCTCTATATGCAGACGAGAACTCGGGGTCGAGTTCTCCATTGGTGGGGGAGAATGATGGAGACAGGGGACCCACGGATGGAGACAGGGGATACACGGCTTGAGTACACGGCCGTGTATAGAGACCGTGTACTCAATCAGAGTTAATAGACGACTACACGGCTTCCTCACACGGCCAGGAGGCGACCGTGCACCCGTTGCAGATTTCCACAGAAGCATGCACAGTCCCCACACACGGCCGTGTGTCATGACCGTGTATCCGTCCAGAATTTCCATAGAAGCATACACGGTCCCCATACACGACCGTGTGTCCCGACCGTGTATTCGACCTGGACTCCCACAGACGCGAACACGGTTTCCTTACACGGCTGGGAGCTTGACCGTGTACCTAGAGAAGAATATTCACAGAGTCATACACGGCTTACATACACGGCCGTGTATGAGACCGTGTATGACGCGTATTTTATTATTTCTTCCACGTGTACATATAGATTTTGCCCTTTTAGATATTTTACGGGGCCATATAAATACTATTTTATCAGATAGGTTAGGGTTACGTTTTAACATACATTTGAAATACACTTTGAGAGAGAATTTTCTCTAATTTCCGGGTTGTGCGCAACCTAATTTGCATCAAAGCGTGTGCCTTTGTTGCGTGAAACCAATCCAATCTCGGATTCGTTTCGTTTTGCTTCCGCGCTGCGTCATAATAGGCTTGAAAGTTTCGGTGGGGGAATCATGTGTTATTTATTCAATTCTCTTTTACACTTGACTTCTAAATTTGGTGAAAGCACCGATTAACATTCCTACGAAGAATAGACATATTTGTTGTGGTTTAAAACACCATGTGTTATGGTTCGACTAATTTTAAGTCACCAACACGTCTAACTGGCCATGTCTTAATTTGTCATTTTAACTCGGCTCTAACAATTACTAACTCATCTAGTAATTGATAATGTTTCCAAGTTTAACTATAACATACACGTTCTCAAGTCCTTGAGGATCACGGTCCATGCTGAGGTTTGGTCCACAAGCTCTTTGTGGCAATCAATTCTCACGGTTCAGACCAACTCATCATTACATTGTTCCTTTTGACTTCAAGGAAATTTTCATTTTAGCTACTCCTCTCGGTCAAAGTGTAACATATCCGTTGCAATGGACATTCAAGACTACATATGCCAATTTCCTATAGCATTATGCTCGGATTAGAGGGAAAAAAAAAGGGAGAGGAAAAGAATTGAGAAGGACACTGTAGGGGTATGAGTTCAAGTTTAAGAGTTATATGTGTATTGCGTGAGAATGTACTATATATGATCTAATGAAAAAAATGACATGTATGAGAATAATCAAGGGTGAATGAGATGAAGAGGAATAGTAGGCGATCTTGAATAAAGTTCAATATTTTGATGACAAATGAGTATTTTTTTATATATTATGATTTTGATTTTTTTAAAAAAATTCAGCAAAGTGATGACGATTTTCTCAAAAGTGTCTTCTTTTAAATGAGAATGTTTTGAGTATTTATAGTGCTTGCCTATAAATTTTTTCTGTCAGAATCGATGGTTTTGAGTAAATGAGCCCTCATATAAGCTTTTCATGAGTTTAAGTCTATAACCCTTTAATGTGTGAGCCTTATTGATAAATGTTGGCCTAGATTGACCAATTCAACAAGTCCAATCCCAAACTTATCATGTCAAATCTCCCCTAATTATCCTAAACTACGGGCTTGACTCTTTGAATTTTGTCATCTCGGTTCAAATAGTCAATTCATTAAAACATTAGGCTAAAAGCCCATGAATTGAATTTAGCCTAAAACTTGATGGTAAGATATGATTTTGTTATATTCAAAGCCTCTTAATTTAATGTGCTTGTATGCACGCATGCAATTTTTTTTTTTTTTAAAAAAGATGGTGCTTTTGATTCTTCCAAATAAGAAAAGACCATTTGCTTAGTCCTCATTGTTAGACATTATTACATTGTTTGATTATAGTAGTTGCCTAGGCATGCATTGTATTATTTTCATTCTAATTAAAAGGGTAAATTATGTTCATGGTGTATTCAAGAATAGTTTTTTTTTTTTTCGTATTTGTATACTTTTGCATTAGGGTACATTAGCTCTCTTATATGCATTATAAAACTTGTTCATAAGGAAAAGGGAATAAAAATAGAAAATAACTAAACATAGAAAGAAATAATTACATATAATTACAGAGATACAATCACAACTATTTAGGAGATAATTATGCAATCTTCTACACTTCCCCTCAAGTTAGTGCATAGATGTTTTGCATGCCTAACTTGTCTAACGTTTGGTGAAAGATTTTACTTGGTACTACTTTAGTAAGAATATCTACAAGTCGATCTTTTGATTGTACATGAGGAACTTCAATTATCTTAGCTTCTAGCTGTTCCTTAATAAAATGTTTATCAATTTCCACATGCTTTGTACGATCATGTTGCTTAGGATTATGAGCTATATCATAGGCAACCTTGTTATCACAATATAACTTCATAGGAAGTGTGAATGGAATTTTAAGCTCATGTAACAATTTTTTTTATCTATAGCAACTTGCATACTCCTTCAACCATTCCTCGACATTTAACTTCTGCATTGGATTTAGCTATAACTCTTTGATTTTTTACCAACAAAGGTCAAGTATCCAGCAATTGAATGCCTATCATCAACTAAACCAACCTAGTCTACATCGGTATGTCCTTCAATAGATAAAGATGTACCTTTAGTGGGCATATCCCTTTTCTTGGAGTTGACTTTAAATATTGTGATATTCATAGTACAACTTTCATATAACCTGCACGTGGAGAGTGCATGTATTGACTAACAACACTAAAAGAGTATGCTAGATGTAGATGCATCAACTAACCTACTAGCCTTTGATATTATCCTTTATTTGCGGGAATCTGGTCTAGAAAAATGGCCAACTTAACATTTTTAGCTATAGGAGCATCGATAGGCTTGCGAGCTAACATATTAACCTTCATTAGTAAATTTAATGTATATTTACGTTGTGACAAGAATATCCCTTGTTTAGATGATAACACCTTGATCCCCAAAAAATACTTTAAGGGGTTTAAGATCCTTCATTTCAAATTCTTGAGAAAGATAAGTTTGCAAGGCTATCATTTCTTCTGTATCATTTCCAGTTACAATCATATCATTAATGTATATAATAAGTATTGTGAGTTTCCCTTCCTTGTGCTTTATGAAGAGTGTATGATTAGAATTACTCTGGCAGTACCCAAAAGTCTTCATTACACTTGAAAATCTACCAAACCAAGCTTTAGGTGACTGTTTTATTGATTTCTGCAACCTACAAACTTGTTTACTTCCTTCAACTTGTAACCTACATCCTAACGGTAATTCTGTGTATACTTCTTCTTGGAGATCTCCATATAGGAATGTGTTCTTTACATCTAACTGATGTAGATGCCAATCAAGATTTGTTGCTAATGATAAGAGAATATGTAAAGTGTTTATTTTGGCAAAAGGTGAAAAAGTTTCTACATAGTCAATCCCATATGTTTGACTATACCCTTTAGTAACTAACTAAGCTTTATATCTCTCAATGCCTCCATTTGCTTTATATTTGATTGTAAAGATCCATCGATAGCCAATAGGTTTTCTTTCCTTCATGTAGATCAATCACCTCCCACGTTCCATTCTTTTGAAGAGACTTCATTTCTTCATTCTTTGCATCTCCCTATTTGGAGTAGCACACTATTAGGAATATGTACAACAAATAATTGATTTACAAATGATTTACATACCTTTGACGACCTATAATAAGATATATAATTATTTCTTGGGTATTTGGGAGTAGAATTCAAATCGTGTTTGTAACTTACTCTAGGAATTGCTCTTGTGGTGTGATTAGGAAGTGTTCAAAGTAAAGGTCTAAGATTTACTTGAGGTTCGGTTTGTAAAGATAACTCTTGTAGACTAGGAGCATCAAGATTAGGTGATTGTTGTGGTACATCTAATTTTGCCCTATTATTCTAACCATGGGATTCAAGGATTTAGGTAGTCATTTCTTTTTAATTATTCAGATTTGAGAGGCTTGCAAGGGATTATGCGGTCAACTTTGATACAATGTAGAAAATTTCAAGAATGGGTTTTTTCTTATTTGTATGTTTTTGAATTAAGATAGATTAACTCTCTTATATACATTGTAAAACTTGTTCCTAAGGAAAAGGGAATAAAAATAGAAAATAACTAAACATAGAAAGAAATAATTACATATAATTATAGATATACAATCGCAACTATTTAGGAGATAATTATGCAATCTTCTACACATGGCAAGGAGTAGACAATTTCTTCTTCTTCTTCTTCTTCTTATTATTATTATTATTATTATTATTATTATTATTATTATTTAAGGTTATATTGAGACTCCTTGTTATTTGTTCCATTTTAACGTCCAACGATACGTCTTACCTTTTTATGTTTTGGCCATTAATGTAGTAAAACTTCTAAGTTAGTACTTGGTAGTGCTATGTAGAATTAGTTTTTGTATGGGTTTCTTACTTTGATTTATATGAGGTCTATGTGTAGAATAAGAAAGAAGTTTATGATAGGCCTTGTTTAATTTCCAATCTTCCACTCGAATTTCTAGAATTTAATTAGTTAAAATTTGATTAACAATCTACTATTTCATAATTTATAAACAATAGAGATGGGATGCCATTATTTTATTTGATCAACTTAATACAAATATAGGAATCATAAGTAAAAGAGAGAAAACACACAGAGAAGAAGATGGAAAAACCTAATTATTGGGTAAAAGAAGGTACATAACTCATGGATTAAGGAAGGAAGAAATCTTAATTTGAATCTTCATATATAGGTAGAGAAGTTATAATTGTAAAGCATGTATGAATTCATCAAACTAAGCATGATAAGTTTTTTCACTTCTTTCTCAATTTATTCATATGCGAATACCAAAAGTGGATATTGAAAATCTAGACTCCCCAATAGATGTTTCTCTTGGGGTTGTGAAGGATGGTGATGCTAAGGTTTATTTTCCCTATAGGCTCCGCAATTTCGACGAAATAGTAATGATGATTACTATGGTTCTTGCGTGCCTAACTTTTGTGTTATCTACTACCTCCTCATACCCATTTTATGAAATCATGAGGTTGTGGTGTATTATAATACTTCTTATCTTCCTCTATAATTCCAATAATGAGGAGCTTGGTAGTGTCGGTTGTGGAGGCTTGGGTTTGAGTACAAGGGTTACACGCATGCTGCATGAGAACAAGCTATACGTGGTTTAACGATAGAATCAACATGTACGAGGATGATCAAGGGGTAATTGAGATAGGGAGGAGGAGTGGGTAGTCTCGAATGAGGCTCAACATCATGGTAACAAGTGAATATTTTGTAAGACTATCATGGTTTTGATCTTTTGAAGAAAATCCAATAGAGTAATAACATTTTTCCAAAAAAGAGTCTTCTTTGAGTAAGGATGCATTGGATTTTTATAGGATTTAGCTATGAATTTCGTTCGTCATATGGTAATGATGATCAATGGTTCTAACTCAATGAGCCCCCATATGAGCTTTTCATGAGTTTAGGCACATTAGTGGTCGCTAATGTATGAGTATTATTGGAAAAAGGTTGGTTCAGACTATTCAATCCAATAGGCTCTAACCCAAGCCCACCATACTAAATCTCTTATGATCATCTCAAAACATAGACTTCACTCTTTGGGCTTTATTAACTCAACCCAAAGAGTCAAATCCATTAAAATATCAAGCTAAAAGTCCATGAATTGAATTTAGCCCTCTACATTAACAAAGATTATTGCAAACTAACTCTTGCAAAGGATGACCAAGTAAGTTGTCAATAGCATTGATCCGAGGTTATATTGAATTTTATATCACAAGAATAGTAGTCTTCAAAGCATGATACATACATAGCACGGCCAAGTATATTAAATAAAAAGAGTAAGTAAATTGTAAATATATCCTTTTGAGCTTGGCCAATGTTCATTTAACCACATATATCTTTAAAGTTGGATGCTTAAATATCAAAGCTTTAAAAGTTACTTTTTTTTAATAAATTAAGGACTAAATGATCATGCAAGGTTTTGTATGAAAACTTAGGAATCTCAAAACTTATTTTTAAAGATGTAAGAGATAAGGTGCAAATGTTAAATAGTTATATATACAGTTTACCAATAAAAGGAATGCAAGGTACTGGTCATGGGTTTGCAATTTAAGAACAAGTACAAAATACAAAAGGGCCTTCCACCTTGGTACTTCATTTTGATATCTTTACCTTTGGACATTCTATTCAAATCCTGCCTTCTTATATGATTCCTTCACCTTTAAAATTTTTTTGTCTAAGATTTTGGCCTTTTCAAAATGACCAAATAAAGTCTATTTGATGTGTCTATTAAGGATTTTATTTAAGGTCAATAAAGACTAGTAATAGCAATTAGATAAGTGCTTATTTTGTTAATAAAAAAATCTATATTAAAGAATATTTGATAATATCATCAATAGGCATGATGGATCGATTTTACTTAATCATTTTGAAAATATAGAGGAAATGAAGAGAAAAATTAAAATATAAAAAGAGTTAAATGAAAGGATAGAAAAGATAAGAGATTTGAGTAAAAATGTTAAAAAGATAAGCGATTCAAATAAAAAAAATAAATAAAGATAAAAATCATTTTTATCTTTTCCATTGCAATTTATAAGTAGCTAGAGTTTGTGGTTTTATAATTTTGTCTCATAAACATATACAATTCCAAGGCTGCAAATTTGAATTACAAGCAAGCTCGAAATACTAAATTTCAGAAGGTGCACAACATATCATAAAAATGTATGTAAAAAAGTACTCATTTAAGCCAATCTATGCTTCTTTTGCAGACAAGTGACCCAATAGCTAAGTTCTCAAGTACATCTTGCTACAATTTGTTCGAGAACTGGAGAAGACTATAACGCCTCGAAACCTGGGTACATTACGGCCTACGATGTGTCTTCATTTCTCGAAGACATGCAAAGGCTTATTCATTACTATTCTTCAAACACTCTTGATAATAGTCTTAAATCTGTGGTTATCAAAATTACGAGTTAATTGTACAATTTTACGAGTTTGCAATTTTATGAAGTTTTTCATAATCAAAATAAAAGAAAAATCATTCAGGTATAGACTTTTGATATAATTATGAATTTAGATGTGCGATTCTACAAGTTACTGATTCTACTGGTTCTATATGATTTTATACAATTCTACTGATTCTATATCATTTAATTCCAGGTAAAATCGTGATTTTGACAACAATGTTTAAATCATCTGCTACATAACAAAGATTAATGAAATTTCTCATCCTCAAAAATAAGTCATCAACAATCTTCTCAATTTAAATAGTGGAAGCAATTAACATTCATTTACAATAGAAATTCCTAAAATAATTAAATAAAATTCTAACATTTCTTTCCTTAGTCTATCTATTAGCCATTGTAATAAACATATTCCATATTCTCTTCATTGTTCTGATCTTAAGTTGATTCCCTTAGATTTTTAACATATCCTACAATTTCTCCAGTAACATTTGTAATTAAAAAAAAATTTTCACAAAGGGTTAGCTAACATCCAGTACAATGCATACCTACACATAAACACGCATGCTATATTAGAAATAGTAACATATGCAAAATGTACTATAATATTTATTCACAATTTTATTTATTTTTCATAATCTTCAGCCGATACACAATTATAACATAAACATCTTCGTGCATAACATTTCTAAACATCATTTTACAACCCATCCACAAACAGTATATACATATATATTGTATATAATAGGTAATCCTCTGTCCATAGTCTCTTTCTATACATAATAATAATATATATGACAAAGGTAATCCTCTTTATCCATGAGTCTCTTACCATACATAATAATCATATATACATGGTAATAGGTACTCTCTACTTTCCACGAGTCTATGATTCCATAAGTCATTGCACATCAACTTTCCACATCCATACATAATATATATATATATATATATAGATGGCAATGGGTACTCCCCATTGTCCATGAGCCCATACACTACAACTTTCACAATACACATCACAACTTTCTATACAATAATATTTCACACCACAACCTTGCACATAAGACCCAGATCATTGCGGTATACAACTCCATTAGCAACAACATTACATACCGATCATCGGGGTGCCACCCCAAAAACACCAACCCACACTTAGTTTCTTGGACCGAACAATTTATAATCATATGCACACTCAATCCTGTTCATTTACAATATCATTAAACCCACACATAAAAGTCTAACTTATCAAGCACAAGCAACAAACATGGTATATGCGTACCTGACTTTGTAAAACTTGGTTTGTTTTCTACTTTTCTAGCTTTACAATTCTTCTAAACCTATGCATGATTCAAATGATTTGACTTTAGAATTTTATTCTTATAAATATCAAAAGGATACTAAATGCGTTTCAACTCAACATGATCATGTTGAGAGCTATGTAGTTGAGTGCGGGGTAATACGTGACTATGCCAAAGGCCATATACAATTTTTTTTTTCAACATAGTCATGCATCTCAATCTAATCACTAAGTCATTTTTTTTCTTTTTCCTTTTTTTTTTTTCAACATGGTCATGTATCTCTCTGTTAACTATTCATCAACCCGACCTCAACATGGTCATATTGATTTTTTTTTTTCAACACGGTCTTGTATCTCTCTATTCACTTTTCATTTTCAATACGGTCGTGTTGGGAGGCCATGTATCTTTCGGCCCACTTTTAGTTTTCAACACGGTTCTAACATGGTTGTGTCGGTGGGTCGTGTATCTCACTGTATACCTCGTAAATCAATCCCTAAGCTTGATTTTTATTCAATTTAACCTAATTGATCCATCTAACATAAATTCATAATGTAATATACTAGTAGATATACTTACTTGACCCAATTTGTGATCATGATGAGTGAATCGCTTGTTGCATCCCTTGTATATCACGGATTGATCTAAATCTATAAATCTCAATACGTTAATTCCCACTTATGATATACACAAATTCAAAGATCAATTGTTATTGATCGATCTACTCACCTTAAACTATTTGGTGAATCATAGTACTTGCTTGTCCTTTTCTCTTTGGGTTTCTATAGAGTGTATCAAGGTTTTATGAGTTATTCAAATGAGGAAAAAAGTGTTAATCCTACATAAAAGGAATTTATATACCTAGGTAGCGAAATGACTATCTTGTCCTTAACCATAATTTTTATTTTTCGTATTATCCTTGATAAATTTTTTTTTATTATTATTATTAATTACACACATATATAATATATTACTCAGGTATTTACAAAGACAATTCCGTGGAAGAGCTGAGATTCCTTATTTTGATTTCCTTTATTAATTAAGCTTGTGATTTATATGTTCTAGTGGACGGGGCACTTCGGATGTGAAAAACCAATGAATAATTATGTAAAAAAATAAATAAATAAAGCATTCAAGAGAGATTCATAGGCAGTAACTCCTTAACAGACCACGTACAGATCTATTGGTATCATATTTGCATCATCAGAAGTCTACATCTATAAATTTAATTAATTTTAAAGATTCTAATAATTGAGCTGATATCTTTTCGTTAGTAATTTTTAAATTAAGCGATGCTATTTTAATATTTTTGTTAAATTTGTTTTTCTTTTTATTATATCCCCTTTATATAAGATTATGTTATCTATTAGATATATTGACATTAAAAGAGATGTGCTCGTTTATTTAATAGTTATTCATCTTGTATCAATTGAACTAATCGAATATTTTAGAAATGTACATTCGTGCAGTTACCAGGTAGTAGAGGGACACATAGCTCTACGTATCCATGCAATAAAATAAATAAATAAAGGACAGTAATCCATGGCAAATATATATATATATTGCCAAATATTTCTCAATTTATTTAAATAATGTGTTTTTTCACATTTATATATGACACTAAAAACTGTCTTTTAAATATATATATATATATATATCTATTATTGATGCATGTATATGTGTTTGTACATTCTACCCCATGGCAAAATGTCGAACAAGTAGATCTATTAACTGATTGTCGGTAAATAAAAAAAAAAAAAGTAAAAAATAAAAGAAAAGTACACGTATAGCATGCGATGAAAAGGAATAATGAAACAATATCATGTTAATGGGATTAATCTTTTATTATTAAATTATAAATACAAAAAATACTTTTCTACGCATCGTGTTCACATTATATATGGTTGAGTGAAAGAAGTTTCATTCCAATTTCCCTTCTTAAAGAATAGTCATTTTCATACATAGTTGACAAAATGATGAGTATTGCACAAAAATGCTTGCCATAATTTATGGAACCTATAAAAATAGTGTTAATTGACTATGAATACTAATTTTATTCATAAAAATATCTCAATCCCAAATCAAAATTACAAGCTTAATCTCATTTCACTACCTTTTTGGTTCCCCATAGAATCCTTGTATTCCGGTCTCATCCTATTTTAACCGACCATATGTAACAAAGAATCATATGGCATATAAATTAGCCCAAACACTTCTTGGCTTCATAAGTAACTTAATAACCTAAACCAAAAGAATATAGAAACATAATTAAGGGTTTAAGGAAGTAAAATATGGATTTGTTTGTCCTATGTAATATTTATGCAAAACATGGCCAAAAAAATAAATCCCACCATTATTTCATTAATGATTCCTCGTTTTGCTGCTTTTTAAATAAGATTCCTGTTTTATTCTTTTTTTTTTTTCGAATCTTTCATCTTTTCAAAATGACCATAAAAGTCCCACCATTATGTCTATATCAATGATTCCATTCAACATCATTAAGGGGTAGTAATATCTTCTTTCGAAAGAGTTTATTTTGTCAATAAAAGAATCCATGTTAAGAAAATTCAACAAAATCATTAATGGACATGATGGAAAGACTTTATGTAGTCATTTTGAAAATGCATAAAACTGGAATAGAAAAACTGGAAGATGAAAGACTTGAATAAAAAAAGGAAGAAAGCTCGAATAAAAAGTTGAAAGTTAAATAAAACCAGCTAAGTTTTTTTCGAAAATTTGAATTGTAGGCAGACTTTAAATACTATCATGTAAATAGTATTAATTTTATAACATTAAATTGTATTAAGTTTTAATACTTTTCTACACCCATTGCCCGCATCATATTTGGCTTGACATAATTACACTCCTTCATAAACATTCGTTCCTATAGAATGATTACTCCATTAACAACACATTTAGTATACAGAAATGATACTAATTTTATTCTCAAGTGTTCCCATCTAAAATCTAAATTACAAAATACATTTCAATTCCATTTTTTCTATAGAATGACTATTCCATTAACACATTTGGTATACGGAAATGATATTAATTTTATTCTCAAGTGTCTCAATCTAAAATCCAGATTATAGAATACATTTTATTTCTATTTTTCTATGACATGACTATTCCTTTAACAACATATTTAGTATACGGAAATGGTATTAAAATTATGATTTTCAATTGAATTATATATATTTAAAAACCTTTTTAAAAAGTTAGAATTTTAATTTCTTTAATATTACGTTTGAGATATAAAAGTAGTCTGGAAGGACAATATGTAAATCAATGTTTGGAAACGTCACCTCAATGGCGTGTTATGCAAGGGCTTACCAGAAAATAGAGCGAGTGTGTTTACAAAATCCACCATAGGGCGGTGTATGGAAGAACTTTGCAGAGTTCATGGTCCGTGTGTTCAGACCCAAAGACTTGTGAGATTCAAAGTGTACACAAATAAACAACAGGTAGGGCTTAATTCAACCCCAAAAGGGAATATGGAAACATAATTAAGGGATTAGAGAAGCAAAATACTGATTTATTTTCTTTATCTAGGCGAGTCATGGATTAGGTCATGAATCGAACCAGATTCAAAACTAATCTTATATGGTTGACTTTTGAACTGTAAATGTACTAATGAGTTCTTGGTTCATAGCGGTTTAAGCCACTAAAACCATGGATCTAGCAAGTTCATCCTTAGCTAAAAGAAAAGTTAAATAAAAATTTTTGAAAATGAATAAATTAAAATTGAAACAATATTAAAAATTAAATGATTATTTCCTATCCACAACATTTATTATTATTAACAATACAAATATATATCTATATATACTTTACAAATATGTATTATTAAATATTAATAAACTATACTAAAAAGAAATCCTTATTTTTTTTTTAATAACGTGGGACTAAAACTAATTCTTGACTTTTGAAGTTTTGATTTTCTTTTCTAGACTTTTTTACAAACATTGATAAGATGAGAACTTTACTTGAATATGTTTTGTATAAATAAATACATATTCTTTCAATTTACTTATAAAATAGATTGAAAAATATTAAGAATTTTAGATTGATAATCTTCTTTATATGTTAAATTTTCAACTTAAATTATTTTCTATAAAAAAAATAAAAATTCTTTGATCGGTTCATGGGTTTCCGACTCAAAATTGGGAACCGATGGGCTTAAGGACTTGCCCTGACCCGTAGTCCCTAGTTCTAGAGTTAGTTCGGCCCTTAGGAACCATGACTAGATGGATTTGGTCTAGTTCCGGACCAGTTTAGACTTGTGACCAAGTTTACTTTTTTTTTTTTTATAATATTTATGTAAAACTATAGCCCAGTAAAGTATATTAAAAAAAAAAAAAAAAAAACTAGCTATATTGAGTTTGTATGTAGAACAATTCTGCATCCAAAGGGTATGTGTCATAGGAATTATTATTTTTTAAAGATTCTCTTTTCATATATATTAATTATAATAATGAGAGAAGATTTTAACCTAATCTTTTTATTTAAATACTGACATTTAAACTATTATCCCATAAAGATCTTTGCATATTGTAGAATCTAAAATTTTTTATCATGAGTTTAGGTTCTAGCTCTTAAGAAAACGAAATTTAAGGACCTCCATCATATATGGTCCGACGTTTCACTAAAGTCCTTAAGAATTTTTCTTTTAAACAAATGTATGGGTTTACAGGCTTGAGGGTTTTTTTTATTATTATTATTTCAATTTTGACTACTATTTAAAAGTTTTATTGATCTTTATTTATTAAACTCCAAGAAATTAAATTTAAAGCTAGGATACCTCCTATGGATTTGAAGCCACGGGATATACAGTGTAATTGTCCAGAAATGAAATTATAAAAAGTTGGATTTTGCGTACAAAATGTTCATTTTGCACAGGAAATTCATTAAGTTAAGTCGGATAAGAGGGACTTTACATCAAAATTATAACAGTTACTAAATTTTTTCCAAATATAGTAAATTTAGTAATGAGTCTCAAGATTATGACAATTAGTAACATTTTGTTAATTCTGATAAAAAATCCAGCATACCTAGTAAAATTGTTCCACTTCGTTAACTCATGAAAAATGTAATTTCTGTTGTTTACATTGAATATAGTAAAATTATTCCATTTAGTAAATAATCAAAATAGTATCTGTTACCAACTATTTATAAATTTTGGTAAGAAGTAGTTTTAATCTAGGATAGTAGCTCCTTATTTAAAATTATTATAGTTGCTAAAAACATTTTATAGATTTTGGTATAAACATATGAAGTTATAAAATTATCCCATTGTGATAAAGCATGATAATTGTTATTTGATACGACAAGATCTCGCTAAAGAAAGTGTCGTAAAATAATGTTCTACGGCTTGTGTTCAAGTATTTTTGGTTTTTATGTAATTGGGATTGCTAACAAGAAAATAAAAGATATGTTTAAATTTTTAGGTAATACTCTTAAATATTGTAATTAAAAAAATTACGTAAATATTATATCTGAAATAATTATTTTCGAAAGACTCATACATGGTTTGCAATTTTAGGATAAAAAAAAGTTAAAACTAAAGCATGGACCTTATTCATGACTTCAAGCAAAATGCTGAAGATTAGACTTGGTCAGTGCCTTAATTTATTTTTTTTTTTAAACTTTAAAGTTGCAAACGTGTATGTATTTTGAAACTTATTTTAAAAAAATTATTTAGATACAATATTTATGTAATTTAAAAAAAAAAATACAATATTTAAAGTATTACCCTTAAATTTTTTAGAGAATAGTCATAAAAAAACTAAAATATCTATAACAATCTTAGTGATAAACTAACTATAGTGCCACATCAAAATGATTACAAGCTAGGGATTGGTAGTAGATTACCACATTGATGTAAATCAATTGATAAGATCGAAGAAGTATGTTGTTGTTGAGGTGTGCTGTTGCGCCATAGCAAGAGCAAAGAATAGGGTTTCGATGTCAAAACTTCAAAGAATGATTCTAATTAGAAAACGAAGTATTTATAGTTTTTCTTGACAACTCCAAGGGCTTGGATGTAATTTACAATAAAAGACTATTATTAAGATGCTCTAACTACTACGTAATAATAATAAGAAATATCTCCTAATAAAATAGTAATAACGAAATGCTTATCAAAATAAAATAAAAATAATTAATATTTTACGTAAACAGGCTTCACATGTCTTCAGCATGTGCCATGCATTAATTGTGAAAGAATAGGTATAAGTGTATAAGATAGAACCCCAATCCTATATCCTAACTTATAGAAGATTTTAAAATTTTAGAACTGAAATGTATCTCTTTAAACCACCATAGAACCCTATATCGTCTAAAAAATAGGTTTCAAGTTAACCCTCATGGAGTAAGACCTTAAGCTTCAAACAAATATACTATGAGTCTGCAGCAAGTTTTCCCCCAGATTGTGGCACCAGATATTTCTTAGGCATTCAAACTCGACGTCTTGTAAGACCTTAAGCTTTGCACCAGTGAACCCTGAAATAACATTAAGAATTCTCTTTGGCGTGGACCGAGTCTCCACATAATACCAACACCATAGAAAAGAGGCAGAATAAAGGTTATCGATCAAACCATTTTACATACGTCCCACGATATTTAGAGTCCAACTTGCCGCTTGGTGCTTCTTTGGCTTTGCCTTGCCTCGCCACCCGTGCCATTGCCGCCTATGTCATACTGAAGCTTCTTTTTAATGCTTATCGCATTTCCACTTCTTAAAATTTCATATCGAGTCTATACGATAGCAAAATATATTCAATGAGAATATGCATACACCCTGTTGCACAAATATTATAATTTTTTTTTTAAATTACCATTATATGAAAATCGTCTTAACATTTGTCCCTCTCACATAAACCGATTATATGGCTTGTTCAACTTTCCTTTTTGGCTTACAAATATAACAAATATAAAGAGCTAAATCTAATAATAGATTTGAGCTCAATAAATAAATGGATTTAAGTTTTTAAATTAAAGTAATAAGGTCAAAGAGTCCAACTCATGAAAAATGAAATGATTAGAAGAGATTTGACATTGTGGGACTAAAGTAAAGCCCATTGAATTAGCCAATTTAATACCAACTTTTTTTAATGAGACTCCTATACTAAAGAAAATCTCTAACAAGTATGTGTGCAAGAAAAGCCCATACAAAATCAGTTGAAGAAGCATGTATTTCAACCATTGATTATCATTATCATCTAACAGAAGATATCGGCAAAAAAACTTTATAAATACCTAAGTTACTCTCAATTCGAGAGAAACAATTTTGGGAGAAATAACGTTACTTTTCTCAAAAGACCAAATTTACAATTTAGTGAAGAGCATCTCACTTCTCACCGTTGCTATTGTCGTTGAAGCATTTGAACCTATTGAGATAGCTTGCTTCTCCTCTCTGTTCTACTTACCTCTAATCATCCTTCTATGCGTCACTTCTCTAAAACCATGTATAATACAAAGATTATGCAACATGCATATGACCCTTACATTTGAACCCATACACTTATATTTTGATGACTCCATTGGGAAAAATATGTGAAGGTGAATGTATGAGGGGTTGGACGATGAATGAGAGATGAAGGAAAATGTAAATATATGGAGGCCATGAAGGGAAGATGGATATACAAGAGTTTGAAGAAACAATGAGTGAAAGAAAAATGATGATGAGAAACAATAAGAATGAATGAGATAAAAGAGGAAGAAAAAAAGAGAGAAGGGAATAAGAATAATAGAATGAGAAATTTTAAAAAGAAAAAAGAAAAAAGAAAAAAAAGAGTGGTAAACAATGTAGAAAAGAAAGTAATGAAATGAATTAAACCTTATTCAACATTTTGGTGCTAGAAAATATATAATCCACTTACATTTTGTGATACAGGATATGAATAATCTCTCTATGATATTACACACCAAGAGAAATTAAACTAGTGTTTAACCTAGACGATATTATGCACAAATAGATTAAATAGATGTTCGCCACAACCAATATGTTGATAAGAACAAGAAGGGTTTGAGTAAATCCTCAAGAAAGTAATTAATTCTCCAAAAAAAAGTTTAAAAGTGTTTTTACAACATTTTTATATGAATCCCTAAGGCTAATAATAGTAACATTACCAAAATAATGAAATAAATTAGCAAAACAATGGAAGTAGGAAACAATAAACACTATTACTCTACTAGATTACTCTCCCAAAAGATCAAATCAACAATTTAGTGAAGAACATTTCATTTCTCACCATTGTTATAGTCATTGAAGTATTCGAGTCTATTGAGACTGCTTACTCCTCGTCCTTATCCTATTTACCCCTAATCATTCTCTTATATGTCACTTCTTTAAGGCCATGTGTAGCACGGGGATTATACAGCATGCACATGACCCTTACATTTGAACCAATACTGATATGCTTACAACAACCACATCTCCTTCCTTTAAGCTAAAGATTTTGAGTAAACCTAAACATGCTTATATAACTTATAACTCTAATTAGAATAAATCTATTAACAGATGCATATTTATGATCATGAATTCTTGAGAATCATATTTGGAGTGTTTAAATTGCCTATTTTATAAAAGATTTTTAATATAGACCTTTTAAGATCTAGGTGATAGTTTTTAGTGATAAATTATTAGAATAATTCACATACTAGAGACTTATTTTAAAGTCTCAATTGTATTTTTTTTTAATAGAAGTAATTACTTTTTGATACAAGTATTTGAAAGTTGGCAAAAAAGTTGGTAATGATTTATGTTTAGGTCCATGTATTTAAAAGTTAGTAATAAGTTGCCAATATGCGACTTATCCTAATACTATCCCAAGTAGGGTTGGCAATTTAGGACATGACTCATGAACTTAAACATGACACGGCATGATTATAAATGGGTTTGTACATGAAAAAAATCAACATGAGATCCAAATAAGTCAAAACCATTTAAACAAGGTAAAATTTGTACCTAAAATTAGATTTAATCCGCAAAATTGTTTATAAACCCATTTATTAAACAAATCTCATAAACATATCCCAGATTCGACCAATGACCTTGTTAATAATAAATGACTAATAATATATATATAATTATATATAGGTTGTATTTAAATATAAATTATAGATATAATGTGTGTGCATGCGTGTGTGTATGTGTGTGTGTGTGTATCTTATACATAATAAATATATAATTTAAATAGATATATTATATGTATCAGTTCATACATAATAATAACATATGTATATTTTACTAACATATGAATTATAAAACTATATAACATATATATACAAAAAACATATATGACAAATATATAATAAATATTTATTTATCTAATATATGCATATATATTATGTAAATATCTGGACATATATATATAAATATATATGTTTATGTCAACCTAAATAATTAATATTGTAAATATTTAGCCGAGGTTAAAGAGGTAGTCAGGATAACAAAGTAGAGGCAATTTGGTCAATTCACAGCATAAGAATATAAACTCTCTTTTGACTTAGGTTGATTCTTTTCCCTTAGTTGCTACAAAACCCTAATGCCATTCTAGAGAAAAACACTCTCAAGGACCCTAAAGAAATCTAAAAGAAAAATTGGTAGGAAGAGAATCCATTCAACTAGGTAAGGATTTCAATCACTAAATACATGTATATGATTGTGATTTCATAGCACTAAGATAGGTTGGCAACATGTGAATAGGATTTGGGGCAAAGAACGAGGTGAAATAAGCAAAGGAACAAACAATCCGAGGATTTAAATCACAATCCAATCAAGTAAGTACAAAATTCCTTGTAATATGATAAAGATAGCATAAATTGGAGTCAATTCGACATATTTATTTAGAAAATTAGGTTAGGGTAGAAAAAAAATGAGAAATTTTGAATTAAAAAAAGGAAGTTTGCAAGGAACGGTAACCTACATGGCCTCCTAACATGGTTGTGTCTCACCCCATATTAAACCCAGACTATATAGAAAGATACACGACCTCCCAAAATGGTCGTGTCTTGCATTGTGTTAATACCCAAACTATATAAGGAGATACATGGCCTCCCAACATGATTGTGTCTCACCCCATGCTAAGCCATAAAACAAATAGAAAGGTATATGACCTCTAGCATAGCCATGTACTATCCCCATGTCGAGTTATACGACCTTTAACATGGTTATGTTAAGTTGAAACATATCCATTTCATTTTAATGTATTGAGATACAATTCTAAAATCATATAATTGAGATTATGTATCTATTTAGAGGATTTGTGAGATTGTAAAAGTGTGAGAAAATCAAATTTGGCAATTTAAGTACGTGTATATCATGTGTGTTGTTTTGTGCTTCTTAGTTTAGAAATGCGTGTGGACTCATAATGTTGAATGATGAATATGGTTGATTGTGCTTATGTTTGTGAATTGCTGAGTATGAGAAACCAAATGTGGTTAGTGTTCTTGGGCTGATACTCTGATTGTCAATATGTGATGTTATCCCTAGTGGAGTCGTATACCGAGACAATTCAGGTAATATGTGGAAGAATATTATGGAAAGAGATTGTGAAAGGACTCATGGATTCATAAACAATAGATACTCCCCATTACATATATATATATATATATATATATATATATTTGTTTGTAGAAAGATTCTGCAGTTATGTGTAAGGATGTTTGATGATTCTAATGATAAGACTGTGTGCCAGTTAAATATTGTGAAAGATAAGTAAATGGTGTGAATATAATTTTGCATCATGTATGTGTTATTGTTTCTATCATGGCATGTGTATATGTGTATGGATATACATAGTGCTAGGTATTAGCTCACCCATCGTGGAACCTTTTTTAGTTGCAGTTGCCATAGGAGAAATTATAAGGTATGATGAGACCCTTATTTAGGACATTGAGGAGAATGTGTAATTGTGATTTTAGACTCTTATGTTATTTAAGTTGTTGAAAGCTTCCATTGTATGTAATTAAGGAGATTGAATATGAATTATGTTTTGGAGACATATGTTTTCTTCTAAAAGTTGTAGTGTTTGAATTCATGAATGTTTCCATTGTAACAAATGGAAGAGTTTATTTATCATTTTGAATATTTGAAGATTAATGTTTGGAGAATTGCAGTATCTGAATCTTTATGTGTCTTTACATAATGAGGACATGTGGCTAGTCGTAGTGTTCCTAGGTTCCGAGGTATTATAATTTAAGTATTATTAGAGCCTAGGTTTGGTGATCCTTAGAACTAGGTGAGAATCAATAGGAATAAGTTTCAAATAGTAGAAAGTAAGTTGTGATCTTAGATAAATTAGGCATTGAATCTATGAGATGATGGTACATGATGAGAGTGGTTAGTAAACGAGACTGATATTACTGATTAGTGATTCGCTTTAGTAATATTTAAAATGTTATTTTAAAATATTCTATACTCTGAGGGATGTATATATATTTTTATATCTTTCCTCACTATGGTAATGTATTTTGTAGAATGCTAAGGAGAATCTTAAGACTAAGATCATCCTTAAGAGTTAGAGGTGATGCTCCTAATAACAAAATGCCACCCAGACCTCCTTAACATGGACGAGGAGGGAATGAAGTCAATGCTGCCCAAATGCTAGAGGCCGTTAACACTCTAGTGGGAGTAGTGGTATAGCAACAACAACAAATATAAGAGCTGCAAGTGTTGAATGCGAGATAAGCACAGATGATGGGGGAGATTGGATAGAGGCTAACTAAGCAAGTAGGTTTGGATCGTTTTGTCAAAATTCAAGTCTAAGGTTGACAATCCACTGAATGCTAAGTAGTGGGTCAATGAGCTGGAAAATACTTTTAGAGTGTTAGGAACACCTGAAGATAAGAAGGTGAAGTAGGTAGTATATATGTTGAGGGGCTTGGCTTCTGAATAGTGGTTAAGTGTTTCCAGACTCACCATGGGTGTTATTACATGGGATAAGTTTAAGGATATGCTGCATGAGCAATATTTCCTGAGCACCATTAGAGACAAGATGCAGGTAGTATACTACAACTGCTATCAAGGGAAGAGGTCAATAGATGAATATAGGGTAGAACTCAATCGTTTGATGAAGTTTATGCCACCTGCCTTTAGAGTTGATGAGAAATCAATGCTTATCGATTTGTGTTAGGGCTGAAACCTACCTTACAACATAAAGTGGTTACCTTCCATCTAAACACGTACTAAGAAGTTGTGAACAAAGCTAAACTCTTATAATAGAGTCATAAAAGGACATACGAGATGAGGACTCTAGGAACCAAAATGGTACTAAGGAAAAAACCTACCTAGGGTGTTGTGATTCAAGAGAAGGGTAAAAGACCCCATATTTTAAGCTAGGACCTCACACATGGGTCAAGGAAACAAATGGGAAAGATGTTATGGGTTATATGAGTTGAATGAATGTAAATGGCTAGAAGGTACCTGTTTTTCATGTAAAAAGATAGGGCACAACAACAAAACCCATATGGAGAGATCAATACCTCTAGCATTTTGTTTCTCTTGTAAACAATGGAGTTACATAATGATTGATTACCCAAACAATAGAGGACGAAATGTACAACTAGCACTAACAGGGAGAAATTAGGTTGGGAACAATAATGGTGGGCCTTAGCATGTAAGGCCAAGGCAAAGGGCACTAGCCCAAGTATTCACTTTATAGTAACAAGACACTCTATATATAGAGACCTTAGCAGGTACACTATTAGTACATTTTGCTAAAGCGTATGTTTTATTTGATACTAATGCAAAACTTTCATGTATATCTGGTGCATTTAGAAGTAGACATGATGTATGTACTACGGTATTAAGTGATGTATTGAATTTAAATACACCAATGGGTGTGGGTAGATGATTAAATAAAACCTATAGTAAGGTTTATATAGAGGTTTAGGGTAAAGTGTTGGTTACAAATATTTTGGTGTTAAACATAACAGATTTTGATGTAATTTTGGAAATGGATTGGCTAATTAAATATCATGCAACCATTGATTGTCATGATATGACCATTCATTTCAATACACTAGAAGGAGAATAGTTTAGTTTCTAGTTAGAAGCACATAGGCCAACAAGAATACCTACATATGAACCGTACGGTAAAAGTATGATGGCTTTAGTAGTAGTTGAGGTTGAAGATGTGATGAAGATTGATAGAGTAAGGGTAGTAAAGGAGTTTATTGGAGTATTTCTAAATGATATGCTAGGTTTACCTCTAATAAGGGAGATTGAGTTTAGAATAGATGTAGTACCTAGTATAGCTCCCATATCCAAAGCCCCATATCGTATGGCACCTACATAACTAGAAAAAAAAAAAAAAACTAAATGATTAGATACAATAATTGCTAGACAAGAAGTTCATTAGACTAGTGTCTCACCTTAAGGTACACCTATACTATTTGTGAAGAAAAAACACAATAGCATGCGATTATATATAGACTACCAGGAGTTAAATAGGGTCATCATTAAAAATAAGTACCCTCTTTTAAGGATTGATGACATGATTGATTAGTTGTAAGGAGCTCAACTTTTCTCAAAAATAAACTTAAGATCTAGGTACCATCAACTGAGAATTAGGGAGGAAGGCATCTAGAAAACTGCGTTTAGAACTAGATACGGGTATTATGACTTCCAAGTAATGCCATTTAGACTCACAAATGCACCAACAGCCTTCATGGACTTAATGAACCTGGTATTCAAGGAATATTTAGATAAGTTTGTTATTGTATTCATAGATGACATTCTGATATACTTTAGGAGTAAGGAAGATCATGAGCAGTACTTAAGGGTAGTATTGAGCAGACTACAGGCAAAGAAATCGTACGCTAAGTTTAAGAGTGCAAATTCTGGCTAAAGCAAGTAATATTTTTAAAACATGTGATCAATAAGGATGGGCTAGCAGTAGGTCCTGAAAAGATGAGGGTTGTGAATGAATGGCCCAAACCGAAGATTGTAATAGAAATTAAAAGCTTTTTAAGGTTAATAGGATACTACAAAAGATTTGTAGAAGGATTCCCTAAGCTGGAAATCCCTTTAACTAAATTAACTCAAAAAGGAATAAAATGTGTATGAGATGGTAGATGTGAAGCAAACTTCACAACACTGAAGGAGAAATTGACTTCTACACCAGCGCTTGCCCTACCAATCAATGGTGAAGAATTTGTGGTGTATAATGATGTGTCCATTCAAGGACTCAAGTGTGTATTGATGCAAAACAAGAGGGTGATAACATATGCATCTAAGCAGTTGAAGCCCTATGGGAAGAACTACCCGACACATGATCTGAAATTAGCAGTTGTTATATTTGCACTCAAATTATAGAGACACTACTTGTATGGGGAGAAGTGTAGAGTATTCACAAATCACAAGATCCTCAAGTGCCTCTTTACCTAGAAGGAGCTACATATGAGGTAGAGACACTGATTAGAATTGATAAAGGACTCTAATTTAGAAATTCAGTACCATCTTGGGAAGGCGATTATGGTTACTGATGCACTCAACAAGAAGAAGTATGGTAACTTGATAACTTTGATCACAACTCAAAAGAAGATATTGAAAGATATGTAGAAATTAGATGTGAAGATTGTGACTCTAGAGATCAGAGCTAGACTAGCCAGCTTACATATACATTAGTGTTAATGAATAGAATAAAATTTGCACAAACTAATAATGTGAGGATACAGGAGACTAAGAAGAGAATCGAGGATAGAAAAGTTATAGAATTCAATGAAGATGAAGAGGAAGTATTGAGGTACCATCATAGGTTATGTATGCTAAGTGTAGATGAACTAAAGGATGAAATATTGAAGGAGACACATTATTCTAGATACTCCATTCACCATAAGAGTACTAAAATATATAAGGATCTAAAGTGCTATTATTGGTAAAGGACCATGAATAGGGAAATTGTAGATTATGTATCGAAGTGCTTGACATGCTAACAAGTAAAGATAGAACATCAAAGACCCACTAGTATGTTTCAACCTTTACCTATACCAGAGTGGAAATGAAAGGGTGTGACCATGGACATTGTCGTAGCATTAACTTGATCTATGAGTAAGTTGGACACTATATAGGTGATTATGAACTGGCTTATAAAATCTACTCATTTCATACCTATAGGCACTGGGTATAAACTTGAGAAGCTGACACAAATTTATATTAAAGAGATTATGAGGTTGCATAGAGTACCAATCTCTATAGTATCAAATAGAGATACCCGATTTGTAGGGAGATTTTGAAACAATTTGCACAAGGCTCTTGGATAGCTTTTCACCTATAGATGGATAGCCAATAAGAGCAAACTATTCAGATATTAGAAGATATGTATATTAGATTTTGTTGGAAATTGGGATAAATACCTACCCTTAGTAGAGTTTACTTACAATAATAGTTTTTATGCTACCATCTAAATGGCACTGTATGAAGCATTGTATGGAAGAAAGTGTTGATTGGCTTTACACTGAGATGAAGTGGGTGAGAAACAAGTATTGGGACTTGAATTAGTACAAGATGTAGTGGACAAGGTGAAGTTGATCAAGCAGAGAATGCAGTCGGCCCAAAGTTGTCAGAGGTCATATGCAGACAAGAGGAGACGCCCATTAGAGTTCCAAGTAGGAGATCATGTTTTATTGAAGGTCTCGCCTATAAAAGGAATAGTAAGATTTAGACTTAGAGGGAAATCGAACCTTAGATATATGGGACCCTTTGAAGTCCTAAAAAGAATTGGACCGGTAGCATACAGACTAGAATTACCACCAAATATGGTTGGGTATTACATATTTCCATGTTTAGGAAATATGTACCCAACCCAAACCAGATCATTACACTAGAAACTCTACAAGTGCAGCCAAACGTCACTACAGTAGAGAGATTTGTAAAATTATGGACACTAAAGAACATATTATGAGAAGATGGATTATCAAGTATGTCAAAGTACAATGGATCAACCAAATAGAAAGAGAGGTAACTTAGGAGTTGGAAGAAGAAATGAAAAGAAGATATCCATAACTCTTCCATGATCAAGGTAATTTTTTAAGATGAAAATTCTTGTAAGAAAGGGAAAATATAAATATATATGTTTATGTTAATATAAATAATTAATATTGTAAATATTTAGCCAAGGTTAAAGAAGTAGTTAAGAAAACAAGGCAGGGGAAATTTGGTCAATTCACAGCCTAAGTATATAAAACTTCTTTTAACCTATGTTAACACTTTTCCTTTAGTTGCTATAAAACCCTAACGCCATTCCAGAGAAAAACACTCTCAAGGACCCCAAAGCAATCCAAAAGGAAAATTAGTAAGAAGTGGATCCAATCCACCAGGTAAGGATTTCAATCACTAGATACATGTATATGATTGAGACTTCATAGCACTAGGATGGGTTGGCGACATGTGAATAGGATTTGGGACAAAGAACAAGGTGAACCAAGCATAAGAACATACAATTTGAGGATTTAAGTCGCAATCTAATCAAGTAAGTACAAAATCTCTTGTAATATGATAATGATAGCATAAATTGGAGTCAATTCAACATATTTATTTCGAAAATTAGGTTAGGATAGAAAGAATTGAGAATTTTCAAATTGGAAAAAGAGAGTTTACGAGGAACAGTAACCTACATGGCCTCCCAACACGGTCGTATCTTGCCTTATGTTAAACTCAGATTATATAAAAAGATACACGACTTCCTAAAATGACCATGTCTTATCCTGTATTAAAACCTATACGATATACAGAGATATATAACCTCCCAACACAGCCATGTCTTGCCCCGTGTCAAACTATAAAAAAAAAAAAAAAAAAAGGTTGGGTACTACTTCGTGTCGAGTTACACAGCCTTCAATATGGCTGTATTGAGTCAAAATGCATCCATTTCATTTTAATGTGTTGAGATACAATTCTAAGATCATGTAATTGAGATTATGTATAGGTTTGGAAGATTTGTGAGATTTTAGAAGTGTGAGGAAATAAAATTTGGCAATCTAAATACGTGTATATCATGTGTGTTGTTTTGTACTTGTTAGTTTAGAAATGCATGTGGACTAATAATGCTAAATGATGAATATGATTTATTGAGCTTGTGTTTGTGAATTGTTAGATCCAAGAAACTAAGTATGGATTAATGTTCTTGGGGAGGTACCCTGATGATTGGTATGTAATTTTATCCCTAAAGGAGTCGTATACCGAGATGATCCAGATAGTAAGTGAAAGGATTCATGTATGTGAAAGGACTTATGGATTCATGGATAATAGGGAGTAGCCACTGTTATATATATATATATTTGTTTGTGAAAGGATTGTGCGGTTATATGTAAGGATGCATGATGATTTTGATGATGAAACTATGTGTTGGTTAAATATTGTAAAAGATAAATAAATGGTATATAAATATTATGTTGCATCATGTATATATTATTGTTTTTGTCATGGCATGCATATGTTTGTGTAAGTATACATAATGTTAGGCATTAGCTTACCCCTTGTGGGACCTTTTTTAGTTACAGGTACCATAGGAAAAATTATAAGATATGATGAGACCGTAATAGAAATTGCCGAGTCTAATTTTTTAATTTTTTATTTATATTCCTAATCCAATTTACATTAGATCATATGCTCACCTAATATAAATCCTCGACTTGAACTAGGAATTTTATTATTTGCTTGGAGTCACCACCCAACTGAAATTGGGAAAAATTATTAAATTAGAATTAATTGAACAGATTAATTCTAATTTAGACAACCGGTTGACATAATCTCCTCTTTTTACTTAAAAAAAAAGAAAGAAAAACCAGAGATTTTCGACTCGGGAGTTAACCTATTAAAACCTTAAAGTTACCACCTTATCCTTTTAAAATATGAATCATATCTCGACATCTTTTCTTTATTATTATTTTATAAGACAAGAGCATATTTAAAAATGATAGAATAATTATGTTGATAATGGTTTGAAAAATATTTTTTTTTATTTCTTTTTAGAGCTACCCCATAAGGGTGTATAGGTACCTGCTATTCAGGATCAAACAAGTCGTAATTCGCTTTTTATAAAAAAGTTTTAGTGGATTGGTTTAAGTTTTAATTATGAAAATACCCCAGGTTTACATTTTATTATCATTTTCAAGGTTTTTGGAAAAAATCTAAGCCTAAGCTTTATTATTTTCTTTTCTAAAAATTTAATTTAAGAAAAACCAACTTCAGGTTTATTTTGAAAAAAAAGGATTTTTCTAAGTAATAAAATGATTTATTATTAATTCTTGTTATTATCCTAACTAATTATTTAATTTTAAAATTATTATTTATTTTTTCTCATTATTATTTATTTATTATTTTTTTATCTTTTATTTTTTATTTTTTATTATTTTTATATTAAACTAAACATATCTATTTAAAAAAAACTAATTAAAACCCTAACATTATTATTTATATTTTTTAGGATTATAAATTTCTAATAAAATAAATACCTAAGTAAAATAAATAAATAAATACAAAAAAAATAAGATAAAATAAATAATAATAAAGAATAAAAAAATCAACTTACTTGGGTACGGGTCGTAGTTCGCAAGTCAAGTTGGATCGGATCGGGTCGAATTGGGTGGATTGGATCACAACGATTGTCGGATGTCCTCGTGGGTAACATTTTAACGTCCGTTTTTGTCAATCAGAGGGTGTTCTTGAAGCTTCTGATGACGAGGGACCTAATGGTGGTGGTGGTTTTCTTTGAAATCGCCTCCAGGTGGTGGTTTAGCACTTGATCGACCGTCGCAGTGTGGAAATCTCTAGCGAGCTTCAACACCTCATCTTTTCTCTCTTTTTCTCTCTTCTGATGTCTGATCTAGCTTCCCCACATCGTGCTCTATTTATAGGCACTAAAAATCGAACCGGATAAGCTTAGATTTCCTCCGATAAGCACGAATTGTATCTTTAGTTAAAAACCCCTATCCGATTTGCCTAGATTCGTCTAAATTTTTTATTTTGTTATGATTTTAAGCTAATTGGATGATGTTTATCTCATTTTAGTTAAAGATTTGTTAGATTTTTGTAAAAAATTGCATCAAAATGACTGGATTTAATTCTTTTGCAGCCGGCGAGCATTTTGGACGGAGGTTGAAGACGATCACGCACTCGACGCGTGCGCCCCCTCCGTCCAATCACAAGCTGACATGTGTCCTGGGCGAAGGAAAAATTGCAAAACGCGAATTGTGTCTCCCACAATTGAACTCGCGACCAAGCGCCACCACCCCCTAGCCCTCGCGTCTAGGCCATAGTTCAGACCAGTTGGGTTAGCCTAATTTTCGGTTTAAGTCTACATGGAAATAATATGTAAAAGTGACAATTTTTACTAATTTTATATTACTTCAAAATTCTAAAAATTTGTAAAAATTATTTAACTCTTTTTATTATTATTTCTACTATTATTTTCCAAAATTGGGATATTTTTTCTATTTATTTTATTTTTTTCTTTTATTTTTGCTAAATAGAAGAAAAAATTGAAAAATGAAAAAAAATTCAAAATTGAAAATTATTAATGATTAAGGGGCAAAAATGAAGTATTTACAGTTGCCTCTCTTTGTAGTAAAGTTTGAAAAACTTAACTACAGAGACAAGAAAGATGTCATTTTTAGCAGACAGACTGAGTGAATAACGCCATAGTTAACTGGTTATCTAAACTTGGTTCTAGTAGGAAAAACGCTCCATGAGCTAATAATCCCATGAATGCTTGTGATGATTAATACTACTTGGGGAATGATCTTAAACAATCTGACATCGTGGAGTAAGATACCATCTAAAAAAGTGCTCTATGAGCTAATTAATCGATGATAGAGAACATCTCAAAGATTGTTTAGGAGTCTGTTATTGTGAGTGGACTAACTGATAATAAGGAAGCATCTTATAGGATTGGTGACTGTAAAGAAGAGATTGTTTAAGGAAGTGCTCTTATGAGCTAGCCACCTGATTAACAAAAGCATCTAGTTAGACCAGTGACTGTTAGAGAAAAAAACATTCCGGAGGAGTGCTCTCGTAAGTTGACTCGTCAATATTAGGAAGTGCCTTATAGCACTAACAACCTTAAAGGGGATAATCTAGAGAAGTGCTCCTATGAACTGACTAATCGATAGATTATCTAGAAAAGTGCTCTTATGAGCTGACCAATCAATAAATTATCTAGAAAAATGCTATCATGAGTTGACTAATCGATAAATTAGGAAGCGTCTTATTTAGACTGGCAACCATAGAAAGAAATTATTTAGAAAAGTGCTCTTATGTGCTAACTAATCGATAATAGGAAGCGTCTCATTGAGATTTGCAACCATAAGAGAGGATATCTTAGGGAAATGCCCCATTGGGGGCTGACTAACTGATAGCGGGAAGTGTCTCCTTAGACTTGCAACCCTGAAGAAGAGACGTCTAGGAAGGTGCCCCTATAGGCTGACCTTAAGAGAGGATATCTAGGAAAATGCCCCATTGTGGGCTGACTCACCTAACATTTTTTAAAACGCTTCTGGCGAACTGGTCACATGATTGATAAGAGGCGTCGTTTGGACTACTTAACTTAGAAGATGTGATTCATGATGAAAGATGGTTATTTACTCTAAATGTTTATCGGTTTATTGCGGATAGCAACCAAACAATCGAACCTTTGTGTTGGTTTGCTCCTTCTTTACTTACTCTTGCTTCAAAACAGGGTTGAGGGCCTTGATTTATTTTCTTTATTGTGAGCATGGCTCTTATGATTGTGATGCTATCCTATTAATGCACCAGATTTAATGTTTAAAAATAGGTGGAATTATATAAAAGAGAAAAATCCATTAAGATTTATCATTATTTTAATGTTCATTCTTCATGGTGAGGCAATGGGTAGTGTGTATTTATGAAAGTTTGTTTAATGAGAATTGGTCAAAGTAATTGACTATTCAGAGACATTAACTTTGCTTGTAGAAGGAATGAAAGCTAAACTCAACAAAATTTATACTGAATATTGGCATTTATGAATCTTGGCAAATTTTCAATTTTCTTGCCTAAGGATAGTACATCTTAACAACATCCATATTAATGGGGTCTCTCAATTCTAAACCATCCATTTAAGTTAATATTAAGGCTCCTCCTAACAACACCTTTTTTTATAACATATGAGCCCTCATAGTTTGGGGTAAATTTCCCTCTTGAATCTTAAGAATTTGAGAGAACTTTCTTTAGCATCAGATCTCCTTCTTTGAAACATCGAGGTTTCATTTTCTTGTTGAGTGCTCAGGCTATTCTTTTTTTTTTTTTCGGTCAAATTCTACTTATCAAGTCTCTTCTTTACCCAATCTAACTTATCTAACTACGCTTCTGATAGGATCCTGAAGGATAGTATTTCGACTTCAATCGGTAGAACTATCTCAGTACCATATACTAGAGAATATGAGGTAACTCCAGTAGATGTTTGAATTGAGGTTTTATAAGCCATGAGGGCAAATGGTAGCATCTCGTGCCAGTCTTTGTAAGTGATTGTCATTTTCTCGATAATTCTCTTGATGTTCTTGTTGGCTACTTCCACTGCGCCATTCATCTAAGGACGGTAAGGAGTCAAATTTCTATAGTTTATATGGAAGTGTTGACATAAATTTGTCATCAACTTGTTGTTAAGGTTGGTACTGTTGTCGGTGATAATTGATTCAGAAACTCCATAGTGGGCTATTATGTCCCTCTTCAGGAATCGGACTATTGCCCCTTTTGTGATACTGAGGTATGATGAAGCTTTTACCCACTTGGTGAAGTAATCAATGGCTACTAGTATGAATCTATGACCATTGGATGCTTTTGGAGTGATTGGCCTAATGATGTTGATTTCCCATATGGAGAATGGCCATGGTGCAGACAACGAATGAAGCTCTTTAAGCGGGGCATTTATTCGATTTGCATAAACTTGACACAAGTGACAGTACTTGACGTATTTGATGCAATCTGATTCCATTGTTAACCAATAATAGTCCATTCTCATGATTTTTTGGGCTAGCATGTAGCCGTTCATGTGAGGTCCACATACTCCTTCTTACACTTCTTTCATCAATTCACTTACCTCTTTTTTATCTACACATCTTAGCAATGTGGTGTCAGGTGATCTTCTATAAAGTACAAGCCCATTTAGTAAGAAATGACTTGCTAACCTTCTAAGTGTTCTTTGGTTATTTTTGCTAGCCATTTCAAGGTATTTGCTTTATTGGAGAAAAGTTTTGATATCGTAATACCATGGCTTATCATCTTATGCTTTCTCGATTACCAAATAATATGCGGGCCGATTTTCAATTTCTATTTTCAGTGGTTGGACTTCAGCTCCCCTTGTTATCTGAATCATAGAGGCTAATGTGGTGAGGGCATCTGCAAACTGATTTTGAGTCCTCAGGATGTATGTGAATGTGACTGCTTCGAACTTGTCAATCAGCTCTATCAAATATTGATGATATGGTACCAATTTGGGGTCTCTAGTTTTGTATTCCCCTCGTATTTGTAATATGATGAGTGAAGAATCTCTGTATACTTCTAATTCACATATTTCCATGTGGCAAGCCATTTTGAGGCCAAGGAAGCATGCCTCATATTCCGAAATATTATTAGTATATGGAAATGTGAGTCTCATCGCTGAAGGGAATTGTGTTCCTTCTTGTGATATTAGTACTGCCTCGATCCCACACCCGAATACATTGGCAGCTCCTTCTAAGAACATCTTCCATTTAAGGCTTTGTTCTGTCTTGTAGTCTTATGTTGGTTTGGTCTCTATTGTTAATATATTTTCATTAAGGAATTGGGCTTGTGATTCTCGAAGATCTCCCTCAATTGGGTGTTCTACCAATTGATTAGCTAAAGATTGCCTTTTTATTGAATTTTGATTTATATATTTGATATCAAATTCTGGTAAAAGCTTTGTCATTTAGAGATTCTCCCTAACAATACGAGCTTCTCTACTAAGTACTTTAGGGGATCGTGTCTTGTTAGCAACTCAATAAGGTAGTAAAGGGTGTACTTCCTTAAACGGTGCATGACCTAATTCAAAGCACAACAAGTCCTTTCTATTTTAGAGTACCTTAATTTCCTATCTGTAAACTTCTTGCTTAAATTGTATATGGAACGTTCCCTTCCTTCTTCATCTTTCTGTCCTAGCATGCACCTCATGGATTCAGGGGGTATCGTGAGGTACAAGAATAAGGGCTTTCCTTGTTTTAGAACTATCAAGACTAGGGGATTTGTGAGATAGTCTTTGATCATTCTGAATACTTCTTCGCATTCATCATCTCATTTTACCGTGGCATTCTTTTTTAGCAGACGGAATAGTGGGCAGCATTTGTCTGTGAGTTATGAGATGAAACGTGCTATGTAATTCAACCTTCCCAGCAGACCTCTCACCTCTTTGATAATGTACAGAGAGGGTAGTTCCAGTATGGCCTTTACCTTATCGGGATCAATTTTAATACCTTCTCGGCTTATAACAAACCCTAATAGCTTGCTTGTTATGACCCCAAAAGTGTACTTTTCAGGATTTAACTTGAGCTGAAACTTTCTCAATCACTTGAACAATTTCTTTAGGATAATTGCATGGCTTTCTTCTCCTTTAGACTTGGCTATTATATTGTCAATGTATACTTCAACTTCTCGATGCATCATGTCATGAAGTATCGCAACCATGGCTCTTTGATACATTGCCTTGGCGTTCTTCAAACTAAAGGGCATAACTTTGTAACAGAAAGTTCCCTATGTTGTGATAAAGGTTGTTTTAGTTTTATCTTCTTCAACCATTTTTATTTGATTATATTTTGAGAAACCATCAATAAATGAAAAGAGATGATTCCTTATGGTATTATCTACCAGGACGTTGATGTGAGGTAGAGGGAAATTGTCTTTAGGCATAGCTTGATTTAAGTCTTTGAAGTTTATGCACACTCGCACTTTCCCATTCTTCTTTAGAATGGGGACTATATTTGCTACCCATTCTGGTTAATCTGATACCTCAATAAACCCCACTTCTAGTAGTTTTTTAACTTTCTCTTTAATCTTTAGTAAAATGTCGGGCTAAACCTTCTTAACTTTTGTTGTTTAGGTTTGACATTTTCTCTCGTGGGAATTTTGTGAACTACTATTAACTGGTCGAGTCATGGCATGTCGCCATATGACCAGGCAAATACATTAGCATATTCAATTAACAGCTCGGTTATCTCACACTTTTGCTCGTCACTCAAATTGGCCCTAATCTTAAGGTTTTTGGGTTTCTTTGTGCTTCCTAGATTTACTGTTTCCATCAGCTCATCGATTGAGATTTTACTTTGTTCATGTTTTTTCCAATTTTCTTATATTATTTCGTGGTCAAAGACATCGTTTCTAATGGTTGACCTAGTAGTGTCGGAAACGATATTGACGTTTTCATTACTCACCTGCGCGGAATGTCCCTAACATTAGATAGTAGGGAATCTGTGGGGAAAGTGGAGTGAGAACATATATATATAAGAAAAATGAATAAACTGCAAATGATTGAATTTGAAGAATGATAATCATAATGAAAATATGTTCAATAATTGTTCTCTATCCTTGAGTTGACCTAGTGCTATTAACAGGATAACAAAACCAATTGTTAAGAGTTGGATGCTGATTGGACGTGTAAGAGACTGAGCCCTCATTGTTGATGTCGGTTTGGCTTATCACTGGCTCTTGCACAATAGTTGCCCGCATGAATGATTGTTGGAGGGGCAGAAAATGCATCTGGGTATCGCTCAGTTTCTCTTTCCTTCTACTTTTGATACCTCTTGCTTGTGCCTCTTCTTAGGATGTAGGAACGTACCCTAACCCAAACGTCCATTACTATCCCTCCTTAAACTTTTGGCCCTCCTTGCTTATTACCATATTTACTTCGTTGAATATTTGGAGCCCAAAGTCTTCAGAACAGTCTTTCCTGATATAAGGTATAGCGGTTTCTTTATAAATAGCATAGTCCTACTATCCCAATACGATGATGATCTATCAATTTGCTATGAACTTGACCTTCTGATGGAGACTCGAGGGTATGGCTCCGACGGTGTATATCCATGGCCTTCCCAATAGTAGATTGAAATATCTTAGAATGTCGAGGACTTGGAAGGAGATGTGGAACATCTATGGATCAATCTCCACTGGCAAGCTGATTTCCCCTACTATCTCTTTCTTGGACCCATCGAAGGCCCTAACCACTATCGAGCTTGGCTTGATGTTGCTCACATTGATCCCCAACAGGTCAAAGGTGTCTAAAGGGCATACGTTGAAGGAAGATCCATTGTCTATAAGTACTCTGGAGATAATTGTGTCATTGCATTTTACCTCTATAAACAGTGGTTTTGTGTGTTGGTTTCCATCTTCTCTCAGCTCTTGGGGAGAAAAAGATATTTGATTTATGGTGAAGATTGAATCTGCCACATGGCTTAATTTCTCTATTGTGATGCTTTCTAGTACCTTGACCTGTTTGAGTACTTTGAAGAGTGCTTCTCTATGAGGCTCAAATGTTATGAGGAGGCCTATGAGCGATATCTGGGCTAGAACTTTATTAAGTTGTTCCATGATTTTGTATTCACTCGCCTTGATCATTTTCTTGAATTCAAGGAGCCCCTTTTCTTCCTCTTTCTCTACCACGATGTTAGACTCTTCAATTGAGGTCTTATACTTAGGGTCATAAATCCTCCTAGAACAAGTGATCCCTCCTACGATGGGAGGCCTTTCCTAATCAAGGGCCTGATAATCGAATAGTGTCGCCTTATACCTCTTTGAGGGTATTGGGACATTGAATACATATCTCTTTTTGGGGATTTGCACCTCAGTAACTTATCCCTCGTAGCACTTTATGACTATCGGCTTAGGGCCTGATTTGTTCATGTTCATGGACTCCTCTTTTTCCTTCGATGGGTTGTCTTCTTTCTCAAATTCAAGCCCCCCATCCACTAGGTAGCCCATACTCGATTGGGGTAAAAGAATAATTCACTAGATACTCGAACCTCTTATGTGATTTGCCTAGGGTACCAACTATTGGGTCTCCAGCTAACCACCTCTTCCTAATATGTGATTTAGGAGTTTTATCTGAGACTTGGTGTGGATGACTTTCTTGCTGCGCTTTTATCTTTGCCTGTTTTGGGGACTCTTTTGATTTGGAGTCCGGCTTTTTGGATGTAATCATATTAATGGTAGGTTTGTGGTTGGGCGATGGGCTGGTGTTGACATTGGGTGTCGGTACATTAACAAAATCTAACTACACTATTCCAACGTCAATCAAGTTTTGAATCTTGTTTTGGAGCCTTCAGTATCTGTTCGTAGAATGCCCCTCTTGTCCCATATGATAATCGCACTTGAGGCTCGAGTTAAAATTTCGGCACCCTGCTGCCACCACCTCTGCAAAACTGGATGACGCCTAGCTTACCAGATGTGAGAAGTAAATCTTCTCCAGAGTGTTGATAAAGATGAATGTTAATTCTTTTTCAGAAATCAGGGTTGTTACCCTAGCAACTTGAGCCCTCCAACGCTGGGCATACTCCTTAAAGGATTCACTGTTTTTCTTTTGGAGGCTTCCTAGATCCATTATCGAAGGGGCAACTTCGATATTGAATTTGTATTGGTTGTAGAATGCTCGGGCGAGTCTTTCCTAGGTGTTGACTTGGGTGAAGTCCAAGTGTGCATACCTAACGAGGGCAGGGCCTGAGAAGGCTGTCTTGGAAGGTGTAGACCATGAGTTGGTCATATTGGGCATATTTGCTCATCTTTCGCACATACGGCCTTGTATGCATCTTGGAGCATCCAATGCCATCATATTTTTCAAACTCTGGGGTTTTGAACTTCTTTGGATAAGCTTCTTCCCCATATACTGATAGACTGGTGATTCCGACCTACTTAAAGTTGTTAGGTCGTTCTAAAGTATTCATCTTGTCAACTAGTTGCTAGAAAAGCTTTCTCTCCATCTCCTTTTGCATATCTACCATTTCCCTTTTTATATCATTCGAGGTTGGACCGAGGTTATACTCGAATTCGGGGTTGAGGTGGGAATTGATCTCCTCATACTTTAGAGGTTAACCCTCTACTGCCTTTCCTTTCCTAACCTTTGAATATTCTTCCTAAGTTGGTTGGGTGGTACGAAGGAGGCCAATGCTCTCAGTTAGGTGGTGGACTTGTGCAGCCAGTTGTTGAACCGTTTGTTCTAGGGATACGATCCTTGGGTCCGAGGCGGTATCAGTGCTGGCGTTGTTGCAATTGTTACTGTTGTTGCTGTTGTTTTCCATTTTGGTCTTAGAGCGATTGTGGATTCGACTCCTTGGAGGGTTTAGTTGTTTGGAAGCTATCTTCGACACCTGGGTTCACATTTTTTTTAATTTTGATGTATGTATGTAAATATGATGCATGTATCACACAGATGCTTGAAAGAAAAAGAAAGAGGCTAACAATTGATTAATGATATAATACCGAAACTTTATTTTTATTAATATTGGAAATTTGGAGTTCAATACTTAAAACATGAAAAAGGAAAAATACAATGCTAATCTAGTTCCTAGTCCTCTTCTTCTTTGGCTATATAGGCATCAGTTCTTCGCTGATGATGGCTTCCAGTTCTTTAACTCTAGCCTGGGTCTTCTCCAACTGAGTTTCCAAGGCCTTTTTCCTTTGATCAAACTCTTTAAACCCGCCCTTCCAGACGTCCTTCTTATAGTCTGCAGCTTCAAAGTATACTTCCATCCGGGCCCTAACTTGCTCCATGTAGGTTTTTAGTTCTGGATCTACATTGTCTGGCGTGGGTTGAGTGACATCCGGGACTCGGTATGCCCTTTCTCTCGTCTGATGTAGTTAGTGGATCATGAAATCTCTAGTGGCTTGATGTTTGCCCACTTCACCATCCAGGTCTCTGAGGTCTATGTTGGGGCTCTCAATCCGAGCTTCCTATAAGGCTTTGACCTCTACCACCTTAGCAATCTTCTCAACTACTAGCAAACTTGGATCATGGTATTCAAATGCAAACCCTTCCAATGATAGCTTATAGACTATATCTTAGATGGTGTCGAACTGATAGACCACCAAGTTTGGACGATAACCTATGCATCTATTGATACCGATTAAAGGAATAGCCTAAAAGTTTCTGCAAGTTAGGATGACCTTATTACAGTAACTCCATCTAGCAGTCTAGAGGATGTCATTGGCATTAAAGCCCTTGAGTACTTTTACCCAACTATGGCTGGTAAGATCATCGGGTAACTTTATCCTCTCTATACAGGAATCCACGAGGTCTACTTGTTAGGCCAGATATTTCCGAACCATATTCAACCCAAAACATTTGAGATGGCTCACAAACTAGATCAGGATGAGGTTATTGTTCGAGCGGAGGATCCTATGACCCTTCTCCTTGATAAAATTTAGGTTTTGAATCTTTTCAGCCAATAGAGTCGGGATATAAGACTTCCCTTCCAAAAATTGGGCCACCAGTTTTGCAACTCTATAGTGGACGTAAAAGATCTCGGTAGGGAAAAGTATAGTTGCAAATGTTATCAGGATGAAAGCATAAACCCTTTTCTGTTTATAACTCTTAGGATCCTCACATAGTATATCTTTCCCGTTTCCATCATCATTCCTAGCTATGAATCAGGTTTCCAATTCGTCCATTCGAAGGCAGTATCCATTACAATTTGCTAGAGCCTGGTTGATTGCTATCCTGCGAATACCCAGCAGTTTACTAAAAATACCGGCCAGCTTAGCCTCGAGATCTGGCACATATACCCCACTAGTTAGTGATGGGGTCTACAGAAGTTGGGTGTATTCTTCAAGAGTGGGTGTAATCTCATATAACCCGATAAAGAAAGTCGCGGGCTCGATTTCCCATAGATATTAATTTTTTTTTGCAATTATGATTTTAGACTATTATATTATTTAAATTGTTGAAAACTTTTATTGTATATAATTAAGGAGATTGAATATGAATTATGTTTTGTAGACATATTTTTTTTCCTCAAAAGTTGTCATAATGTTTGAGTTCATGAATGCTTCTACTATAACAAATGGAGAAGTTTATTTATCATTTTGAATACTTAAAGATTAATGTTTAGAGAATTTTAGTGTCTGAGTCTTTACGTATTTTCATGTAATGAGGACACATGGTAGGCCGTAGCATTCTCAAGTTCTATGGCGTTATAGATTATATAACTATGAGACATATATCACACACGCACACATCTATATATATATACAATGTTATATATTTTATAATTTTATTTTATTAAACTTTTATTGTACTATAATTTTATATTTAAATGTTAAGATTGTATCAATTTTATTTATATATGTTAATTTTATGATTGCACCTTTTTATATATTTATAACTATTTTATAAATTTATTAATGACTTTTTAATTAACAAACGAGTCAAATTCAAACACAAAACACAATTATTAAACAAGTCAGATTATTGGTTAAGGTTTCAAAATACAAATCTATTTAAACATGAATGCGAGACATGATGGATTAACATGAATTGCTAACCTTAATCCCAAGTTTTAGTTCTTGCAAAAATGTTATATAAGGCTTATCTTATACTATGCTTAACAAGTATATTGCATCTATGTATTGATATTTATCATGAAAAAAAAAAATATGAAGTGTCACTACATTCAAATTTAACTAATTTAGTATTTAAAGTTTCACTATTTAGAAATTTACTACATAATAGAAATTTTACATCATACTTTATTTTAAAATATATATATTAAATTTCTAAAGAATGAAATTTTAAGTATTAAATTGTTTAAATAAAATAAAAATAGAAGCACTTTGTGTGGTTTTATTTTGATTTTTTATCCTTAAAAATTTTATGGTATATTCTTTGGGATAAGAGATAACCTACCCTCAATCTTGCTCTTAATCTCGTCACAATCACTTAAAATATAGCATTTATCTTGTAAAATAAAGAGGGAAGAGGGAGAAAATGATTTGATTCGGACGTGTGTCGTCGTAATCTTTGTATGGTAGGGACAGTGGACGGAAAACATGTTACATTATTTTTATATCACCTAGACAAGGTGTTATTGATAGATGAAGGTACCTTTCCTGTCAAGTTCAAGACACAGTTAATTTAGATATAATTATTATATTATTGAGGGCAATCCATAAACTTTATCTATAGCAACAGTGCAAATATTACTTCAAGACACAGTTAATTTAGATATAATTATTATATTATTGAGGGCGATCCATAAACTTTATCTATAGTCACAATCACTGAAAATATAACATTTATCCTGTAAAATAAGGAGGAAAGAGGGAGAAAATAATTTGACTAGATAAAGGCTTTATTAATAGATAAAGGTACCTTTCCCAACAATTTCAAGACAATTTAGATATAATTTTTATAGATATTATCTGCAGCAATAGTGCAAATATTATCTTTAATGGCATATATATTATTTTAGACTTCAATATTAGCTTTTAAATTCATTGAAATCATTGATCTAATTTATTTATGAACTCTTTAAGACATTAGGAGTTCCTAATGTGTCTGAAATTCAAGATGAATACCACTATACAACTATACGTATTTATATTTTGACTCCCACAGGCTTCACTAGTTAATTTAGATTATGTCTTTTGCGTCTGGTCTGTGTGTGTTTATCCATTTCTGTATGTGCAGCAGCCTTATTAGTTCATGCACGAAATCGGCTGAGGTTTTTATATTGTAGGGTGAATCCATATAAAATGGATAGGGTATAAAATTTTAAATGTAGTATTTTATTTTATAAGCATAGGTTTTTAATTTTTGAAATCAGAATTTATCTTATAATACCATAAAATCATCATATACTCTTTATCTTGTAATATTTATAAAATATACGGTATCCTATAGAACTTATAAATTTTATTTTATTTTATTTAAATTTTAATTTATGTGATATTAAAAAATAATCTATATATAAAATATAAATTCTTACTAAGAAAATTTTATAAAATCTATAACAAAATATGTAAAATAAAAAATAATAATAATTTTTCAACTTAATTATTTCAAGTTCTACAATTTTATTACTTAGTAAATAGCAAAAAACAAGACAAAAGAATGAATTTAGAAAGGAAAATAAGAAAGAATAAAGAAAAGAAAGAGGGGCAACATTATGTTTAACCATTTAGTGTTATTAGCTTGAGTGAAAAAATTCTATAACTTGTTAAGTAGCCATCTGTAATAGGCCCTCACAAATTAGGTATTGTTTTTGTAACATTCTAGAGGCGTAATAACTCTACCACATATATGTATCTCAGTATATGTATGCAAATATAAGAACTTATTAGAAATTCCACAATCATATTTATAAACCATAAATTGAGGGTGAGCGATGTTCAATTCAATATGGTTCACCCCTTTGAATAAAACCAAATGAACCATACCAAACACATTATTACTATTCAATTCTTCTTCTTCTTCTTCTTTTTAATTTAAACCTAACCCTATGGTTTGGTTTGCAAATTTTTTAACCTAAAAAAATGATTTAGTTCAATTCGGTTCACGATTTGAAATAAGAATCTCAAAATGCTTAAGAGAAATATTAAATAAGGTAATATTTTTTATATCCTACAAATTCATACACGCATTGCATATTGAAAACAACTATTAAGTTGTATTATGATTTAGGTGATAGTTTCAAAGTTAGATAGCATCCAAATAAACATGAGAAATATATAAAGGAATCATTTTTCGCTTATTCTTAAAATCCACAAAATGGAAGCGAAATATTTGAAATAATTAGCATATTCTTATTTAAAAGTAAAATTACTGACATATTGATAAAACAAATTCATATTATTTGGATAATGGGCACTACTTTCACATTTTTACAACCAATATAATGATTATTACAAGTTTTCCTTCTTCTTTTTTAACTTTACACAATTCAATTTGGTTCATAATTTTCGAACTTAGAAAAAAAAAAACAATTTGATTCAATTTGCAATTTTTTTAAACTTAAAAAAGGTTCAAACCTAATTTACGATTTAGTTAGATTCAATCCAATCCGATTCGCAATTTGATTAATTTTTTTCTTAGCCCTACCTTAGATGCCCTCCAGAAGAGTTTCCATAAATAAATACATAGCTTCCATGATTGTTTACAAGTATTGATCACATCATCATAACATTACATCTACAAGTCAACACAAATAATATGGGTCTTCTCCTCAATCCTCCTAGTATCCATAACTACTATCACTAGACACCTTTTAGCTCGATCTCAAGTTATTTTGATCAACTCCACTAAACTTTTTATTGTCTAAATTAAATGCTTCTAGAAAAGCAAAATATATGTTACAATATGTTTTTTTTTTCCATTAGTAAACTCATTGATGTAATATGCCAACAAAAAATAGTCAATAATCATGTTAATAAATATCAATGGGTCCTTTTTAACTATTTGGCTGAAAAGTTCCTAAACAATGCCAATGCTGAAATGTTATTCATTACTTAATTTTGTAAATCAATATCAATTCTTTCCCATAATTCATGTGGAATTACATTTGCATGGGATATCATAATTTTCCCCTCTTAAAAAGGTGACATTCTTGTTGCAAGACCCTACATTTAAGCTCAGTTCTTCCCCCTTTTTAGTTATTCCCAAATTGAATGCTTATTGGTAGAGATTCAGGTCTAACACCATTGATAATGCCTCAAGCCAAAAGTAGTTAATAACTAAATCAATAAACATTAATGAGCCTTTTTTAACCACTTTGTCTAAAAGCTTCTAAATAGTATTGACATATTATATACTACTTGGCTTTATAAATTAATATTGATTCTTTCTCATAATCCATGTAAGACTATATTTCACATGAGGTATCACATTCATGATATGCAAACATTAAAATATGAATAAATGCCACTTAATTTATCAGTGCAATTCTTTTAAGTTTTATCCTTTCATATCACGCATGGTTGCACATAGGGCTAGCAATTCATGTGAAAAAGTTATGTTTTGATTTTAATTCTAAAAAGGGCACCCGTTAACATTCCATATATATATATGATTTTAAGCTTCAATTATGTATACAAACCCGTTTACGAGGCATTTTTTTTAATAGTTCTCAACATAGTTTTGTTATGAGTATTTATCAAATTCAAAGTACAATATCAATTGAAAACATTTTTTTTTAATATATATATAGACTTGATAGCTATATCGTAGATTAATTTTATTATATTTTTTAGTTGATAAATAGGTTCAAATTGAGTATAAAATATGTTTATTCAATATGTCAAGTTATTTGTTTGACATCTCAACAAATAATTTAACCCATTTATTAGTTTTGTTTATAAAACTAAACCTATAACTTGACATATTGAATAAACATATTTTATACTCAATTTGAACCTATTTATCAACTAAAAAATATAATAAAATTAATCTACGATATAGCTATCAAGTCTATATATATAAAAAAAAAATGTTTCCAATTGATATTGTACTTTGAATTTGATAAATACTCATAACAAAACTATGTTGAGAACTATTAAAAAAAATGCCTCGTAAATGGATTTGTATACATAATTGAAGCTTAAAATTATATATATATATATGGAATGTTAACGGGTGCTCCAGTGCCCTTAGACATGGGTTTGTATACATAATTGAAGCTTAAAATCATATATATATATATGGAATGTTAATTATCTAAGGGCACCAGGGCGCCCGTTAACATTCCATCCTTCCTTCCCTTTCAGGACCTGTCCAAAGGAGAAGACAAAACTTCTTGGTCCGGAGTAATACCAACACCCCTTTTACTTTGGCACCAAAATTTTTTTGGAATAAATAAAAATTAAAAACAAAAGTACACTTTTAGTCTTTTAATGATTACTTACTTTTCTATTTAATTTTTTAATCTTTTTTTTATTTGAATTCCCAACATTTAAAAAAAAAACTTGCAAAAAAAAAATTCTATCAAACTTATTAAATTTTTCATCCATTCATATGACATATTAACTTCAAATTGATCTATAATAATTAAATTAACAAAATAATAATATTAAATATATTTATTTACATAATATAATAAAAAATAATTTTTAAATATATATATTGATATAACATAATAAAAGTACAAAAATAATAATTAAAATTAAGAAAAGAGGCTAGAAAATTCTGTTTGTATCTTAATCATTTTGGCTAATTAGTTCAAGGCTAATTGAAAGCTAGTGCATGCTTAAAATGAATAGAAAATTTAATGTATTTAATGAAAATTCTATTTTTATATGATTTTGAAAATACTAATACTAAAAAAAAAAATTGATAACTAAAAGTATAATTTTTCCTAAAAATAAATACAACATAGCAAAAGAAAATAAAGCAATCAGTTTAACTCGGATGTAGCTTGTCTTTTTTGGGTGGAAAGAAATATCAAACCAAAATACCCAACATTATGTATGTTATGCTATTCTTTTTGTTTTAGAACATTGAAATTAAAGTGTAGAAGAAAAACAAAAGTTAAATGAATTAAACTTACTAGAACTGGAGTAAAAGTGGATGAATATGACAATGATAACAAGACCCGCTGGGGGTGGGGTGTTGTAGAACTAAAGCAAAAAATTAAAGTAAGGAGATAATGTAGCGACCCACCTATTAGGTTTGATTCTTGAACTTATTCCAAAATTCCTGTAACTATCCTTGGTACCTGTAGATAGGTTGCTATGCCGTCTCTAAATTAGAGATAAGGAAAATTCTGCTAATATTGAACCTGTAACTCCAACCTATATGAAATTTTATAAACGTCCTGTAAAATGGCGCTAATAGTGCTATCATTTCATATCCACATCATATCTAAACACATGTACTTAAAATCTCCTGTCACATCATACATCATATATATATATCATCGGGATCTGCATTCCCGGTAAGTAGGCATAGCTTAGATTGATCCTGTAACCTTAAGTGGCTCAAAAGATTACAAATCCAACCTTATACACACAAATACTTACATTACAATATGAAGATTAACACCTATAGATCTTATTACAAATAACAGAGGTTCCAAAATGAAACTAAAGGCTTCTTTGCCTCTATTGACGCTCTCCAAAAACCCGAGTCTCCAACAACTTATTCTTCAGTACCTGTACCTGAGGTTAGCAAAAACACTAACCCCTCAGCTTCTTAAGAAGCAAAGTGAGTATAAAATCAAGCAACCCAATAAAAACAAACAACAAAATCACATAATAGTAATCAACAATATTATCAAATACCTCTAAGTGATTACTCCAGCAAGCAAGTTTTCAACTCAAGTTATACTCGCAAGAAACCTAATTCAATTTATTACATTTTAACATCACCATGATCTTACTTAGTGATATTTTCCCTGTAATTCCATTTTTGCTAAACTCATAACCTTTTCATTGGAGACCATTTCAATCACTCATGTTTACTCACAGGTCACAAATATTTTTCAATTAATCCAAGCAAAGCCTGTCAACTGGTAGATAAACTACCCTCATGTACTTTTCAAAACTTAATGTTTTCTTAACCAATTAAGACATCCTTATATACTCTTTTTAGTTAGAAATATTCAGCTCGCATTTCACCTGCCTCAAACAAAAGGGGTGACCAGATCCCCATAGGTCACTAAACTAGGGCCGGTCCGTCGACCATGCCTCAAACCCATCCAGGTCGACTCAAAGGTCGTACCACAAACTTACTAGGTAGGGAACATGACTTTTCTTACATTAAGTATTTTAGGTTAGTAGGTACTTATAGCCTAATTCCCATTTTATTATCCATTTAGATATTTCATTGTTACCAAGACAATAATAGTATAAACTCAACCAGCCATATAAACCCCATCTAATAAGCTAAAAATAACCTAGTATTACATCATATACAATCAGGAATAGTATAATCACATCCCGCGCCCAACTCTCATTCTAGGATTTTCTAGAATGTTCCCTTTTTTTCTCATAATCCAATCATATCATGACACACAACCAGCTATCAGTAAACCAATATAATTCAACAATCCTCCTGCATTGATCACAGTAAGTGATCGTACAGGGTAATTTCAGCTAACAACAAGTAGTTTACATTATCAACCACTTGTACCCAAGAGAAAAGTTAAGGGGGTACTCACCTGAAACAATATATGCCAATCCAAACAGTCGCACCAGCCAAGTTCCTTTGTCCTCCTTACTCAATAGAAATACCTAAATCATCAGTATACCAATCAATGTTACCCCATTCGCTCTATTGAACCCTAAATTGCTAATTCAGTATTCCAAACCCTTAAATTCCATCCTAACCTCGTATAATCCACCATTTTCCTAAAATTTCTAATTCATATACATAGGGTATATTACGCTCTATTATATATTAATGTAATTAAATTTCGACATGATTCTATATTGAATCGTATGGTTCTAAATTATCATAATCTTGCACCAAACACTCCCGTTTTTGTTTCGTAACTAACCCAAGCTTCTCAAAATCATATTATGCTTCAATGAACATCAACTGAACATCAAATTCAACTAATCAAATCAAATTCTCTAATTTTGCTAAGGATTTAATTCGGCCAAAATAGGGTAATTAGCTTGAAAAATTCACTAAAAATAGAAAACGACTCCAATCTGAACAATTATTGATTTGGTGATCTAATAAATCATATAAGGATCTTGTATACTAAAAATTAAATCAAAACTACATCATTTGACCTATTTAGTTTCCAATTTAATTTACGATCAGAACAGAGCATTTCTTAAGGATCACATATTTGGGAATAAAATTTCAGAAAAATAAAATTATCAAATTAATATTCATACAAAATTATGTCAGAATACCAAAAATCATAATTTTTATCAACATTTGATATTTTTTAAAAAAATAGGAAGTTTCGGGCATTACCGGGGGTTGCTCCGTTCACCGGCCTCCGGCCACCAACGCCGGCAACCACTATGTCGGTCGGAATCCTCTCCCACCCAAAACCTTAACCCTAGCTTGGCCTAACAGCAGATTTACCCTACCCCCTTCGAACGAACAAACAAAATTCTTCCTATTTAATTTGATTTTTTGTTCTTCAATTTCTTCAAATTCTTGTTGCATCCTACTTCAATCTTGTTCTTCTTCCTATCCTGATGATTGCATGTTGGAAATTCCAACTTCAATTTGCCTAGAAAATTCGGATGAAATGGAGAGGGTTTTGGTTTCTTTTTTTTTTTCTAATTTTTTGCTGATTTGATTTTTCTCTCTCCCTATTCTAATTTCTATATATATATATATATATATATATATATATATAATATTACTTACTTTTTCTGACATTAAGGGTGTTGTTCTGTATTTTTTTTTCCTTCCTCTTTTATTTATTTTCTTTTTAGTTATAATATAATATAATATATTATGTACATTTTTTTTTACATATATATATATGCCCATATAATTTATATTATTATTATTATTTTTATATATATTTATTTTATTTTATTTTATTTTTAGCATATAACATATATATACATATATATATATATTATTTTAATTTTAACATTATTGCTTAAGTTTTGGTCCTCATAGATAATAAACTGTAAAATTGAACCACAAACATTATTTGGCCAAAAAAAAAAGACAAAGTTATTAATGAATGGGTTTAACTTTAAATTTGGATATACTTATAAGATTTATTTATTAAACGAATATGAATCTTGGATTTAAACTCGATACATATATAAATAGTACAAACAGATTTAATCTGTTTATTAATTATATCATGATTTGCTTATCCAAACTTATATATAACCGTATCATATATTGGTCAGTTGTTGATCAAATGCCAAATTCACCAACCTTAAGCACATGTACATATGGCTAAAAAGATCGCAATAAGTAAGGGGGAATAAAAAAAAAATGCAATAATACTAAGAGATGCAAAAATAGGTGTTTTCTATCTTTTCCATTCGTCACTCACATAATTAACTATCACATGTTGTCATACATATAATAATTGAGGTAATTTATATATTTAAATCCCATTAATTATATTGCTTTTCTATATTATCTCCTAAATTCTAAACATGCGATATTTCTCTCCTAATTTCCCCCAAAATCATGTATTTAGAAGGGATAAAATCACTTTTGAACGAATTTAAGGATGTAAAAACTATGTCGGCAGAAGGGAGAAGTCTCTCATTTTGAGATTGTAGAGAAATAGCATAGACTTAACCCCAAAGGCACCAAATTATAGCAATTACCCTAGTAATTCTTTAGCTGATATGGCTATGCACTCTTTTAGACTTCCTTTTTTTTCCCCATTATTTGGTAGTATAAAGTATACTAATGGAAATAAGAAAAGATGATACCATACTTTTTAATAATTTTAAAAAAAGTATAAATTTAATTATCAATATTTATTATCTTTTTTAATGGAGTCTTCAAACTTTTTTTTTTTAATTATAAGTCCATAATGTTTTCAAAAGTTAACAAACAAGGACTTTTGTTAATGATGTTATTTTTTTCCATTAGAAGAAAACACATGGCACAATCCCATTTGTTCACGTATTAATATTAAATAAATTTTATAATAAAATATTAAAAAAAAAAAAAATGCACAAAAAAAATTATAAAAAAAAAATTTTCCAACCACCCGTAATCTTAAGGTGGCCAAAACAGCCACTCCTTAACAATAAGTCACAACCACTTCAAAAACATGGGTCATAAGATCCACTAGCAGCCATGGTTGGTTACCCAACAACCCTACTAAGGTAGTGCATAGCTACTCACAATCGAAAAATTAAAATAATAATAATCAAATAAAAGGGTTTTATCTTATTTACCTTTTTTTTTTTGAGCTTTTTAGCCATGGGTAGCCACTATCGTTGTTGCTCAAGACCTAATTAGGCCCATCCCAAGTGTTCGTTATCTAGCCCTTGCTCTTGGATGGTTGAAACGGTTTTTTTTTTTTATTTTTGTGTAATTTTTTATTATTATACTTTTTATATTTAACTATACAATTTATTTAATACTAATACATGGACAAATGAGATTGTGCTCCATGTCTAATAGAAAAACTAACTCCAACAACAAAAATTCTTCATTTGTAAACTTTTAAAAATATTGAAAAATCGAATGCACAAAAAGAGAGAGATGAAGTACTTAAGTGAAAAAGGTCATAAATATTAAAAATTAAATTTATACATTTTTTTCAATTTTTTTTAATGATTTTATGGCATGGAAGCAGACATGGTATTGTAATAACCTCATTGGTTGCATCACCTATGTGACAAACGCTGGTGTCAAATTATCAAACCATTGGGCTGGTTTAAATTTTCAGTTTAACTTCGGTACATGATTCATGTTTTGACTTTTATATTAGTTTGTTTTTCTCAGCAAAGACTCGTATTACCTAGACTCCTTGGCAAGTGCATGTGCTATGCACATGCATAGGGTTAATATCTTAATCCTTTTGGTCTTCGGTCAACCCGGTCTGGCCAGCCTTTTTCTAACCCTTATGTGAAGGCATAAAATATAACCTCAATGAATCAGAAACTTCCCCATGGATTGGGATGACTCAAACCGAGCCTTTCCAGATATACTTCTATTTTGAATTTGCAAATCTCTTATGAGTTTTTCTAACTTTTCCCCCCTTTTATAACACGCAAATATTGAGACACTCTTCTAAACTGGATAATTCATTCTCGCGTGTCGGTAACATTATGCATATGATCAACAGTGTCCCTCCTTGAGAGGGAATAACTATGGATGATAAGGCTCGGGATGTTCTAATCCTACTTTATAACTCAACTTGTATTATAAATTTTTACTATTAAAAACTAAAGGATAATTTCTTTGATTATATTACTACCTCACAACTTATGTTTTAATGTAGGACGCAAGGTTTCTAAACATCTTACTTGTATTATTGGCGTTTGGATGTAGATTATTAGAATTTATGTATTCGATTTTGAATTGAAGACTTTTTCAATCTGATTTAGGCTTTAATAAAGAAGTGAAAACGAGAAGTGCTTTATGTCTAATGTCCGACTAGTGTTTCGACTATGGGAATACAACTTGGGTTATTCTTGGAGAAGGAAAAAAAGGGCATTAATGAAATGTAAAAGCGTGCTAACAACTTTAACATTAAATTATTGATAACAATTGGTACGGGATAACCATATCAGATCAGCAATCGACATCTTTTGAGAAGTGTCAAGAGAGAAATAATGCGAGGCTAGTTTCCTAGAAACTTCCACACCCCCATTAAAATTTTCCTTGATAGGTACCTTAGAAGCAAGAGTCTTGTCATAGCAAATACTACGAAGTTCCATTGATGACTCGAAAAAATAGTATACTAGACTCAAATATGGAATAAAACAAAGAAGACAGTCTAAACTACTCCAAAACCTAAAACACGAGGCAACTTCAACGCCGGATACTTTACTTTTAACAATCCTTATTCTCCACGAAAACTAAAGTTTCTTCCACATTTACATTTAGACAAAGACCGATGGCAAACATTTTTCGTGACAATCCCTTTGTTTATAAAAGCCTGTAACGTTCGATTGTAAGCATTTTGCAATTTCCTTCTTTTCTTTATCGTTTCCTCTGCTTTTCTTCTCCCGAACTTTCTCTTTTATTTTTTCGATTTTTCTTGTGACGCTTATGGTTTTGTATAATCCACACGTGCATAATCTTGGTCTTTTCTCTCTTTTCTATACACTCAGAATAAATTTATGGATCGAATACCGGACGAAGATCAGATTAGCCCCGAATATCTTCTTGGGATTGTGCTATCTCTTCTTGTATTTAATTTTGCAATTATCTTGCATGATTACCTATCTTTTTTCAGACGTTTGCTTCAGAGTTTTCTCTGCTTCCTTACCCCAGCAGGTCAAGCTGGGTGTGCAAGGACAACAGGCCAATGTTGCAATACCAATACCTACAACGTGGCAAACCTTGAACCACCTAAGAAAAACAAAAGGTTCGAGGGTTTGGATATATCCACGAATGATGTTGGGATTGCGATGGACAAGCTGGGGATTTTTCACAGCCACCCAGATGGAGAGGCCACAGCACGACTAGGAAGTGAAGATATTATTGGTATGTTCGAGGTTGATGAACCGAGTTTGGAAGAAATTAAAGAAGCTTTCGATGTGTTTGATGAAAATATGGATGGTTTTATAGATGCAAATGAATTGAGCAAAGTAATAAAAGCATTGGGTTATGGGAAATTTTCTGAATTTGAATGCAAATGGTTAATTAGACCCTTTGATGAAAATGGAGATGGACTGATAGATTTCAAAGAATTCACTAAACTTGTGGAAAAAAGCCTCTCCTAATCAAGGTATTTGTAACTTGGTTAGCATAAATGTAGTCCTTCCACTTCCACAGATGAAAAAAATTAAAAAAAGAAAAAGATCTCATAAGAGACTTCCCATTTCACACATGCTCCCAAGATTACTAATAAAACTTTCCTTTTCTCATCATGTAATAATTTCCACTTCCACATCATCTTGCTCGTGCGGCCTATACATTGCTATTTAAAGACCAGGCAGAAGATATTTAGGATCCTCAATGTGTTACAAGCGCATTTGGAGAGAAAATGGAGTATTTCTCACTTTCTTTCCTACTTTTTCCCTGCATCAAAGTGGAGCCCCTACCTGTTTTCTGATGAGGGGCTTTCCTTTGTGTGTGGGAGCGTTTATGATAGGATGTTGTTCTATGTACCTACTCATATGTATTTCTATCTGGTTCTCCCTGTAAAGATGCATTTTGTTAATTTGCACGATAAAGTATTGGCTCAACATCAATCTTTCAATGATTTTATAGTTCTGCACTTCTGCATTTATATCAATAAATCCCAAGAAGACTTGGTACTTGAAGATTGCAATATTTAACTGTGCATTGCTTTGTTTGGCTATGTTACTCTATTATAACAATGAGGGATGTAAATGAGTCAGATCAAGAGATAGGATAATATAGTCTAAAATTTAAAAGTTCGACCCAATTTGAAATTTTAAAACTCAAACTCAACTTAAGTAAATTTATTTAAAAATATTTTTTTAATTACAAAAATATTAATATATAAATTTAACTGAAACTTAATTAATATCTATATCTCTTTTTGTAATATATATAGTAATTGGCTTAATACATCTGTCTTCCTTCAAAGTTTGAGGTGCATTGATTCCTTATAAAAGAGCATTATTCTCTTCTTTTCATCATCTCATGCAATTTCCTTGCAACTTCTAAGAAATTTTCATGATGATTGATGATAGTTGACCCATCTCTATCTGCCCACAAATAAGTACATAGAGAAAGTGGTCCTTTTCTCCATTGGCTTTTCCATTCTCAATAAATTGTGGGGCCGCGTTCCAAAAATTATTAAATGATGGAAGATAAAATATTTAGTTTTTCATTTTCTAAAAAATCATTTTCTTTCTTTGAATTATAATTATGAAATTACATAAGGACTTTCAAAATTCAGATTGTAATTTATGTATAATTAATTCGTTATCAATTTGTATTATTTTAAATGCAAAGGATGAATTCCATAATTTTATGTTTTATACTAAAATTTCCCTTCTTCAATAATATAAATATAGAACAAAATCGATGCCACATATTTATACTTCCAAAAGAATATAAGTGCTTAAAATATACATTTTTATCACTACAATCAGTTAAAACAACACCAATAATGTTATCTTGTTGAATTCATTTTCATATTTTTGCCATGACATTTGAATTTAAAAATGTTTTTATCATTACAGTGAGTCAATGGTTGGTACAGTTTCATATTCATGGCAAATTGAATATTAGATGTTGACAATCAAAAGCCAATGGTATTAGCTAATAATTGACTGTAAACAAAAAGTGTCCGAAGATAATAAAAACATTCTCCAAACAATATATGACCCTAAAATGTAATGGCCTTGCACTTTAATAATATATCGTAGGAGTATTGATTTTCAAGTACCAAGTTGTCTTATGCCTTAGTGGGGTTCGTTGAAACTGCAATATTAAACATATCTTATACTGATCAACCATAAGATAAGGGATGACCAACTAAGAAGTGAAAAATATAAGGAAAATCAATGAAACATATTCGATCTATATTAACGTTTGCATGTTTTTCTTTCTTTTTTTCTTTTTCATTTTAGGGGTACTAGAGCAATTCATGAGGTAATTTAGGGACTAATCTAACATTAGGATAAAACAGATCGGCGTCACAAGTGGTTTGAAAAAATATTTAACTCTATTAATTTCATTTTAGCCAACTAAAGACATCACTGCAATTTTTAACTCAAATCGTACCATATTATATTTCTAGGCAATGGATGAATAATTGTCCCATTTAAGCCTTACTTCGTTTATTCACCTAAACCAAGGTGTCTCTTCAACGTTTTTAGAATAGACATATAGGTAATAGTTGACATCTTTAATAAGGAAATTGTTTGGACCAACAAAGGTAATAGCTAAATCTAATTTTCCGAATGATATGTCCACCTTTGAATGGCTTGATTGCCAAACTTGAAAAAAAAATAAAAAATAAAAAAATTCACTTGTAAGTTTCTCTATTAAAAGACTTGATGTAAAACACAAGCGCACACAGGTAGGCTTTGGTCTACTATTTTTTTTTTCCAATTCTTATCTTAGTCAATTACTTTTTCAACTTTAGAGCACCTTGATCTTTTGATAGATTCAAATTCTAGAACCCTAATTAATAAAATTAATCAAAGCACCATGATTTTTTTATCAAGTCTAACTCCAAATTAATTAAACGATTCTTTTTACCAAAAAACAAATTAATCAGTTCTAAATGATTTGATCAAGATTTCTCTATTTCTCCCATTCAAAACCAAGTCAGCACTTCCCTGTATTATGTACCATCATCTAGGTTCCCTTTGCAACAATTGTGTCATACTTATGCACAAACCTTAGTAATACTTAGTCATATTCCTTATTAAGCCACCTATTGCTCCAAAAAAGATATTCATGATCTTAAACCAACCATGAATCTGCACATTCAATCATATCTATCGATTCTATATCCTACACCAATTCCTACATGAACGCATCAACAAAAATTTGATCATTTGCTTAGCTTACCAAGACAATTTAAACCCAATTGAACCTATCATGATTATGGGCTTTTAAGTCGCTTATGTCTAACCAAGTGGCCTAGGATGACCTCACTAAAGAAGATGAACAAATCTCATCTTGACTTATTACTACCTTAAGCAAGTGCTTTAGGACATATTCAATGACTAGCTTAATAACAACTTAAATATAAGCTACATTTTACTGACACTAAAGTATGATACTCACACACTAAATGCATCACAATCTAAAGTCTAATGATTGATCTCACAAGTTCATAGGAAATGAACTAATGACACTTAAATACATTACCCCCTAAATCTTGTCCAACTACCCATTGTGTGTATGTTCTAAACCTAATTCCTTAATTGGTTAGTATAACTTCGGGATCAACACATGTATTGAATCTCGTACCTATGTCCCTTCTAAACACTTATTGAATCACAAACATTTTTTTAAATTAATAAAATATTAGTGAACCTTTAGAATGACCAACAATACTTGAGTGCCATTGGTTTTTTGTTTTTCTCAAGAGAATTGTTAATTGATAAATTGCTAGTATATACGTAACGAATGAAGAAAATGTTTGCATTTATTTATTAGATTTATTTATTTATTTACTACAACATCTTGACACTAACTACATACATGCACAACATGGACAAACCAAAAAGCTAAAGGGTGTAAGTGCAATTTACACTTATAAAAATCAATAAATAGGTATAAAAAGTTTCAGTATGTTAGATGCAACTAAATCAAAGGCTAGATATTTACATGTATGTCAAATAGTTAGCATCTTAAGATAACTTGTTTATAGAGAAAACTAACTCAATATTTAATTTTGTCCATTTAAAATGAGTTTTCAAGGCAAAAGTTTATGGTAACCATATGTTTCATCTTGTCATACTTGTGGTTGCTGAAGCTAAGGTATCTCTCATGAACTGGCATAGAAACCTTTTATATGCAAAGGGTCACAAAAGCAGTGAAATTTTGGTTCATCTAATACTTCAATTTTGCTATGCAGGGAAAGAATTATAGATGAAAGAATTATAAATTCTTTTAGTTAAATGAGAAAAGAATTCAAATGAATGAAAGTGAAAGTAAAGTTTAATATATTACTAAAATATCATGGAAATCCCTATAATTTAAAAACAATGTTAGTTTTAAAAGTAAAATAGCATTTTTTATTTAATTCTCTTAAAGGTTTAATAATATTAAAAGAAACAATAATAGTAGGAGACTAGAACCGTGAAGTAGCTCGAAGAATGGCTGTTCATGGCAATGGCACACCTACACGTCAAATCTTCTTCTACATAGTCAAAGGGAATACCTTTCTCACTTTCAAGTCCAATTCTTACCTTTCAACTTGCTAGGCAAATTTACACCAGAAAAACATTGATAGTAATACATTGTATTATAAAGAGAAAAGCAGTTTGACATTAATCTATTTAATATGATTACAATATTTATATAAAGACAATTGTGGTGTTATTTGAGTGAAATTTCATGGTTAAGGCAACGTTAAAGATTGAAAATTTGCTCATTTTGTGGGTTTTTCTTGCTTCTTTATACATTTTATAAAAATATAACCTTTGATCTCCTGTTGTCTATACTTTTCAAAAATCACTATTGACAAGCGAAAATGAATTTTGTAGTTTCTCCTTATTGGTGAACTTGTTCAAGTAATTTGAAGAACTAACATTAGAAAATTTTACTTGTACGATTCTTTATCTTTGAAAGTAGAAGTCTGTATTTCAAGAAGAAGACAAGCTTCTCCCTCCATTTATTGGACTTTTAACGCACAAGACCATACGTGATAAAGCCGGATCCTTGAAAGAGGGATGCGGTTTCCTACAAAGGATCAATTTGCCAAATGTTGAACAGCTTTTTAACCTCTTTTTTTTTTTTTTTTGTTTTTCTTTATATTTTGAAGTCAACTTAAAAAAATGCTATCTCATGAAAAAATTAACAACAAAAAAGGACCAAAATAGGAAGATGTTAGGAATAAAGTAGAAGAAGGAATCCAGGAAGAGTTATTTGAGTTAAGAATGTCCTTAAGGAAATGGTCTGTTTTTATTTATGTGTCAAAACTCCAATAAAATGAACACCTAGAATGTTGGAAAAAGAAAAATGATGATTAAAACAAAAGGAAAAGAAAAGGTAAGACGTAAGACAACGTAACTACTATTCCATTCTTAAGTTCCAAGACCTTAATGACATTAAGCAGTTGAAGCTTGAAGGTACTTGTTCCTTGTATATGTCGAAACCGACCTACTAGCTTTTCAAGAGAAGTTACTAACGGATACTTTTCCGAGTCAAAGAACTTGATACCTACGACTTCTTCTTCATGAGCAATGTAAACAATAAAAGAAGGAGCACATTACAATCTCCAAAATGTCCCATATTCTCTCACCCTTAATACATGAAAAGTAATATTTTATTTTTTTTCCCAATATTTTATTTATTTCCATTTTTAATGTTTATCATTGCTTAACCAAATTCCAAATAATACATACTATTAAATTCAATATTTAACTACCTTATCCGAAGATGCATATTTTGTAAATGTTAACCACAATATCCATCTCATTAGATTAGCTAAATATTTTTTTTAATTATTATTACTTAGAAAAATATTTATTGAAACCTAATGATAAAGTTTTTAGTTTAAAATATGAATTGGTATATATTCATCAGTATTCCTATACTATGTGTGAGTTGTAATTTAAAGCACACATATATAATAATATTAAAAATAAGAATTTAATTTTAAAAATCATCATAATCAATATTTTTATAATATATATTAATTGAATGCTATAAATATAGTGTAAATATTATTATCTATGTGGAGAAGTGTTTAAATTTGTGCAATTTTACAAAAAAATGACCTAGATTTTTTAACCATACTTTTAAGAGTCTACATTTCTAAATTATGCTCATCTTAGGATCTTCATTAATGTCACATCAAATTTCATTAATGGCAAATAGATAGAGACCTTAAAATGAGAGTATCTTATAAATACAAATTCTTAAATGTATAGTCGAAAAATCAATATTCTTTTCTATAAAAAGTGCACAAATACGAACCCTTTCTCTCTATTTTTCCCAATCAATATATCTGTTAGTGCATGAACAGTACATTGTTGAACACTTGCTTATTCAACTAATAACATAGATATAAAGCTACCTTCTTTTTTTTTTATGATTTAAGGATTTAAATATTTAATTTTAAAGATAAAGATACTAAATATGCCTATTATAAAAAAGATAAAACGATAATTTTGTACATTTAGTCCAATCATGCCCCAAGAAGGTTTAGTATTTAGAGTTCTGCATTTATATATGTAAAATGTAATGATATCCCACCAAGGTTTAGTATTTCTGGAGCTCACAATGTTTAATAATAATAATATTTAGGGGCGGGGCGGAAGGGACCAAGCTGACTCCGACACGGCAAACATAAAGCCAAGTAAAATACGAGGAAATAGTCCAATGAACAGCCGTTCCATCCCTTACGCCATACGTTTCATCTTTTTTTTACCCCCATGCCGTATCCGTATTAACGAAGTACAAGGAAATGGTAGAGAATTATATAAATAATATACGAGATGGTTTATTTAAAAAAAAAAAAGTTTTAATATTTTTTTAAGGTAAATAAATAAGTTTCCCGTTTTAATATTATAGATACACTGCTACCGACAATACAACCCAAATAGCAATTTGCGTGTAATTCAACAAGTGTCATGAAAGAAAGAATTGAAGATTATAAATATGAAAGTGCAAAGAAGCTTCCAATTAACAACCAAAGAAATGTGCAGCGACCAACTCACCAGCCTTTACCTACCACCATTCACAGACCAAAGAGCCAAAACTCTTCCAAGATATCAAGAACGGTGCCTGCAAAATGCTTTCTCTGTTGTATGGACACAACCGAATGTTAACTGAACTCATCAGCACTCTTGCTTGATATCGAATTCGCGGCAACACATACTATTGGCTCTATACTCTATTCTATCATACAGGGTATGCTACAAATTAAACCCTTATATCTAATAAGTTAAAAAGACGAAAAGATGCAGCTAAAGTAATCTGACTACTAGGTATACACCACAATAATGTTAAAAGCCAAAATTGAGTGCAGCTCTTGTTGGAATGGAAGCTTGCGCTCAAATTAGCAATTCTACCTCCCAACATAGCAGCATGTTCTCCAATCTGAAAACCCAGGATCATCGTGCTGACCTGGTCCAAATAGTTATCTTTCTTGCCATATCTAAGGCAAGGACAAACTTGAATATGGTCTTCTAAATCCAGAAGGTGATAATTAAGGACCTTGCCCGTGTATCCAGATGGGATTAGTATTCGTTTGCTTCTGCACAGTTTTCCACTTCCCATATAGCATGCTGTGTAATTAATTAGAAAAAAATCTGGATATTCTGCAAAACTACAGATAGAGTGATGCAGCAAACACTATGTCCCTTTTGATCTTAGCCACAGACTCTTCGAATTTTGACTCTAATTCAGTCTCTCCAATGGATTTGGCAGCCAGAATTAGTTGCTGAAGAACTTCTTCCAGTCTCCTAATTGCTCTGATCAAGCTTCCCTCAAAAACAGGTGTTATCTCCATGATCTCGTAAAATTTAGATCCTTTTGCCCAAGCATACACAGCCTCCATGATATCTGGCCGGAATGAATTGACAAAGTCTTCAACATCAGTTTGGACCTGGTCCACAGCAAGTGAAATAAAACTTACATATACTGGCCCAAATGATACAGCATTATCAGATGGATGGAAAGCATTAATGCTGAACTCCATAAAAAGTAACAGACAAGGAAAATTGACAAATTACAGACAATAGGAAGCAAACAAACAAGGACTTATATTTGAGCATTCCTTTCGAATAACACTAGTAACTGTGGCTAAAACAAAGTGACATCAATTTATTCCAAACTGGATTTTTAAGGATCCTCTTGTAATTACTCAAAGATCCTCCAAAGCCAGCCTCAATCCTGCAACGGCTAAATTAAATGGTGTTATGACAAAAGATGACATACCCAACAATTTAATATACTGTGCAAAAGAAAATGGCAATCTGAACCTTAGAAGGATTTTCAATCACCATTCTCACAACATAAATATTTCGTTTAAAAAAAAAAAAAAGAAGCCCAAAACTGTGTGGCTTTCCACTGGAAAACAGAAGTTATAGCAGATTCACAACAGAATACGAATGAACAGGTAGACAGTTAATTTGTAAAAGACTATCCTGAACTTAAACTTTTTAGGAAAAATCCTGAACTTAAGCTTTCATCACAGCATTATAATTTTTTTTTTTCCTTGACAACAATCTAATGGCTCCACTGAATCTATATGCTAATTCTATAAAAAGTTAGCGCAATAGTTGTAATGTGCTCCTCCATTCCTTTTGGAGCTTTTGTATCATTTTTATTTCTTTTAGCAATTAAGACATGTACACAACCCATATGGATTGCATAAAAAGCACCTGCTTACAGGAAACAAGATTTTAGAAACTACCTCTCGGTATTTCAAATCAAGACAACAAGCAAACTATTATTGATGTAATAGTCTTCAAGAAAACAATATGAAAAGAATGTGAATTGGGCTATAGACATTAATATGAAAGATGTACAAGAGGAAGGGTTATAGAAGCTATAGTCATTCAGATGAGAATTGGTTTGTACAATGAAACAAAAACATTGCATTTTATGACACCAATAAAAACAAAATGATACTCTAGGTGTATGGTTAACTTCCATTGCTTGTCATTTTTCTTATCTACACTAACTGTTCAGGTTGAAAAACTACTATTAGTTGATAAAAGAGAACAATAAAATGCAAATCAAGTTGATAACATTCTCATTCAATTAGCTACCCCACTCCAAGTACATCAAACAGCTAGACTTTTGGAGTAGTTTTGCTTACTTCATAAATTTGAAGCTTTGTTTTGTTAGAATTAATAAATTTAAACTTGGAGAAATGAGATGAGATCAAAATCTTAAATAAAAAAAGTGTCAACCACACAATTAAACTATAATATCTTATATAACTCAGCTAATCCCATCCTGCAACTCTTTTGGACTCAGTTCATGTTCGGGCTAGGTAATAAGGAAAATAGAACAATAAGTAAGTTTTTCTTTTCCCATTAGGTCAAAACATCAATTATATACAATAAAAGCATGCCACAAAGACATACTAGGTATTTGGTATTCAGTACTTACAGAAAACAGCCAAGATCAGATGTAAAAGTAAATTTCTGACCAATTATTTAAATACCTTGCATTCAAGCTGAACTTTGGCAACTCTTCGAGCTGTATCTTGCAATTGCATAAAAAGCAAGTCAAGCTCTTCCCTTGGCTTTGCAGCATCATGAAGTTTCTCCTGCCATACTAAACAAGAAAGAAGAGAAACCATCTCTTCAACCTTTAAATCCTTCAGAACACCATTAAACATAAGCTCTGTCAGAGTCAACTCATCGGCACTGCTGATTTCACAAGCTACCTTCCCCTTCAACTCCACAACATCATCACTACTGACATACCTACAAAAAAATATCAAAAGATATGCATTAAGACATATGATAACAAAGTAAATTAATCCAGGTTTCAGGCCACAGAAACATAAGAGAAAACACAGAAGATTCATACCCCAGTCTCCTGAGCACCCTCTTCCGTGCTTTAAGTTCATCCTTAAAGGGGAGGAGTGCATTGATTTCTTAATGGACTTGATCTTGGCTGTCAATTCACGCTTCATATGTAAAACTTTGAGTTTCTCCTCAACAAGGGGTGATTTCGCAACCTCATGTTTGTCAAAGAGATTTTCCAGGGCCTCCATCCTACGGACTGCTTTTTTGTATGAACTACTCTGGACCTGAGAAGAAAAGCAAGAGCCTGAGGTCAAATTGAAAAGCAGATTAAAGTAGTAGATCGTAATAAGAGATTTTGGTGCAACAAACCTTCATGTCTTCCTCGGGATCTAATAGTGGAATTCCCCCCTTAGCAAATCTTGCAAGAACTTCAGAAACCTTCTTCAATGTGTTTTCCCGGACTTCCAATGGTAAAAGGTCTTTTGGTATAACCAAGTGAACACTGCTCAAACCATTAATCTGTCAACAATTTAAGATAGAAGGTGAGCTTCTCAGCAAATAACTGAGTAACAAAATCCAGTGAAGAATGACCCAATTATTCATCATATATAAAGAAAAGACATCATGGAAGTCAGACAACATCTGGAAGACAGATAACATTAAACTGCTAGCAGGAACTTAAAAGATAAAAGGCAGAAAATAACAAAAAAGTTCCCTCATCAAAGTTCTGGCAGAACTACAATCTACATGTTTTAGATCTATGGATCCACAAAACACCATGAGGGGTAATTACATGAGATATCGGTATGGATACAAACACTGGTTCACCAAGTCCTTTTAGAGGAACTATACTGATGGTCTTTTTGGAACCTCCATCTTTGCTCACAGCACATCTTGTAAGAACATCCAGAGTGTAATCCAAATTTTCTGGCTTTTTGCTTGCATCATCTGAACAGTAGATAATAGAACAAAAGTTAAGAGATCACATAGCAATATAAAAAACATTATCCATCTGAGAATTGAAGTTCTCACCTTCTGATGAGCTCTTCACCCTTTCAAAATTTATTATCACTCCCCATGTCACATGGTCCTCGATGGAGAAAGATGATGAAGTTTTATCACTTCCAATGCATTCAAAAGATACAAGTCGTCCAGGTTGCAAAAAAGGTCAGCTATATCTAGGGGAGAACACAATATCCTGAACATCCTTCTTCAAACTTATGTACTGCAATATCAAATTGTAGTAATTCTCCAAATCTTCTTCATCTTCAATCACTATAGAGTCCCTTTCCTTTTCAAGTTCTTTTGCTTGTTTCTGCAAATATGAAATCATTTGATGCACAAGAAAAAGACATCTTAGAGATGAGGGCCAAAATAGGTGAACAGGCACTGAGGAAGAAAAGAGAAGTATACTAAGTACTGGCCTCTATGGACAATGCATCTTAACAATAACGCAGCAATCACAGTATGGTCAATAGGATTGTGGAAAGCTTCCACAACTTTCTTAAAGCATTGCTAACAAGAGATTTTAGCATAGGAGATAACACACTATCACAAGTAAATAAACAGTATGCTTGGATGGAAAAGTAGTAATCACTTTTTTATTTCAAATTCAGAATTACAGATCTAAATTTGGATTCTGATCTGTATTATGCACATACATATAGGTCGACTTTCTGTAGGTTGATTGAAGGAAAATTTCAAGAAACTCTTATAAAGTCAGGGTTCTTGTTAATAGAGGCTTTGCCGACTATAATATAGGAGCTCAAGCTTATCTGAATCTAATAACTGAAAAGCTGTTCATCTGCATACTCCCTGTCCGCCTATCTCACACTCCCAAAGCATATTAAAAATTTTATTCCATTTCTGCATCTACCACAGTGGTCAACATAATCTCAGATTGATCATGTATTTACATAACCAAAGGAAGTTGATATGCTGACACAAAGACCAACAGGGGATCAGAAGCTTCTCAACAAAATATGGTTTGGAACCTGACAAAATGTCTTCTAAGGGTCTTTGCACTTATTGCACATTAGAAGTATTACTTGCAAGTCTTCAGTGTGACAAGAAATAGGTAATGGAGATTTCTGAAGATTGTATTATTAGGCTCCAGGTATTCACTGACTGCCAAGAAGGATGCTCTAGGAAAATTGAGAAGGTAAGTTTGTTCGCATCTTTTTCATGATTAACTCCTGTCTTACTTAACTTGCAGAATTTTTCAAGGCAAACTATTTAGAAGAGACTAAGCCTAGACCCTAAAATCTTCCACAACCACAGAACCAACACAGCTATTTATGTACAGATATGTATAGATATCTGCAGATAAGATACTGATGTGGACAAATTATCAAAAATATAACAAATTTTTATAAGCGGAATCAGATTTAGATGAGTAGACTGACCTCAAGATCTGGAATGGCACGATCTGCTTGAAACTGATAAAATGAATCGCAAAGTAAATTTTCAGGATTGCCATCTTCACATCGCAGCTGATTTAAAACCATGTTGTAGCTTAAATGGAAGGCACTGAAAGTCCAAATAAGGAGTCAGGAAAGGAATGTGGAAGAGAGAAGAGAGAATAAGAAAATCCCAATGACCCACCCTTCCCACACCAGCATGAGCAAAGATGTAAATAAGAGCAGCAAATTTGATAAAATAAACACTAAAGCCATTGTATGTAAATCAATAGGAAAAATTGAGAGGAAATAAGAGGGAAGTAAAAGGAAAATGAGGAAGAAAGTGATTGGAAAAATTTCCCACTGTGTGTTTGGTTAATGTAAGTGAAGGAGAGAAAGGGAAACTATATGTTAATTTTCCAAATTGACCACCTTTTTTACATGGTTATGTTTTGTGTTATAGTAAATTAAAAGTCTTTGTAACTTTGTTAAACTTCCTACCATTTCCCCTTCTCTACTTTTTAGGAGAAAACTTCAAGGAAATAAAGGGGAAATTCTACCCTCCACTTCCCCCCTCTATGTTTTGTAACCACACTTCCCATTGCTTCCCCAATTCCCTTATTTCCTCCAACTTCCTCCCTTACCAAACTTTCATTAGAATTAGCATTATCCCTGTTTATTGCACAGGCAAAAACATATAATAAGTGCTGTCTAATTGCTCACCTGTTCAAACTATCAGCACTTCCTTTAGGCATCATCTTTGCAGTAGCAGGTTCTAGCTTCTCATCTACCATAAGAATGCAAACCCCACGTTCGTCAATACCTCGACGGCCAGCTCGACCGCTCATTTGTATATACTCCCCACTAGAAATCCATCTGAATTTGTCTCCATCAAACTTTCGAACATTTGTGAAAACAACTGTTTTTGCAGGCATGTTCAAACCAATGCTGAAGGTCTCAGTGGCAAATAAGCACTAGAAAGAAAACATTTCTGTTAATGGAGCAATACAAGTCATATCAAAATTATCACTAGAGCAAACAAACGTTAAAAAGCATGAATAGAGCACAATATAACATCAGGGGCAATTAAGAAAAGAAATCATACATATATATGTAATCCATGACTACGAATCTTTGAAAGTCTAGAAGAATGTCAATTAAGGATTTTTGAAAGTCTAGAATGACAATTTTGAGGCCTAAGAACTCCTCATCATCTTTTGTTCAATTGCTTCCTAAAGGTAGACTTCTATCTTTATACGGATAATGGCGATTACTCCTAAAGGAGCAATAGCAACGACAAAACAGAATAATTTGGTGATAACACTATCTAAGAACTAAAGAACATCCAAGTCGACAGCTAGTATCTATACCATATACAGGGTGGAAGGCCATGTAGAGCCATTAACTACTTCAATTTCGCATTTGTAATACTCCAAAAAAAAAAAAGAGATTGTCGGATTCTCTCTATAACCAGTCTGAAAATTTATTTAAATTGATCCTGTAACATTTTTGGTTTAAAATGAGACTCTTTGATTTCCTTTTCTTCTAATACATATAGCCTGCATTACAAGGGCAGTTACACAAACTGCTGGTCCTATTTTCACTCTTTTCTGGACACATAAGCCTAACCACACTATGGCATCATCTAGAATACAATAACTGACAAGTAACCACCCTAACACATGACAACATCACCAACATACAAAAATCTACACACCGACCACCTACTTACACTCATTGCACATACTAACATCTACAGCACCTTACATTTAAAAACACGGACATACAAGACCAATTAAATAAAGACAACACATGCACAGCACTGTTCATGTCAGTGTTCACAATACTGCACAAACACCACCCATTGTTACTGCTACTGTACACACGCACACACATGCAGGTTATATCACATGCATGCTATTATACCACTGCACAACCTAACTGTACATATGTTATGTAACACTACCTAACATATTTTTTCCTCAACTAAGAAGCTACAACTACAAGGGGAAAAAGCACTCATGGCACTAGTTTAGTACAAGCCATGACATATTCAAGATAAAGCTAAAGCAAAGACTGACATCTTTTACCTTGGGGATCAAGAAGCCAAGACTAATGTGATGTCATGGCCAAACTAAACAAACAAGCAAGCTATACTAGCTGTTTGCCTTTATTTTAAACACAAACTCTAGTGACTGTTGCTTTGCATGTCTTAGCAGTATGGGATCATTACACCCCGTGTTTATCATGTGAAAAAACTGTATAATCACACAGATGAATAATAACCAGAAAAAGGCTCCAACCTTAATTAGTCCTTCCTGAAATAATATCTCAATGACTTCCTTGAGAATTGGAAGCAGACCAGAATGATGCACACCAATTCCACGTCTCGAGAGGTAAAATATTTGTAACCTATAAACACAATAACAAAAAGGCAGTGTGTTAAGAATAAGCTCACAATACCCCCTTCAAAGCCGTAATGCGCAATAACAACAAATTGCGCAAACTGAAAGAGAAAACACCACAATTAAAGGGAAGCATATAAAACTATGCGCTAGTGGTGGAGCACAAGATATTATTTAAGTATTGATTGTGAGCAGTCACTAATAATGCCAATCACTAGATGCAAGGAAAAACCCTTCTATGGATACATAACAAATCCAAAAACATTTGCATACAGGAGTGTCTTGATGTGCTGATCAATAGTGACCTAGAAGTCATATGCATAAGAAACAACAATGGTCTTTGTAGAAAGAAGACAAGGCACCATGCACCTAGCAGAAACACACCAGTTAGCTACAACATGATTCACACAAAAATAGAAAATCCTGTATTATACATTAGCTACTATACGTCTAATCCTTGAAGGATATAATACTTCAAAATATCCTTCTCTATCACCTCCATCACCCATTGCACCATTGTAACTACCACATCTACCACCATCCATCCTGAACCGCCGAGCACCCACCTATGTGATGTGCATCACTCCCCTTACGCAAACTCATCCTCGCATGCATCTTCTTGGTGTAATACAACCATGGATGCACCAACTATGTGAGGCAACCTGTTACACGCGAGGTTAGCTCGTGTTCACATAAAGGGTTAGCACCTAGTGTATTAGTCGTGTCTCGTGTACTGTGATAAATGTTGCAATATGTTGTCTTGATCTACTATGCAGGTGTATTTGTGTCTTGTCTTAGTTGTTTGTTTCTTTTCCTAGTGTAACAAGTCCAGCGGATTAATGGCTGCTTGCCGATCCAGCTGGAGGTGGTGTCTTAACTATGGTAGCCTTTCATTATGGTAGATGGGTGTGCCAGGTGTCCTAGAGTCAGGTGTAGGTTGCTGTCATGCTACTGAGCACTATGTATACAGTTAGTAGTGGGGGTATAAAAGTGGAGTCGTGGGAGAGAAAATAGGGGAAGCATGGGATGGGGCAGTTAAGGAAAACAACCTGCCCAAATTGTAATTAAAAAGCCGAGAAAAGGAAGGAAAAGACATGCAAAAATTATTTTCTCTAAAAACTTTTCTGTTGATCAGAAATTATCGAGATCGTCGGGTTCTCTCTAATGAGCCCGGAACCACTAGCAACCATAGGGAGACACGGACGAAAAACCCTAAAAACTACTAGTGAATCTGATCTAGTAATTGATTCTAAGGAAGAGGGACCTAAAGAACGATCCTGTAACATTTTGGTATCAGAGCTAAGCATGGAGGTCTGGCAAAAAGTGCAGCAACAACTTGAATCCCTCGTTGCTATGTACCATGAGGACAGGGCGCACATGGCACGGATGGAAGTTCAGCAAGAGCAGTTGGCTGCCCGAGTGGAGACCCTTTCAAGGGAAGGTTCAACGTCCAAGCAGCAGGAGTTTATTACTGTGGAAGTGAAGCTCCTCCAGCCATCTAGTCTCTCAGAACCTGCAATGTTGGACGACATTAAGCAACTCCAGCAATAGCTCGATGGGTTTCTTGCCATGTACAAAGCCGACTGAGCACAAGTGGAAGAACTCTTGCTGCAATTGGAAACCCTTTCGAGGGAGATACCGGCAAGGAAGGGGAAGTTGAAAGAACAAGAGGAGGTCGCCGGGAGGAGTCCATCAACCGAACGAGCACCAAGGGTCCCAGCGGTGGGGGGAGAAGGCGAGAGAGGGACGTTGGCACCAAAAAACCCGCAGCTCAATTTTCCGCGATTTGACGGCAGATCTAACCCAAATGATATGAGACCCTCGCTTACACCGGAACAGGAAGTGGCCTTGTTCGTTAGTGGGTTGAGGGAGTCAATCTCCATGGAGGAGTTGATTCAAAACCCAATAATATGACACATGCGGTGGCTCTAGCGAGGCTCTATAAAAGGAGAAGTGTGGCTATGAGAGAAGAGGTAGAGGCACAAAAAAGTAAAGCAATGGCAACAGTGGAAGGAGAGGCACCCACGAAGAAATTCCTGCCAGTAGCTAACCCTATTGCAACCCTGTATGTGAAGGGGCTGAGTAAGGTAGAACTGGAAGAGAGGAGGAAAAAGGGCCTTTGCTTTAATTGCGATGAGCTATTTTCCGTGGGTCATCATGGTAAGAGGTTGTTGTGGCTGGAATGTATGGAAGAGGAACCAAAGGGCAAGGACGAGGACGATGAGGGAGGGGAGGTGAACAATATGCTGCCTATAGAGGTATCTCATGTCTGCACGTGAGGCCACATGCACTTTCAAGGAGAGAACAAATGTTACATGCGAGGTTAGCTCGCGTTCACATAAAGGGTTAGAACCTAGTGTATTAGTCGTGTCTTGTGTACTATGATAAGTGTTACAATATGTTGTCTTGATCTACTGTGTAGGTGTATTTGTGTCTTATCTTAGTTGTTTGTTTCTTTTCCTAGTGTAACATGTCCAGCGGATTAATGGGTGCTTGCCGATCCAGCTGGAGGTGGTGTCTTAAGTATGGTAGCCTTTCATTATGGTAGATGGGTGTGCCAAGTGTCCTAGAGCCAGGTGTAGGTTGTTGTCATGCTACTGAGCACCATGTATACAGTTAGTAGTGGGGGTGTAAAAGTGGAGTTGTGGGAGAGAAAATAGGGGAAGCATGGGGATGGGGCAGTTAAGGAAAACAACCTACCCAAATTGTACTTAAAAAGCCAAGAAAAGGAAGGAAAAGGCATGCAAAAATTATTTTCTCTAAAAACTTTTCTGTTGATCAGAAATTGTCGAGATCGTCGGGTTCTCTCTAACGAGCCTAGAACCACTAGCAACCATAAGGAGATGCAGAAGAAAAACCCTAAAAACTACTAGTGAATCTGATCTAGTAATTGATTCTAAGGAAGAGAGACCTAAAGAACAATCTTGTAACACAACCACAAGGCCACATCTTGACTGATGTGACTTATGTGCACTAACCTATTCACCCATGACCTGAGTTGCATGGTTGCAACACTCGTGTGATGGCATCCTGGGTTATACTCACAACACTAGGATGCCTATGCTCCATGACCAGTAGATTGGTGGTTGACTTTGTTTAGGGTTGATCAGAAAAAACATGTGTTTTTGCATTTTTTTTCACTTTATATACTTGTGTTATAGTTTCCTTTAATTATATACATGCTTATTAAATCGAACTCTATCAAACATATAACATAGGTAAGCAAAGTGAAAAGGGTACAAAGACTCAAGTTATTCAAGTGAAATAAATAAATAACACAAATTATCCAAAAATAAATAAATAAATAAAACAAATCCATGAAGTGAAAAAACATGAAAACCCAAGTTATGTAACAAAAAAGTAAATGACAAAGGTACACAAAAGTTAAAAAAGGCAAAAGGTCATCTATGTTATGAAATTAACCTCTGTTTTTATTCTCTTAGTTTTTCTTATTATTTCCTTTTCCTTTTAGGTAATGGCAGTTGATTTTAGATTGGAATGTAGTGGTAGTGGTGGGATAGAGATGACAAAATTTGGTATAGGGTAATCCAAACATAATATTTTGGCCATTTTACTCTAGTTATTCCTATGGCTTCCATTTTCCAAGCAAACAATGGAACAAGGTGGTATTCTTATTCAAAGGGAATAGTAATTCCCATTGAATATGGATAATATTACCTCCCTATTAGAAGCGGTGAAGTGAATTTACCATTGATGTCATAGGCCCATGACTTGAATGCAATCCATATTCAGAACTTGGGCCAGTAAATCTTTTGTTGACCAAATGAAAACAACTCATGCTAAACAACCTCATAGATTTAATTTTATAGATGGAACATCTACGTCACCAATATAATTTAGGTGAATAAACTATGAAGTTTGTCATGTACTAGAGTAGAAATGCCCTACAATGATAGCAATTTGTCACAAACCTTAATATAAAAAGATAAGTCAAAAGATGGTAACATGTAGAGGCATGAGCTGAAGAAATTATTTTACTTAGTAACACAAATATATATATATATATATATAACACACTGGTAAAACCTTGAAAATTGTAATCCATAGATGAGACAAGCGTATGAAAACAAGTACTTCTACAGACAGGTAGAATTCAGCAAAGAATGAAAAAATTACTTACCTGAGGAAGCTTTTTATCATCATTAGAAAGCATGTCCATGGCACTCCAGAATATAGTTTCTGTATTTGCTTTCTCATCGTCTTCATTCAGATCCATCTTGCCAACCTGCATGCAGTGGGAAACGGTTACTTCGAACAGGTAAACAGAGGTGCAATAAAAAAGCAGGAAAAAAGGAATTAAAATAAATGAGACAGCAGCCTAGGGAATAGGCTCAAGAGGCCTAACAAAGCTTACATAATTGATCTTCCATGACAACTTACAAAAGACCACATCAGTGTACAATAAAGGAAGATAGGCCACATCCTTTGATCTAAAATACATTACCTGCATTGCTAGAAATTCACAGTCCCTCTTACTAAAACTGAAGCATATGACAGGATCATACTGACGCTGAATGTTCATCTTGACCATCTTAAATATGTCACTTTCATCACCAACTCCACCTGCACCAAAGCGCTTTTGTCGCTTTCCATTTTCCCTTTTCTTGTCACCCTCACCTGGAGGAACCAGCGCATTTACGGCTTTTTGAAAACTATTCTCACGGAATTTTCCTTTTTCATCCACCACCAAATAAAGACCACCACCTCCTGCAGGGAAAACATAGTGCTGAAGGGGTGTTGGACGATAGTCAGTGTATACAATATGACATGGTTGCCGGTGCACCTGCATTTAAACCTGTGTCACTCAAGCCAATATTTTCCTAAAGTGAAAAGGCAAAAGAAAATCTCCAACAATTAAAGGAGAATCTTATAGTTGAGTGTGAAGACCACCTTGACGACCCAGTCTGCAAACTCCTTGGCATTAGGAACAGTAGCTGATAGGAATACAAACCGAGAATTTTTCGGGGACATAACAATACTCTCTTCCCATACCACCCCTCTTTCACTATCACGCATGTAATGTACCTCATCAAAAATAATCCAAGCAACCTCCCTTGTTATTTCTGAACCTCTGTATTGCATGCTGCGCCAGATTTCAGTAGTCATCACCTAAATGCAAAGAAACCTTAGAAAGTCTACAAGATTTTAATGCTGAAAGTAGCATGACAGCAGATGGGGTAAAACCTACCAAGCATGAAGCATTGGGTTCAATGGTCACATCACCAGTCATAAGACCAACATCCGAGAACTCTTCTTTAAACTCCCTAAACTTCTGGTTGCTCAGTGCCTTAATTGGCGAAGTATAGATAACACGTTGCTTATTTCGCAAAGACATTGCAATTGCATACAGTGCCACAACAGTTTTTCCAGCGGAGGTATGAGCTGAAACCTGCAGTTGTGATGAAGTATGAGAGGAAAAAACAACACAATCATTCTATAATAAAGAATTGGTGAGAAATTCCAAATCGGCAGATTACGGTACATTCTCGTCAAGCAATTCAACAGTGTCCTTGGGTATAAGCAAACTTATATGCACCAATAAGTTGCATTCAAAGGAAGCATTTTACAAGGTCCATGAGCACATATCTATAGAACAAAGTATCGCTATCTCCAAATTCCATGTTTCCATCCGTGTCCATGCCAAAAAAAATTAGCATGCAAGATAAGCAGTTTAAGCAGACCCCACTATTTTGGCAGGGACATAAAATGAAAACATCAACATCAACTAGGCTAGAGAAAGTCAGTTCCCTTCCAGAAATTCTTTTTTTTTTTTGTTAATTAATGAAAGAGACGTAGATGGTTCATCCAAAAGTAACATTAGTAAAGGAACAAGAACTAAAATCTCCAAGCAACGATTGATCACAAAGAAAAGGCAATACCATGACAGACTCGCCATTATCGAGACACTTGATAGCTTCAGATTGAAAAGGATCGAGGGTAAAAGGGAATTCCTTGGCAGGTTTAGAAGAACCCTCGGGACCCGAAGACGACGAGGTGCGCGGAGGAGGAACGTATCCCTCGGATACGACACATCATGTTGGCAACCCAAAGCTTCATTCCCATTATTCACACTCGCATCCACATCCTCTCTGTGTTGCTTCAGCGGAGGAAGAACCAGATCTTCTTGTTCTCCAATAGACTTTCTCTTCAAAGACCCCATTAACTAATTCAGACACAAAACACCTTGCAATCAAAGTTGCCCAGAAAAAATCACACAAGGTCAGATTAAGCTAAACGAGTCGGCTTGGCAGAGAGCCAAAATACCAATTAGGTTTAGGGTTTGTAGAAGAAAGGTTTTTAAGCCTCGTCTGTGGAGCAAATTTGAGTTGAAGTTAGAGAAACTCAATCACCATCAGCAGATTAAGTTAGTTCACAAGCCCACTATGGCGACTGGTTTGAGCAAGGCTCCTATAGGCCAGCAGCAGAGAGCTGGGAATGGAGTCGTAGCCTTCTATGGCGGCTGCTTTGAGAAACGCTCCTACAGGCCAGCAGCAGAGAACGAGGAACGGAGTCGTAAAGTTATTTCTATGAATCTTTTCAAATTTATCATATTAAAAAACAAATCTTAGCAATATATAATTTATATAAAATATCTATTTTATTGTCATACATATTAAAATTCGATTAGTATTTATATCTCACGTATATATAATACATAAAATATATTAATCAATAAATCTTTTCTCCATCTCAATAATCATATTTTAAGAAAAAAATTATTAATATAAGTTACCTAAAGTAACTTTACATTTATCAATCTATAATATGATATCATAATTTAAAAAACTTGTATTATAATTTATATAGTAACTTTATTTCGAATCCTCTATTGTCGGCTTATAACAATAAAATCCTTACCTATCATTTAATAGTACATCTAATTTTTTTTTCTTTTTTAAATGACATTAATCTTTGGTTTTTGAAATAGAGTATTCATATATAAATTGAAAAAAGACATAAATATATATATATATATTTGGAATTCTACATAACCATTTCACTCCCAATAATGCATTTTATGTAATTCTAAGTACTATCTTATGCATGATAAAATAGTAAAATAAAATCTAAAAGTATATTTTTTAAAGATTTAATATTAAGTGCCCAATTTCAAAAATGGATTAAATGCACACAAAACAATCACAAGATAATGTATTTACAATTTACTCTTTTTTCTTATGATTTTATATGCATAGTTATAATCTTTTTGATATACACTATGCTAATGTACTCAAAAAAATAAAATATGAATAATGTGATAAGAATAATCATGACATTAGCATAATAAGATTATAATAAAACAATTGGTTAAGTTTACTTTAGAGAGAGATTCCACCATGCACTTGCCTTTCCCTCTATGGTGGTTGATTCAAGGAACGATGCTTATAAGCAAGCTGGAAAGTAAGGAAAGAAAAACAAGTTTGGATTAGTGAAGTTATGCTCGGATAAAGGGAAGAAATTAGAAGGAAAATGGAAGGAAAAAAAGTAGGAAGAAAAGAAAATAAAGAGAAATTAGTTATTTACATAAGAAGGAAAAATGAATTATATATATATATATATATACATATATTCTTTTAGGAAAATTGCAAAACACCTCCTAAACTTTTCTTAGGTGTAGATTCACCTTCCAAACTTTCAAGGTGCTTTTTTAGAACTCCCTAAACATTAAAACATTGGTTCAATTAAGGATAATTAACTATTTTCATTTTAAAAAGACTATGTGCATAACATATGACTAAACTTTTATTAAAAAACCAAAAATGTCCTTTCTCTCATGTTAGGAAATTTACATACTTAAGTAAAGAGCATCTTCTTCTTCCTTAAATGACATTGAAATGAAATAAAATCCTAACTTTCTTCCTAGTTTTCACCAAGTAAGCATTCATTAATAAACAACATATACAGGCTTATACAAACACTTAAGTTTTCAATTTCAATTTTTCTTAAATATCACCATAGTACTTCTTAAATTGATTTCATTCTATTGTAAACTTCCTAGTGAATGGAAGTAATGATAACAAAAAAAAATAAATGGAAAAAAATTATCATTTTGGTAGTCCAAAGATAACTAGTAAAGCAATTTAATTATATATCCTTGTAAGTCGAAAACACTATTTAAATACTTGGTTTTATCCAACCTGAGAGCATCATCATGTGGTTCCTCGATTCTTATTATCCTTACTTTCTCTTTTAGCTCAATATAATAGTTTTTTTTTTAATTTTTCTCTCAATTTTTCGAAAGTTTTGTCACTCCCATTCCTCTCTATTTCAATCTTTTTATCCATAGTTTCATTATGTTTCTCTCTCCCTCTCTAATAATCAAAAGAGATAGAGATAAAGTAAGGGCATATTCAGTATTTTTCATAAAAAGTTTAGTCATATGCCATCGTCACGTGTTGAATGCTTTCAAGAATGTCACATACGACACTTAAACTCTTAGGGCTTCTTATAGAGAGGCTAGACACTCTAGAGTAAGAAAAGTGATTGTATTTCTAAATGAATTACAAATAAAAGGATCACCCTCTTTTATATAAAGATGCTTTCATCTATGAACAACCATGATGTGCCTAATTCCACTTAGAAGCACAATCAAAAGACTTAAGAAAAAACAATCTCAAGTCAAGGCAAACTGATTCCAAAAAAAAAAAGGGCAAATGGCGTGAACCCTTGTAAGATATGATGAAATCCAAATATCCAATGATATAATTATAATACCACAATCATAACATCTTCTAAAAACACCCTAATCTCATATAATCCACGCAAATAAACCTCAAATTCAAAAGAAAACTGTAATAATAATAATCCCTTTCCAATAGTGAAGAACACGTTTTCTAGAGAAATCTTCAATGATGATCCGAATAAAATTGATAAATACTTCAAATAATCACAAGAATTCGTGAATAACAATATGTATCTCTGACCAAGAACTATCTCAATTCAACCCTAGATATGACACACTAGAGAAGAAAAGAAATCACAATAAAATGAAATTGATATAACTCACAATTTCAAGATGTTGCACTCACCACAATTTCAACTATTGGGATTGAAATTGATAAGAGTTTGGAACTAAGGTATGAACCCTAATTCTCATGTGAAATGTAATGTTTAATCTGCAAAATGATAATCCTCCTCAAACCCTCTTTTAAGCAAGTATTTATACTTACTACTCCTAGGGTTGAAAAGTGCTCAAAATTACAAGTTTGCCACTTTTAAGGTGGCTAACCCTAAATGAAAATTACAAGGAAATAAAAGTGTCCCAAAATGATTACAACATAAATAGTCCATGCAAATTAAAAATATATAAAAGAAATTGGTCTTCAACATGCCGGTCTTCTATAGGATCCATCAGCCCAGCTCATCGCCGGTTTAGGTCGGTCCATGGATAACCTACAAGCTGAGTCTGAGAGAGTTTGTCCATTGCCCTATAGAATATAATAAGTGTGCCTGTTGGAATACACAATACAAGAATAATAAAAAAGAGGTTAATATATAAATAATTCCGGGGTCGATCTGCTCAAAATGGGCCCTCATTGCCAAAATTTGAATTCCTTTAGTTTTTGCCCTAATGATAGGTCTTGTTGGATTTTGATTCCTATCATCTCCTCAGGCCTAAAAAAGATTTGTCCTCAAATCTGGTAGATCAAATGCAGTAAAGACTTTGTTTCCTCTTAGCAAGTCACCTGAAGAAATATCTCTGTAGAATCCCAATATTTGAAATACTACAGGTGGTGATTGTTTTCTTTCCTCTATTTCTAGGATGTATCTCTTCTGCAACACAAATAATGTCCCATTATCTACTGAGGTGTCCCCTAACTCAACCCATTTCACTGATATTGTATCCTCCTTTTCTAACTAATCTGTATGTCGCTGATCCTGATGGTCTTCTAGTAGTTGGCCCAACTGCTCGTTGCCCTCTAAGACCTCTGATGGTGAACACAATTGTCTCTATACATTTTAGCCCTCTAATGATAGACTCATCTGACTCCGATCCTCAGAATACTCCAATGGTGTACTCAACTGCTCGTGAATCTCTAGTGTCTCTAAAGGAGAACATAACTAACCCTGAACAGTTTGGTTCCCTAATAGTCTGCTCCTAGTATCTTGGAATGAATAGGATTGCCTTTGTCTTTCTACTTTCAAGGCTAACTGTATAGCCTTATCAAGTGTACTATATCTCTGAAGCTCAACTGCACAAGCTATCTCATACTTTAACCCAGATACAAAACGTGCTAGGGTTTGTTCAGGAGGTTCAACTGACCCACATCTGATCACCAGTGTCTCAAACTCCTATACATAGTCATCCACTGTTTTACCCCCCTGTCTCAGTGTTTGGAAACACATAAATAACTCATGCATGTAGTGTTTCGGTACAAACCTATTCCTCAAAATGCGCTTCATGTCTCTCCAAGTGTGTATTTTGGTCTCTCCATCCATTCGCCTACAGATCACCATATTTCTCTACCACAAAGCGGCATACCCTGTGAACTCTACAGCTGCAAGGCATGCTCTAGAGTCTTCATCAATCTCATAACACTTGAAAAGACCCTCATCTTGGTCTTCTCAGTCTAGGTAGTCATCGGCAGAACCCCTACCATCAAATGAAGGCATTTGTAGCTTCGCACACTCTAGTCCCTGAGGTGGTCTAAATTCCTTGTCCGAGTATAGATTAACCCCAAAATTATCATCTCTGCCTTCCCTAAGAGCATGATAATCTCCTTCTACTCTAGGTGGTGCCTGAAGGCTTACCACAGGTGGTGGTGGTAATGTCATCCTATCAATTCTTGTTGCTAATGTAGCAACAATTGTGGTAAGGTCCTGAAGTTGCTCATCGAGAGTTCTTCCACTTGTATTTCGATGACCTAGTCTGCCACCCACTTGGTTATTGGCCTCATTGCCAATGTCTCCATTCACACTATCATATGACATGTTTGTGGATGCAATTTATCTGAAGTACAAATGTAATCTCAAATAATTTGTAGCACACTCCCTTCACTTCACCACGTCACAATAACAAGTTTGGATAACAACACACACACTTGTACACCTACGGTGCAACAAGTCACCAATGCAATAAATACTTCTTATCACTTCAAGTATATTAGAATAAGTGAAGCACAAATAAATACTTCTAAGTAGTTAAGATATTGAATTCAACTAAGCAAGTGTTTAAGTAACAATACTCAATAACTTTCACACTTAAATGCTTATATTTGAATTTCAAAATTAACTACTTAACTTCCTTAATTAGCCACGGTTCACACTCACACTTTATCTTAATATGCAGCACCTTACTCCACACAACTCCACAAATTTACACCACCACACACACCTTCAATCACAGTGCACTCACTTCACCAATAACTCTACGGTAACAACACAAACAACAACAACAATGATAATATGTTACTTCCACGGCAACAACAAGATGGATATTAAGTACAAGTAGACTTCAACTTCCACGGCAAATAATGAAAACAAAAGACTAATAAGTGACTTTCCAC